>OX243998.1:18750000-20000000 GCA_945859715.1 Apamea sordens | reverse complement strand
ATACAGACATTTTTATTATCCCATTAAGTTTTCTAATGTAATAACGACGAACAATGCTCTAAAACATACTAAAGTACGAAACATGAAACATACTTGTGATAAAAGTGGCTATTTGCGCACAATTACGCGACTAAAGTTGTACAGTGGGCACACAATTAGCTAATATTTCATCATTAAAACCATGTTAAAATTAAATTCAGCCTTGTGGGTTAAATTATAATTTTGGAGGCGTCTAGGTTGTGTCTCAGAACTCGAAATAGTTGATACTGCTTCAACAACATATTTACCTCTGTGCATAATTAATGGTAGGTAGACCAAGTCATCAATTTTGGAAATTAAATCCCAGAACGTATTTTGGTATAGTTATATACCTAGTTAGTTATTTTGTTTAGTACCTAAAGTAAATAGTCGGTTGTATAAAAATTTCCTATTGTAATAACCACATCTATCTTTTTTTTTTTTTGTTAGCTTGTTCTGTCGCACTGCTGGGACACAGGCCTCATTTCTGTGAGAGGGCATGGGCCGTAATCCACCACGCAGGCCGAGTGCGGACTGGTGAGATGTCACATGTGTTCGGATTTTTGGTTCTAGGACATGCCCGTTTCCTCACGATGCGTTCCTTCACCGTTTTAAACGCAAATGCTGCCAATCTTGCAGATTATTTACAACAAAGTAAAGCGCCTGCATGGGTTCGAACCCACGACCCACAACCTTGTAAGTCAGGTCAGTTACCACTGGGCCACCAGTCACCACTCCTCTCGAGAATACGCAAATGTTCATATTCTGCTGAAAGGATAACACAGCTGGGCAAGCTCGTTCCACCGTAGATCTCATCCCTGCCTCTGGGCTGGATTGAGGTTAAGAGTACGCCCACAGTCAATTTTTTTTTTTTTTAAACTGCTAAATCACATTATGGCATTGACTGCCACCGTGGTCACCGATGTTCGCCAACAATAGATTTCCTATTGTGTCTGTTGTCTGGCAATCAACGTATAAAAAAAAACTTAAAATGTCTAGTTTAATTTCAGCAAAGAGTCGGCTAAGGAAGACAAAGAAAGAAATAACCTTACTCACTTTCACATTAATAAAAATAATGGGAAATTAAAAATGGTAAATGACAAGACTAGATATTTAATGCCTCGGTTCAGACTCCTTTCTTCCCAACTTCCGTTTCTCTCCATTTAAAAAACCGTCTTTCAAGTTTAAATTCTATAAAATAAATGTTAAACAGTGCTGCAAATTACAGCAAAGACTCGAAGCAAATAATTTTATTCTTAAACAATCTTAATTTACGTTTCGTTAAGCTTCAAATCTCAGACATTCACTTGAACAATGAGAGATTTTTATTTAACTTTAACTTAAATATATTTAAAACTAGCTTCTGCCCGCGGCTTCGCCCGCGTGGATGTCGGAAAATATCCCACGGGAACGTGCTAACAGGATAAAATGTATGTGCTTCCCCAGAATGCCATCTATCTCGCGGGCCCTTGTGGCTAATTAAAATAGAAAACCAATTGTGTCTCATTAGTGGTGATTAAGAGGGTACCTATATGATATATCTTTACCTAAGTACATACCTAATTAAAAAAAAATAAACTCAATAACAGAAAATTAAATACCTACCTATCTTAATAATAAACCTATATCTGATGATAACTAATCTAAACTCAATAAATAAGCAAAATTCCTAAAAACTAATATCTATACGAATGACTACTCCTACCTAACAGTACCTATTATAAAATAACCTACGGTCACTACGTACACTATCAAATACACTACCTATACTATAAAATCTATACTACGACTTATATAAAAATAAACCTAAATAACTCTAAAAACTAAAAGGAATAAAAATGAACTCCACTGCGGGTGACCTACTAACCTACGACAAACTTATTATTTGCGGTTGGTACAGTAATCGGGTCTAGGGATCGAACCGCAGAATTAAGTTTGTTTTATATTGTATTTACTTTTCCGGGATAAAAAGTACCCAGTGTGGTGCCCAGGATATTAAAGAATAATTATACCAAGTTTCATCGTAATCGAACCGGTAGTTTTTGCGTGATGCCTGAACAAACAGACAGACAGACAGACAGACAGACCGACAGACAGACAAAAATTTTTTTAATCACATTTTTGGTTTCGGTGTCGGTCTAGTAACACCCCCTGCCATTTATTTTTTTGATATTTTCAATGTACAGAATTTTCACTTCTACAGATTTATTATAAGTATAGAAGATGAGCGTGAAATTTAACTGTGAATGTATTTCTTGGAGCTGAGAACTGTGTGCAATTTGTGAGTTTCTGTGCAGAAAGTCGAGGCTTATGCAAAGAAAGGACTGAAAGAACTGCTTTGGTCTGGTGGTAGTTAGAGGCTACTGCGTTTACCTAAGATAATTCTACAGGCACATCGACTTTCTGCATGTGCAAAAGATTTATTCATCTATACAGTTGGAATTCGGATGTCTTTCTGAAACCCATATTAATACATCTATACTAATATTATAAAGAGGAAAACTTTGTTTGTTTGTTTGTAATGAATAGGCTCAAAAAAAAATTCTTTCACCATTCGAAAGCTACATTAGCCACGAGTAACATAAGCTAAATTTTATTTTATAAAAAAATAGGGTTCCGTAAGATATTTGGGTTTTTCGGACACAAGGTGTAAAAAATCAACCAGAAAAGTTATTTTGTATCTTTATGGGTTATTTTGATTTCCTTTTGAGATACGCAATCCTGTCACAAATCCGAAATCTACGCGGACGAAGTCGCGGGCAGAAGCTAGTATATTATAATTTACCTATAATGTTCTTGCTTATCTACTGGGACACAGACCTCCTCTCGGTAAGAGGGAGCGGGCTGTAACTAATATTTTATATATTTTTTGTTATGATTTAGTTTATACAGGGTTATTTGTAAAACACCAGCAACCTCTTAAGAGGTCATTGTAGGTACTCATCATTATGAACAACTTTTACTATGGGACCAAAACTGAAATCGCGAAAAAAAAATCAGCTGTTCCCTACATTTATGTTCGCATAACTCGTCAAAACGTAGGGAGTAGCTGATTTTTTTTCGCGATTTTAGGTTTAGTCCTATAGTAAAAGTTGTTCATAATGATGAGTACAATG
The DNA here is from genome assembly GCA_945859715.1 of Apamea sordens. Lineage (NCBI taxonomy): Eukaryota > Metazoa > Arthropoda > Insecta > Lepidoptera > Noctuidae > Apamea > Apamea sordens. The sequence goes on along the minus strand of OX243998.1, from coordinate 19,996,866 downwards.
ACCTCTTAAGAGGTGGTTGGTGTTTTACAAATAAATAACCCTGTATAAAGTAAGATGATAAAGGGGCACCTTTTGACAGTCCCTCATCACGTAAGAGTTAACATGCATATCACACCCACACCCTACCCGACGCATAGTACACCCACTTAATTATCTCCCCAGTAATATTAAAAACAGGGCACACATCCAGACTCCGGGCTGCTACTGAGAAATCCAGACGAAAAAACCCAAAAACAATTTGCCCGAGCTAGGAATCGAACCCAGGACCTTATGCTCAGCTTGCGACCACTAGTCCAATGGGGAAGTCTGTATGTTTTTAAATGAATAATAATGAATGAAAATCGCAATAAAGGGTCACCTTTCTCATTAGTTACAAGCACTACGTACTACAGTCCAAACAATACGTCGACCCTCAGCCAACATTATTAGAAACCGGAGGCCGCTAAAAATCCCAGTTAAAAATACTCTTTTCACACGACTCTACTGTGCCTAAAAAGCTGCTCATATTAATTACTGCGACCCTCAGAATGTACGGTGAAAATTCGGGCAAAACTGAAAGTAGCTAGTATTTGTGGCACGTTTTGGTAATTAAAAACGTGTTGGGACGACTACAAGGCCCTGGTTAGTGTTTTGTTCGATAAATCATGACTTGCAGTTAGTTTTACAAATTGTGGGGCACGGTAATAGCTAGGCCCCTTTAAAGTAAACACGTTACATTATAATTAAGGGTAAGTAGTTTATGACTTGGATGCGTATGAAAAGAACTTTAGGTTCGTCTTTTGATGATTTATTTGAAAGACGAAGGGCTTAATATACACACGTGTGGAGGTCAATGAAGTCACAAACAACATTTGGGAGAGAACTTAATTATCACATGACGTGTCCAGTCTGCGATTAGAAGTCGATCCATCCACGATCAGCCTACAACATTTAAATACTTAAAGTAGGCCGTCGAGCAGTGTACGAGTACTGCTTTACTATAGTCTATAATATGTTGTCAATAAAACAGGAGTTCTCATAGGTCACTGCGACGAGTTGTATTGAAGTAAGCGCGATGGTAGTGACAGAAGGCGGAACGGCAATTAGGTGAACTAAGCTCATAAGTCATTGTCGTAATTATCTGTAGCTTGCTACTAATATAGTAATCTGTGCAAATTGTGTTGACTATCTCAAAATAACCACAGATATTTATCAGCGAACTCGCAGTGGTGACATCAGTTTATTTTTTAGCAAACAGAAAACTGCGCTGCGCTGCACAGAAAACTGTTTCCTCTAGTACGACTATACCTTAACACCTTTCATAAGACTGATAAATGGGGTATATGTTTTTCAGCTAAAAATAAATATTTATATAATATCCTCAATGCTACTCTGACTGTTCTGCTGGCCTAACCCAAAAATTCGAAAACATGTGACATCTACCAACCGCACGTGTTAAGCTGCACGATTTCTGACAAATGCGTGCACTGACTGGACAGGTCCTCTCAAACTGTTTGGTTCTTTCCTCAAAAAAACCCTCTCAGACATTAATCTTCATGGTCTTCACATGATCTGACCAAGATTATGTCTGGACTTTAAAAGAGACTGTCAAGTCTGAGTTTGTTTCGGCCTTTCTTCTCAGACTAGTCAGTTAGGAAACGCCGACCTTATCTAATATTAAAAATATGATTGACGTGTAAAAGTGTTTGTACAAACCTACTTACAAAAATAAAATCTTTTATCATTTAACCCGCACTGAGCCCGCGTGCAAACATTTAAATTGCAGAAAAAACCCCAACTGCTGATGATGAAATGATAGCTGATCATTACCGTAGCTTAATCAACGACGAGAAGAAAACGTCGCTGAGAGAAAGTTGTCCGAGCCAGCTTCCGGCTCGTGCCGATCTTTTTACTAGGTATAAAGTTAGAGCTGTTTGCTAAGCTATTGATTGGTTATCCATTAATATTATTTCAACTGGCACTGGCAGCGTCTAGAAACTTCTGTCGCGTGTCCGTCAGTGTCTACGCGTCTTTTGTGTCGTAGTGCAAGTGCGTTCACAGTTATTTTACCTCTATCAGCAATAACCTAACAACAACCTTATTGTAACGAGAATAAAGGTCAAGGTAGAATAAACAATAGTCGTACAATTGTTTACCATTGAGTTTGCACATAAATATCCTATTTGTTGCAGTGTACGCGGTGGCGCGGCTAGGAAGCATGCTTTCTGGCCACGCCACCGATTTTGTTAAATATCTCGCGAATCTATCAAGTACTATTTTTATTTTATTTAGTATAATAATGAATATAATATATTATGTACATTTATTCTTATTAACTCCGATTCAAAATACGACTGTGGCGCGGCCAGAAAGTACCACACTAAAGATCACTGTGATTTGGACAGTAATGCAAAATGAGAGGTAAAATAACTTTGAAAGGACTGTGGCGACATACTGGGGCCTTATTGAATGTCATCATGATTTCAGTTCGTAAGAGATGGTGCTATCAGTCATATATAGCTTCGTCTCTCTCTCTCGCACTGTAAATCATGAAGGCATTAGAACGTCATAACATGGCATCTGGTTTGTATTAATAATTATAAAGAGGATGTATTGACCTTTATTTTATGTAGGAGCTCTTGGTATAGTTTTTTAGCAAGGAATATTATACCTGGGCAATTTTTACGCTTAGGATTATTGTCGTACCTTTCGTATAATGTAATGTCATTACCAGGTACCTAATTTTAGGTCTTTGTCAACTTTTACATTTAATTAACAAAAACAACAAAGGAGACCCTCTGAGACATAAATAAATGATTTTGACATTTTGGAGTATGAAAACTAAAATCTTCAAACCAAAAGTACCCCTTTACCTGTCAGCTCTCTAGCTATTTATTTACTCGTAATATGCCACTGCTAAGCAAAGGCCTCCCCCCCCCCCCTTTTTATGTAAATAATTTGTTTACTCCATGGCATAATCAGCCTTTGATGTTTTCACTGGCTGTGACACAAACCTGCTCTCTGTGAGAGAGAGGCCTTTAATCAACCACGCGAGCCAAGTCCATGTTGGTGGAGGTCACACCACACATGTCTCGGACAAGCCAGTTTTCACCCTACGTTTTAGTCCATAAATACCATACCTACCAGCCTATTACTGTCCCACTGCTGGGCAAGGCTTCTCAGCTTACAGAGAAGACACGAGCATTGATCATGCCTGCGGGCAGAGAGTAATGGGTAACTCACCGTCCGATCAGGACCAGGCCCGTGCCGGACGGCGTGTATGTGTCCCACGCGCGCCTCAAAGAGATGTTAGCACGAGTGACGGGGCCCAATAGGGCCGAAGCCTGCCAGGGTCGCGGGATCGTCCGAAAGGGTTACCGCTGCCCTGGAACATAAAGGGCTAAGGAAGGAACACGGGGTTTTAGTCAGTAAGAGTCTGACACTCCCTTCTGCTCCACCCAGAGCGGGAGGAGTCATTTGATGATTTCCCATCCTCAAAAAAAAAAAAAAGCATTGATCATCACGCTTGCATAAGACGGGTTGGCGATTCCAGACTTATTTTATTCTTAACTATAATTCCAGATTTCCTAACGATATTTTCCTTCACTAATGTCAGTAATCATCATCATCATTTCAGCCCGGAATCACCTCTGCTGAGTAAAGGCCTGCCCTTACCTCTACCATACTTCCCAGTTCCGTGCGTCCCTCATCCAGATGTTTCCCGCGACTTTGACGATATCACCAACCCAACGCGCTTTTGGACGGTCTTGGTTTCTGTTGCCTAACTTTGGCCACCATTAATAATGTCAGAAAAATCCGAGATAAACTTAGAAATAAAAGGTAAAATATTCACTAAAAAACTAGTTACAATATTCAACGCTTGAACGATTAACCTAGTCTTCTTCGCTGCCAAGTGTTCACCGAGTATCTAAGTTCTTGTCAGAAAGTACCAGAACTTTCCGAACATAAATGAAGTATTTGTAAGTGGCTGTGATTTATATATTGCTGTTCATAGTCGATAGTTGGCGAGTTTGGAGGAGTTGTATCTTCGCGTATTGGCTGGAGTTGTTAAATTACTTCGTTACGCGAGGTGTTTGGGGAATTTTATATTGTTCGATGCGGTACTGGTACGGTAATTATAGAAGTTGGTGTTTAAGTTTTGTAATTTAGTTATTCTTAGGCATGTCCTAGAACCAAAAATTCGAAGACATGTGACATCTACCAACTCCCACTTGGTCCGCGTGGTAGATTACGGCCCACTCCCTCCCACCGAGAGGAGGCCTGTTTCCCAGCAGTGGGAACATTATAGGCTGATTATGCATAACTTATATCAAACCTAGAGATAAAAGTATCAGCCATCTGCAGTGCAATGTGCTCTGTTGGATTTAAATGCTCGGCTCAGCGCCGGGAGTTGAAAATCCAATCCATCACATTTAGGTGTCCCTTAGTGTTATTGAAAACGGCCATAAGGAAGTTAAAATCCATTACTTAAAACAAGCAGAAAATACAGAACGTGCAAGAGAGATGAGAGACTTCAAATTCTATAATTTGACCAAAACTGATCAGCAATTTAGATTTATTTGTACTTCCTTCGGCGCCAACTCTACAAAGTGCCATTAAACCTCAGAATTAATAGATATTGTACCAGAATATTGTAACATTTCTTGTTCAAAGTAATACAATTACGTAAGCCAGTGGTAAACAAAATAAGTAATTTAAATAAGAGAATCCTTTCCAACTTGGGCTCGAAATCATTGGTGCGTTATTTGCGAAAGAAAATTGGCAATTGTTCGGAACCCCTCAATGGAACCAACAAAAAGAAGTGAAGGGAAAAATGTTTGGTAAAAAATGGGACGGAAAGGGACCAAAAATGGGAAGGAAATGACTTGATTTCTATTGAAAACTTTACAATACAAATGCTATATTTTACTTGTAGATAAAACATGAAAGGTATCAAAGAAAATTAGAGTTGTACTAGCTGCGTCCCGCGGTTTCACCCACATAAGTTTGGATCCCGTGGGAATATCGGGATGCAAAGTATCCTACGAGTTAATCTTGGTTATAATCTATGTGTATGCCAAATTTCATTCAAATCCGTTCAGAAGATTTTGCGTGAAAGAGTTACAAACATCCATCCACCCATACAAACTTTCACGTTTATAATATTAGTAGGATTTGAACTATCCTACTAAAATTATAAACGTGAAAGTTTGAAATCGCGGGGCGCAGCTAGTAACATAATAACAATAAAAAAACTGAAATACAGTCAAAGAAATTCATTGTTCAGCAAATTCACACCTATGCTAATTTGCCGTGTCATAGCTATTTCATACAACAGCTGTCAAAGTGTGACAATAATTGTGATTTGAATATACGGCCAATTTAAGTTGGCAGTGTGACGTCACCGTACCGCACAGCACTGAACTTTGGCCTACTTCCATCTCCAGCCAGCGGGATTTCGCCAGCAACTACCTATCCCTGCAGAAGTGCCAACAGACGACTAACCCACGACCCACAAATCTTTGTGTGCCTCCAACTTCACCAGCTTAGTTCTATTATTAATATACTTTTAAAGGTACACACCCGTTTTTTATTCAGTCGCCGAACACTAGGTGGGAATCAAAAGGGAGGAGGAGGCTACACTGGCGCCCAACGTGGGGCTGGAACCCACGACCCTGAGATTAAGAGTCTCATGCTCTACCGACTGAGCTAGCCGGACCGGGTTAGTGTAGCCTACCCAGCGCGTTCAAGTCGTATACAAACAAAGAACAAAGCATTCATTTATATTCGTAATCTATTTGTCTTTTAGCATTAAAGCCATAAACAAAACATAATTATTCATGTAACGTTCCGTTACAGCAGTCAATTTGGTTAGCAATTAACTTCCTCGAATGTTCGTGTTAAATGGGATTAAACTTGACGGTTATAATTTTTAGGGCTTTTAAATATTTTTACCACGCTATCTCAACATCCTCAAATGGCGTGCTGATATGGCAAGACTATCAGCAGGCGGGCTAACATGCAGGTTTTCGTAACACAATAATAGCCATCCGTCCATACACGTTAAGTTAATAGAGTATAACTTATGATGAAGTGGACCCACTCAGGTGGATGATGAATGTGTTGCATGTGACCCATATGTGACCCACATTTATTAAATTGGCAGGCAAGCAGGTTACACGCAGGGCGGCTGTTCCAAACCGCGACGTACGACGATTTATTTTGATGTGATTTTTTTATCAATGATCGGAAATAATAAAAGCCGTACAGGTCGTTCGATCAGGTTAAGCTACGCTTGCTGCGGTTGGTCTATGGATGGCTGACCATCTTTACATACCGAGATCCTTCCGTGCCTCGGAAAGCACGTTAAGCCGTTGGTCCCGGCTGTCATTCGTGGATCTTTGACAGTCGTTACGGGTCGTCAGTAGCCGAAAGTCTGACAACCAGTCTTACCAAGGGGTATATGATTACCCAGTAGGTAACGTAGGTATGTAAAATACTGGTATTGAACTGCATCCGGTTAGACTGGAAGCTGACCCCAACATAGTTGGGAAAATGCTAGGCAGATTATGATGATCGGAATTTGTTGTTTTTTTCTTTTCATTAGCATGACACATGGAAACATTGTCCCCTAAAAGTCCTTCTGTATGTCTCCCGTGTAAAATATTATTGGTTACACATTTGGGCGTATTTTGCCTACAAAATTTAATTTGTATATTCTCCCTGATAAATAAAGGAAATAATAATACAAAGGAATAGACCACTATCATCTTCTTGTCTTCAAATAAACTACACCACATTTACGACAGGATTACCATGATTGAAATTAAATTGCCAGACGTAGTATAGATAGAGCAATATTGCGCCTCAATTTCACGCTAAACAAAACTTTTAGGAGTCATTTTCTACCGCGAATAAAAGAAATAACAAAATAACCAGAACCGGGAAATACATTGCAGACCACTACGGCTTCCATTAAAGTGAATACATCCAAGACACATTACTCCTAACAACACTGCACATAAAACCATTCTTTCCCATAGACCACAATATGGAGGAAGTGTTCAAAGAAAGTTTAGTTACACCATAACGTACCTATGCTTTTAAGGTAATGTTCAGATACACGCTTTTACTAACGCAATCTAGAAGATAACTTAGAAACTTTTAAAAAGGAAATAAACTCTCACTAAGAAGACACAACAAAAACTTTTTTATAAAAAACAACAACCGACTTCCAAAAAAAACACTACTAAGTGAAAAATAGCTTTAATTTCGGAAGCCGGTGACAAAGAACTAAAATACTGATCCAAAGACACTCTTTACCTTTTGATATAAGGTACGTACCCACACCAATTTATATAAGTACCACTACTTGCTATGTAAACAACAGTGACAGGAAGTATTATGACATTATCAAGATACACAAATTGGATTAGATACGTATTATCAAAGCTAACTCAAAAAATACTTAAGCAAAGTTAGTCAATTATTTGGGACCACCGCGCTGACTTCCTCTACTAAATGACATAAAACATTTCAAAATCGGTTCATAAATTGACAAAAATATCGATGAAAATACATACATTTAAAAAAAAACCAAGTCTCCGTTTTTGAAGACGGTTAAAAACAGATAGACCACAGAAGTCATGAATAAGGATATATCATGAATGAATGAGACATCACAATCCTCACACGATGGGGTAACGAAATTATAAGGGATATTGCCGATACCTACTCAATTAGTATTCCTGTAAGTCATTCACGTAATGAAAGCTAAAAGCCGACGACATATTCACGATTCTTACTATTGTCTGGGGACCTCATAATATTTCGACACCATGCCGGCACTTGAGAGAACGACGAAGAATAGATGCACAGGAATGGTTGATAATTATTGTACTAGTAAATTGATTATTTTACGTGTGACAGTGTCAATAATACCGGGTAAGTTCGTATTACTTAACTGAAAAGCTTCCACTGTCTTTTACATTCGGACATTGGCTTAAGGCCTGGTACGGCCATACATCGATCAACGTTATTAATTCCTCGTGAAATCTAATAAACCCAATAATCTGAAGACAACTTAAAGTCAATCTGGCGGCGGTTAAGCCAATGCGTACGCATCCCTCAGCCGCAACTCGGCGAGTCTAAAAGTTAAACATTATTGTTGCTAAGCCGCTCAGATTTACGACCAGACCCACTCAGAGAGGGATAATTTACACAGTATACATTGACAGTAATAACAGTGAGGCTTCACTCACAGTATAATAAAGTAAGAATTTTCTCTTCTTTACGATCTTTTCTGATGAAATTTTTTGAAAGAAATCTCTTGACTTGTATTAAATAATTTTATATTTTTGATTGCTTACGGTTTGACCATCATTTTGATACCTTAAAGTATCATTACATAAGAGTCACCATCAAGCAATATCGACTAATAGGCAAATACAGTCCAAATAACTAAGTAAATACCTACTGTGCATTTTACGTGCATGTTTCGGACTTGCTAAACTGCTAGGAGCAAAAGTTTAGGTAAACTATTACAAACAGTTTACTTGTTTACAAACAGAATTTAATCACGTTTTAGCCAAAAATACCGATCAAACGAAAGCTAGAACATTAATTAAATTCGAAAGTCGTTGAAGTTCGTTTTGTAAACCCATTTACAACAGGAACAATGGTTTTATCTGAATGCTTCAAACGATGCTATCATGTCGCTTATCAATGTTTACAACGTTGTAAACATAATAATTAAATTATATTTAATTAGGTTCCTACTACCGGTGCGTTGGGAAGGTATTAATAACTCGCTCAAGCTTACAGAATGAATAATAAATGGTAAAGCTCATCCGTTCGATAATAATACAACACCCGTTCGATGTAATATTTCTATTAGAGTAATCACGGTATACTGATAACTCATTTTATAGATTACTGGATTCTAAGAGGAATTCTCAAACTGGCACCGGTGACTGAAAAGTTGTGTGGAAATCGGTTGTCACTTGTTATCGTATGTGATGCAGAGTATAGCAGAGAAATGAGGAAAATGTCGTGAGGAAAGTTTCGAGTATGAATGCGGATGGCTATAAGAGTAGGGGAAGACCAAAGACACAATGGATGGTAGGTATGATGATATGGTTAGAGAGGGGCTGACTATCAATATGACGAATTATGCATTATATAATGCATCTTTTTCTTTCTATTTCATTAAGAAAAGTACAGAAGATAAATATAAGTTTAGTCCTGTCAAATTAGTCAGCGCCTGACGTACATAAATTGATGTATTTTTAGTAGCCATGTTTTAATCACGTCTAAACTGTTTATGGAGTATCTTAATTTGACAGGACTAAACTAATATTTATCTTCTGTCCTTTTCTTAATGAAATAGAAAGAAAAAGATACACTGAACTTAAATTTAGTTTAGTTTATGAACAAGGGAATCGGCACCACTATGTTGCGCCGACTAAATAACCTAAATAAATTAATTGGAACTAAGGCAACTTTATGACTTTTAAGATTCAATTTCAGTGAAGTTACAAACTAATTACGAAGTACCTTGTTTGTAGTCATTAAAGCATTTCACATTTCGTAATTCTCCTTAAAATATTTTTTTTGTAAATTGTAAAAGCATCTCGGAAATACGAGACACAAAATTAACAAAGATTTCCGGAAATACTTTTCAATATTCCTCGCTCACTTTTGAATCAGTGAATAATTAGCTAAAACGTAAAATCAAAATAATCAGACGTCCAAATCAAAGTAAACGTAACCAGATTAAAAACATCGAAAGGGTTCTATCAAATGATTTGTTTTCATTTAAAAGACTCTCTTCAACAGACCCTTAGTTGTTTGTAAACTTTTAAAAACCCCTTAAAACAAGCCTCCCTACAATTTGCATTTTCGGTTCCAAGTGAAGTTTCCTTTTTGTTTTTCTTCTGCCATACTTTAAACGGAGGGATTACGCGCTTTGATGGGTTTATATATATATATATCCAGCCTGTATTGTCGCACTGCAGGGCAAACGAGTCCCTTTCCTTCTTCCACTTAACTCGATCCTGAGCCAATATGGACTAATCCCTCACATAGGTGTCAAGGTCGTCCCGCCATCTGGGTCTTCCGTTAAGCCGTTAGACGTTTTCAGGGACCCATGCTGATGATTAATGGGTTTTGTAATTTTATAATTAGTGACGTCGCATGTATTATTCTACTTTACTACAAAGCTTTCGAAATAAGTTTTCATTAATATAGAAAGAATCTACGTTCGCGATAAACTTGCCAAACATGTAATTAAGTATGAGTTATTCGAAAAATAATATTAATTTCCACACAATAAAATTCAGTTTACGCTACAACTTCAAACATTTTTAAGGCTTAAAAATGTTTGAAGTTGTAACAGAATAATGATTGTCCCTATGAAATCAACTTAATTACCACTGAAATATAGTTGATATTTGTTTAACTAGAAATAACATAAATTGGAAACGTAAATTTGAATAGACCTTAGAACTAAATGTTTGAAGTAAATAATCAATAGCAGGTAAACTTACCACGAACACGTTTCTAAAAGCAAACAATTTCCTTCCTGACCAAACAGGTCAAAGCAACAAATAACGTAACCTTATCCATTTTCTATGCCTTTGACCATAACTTTGTATGAAGATGTCATATTAAATAAATTTGGTAAGCTGATACGGGTGGACCCAACACGGGTTCGTAATAATACACCGTCTAACCACGTTAGTTTATGAAGAGCTGACAAATGGACATAAGGATTATAGTCGCTTGGCTTATTGTGGCAGGGTTAACTTCGAGAGGGCCGGCTAAGTGGTACGTTTTGCTATGGTGAAATGGATAGTGACTTGTTTCTGTATTGACACAATTTGCATCCTCATCACTTGTCACATGGACCACTGATATTGACAGCAGTAGCAGTAGCTTGTTCTTTTTTTTTGTGTACTTGTTTGCCGCAAATAAACGTTATTCGTTCTTTCTTTCTTTCATTCAGTAAATATCAATATTTTACCAATAGATATTTCCTTGTTTCCTTATTTCATTATTCATCCGTGACGCAGAAAGAAGTTGATTGTTGTTTTTTTCCACGAGAATATTCAACTTTCTTTCCGCGAGCGTCTAGTACAGAGTGCCTAACCACACAAACTAATGACAACTTTTGCATTGTTTCAGATTAAAATGAACGCACACCGTTCAACATGGATCATAAATTCCGCCACAATGGAATGATACAGCCATCTCTAACATGCGTCCCGGTCAGCGGTGGTTGGCGATCTCTCTACTCATCACCACGGTCCACTACACAGAAATGAGGCATTCCGTAGACTCCTTGAACATCGAGGACTCAGTCTTCCACAAGAGGAACAGGCACCACCACAGGCATAAGCACAAACCTGGCGAAGTCATGTATGATCCTACATTCTTCGCGGATAGACCTGAAGAGTTCTATCCAATGTTGAATTTGAACGATGGAATGCATTTGGTAGATTATGAGATCGCACCGAAACATGATGTGAAGAGTGATTGGGTGAATATGTCTAATGATCAAGTTGGGGAGATGAAGGATAAGAAGCATCAGCACTGGCCTATAAAGAGGGAAGCTGTGATTGAAGGAGATTTGGTGCTCGGAGGGTTGATGATGGTACACGAGAGGTCAGACAACATGACATGTGGCCCGGTGATGCCACAGGGAGGCGTGCAGGCGCTGGAGACGATGTTGTATACTTTGGATTTTATAAATAACGAGTTGAGACTGATTCCTGGCGTGACTGTTGGAGCTCATGTCTTAGATGATTGTGATAAGGATACTTATGGCCTGGAGATGGCTGTGGATTTTATAAAAGGTGTGTATGTTCGTTTTATGTTGTTATCAAAACAATTTGTATACATCTGGCTATCGTTAACTTTAACCTTAAAAAAACAATGTTTTTTCGTACGGTAATACCGTAATTTCTAACAAAAGTTATCTCAAATGGAAGGCATTATTCAATTAAAACAAGAGCAAAATTCTTCATGATAAACATTTTTTTCACACACATTTCTTTTCACCAGGCTCAATAAGCAACATAGATGACGCGGAGTACGCTTGCAACGCGACAGCAGTCCGGAAGGTGATATCAGGCGTGGTTGGTGCGGCTTCCAGCGTTACTTCTGTGCAGGTCGCCAACCTGCTACGTCTGTTCAAGATACCACAAGTAATATATACTTTAAATGAATAAATTCTAGTTTTTGAAGTCAATATTCTCCTATAGAGTTGCGATTGCTTTGGAACGGTGAACTAAAACATTGTGGAAAATTCAAAGACCTAATATGACATTCAGCAACCTGCACTGGGCCTCCCTCCCTCTCACAAAACGGAGGCCTGAGTCCCAACAGACAGGACTTTGCTAGAAAAAACTTGAACAACACATCTTTTGTTGTTCTCAGGTATCATTCTTCTCCACCTCCCCGGAGCTGTCCAACAAGGCGCGCTTCGAGTATTTCACGCGCACGATCCCATCTGATCATCACCAGGTGCGAGCCATGGTGGAGATTGTGAAGAAGCTGGAGTGGAGTTACGTCTCCATCATCTATGAGGAGTCTAGTTATGGAATTAAGGTGAGAAAATAAAAACTTTTCTTAATACGCCAGCAAGTGACGTGGTTCACTGCTATGTCACAGGCCACAGAGCAAGCAAAAGAAAAGAAATAGAATATAATAGAAAAGAATAGAATGTTGTAGTTAACAAATAAAGTTGATCAAAATGAAAACAATGTATATCTACAACATACCTAGGGTAAATAATAAAGAAGGGGAATTAGAAAAAATATTCTAACATGAATAGGATAAACAGAAAACTAAACTATGCAGAAGAACTATTCTAAGAAATACAGAAAAAGATAAAATATATGGTAGAAAAAAGTCTTAAAGTTCATCCCGCCTTGAACAGACGACCTAAATACTTTATGAGCGTATTTCAATCGCCAAATGGACAGAAGTGTCCAACTGTTTTTCATATTAAAGGACTACCAAAGTCCTTGCAGAATCAAAGTTCTTGAGGATAGTACTATGTCTTTTCAAGTTAAGCACAAACCTACTCTTTTTCATACATTATTAATAATCACGGAAACCTCAAAACGAATTACTCATTTTAAAGACCATCCTTTATTAAAAAAAACTTATGCACAAGTAAAAAATTACTATACAAAGGCGGACTTAATGCTTGAGGCATTTTCTACCAGCCGACTTTAGGATGATACAGAGACAAAACATGGCATGTGCAATATACACACACAAACAACACACACATAATACAACACAATCTTACGCTCAATTACAACAAAACTTATATACGTAATCTTAGACTAATCAACTATTAAAATCAAGATTATCTGCACAACACAGACCAACCGCGCGTGTCATTCTACCGCAAGCAGCCATGTTAAGTCCAGGTAAATTGACGTGCCGTCATGAATATGAATGCACTTGCTGACCGCGCGTTTAATTTGTGGTAAGCTGGTGGATTAGATGGTAATGATGGGTCATATATTCATGGGAAGGCAATCAGGCTGCAAAATAGTCAGATTTGAGCTGGTTATGAAGTTATGAGGTAAGCTGTAGGCCATTTACACGCTCCGACTGCCAGATTATCAACATCAGTTATCGAGGCGCTATTAAAGCGTTCACATGAATGCATGAATGCACCCTTGGTTGACTGGTAGAGAATGCCTAAGGCATTAAGTCCGCCTTTGTACCTTTTGTAAGTGCGAAAATCCAAACTAATATTATAAATGCGAAAGTAACTCTGTCTGTCTGTCTGTCTGTCTGTCTGTCTTTGCTTCACGCCTAAACTACTGAACCGATTTGTGTGAAATTTGGTACAGACATAGTTTGGAACTTGAGAATGGACATAGGATAGTTTTTATTACAAAAAATAAAAAATAAAATAAAAAATAAAATTTATTCCGGACATACAGCGCCATCTATTGGTCAAGAGTCGGTGTCATCTATTGGTGAAGTCACTATTCCACGCGAACGAAGTCGCGGGCAAAAGCTAGTATTAAATAAATAAATGCATAATTACACCTTACATGTAAATGTAAGGTGTAATTATGCATATAAAAAAATGGTGGAAAATGGTGTAAAATGCGTAATTACACCTTATATGTAAATGTAAGGTGTAATTATGCATTTATTTAACCCGACCCAGGCTAACCAGCAATCGGAGCATTAATAAGTGCGTAAGTGCGTAACACACAATAGATAATTAAATATTCAGATCAATTATTTTTCTTTTAAAGAAGACACCCTAACGTATTTATAAGAGATATGAGTTACGCGATAGAAAGAGAGGCCACTTCTAGGGGAATATAAGTGTAGGCAATTAGCGCTGTGCGACCTGAATTGCACTTTATTGTATCGTAGCAAGAGACGCTATTTATTTAAATGATTTTGCGGAGTGAATCTTCTGTACAGTCACGAGCAAATTATGTATACACTCGGCTTTATTCAAAAGCGATTTACTCCTTTATTTTTAATGAAATTTTATGTTGTTACGAACATAGCATTTTCGAACCCATAGGTTTATGTAATGTGTCTTATTTCAACGTTGCGTTCGTTATTTCACGGAAAAATCGCAATTGAAAGTTGCCAAGTGTTGACATATTGGTGCTCGTGACTGTACTTGTACTATTATGTATTCTGTGGTCGGAGTGTGTGAAAAAAGGCTTAGAATTACCATTTGGTAGGCTTTATACAGAAAAACGCTGAATACTATTTGCATAAAATCAAAAAACATTTATTCAAATTAGAATGAAAATCAGCATGTTTTTAACGGGAAAATTACATAAGGAAGTCTCCCAAAACGTAGGCCCTTCACTACTTCCTAATGGGAAAAAGAAGGGGCGCAACAAACTCCCCAGCAGCACAACTATCTGTTCAATAAGGAAAACTTGTTTCTATACAATAACATAACATTGAATCTTTTGTATCACTTGCAGTAAAAATTAAATCATTCAGGAATGAAAGCCCTCTCCTACAATGTTTCTTTGTCTGATATATTTAATGAGGTTAGAGTTCAGGTTACTGGTCTATTTTTAATAAAGACTTTAATTGAATTGTTGTTTTTTTCTTCACTAACAATACTTTGTGGATTCACTGTGGTCTGATAATAAAGTTTTATTATTATTCTAATAGGAAATATTGACTGTCTTGTGTATATAATTCCGAATTCCACATAAAACCACAGCCAAAAATTTAATGTCTTTTAAATCGACATAATTTTATTAGCCCACTGTAATAATTATCAAATCACGAACTCTGTATATATTATATTATAAATGTTCATTGTCTAATTATACACACAGGCTGAAATTAATAATTTAATTAAACATTTCTCGTGTTCACAATCAATGTTCCGCACAGGTGGTTTGAATCGCTCACATTAGCACTAATATGGTAATATCGTGGTCGCGATAAAAGCAATCATGGTGATACTAAATTAACCACTACAACGGAAAGTTCAAAAAGCTACGTTTTGAGGCAACTGGCCTCAAACATAGCTTTTTATATTTCTCTTGGCAGATTACACAGTACTCTTGATTTTTTTTTTTCTTAAGCAATACTTTTACATAGGTTCAGTAGATTTCCACATCTAAATATGAACTATTAAAACTGGCCACAATTTCCATCTTCTTATAATAATCCAGACACTCAAAGTGTCGCCAAAATTTAAAGATCACACACAAAACAATTACTCTCTTATGCTAATCAGCCATTTTTTGCAGGCATTCGAGGAGTTGGAAGCCTTGTTGGCAAAGAGCAATATCTGCATAGCTGTGAAAGAGAAGCTGGTGAAAGACTCAGGAGTGGCACACGAAGGTGCCTATGATGAGATCGTGTCCAAGCTGCTCACGAAGCCTAGAGCCAGAGGTAAGAGGATCAACACAGTCAGTTTTAATAGTCAGAGTTGCAAATGAGAACATCCTTCGTTATGATACCATACCCTGTTTTCCTCCCTTTCTTCTTATTGACTGACCGATCCTTGACAATTCAAAAGTGCCTGTAATTGGTTTAGTTGAAATAAATAGTTTGAGTTTGAGTTCTGAATTTCATAATAAAGTTATGTTCGAAGGATGCCGTTGTTCCTACAATAAGCCAAAAATATCCTCTTAAATATTTATATAAAAATTAAATGAGATTTATCGGTACTAGAGAACAGCCGATCGATTCTGTAAAAATCTCACCGTGAAAAGTTAGGTGAAGTGAGCTTAGAGTAAGCTGTCACTCCCTAGCATTAGTTGGAATGACAGCTCACTCCACGCTCACTTCACCTGAGTTTTCACGGTGAGATAATTTCAGAATCGCACTGCAGTTGGGCCGATTTGAATATTTTTTTTAATTTTCGTGACATTCCGTGTATAGATTTTAGGGATTTAAAATTTGGCAAATTTGCATGGGAAATTGGAAATTCGGCAAGAACTCTGAAGTATTTTAATTTTTTTAGGGTTTTTTTGACCATAACTCACGTTTTATTGATACAGGACAACGTCTGTCGGGGCAGCTATTATATAAATAAAACGGCAATTACTTACTCCATGTTGATTGGTTTCGAAACACTATTACAGTCAGCTTAATCTTCTTCAGAAATATGACAAGATACATTTGCTTCATGTCCAGATTTCTTATTTGTTTGAATCGACCATTACCTAGTTGCTTCGTAACAATAACTCAAACTATGGTTATTTGTTACTATGATATATTAATAGATCTTATTACTTTCGATCCATCATCCAATAGTCTAGCACTGTTGCTATTTTGTCTAGCTTATAAGAATAATAAAATGATTGGGTTATCTATCATCCGCGAAATAATTTGTGTTAAACAATTTTGATCCGTATCTGCTTATACCTTTGGGGAATATAGAGTATCTATTATGTTCTAATATATAACATGATACGCAGAGCCCATAATTTACGACACAATGTACCTAATTATCCTTTAATGTTAAACCGGTTCAGGAAATTCACATGATTAAATCTGGTTTAGTTTCATGTACGCCATTAAATATTAATTTTGTAATTAGGTACTCATACTGTGAGGTTTGCTAAGCAAGTAGCATGTAGATAAGATAAACTACGTCAATTCCTTAGTAACACACGACATCTGCTAATAACGTATTCTCTATGACACAATGGCGTGGTTCGAACTGTCAAAATACATGTTGTCCGTACGGTTGACATTTCGATTTCTTGATATTAATGAGGTTTCCACGTGGTAAGATGTCGCGCGTAATAATACAGAATTGGGGCCCTGAACTGTAAAAAAAACATATTTCCGGCGCAGGAAATGATTGCATATCCATGTCATGCTCAGTAATATTGATACTGTACAAACTAACTGGGCACTCTTGTTTTTATTTTACAAATAAAAACGGGCTTAGATCAATAAAGATAATAATCTATACATAACTAATAAAGCTGAAGAGTTTGTTCGTTTAAATGCGCTAATCTCTGGAACTACGCGTTGGATTTAAAAAATCTTTTTGCATTTGTTTGCCAAAGTTTTGAGGAATAGGTTATAGGCTATTGAACATCACGCTGGGAAGCTTAGGAGCCGAGCACAAACGAGAGAATACTAAGCGAAAAAGAAGTAATAGTGCGGTAAGGCGATGCCATACGCCGGGATGGGTCGGGGAACAAGAAATTTCACGCGGACGAAGTCGCGGACAGAAGCTAGTTACTATAGAAAGAAAGAAAGAAAAAGTATTTATTACGACTCGTAAAGGAAGATCATAAAGCTAAACTATAGTAAAGTACGTCCAACACACCTTGGGGACTTGCTAATATTTCACGGCGCAGCAAGTGGCGCCATCTAGTTTTGTTACGAAGTTACTGGAATCACCGAAGAGGTCGGATAAGTGAGACACTGGCTTATTACTGTCCCTCTAGCAGAGCGTTGCATCGATGGCTCCGAGGCGGCTGTCTTCTGATGACACAGATGATGCTAGGGGAGCCGCTGTCGCACCACGTTCACGAAGAACTGCTATATTCCGGCTCAATTCTGATAATATTGAAGCTGATGAAAAACTAATATTATAATGACTACTTCTGGTAAAGGCTATCCTGCCCCGTTGTATTTTTACATGAGCTTGAGCTTTCTTATAAAGTTATGGAAGCAGGCGTTACTTTGCGAAAATCCATGACAGTAAAATTTAATTTTATTCATAAAAGAGGAGAGCAAACATAAATTCCGTTGGCATCAAAAATTAGGATACAATTAAGCCCCTAATTTACATACTAATATTCGATTAAAAGCAGTGTAACACATTCATTACTATGCAAATTCCTTAAATGATTTAAACTAAAATCGATTCGAATGGAACTATTTCCAAAGTAATCTGGGATTGTTATAATATATTCGTGAATCAGTAGATTATAATTGGGTACAAGAGAACGTGTACTCTCAGGAGATTTCTCGAAATATTTGCTAGGGTTTACCCTCTTAACGCAATGGGGCAGTTTGTAAATAGTTTGTTATGTAGGCTGTTGAACGTAGATAGTACGTAGATATAATTATCTACGTCCAACAGTGGACGTCTTTCGGCTGAATGCTAATGTAGTAGGTATACAACAATGCTGCCAATCTTTTTTTTTTCCTGTGTTTGTCGTCAACAGTCCTTGACTTATCATTGTCAACAAAAGAGATAGGTATGCAGGGTCGTCGGATATAGTTGAAGTTTAGTAAGAAACAGATGGATGTTTTCGAATGAAATTTAGTTTGATAAGTGAACTGTTTGTTGTCCATTAATTAAATAAAAATTATCCAAAAACATCAATCCGTTTCTTACTAAACTTTAACTATATCCGACGACCCTGCATACTTATCTCTTTTGTTGACTGTACATCTAAACGCTTTTCTCGCCTCAGCTCAAACATTATACTTTATTGTACAGACGAGACGCCAGCAGGTCAAGCTACCCGAAACTGTCAAATTTTCCAATCATTCTTTAGCGATAAAGTTGAAAATCTAAGTATTAAAGAAATTTGACAGATTGTAGTAGCTTGGTGTGCTAGCGTCTGTTCATTAAAATGAGGTAGTCTTATTTTAGGAGCTCCACGCACCTTCACACAGTGAGCCTCTGACACTCAAAGCATAGACAAGTAATGATGGTTACGTTTGGCGCGGATTCAAAATTAATATTTTATTTTATTTGCTAATATTTTACATATATCTATTATTTATTTATTTCTGTAACTGCCCGTGACATCATAGCGGGCCCTATTAGAATACCAGCGCTGCGACATTTATTTGTTAAATTTCGCAGCATCATGCTGAGATAGGAGCCTTCTGGCCTCGTATAAGACTTTCTGTTTAATTTTTCTTTATGTTACTTTTTTATATAATGTTTTTTTTTACTGTGTTTAGTTTAGTTTGTTATCTTCCTGCACGAGTCGCAATAAATACTTATTCTTTCTTTCTTTCTTCTTTTCTTCTTACTTCTATCTCAGTGCATTTGAGGTCGGCGCAACATGTCCTGCCTTTGTATTCGCAATCAACTCAGTAACAAATGCATCATCCAGAAAAATTTTAATCACCTCCCAAAATCTGACCAAACCATCCCGAAAATCGAATCCAACGACAAACAAGGGGTTATAAACTGTAATGTTATCTAGTGCCACCATATTGTGGACGAGGTCGTGATAAATTGTGGCCGTGTGCCCCACAGATAGGCAGCTGCGACGAGTAAAACAATTTTTCGCTATAGCGGTTACTGAAATTGAATCTATTGGTGAAGGCGATAAGAGATGATTACCATTACCTACGCCACTTTGCCTCCTCGCGGATGGGCGGGCATTGCGTTAGGACAGATTGTGTGGGATTAAAACAGGTGGCGTTTGAATGATCAGCGGAGGATTATGGTAAATAGAGTGTGGAACATTTTGGGAGCTGGATTTGAAAATGCTTTGGTGAAGTATTTTTTTAGGAATATTACTTTTTTAGCAGCTTAATATTTTCAAAGCGGGCTTGAGAACCACCAGGAATTTTTATGTTGGTCTTTGTCATGAATAGGTGTTCCACTTCAGAATGTTTACAGATGTATCAGCCAACGCCCAAGAGTTAGGCCTCCTTTGAAGACCAGTACAAGAAACTAACCTGTTCGTTAAGCATAATCATGACAACATACTTTCTCTCGTACCATGAGCCATGGGAAAAATACTAGCATGAAGGCAGCGGGATTGCATTGGTTGTGCCCCACGTACATTTGAATGCTTGACGATACAATTTTACTGTAACAATGCTACAGTTGACTGGCTGCTGGCAGCTGGTATTTTTTTAGTATTTGTATGTTACAGTAAACATACAAACACTACAAAAATACCAGCTTCAGTATTCCCATATTGATTGCGATAAAGTCAACGAGTGCAATGTACTGTCGCACATAAATCTGGTGCTAAACGAAGCAGAAAGTGCATCGCTGTCGAACGGGCGCGGGCGCCGCGCCAGAGATTGCCAGCTGATAAATTATTTATTAGTTAGGTATATTAGCTACATATTTTATGCTGGCGAGCTCATTTTCATTTATAGTACCTATTGACAAACTCAAATTCTTAGCTAAAATTCCTAACCTACGTTAATTGGTCGAAATAGATTACCGCGTTGCAAAGTGTATATATTTTATGAATTTCGTCCTCTGAGTTCTTTCTCAGATTAATCGGATAGGACATACAGAAATGTGGACCTCGTCCAGTTTTTTTAAATATTGTTGACGTGTCAATGTGTTGGCGTGTAAAACTTACTAACAGAAATGGTATCATATATGGCGAAATGTGGGTGAGTACCTACATCAAGACATTTATTCTCTAGTAGAAATGAGATACAAAATAATCTATTCTTTCCTTTCTTTACCATCTTTCTTGGTCAAAGTTCTCTGCACACAGCGGGCACGGCGCGGCGGGGCGCGGCGTGGCGGGGCGGCGACGCGACGCTGGCGTGGCGGCAGTGTTCACACTGCGGCCTTTCTTTCATCAAAAAGATGTTGAGCGATTCAGACGTGGAAACGCTATTGCTCTTATTTGCGCTATCTAAGAAAAAACAACGTAAACGGAAATGGGGTGCATGAAATAAATCAAAAACGCGCTCGCGAGACGCCGCTTCTGACTTGTATTCCCGCTCGGTGCGGCGGCTGCGTGGCGCGACGGTTACAATCGCGTCGAGCAGGGCAGCTCTGTGTGGCGTCGTCCGTAATACCTAGTACATTACAACTGCTCAGCGTCGCGTCGCCGTCCCGTCCCGCCGCGCCACGCCCGCTGTGTGCAGAGACCTTTAAGCAATTAATTTCGGCGACTGGTCCAATCCTTTGGCACTTTAATCACCAGTTGAATACACGTACAGGGTGGCAAACTGAAACCATGAATTCAGTGCTTGATTCTGAAAGACAAAATTTGAAATTAGGGGAAGTTGAAATTTTTCGTCGGTTATTATAAAAATTATAATATTCCATACAGTTTGACCGCGTAGTTAGGTATTGCACTTTTCTATGAGCAGCATAGATGATATCTTGGTACTTCTACAGTCAGAATCCTCATTTAATATCCAGTATGTCCAGTTAAATTCCTGAGCGTTCTAAGTGGCGCCACCTGTCGCCCGTTCCAAGCACTACATTCAAGATTTCACTCAAGATTTATTATTTACGTCTGAGTTTCTTTTAGATGTGTTACGTCTTTCTACATAGCTACAAAAAAAAATGCGTCTTTTTTAGGAACGTGACGTATCTAGAATGAGGATTTCTTTAGTAAGTAAAGTAAAAAGTAAATAAGGGGTCGTAATGTGGGCCCGTTATTACAAATGTATTTCTTTCTCCCACACACACGCACAAATATATAAAAAGGAGTAGATGTGTCACTCCTTTTTATATCTTTGTTTATAAAATATAAGATAGTTGTTATTTTCCTTTCGTCCCAGAATACCAAATTCTCAAAATACCGATTCTCAAAATATCAGATTCGCAATATATCAAACGAGAAGAGAGAGAAAAGTTCAGAATTTATTCAAAATGAAATTGTTTGAAGAACTATCCTAGTTGGTCCGGAGGGAGAGGCGATCTTCTAGTAATGAAGTTTTTATTACTCTTTATTATACGATTCGTTTTAATCTTCCTCTCACTTTCAGAAGTTCTACTAAGATCAGAGTTAATATAATAACTATAAGATAGTCCTTGCAACGCGACATATCGCTGCTTAAATTCAAAAGGGCCACAAGTCGAAAAAATTACAAATCCTTTTTAAAGCAAAAATCGTATCAATTCTGCCTATATTTTTATATTCGAAAAAGACACCCAGTATTTTCGCATTAAAAATGGAGGTAATAGCACAACAGCCCTTTTAGCATTTTGACACTTAGGTGGCAAACTTCAGACCAAAACTGCCATCTTCCCAGTTGTGACCCTGCATTCAGCGCGAGCGCACGTTTGTTATGTGAAAAAGGGCCACATTCCGAAAAAGACCTTAACTTTGATCGAAAGTTATAGTGAAAAGTGCCACATTTCAAAATACGACAGTATTAATTTAAAAATACATGTAAGTATAACATTATCTCATAGGGAAAAGTGCCGTATTTTGTAATATGTCCATTTTGAGTTAAAATAAAATGTGTTTTTATTATTATTGTATTGAAGATAAGTGCAGTATTTGGAATGATTCTATTTTGCATATAAAATGATGGTGATTGTGGTAGTATTTATTTAAACAAATGTGCAATGTTTACATAAATTTAAAACTTAACACAATAATTAAAACCTAAACAAGGTTGTAATTATTGTTTTGTCGCGGGTTTATAATATTGTTGTACGCATGAATTGTGTCCGTCAACAATTTAACTAATAACTACACTCGGCGTCACAAAAATCGCACCTCGTTAAGAATTCCCTTCAAACTCATTTTAATTCTATTAATTAACGGTAGACATATGACTATATCTATGACTATGGTATCATTGGAAAGGCAATTTATTTAAATTTCAGAATAAATCAATAGATATGTTTTTTTGTTTACCAGGGGTAAAAAAGCAAGCTAATGCAAATGATTAAATCAGCAAAAATTATAACAAAGTCCTTAAAAATAACTTAAAACCTAGTGTTACCCCCCCTAGCCCTGATGACTGCTTCCATGCGCTCTCTCATGGACCTAATTAATGTGACAACAGTCTCTTGAGGAATGTTGTCCCATTCTGCAATGTCGGCATCTTGGAGGTCCTGGAGAGTGGTAGGGACAGGATCACGTTCCCGTACTCGCCGTTTCAGTTCATCCCAAAGGTGCTCAATAGGGTTCAGGTCTGGACTTCGCGCCGGCCAGCGCATAACAGAGATCCCAACTTCTTGCAGGTAGTCCTTTACAATTTATTAATGCGGTGTGACAGCGGGCGTTATCGTGCATTAACTTGAACCCACTGCCAACAAAACCCGCATAAGGGACAACTTGCTCCTCTAAGATCTCTGTTATGTACCGAGGAGCAGTCAGCGACCCTTGCCCGCGAGCACTTCCAGTCCGAGAAACACACACAAGGTTCGTTTTGCCGTCGATTGACATTCCGCCCCCAGAACATGCACGAGCCACCCCCGTATTCCACTGTCTCTTGAATACAGGCTTATGCAAATCGTTCCCCTTGCCTCCTGTACACTCATCTACGTCTGTCGTTGCAGAAAAGACACACCCTCGTCTCATCTGAGAAGAGCACAGCCCTCCATTGGTCTATTGTCCAATCCACATGGTCACGGGCAAATTGCACCCGCCTCTCCTATGCCGTGCAGTCAATTTTGGCCCTGTAGCAGCCCTGTGTGCTGTAATTTTCTTTTCCTGTATTCTTCTTCTAATCGTGGAGACGCTCACAGAAGTTCTGCGAGCTGATCGCAGTTGTTGTTGCAGCTCAACAGCATTGGAGAACCGATTACGTAAAGACGTCGAAACAATGAAGCGATCGTCCCTTTGGGCTGTGCACCGTTGTCTACCAGATCCACGTCTTTGGATATAGCCACCAGTCTCTTGGAAGCGTTGGTACACACAAGCGGTCGAACGAAAAAACGACTCAAGTTCAGTTGCCGAGCAACATCACAAGGAACACCGTTTATAGTAAAGGAACTTACACATGAGAGTTTTATGAATTTAAAATCGCTGGCTATTGGCATCTACACTACCACTGAAAATGGAGACAAGGTGAAATGGGCAGATCTTAAAGTTATTAAAACTGACAAAGAGCATAAAAACATGTTTTTGTATAAAACTTCCTACGAAGACGCCAAGTTTAGTCAAGTTACAACATTGAATAGAAGGCAAATTTCACCTGGAACTGGTCTTCGAACTGTAAAAAAATTTTATGCCAATATACAATTTGTGTTTTGTTAACTTACATAAGTAAGTTTTTTTCTTTAGAAGCTGATATAATTTTAAGGTTTGTTTTTGTATGTGACATGGTTAGGTGTCGATATTGCATAATCCATTCAAAATGCTGGATATCTTGAGATTAGGTCTACAAGTTCATTTAAAAATGTACTTTTTTTATTTGCTTTGTATGTTTTTATGGTTGATTTTTTGTAATTTTATTGCAAGGTATTGCTAATATGCTACCATTTAGTTATAAACAAAAATTAGCATAATAAACAAAAAACATTATACGAAAAACCACAATAAAACTTATTTTCTGTTTGACTTGCGACTTTTTATTTATAAAATTCATAAACATTATTATATGTTTTTTATAATCAAAAGGGACTTATGTGATGTTTTTATGAACTGGGTAAAACTTATAGGAAATATCAAATTTCAGACAAATAGAGGCTTAAAATATACATCCGATGATATATAACACATAGATATACAACGTAGATTAATAAAAATAATAAACAAAAACCGATATCAAAACTTTGACGGGCTCTCCTGTAAAAAAGTGACTTTTCGACTTGTGGCCCTTTTGAATTTAAGCAGCGATATCCTATGCAATGGTCCCAATGCGTACCGTGTTCCCCGTCCGTTTTCCCTACCCATGCACACAGTTTTTGCTAGAACTGTATAGTTCGAATAATGCCATTAGTAATGTGAAATCTGTTTTTATTGAGAATTAAGTAGGCATAGCTTCTAAATCTTGGGTGCAGCCGATCGATTCTGTAAAAATCTCACCGTGAAAAGTTAGGTGAAGTGAGCTTAGAGTGAGCTGTCAATAGTGTCATTCCCTAGCATTTAGTTGGAATGACAGCTCACTCCACGCTCACTTCACCAAAGTTTTCACGGTGAGATGGTTACAGAATCGCGCTGCTGTACAGATACATAACAGCAGATAGATAGAGAATACACACAAACACACACACGCTTTAAGCTTTTTTATATACAATTTACATCGTGAGGAAACCGGCATGCTATGGAAACATTATGGCTGATTGTGTTATACTGTTTAACTAATGTGATATAACAATAAATAACAAACAAGCTTCCCTACAAATAAATCCTGCTACATCCCTCACGTTCGAGCACTCGTCTGCTACATTTCGTATCGATAATCGAGCACCTCTCGTCTAGCTTGAGCCGCCTTGAGCTCGCATGTTGATATTAATTAGCTCAAGTGGCTCGAGATTGTCTGCTCATGCCTTTGTAGGTTGCACTTTTGGGTAAGTGTAAGAGAACCCTTCATTCATAGATCTACGACTTTTCGTGGGTCGGTTTTTGTGACCCCTAAATACAATAAAGGTGATATGGGTCATATATTTCATTCACTCCAGATCAAGTAGTGAGCTTAGCAAGTATTTGTATGGTATACAATAGAGAGTGAATACTCTTTATTGTACACAAATAGAATAGAATGAATAGAATAGAAAATGATTATTCTATTCTATTCTTATAGTTTAAGTATGCTTAACAAAAGCAGAATTAAAGCACTACCTAAGAAGAATTGAAATAATGAATGCTTGTCTCGTAAATATCTCACTACCGTACCGAATCAAAACGTATTTTAATAAGGGCTGGTTTTTCCAACGACAGATAATAATTTTGTATTTTTGACAGTTCTTCCGCAAAATCTGTCAGATGTCAATTTGATTCCACGAATAAAAATTAACTGTTCTTTAGAACCAAATACGGTTCTCTTAATAAAAAAACAAAACAAAATATCGATATCACTTTACTTCCCAGGAAAACAAACAAAATACATATTAAAACCTGGATAAAGGAAAATGATGAAAATATAGCGTCCGCCATATTAAATTTCCTTATGCCTTTGACGTTATATGACACCTCATTTATTTTGTTGATTTATTTTGTTGTTTTGTTTGTATTTAGTAGTTTATGGTGGTGGAACCACAGAGCACAGACACGACTCGGCGGCCGCAGCTAGAGACAAGATTGACAAGCCTTTCCACACAACTCAAGCGGGTCACCATTTTCTTTCACTACGACTTACGATGTGTAGAAACGTTCTGCTCCGTTGGCGTACCCCCGTGCCGCGCTTGATCTCTCTTCGGTTGCGTCGGATTGCCGTCCCATCGGACTATAAGAGTGGGGGACGAGAGAGCGCACCTGTGCATTATAATATTAGGGGTTATAGTATGAAATTGCCGATTTGTAGTGAAAAATTGAAATTAGTTTTATTTTTTTATTTAACATATTTATTTAATCAAAATAATTACCATTATTATCTATACATTGCTGCCATATAATAGGAAGGTCATTTATGCCTTTGCGATAGAACTCTCGTGATCTAGATTCGACAAACTGTGTGAAAGCATTTTGTACTGCCTCCTGAGAAGAAAACTTTTTATCACGTAGAAAATTTAATAATGTAATATACTACTTATTTCAAACACAATGCGAATTGTTTCATGAATAAATTTTAAAAAAAATTGTCCAAATCACGAAAAAAATGGTAGTCATTTTTTGGTGACGAATGGTTTCTAATTTTAGTCCAGCAGTGCGATTCTGTAGCCATCTCACCGTGAAAACTTCGGTGAAGTGAGCGTACTCCACGCTCACTTCACCGAAGTTTGCTGCTGTCATTCCAACTAATGCTAGGGATCGACACTATTGATAGCTCACTTCACCTCATTTTTAACGGTGAGATTTTTACAGAATCGATCGGCTGTAGAGTTACAACGATTTCTCGTGCTGTATGAGGTCTCGCGTTATTTTTATTTATTTATTAAGTATGGATAACTTACAGCTAAAACAAACAGAATAAAAAATTGTATGTGAGACTGACAGCCAATTAAAAGTCATCACTTCTAAAAATAGATTGGAAAGAAAGAGTGTGAACAACACAACACAGCTACCTACTTAAAAAGAAAGAGAAAGAAAAAAAAACAATATAACATTCAAGCTTAAACTAAATATAAGAATAGAGGAATAAAAACCTGAACATACAAAATCTTAATTAAAAAAGCCAAGGCTCAGGCACTTCCTGGCCGAGGAGACACCCGTTAAAAAAGGATCAAAATCATGCTGTTTACACATGTCATTAAAGTTTCTACTTGCACGCACTGTAAATGAATTTATTTATCATGGAGCAATAATGATGAAGATCGATTCATGAGTCGGGGCTGTTTCACTGCTAGTTTTGCTATCATTGTTTGGAGTTCGGCACAGAAGATATCTGCCGTTATTGCTTGACTAGATCGGAGAAAGCTATAGTGAATAACACCATGCTGAGACCACCAAACAGTTACCATTACCTTTTTATTGGTAAGCTTTGCTTTAGGAAACTGTTGCGGCGTTTGTACCTGGAGTCAGCCATTGCATTTTTCACTTACGGTTATCGTAAAGAATCCAATTATCATCACATGTCACAATTCGATCCAATATTCCTTCATTTCTGTATCGATTCAACAAGGCAACACAAGTTTCAACACGCGTTTCTTTCTGCAGATCAGTCAAATCACGAGGCACCCATTTCTCATATTTTTTTATTTTATTGATTTGACGTAAATGAGTCAATATTGTTGGTAAGGTAACGTTAAACCATGCCGCTAATTCCTGGGTAGCTTGGCTCGGATCGGCTTCCACCATCTCTTTCAATTCATTGTTATTCACCTGTGTGGGCGGTCTTCCACGTGGTTCGTTCTTCAAATCAAAGTTTCCATCACGAAAGCGTTTAAACCAAAATCGCGCGATGCGTTCATTAGCAGTCCCCTCTCCAAACGCAACATTGATATTGCAAGCTGTTTCTGCCGCGTTAGTTCCGCGTCGGAACTCGTATTCAAAAATAACTCGAAATTTTGAAGTATCCATCTTTCTTGCCTAAGCAGAATAAAAAAACAACTGAAAGTCGATAATCAAATGTTGCACATTTTTAAAAGAAGAACTTCATAGGTAGGTACCATGTGAAAAAAGTTTCACTCAAAAATCTCAAACCATGAAGGTTTTATATCAATTCGAAGTACCTATTACAATAAAACGGCAATTTCATACTTTAACCCCTATTATTTCCCGCGCCAAAGACTAGTCTCCGTTGAGATTGACCGCCAAGGCCGAAATACGGTCTGCAGAACTATACAACTGCAACTGTGCCAGGTTTATAACCATTCTTCTTTTACGAACGTACTTGACTCATCATCATCTTCGTGCCCTTATCCCATGTTACTTGTGGTCGGCGCAACACGTTTTCTTCTTCCATTCTCCCCTGTCAACCGTCACGCTATCATTCACTCCCTTCTCTTCTATATCATTTCTCACACAATCCATCCATCTTTCCTTCTGCCTTCCTCTCCTTCTACTACCTACTTGACTACTGTTAATAAAATGAAGGTGCAAACAAATGTCCAAAACTTGTCAAAATGTAGGGAAATTAGAAGTATTTTTTGAAAGATTGAGACTGAGATCAGACTGTGAACGTTCTTAAAATTACGAGAATTACCCCTCTGATCTCAGTGTCGATCTGTCAAAAATACCTCTAATTTCCCTACATTTGTGACATTGATTGTCGCCGAGATGAGATTGCGACTAGATTTTGAACGTTTTTAATTACGGGAATTGGTCTTCGAGTCAGGGTAACAGGATGGGTGGCGTCTTTAGGCTGGCTGTGTTATTAGGTCAGGGGCCTTACAGGCCTAGGCAGTAATTCGGGCTGATAATAGTACTAAATCCTCCCTGTTACAACAACCATTATAATTTTCCGATTCCGAATATCAGATGGATTACACGTACCGTCTTACAAGCATTAAGAGGCTTTATCTGCTACTGTCCAATAAAACGCCGCATCCCCTCGGATTTCCGGCCGTTGTAAAGCTTCACTCACACAGACCACTTTGAAACTACATTTGAACCAATGTCACTTTCAAATCAATGTTTTGTCTGAGTCTTGTTTAATAAGTCAGTTGATGAGCCGCGAACCATCCAATCACAGTTTTATCATGGATTTCGGGGAGAAAAAAACAAAGAAAATACTAATTTCATTTATTTAGCACAGTAGACTAACATATTTTGAAAAATAGTTACAAACATCTGCAGAAACCGCTTGCTATCGGTAGTTTTGTCAAACGTGCTGCATTCAATGAGCAACTACAACAATATTTGGTGGGTGATATCCGCCACGCATTGTGTACTTGTCGTCGAATCGAAACCGATTGCATTGAGTCTTTTACTTCGTGGTATTACGAGTGAGTCGCGATTACATAATAATTCTAAATTTGCTACTCTCCACAGATAAAGATTTTTCTGTTATTCCAATAACATTGTGAAGCGGTACGTGTGACTCCAGCCTAAGAAGTAATAAATTAGTTAGATGTACGCCTCTGTTTGTTCACGATAGGCCTTGGTCCCTAGCTTTTATGTCAATATAGAACTTAGCTTCGATACTGAACTAGTAAACAGTTGTTTGACCGTGTTTCGTTTCTTCGATTTTTGGTTGTTGCCTACTGGTGTTCAGGGTCTTAAAATAATTTATATTTATAGAGCAGGTTTTTACGCAACTGTAGTAAAATTACTTGGTCTTCCTTCAGTGGGAATTTAATTATGACTGGACTCAGCATATATTTTTGAAAAATTTTGTTTACGTCAAAGCTTTAAAAGTTTAGAATCAAAATTAATGGCCAGTCATATATGAACTAGAATATAAATTACCACCGAGGTAACGCTGCAACGGGTAGTTGAGGCAATCTTTGGATTTTAGTAACGCAATTGCTTTAACAAGTCATAACTCCTTTTTCCATTCACAGGTGCCATCATCTTCGGTTCAGACCAAGAAGTAGCAGGCGTCATGAGGGCAGTAGAACGAGCTAACGCGACCCATTCCTTCAGCTGGGTCGGTTCTGATGGCTGGAGCGCCCGGTCGTTGGTCTCCGATGGCAATGAGCGTGCTGTCGAAGGCACCATCAGCGTGCAGCCACAGGCGAATGACGTCAGCGGGTTCAAGGAGTACTTCTTGGGCTTAAATGTGAAGAATAATAAGAGGAATCCTTGGTTTGTTGGTAAGAGATGTTTTAAGTTATATTTTTCATACTGATGAAATTCGTGTTTATATAATGAAATATTCGTTCATAGCAAAGGGGTATGCACCACAGATATTAGAAGGAAGGTATGCACATAAAGATCTCTAACGATAATAGCTAAAGAGTCTATACATATAGAATATTATTATGACCGTGGACTTGATATGACACTTTAGAACAAACAGCCAATTTTCCAAATTGAAAAGAATCTTATCAAATATTATTTTGTTTTCCATCTCATCCTAATTCAAGGCCAGTAATAAATAAATTCTCTAATTCCAGAAACTTACCCGATACGGAAGAGAGAGAACTTTACAGAGAACTTCTTCAGCTCTCAAGATATTCTCTTTTATCTCGCTTATAACATTGCGAATAGTTGAAAGCACCCCAAAACTTTGTTTTTGGGGGCAATGAAGCGTTGCTTATGAAGGTGGATCTGCGAAATCAGTGATGGAATTTAACTCAAAAGAAACTTCGCTGCGCCCCTTTCAAGCAAGCGAAACTTTGATTTTGTTATAATTGGTGTGAATTCATCAAATGATTTCCATTAGGCAATTAGAAGTTGTTTTGGAATAGTCTCGAATTTACGAGAACTTCAATTGAGTTTGGAGCGGATAAAGTACTTTTGAGTTCAATTATTATTATCTTTGAACTGTTGACTTTATTAAAGAGAATAAAAATATATACACTGGATAAACTTCTTGTACTAAATGAACTAACAAACTATTAAAATAAAAGAGACGCATTGCCATACAACTTGGCAATGCCGCAAGTCTCTTGGGTACATTACCAGTCGAATGCGATGCGGAGGTATTTTTCGACGCCATATTTTAGTTAGTTAATAGTTTAATTACGTTAAGTCTTTTAAACTAATTAGTTGTATGAATTAAATCTTTTGAGTGGATGCAGGTATATTTAAGATCCGTAAGCTCAAAGCCACGCTTTGTGGTGTTCTTCAAGTCTTGCCCCAAGCATTGCAGCACAATCTTCCTTAACGATACCATCAGCATCTTCCATTTTACGTCAGTATTTATTCCATACTAAATCTACTTGATATTCTGACTATCTGAAAAACGTAGAAAATACCGTCTTGATTTCAAAACTTTACGATTTTGTGCCAATGACGAGCTGTTTATGCAAGTGACAGATGTTTTATGCTTTCTTTCCATTTTTAAGGCACTTGCCACTGGAATATTCTCCTAGCTCAAACATATCTTGCTCGTATGGATATGCTTTAAACCGTAAACTTGGTTTGGAGTCTATAACTTATACTTATCTGCCTGCGTGCCAGTGCTACTTAAACACAGTGTCTGCTTTGTTCAGCCATAAATCTTGACAATGCAAATAGATTTAGTACATACGATATAAGAACTAAGTCTACATGCTGCTACTAACCACTGCATAGTTCACGTACTGTTTACCTAGAGCCAGATTGCGGTGTTGGTATGACGTCTACACACATGGTTAAATTATTGGAGATAGTTTTTTTTGTTCGGTGAATAGGCCCAACAAAAATGATGGCATCTACTAATGAAACGCATGTTGATTTATTCCTTATAATCTCTAGATTACAGTGGTAGTAATATTTGTACTTCGTCTAACGGGATTACTGAGAACTACGATCATAACCTATAAAATCACTAAAAATGCTATTGTTGTTTGAGTAGGTTGGCCTGATCTGTATTATTATGTAGTAGAATAGTGCACTGCTCAGTAACAAATAGTAGTGATCAGGGTGTTTTGAAAACTTCATGAAATGCTTATGTAACAAAGCATTTTTATTACTATAAGTACATATATCAATTTCGACGTAAAGCGACTTAGAAGTAGATAGTATTTCATCTAAACAAGACGCAGCTCGCACAACCTCTCATCTTGATAACTTGTCCAAGATAAAAATACTTAAAATACCGCACGCTCAATATTACATGTGCATAACAGTCAACAGTACCAAAGTCAATGCACCAAACAA
Source organism: Apamea sordens (assembly GCA_945859715.1). Classification (NCBI taxonomy): domain Eukaryota; kingdom Metazoa; phylum Arthropoda; class Insecta; order Lepidoptera; family Noctuidae; genus Apamea; species Apamea sordens. The sequence goes on along the minus strand of OX243998.1, from coordinate 19,964,464 downwards.
TTTACTGGATACTTGCAACAATATCCAGCAAGAGTAGCTTTAATTTTTTAAATTGAAGTTCTAGGTATCTAAATGCACCTGAAAAAAATAGATTTGTGTTAGAAAGCGTATTATAACTAATATTGTTTTCTTTGGTGTGCTATAATCCACTGCAAAATAATGTTGTTTTCCGCATAGTCAACTTGCACACTATGCCTTTGTTGTGCTGATCGACATGGAATGTAAATATTCCTGTATCTCCATAATTAATAAATAGTTTCAATAATTTCTTGCATGCTCAATACGCACTTTCATAAATTGTACCTAGACGGTTTGACTAAAACAAGCAATAAATTCATGCATACACAAGACGTAACCGCACATCTGCAGCAGTCCCGGACAATGTCTTCGCACATTGCATTGAAATCATACTGAACAATTTCCACAACATCCTTCTGATGTAAATGCTATACCATCTTAAAAATTCCATATTAATTATAATCCTTCAATTACACACAGGAAAACTGAAATATCAATTTCGTGCATTTTGAAAGAAACGGTTTTTTTTTTAAACGTTGCCCCACACTAGGAATTTCTCCTGTGTCGTGGGTGCGTTTACAAACATTTAAACTCACATACACAAACAGCCAGACCCGGAACAAAACATTATTAAATTCATTTCTTTTATCATGTTGCGTGAGTTAGAATGAGAAATAACGCCTCTCCCAAATTGACACCCGAAATTTTACTTCCCTGCGTTTATAATAAAAGCTTTGAATTGGATTATCATGATGTGCTTAATTAGGTAGCGGTATTAATTTACCCTCCTAATTTAACTCAGTGATTAAATGTTTAATTAGAAAGTACTTAACAGTGAAAACATCCGATAAATATATCCCACATGTTGGAAACGCAATCCTTGTTCAACAACCGAGTCCCTAAACCCGTATGATGAAATTTAAATCCCTCTTCACACAAACCGTGTAAATATCAGAAAATATAACAAAAAATGGTATCACTCCCGAACCTCGGACTAATTAGCATAGTATGAACCCGATCCCTTAGTTTTACTGACAGCCCTCTCATTTACATAGTCGCTGTAATCTTAATGGGCAGAACTTCTATTAGACAGGGTTATTTTAAATTGGCTAGCTAAACTCCGCAGTCGTTATAGGTATCAATATCTGAACACGATGAAATAAAAATAAATAAGATTTTGTTTTTTTTTTTTTTTGGGAGTTCAACGACCATTCTATGTGTAGTTACTTGAAGTATGAGTTGAGAAAATAAGTTTATTTTGGTTTTGTCGTGTTACCCTCCACCTTTACCCAAAAAACTGATGTATAAACTGATATTTCAGGTACCTACACCAGCTGTCGTTGATCGCAAAAAAATAATTCAACAATATTTTTTTTTTTTTTTGTTTTATAGTTTTCAGATATCGATACCCATCGCGTTTCGTTTAGCTAATAGGCAATTTAAAATAACCCTTACGTAAGTAACTGCTTTTTCTTATTTAATATTTTCCTATCAAGTTTTTTAAATCTTTTTTATCACGCAAGGATTTTTGGGGATGTTTGAAAAAAACAGAAAGGGTATTTTCCTCTGTGTCTAATCCGAATTAAAAAAAAAACAAATGTTGAATTTTGTGGCCAATTACCATTTCCAAGGAAAAACTAACACAAAATAAAAGTTCCAATGACCTCTATCTAAAAACATGAACACCGTAAATATCCTATTTATTTCCTTATAAAACAACCCAAATTATCCCGACCATATTCGTACAAAGTCTACGTTCCTTATTGAGTGAACATTTAAGCCTTTACTGTAGCAACAAGATCTCCAGACATCCCTTGTCACAGGAGGTACTAAGACGAATGGCTCCCACAATTCAGGTTTTCATGAATAGAAACGATTTCCATACACACAATGCAGGCTTCCAATTCTTTTGAAGACGGTTGGAAACCGCACGAACTTTGCAGAACAGTGGAATACCAACTCTTTGAATCTGACTTTGTTTTATAAAGTTTTGTGCCACCAATCTGAACTGAGCGGTGCATCTGAACAAGTTATTCCTGTTTACTAAAGGAAAGATTTTCAATTGTATATTTGTTTAGCTTTGTGGCTAGGAAAATGAAATAGAAGTTTTCGTCACTCTTGTTTTAGAATTTATCAACTAAATATTTTTCTTTTGAGAATAGCAGTAAGTATTATTTTGTCACAACATCTCTTGATAGTTCTATAAAATAAGAAGGACAAATTGGGAAACTTGCTTCCATTTTTTACACTAACACTAACCTAATAGGCCTACCTTACCTAACCTAGTAAGAGCTTATGAATAAAAAAATAAAGAAAACAAATTGTCATTGGCCACCCAATGTAAGAAAAACACATGGATCATTTATTGAAGCAATTAAATTGTAGCAATTAAAAATAAAGAGTGTGAGAATAAAATTGACTTCAATTGAACAATATAAACCTCAACCCACCTACTCTCCACAGAGTTCTGGGAGGACCACTTCCAGTGCCGCTACCCCGGCAGCCCCCGCACTCCGTACAACGGCCAGTTCGCCAGGCCCTGCTCCGGGCAGGAGCGGCTCAGCGTCAATAACACGGAGTTCGAGAGGCAGCTCCAGTTTGTGTCTGATGCTGTCATGGCCTTCGCTTATTCTATACGGTGAGTTTCTTCTTTAGTTACTAATTTAGGGACATTTATTATCTAGTTATTATTGCTTCTGACTGATGCGATAGTACTTATAAAATTTCGCCTTCATGTTGACTTTCGACGGCGAAAGTTCAAGTTTTAAATGTCCAACTTAGTTGAGTAATTGTTTTTTACTGAGGGCGCAGAGATTGCCTCTCCCTCACGCGCTACGCCTCCCCCTTTGCTAGCATTACTGCTTCGCAGAAGGAGGTGACGGCTTCCCATGCACTCTCCTGAAACCCCTGCGTTGAAATTTTTGGTCAGCAGTTTTTTTTTTTTTTTTTCCTAACTGCCGATCGATTGTGTAAAAATCTCACCGTGAAAAGTTAGGTGACGTGAGCTTAGAGTGAGCTGGCAATAGTGTCAATCCTTAGCATTCGTTGAAATGACAGCTCACTCGACACTCACTTCACCAAAGGTTTCACGGTGAGATGGTTACAGAATTGACCGGCTGACGGTGATGGTCTTTGCGATGTGAATGTGTACCGTCCGAGAGAATGGCGAAGACGGAAGTGTGTGTGTTTTGTGCTGACGCTAATCGTCTTCACGCACACATTCCCAGCGTTTTTTTACACTTGGCTACCACAAGTAAAGCGCGCCTCGACGCGAGCAGGCGAGCGGACTCGCGCTCGCCTGGTATGATTAGTTGGACGAAATAATAACATAATTATTAAATTGACTTGAGATTTGATAAGAGATAGGTACCTACTTAAATTGGGCTTTCAGAAACCGGCGTATCATCAGTTAATTGTAATGTACGAGTAGAAAAGGTATAGATATTGCACTGCCTGTCTTCTAACTTACGAGTATCTTGTATGCATGCACTTGTTTAATATAAAAACAAAATTATGACTTCGGTTTTAGCATCTGAATACATCACGAGAACATCTTTCGAATCCAGAGGGCATTATTAGCGAGCGACTATATTTCTGAAGATGTAGAATTTTATACAGCTCTTTATCATACATAAAACTTACTGCCTTTTTACGAGTTATTCTGTATCAAGAGAGTGGAACTGCGCATATAAAACTAAGTATAGGTACCCAATGTGTATAGTTTAGATACATAGTTTGGAATACGTTATTGTCATATTCTGATGTGAACAGTTCTTTACAGTTATTTTACCTCTGATCAACATCACAGTGATCTTTATTCTCATTACAATAAGGTTGCTGTTGGATTGCTGCCACTGGCAAGTCAGTGAATACCGCAATGATCTTTATTTCGTTACAATAAAGTTGCTGTTACGTTGCTCCTGTTAGAGGTAAAATAACTTTTAAAAGGACTGTAGTGTACTAGTGTCTAGTTGTCTCTGTTCTTTTGTTTCTCCAATAACAGTCGTTTCAACCTCATTATTCTAGGGATTGTTTACAGCAATATCGAAAAAGCTTATTGCACCAAACGTCAATACAGAATGTAATACGACAGCTTACTCTCAATATCGTATTTGCAATTTGTGGCATTTTTCAATTTCAAAGGAACTGGTTATTGGTAAAGTTGATGCTGAAAACTAAAACAGCCGCTTACTGAAAAAATTGTTAGCTGAAAAACATTGCCCGCATCGTGTAATCGCTGACATGGATCCAATAAAGCGATTATTAATGCTACACTGTGCGCAACATTGGCTAAAATAAATAAAAGTGTCCCGCCAAACTTTGGTTGGTTCAAAATATGTCTGATGTTTTGGGAGTTCTGGATCACTGGACCTTGCAACTTTTTACTCTAAAAACTTGGTCTTTCTCTTCTCTTATTTTAAAAACTGGGTTAATATAGTCTAAGTAAAATAAGTACATAAAAAAGCTTCATGTAAATGAATATTCTCGCAACATATAGACCAATAATTTAAAACATAAACTTACAATAGTGCAACTGCTGTTAAAGAATGTCTAATTAAAGTGTCTCCATCTAAACTGACTACACTAAAGCCAACCAAAGGCCTTTCTAAAGATACAAACTACAATTTACAGCTCTAAATTAAGCAGTATATCAAGATGTAGCCCACAAATAATAAATAATTCGTACAGGGCAGGTTTACGCCTGTAAACCGAATTCGATGAAAATTATACTCAAACTCAAACTCAAACTCAAAGTATTTATCTCAATTAAACCAATTACAGGCACTTTTGAATTGTCAAGGGGTCGGTCAGTCAGAAAAATGAAGCCCATTCCAAAGCGCAGGTACCCATGGAGAAGAACGGGCAAGAAACTCCATGGACACTCTTTTATATCAATATAATATGGTTACAAAGTATTGGTCACATCATTTATGCTATAAACCATGCATGTGAGAACGATGCAGAACGTCAAAAGCGTCCGTAATGAAAAGTTTAAAAAATAAAATAAAAATAAGTTAAATTAAAATAAGCCATGGCAGCAAAGAGATGACCAGTCCCCACTGACGGCGCCCGTTCACGAACATGACGCGCGGATCAGCACCATTCAGCCCAACCATTCCGAAGGGAACCAAATGATCCAACACACGCGCCACCATCAGCGTGACATTTGAGTGAGCATGACATACTCTCTGCTGCCAGGGCAAATTCAAGTCAGTGAAAGACGTACACAGTATATGGTAGCTTTATAGTATGTACATAGTACTCACACATGTGCTATACAATTATACAACACTAGGAGACTGAATTTATATAATGCAAAAAAGTATTTTAAAATCTTCAGCAGCTCCAACAGTATTTTCAAATGCTAATCAATTTATTTATGCGTCCTTATGGAGCAGGACCAGCGTTTAGCCAAGCATTTTTATCAGCGATGTAATCCCCTAATTTATAATATGCCTGGCTGCATAGTGTGCGTTTTATACAAGATTTAAATTTCGTTTCATTCTGTTCTATTATGTGGGGAGGCATTTTATTGTAACATTTTAAACAGTACCCCATGAAAGATGAGTCTACTTCAGCCAGGATGAGTCTACTTCAGCCAGATGAGTCTATATCACTTTAATGGTTCTTAATCAAATTTTCTGAAGTCATGTAAATGAAGTAACTGACCCATATCAATTAGTGGGCCCAAAGGGTCTTAGGATCCCATGGAATTAATTTCATACGATCCTTGTAACATTGATTCAAATGTAATCCTCTGGGAAGTCTTTGTAATTTGTTCTCTGGACGGTCAGGTCATATTAATGAATTTTGGCAGCTTAGGCAACGATAATTCTAATAATCAGCTTAAAGAAGGTTACAATTTAGGTAGAAGATATTGGTCTTGAAGGTGAACAAAAATAAGAATAAAGTTTTCGAGTTTTAGCAAAATTTATTTTAAAATTCAAGTCAAAAGTAGACTAAAATTAAGTTATAAAGTAACGGAGAAGAAACTTACAAAATTGCTTTCTCGTCACTACTTAGGGCAGTTCACCAACTATTTTAATCAAAAACATTTTTCTTTTAAGTAAGTCCGACATGATACTGGCGGCTCACGGTGAGTGAACAAACTTTAATCCTTTTTTCATTTCTTAATAGCTTCGCCATTTTCTCAGCAAACTGGAAAAAATTTCGAGCGGTACAATTAACTGTCTCGCTAAGAGTTAATTAAGAAGACGGTTGATACTGCACTTTGCAGGCTACTTTTTAACTGAGAAAAAGTTTAAAGCACCGAACCTCTTGTTGTGGGTGCCGTTTTATGCGACTTGGAAATAATGTGGGTTACAGTATCTTACTGTCTGTTAATTGCACATTGGAATAAATTATCTGAGGTGCTAGCACGAACGACATAAACGTAACGTAGATGGTTTTTGAATCGAAAATACAAATGTCCTATAGCATTTTGATTATTTTTTTGCGACGAGAACAATAGGCATCACACATAGATATTATGAATAAAGTTTTAGTGTAATGTATTATTAGCAAAACAAGTATTTTCAATTTCTAAACCGTTCCGATTTTTTTCTGGTTTCTATGTATTTCTACGAAATGCCTGCGCGTTCATAGCACACGATCATGGCACCGATAGATACTATCCACCAGACACACTTACGTCTATATTTTAAAACTGGGACAGAATTTACGAAATTACCGGCCAGAAAAATTATCAGGAAATACCCGAAATTGGTGCCATAAAAGTTTAATAACAATAAATACGACGTTGCCAAAAACTAATACCATATTTAAGACAGCCCATTATTTACTGATCCCCATAAAATAAATCTTAGATATATTTTCACGTTATAAAGGTCATCCTGCCGTCAATTTTATGGCACCCTTAGCGTTAAGCAATAAACCAGACAAGTGTCTTGGGGACCACAGTGATCCCTCAAGTAGCTGTGAGGGTATTTGTAAGACGCCATTTTGAGCTCATGAGTGGCTGAATGAATGGAGAATGATTTATGATGGGTGTAGCACTTACCTACCATATTTTGAAGAGCAGAGTGTTGTATGCTGGCCGACTTTGAATACAATATTCAGCATTCTTTTAGGGGGTATATCAACACAAAAGTCGCTACCGTTTTGAAAAATACGTATATTTCTAAAACAAATTGTTTATTTTTGGAACGAAGTACCTTAACACGACTAGCGGTAGGAGTTGACTAGTAGAAATCGACTTTCTCTCTTTTAGTTCTCTTTTCGAAGTTCTTTCAACTCAAGCTAAATCCATATTCTATCTATAATATGTATGTATTCTATCTATAATATGTATGTATTTACAAAAAAAAATGTATATATGTAGTTTATCAGCCATCTTGTTACCATAACACAAGCATTAGGTTGCTTAGCTTGGGACAAGATGGCGCTGTGTGAAATGTCCAGGGATATTATTATTATTATTATTATTATATTACATGATAAAATAAAATTTCGCAATAAAACAGAACACTTAGATCAGAATAGAATATAATGTCAATGCAATTTAAATAAGCGAATAAGTACGTACAAATTATAAAGGTCACAGAATTAAAATTAAAATAAAATATCAAATGCATAAACAGGGGCAAGGGAATTATTAATAAAATGTCAAATTATAAGAGTTAAAATGAGACAGGTATAGTAAAATGAAATATTCACTGTGATCATGTAAATTATTATTTCAGGCTATTTTCAGGAAATAATGTAAATATCTCATATCGTTTTAACACACCCTCCGTATCAACAACCACCTAATTTTCATATTAGTTACGCCAGTCTACTTATCCGGCTTTTACCGAAACCCTCGAAGGGTGCGGTTCTTGACAAGAAAAGGGACGTCTCTGATAAAAAAGGGTCCATTCCAGAACAAAACCTGCACTCACGTTTGAAGCAAGGGGTTGGGGGAGGGGAGAGACTGGCACTCCTTGGTGGAAGGTACCATTGTTCGTGTCGTGATGTATGGGCCGTCGATATATTATTTATGATTAACGTTTCGTTGCGTTTCTGTCGACTTTCGTTTATTTACACGTTTACGGGTTGGGTTTGTTTGGATTATTCTTATTTTACAGTCCCGTACAGTCCCGTAAAACGCCCGCCCTTCACCACTTCCTATTGCTTTTGCTGGGAAGAAGTGGCGCAACAAACGATGATGACGATGCCACGATGTTTGCTATCACCGTTTGTCTTTACTGCTTTAAAATAAGATACTACTAGAGTATTATATTCTTCACGTAAACTGGATATACAGAACATAAACACGGTTACGTGCCCGGTTTTCAGCATATCAATGCCTCCAAGTAATAAGTCGGTAATGTACTGTCATCATCAACTTTTCCCAACTATGCTGGGGTCGGCTTCCAGTCTACCCGGATGCAGCTGAATACCAGTATTTTACATTACATGGAGCGACTAAGATGATTTACGAGGATATCATGTAAAACCCTTTTACTGTAGGGAAATTCAAAAACAAAATTATTACGAGTAAAGTAGCAAACACGAAAGTGTTTTGGGTATTTTATTTTGGTAAGTTGCTACTACCGACTTATTGGCGTAAATTAATTTCGTGCAGTTCTTTGGTAAAAGCTAGCTCGTTGTTGTTGTCGAATCATTTTGAGTAAGATCAAACCGTAATGAGAACTAACAAGGTTTTTTAAAGTAAATAATTTGATGCGTATTGCAAACGCGTCAAAGAACACGTCTGGTCCCATTTTCGACAAATGTTTTCTAACGATACTGTTACTGTGTCAATTTAAAATAACCACAATAACACCAAATAGAATAAATTACGTAGAAATAACGTTGGAAAAGTTCGTATTGTAATGTTACGTCTCAACACTTTTAACAAATTTACTACAATAATGGCGTAAGTGTATATTATTGAAACAATTTACCCATAATTTGTTTGTAATATTTATTCTCCTTAATTGCAAGGTTTTACACAGAGATAATTGAATATTGACGTCGTATTGGAATTAAACAAAAAAAATAGCTTTCGTTTGATGTATCCATGGCCCCAACAGTCCGACTCGTTAAAAAGATATTCATCAAAAACAGAAAATGATTTCTCCTGTAAAATTTGAGTTTTACGATTACCGACTCATTGCTGGGGTCGTCGATATTGTATTCTCGTGCCACGAAACTAGAATACCCTTATCATAACTGTAAGCTGCAAATAGTGTTTAGTAAAGGTATTTACACATGTTCCATCGCTAACAAGCCATACCCCGATAGCTGCCTCTATACAACCGGACACGAGAGGGCATCGAATCGAATCCGGATTAGATTGCCAATATATGAGCTTCAGCGGCCAATTGAAAACAAACTGGACTGAATTACATGCGTCGTACAAAATAGAATTGATTTTTTTTTAAACCTGTTTTTTGCTTAAATCCATTAGTAACCGTCGGTTTAGTGAGACTGCTGATTTATTTATTTATTTATAGTTAATTAACACGGCACAGGTCCAATAACATTAATTAACATAGAATTATAAAGATGAAGGGTTATGGTCGAAATAATATACGATTGTTTGTATAAGCAGAGATTTAAAAGGTTTATTCATAGAACGACACAATACCAATGATATTATAAGTAGTAAAGTTTACTTATAATATCATTGCACAATACACAGTAAAATCCAAATGGCAAGGAAAATAAGTTAGCTGTCACATTCAAATTGACGTAAGGTTGACATTTTTGGTAGACTTAAATAGTCGCATTTACGGAGCCTGTTAAACATACATCAAAGTTTGCGTTTACAAAGACATTCCAACAGCTGAGTTAGGTCCGGAGTTCGAATTCGAGTCGGGCAAAGTATAGGTATAAGTATACGTATAAGTATACAAAAACCTAGTAATAGGTATTTGTATTAGGACATTTTCAGTAGATAGCTGAAACTTCTATATTCACAGCAATAAGCTTGCTTCCTTTTACATAGTACTTTAACTAGCGAAATGTGAGTGTTCTCAATACCCCTCTGCCTACCAGCCTGAGGAATTCCGGGATGACAGCCTAGGTCTATTTATTTATTTACTTTATGTAACATAAAAGGCACAACGGCGAACTTAATGCCTTTGGCATTTTCTATCAGTCAACAAAGGGTGGTGGACAGATGAAATGGCAGGTTGTGTGTGGAATAAACATAATATCATAAATTGCTGACATTTAAAATAATACATTGGTCCGTTCCACTTCGTAGTTTTACTTACCTGCATTGTACAGGTCTGTGGTTATTTCGCCGTATCAATGATGACGTGCACGGTTTGTGCTTTTGACAAACACCACAACTCAATCACACCCATTTCAACTCAATCAAGGCAAAATGAAAATTCTTCGAATGTCGATTAATTTTCGTTAAACTGAAATTCGACGAACAGAGTCCGACAAATTACGATTTTAACTGGTATCAGAAATTGACCACCTTGATAAGTATTTTTTACTACCCTCATAAAAGTCTTGGTTTTTTGCCAAATAAAGTTGATAAAAAATAAATTGATTTTCAATTAATAGGTAGGTACTAGAACCACTAATATTTACAAAATGTTCATAGCATAACATCACTGCCTTATTTCTCATCAAAGAACAACGTGTTTATTTATGTAAAGACCTACCCAAAAAACATACAAGGCGGACCTTATTACATACAAACCCACAAAAAACTTATAATCAACACACATGCGGTCACAACAATATTAGGGCGCCGCTCCACAGCGGACCACGGCTAAGCTACGCACGTGAAGTTAGCATCCCTGTCTATGACAATGTAGGCGGGATCGTCCACATTACCCATGGCTACTACCGCGTTGACACGGTTTGATTTTAGTTGAACAACTTTTATTGTTCAACAAAAAATACTTTTAATTTGAACTCTATATACGCATGAAACAAATGCTCGCAAACAAATTAACCGCGGAAAGCTCTCCGTCGCGTCGTGATGGCTCAGTGGTAATGCCTTCGCCCCTCGTGCACGGGGTTGAGAAAGTACCAATGTGACTTTTTCAATTATATACTTTCTTAATTTATCTTATACATAATTTACATCGGTGAAGGAAAGCATCATCAAACCCTGGACTTTTAATTATTATAGGTCTGAAATGACAAGTCAACCTTGTGCAAGAGTGGTGAATAATATTCGTGCCTTCTGTATGAGAAGAGACTTTTGTCCTGGAGTGGGACAGTAACAGGCTCTCCGTACACATCCTACTCTGTAGAAGTGGACGGTCGACTTAAGGTCAGATATCTTATCACAGTACATTATAGCATTGTGTGACAAGGACATAACTTGGTTATGTCGTTGTCACATACGACAAAACAAAAGCTCTTAGTGGCTATGTACTGCGGTATTACTGCAGATTCAATTATAGTTAGATGGTCAAGTTTTAAAGCAGTCTTGGTAGAGTTGTGAGGTATTTTTGTAAGCGAAAGGCAGTAGGTATCTAAATAACTAATGGTGTTACTTTGTGTGTCAGGTGTAACATTTTTTGGAAATACAAATGTACCAATTTTTTTTCTTGGACATTTATATGTTTACTTCATTTTAATAATATAAATGTTTCGGTATGTTTATACAAGGTGTCGTTTTGCATCCTCGTCAAATTCAAGGAGGTAACTATGCTACTGATTCTCGACACGAATCAATAATAAAATAAGTAGGTATTTTTTTCTAAATTTCTGAAATCTGCATGTGTGGGACACGCATTTTAAAACGCGGCTCGTGTGAGACCGCACTGTAAGTGCGCTTATACGATACCGTAACGCGATTCTGTACTTTGAAAGTGGTGTATTCTGAAATACTGTCAAACTTAAATACTTATCTAAAAAACAAGTATGTATAAATTATTTACCAGGGATCGTAATTTTATTTGATTATTTATGTCTTTCATAACAGCCTCCGACGAGGATGCAAAACTACAGCTTGTATAGTATAAACCTAACTATGACTTGGTATTTTTTAACGTTTGTGTTCTTTTTATGCTTCATTTTGCCCCAAATAAACGTATTTTCTTTCTTTCTTACTGACTGTAATTTTCTAAAACCATACAAAACAACCCACTCTCAAAATATCTTCGCAATTTAACCAATTCAATCAAAAAACTCCCTTCAAAAGTACCTAAACAGCAAACCACAGTCACCAAACCAGAGGTGAATGAAAAGGCTAGACCACAAAACAAGGATACCTGTATACACAGGTATATAGCGGTATACCTCAATACCTGTATGAAAGGACTGCGAACTGAAACGCGCGCGTCAATAGAAACCATTAGAGTTGGCAACGTAAAGGCTGTCTGTTGCGGTCTTTAGAATAGAACCTTGCCGTCTGAGACAGGATTGGCCGAGTGTAAGATGTGACCAATGTTCGTGAAGTTTGTTGGTGCGAATACCTATTAAATTAAGGTATTAAGGTATTTCATGTTCCTTTCAAATCTACGGATACATCCACTGCGGTAACTAACAAAATAGTGTGACGAAATATTGTTATACGAGTACATAGTAGGGTGAGCTATACCTAAGGATAAATAGGTTTAGTTTTTTTATATTTTATTTAGGTATCTTTTTGATAGATCCTACTAATATTATAAACGTGAAAGTTTGTATGGATGGATGGATAGATAGATGGATGGATGGATGTTTGTGATTCTTTCACGCAAAAACTACTCAACGGAATTTAATGAAATTTTGCACACATATAGTTTATAACCAGGGTTACCACATAGGATGTTCCTTTGTATCCCGATATTCCCACGGGATCGAAACTTATGCGGGTGAAACCGCGGGGCGCAGCCAGTTCTTTTATATTTCGTGAATGTGAGAACGTTGTAGGCACGGATATCGAGTTGTAGGCCTTGTAGACTCTAGATTTCTAGACCATTTTCTGTTTTATTAAGTACCTGGTACTTGTTGACAGGTAGCACTGTCCTCCCATTTTTTTTTAGGCTACTCTGTGTCCCTCTGTTGGGCAAAGATCTCCCCTTGTTTTTCCCTCCCATACCTAATAATAATAACTGTAATTTGAAAACATTGTAAAAGCCAATAATTTTTAAAAGAGTAACCGTGGAGTTTCTTGTCGGTTCTTCTCCATAGGAAGCGACCAATTAGAACGTACATCTAGCTTCTGACGTTTCATAAGTGCCCATGTAGGTTTATATGAAATAAAATATTTTGTTTTTAGTAGGGTCAAATTAAGGTCAAACTTGGTGTACCTACTTAGATAATAAGTACCTAAATGATGTGGTCTCCTATAAATAAAAGCGCACGCACACTTGCGTCTGTCCGTGTTTATATTAAAGTGCATGTAATTGTGTACGCTAAATAAATTAGGATGGCTAAGATTGCAGATAGCCTGTCAGGATGATTCCTACGTTCATGACCCTAGCCTAGTCTGCGCCTAGCTTTTTAATTCCCTGAAGGTCCCCAGATATAAAAGTATCGTTTTTAGACGCTCATAAAGTTGCATTGTTTTCACTCTTATTTGTTAAGTTGTACAAAAGTTAAGCAGATTGTGTACATATTTTGGTTACAAAAATAATTACAATGTTAAAAATACCTGGTTTGCAGCACTTCCTCTTCTTCAAACGAAGCTTAATAGGTAAAGTAAAACGTTCCGGAACTTCCAACAAGAACTCAATACGATGAATTGCTATAATCGTTTCAATTACATACACGGCCGGGATAATCCGGGTTATCCTACCCGGGGCAATATAATAATCGCCGCCTCGCGCAGGGAGTGGAGCTATGGTAGCTACTGCGGCCTCGGGCGAGATACACTAGAAATTAATCACGGATTTCCTTGTTAGGGTAGAAGGTATTTGTTATGGGATCCGCGTTCATAATCGTTACTGTTCTGTTAGCAGCAACATAACGTAAATTATTCATACCATGATTAACTGGTGAGTTGGATGGGGCTGACAGCGCAGACGTAGGTAGTTACTTAAATACTGGTCATCTGTTAGCTGCCTCGACTTATTTAAATTATTTTATCGTTGTATTGTTTTTTTTTTTGTTTCATTTTTGCTGTACTCTGGACGCTTTTAACGGGACCGTCTTCTTTACATTGTTCTCACATACATATTATATCAATTCAACATTAATGATGTAACTAATATTTTTGTAACAATTTATTTTACAAGAGTTTCTCCATGGAGTTTCTTGCCCGTTCTTCTCCATAAGTAACTACTGCGCTTTAGAATGGGCAACTACTAACTTCATATTTCTGACTGAACGAGAGTTCAAAAGTGCCTGTAAATAGTTTAATTAAAATAAAGGCTTCGAGCTTCAATAAAAATATTGTCAATATAGTCAAAACCCTTTTAGTGCAACTTCTAACATTTAGTGCCATTGTTTATTGCTAAGTAAATCTACACAAACCGGTAATCACAGAAATTGTTTCTCTAACTCAACTAAGTAGCTACCTACTTAGTTGAGTTAGAGAAACTATTTCCTGAGTCCCGGCACAGAAAAAATCCTACATTGAAACCAAACCGAAGACCAACGTCGAACATTTGTAGATACTGATACAAAATGTTGTCTACGAACTAAGTAGGAGTTTGTTCGGAACGATTTCTCAATTTAGTTCCAATTATAGGGTAAGTATTCGTTAATTAATTTTAGGGAAAATGTTCAGCTATTTCAGGTATGAGCTACGGATGTATTATTTACCTCTTTATGTTTGCATAGTAATAATTATCGACAAATACCTATTTAATTTATTAAAGGTATGTATTTCAGAAGGAGATTTTTTTTTTCTCATATAATAATTATTTTGTTTTAACTGAAAACTTAACTATACAATTCCACCAATAGGTAGGTTCTTTGAAAAAGATCAAATGGCGATACAGAAGAAAAAACTTCGTTGATTTATCAAAACAAATGTATTTTGGTATAAAAATAGACGCTTAGTTAACACTTAAATAAAATATAACCCTTTAATAATTTTTTTTTTTTTTTTTTTTAAATTATTGCAATTACATACAAATGAAAAACACATTATTTGGAAATCACCTTTTAAGCAAGAAGATGCTTGTGGTAGGTGAACTCCGCTCTTCCACTTATCATGATAATAAGTATGCAATTGAAAACAAAAAAAAGAAAGCAATTAAAATAAAATAGAAAAATAAAGTTATAAGAAAAATACAATGTGAAATGCATTGTTTTAATGAGTTACCAAATGTAAGTTGAGTTTCTTCTTACGTGAGTTGTGTTTATTTGTTTTTATACCAGTTAAGGTTTAGGTTAGCCCTGCGACAATGTCTTGGGATCGGAGGAAGCCAGGCACAGCTTCCTCCACTAACAATTCGCTAACGCGGTCCTTTTAATTTATAGGACAGATTATGGAAGCAAAGATACCAAAGCCTCAATATCGTCGTAGGTTTTGTTCGTAAGCCAATCAGTCACAGCTATTTTACAGTCACGGAGTTGCAAAGGATAGATGTGTAACTCTTTATTCAGAAGGTTGTATAAGCGAGAAGATTGTCGTTCATACTACCCGTCAGCAAAAACAGATCTGACTGGGACAGTTGGAGCGACTAAGTAGTTTCTCCTGCTACTGATACTCGTCTTTGTGGGATCATACGGAAGGGATTTGTGCTTTCTCAGGATAAGATGGAGTACGTAAAGTTTCCTTACAGATAGAAGTTCTGAGGTTAGGTAAACTAGGTTATGGGTTGGAAATCTATAGGGTTTAAAGAGCACAACCTTCTTTTGTTTTAACAAAACAAAAGAAATGCTCGAGGGAGTGTTGATTTTAATTTAGATTACAATGAAAGCAGAATTATGTAGCCAAGACTTTCGAGCAAAGTTGATAAATTGTTGCGTAAACTTGCGTCGTGTTTATAGGAAACTATTTTCTACAATCAATTACAGTTTGCTTTAAAAAAATCTTTGAAAAGACGACCCTTTTCCAAAGATTCTTAAAGAATAAAACGGTTTTGTCCAACTATAGTTAATACCAGTAAGTTTTCCACCACAGGACAACAATCGTTATCATATATAATGTATTCGGACTTCTAAATCTATTTCCACCTACCCCGGCACAGTAACATATCATTCGGCTGCCTTCCAAAAGGCAGTTCCCACATCTCATATTTTTCAATTGAATATCCACATTCATTATTTCTACTGACAATCTAGAATTTCCAGCGCTTCAAAGGTTCTGTACGACGAAATGAGAGCGCTTTGTGTGCACTGAATACATCGGGGTCGGACGCAAAATGCGCTCTTTATGAACTGTATTTGATGCTTGAGACCTGGCTGCAGTTTTGTTAAGATGGCTCATTTTTGAGTGCGCACGCAGTGAATAGGGGGTAGTAGACAATGATTTTTTGCTTTTAAATGGTTACCAATTAAGGTTTTTATACTCGTGAAATAGATATGAGTGTCTGGAAAGTTGCAATATTGTATTGGTTTGAAATCGTAATAGTCTGATGGTAGAGATGGACACGTACCTTCTCTGTGAGAGAGGAGGTAGTTGTTGTCACTATTGTAGTCTTTGGTTGTTGTCTTTAATACATAGACAATATTGTAAGACTTCTAACTCTTTAATTTTTTTTTTCTTGGCGACAGCTTGCTGCTCTTTTGTATTAGTTTGTGTATTTTATGTTAATTCCATAATGTGCGTCTTATGTGTGCAAAATAAACCATTTTTTTTTCTTTCTCTGCAGTTCCATATGCCATATCTTTCTCGGCCTGCGTGTAGCAGGCCGAGAAAGATATCTCTTTCTTGGTCTGCGGCTGTCAAACTAGACTACAAATAAGTATAAAGGGTAGGTAGGTACATGTTAAACTTCATCGTTGTGAATGCTATTTAAACTAATTTATCAGCGTGGATACAACTTAGAAACAGTTTCCTTTGAGTTTAGTGAGTGCACAATCAGATTACTTTGGTGAAATGAAAATCTTCGAAGTCATTTTCTGGTTTCTTTTCATTTATGAAGAGTTTTGAAGTTTTATTTTGAGTTCTGAGTTCACAGTGACTTCCAGTCTTGGTGGTTGGTAGTTTCGATTCGGTGTCTTTTCATGATCTTTCATAATAATATGATTATCATTTTTTAAAGCTCCAAAGCTCAAAGCCTAACACGACATGTTAGCACTCTATTTACAACGTTATCATTTATTGATGCCAGTTGGTGGATCTGGTGGGGCGTCGTAGCCGAGGATCTAGAAAATGCTGGGGTGACGACGTAGATGCGTGTATGGGAGGTTAGCCGGAGCAACGTACGGGGAACAGTCTGTGGAAAGATTTGGAGGGGTCCTTCGCTCAGCAGTGGGACCATAAAGTCTGACAAAAATAACATAATAAAAAAGGTAAATATAGGATAATGGCCCCGACATTCGTTAAAAAAATGTTTTGTCACCAGGGACATGCATGCTGCAGTGTGCGGAGGGCGGGCAGGACTGTGTGACGCCATGCGACCTGCAAGTGGAGCTGACCTGCTGCGGTACCTCCGGAAGGTCAACTTTGTTGGTAAGTTCCTAGAAAATATAGATTGAAGGCAGTTTCTACTGTCGTTGTTACATACATTTAAAATAGGTCGAAATGCAGGAAAGAGGTAAGGGACATCATTACGAACATTTCTACCACGGATTTAGTAATAGTTTCCCCTGGCTATTAAGCCCGGAATACACATGCTTGCGCAAAAGTATGCTAGTAGCTTGCACGCCGTGTGCCATACCAACTTCTGATTGGTGAATACCATACTGGCTTGCAAGCTACTTGCATACTCTTGTTCAAGTTATAGGCATGTGTATTCCAAGCTTTACAGTAACACTCTATAGGCGTAGAGTATGTACATAAAGAGAGCCTATATTGTCCTAAAAATACATTTTCAAAGAGAAATGTTAATATAAAGAAATAATATTTCGATGATTTCGACGAATTCCATGCTGATAATTTAAATAAAGTTACGTGAAGCACATGTCGCTTTTAATTAAATACCTAACTGAAAATTAATTCCTAACTATTCTAAGAACTAATATATTCCTAAGCCTCTATCTAAAGGTCACTAAAGATAGAGTTCATTTAGGTACAGTGTCGACCAAAAGTCCATAGGCAATCTCACAAAGCAATAGCTTGACGTTTAATTTGACTTACGTCCTTCTAGTTTCAAGAAAATAAACACATTGTCGTCAACAAGTGATTGTAGTTCATAATTTCAACGTTATAATATGAGTCACGATGACCTGGCGGTTAAGCGCGTGCAGATAGATGCGTGAATCAGTGAGTCGTGTGTTCAAATCTCACGCAGTACATCGACCTTTTGTAAGTTTTTACTCGATTGGAAGTAATGGGACAGAAATATAATTATTCTTTATGTTGTTCGCTTTGTTTATACATTTCTTGTACATAATGGAATTGAATTTTCTGAAAATAAATAAATTATTATTATTACTTTGTAAAGTTAGAAAGATAGATCATAGAAAACTAAATAAAGGATTTAGATTTCTGTGAGGTAGACATGACTTTTATGAATAGTTAACTTGATCGGAATGAACGTTGTCGTTTGGTTGTGCGGAATTAATATGTGGGAATGGATGAGTGCAGCAAGCATATGTTTAGGCGTCACTGAATGTGACGTCACAATTCTCATAAAAGTTTTTAATTTTACAGTTAAATAAAACGAATTAGGATTTTTGTTATCATTCAGTACGACTTTTTTATTTCCACTTTCAACACCGAAAAGATAAATTAAATACATAGTCACATAAATAGTTAAGTAATAATACAATAACTAATATTTGACTTATAAATAAATAATAAGCATGAATACATTATAAATAAACATAAATATTACCTAACAAGTTTTTGCTTAAAATACAAATATTATTATGGTTTCATAGAAACAAAAAACAGACACACAATGTAATTAAGATTCGAACTCAGACTTCATTGATCGTGAATCCATTGGTTAGCCCAAACAGCTACCAGCACATGTTACATTTACGCGAATTTTAGCAATGCAATGGTAAGAACACAAGGCCAATTCTCGTAATTTAAAACGTTTAAAATCTAGTCGGTCCCAAGCGACAAACAAATGTCAAAAACTTGTCAAAATGATGTCAGAAAGTAGGGAAATTAGAGGTATTTTTGACAGATTGAAACTGAGATCAGAACGTTCGTACGTGAGACTATGAACGTTCTTAAAATTACTAGAATTGACTCTGTGGTCACCACTATGGCGCGTATTCTAAATGCAACAGAAATATAATGTTATTTCGCATAGTGCGACGTCAGTTCATTAGTGTGTGTTATCTGTGGAATGTTGAGACATACTTACATCACTCATACACGCACACGCACACGGACTGGCTGGATCTTGCTTGCACAGTTCATATAGCAATGTAGTCCTTAGCATGCTACTGGAGTTTTGAGCGATACTGTACGTCCAATTTTTACCAATGTATTAAGAAATTCAGATTACTTAATTAAATTTTTATCTAGGGCCTTATTAATAATTTTGTTAAGAACTCTTACTAAAATATTTTATCTCAGCGTTTCATAATTTTCTTGTAGGTTACTTTCAATAATATTGGATTACAAAATATACAACCCAGAGAAATACGGGGTGTAAATAGGCGCATTACATAGCCGTTATTTTCGCACATCAAACTAAGTAACATGTAGTAACAATTAGGGAAACTACTTCTATTTTTAGTGTGAAGAATGTCTGTTTACGTCAGCGCGCAATGTAACGCACACTACACGTTGTACTTTTGGTTCATATAACGGTCCTTTTTATACATATGGTATGTCGCAGGCCAACCGGGCTTGTCTGTGGTAGCCCCAACAAAGGGCTCCAGGCTTAAAAACTTAAAAACTAAGCGACTACACCCTAAGGCGACCCCTGCGGGGCACGGACCTCGGCTTAGGGCGAGAGGGGAGGGGGCAACAAGGGATTTAAAGCGTTGCAGGGTATTTAAAGTTAAGAAAACATTTTAAACTTATTTCGTGAAAAATATTTTTTTTAAGTTCCTTCATCTCATATCTCCGTAGCCAGAATGTTCCGATATGTGATCCCGTACAAAAAAGTCACAATGGCGGGGAGTTTATGTGACTCTCGGCTTTTATAAGCGTCTTTTTACACAGGTTATAAGTATACCTGCACCCTAATTGCGTAACACACGATTAATCGGAATCTGAATCATTTTGAAGCAAATTGCTAATCCATTGCTTCATTAGTCCAAAAAATTTGTCTGCTCAACACGTAAATAACGCAATGAACGTTGTTGAACTGTCAAACGATTGATCGTGTGTTACGCAATTAGGGTGCAAGTCTATTCAAATTCAGATTTCTAATTGATGTTATTTCAAGTTAAACAAATACCTACCAACTTTAGTAGTGTGGAAATTAAGTTGATTTCAGAGTGACTAGTACTATTGAAAAAGTTATAAAAATGTTTGAAGTTGTAGCGTAAACTGAACTTTATTGTGTAGGTATTAAAGATATTTTTCCAATAACTCATATTTGTTTGCATGTTTGGCAAATGAATCGCAAACGCGGTATACATCATTTGCATAAAAAAAATTACTGCGTTTTTCTCAGACCTTTTTTCTAAGACTGCCATAATTAGTGGCTTACAGCCTACACAAAGATTTCTTTACAAGAAATCCTTTCCGTTTTCTTACATGAGCTACTCGAGTAGTAGTTTCAGGTTCTATTCATTGTTCCTCTCCCAAAGACGTAGCTGCTGGTTCTCGAAAAAGCTTTAAAATTGTGAAGGAAAGAGATTTTTAGATTTAATCCCTTTTGATGTTGGATGTTATTGGGGAGGACAATTTGTTAAAATTTTACCTTAAATAGATTCGATTGGAAAGCCTTTTGTTATACCTCATGAACTGAACTTCTCTGTCGAAGTTTAAAAACAGTGCCTATTTATTTCTGGCAACAAATAAAAACAAGTTAATTTTAATTATCTAGAAAGTTGTGGGCCAGTCACATTGTAGCCGCAGGTGTCGTAATATGAGACTTACTAATATTACCAAGAGGATAGACAATTTAACTCTACTATAAATCCTTAAAAATGTTTGGTTGCATCTTCTGTATTTACTTACTACACCCCGCGGTTTCACTCACATAAGTCTCGATCCCGTGGAAATATTGGTATATAAAGTACAGTTCCTCGTCAGTATTATCTGACCCACCCTAAAAACAAACGAATTTGGACCCTCTGGCTGTAACATTAAGGTTTATTCAATTTATATGAGCTAAACAGACAAGTGCTCGAGGACTTACAATCAATACAGACACGCAAATTTCATCTTTATCACGTAACGTTAAGGTAAACCCACCCAACATTGTCGGAGCCACCGGCATTATATCATATTGTTAAGCTATTTTAATCATTATCTCGTTGACATTAAAGTTGAAAAGCTTTTAAGTCACACTACATAATTACAACCCAATCTTTAATTTCGCGCATTTCCAACAAGTTCTTGAGGCTTAGCGGTTTGATGCTGGATTGGCGTCGAACAACATGTGGGTTCGAAAATACAGTCCACCTATATTATCAGTTTCTTTTTTAATTTGTTTTCATTTCTACAATATTGCTTGCATTATTAAAGAACGACCAATATGATTTACGCCTAATAACTTATCTTGTAAACAGGTGGGTAAATTGAAAAACTTTAAGTTCACAGAATTTATATTGACCAAGAATGGTTGGATACGAAGTAAAAAATATATTTGCTTCGTGAGGTAGATAATAAATTCATCTAAGTGACAAAAGTTACACTACGCCTAATAGCAGTGACTGCGCACACACATTTGTAAATCGTTTCACATAACTCGATAAGTATTTTTAAGCAATTTGGTGTTAAAAAGCATCATGTCGCAACTTAATGACTATACCAAACATAAAATCATATTTTTACATGAGTAGAATGTTGGAATTAGAGAGATTGGTCATCGACTTAATATAGCAGTAAGTGTTTTTTTATACCTATTTAATTTTATTGATTGTGATTAACGAACGCGTAGTTGGCTATTTTACCATTACATTCACTCCTTACAAGTTACATACACGGTTCCAAAAATGTTTTTTTTTTTTGTTTTAGAGAAATATGGTCAGTTTATGCCTAAGACGTTATGGAGACAATGGAAATATTCAGCGGATTCGTCCAGGAGCAAAAGCCATCAAGTATAGTCCCGAATTCGAACGCCACCGTTGTTTCAAGCCATGTTGAAAATCCATTTTTTGCCCATTCGTGTAACCGCAATAAACCACAATATTTCAGGGGAAACAGTGAGAAGGCATTTACACGCTGCTGGGATAAGGAATTATAAACCGGCACAGAAAATTTCATTGACACCTGCTCATTGCGAAGAAAGGGTCCGTTTTGCCCAGGAATATTTAAATTTTTATTTTTTTTATGTTCTATTTTTAAACACACCATGTAAGTAAATGCTCAATGGATTGATTGTTAAACCATTAAAATGTTGCAGATTATGTGGTGATGTTATTGTTATAAATAGATTGTTTCTATTTAAATAACATGTTTATTCACTACATATAGGCAGCTATAAATCTGTAAAGCATTTCACACATGAATTAATTTTCTCGATAACAAACTTTTAAGCATAAGCATGCCTTGTTTAATGTTAATAAATGGTTAGATTTGATTATGGCATATTAATATAAAATGTAGGTATATTAATTTGGAAATATATATGAGCATTTACTTATTTTATCTTACCTAAGTGTTTTAATGAAATAATAAACATTTTAAACTTGCAACTTTTTAATTTTATTTCTATACCAACTGCCCGTTTAAAAAAACAAGATCCTACGTCGTCCATTAAAGAAATGTAAAAAAAAAAGTGTAATAAAAAAAACAGCTGAGCAAAAAGCTACATTTAGGTTAAACTCGGTTTCGAACGTAGACAACGATGAACACCGCACTACCTTAGTGACCACAAGACCAACTCAACTCTTATAAGCCGCATTGATTGATCTTAGTTGTTATGCTAGACGCAATATTCTAAAGAATTTGAACCATATAGTATACTTTCATAAAGTTTATTCTTGCACAGCACAAGCAGCCAACCTTTTCCTCGTGCAAATAGATTATTTTGTATTTTAAATAATCACTCCATTGAGACATGATAATAAAAAAATCTACCTACAAAATAGAAAATAAAAAATGGTAAAGAGACGTTGTTTTTGTAATTTAGTAAGACAAGGTCAAATATGTTTGAGCGTAGTCACTGCATACCCTTAGTAGCATTTGAATACCAGTTTTATAATAAATAATATTTATTTTTCAACTACCCACTTATTACAAGTTATGCGAAAATATTACCATTTTACAAAGTTTATATTTGAAGATTATCCGTCTATAGTTCTTTATAATAATACAAGAAATAGTTTTGGAATAAATTCTAAATTGAAAGCAAAACAATATCATCGTCGCAGGATTTGATCTCGCACCTTAATTTTCTCAGTCTTATACACAGACCACGAGACCAGAATTACTTGAACGCAATCATTAAAATAAGCTATTACACTAATTATATTATAACAAGTAGTTATAACATATAACCTAATGCTAACGTTATAAAGATCAAATTTGCGTGTCTGTAAAGTTATTGTATTTTTTCATCGAGTGCTCGTGCACTTGTCTGTTAAGCTCATATAAATTGAATAAACCTTAATGTACAGCCAGAGGGTCCAAATTCGTTTGTTTTTAGGGTGGGTCAGATAATATTGACGAGGAACTGTACTATGTCCTAATCCATTAAAATCCGTTCGGCCATTTTAGCGTGAAAGCGCAACAAACACACAAAAATCAAATCTTTTCTTTTAATAATATTTTTTTTTTTAATAGAAGAATATCTATTTATTTATTTGCCAGAAACATGGTATATTATAAGGGTGTTCATAATTACATAGTGCTACATGTCTCACTGTTTTAACGGTATGCAAAATAAATTTATAATTACATGAATTTACAATCAACATTACATTCATTTTCAATTAACATTAATCACATTACAATAATAATATAATATATACTTTGATTTTTCATCCATAATAGTATTATTACACACATTACATTACATTAATAAATAATTTATTATATCATAAATAATTGTATATTATTTCAATTATTATATAGCACACACTTCTATTTAAACCAGATTATAAAATTAAATTCAACATAATAAAATACCATTAACTTAAACAATTATTTATGCCTATATTGGGATGCCAGATCAAGAGAGAAGAATTTACAGGGACATTTTACAAAAAAACTCTTGTATTGAATAAAAATATTCCTGCAACAACCAGTTCCGTAATGCCGAACAAAGCTACTGCCTTGCATCTATTGACAAAGATGAATATCTGCCCCAAGGTCTGAGCGGAGACGAGTTCCACTTCGACAGCAATGGAGACGGTCCAGCAAGGTACAACATCCTGCACTTCAAGCAGATCAAGAAGGGGACCTACCGTTGGGTCAACGTGGGACAGTATCTGGATGGAGAACTACAGCTGGAAGTTGACGGTAAGTGAACATAACGTTTTCTGTTTGCATTAATGTCAGCTATCGATTTATATAGGTTTCATGCGTGACCGAGGAAAAAATCAAAAGTTTTAGTACAGTCACGAGCAAAAGTATGTATAGACTCGGCTTTATTCGAAAGCGATTTACTCTTTTATTTTTTAATGAAATTGTATGTTGTTACGAACGTAGCATTTTCAAACCCATAGGTTTATGTAATGTGTCGTATTTCAACGTTGCATTAGTTATTTCACGAAAAAATTGCAATTGAAAGTTGCCAAGTGTTAACATATTGGTGCTCGTGACTGTACCTAAAGTTTTTGCATTAGCTATTATGAGGGGATCGACAGAAGAGATACTTACCTACTGAAAGGAGTTTTATTATGAAATAATGGTGGAAAGATATTTTTGTTTCAAAACAATTTTTTTTCAACAGACATCCAATTCAAATGGGGAGAACGACACCCGCCGGAGTCGGTGTGCAGCGCGGAGTGCGAGCTGGGGCAGGCCAAGCAGTACGTGGAGGGCGAGTCCTGCTGCTGGCACTGCTTCAACTGCACGCAATACGAGGTACTGTCTCATCATAACCATTTGCAGGGCACATATCATAACAGTTGGTGATTGTACCATGTCAAAATGATTCTTGGTTAAGACCAAGAATGACAGTGACATGAGACAAGACATTCACAACACTGTAACAACTTGTCCATACAAAAGTATATGAACTTTTTCTTTTTCAGTTCACTAATTACTGACTTCATTAAGCTTTCGTTAGTAGAAAAGAAATTAGACTAGTTCCATTAAAAGAAAGTCGTCCCAGAAAAAGGGTATGAATTGAGGCTATCAACTATAATGTGATAAAAAGCAATGTCAAAACCACATCCGAATACAGAGTATATTAAGTTAACATTTTTTTTTTATTTTTTTTTTATTAATTTATTTATTAATCTTACACACACCATCTTTACAGGATGACCCCAATACAATAGTGGTTTGCAAATACACACCAAATAAAATGAAAAATCAACTTACGCCTAATACATAAAAATCTAAATTTTAAAACTACAAGCCCTTTAAACAATACATAAAAATCAAAACTTTAAAAATCATAACATCATTTCTTATAACAGATAAGGTCAATAGAAGAGACTCAGTGCACGGTGTGTCCCCGGGGCACGCTGCCCAACCCTACGAAGACTGAATGCCGACCCATCCCTGAGGCCTATCTGAGGCCGGACTCCGCCTGGGCGATCGGTGCTATGTCCTTCTCGTCTGTCGGAATCCTGCTAACAGCGTAAGTTGAGAAAAGAAATATTTCGAAATTAAATTAAGTCAATTCATTTGCTTCAATTAGCCACTTACAAGGCACTTGTGATTGATTTAGGTTGCCCCTTCCAAAAGATAGTTTCGTATGGAGAAGAATGGGAAAGAAACTTCCTAGTTACTCTTTTTAAGTGTTTTACAATATTTTTCCCAGCACATCAAGCTACTACAATCTGTCAAATTAATTTAATAGATTTTCAACTTTATCGTTAAAGCTTGAAGGTTTATGGTTGATTGGGAAAATTTGACAGTTTCGTTTTAGCTTGACTCTTTTTAAGTGTTTTACAATATTTTTCCCAGCACATCAAGCTACTATAATCTGTCAAATTTCTTTAATAGATTAATAAGTACATTGTTAAAACTCAAAAAATGGTAAAAAGACAAAGGTTCTTTATCAAAAGTGTTAAATTAAATAGAGAAAGGTTGAATTTGCTTAAACAATTAGACATGTATTCCTATAACTTGGAGCAGAGTACTAGGAAGTACAATATTGACACAGATGCCTTGCAATCAGAACTTAACCATCTACAGGAGAAACTTAGTTCAATGACCAACAAGTATAATACCTCTGAAGACCTAATGAGGGAATATGTGTTGGCAATGAATGAACTGGTAAACACACAAAAAAACAACTGTGAGCATTGTCTAACACCATCCAATGCGCTTACACCGGATCATTCATTGACAACATGCAACACCTCCTTACTGCAGCCCTGTGTTGATTTGTTAATTCCTTCTACTAATAGTTTCAATAAACCGTGCAAACAAAGTTTAAATAATGATATTGTGTTATTTTGTGATGAGATAGGTAAGGACTTAGGTCACTTGTTGACAGATGAGTATCCAGGACACTCAATACTAAATTACTGTATGCCTGGTTGTTCTTTGTTTCATATTATGAAAGAAATTACTAAATGTAACTTTTCCCAGGATACAACATTATTAATTTTTATGGGTAATAGGGGAAATGTAAACAAAGGAGAACTACTTGAGTATTATAGAACATTGTGTAATCTTAGTTTAAGAAAAGTTGTGTTGTTTACATTCCCTTATAGTAACAGTTTGCCACAGGAAGAAAATAGCTTAAGATTCGAATTGAATATGACAATGCATAACTTGACATATAATAATAACATGTTCCATTTGATTGATATTAACAATTATGTTAATAATAATTTATATCTGACAAAAGATAGATATAACATTGTTATGTACTATCTTTCTAAATATCATAAAAGACAGATAGCTGTGTCGCTATCATATTTTTTTTCTATCACAGCCAAAAATTTGGCTAAACAATTTGCTTCTTTTGAGCAATGCAATGACATTATAAATAATTCTGCTAACAATTTAGTCACAACTCATGACATTGCTAATTATTTAAATTAGAAATTAAGACAATAGAGGCAATCTCTAGCTATAATGTACAAAATAGTATCAACCTGGTGCATCAAAATATTCAAGGATTTATGAACAAAGATTTAGAAGTAGACTTATTTATGAATTTTAATAGTATCGATATTCTCTGTATAACAGAACATTGGCTGAAAAGTCACCAGTTCTTGTTCAATTTTAATAATCACCAGGTTGGTAGTTCGTTCAGCAGAATAAATGCTATACATGGTGGCTCTTTAATTTTAGTAAGTAACCAGCTCAAATTTAAAGATCGTAACGATATTGTGAGCCTATCTGTTGAGCGTACAGTTGAAATTGCCTGTATAGAATTGGAGCACTTGGTTGTATTAAGTGTGTACAGACCCCCTTCAGGATTGTATGACTGCTTTGAAAAGGTAATGGATGAAGTATTACACAGGATTTGTAACTCAAACAAGTCCATTATCATTTGTGGTGATTTTAATGTTAATTTATTAGAAAACTCAGGTTCTTGTAGTAAAATTATAAGTCTGTTTCAGTCCTACAATCTTGTAAACCTATTTTTGGAGCCCACAAGAATAACGCCTACTAGTGCCACATGCCTAGATAATATTTATACAGATATTATACCAAGCCACAAAGAAATTATAAATTTACTAGATTCGGATCACTGCGGGCAAAGGATAACTATTCAAAACCAAAACAAAAAAGTGGCTAAAAAGGATATCACTGTTAACCCCAAAACTGCAAGTCGCTTGGAGGCTTTTAAAGTTAAACTCATTAATAAATTACCAGTTTTGTCAACTCATGCTGATCCTAATCATCTATATGATACTTTTTTTAATATATACTGTAAACAATTTGATTCCACCTTTATTCCCAAGACTATCTCGGTTAATAGTAACGCATCTTTCAGTGATTGGGCTACCATTGGTATTCATAAAAGTAGAACGCGGCTTTATGAACTGTACAATGAAAGGTATTATGTTAACACTGATGAATTTAATTTGTATGTTAGAAATTATTCAAAATTATTTAAAAAAGTTTGTTATATGGCCAAGTCACGTTATTTGGGTTCAAAGATTAAAAACAGCAGTAATGTAATTAAAACGACCTGGTCTATTATTAGTAGTGAAGCGGGAAGATCTAGTAACCGAAATACTGACTACAGCCTGTCTATTAATGACAACATAATAAAATCAGACTCACAAGTCGCCGAGGCATTTGAAAATTTCTTTTCAGATATTCCCGTTTCAACTACTAAATACCTAAACTCATCACCTTCTGTTGCTGAGTCTTTGCTTAAGGAAAATGTTAATGGTTGCGATTCGGAATTTCATTTTGAACATATTACCTGTAGAGATATAATTAAAACCTTTCACACTTTAAATGTTAAAAAGACTGCAGATCTGTGGGGTAATTCTGTAGAAGTTGCTAAGTCTATTATTGACATTGTAGCACCTACTCTAGCTCTTATTTTTAATAGTTGTATTAACAGTGGGGAGTTTCCTGACCTAATGAAAAATAGTAAAATAATACCTTTGTTTAAATCAGGTAGTACATCAGACCCTACAAATTATAGACCTATTTCTGTACTACCTACCTTTAGTAAAATTTTTGAGAAATTAATTTTAGATCAATTGCAAAGATTTTTTAATAAACACAAATTATTACATAGCAAACAGTTCGGTTTTACAAGGGGTCGTTCAACTACTGACTGTGATACGTTCAAATACTGAGTGTTGAACTTTTAGGACATATTTATAATGCATGGGAAGATAAATGCGATGCCTTGGGCATCTTTTGTGATTTGTCCAAGGCATTCGATTGCGTTCTTCACGAAACGTTAATCAGGAAACTTCGCCACTACGGAATCCGGAACACTGCTCTGGATCTTCTTACTTCATACTTGAGTAAGAGGATTCAGAGCGTTGACGTTAATGGAAAAAGATCTCCCGGATCTATAGTAACAATGGGAGTCCCACAGGGCTCAATTCTTGGTCCTTTCTTGTTTCTTATTTATATAAATGACTTGCCGTACCTCATAAAGGATAATCATGATATAGTGTTGTTTGCAGATGACACTTCACTTTTGTTTAAACTTAAACGTCAGCAGCAGGTTACTGACGATGTAAATAGCGCGATCTCTAAAGTAGTCCACTGGTTCAATGTTAATAATTTACTTTTAAACGAGAAAAAAACCAAATGCATTAAGTTTACGCTACCTCACGTTAGGCAGGTGAAAACTAATGTGTTGATAAAGGGCGAAGAATTGAATCCTGAAGACAGCACAGTATTCTTGGGCATAACTTTGGATGCTAAGCTTCAGTGGGGTCCACATATAGATAAATTGTCAAAAAAGCTAAGTTCCGCAGCATACGCTGTTAGAAAAATTCGTAATTTAACTGATGTAGAGACAGCCCGTTTAGTGTACTTTAGCTATTTTCATAGTGTAATGTCATACGGTATTCTATTGTGGGGAAATGCCGCTGATATTCAGACTATCTTTGTTTTGCAGAAGCGAGCTGTTCGATCAATTTATAAACTAAGTCCGAGATACTCGCTCAGAGACAAATTTAAAGAGATTAATGTTATGACTGTGCCTTCTCAATATATTTATGAAAATCTTTTATATGCCCATAAAAATATAAAATTATTTAAAAAATACAGTGATATCCATGATATAAATACTAGGAACAAACACAAATTTGTTGTACCTGCAACAAGGCTCAAGAAAATAGGTGGCTCGTTCAGATGCCAATGTATACGCTTTTATAATAAAGTTCCAAGCCCAGTTCAAGATCTAAGCCTTAATAAATTCAAATCATTTATTAAACGTAAGTTGTGCCAGAAAGCCTTTTATACCGTTAAGGATTATATCGAGGACAAAAAGGCTTGGGATTAAGCTGCTTCCAATTTTTTTTTTTTTTTTTAAATTTTTTACGTATTGAATGTTTTTATTTTGTTTTTCTCTGTTTTGTTGTTGTTTTTTTTTATATACACTGACATTAATGAATTTTATATATACTATGACATTTGCTTACTTAGTAAAGTATTATATTATTTTAATTATTGTGAATGTGAAGACTATGTGGGTCATTGTATTTATATTGTTTTTCTCTCTGTTCTCTTAGTTTTTGTCATGGTCTGGCAGTTTGAGTAATTAATGTGGCCTACACAAATGTCCTTTCTTTGGTATTGTTCGTCGGATCGGTGAGCTCCTTAAGTTTTGAGTTGAGCTGCACGATTTCTGACAAATGCGTGCACTGACTGGACAGGTCCTCTCAATCTGTGTGGTTCTTTCCTCAAAAGACCATCTCAGACATCGACCTACATGGTCTTCATATGATCTGACCAAGATTATGTCTGGACTTTAAAAGAGACTGTGACGTCTGAGTTTGTTTCGGCCTTTCTTCTCAGACTAGTCAGATAGGAAACGCCGACCTCATCTAGTTTTAAAATATGATTGACGTGTAAAAGTGTTTGTACAAACCTACTTACAAAAATAAAATCATTTATCATTTATCATTTATCATTTCAACTTTATCGTTAAAGCTTGAAGGTTTAAGGTTGATTGGGAAAATTTGACAGTTTCGTTTTAGCTTGACTCTTTTTAAGTATTTTACAATATTTTTCCCAGCACATCAAGCTACTACAATCTGTCAAATTTCTTTAATAGATTTTCAACTTTATCGTTAAAGCTTGAAGGTTTAAGGTTGATTGGGAAAATTTGACAGTTTCGTTTTAGCTTGGTGTGCTAGTGTCTGTAGGTACATTGAATATCTAACTGTATTGTGATATTACAATAAGTATTAAAAAAGATGACAGATAAAAAATATGAAGTAATAGATACATGGTGCTCACATATTTACAAATTATATAATATTGTAACCCCTTAAGATATGTAAATAGGTCACAATGAATAATAATACTTATTATACGAATAGTATAGAAATTATTGTTTGCATAGTCAATGAAGTTTAACAAAATGGAATGATTGAATCTTAAAATCAATCACACAATATGGTTTATCAATGCTAAAATTTCTTTATACATAGATACGTTCAAACATACGTATACTCGTATTAATTTCACGCCTTTTTCTCTGGAAGGTAGGCAGACACTACAGAACGCCACCTACGATCTACTACCTACACAACGATCCTTCCATATTCCTTTTGATTTTTTTCTGACAAATAAGTTCACACTGGTTTAATCCCAGCTAGAAACTAGTCTAGTTCAAACAGCAGAGCTTGTCTAGAGCTCTGTTATAACATCCTACATTTGCACCAGTCAGCTGTTCCATTTGTCACGGAGTTTAGCTCAGGATAAAGTTTAGTTGGCAGCCCACAGCCGCATGCTTGAAATTCAGATAAACTTCGTCATCCTTTACTATGAGAATGTATTAATAACTTATTTAAAACGAACTAAAAGTTTGTATCAGGGTTCAAATTCTGCAGTTTATTTTGAATAAATTGATTTCGCTTTGGCAAAAAAATACTTAAAGAAAATCCTAATAAAGCTGAACACATTTGACATCTATACATACAAATAAATAAAGCGAATAATTTAAATGTCAGTTTGTAATGCCAAAATAACAGCTTTTTACTAAATGCATGTGAAAGTATATACGGTACTTATAACAAAAAAACTATTTTTTAAATTTTTGTCCGAGTGTCTGTTCGTTCCGAGTTCCGACTAATACTCGAAATGGTTGGAGCAATTTGGATGAAATTTGATATGGGGATACTTTGATCACTTTTTCTTCGCTTTTTGTCGGCATACTACACGGCCGAAGCCCCGGATGGAAGCTAGTAATTTAATCAAAACAGTACTTCATTGCAATTAAGAACTCCAAATCTAATTAATTGAACAAAATTAATTGGAATTCCGAAACCACATCAGAAAATAATATAGCAATTAAGGATAAGGAAGCTGAAATTGGAAAACAAATTAGGTAATAATTCTTTAGAATTTGCGCCAATATTGCCAGTTAGTATTCATGATTGACAAAAGCAATCGAGAAGAATAATCTTATATTGATCCATACAATTTGAAACTCGTCGTGATTAGAATTAGAATTGTTTTGTTAAATGAAGAATTTAATGTTATTGATGGAATTCATTTTGCTGGATTAGTGGCAATTTCCTGTTTCCGGTGTAATATCCTGTTTCCTTTCAGAGGTTTTGTTTGGAACATTTTATATTGACGTTCTGTGTTTACTTTTGATTGTTTCTATCCTCTAGCTTTTCAATACAAATAAATACGACGGCGCCAGTAAGTGTAAAAATATAGACCGAATTTACATGTACTTACAGAAATAAACATAATTTCATCATTTCATTTCGTTTCATCTCTCCCCATAAATGATTAATGGATTTAATTACTATGTAAATAGATTTGTACTAACACTTTTACACGTCCATCATATTTGAAATTTGAGGTTTGTAGATTATGTCGGAACATAAAAATAGTTTGTTAAAAGCCTATATTTTTACCTTAATGGGCGAGACATGGTTATGTTTTTCATACGTACCAAGTCATAAGTCATTTATTAATTTGTTGAACATAGGTACAGTCAGCATCAAAAGTCAATTAACACTGTTACTTTTACAAATCATCTAAATTGATACAAAATGATGTGATACATTGGTTTTCTCTATTTCATGTAATAGCAAAGAGTTAATTATTCTTAAATATCTTATTAATATAAGCTTTTTAAG
Source organism: Apamea sordens (assembly GCA_945859715.1). NCBI lineage: Eukaryota > Metazoa > Arthropoda > Insecta > Lepidoptera > Noctuidae > Apamea > Apamea sordens. Next base: position 19,931,518 of record OX243998.1, on the reverse strand, counting down.
AATATTTTTCTCAATAATTAAGATTTAAACAACTAAAGTGTTAACCGACTTTTGATGCTGACCGTACAATAATGATGTTATATAAAGATAGAATAGTGCGCTATGTTAAGCCAGAGGGCGTACAAATGTTTGTGATTAATCAAGCAGCCAATCTAATGTCAATATACAAAAAAAATTGTTAATATTTCTTTGTCTTCAACAGTTTCGTGTGTGGCGTCTGGGTCCGCCACAGCTCGACCCCCGTGGTTCGTGCGAGCGGAAGAGAACTGTCCTACGTCCTCCTAGCGGGTATCCTCATGTGTTACCTCGTCACCTTCGCGCTGGTCTTCAGGCCTACGGATATCCTCTGCTCCATACAAAGGTAAGAGTCTCAACAACCTTCAAATATGATTTTTCTTTTGTGTGTTTCTCTATACTTTCTTCCCATCAAAGAGAAGTTTAATTAATCAAATAAAACTTCTTCGAAATTATAAAAATAAGTACAATTGTATTTTGTGTTTGGTTGCTTTAACATTTTTAATGTAAATACTCTGCGCTAAACAAATCTTGGTATAAACATTTTATACCACCCAAAAACTTAATTAGCCAAAACTAAATATTATTGTTTCACAAATTCTTGAGAAAATTAATTTCAAAATTTCTGAAAGCTGCGGTTTTAGGAATGGTTCCGTTTCTCCGAATGTAACAAGTAATTAATTATGAACGATAGCAAGCTAGGTGCTTCGCAAATGTTGACGCAACAGAAAATAAATAGCTAATTAAGGTTTTCGTTTGAGCTGTCACTGGAGATGTTGGGCTCCAGAATCTGAGGATGCTGTAAAAGCAGAATAGAATAGGAACACATTTATCTTTTAGTATACAAACAAGGACATACGCAACATAACATGAAATACAAACAGGAATGAAACAACTATTCTAATTAGTTATCAGATAGACACCTTCTATTTTTAATATTGTATTTGTGTGCCTAATTTGCTATCTACTAATAATAATAATGATAAATAATAATATCCCTGGACATTTCACACAGCGCCATCTAGTCCCAAGCTAAGCAACCTAATGCTTGTGTTATGGTAACAAGATGGCTGATAAACTACTTATATACATTTTTTTTTTCTACTAACATAGATTTTTAAGTTAATTGTAATACTAACACGCTATGGGCCTACGATGCCTGTCAATAAAATATTTTGAATTTTAGTATTTTTTATTTTTTTATATTATTTGAGTACCTATAACAGAATAGAATACTTCATTATTATGTACACCATATAAATTACAGATATAGGTAAATGTAATTTACAAAGGGTGGTTTACAAATGTAATCGCTAGGAGCGATCTTTTAAAGACAACCTTTGGATGGATTAAAAAGTGGAAGGAGAGACTGTACGTAGTCTGTATGTCTGTCTGTCTAATCTATATAAATTTATATCATACTAATATTATAAAGGCGAAAGTTTGTGAGTGAGTGTGTGTGTGTTTGTATGTTTGTTACTTCTTCACGCTCAAACGACTGGACTAATTTTGATGAAATTTGATATGGACGTAGCTGACACCCTGGATACACACATACATAACATAACTACATAGACATAGTCGACATAGGATTTTAGGAGTAGTGGACATAGGATTTTTTATCCCTATATCCCACGGGGTCGAAACGTATGCGGGTGAAACCGCGGGGCGCAGCTAGTATACTAATAATCAAGAAACAGGAGCAAACAAATATATATATTTTAAAAGTAGACAAAGATGGAGCGCGCCTTACCGACACGGACAAGTCATTCCATAACCGCTGCTACAACAGTAGCAGATTTTTCATCGAAGCTGGTGCAATGAATCGCCATCTCTAGTCTCAAGATCCGATGACCTCAGATACTATTATGTGTGTCATCAAGGAACTTGAAACGTTCTTTAAGATAAGAGGGGGTTCTAATCCTACTTTCTACTATAATATTATAAACGTGAAATTTTGTATGGATGGATGGATGTTTGTTAGTCTTTCACGCAAAAACTACTAAACGGATTTGGATGAAATTTGGCACACAGATGGTTTATAACCAGGATTAACATATAGGATACTTTTTACCCCGATTCCCACGGGACCGAAACTTATGCTGGTAAAACCGCAAGGCGCTGCTAGTATAGTATATATCTACACCAGTAACGGTAGTATATGTAAAGCTGTTTAATTATTAAGATCACCATACTCATACTAAGTAAGTAAGTAAGTTATGGAAAATAATTAAAAACATAACAAACACTAATAAAAAGACAGAACATCCTAAAGAACTTTTAAATATTTTTAAATCTCCACAACAATCACTAAATGAGGTAAATGGTTATTTTGTAAACATTGGCGGATCTCTAGCAGAAAAAATCTATCAGAAATGTACTCCCACTTCACACACGCCAACTGTCACATACGCTAACAAGCCTTGTTCTTTTGTATTGTACGGCACTGATGAGGACGAGGTGGAACTTATCATATCGGGCCTGAAAACTAACTGTGCGGCGGGCTGTGATAACATAGATAGTAAATTCATCAACCAATTTAAACATATACTTGTTCCTCCTCTTACAAAAATTTTCAACGTCTGTTTAAATTCGGGTGTATTTCCAGACTCCCTCAAACGATCCGTAGTGTGTCCCATCTTCAAAGGCGGGGACAGAAATCTTATCAACAATTATAGGCCAATATCCATCTTACCAACGCTCTCAAAAATACTTGAAAAAATTATTAATACTCGGCTAGTAAAGTTCCTTGAAAAGAAAAACCTATTATCCCCAAACCAATTCGGGTTTAGGCACGGAAAATCAACCGAACAAGCTGTGAATAAACTTGTGAATTTTGTCAGCTCAAATTTAGACAAAGGAAAGAAATGCCTATCTATATTCCTCGATTTGGCCAAGGCGTTTAATACGATTTCTGTTTCCCTCCTTATTGATAAGCTTGAGGGGATAGGTATTAGAGGCAGGCACACAACTTGACCTGTTCCGGAGTTATTTGTCGGGGCGATCTCAATGTGTCAGAATTGATAAATATAGAAGCACATACCTGCCAGTTACACACGGAGTCCCGCAGGGTAGCATTTTGGGACCCACCTTATTCCTCGTGTACATAAATGAGCTCACGAATCTCCAACTACATCTAGGTACCCCATCCGAGGGATCTCGTTCGCGGACGATACTGCACTTATGTTCGCTGCTGATACATGGGATCGGCGGTACAGCGGTCTTTGATGCTGCTCAGCGGGGCTTCGATACGACTAGTCATTGGCTTCAAAAAAATATACTTACCCTAAATATAACTAAGACGAAGTATATATGCTTCAGCATTAAACACTCCATTGCACTTAACAGCAGCCACAAAATTATTTCACATGAGTGTCTCTCTGACGTTAACTGTACTAAGTGTCCAACACTTGAATGTGTACGCTCCATTAAATATCTGGGTGTAACAGTGGATGATAAGCTTACCTTCAGAGAACACATCAAACTTCTTTGTTCAAGAGTTCGAAAACTCCTTTTCGTCTTCATAACTTTACGAAATGTTGCTGACTCTGAATTGCTGAGGCAACTTTATTACGCTCTATGTCAGTCGCTACTTACTTATTGTATATCTTCTTGGGGAAGTGCGTGTAAAACCACTATGAAGACCGTTGAGATCGCTCAGCGTGCTGTTCTGAAGGTAAGTAGGTTCAAGCCTATTTACTTTCCCACTGTATTGCTCTACCAAATGTGTGAGGTACTTACGGTCAGGCAGTTGTTCATTCTCAATATTATCCTCCAACAACACTCTAACCTGACTTACAATCCGTGCCTGCTGGAAAGACGCCGTAAGCATATGGTATGTACGATTCCAACTGGCCTTAAAACAAAGTTCAGTTCAGGGTTTATTGGATTTCTGGGGCCTCATTTGTACAACACGCTAAACAAAACTTTAAATATATACCCATTGACCAAACAAAAATGTAAAAAGAAAGTTTGTCAGTATTTGCAAAAACTAAGTTATGATGAAACTGAGAAACTCTTAGTTGTGAAGAGTTAACTTTGGGTGCCTAGCTTTTCCATAGAATCTATAACGCACAGTCACGCTTCACGTTCATTATAAACTGACCTACACACATAACTCACATACTCACACACTGCACCTACATTCATGTACACTCTCAGGACACGAATACACACACATACATACACCCTCACACCCACACCCTCTCACTCATAGAACCCACCCAAGCTCACGAACACAGACACACACACACACACATCCTACACAAACTCATAGAACCTTTACACACTTAGATACGCGCACCCTCTTAGCCGTTTCACTCTGGGACATGTGATCGAACACAGCAATCAAGAGGACATAATACTATATATTTTTGTCTTTTTTGTCTGAAGTAATGATTCTTTTAATCTTACTTTATTATATTTGCTTAACCCTTCTTGCACTATGTTTTAAATTGTCTAATGGCTATGTTTTTGGTATATAATATTGATGGAGATGGGCGCTGATAACCGAAATACAGGCATTGCCTAGTTCGGTTACAGATGCTAGTTTACATTGTTAGTACATATTATTGCCAAATTGTGTGTAACTTAATACTAAGATTTTTGGAGACAATAAATTATTATATTATTATTATATTATATTATACTCAGAAATTAATGATATTCGAATTTAAAGACTAAAACGTTACTGGGTGACTCGGTTCTATAGTACCGAGGTAATTATATCATATTGCTCGGTATTATTTCTACATTATTAAATTAAACCTGGGTTATCAAACTTCCAATGCGCTTCGTCATTGTTAATTTCTACTACCAATTTCCAACGATTGCCCTTGTTCATACACTACACGCATCCATGCTCTACCCTCATTTCATAACCTTTATCGCATACATGACAAATCACTTCATTTATCACCATTTACATGTCAAAAGCGCGATTCTATCGGAGTTCATTACAAAATAACTGAAACCATTTATCATCAAAATTTTGCCTTTACCACCCCTGTGACGTTAAATTAAGTTTGAGTAATGAAATGTACCGCTGGTCTCGTGGCCATACAGTAGAGCGAGGTAGTAATAAACTGAATATGAATGACTTTATGATTCGACTTCGTAATAGGTTATTTGACTGTCTGTGTGCTGATATAAAGGGAATCCGCAATAGTGAGCTTTCCAGTTTCCTCAGTGGCTTATTATTTTGTTGGTTACTTTCCTTTTCGCCCAATTTACCTGTGAACTGTGTTTGACCTACGAAAATCTTGATTTCATTTAGATTACTGTATTTATTGATATGATGATCTTCTCTTTAGATTAATGTTTTTTTAATGTTATGGCTGCACTGGTTGTACAGCCATCACAAATCGCAGGCTGGTTGTGATAACACAATAGGTACTATTGACTACATAATATTTCCACAAGTTCAATAGTGTTATTTTACGAATATACTTTGACTTCGAGTTGCCATTGACTTATAATTACTAATGCTATAAAGAACACATTCGCGTGAGCAAACCCGCGGGCACAGCTAGTTTAATATAATATATGTTCATTGCTCTATATCTTCGGTGAACCAAATAATTTGGGGTTCTAATTACACCGAAATATGATGTTAGAGCTTTGGGCTACTTTAAACAGAATCCAGGTATATTAAGCGATGGTACTCATCTAACATAGGTACTTTCGAAGACGAAGAGGGGACTAAAAGTAAAAGAAATCTCGTCCACGGACTAACAGTGGCAGTGCAACCATGACGTCAAAAATAAAGACATTGCTTGACGTGGAAAATTGAGTTAGAAAACTAACTTAACCAAATACCGGAGACAATCCAAAAGTTTCCGTTGTCACCTGAAAAATTTATGTTTAAAAGTTTAAATTCATCGAGAATTTGTGACGTGAATTCGTCGCGGTTTGGACGCCACGTGTAAAGTATGAAGAATAACTGAGCGGGTAGTCAAATGGAACATTCCTTTAGCAATATTAACCGCAGTTTGTTTAGTTTTCAATTATTTCTACGAGTACATGCATTTATTTGAATTAGATTGTCGTAAAGTGTGTTTTTATGCTTGAAAATGCATTGTTAACCTTCTTTTACATAAGTGTAGCATCAGGGATTACTTATTACAATTTTCTGGGACAATTTAAGAACGTTTTAAAGCTCTCTCTTGTCACTACCCCGTTGGTCTCGAGGTGGCGCGTACAGAGAGCACTGCCTGGCGGCCGGACCACATACATTGTTAATTAAAAAGATATCTCTTGAGGTACTAAAAATATACATATATTCCAATGATAGTAGACTTTAGGTAGGTATTATTTCGAACTATAGCATCTGAGTACTAAACTGTGGTCCGGCCACAGAGGAACACACGACTATGAGAGTGCAGGAAGAGAGAGTGCACCAGTGTCTGCACATACACTTGTGCACTATGATATCTCCCGCGCCGAAGCCTGCCACAGTAGGTATGACTATTTCTCTTCATTGAAAATATTTGGGCTACTTTATCATATCTCTGTCTTTTCACTTTTAAAAATCCCCACCTTCCCATGTTCTTCTTCTCAATTGCCACATTCACCAGTGAACTACTTCTAACCTTCAAAACTCAAAATATATCTTCACTTTTGTCTACCACAGTATTCCATCGTTTACATTACATGTATACCGCGTCCTCCAAGAAAATGCAGTAAATCGCTCAGCCAAACTGAAATCTTACAAAATAATATTTTACGTGAGATATGGACTCGAGTTCCATCTCGCATCGGGGCCAAGTACTCGCGGGTCCCTGTCGCTGGCACCGAAACGTTTACCTAGTGATGGGGGAAATCTAATCATTCGGATGGATTATTATTCGATGTGAGTTATCGATTTTGTCGGAGTGCTTTTTGAACTGTGATTTGAATGAAGGTGTCAGTTCAGGCAATGGATTTTTGGAGTTGGTAGACAGTGCAAAGCGCAGTTGATATCATATGGCATAATTTTACGAGTTTTACTGTCTGGTCAATTCAAATACAAAACAATGTTTTATGTTCTTCCAAAAAAAACATACGCAAAATACTTCCGGAGTTTCTGACAGCTTCTGAATTCAAGAAAACTTGAACACCCGACCGCATGAGACCGTTCAATCAATGGGTTAAGTATTTGACTGCTTTAGTAAGTAGCGAGCAAAAGATTTAGTTTGTAAATCTTCAGTGAGATGATAGAGTATCCTTTGAACAGCAAACGAATTTCGATAATTGAATCCTTTACCAAATCTCATCACTACCAACGAAATGCAGGTGCTTGTTTATATGTAACATGCTCTCCACGCCGAGAGACAATCCTTCACACAAGACCAGCTCTTATATCAAACATAACATAGTTCACTTTCCTTGACAAAAGAACCGAATCCCAGTGCCTTTGAAGAATCATGTTACTGCACTTGAGATTTTTGTAATGGATTTCCGAAAACTGTTTCGGAGTGAATCAACATTTTGAGACTTCCATTGTATGCGACGGCTTGCTTTTAACTTTTGTTTGTGGCTTTTTGAAGACATTTCAATTTGCTAAAGATATAGAGCACATTAACTGCCATCTTTGTTATGAAAAATTGAGCAAATTATGACATTGAAAGAAAATGTCCCAGATTTTTGACAGGTAGTATACATTGGGAGGATTTTATATGCCTTAACAGCTTTGGCATTATTTTGCCTTTAAGGCAAAATATTTATAGCAGATTGAAGAGCTACTTAATGAGCTGAACTTAAAGTAATATGAGATGAAGTGGCTTAGCGCCATAAAACTTTTAATAGTTCGCTTATCTAGTTTTTTTATGACTCTGAGTTGACTATAGGTATGTCGACATTAAAGCCCCTTTAAGCATTGGATTTAACAATAATTACTTAGAAGGCTTTCAATGTAAAATTATTATACTTCGAACTTTGATTAGGTTAGATTTTCATCCATCATCATTATCAATTTAATCTTAATATACCTTTTAAGTCTGGCAAAAGTAATTTAATTAATTTTAAGTTAAAATCGACTTCAATTGTATAAACGAATTTATAATTATATTAATAATGTCATGGGACAGTCTATTGCGAACCCTTTTCAAACTCCAATTGATTTATTTTCAACACTTTTCGGCAATCAACTTTGCTAAACTTTCGCAGTGTCACGTACACTGCGAAAGTGTGTCAAACAATATTAATTGAAATTATCGAAATTTTGACACGAGCTTACTTTAAATTAATTTCTGAAATACCTACCTACATTTTCTTTATGTCCACAGATACAAATATTTCAGATACATATACCATACACCCCGATCGATGTCCTAACCGAAACTTACCTAAAAAGATCATTGTAAGTCCACACAACGTCGACACTAAAACACGCTTCACATAACCCTACTTCACGCTAACGAGGTCAATTCGTAAACCTGCAAAGCATCGCAAAATGACAGTCAACGTGGCGACAATAGAAAAGCTAACATTGGACGACACGACACGGACGTCGTAATTTCGGAAACGGAAGGATAACCTCATGCGATAACAAGCTCAAATATCAAACTGCAGCACGTTCAAATTGCATAGACGATCGAGCACGTACATGACATATCTAGACTTGGCCCGGACATAGCTTCCTGGTCGGACGTCCGAAGATAACCGATGTGTTCCGATTCGCCCCGAGGCGGAACTTGTCCTGGGTCCGTGCAAATTCTGCAGCTTTTGGATTTGCAAGTTTTGATCGAGCTAAACATTGTTAGGGGTGGACTTAATTCGCAAACTGATCGGGGTTCGGACCTATGTTCAGCTGAGTCAAAGTTTGTAGTGAGAGGCAAAACGAAATGTAACTGAGATTAATTTAATTTGAATGTGCTTAATAGTAAAGGACAATTAATATTAAAAAGAATATTGAAGACCAAAACCGTAAAATGTCACGTTTCCAAGATATAAGTAAACGATCAAAGTTGATCACGTGATATCCATTTTTTTCACTTGCAATCATCTTGTTGCATAGATCAAAATAATCACTCTGAATGTTTAAAATAATAATGTTAATGTTTAATGTTTTAATTGATTGATTAGTCTTATCATCTTTCTGTTGCATTGATGTCGGCCATCAATTTATAGGTAACATGCGTGGCCGCCATTTGGAAAAAAAAAACAAAATGGGGGGCAGGTAGGTATGCCACGGATCTTCACAGCCCTTAGCTGCTGTTACAATAATAATTAACTTTTAAACGTTCATAAAATACTGAGCAGTGATAATTAAACTTTGATCGTAGCCAAGTAAAAGAAAGAATATTAATGAGTACTCGAGCCTCACTCTTTATAAGATTCTAGCTCCTGCCCGTGAGTTCATTTCTTGTTTTAACACAGAATATATCCGTTGACACACGGCAATAGTTTCAGGCACTTCCCATTAGCAAAATAACTTCGGAATCGGATCAGTAGTTCCGAAAACGTACTTACAGATCATTTTAATGGTCCTAACTAACTAAACAACTTACGCAACAATAAATATATCCACTCCACGATGCATTTGTTCTAGCAAAACAAATGAAGACTGTATCCTTATCCCCCAGGTTCGGCACGGGCTTCTGTTTCACGGTGGTGTACGCCGCCCTGCTGACGAAGACCAACAGGATCTCGAGGATCTTCAACGCCAGCAAACACTCCGCCAAGAGACCCATCCTCATCTCCCCGAGCTCGCAGCTGGCGATATGTGCCGCTCTTATATCTATACAGGTAACTTTCGTTATATATGTTATTTTCTGGTTAGCTTACTATGCTTACTTTTGTGAACATACTCGTACCTATTACACAGCGTGCCGCTTTAATGGCGACATTAATTTAACACACGTTTACGGTTTCGCGTTTTCGATGAACATATTTTAAATTCATTAAACGTTATTATTTATTTACAATTTTCTAAAATAGCATCTTGAAGCAGCCAGTACTTAAAGACCTGTAGCGCAGAGCTCATTTGCCGTGTCGGTTGTTCATAGTTCATAATGTTGTTGTGAGATGCAAAACAAATTGCGATGTTATGTTCACGGAACATAACATCATGATTATAAGTAGTTTATCAGCCATCTTGTTACCATAACGCAAGCATTAGGTTGCTTAGCTTGGGACTAGATGGCGCTGTGTGAAATGTCCAGGGATATTATTATTATTACATGCTTCCTGGGAGGTTCTAGCCACAGAATAATATCGTACAAGAAAGTTACAGAAATAAACTATTTTAATTTTTTTTAATTTTAATTTTATTTAACATCGCAACAATTAAATTCAAACGAATAAAGTGCAAAGATTAGGTGAATTGAAAGAAAGAAAGATTGTACTTTACACATATGTAATTATCAGTGCCACAAGACAGCCAACCTATTTACAATTAATGATAGGATATAGCTATAACTATCAACTATCCACACATGGCAGATGAATTGGTGTAAGCCACAATCATGCTATATTATAAACGCGAAAGTTTGTATGTATGGATGGATGGATGTTTGTTTGTTAATCTTTCACGCAAAAAATACTGAACGGATTTGGATAAAATTTGGCACACAGATGGTTTATAACTAGGATTAACACATAGGATACTTTTTATCCCGAAATTCCCACGGGATCGAAACTTATGCGGGTGAAACCGCGGGGTGGAGCTAGTTTTTATATAATGATCATAAGTAGACAGAAAGACATCTATTTGGACTATCTACCACGTGTATCCAAACGAGTTTCGGTGACGGAAAAATAGACAAAATGACAGATTGTAGACAGATTTCTAAAGAAATCTTTAAATAAGATCTGAATTAGAATCTTTAAAGAGGAAAGAGTCATCAAGAGTCTATCCTATCTGTGATTTTGTCGACAAAACCCGTTTATATGGTGGTCATGCTACGCGTGCTGACAATTCTGTGCTGAAAAGAAAACCACACTTCATAACTTCTCTTTCTACCAACTCATTCTCTCCCTTTCTTCCAGGTGCTGATAGTAGTAGTTTGGATGATAGTAGCGCCAGCGAAGGCCATGTTCCACTACCCGACGCGGGAGGACAACATGCTGGTCTGCGACTCCTACGTGGACGCATCGTACATGATCGCGTTCTTCTACCCCATCGTGCTGATCCTCGTGTGCACGGTGTATGCCGTGCTCACCAGGAAGATTCCCGAGGCCTTTAACGAGAGCAAGCATATAGGTTAGTGATTATTCATTTAATTTTCGTTTTTCTATACCATGCTTTTTTCTATCCAGCAATCTTATGCGGACACCTTGAAGCCTTGATCGATCACTTGGCAGGAAAATTGATTTTGGGTTTTTCATTACCCCTATAAGAAATAAAAAGTTTTCAATCATAAGATTATCTCGTGCAGAGATTAATCTTATAATTTGAGTATTAGCCGTCGTTGTAGTTGCCAAACTGTAACACAGATCTACATTTTCATTAACACTATTTTCATAATTTAATTTCTGAAGTTTAATCAAAATATTATTACTTAGCCCGTTCATTCCTATTTTATTAGCAAACACTTTTGCCTCAACTTTGTCCAAATTAATTTAGACGTCCAAATTACGAAATTAATTCCTATGTCGATGTCGGGACCAAGTTTTGTTTCACAAATCATTACGAAATTGGTTCAAAGTTACTCTATAAGCCTTAAAGGTCAAAACCATAAATTGGTCAGTCCTCGTTACCCGAGTAGATATGAGTTATTTGAGAACAAAATAGTTCGAGTAGAGACGTTCTAATTTTACAGACGATTGAATTAGCCAGAGACAAAACCAGACATTCCATTTGATTTATTTTCAGAAACAACTAAAGTTGTTACTGAAAACAAAAAAAAATCAATCAATCAATCATTTATTTTGTTAAACATAGGTATGGTTACAGATATTATATAGTCTAAGATATGTGCACTATGTTTTGCCAATATATGGCGTACAAAATTAACATAAATAGTGGTTGAAGATGAAAAGTTTAAGCCATTAACTGTCGCTGAGATGAGGTCGCGACTAGATTTTGAACGTTATCAATTACGGGAATTAGCCTTCTGTTGTTTTCAAATTTTTGTATTGTTTTGTTTTATTTTTCCAAAAACCTCTTATGTAAAATCTATACCACTCTAGGCATTCCTCTATAATTTTGACATTAAGTTCAAACACGATTTCATTCAGCCTTGTCTAAACGCCAAAACCATCCTGCAATCATCAATCGAATTACCAAACAAAAAAAGATTGATTGACATCCGTAACAAATTCCAATTGAACTTCAACCCACTGAAAACCAAACAACAATAAACTAAATTCATCATTACGAACGTAGAATCTATTGCTGTTAATCCATTGTTTTAACAATGCAATACGAGAGCTTATTCACGCTCGGCTGTGTCTAAGCAAATCTTACTTCAATACCGGTACACAATGTACTGAGGTAACCTCTATACCGACACGGTAATTAGATTGATCTACAAATCTATTGAACAAAGCTTTGTGTGTGTGTATTGTATAGTTTGTAGGGTGTATGCGTGTGTGTTTTATTAGGTATTGTGTGTGGAGTGTTGTTGTGTTTGCGAGGGGGTGTATGTGAGATTCGAATGCGGGGTTGTGATTTTGTATGACTAATGTTAAAACAATGTAGCTACGGGAAGTTCGTGGAAATGCGTCTGGCTTAATTGATAACAGATTAGTACTAACTGCTAATTGATATTAATAATTCCTAGAACACTGTATTTACGCTGTAATATTATTGATAGAGAGATTGTGTAACCACGAAAATTATAATTAGGTAGGTGTGTATTAATTCTGTTCTATTGATAAAAGGTCAAACTTTTGAGTAATTACACTGATTACACATACTAATGCTTTCCTAATTTTTTTCATAAAATAGGGGATACAAGAGACTTTCTTAACTTTGTCTTGAAAAAGGAAAGCCTCGATTTCATGTTCCTTCCGAACGTGCGGGATTCCAATGTCAATCAATGTCCATCCATGTGTCACAGGGGTCCATCTCATCAAACGGGAAGGTTAACATTTTCTGAGATATAAATCTTCTTAAAGAATTTATCTGAATCTGGCTTTCGATACACGATTCTTGTCGATTTGATACCTCTGAAACAGGACAGATAGTGAAATATTGCAAACCGTGAGATTATAATATAACCTGCCGAGAAAATGTGAACAGATCATTTCGTTTCTGTAAACGAAATGATCTGTTCACTTTTCCTCGGATTTTTTTTTTGTTACATAGGTACTGTTACCTATATCTCATTAATTCGGCTGTTTATAAGATAAATTTTATTGTAATCTGATGTAAATTATTCATTTCATTTCTCTTAGGTGTATTGCTGAAATAAAAATAATTTGATTTGATAATCTATCCATGACTTGCCATCAGATTGTTTGAGTTTAGTTTTCAATGTTTTTGTTGGCATATTGGCGCGTACTAGCTGGCATATCTATGGCAAATAATTTAAGTAAATATTGTGTGATTCTTTGTTTTGTAATATTAATTACTTTGCATAAATTGTTCTTGCTCTATTGTATAAAATCAAGTTCATTTAACTTAAGAGACAGCTGGGGAGTTTGCTGCGTGACTTCTTTCCAGCTAAAACACTAGGAAGTGCTGAAAGGCAGGCGGTCTGTCTTATGTAATTTTGATTTTCAAAAAGTGCTGATTCTAATTTGAATAAATGACTTTCATAGATTGATTGACCAAATCCTTTGTCGCCAGGCTTCACGATGTACACGACGTGCGTGATCTGGCTGGCGTTCGTGCCGCTGTACTTCGGCACAGCGAGCCACGTGCCCCTGCGCGTAACCAGCATGGCCGTCACCATCTCCCTTAGCGCCAGCGTTACGCTTGTCTGCCTGTTCTCTCCTAAGGTAAATATTACTACACTGTGAAGATACTATGTATGTTAAAACATACTTAAATTGATTTACGAGGTGGGAGTGGGGGGGACTGCAAGTGGTGCTGTATAGTGTGTGTACGTACTTTACTCATTTAAATCAGCGAAATATACAGGGTTACTGGTAATTCGACGTATATCCGTCAGGGGCTGATAAGGGGGCCAAAATGCAACAAATTGAACCCCCCATATGTATGGCCGAAATTCAATAGTTTTCGAGATATTTGAATTTTAAGGGTTTTTCGATATTTACCCAAAATTTGACATTTAATTCCAAATAAAAAAAAACTACATATTTGAATGGGTACCATTAAAAATGATGTTGTAGCTGGCACTTAAATTAAGCTATGGACATAATTAATTAAACAAAATAATTAAAATAATGAGCGATATGAGAATAATATCTTACCAATATTTTCATTTTACGCTTCAAAAATGTTGTCTCGTCACAAAAATTTCTATGACATTAATCGTACAAATAACTAAAACAACTTGCCTATTCTGTAAGCTTTCCAAAAAGGTATAAAAGTCAATTTTAAAATACATAATTCGTGGCATGGCATGTGTTTGAATCGGCGCGGGGAGAGAAAGGGTTATTTGTATTTGTATGAAATAAAATGCATTAAAAAATGTACGTCAAATTTTATTAAAAATTTTACACATCTTGTTCAAAATGAGCCCCTCGATTACGAATGCAGGTTCGAATTCTTTTCCTAACTTCGGTTTTCGTCACTCTTGATGTGAACGTTGTTCTCATCTGTTGCGCCGCATTTATTATTCGCTGTCGAAGTTCTTCGACTGAATTTATTGGGGTCACATAAACTAATTCCTTCATATGACCCCAGACGTAAAAATCAAGTGGTGTAATATCAGGGCTTCGTGCTGGCCACGGAATTGGCCCTCCCCTCCCAATCCATCGGTTTGGATATCTCTCGTCTAGCCACTGTCGGACAGTAATCCGGTAATGTGCTGGGCAACCATCATGTTGAAACATGAGGTTGTTTTTTATTTCTTCGGGAACATCCGCCAACAAATCGTCTAGGTTGTTTCTCAAAAACTCCTCGTAATTTTGGCCGTTCCAATTTTGGGGCAAGAAATGAGGGCCCACCAAATAATTATCAACGACACCCATACATACGTTCAGGGAAAATCTCATTTGCGACGCAGTTTCTTTTAGTTTTTTTGTATTACTACCTGCTTTAGGTGCCCAAAAATGTAAGTTATGGTAATTCGTTATACCATTCCGGTCAAACTTTGACTCTTCAGTCCACAAAATATTTCTTAGGAAATGTTCCTGGTCAGCGTCAGCGTTTAACATAAACCGAGAAAATTCGAGTCGCCTGGCAGGATCTCCCTCGTGCAATGTTTGGACAGGTTGATAATGGTATGGGTGTCTACCTGATATATGAACTACCGACCACACTTTCCACTGGGACATACCGAGCTGTCTTGCAACAATGTTCGTTGAGATATTTGGGTCATCAATAAAACACTGAAGAATGGTGTCCTCTTCGTCAGCCGTGTACCGTCGAGGTCTGTCAGCGTTGAATTGTGCTCTCTGAACACTGCCAGTTTCAGACAATCGTCGGTAGGTGCTCCCGAAAACAGTAACGTGGGGAAGTCGACGATCGGGAAAGCGGCGTTGGTATTCTCGCCGAGCCGCAGCCGCGTTTCCATCGGCAAAACCATAACAAAACATTATGTTTGCGTATTCGTTATTAGAATACGAAGCCATGTTATCCGAAATAACAATGATAACAAAAAGAATAACAAGAGAAACAAGAATTAACAATAATGATCGATAACAATTTAACGCGATGAGAGATTGGTTAATAGCAAGATAACAACACACGTGCTTGCGTGGCGTAGAGTCGAAACTTACTAAGGATTAGGAAGGCGACGCGAGCGCAGCAGGCGCCGTGTCGTCCCCCGCCCGCACACCCCGCCACAAGAACAACAACAAGAATTTCGCCAGTAAAATCGGTTGTTTTAGCGAGGATCATAAACTAAAAACACAGATGATTTCTCTCCCCGCGCCGGTTCAAACACATGCCACGCCACGCCACGAATTATGTATTTTAAAATTGACTTTTATACCTTTTTGGAAAGCTTACAGAATAGGCAAGTTGTTTTAGTTATTTGTACGATTAATGTCATAGAAATTTTTGTGACGAGACAACATTTTTGAAGCGTAAAATGAAAATATTGGTAAGATATTATTCTCATATCGCTCATTATTTTAATTATTTTGTTTAATTAAGTAGTTTTAATTATGTCCATAGCTTAATTGAAGTGCCAGCTACAACATCATTTTAATGGTACCCATTCAAATATGTAGTTTTTTTTTATTTGGAATTAAATGTCAAATTTTGGGTAAATATCGAAAAACCCTTAAAATTCAAATATCTCGAAAACTATTGAATTTCGGCCATACATATGGGGGTTCAATTTGTTGCATTTTGGCCCCCTTATCAGCCCCTGACGGATATACGTCGAATTACCAGTAACCCTGTATAATAATATGTAATATAATTAAATATGCATAAACAGTATCTAATTCACTAAAATATACGTATTTATTTCTTAAAATTACGAGAATTGGCCCTCTGATGTATTCTTTAAGAATATCCCCGTGGAAACTTAGGTGAAGTGAGCTGTCAGTAGTGTTAGTAATCCCTAGCATATATGATAGCATCAGGTGGAATGTAAGCTCACTGCACCTAAGTTTTTACCAATTAACGTTAATGAATCTTTAACCAATGTGCCCTGTGTCTGTTAGTTTTTTATTTATTTACTGATATTTTAATACAGTGGTGATACTTAATTCTAAACTCGTCAAACTTTTACGTTTGATGGCGAGAAGCGCTCTTATACATAAGATACCTACTACTTATAAATTATAAAAGATAATACAAAAAGGAGTCCCATTATATATAACTCTCTAGTGTACAATGTATTTAGTTCTGTTTGCTATCCTGTATAATGTTTTTTTAATTTAATTTGTCTTAAGTGATCTTTTACTAAAATTGTCATTTTCTCTTAATAAATCTATTTTGTTAAACACTTTAGGTACCAAATACTTAGATGTTCTCTTACCATAATAATTGCAGTTGTTATAATAACAGTTGCTATGGTGGTCTCTTGTTTCTGAACTAGTTATTTAAAAAAACACTGACAAATCATACGAAATCAAATATTATGTACAAATATAGACGATTCTAAACCAAAACACGGTTCTACGGGATTTACTTAAAAAAAAGACAAAAAAGGTCAGTCAAGTTAATATGTTAGCAGCCTTCACGGATCATTGAACGGAGATCAGCCTCGGGTCAGTAACCACGAGATATTTTAAGGGTCGAAGCTGAAATACGGACACAAACGCAATTTATTCCTCAATAAAAAAAAACAAAATGGCGGAGGTGCCTGCTTTGAAATAAATTCAGCCAGTCATTAAAATGTGGAGCATCCCTTTTATACTAGCTCCACTGGACGCTTCAGGCAAACTATTTATTTTCCAATATTCTCTGTTAATTAAATGAATGTGTAGAGAAATTTGAATAATATTACGGTTATTCGCATGGAAAATGTGAATAGAATTTACAGAATTTATTTTTATAAAGGCTCTCGGTTTTGTGTTGCTGAAATAAGTTTGTGGTTCAGAGGTAAAATTGCGCCGTACCTGCCTAAAAATATGTAAAGTTTTAGCACCTTTGTGTTAGTTCTGGTATTTTTGATTAACAGAAATACGTCACAACAGCATCGATTTTTTTTCGTTGTTCGTTCCATATTCTGGGAAATTATATAGGTACATTAAGATGCCAATTCAAATTGTGTCTGCCTCTTAATGATCACTAATAAGCCCGTTTTGTTCAGAACATCTTTTTCGCGTTCGTATTTTCGGTATCGTTTCGGTATTTTCATCGTGTCTGTTAGTTCAGTGTGCTTTTAGGCAAACGCCTTCTCCGACAACTTCCACTGAGTCATATCTCTCGCAACTCTTCTCCAATTTCGACCCGCTGTGAGCTTCAATTCTCTTCTTTCTTTTATATTGTCTTCCCCTGTTCCTTGTACCATATCTAGGGTGCCTTTACTGTCACAACTTTACTCAACTTGTCTTGTATGCCTCTTAACATGTGGCCTGGCCACTTGAGTTGGTCTATTTTGGTAAGAACATCAATAACTTTAATGATTTCTCTATGCAGAGTATTTCGTATCTTGATTTGTTTTTTTTAATAGCAGTCAATACTCCTTCCTATTGATCTTTGGCAATGTGCCAGAATGTGTGTTTTGTAAGTGACGGTTTTGCTACCATAGGTAATGCAAGGCAGTATACATGTGTTGAAGGCCTTACGTTTTAACCCAATACTAATGTTACTTTCATGACCAATGACGTATTGTTCATGACCTTCTTTAATGACAGAGACGTAGACCATTTTTTTATTTATTAAGTACCTGGTACTTGTTGACAGGCGTACGCTGTCCTCCCATACCTACTGTAATATGAAAACATTGTAAAAGCCAATTATTTTTAAAAGAGTAACCGTGGAGTTTCTTGCCGGCTCTTCTCCATAAAAAGCGACCAATTGGAACCGTGCACCTAGCTTCTGACGTTTCATAGGTGCCCATGTAGGTTTATATGAAATAAAATATTTTGATTTCGATTTTACTGACGAATATTTTTTCCACCCATTTGTTATTCGTCTTTCTTTAGTAGTATCTTTGTGTGAGATAGGCCTAATTTTTCACTTAAAGTTTTACAATCACCTTTGTCTTAGAGTTCAAAGTACCTTGTCTACTACACTGACACCTACTTTATAATATTTGTATTGGACACAGAGTTGAAAATGCCTCGTAATAAGTGCACTTCTTAAATAAGGTTTGCCTAAAAACTGTTTCTATTACTACTATTAGTTAAATAGGAGCTTTTCTATTATTTTCAGCTATACATAATCCTCATCCGGCCTGACCGAAACGTCCGTCAAAGCATAATGCCGGTCCGGTATAGCCGCAAGCCGCCGCCGGCGCCGCTGCTGCCGCATCCACCGATCAAAAGTAAATACTTTGTATTTTAAACTATAATGTCTGTCCCAAAAACATCTGATGAAAGTGTAAACAAACCCTGTGGTGGTCCTGATTAAATCCAGACGCAATCAGGCACCAAAGGGAATTAGTAACACATTAATTTGTACTTGAAGGTTTCAACTTTATATCTCACCGCCTTTTCCACAAATATTGTTTGAATAACATTGCTAAATTGTTAAAAAGCGAAATGAATAAATTCAACTCAATTTGTAAAATGAAAAATACTCAAGGTGACTTAAAATTAGAATTTTGGGTTTTGAGTATTCAAATAATCAAAGCGAAGCAGATTATTTGGCACTACAAATTGGCATCCACAGGTACGTTTTCTGATCAATATGTTTACATTTTCATGAGATAATTTTAGAAATAGACCATAACTATCTATCGGAGAAAAATAAAATGGAAATGGGAGATCACGAAATAACAATAGGACAATAGAATTAGAGAATAAGAACAAGAAGTACTTGTGATAAATAAAGTAGGTTTCAATAGACTGTCTGAACTTAGGCTGACTGTAGACTGACTACAGACTGACTTAGGCAAATTGTAGTCTACAGTTTGCCAATAGTCAGTTAGCCACAAACTGACTAGTTACTGACTGACCGAGAGCTGACCACATACAGACTACAATCTGACGGCAGCCTGACTACAGACTGACCACGGACTGACTACAGCTTAGTAATCAAATCAATTTTCCAATTTCAGAAGCACAAACCGCTGACAAAGAGACCCAAACCGACCCTGCCGACTTCAAACACCTCAACGGCCAAACGATCCAACCAATAGGCGATGGAGACAAGAAACATGACGACCAACCGAAAGAAGGCGTCGTAACGCAATGCAACAACGTCAAACCAATGAAAAGTCAAGAAAAGTCTAGCAGCACGTCAGTAACCAATGATAAAGCTGACACCTTATAGCAAAGAAATTCCTCCCGATCACTCCTTAATTACTCACACAAAAATAACAATGTTAGTTTTAAAAAGAAAAGTTGCTCATGCAAATATAGGGAAAGAAAACCTGTTGTAGTCTAATCTATTTGTATAATGTATAAAACTTTAGTAGCAAGCTTTGGTTGTATATAAAAGATATGCGCTATCATATTGGGTATGTAAATAAATTGTTAATTATGACTTTCTTATTCTAGTCCTGTAAATAATGAATGTAAATATAAAGAAAAAGACGAATAGTGATGTTTACTGTATATACTCGTAAATGTATTAAATGTTAAGCTTATCGTTTTATATATTAAATATTTAATGTTAAGTTATAACATAAGTATAATAATTATAATATGTGCAGAGTAGAGCCTTGAGCCAGGACAGTAGAGACAAAGTATCTAGTGTAAATATTTTTAAATTTTCTAATTGTCAACTGAATTTAATCTCTGCAATAAACTCTGCATTTCTACTTACTTACGTGTTATTAATTAAAAATTGCCATAATTGTCATGTTACGTTTGTTGTTATATTCTATTTTTTTAAAGTCATTTGTTTTCTTAAGTGGAAATGCAGAATTATTGTATCTCTGCAATACGACTTATAAAATACATATCATACATTTTTCAATACTACGATCTAGTTGGGAAAATCAGCTTAAAAGTGTTTTTAAATAAAATGTATTAATTATAATATTGTCGCTACTGTCTTGCTCTTCCTGTGCATATTATTTAACAGTTTTAAGAGAAATAAGAACGTAAATATTAAGAGCGTATTTACGGAAATAAACAGTTTGATGTTACTGATTTTTTTTTTGGCCCTTTCTAACAAAACATCTTTACCAAAGATTACCTAAGATTTAGAGTAACCATCACGTATTTTCTCTAGAATATGGACATCGAAAACGATTGTTACGGCGTATTACCATTATTTCTGTAAACGGTGACGCATCAAAGAGATAAATCTATTATTTTCCTCGTGTATTAGTCCAATTGTGTCAACCATGCCGCCTACTGCTCCATATAATAAGGCGAATTATCAAAATGCAACATAGGCGGTGTCCTTTCACAAACATGACGCATGGATCAGCACTATTCAGCTCAGCCATTTTTAAGTGAGCGCATTTTAATACACGCGCCACCGTCAGCGACATATGACATACTTGGAACCGCCAGGGCACATTCAAAGAAAGACATTACCCGGTAAATGGTAGCTCCGTAGTACATAGTACCTACTCACAGCTTTGCTGTGCAATTATGTATACAAAAGAGATTTAGTTTATACAATGCAAATACGTATAGACTTACCATCTTCTATCAGTAGCTCCAACAGTAGGTATTCTCAAGTGTTAATCAATTAATTGTGGCTGTGGAGTAGGCCCAGCATTGAGCCAGGCATTTTTATCAGCGATGTAATCCCCTTTTTTTTGTTTTTTTTGAGGATGGGAAATCATCAAATGTCTCATCCCGCTCCTCTGGGTGGAGCAGGAGGGAGTGTCAGACTCTTACTGTCTAAAACCCACCCGTGTTCCTTCCTTAGCCCTTTATGTTCCAGGGCAGCGGTAAACCCTTTCGGATGTTCCCGCTACCCGATGTAATCCCCTGACATATAAGTAATGCCTGCCTACATAGTATGCGTTTTATACAAGATTTGAATTTCGTCTCATCCACTTGAAGTATGTGGGGAGGTATTTTATTGCAAAATTTTAAACGGGTCTGTACCCCATGAAACATTAGTCTACTTTAGCCACTCTGAAACCTGGTTGAACTAATGTCCCTATTTCTAGTACTATAATAATTGTCTTGCACCTCTTTTACTAAAAATATGTATATTTTATTTCTTACGTACTATTAAATTAACGTAGTGCGAATCGCCTACAGAAAAAAATATATTATTTAAAAGTGTCAATTCTCCCTCTTCGGCGAGTAAATTCGTGCTTATCTACCAATAAACAATGTTGAAAATATGCACTGACGCACGTCGTTTGCATCGAAGAGATAAAACCATTATTTTCCTTCTGTGAGTTAGTCCACTTGTGTCAATCATGCCGCCAACAGTGCAAAATACTAAAGACAGATGCAATGAGATGGTTGTTCCATACAATAAGGCGAACTATCAAAAGGCTGGAGAGGAAGCGAATAATGTAGAACATCCTGATGAAAGAATTGTTTTGCCGTCGACGAGTGACGAGTGACGATTGACTCTGAGGAGGTGGAATATCCGTTCAGAGTAACCACTAGGGCGCGATTTCCTTAGGAATTGCACAGGTAAGTGCCTAAATAATAGCAAAATATACTTCCTTATAGTGCTGTCAGACTAACCCAAAAATAAACTTTAAGGGCTGATTTCTCCATCGCCAAATAACTTTATTCGAGGAATAATATTAATTTTATTCCTCGAATAAAAGTTATCTGGCGATGGATAGATAATGTCAGTTTCGACTTATTATCTTTCCAACCAGTGTTAGGTATCTTTTAAAATAAATATGACAAATTTGGTATAACAGTTTTTGGAACGTAGTTCCTTAATGCGGTATAGAAAAGGGACAGAGAGATAGAAAGTCGCATGGCTCTCGCATTTTTTAAACGACTTCGAAAAAGGAGGAGGCTCTCAATTTGGATGTTTATTATATTTTTTTACGATTTATTTTTTGAAAGAGCATGGCAGTTGAGAATATGTCATGCTCACTTAAATGTCTCACTGGTGGTGGCGCGTGTGTTGGATCATTCGGTTCCCTACGAAATGGTTGAGCTGGGTGGTGCTGATCCACGCGTCATGTTCGTGAACGGGCGCCATCTGTTGAGACTGGTCATCTCTTAACTGCCAGGGCTTATTTTTAATTTTATATTTTTAATTTTATATTTAAATTTGTTTCTTTACATTGTTCTCACATATAGAAGCAATAAGAATAATGTAACCAGGATTTTGTAAAAATGTCTTGATTTAAAAGAGTGTCCGTGGAGTTTCTTGCCCGTTCTTCTCCATAGAGATCTACGCTTTGGAATGGGCAACTAGCTTCAACTTTCTGACTAACTGACCGACTATTTAATTTTGACAATTCAAAAGTGCCTGTAAATGGTTTAATTGAAATAAATGATTTGAGTTTGAGTTTGAGTTTTACGTATTTTCTGGCATAACTCTGTCAATATAGACGGATTTGCAATATTTTTTTTTAATGGATAAGGTATGCCCCAAAGGTGGTCCCGTATAAATTAAATTTATTAACTTTGCTTGGGGAGTTTTTGATTTAAGTTATTTTTCACTTTGTAATGATTTTTTGGAAATCGATTGTATTTTTTTTAAAGTTTTTTCTTTACGGAACGATTTCTCCCAGTCAATTCCTACCGCAAGCCGTACGTTCCAAAAATAATACCTAATGTGTGCGTGCGAGTACATATCGCGTAAGGAATTTCGTTTCTGACGGGGGTCCCCCGATCGCACACGTTTTATTATTATTTATTATCAATGCACTAAGTACTTACCTGAGCACAGTCATAGGTAAAACCATAATATTAGTATGATTGAGTACTTTCTGAGTTTATCTTGGACACTACTGACATCGGTGACGTAAAAACATCGTGAGGAATCCAGGGGGTCTACTCCGATGTAGTATCGGCCGAATGTTCGGCCGTTTCCTGCTACGAAGTTACTATTTGGTTCGGTAGGTTTCGATCCTACACTCTTTCGAATATTGACTATGGTCCCGACCCAACTGAGCCGATCCGAAAACTTTTCGCATTTTTCAATAATATTCGGTTCGGTCATGTGTCGGTCCGATCCGAACATTCGCACTTTGCAATTCGGAGTAGGCCCCCTGGACTTATTTATGTAGTAGTAATAATAAAGCTGCAGAGTTTGTTTGTTTCAACGCGCTAATCTGTGGAACTAACAGTCGGATTTGGAAAAATTTTGTTTGTAATTTGCATAACCAGTATAAGCTGACTTCTGATTGTACGAAAAACCTATACAATGCGAGGTCAGCTAAAACTGGAAATGTATAGCTTGATGTGTAGCCGTGTGTACTTGATAGCCCATTTCTACGTTATGTTATACCATACTATAACATCACGCTACAACCATTAGGAGCCAAGCAAAAATAAAAAAGTCAGAAATAACAAAGCTAAGCAAAAACGAATTAATAGCGTGAGCGATGCGATGCAACGCGGTGGGGCCGGGGAGCAAGAAATATCACGAGGTTGAAGTCGTGGGCAGGAACAAGTACTTAGTTACTTAAAACTCTGCGGGGTAGTTGCGTAACATACTATCACAAATAGGGTGCTGATATCGCCAACCCGTCTGAAGCAAGCCTGGTGATCAATGCTCAATCTAAAAAAAAAACTAATCTCATGCGTTCTCTGTATGAGAGGAGACTTTTGCCTTGCAGTG
This sequence comes from Apamea sordens, assembly GCA_945859715.1. NCBI lineage: Eukaryota > Metazoa > Arthropoda > Insecta > Lepidoptera > Noctuidae > Apamea > Apamea sordens. The sequence continues at coordinate 19,907,205 of OX243998.1, read as the reverse complement.
GAACAGTGATAGGGTGGTATTATGATGTGGGCGTTAGCCATGAGGCGTTCTCTATACCAGCCACCTAACTTTTGTGTCAGGATGAGAAGATGGCCTGGCAGAATATATACCTACCAGCATTCGTATGAAATTGTTTGAATACTTAAGTAGCATATTCACGATCGACGTTAAACCATTAGTAAATCATTGCAAAATTACTCTTATCTCTGTAACGTAAGGCATAAAACGGTAAGGTGTAACGTAAGTTATAGTCCGATTCAAACTTTATCGCGGCTCTGAACATGAGGCAAGTCGATGCGCAGGAACCAATTCACCTGTCAGCGGGGGTGAGGAGTGAGATACTGCGCAGCGAGTGGCGTACTTCAGAGCCTCCATAAAGTTTGAATCGGACTATAACTTACGTTACACCTTACCGTTTTATACCTTACGTTACAGAGATAAGAGTAATTTTGCAATGATTTACTAATGGTTACTACCTACATTGTCCCACAGCCGATGAGGTGGACTGACGACTTGGCCAAGATTGCTGGACGACTTTGGCTTAGGAAGGCTAGAGACAGAAAAGTGTGGCGTGTATTGCAGGATGCATACACTCAGCATAGGGTGGCGAAAGGCTATAGAAGAAGAAAAAAACCCACTGCTGGGCAAAGGCTATATTCTGTTATGATTGTCACATTAGAAATCATACACATTAGATGTCACATGGTGTACAACATGACAATGATATAAGAGTTACATTGCAAAGCAACTAATCGTTTTTCTTCATTCAAGTTTGACCGTGAATGTCCTACTTTAGTTATACTTTAGGGAAGTTCTATCGTTGTGAAAGGTGGTGTTTATTCTTTTAACATTTTCTTCCAAAGATTTTAAAATAAATACGTCTCTTCTGTTTGCAGCTATGATCCTCATGCGGGAACATTCATCCGGCAGAGATTTACCGGATATGCGGGACCGGCATTATGTGAGTCCGGTATTGCCAACTCGCGGCACGTGTCGGCGGCGACAATTCCGCTGTAGCACCCGCTGATCAAGCTTACAACAATTTAGTGAATTAATTGTTGCACAGAAATCAGAAATATTTTTTTTTTTTTTTTTTAATTTTTTTTTTTTTTACAACACTCAATATTATTGCATTCAATTCAACAACGTCGGTATCTATATCTATATTTATACAAATAAATAATATTGAAGTGTCTGTTTGTAATGAAATGCTTTTCTATATAATTATACACGGTACTTATAATAAAAAATATATTTTTCCTTTTATGAAATCTGTCCGTCTGTTTATTCCGGCTGAACTCCGAAACGGCTGGACTTGATGATATTTGGACAGGACTTTCATTGGTAGATAGCCGATGTTATGAGGAATAACTAAGGCGTTAATTTTATTTTATTTTATAAAAATAATTCGGGTTTCACGCAAAAAATAAATCCCATGCAACCAATTTGTTTTCCGACAAGAACAATGAAAGAAAGAAATGAAACCAATTAGTTTGGATCATTCAGTTAAAATGCAGAGTTAAAACTGATCTGCAATGTGGTCGATAAAATTATGTATTACATATTCTTCAATAGTTATAAGAGAAATAACAACGTAGGTATCTATTAACGAAAATAAACATTTTTAGACTTTACAACATGGTTTTCATTTTACATTCCACCATAAAACTTGATATACTTTCACCGTGAAATTTTGATCGTTTTAATCCTTAAAAGGGGTCATTGTACTCATCATTATGAACAACTTTTACGACGGGACCAACCCTGAAATCGTGAAAAAAAGTCAGTTGTGGACCAACTGACTTTTTATACGTATTACGTCGAGTTATGCGAACATAAATCTATGGATCAACAGATTTTTTTTTTTCACGATCATGTATATGGGGATTTTTTTTGTAATTTTTTTTTTCGTGTAGGTTTTTTTAGTTTAACGTAAACTTAAATTTCGCGTGGATCGACCCCAAATTACTCGCCTAATTCCGATGGTAATCAGTGAGTGACGCACGTATATCTACTCATGTATTTATCTAGACCGTCTGGGCATACTGGAACTAAGAAGTATGAATATCACTGTAGGCTTGTGTAGATATTACATCGCATTGGAGCAGTGGTGGCCACTGGGCCACCGTCGGGGTACATGACATGTGCGAGTTGCATACAGCACGTTTACACGATGCCTGTAACATGTGAATGTGCCTGGACTTGTGCATATTACATAGTACACACACTAATATTTTATGAATGACCGTTATCTTGATAAAAGCAAGGACGATAATTTAAGTAGCATAATAGGTACTAACTATTAGTCACCTACCTATGCTAGTTACAATAATATCGAAGGGTAGGTAGTAGTTGTAGGTAACCGATACAAATTATAATTCTATGGTGCTTGCACACGGTGCAAGTTATTTGCTCGCCACAAGCAAGTAAACGTGCGAGCTACATGTGCGAGTTGCATACGGCATGATTACACGAGGCTTATAACCTGTGATTGTACCTGGACTTGCGCATATTATGCATAGTGTGCAAGTAAACTATTACGTACTTACATTAAATTAAACACTTTACTTTTTACAGCGATTAATAATCAGCCAGAGAAGCCCCCGGCGCACCTTATCAAATCGTTTTAATCAGAAAGTCCACGCAGACGAAGTCGCGACCAGAAGCTAGTACCAATTAAAATAAACAGTAGTCAGAGGATTGCCCAGTTTTCTGTAGTCTACTTAACATTACTGTCCTTCCGGCGCAGTTGGATAAAAATACCCTTCGACCAGTATGACCGTAACGTGCTTTTGTATGGCCAAAGTCATACAAAATAAAATAATGCATAGTATTTTATGTAAAAAAAATATATTTTCTCTCACAAACAATGGCGTCATATTCATTTAGACAAGGTTAGAAACTATTGAATTGAAGTCGTTGTTGACGTTGAGTTTAGGTAGGTACCTACTGAAGAAAGAAAGGCTAGGCAGGTGATGATAATAAACGTTTTTTTGCAATTTGCAGGTCAGTGTCAAGTTATATGTTGAACAAAATATACTATTCACAACCGTAAAGAATTTCAATTAATGAATATTTCATGAAATATCAATCAATAAGGTTATATGAACTTAGAAGCTTGTATTGATGGTTTTAGTTATTATAATTCTGTAAATACATACGTTTGTTAGGGTCGCGAATAATATTTCGTTCAACGTACAACCTGATATTCACCTGCAAATTGGATAAAACCTTAGAAAAGTTGAATTTTGCGCGCTACCCTGGGGCTTCCCACTTAAGAATGTTCTAGGCTAATGATGAAAACATATGCAATAATGTCAACACAACCTGAATACATACCCAATCATAATTTCAAATATGCACAATGATTGGCGTACTGCTGCTGTAATCAGTGACGCACGCACATCGATAAATAACGATAAGATAACCCGTTCGAATATTCTGTTAGCCACTCTACATTGTGTCGGCAATCAACATGGGGCCCAAAATGCAAGAAATCGAAGTCAAATATAATATCGAAGACAGTGTTGTAGTATGTGCTCTGCCATATAATAAAGCTCATTATCAAAAAGCTGATGAGAAGCCAGGAGAACCTGAAAGTCTTGAAGTTGATTTCGTTAGAAATGTACCATCGATTAGTGAGGATTCAGAGGGGGAGGAGCCACTGAGGGTATCTACAAGAGCACGTATCTCTTATGAATTAGACAGGTGAGTTAATAGCAATAACGAAATTAATGTAACACTGAAGATAGGACTGGTTGTCTTTGTAGATATTTTGAGTAGAATGTTTTAGGCTCTTTGTACAGACACGTTTTTTTTTGCCGTGAAAAGCTACGGTTTATTCGCTGTGTGAAAGAATGGTCGTCAGTATTGTATGGATCACTATGAAAGCTTGTTGACGGACACGGTTTTTCTAAGGCTCGGTTTATACGCCGCGCCGTCCTGTGAAGAAACCGTGCTGCGTACAAAGGGCCTTAGGCTGTGCCTCTAACATTGTACGTAGATCCGTTTGTATATTTCATCATCTACTTAGGCCCTTTATACACACACGTTTTTCTTGCCGTGAAAAATTACTGTTGATTCGCCGTCTGTAGGCACGGTAGTCAGTGTTGTATAGACCACTATGGAAGTTTGTTGTTGACACGGGGCGGTACTAGGGCATGGCGCCGTCACCGTATACGATAGAATCGTGTCATATACAAGGTCAGACGATTTTTCTACGGCGCGGCTGAAAAGAAACCGTGTCGTATACAAAGGGTCTTACGAGTAAATTATCATTAATGAAAATAGTTTAACAACGTAGTACAAACTATGAAAGGCTTCCTTCGATTGTAATAACAATATTTCTGTCTGCAAAAATAAATATTTTAAAACGGAATCACCTACATCTCTTTAATGAGACTTGTTACACAAAATCACTTTTTATCACTTTTAATCACAATCATCATACATAAAAATAGACTTTAATTAATTATTACAGATACAGCAAGAACGCTATGTTAATTTTTGAAGGCAATGCGTCAGATGTAGCCTTCGAATACGGCGGACAAGATACTCCACCTAAAGCTGATGACATGAGCATGAAATTCAAGCGTACCTTTGAAAAATTCCGCTTCGAAGTCAATGTTCATAGAAACTTAACTGATGAAGAAATTGCTAACACTTGTGAGAGATGTAAGTCTCAATATTACTTTTACAGCCCGCAAGAGTTAACTTGAGATCCGAGCGGCCCCTCCCGACCGAAACAGTACCTATGGCGCGCTTCTACGTCACCCGAGCGAAGTCTCAAGTTAACTCTTCCGGGGTGTACATTTTACATTTAGAAAAATGTCATAATAGGTACCTAACCATATGCATATGACCTACTACATACAAGAGAACGCTGTTGCCCATATTTTTGTTTTTATATAATCCTTTGGTAAATAGATACAAACCAGACTCTTTGCATATTCAAAATGTATTAACCACGTTTTGTAAAGTCCGGAAGATGCTTCATATACTTACTGGACTTGGCCCAAAAATTAACTAAAGTCTAAAAGTAATTTTAGATCTATAGAGATATGAGGAACAGGAGTATAGAGTTCACTCATCCTCCAAGGGTGGATCCTCCGACTAGACGGGTGTCTGGTGGATATCAGGACGTTGTACATATGTATGCTAGTTGCGCAGTAAACTCTGCTTGCGCGATGCAGTATTTTGCGTGACGTCAGTATTATACATAGTTCGCATGTGGCGTTGTAGATTTCGCCACAGACCCATTTCAAAGTCTTTGCAGACACATTCCACTTGTAAAATAACAGCTTTGCCTCAATTTTACAGTCTTCCATCAAGACTTCACGGACTACGGTTGCGTGGCAGTCATGATGCTGGCAAAGACGACGGATGGTATTGTGGAGTCGAGTCACACTCCCAACAGTGAACACGGAGTTATGCGGTACATGATGGATCTCACACCCCCTACGTTGCAGGACAAGCCAAAAATCTTTATTGTGCAGGTAACCAAAATTTAAATTGGTTTAACTCACAACATTAAACGTAAGGACATAATTATTGTGATCGCGGAAAAAATCAAAGGCATGGCGGCCTTTTTCTTTTTCTACCCGGAACTACATTGCCTACCTATATTTTTATACATGTGTATTAAATACAGGGTGGCAGGGATTCTAGACCGCCTTGCGTAGAAATTATTCGTCGGTTATAAAAAAAATATCATAACTATATACTTGGGGTGGAAACCTACCAGTCTCCCACAGTATTTTTCTTTAAGCCCAGGGCCGAACAATATTGTTTTTTGTTTTATTCTATAAGGATATTGTGGTGGCAAAAAATAAATTGTTACCTACCTATAATGTATGAGTGACTAATCGTTAAGCAGGTCTATCATGCTACTTAATTAATCGTCACTGCTTCTATCAAGATAAGGTTGAAGGGTAGTAGTTGTAGGTAATTGATACAAACATTAATCTACAAGGTACTTACACAGTAAAATTATGATTCATAAAATAATAAGTAGATAGTCCTACAGAATTCAACGAAACTTGCATTCTGTTCTATTATACGGAATCATCATCATCATCTGCCTAGCCTGTTCCCAACTACGTTGGGGTCGGCTTCCAGTCTAACCTGATGCAGCTGAATACCAGTATTTATTATACGGAATCATAATAATAACATTTATATTTTCAGACTGAAGATTTTTACGTGAGACCTCGGGCTCGAGTTTGGCCTACATTCCTTCAAGAGAACAACCTGGAGTTTCGGCTAGCTGTCCCCGTCGTTTCCTCTCCTGATGCGCGAGGCAGACGATCCAAGTATATTGTATTTATTTTCTGTATAAGGATGATCAGTAGTTATAAAGCGTCATAATTCCACTGGTAGACATCTTATGGGCCTGTAAAATACTACCTACTTACGAATCAATTACTATGATGTCTTAGATTCAATCCTGAGTGGCGGCAATCCAGCCAATATTATTACCTGACTCCAACAATACATTAAAATCTTTGCCTTACCCTCCTTGGCGCAAGGATTGCCACTCCCTCCGGTCTTGTGAATTTCCACGACTTTCACCAAGTTGTCGGTGCACCATGATTGTGGAGCTAACGAACGACATACACTGCGTTTTCTGCGACATGGTTGCTACCCAAAGACTCTTCAGCCTCGTCGGCCGTACCTTCAGCGATCAATATATGTCTAACTCGGAGGACTTTGGTTCGTTTCTTTGTAATAATTATTTTGTGGATACCTAACTGTTCTGTAATCTTTCTTACAGAGTCGACTGCCTTTTGGAGCATATATACGAGAAGATCAACCGTCTTGGAGACCAGACTGACCTGCTGACTATCCTCGCTGATTCTTGCACTGAATACGCCCGTACTTCCGAGTTCTGCGTTTTTCCTGTATACTATTCTACTTTATCTAAAGAACTTCGATTGGTTAGAACGCCTGAGCCGTGATTACTGTTTTGTACACAAAAGTGAGTGTGAATTTGTAAAGTTCTTATACGGCTTGACTTCCTCATAGCTATTCACAACAACTCGATACGCATCCAAACCGTATCGAAAAAAAATTTTTTTTGGTTTTGAAGTCATCAAGTAACTTCTCCCGCCCTGGGCGGAGCGGGATGTCAGACTTTTAGTGACTAAAACCCACCCGCGTTCCTTCAGTTGCCTGTGCCAGAAGCCACGGTAACTCTTTCTAACAGCCCGCGACCCTGGCAGGCATCGGCCCTGGCGGACTCCATCCAATCAAGGTTATCGTAGGAGTGCTCTAAACGTTGTTGACAAGTAAAAAACCTGAAAATGTTGTCAGTTTAAATCAAATAGACGACCGCTACTGTTCCGACAGCTGTTTGCTGACGGGGGCAAGGCAAATCGGGTTATCGAATTTTGTCATTTTCGATACGATAGTCTGTCGGATGGTTGCGAATAGCCTAGAAGGAGGAAGGAGGAAGAAGGAGGAGCAATAGAAGGAGTAGGTATCATGGCATTCCAACAACTGTTTATCCTGAAAGATAACTTTTCTTTTGGCATAGCTGTTGAGAACAGTATACACTGCTAATATTTATAGCCAGCGTAAATACGACAAAGCGCCATTACCTATGTTCCTACACATAACACGAAAAATCCGTGTATTGGCTACTTCCTAGTACTATGGGCACCTGCAAGGGAATTCAGTAAATATTGTGACATAAATATAATTTTTGAAAATAGCTATGTTTCATTTACTAGTACTCTATAAGCAGTGTTTTCTCGACGAGGTGTACCTACCTCTGCATAAGACGTGTACAGGCAGAGGAGCATTAAAAATGTCTACTGGAATCATGATGCAACGAAGGGCATACCAGGGAGGGTTGATGCATTAGGTAGGTACGCCTGAAGCAACCAGTGGTCAGTGAGCCTCAACCAAACTTCCTGAAATACCAACATATGTGTACCTACCATCATGCAGCAATCAATCGATAAATAAGGATCAGTAAATAAACGTAAGTAGGCACTCGTTACTGACAGCAATACCTAAATAAAACCCAAATAGAGGTTTATCTCAATGATTACCCACGATTAAGCGAATTTTCCCACTAAATTGATTAATGGCAAGTGAAAAGCCCCACTCGTCGGTAATACAACCAAACTAGGTAGAGCTTCGTAGCCCTGGAAATGAGAGGGTGTTAGAGCTCAAAATAGCTGGATGCTGTCGAGCTCAGAGCAAAATCTCGTGTAATTCATCAATCCTTGTGATTAGTCGGCGATATTGATGACGCGAACCAAATCTCTGGAGATACAAGTTTTTTATCGAGCTTATTCGGATTTTCTGTGCCTACTTTATTACATATTTTTGTACAGTCTTAGAAGGTGTTGTAATGTTCGTAGATAGAACAATGTGTAACACCTACCTACTTTGTAGTTTTTAACGATCTATGATTTGCACAAAGTTATTCAAATCTACCTCAAACCGAAAGACGTCTCCTCACTGTACCTACATACTTAACATGCCTAAAGCATCACCACAACGCCAATCCTGCGCTGCCCACACCCTGCGGATTCCGGCGACCTCAAGTCCACTACTTAGTCGATCCACCTAGGGACGGCCTATTCACGAAGCGCTTTCCGTCTCTACGTAAACCAACGAGGAGAAATACTACCAAAAACTTCTGAACAACACATTGATCTGGTGACGGAAGTACCTTCCCTCCTATAAAGGTAATATAGTTTGACTATGCAAACAATGTATTAAGGAACGGTCCACAAATGGCTTTCATTGAGCATAACCTAATTCTCTGTCTCATGAGAGCAATTAAAAGAATTAAATAAATAACAAGTTTTGGTGCGATACACTGATGCCAGGCGCTATCGTTCTACATTTATTTAAGTACCTACCTAGATTATGATTTTGTATAATTTTATTTTTCTTGACATGCTGCTCAAAAATAAGAACATTAGATTTTTTTTAAATAATTTACTTACGTTACGACGAGAAATCCTTTATTTTATTAAAGAGGATAAAAATATTCATATACACTGGAAAAGCTTAATACACTAAATTAACTAACAAACTATAATATACGAGTATAATAACCTAACCCAACTAAAACTATTAACTAACTAAAATATGGCGTCATCAAAGCATCCATAGCATAGCATAGTCCAATTTGTCTAAAAGGTGAGTGTGCTTCCTTAAACGGGAAGAGTGAAGGAAATATGATAATTTAGGGCCGAAACAGCAGTAACGGATTAAGGTTATGCCCGAATGCATGTTAGTTTGCAACAATCTTTCCGAAACATCATTGAAATGTTGTATTTTCTCAAATATATCGGGAAATGAATTCTTAAACATTGAAGACCCAAGGAGACGAGAGAGGCTATTGAAGTGTCAAATGTCTGACGGTACTGTCCCCTAAGTAGAGATCAAAATTCGAACGGTTGATATCAAGGACAATGAAATGAAGTTCATTTTTTGGGGCAGTTTTCAAAAAATGTTTACTAAAAATCACTGGCCCGAGGGGGGTCACCTTGTTGACAGCCAACGGCAGATTCCAAAAGGTTATACCGATACATTTAGAAGGGTGTCTGTAAAATTGCCCAAGGAATATTTTGGGATATTTTTTTCTAGTTAGCAAGGCGTTAACAGAATTGAAAGCATTCTTTATGTGAACCTTCAGGATGTCATAAAGAATGTCTTGCCTTTGCCAGAAAGCCTTAGTTCCAGAGTTTATTTTTCGTCATCTGTGGTTCTGTCACTAATGGATATTGATACTAATTGTCAGTGTCAGTTATACTATTGTTTATAACGCTGTGTTGTGAATAGGATCTCTGTTTATTGTTAAATAATAATTTCTTCTTTACGTATAACAATGGAGGAAGAACCAATAGAAAGCATAAGAGAAACCAGCCGTAACCTTTTAGTACTAAACAGACGAAAGCATCGTGACGAAGTAGCAGATGTCCGGCGGTCTATTAACAGTTTGCGGTAAGACCAATTAAAACTTTCCTATTATTTCGTTTTCATATCTTATTTCTAACGTTAAGGTACTTATATCTTCGATTTGCTGCGCTGAGGAAGTTACTTTTAACTCACTTCAAGGAAAATCAATACTGATGCATTAGTCGAGCCTCCATGATTATTGAACAATACATACTACAGACCCCTATCTTAGTGAACGGCAAAATGTTTCAAAGTTAGCAAAATGTAATCCTTTCATGAGTAAACTCTTACAGACTTTATACTTTTAGAAAATAGGATTGCTTTTATCCTTATGTGACTAAATAATTTTCAGCACAAATTCAGATATGGTGACCCTAATAGCAAGGAAATTAAAAACTAAGTCTGCAGTCACTGCACCAGAGCTACACACCTTGAAGAATGCCTTGATAGATGATGCAGCTAACATAGAAGTGGTCTTACATACTAATGGTGCTCTCAGAGGGTTGGTGAGGGAGATGACAGGTAAGCTAACTATCTGACTTCTAAATGTTATAAAAAAATAACTTCACCATGATACTTAACTAATAATAATAAGGTTCCTCTCTCTGGAGCCCTGACCGCCGGTAGCTTGGACCCTGTTCCCGATACCGGTGGGCTACTATAGTTTATATTTTTTAATTATTTTATATAAGAATAGTTAAAAATATAATTTATGTGTATTTATTGAAATAAAGATACCATTAGTTTTGTTTTCTTAATTTGCAATAGTCCAAAAAATTGCAGTCATTTTACTTATCTGCATCTATATAAATAAAAATGAAATGCTGTTAGTTGGTAAGGGCATTGTTTTGTTTAAAAATGTTTGTTGCTGTCTGAATTTTTTATGGAAAGAAATATTGGAAGATTCCCAGAAAAAAAATTAAATTCCAGAAAAACTGAACATCCTTTTATTAATGTAATTTTTGCATGAACAATTGAAATCTGGACAGAATGTCTATCGGGTAAACTAGGATTGACATGAAGATAAGAATATCTATCTGTACTTTCCAGGTAATGAAGTGAACAAACAGTGTGCAGCCGTTGGATGCTTTTGTAACCTGGCCCTCGGCGATGTCCGAGCTTGTGTTGTTGTATCAAAGGCAGCAGGACCATACCTTATTCCTGCTCTTGATAATCTGAGTGCTGAGTTGGCTGTGAGTATGATACAATATGTAGGTGATGAGCAGGCATACCGCATACTATTGTAAGTTAACTCGGACAAACTCTTAGACTCTCTTATCATCATAATCTTGCCCTTGTCCCAATTTATTTGAACAAATTTTTTTATGTTGAACTTTAATGCAGACTACCTAATATATTTTTTGCTGAATTCCGTCAAAAAGTTGTCTGTAAAAGATCACTTTTAGCCATAACACGCGCCAATTGAAACACTTTGTGTAAACTGTAAAGTAACTATGTCTTTCCTATATGTACAGTAGCGGTCCAAAGCGGCGCGCCAGTTTCACGAAGCAATAGATTGACACTTCTGTTTAACTTACGACCTTCTTCTAATGAGTAATTCCTATACTTTATAGTATACACACACACACTCTATTCACACACTCAACACACACATTCTCGCATTCGTTTGCAATTACTTTGAATACTTAATCACGGTATTGACTACAGTTCACTTATTCGTAAAATTTTAGGATTATACCCACAGATATCAAAATAAATAAATTATAAGGTAGATGGATGCAGTTAACTTAAAGAGTCATTCAACCGCGACTAAATAGAACGTTGTTCATTGTGGGTTAGCGACGTGTGTTCTATATCTATATATTAGCGGTGTTGTAGTTCCTTTTAAAATGCAAGCAAATTTGAACATTGAAATTAAAGCGAATATTATTGCGCTGCGTAAAATTGGACTTAATATAACACAAATATCTGATGAAACCGGACTGAGTGTAAGTGTAATGATTAAATTATTTTATTAAACAATTTATCTTATTAAAGTAGAACTGCTGATCCTTATTTTTTTAAAACGTTTTATAAAGTCTAAATAGAAGAAAATATAATTCCGAAGTAAATTTATTTACCTAGATTATTGAATGATGGATTAATATAACTATATTAATTCTATAAATCTATGTAACATCTCTTGTCATTATAATTTTGTTTCTAAATCGTAGGTAATATTAGTATTTTGCTTAGTAGCCTAACAGTACTCCTTTTTTTTATTTTAGAGAAGTAATTCCATGGCCGGCACGACCTCCTGACCTCAACCCCATAGAAAATCTATGGGGTTTAATCACACAGCGATGGGACGCAAGGAATGAGAGGACTGATGAGCAATTGAAGCTGCATTGCCTAGAAATCTGGGAAAATATAAGAGGAACAGACATATGTAGTAATATTGTAGGGTCGATGCGCCAGCGTTTATTTGATTGCATTGCTAATAATGGGGGATAAACGAAGTATTAAATTATAAGTTGATTATAGCAATACTAAAATTATATTGTGATATCCGTAATAAGGATTATTTTGAGGTTTAGCTTCAATCTTCTTTTCATAATGAAAATGAATACTTAAGCTATAACCGCAATAAGTCCTAATAAATACGATTTGTTAACTTTGACATTTGAGATAGGCAACTTAGGTAGGCTACTACTACTGAGTAATTTAATTGTATTGTGACAAGGAGTCCGCACTTTTTTTATTTACGTGGGTAGATTTGCTAGTTGTAGTTTGTTAAAGTACTCTAACAAACTACAACCAGCAAATCTACCCACACAGTGGTAATTAAAGGATAATATTATTATATTAAATTGAATCTTTGCGACAAACACACTTCTATTTTTTCTAGTCCTTTAAACCAAATACAACCTTATTGCATTAAACATATGGTCTTAAATCGAACTGGATTCAAGTCATCGACCGACCCGTGAGTGAGAACAAAAGCATTCCTGAGCGATAAGGATTTTTACTAATGAGTGAATACAAATAAAATAGACTATATTACGTGCAACGAATTTACAAAACGCATAATTACGGTGAACCGCTATTACCTGCTTAACTTCAATAAATTGTTCTTTATGAGAAAATAAACTGTTTTAACTAGACGTTTATTTATTTCTAGTTTATAAAATTATAACGAATAAACAATTTGAAATTACCTACTTATAAAACATTTTTATTTTTAACCCCATATTACAATAACAATATAATAACTTATTATTATCGTTTATTAATCTATCGAATAATAAAAAAAAACCGATAAAGATTATTGTTGGAAAAGAAAAATTAAAAGTCCCATCTCGAGATTGGAACCCAGACCTATGCGTTCGATAATCTAATACGTAAGACTACCAGCTATCGGTACTTGATGAAATGACTTCAATTTTAGCAATGGTATGAACCAACCAAAGTCATGCGTAATTACGTAGCCTATGTGCAAAAGCGACGGTATGTTTTTTGTTTCGTTCGACGCCAGCCAGTGTGCGAATTCTGAGATGTGCGTTCTGTGTTGATACATCACTACACACAGACGTAGGTACGGACGTTACCGCGCGTTCACAGCAATACAGTCCTTAAGCTGGTAATCAATTAATGACCCTTGACTGTACTTAATTTCTTATGGTGTAAAAAAAACATCTATCACTTTGCACGACAATCATTAGCAGAAGAATTCGTAAATAGAAATGCAGTATAGAAATAATTTATTTCTTTATGACATAAGTATACAAATAAAATATCTCTATAAATAGCCTTGTTGTAATAATGGTTAAATATACCCGGTATAATAACAACAACACTACAAATTAAATATCTCGACTTAGGACACGAGGTTGTTGACATGTGGAATGTGAGCTTGGCTGTCATTGTGCCGATTGTCGTATCAGCCAATGGGTTGATGACTGAAAGCCTCGACTAACATTATCGAGGCTCTCGTTAGGCGGTTGGATCAAGGGCCAGATTCAAAAGGCAGTACTCCTCGATACGGCTCGCATTGTGAGGTTCCTGGAGCCCTAACCACCGGTAGCCTGGACCCTGCTCCCGACATCGGAGGATCACTATTTTTTTATATTTTAAGAAATATTTAAAAATGTAATAAAATAAGATAACTAAATAAATAAACAACACTACAAAGTATATAGACCATTGCAACTACAATTCTCAAGCAACTGCATCATACCAACCTCCTCTATTCCAGGTCACCAGTGCCTGGACACTTGGCAACTTAGCTGGCTCTGGACAAAAGTCTTGTGAGCTGTTGACGGCCCAGGGCGCTATAGCCAAGCTCATAGATCTGCTGCTCGGCAACAATGAAGAGACGAGAGATTCTGTGCTGTATGCCCTTGTGCACTTCGCTCATCAGCTACGGGATGATTTGAAGTATGTATTACTTCATTTTTGCATACTTATTTATAAAAGGCGATATAATGTGTTGGTGTGGACTCTAGTTAGGTTTTATTATTATATGAAAGTCTGTATGAGCGGTGCAGCAGGCACTATTAATTTTACCTATTTATAGCTATGGTAAAAAGCGGAACACTTATATAAACAAACCCAGTTCCGGATAAGTTCTTACGCAATCACTTATCAACATCATCGACAGCCCTGTTTCACCTCCTCCTACTGAGCAGCATAGGCCTCTTTTCTTGTGCCAAATACCCACGCTCTGCACCAGCCTCATCCAGGTTCTACCCGCGATTGTAACAATGTTGTATGCCCACCTCACTCAATTTGTAAGTGGCACTACAAAATATACGTTTTCTGATCCAGTTGTTTACATTTTCTTCAGAAATTTTAGGAACAGACTGAATTTGAACATTAATGTATTGCCCTCCCAAGACTTCTTGGCCTCGTACTAAAATCATAAAATTTTCTATTCCAGACCAGAGTACCTTCACAAAATCCTCCAGGTACTTCCAACTCTAAGGATAGCTGCATCAGCACAGCTTTTCTTCATACTATCCTGTCACAATAACTTCTCTAACCGTTTCTTATCTGAAGAATTTGTTCTAAAAGCATTACGCTACCTTTCTGTAAGTGTTGAAAAATCTCTTGAAAACCCTAATATTGTTTACTTGTTTAGGTTCTTAGCGAATTTAAACTCGCAAGAAGTTTTTAGGATATTTTTAAATTATTTTGCAACTAATAATAAGGTGGATGTGTTGAAGAAACTGTTGGAGACTGATATAGTAAAAGATACTGTGTTATGGTTCTTAGGGAATGCTTACAATTGTTGTAGTACTCATGAATTATTCGAGATATTAATAAGATGATTAGAATAAAACTTTTTTTACTGAGTTGTGTAATATTTCACTGTTATGCTGTGGAGTATTATCCCCGATAGTGGATACTCCGTGAAAGGCTGTAAAATGCGATTTAGTATTGTAATTTTAGGCTTTAACTGAATAAAACTAGTACCATTTGCAATAAATATATTATCATATCAATAATTATAATATTCAAATATAATAATTAATAGTATTATTTTAATAAATTAGATTAATATGGATAAGGCTACAAATATAGCATTTAATAGGTCTACTTCACTCTCACAAATGTAGCTTGGCCTCGTGGACCGTTTACACGTACAATCGGGCGGACAGCTGCGTTACTATATAAAAAACGTTGTTTATCTAAACTTTAAACATGATTAAAATCGCAGATCATTTTAACTATATTATTAAATAACTCTAAATTCAGCTAAAAATATTATGTCCGTAAGGATTGAGGAGCCACATCAGATTTTTTAAATTTGATCTCACCATTATTTAGCAGCAATGTAGCTGATTTTGCAGCACGAATTCTAGATTTAGCAGCAAAATATATCACTAGTTATATTAATGCAAAAGTGGCTCCTCAATCTAAACGTCTGAATTGAGGAGCCACCTGGAACTCGTTAAGTAATAGATGAATATTTTTGAAAATTTGGTATCATTTAGCAGCAATTGTGCATATTACCTTCTAAAAATTTTGCTTCTGTAGCGCTAAAATGAAAGAAAGTACAACACTTTTAGTATGGCTCCTCAATCTAAACTCAAGAGGTGAATTTCTATTGGATGTGAGCGATCAATTAATATATTCGACATAATGATCATTTAGCAGGTGTTGTGTTTGTTTTTGCAGTATAGGAATAAAATAGTAAAACTGTTTAAATTTTCTAGAAGAACGCATTTTCTTTGGCTCCTCAATCCTGACGTTCTAATTATATATGTTTGACTGTAGCCACCTGAGATCTCAACGGAATCTAAAGCCAGAGATACTAACATTTAGCAGAAATGTCTGCTAAATATATCTGCACAGTTCAGCAATGTACATACTTTGGATTCTGAAAAAAACAATACTTAACAATTTTCTTGTAAATTCAGTGTGAAGGGTGACCATATTTTACTCGTATTAATGAAACCAGGATAGTAATTTATTAAATTTATATTTTCATAACAGGTTATATCTATCGTACCTACGATTTGGTTATTTAGCAATCACTTTCGCTATAAGTTATAGAATGAATGAATATTAGCTGATCAGTGCTTCTCCTGACGGTGATATACACAAAATGACACATTCTATAACTTATAGCGAAATTGATTGCTAAATAACCAAATTGTAGGTACGATAGATATAACCTGTTATGAAAATATAAATTTAATAAATTACTATCCTGGTTTCATTAATACGAGTAAAATATGGTCACCCTTCACACTGAATTTACAAGAAAATAGTTAAGTATTGTTTTTTCAGAATCCAAAGTATGTACATTGCTGAACTGTGCAGATATATTTAGCAGAAATTTCTGCTAAATGTTAGTATCTCTGGCTTTAGATTCCGTTGAGATCTCAGGTGGCTACAGTCAAACATATATAATTAGAACGTCAGGATTGAGGAGCCAAAGAAAATGCGTTCTTCTAGAAAATTTAAACAGTTTTACTATTTCATTCCTATACTGCAAAAACAAACACAACACCTGCTAAATGATCATTATGTCGAATATATTAATTGATCGCTCACATCCAATAGAAATTCACCTCTTGAGTTTAGATTGAGGAGCCATACTAAAAGTGTTGTACTTTCTTTCATTTTAGCGCTACAGAAGCTAAATTTTTAGAAGGTAATATGCACAATTGCTGCTAAATGATACCAAATTTTCAAAAATATTCATCTATTACTTAACGAGTTCCAGGTGGCTCCTCAATTCAGATGTTTAGATTGAGGAGCCACTTTTGCATTAATATAACTAGTGATATATTTTGCTGCTAAATCTAGAATTCGTGCTGCAAAATCAGCTACATTGCTGCTAAATAATGGTGAGATCAGATTTAAAAAATCTGATGTGGCTCCTCAATCCTTACGGACATAAAATATTTTAGTCTTTATATTTTAGTAGGTACATAACGTAATGCCGCGGCATTACGTTATGTACCTACTAAAATATAAGACCAGTGTATTATCGAGACCATTTTTCGGACATCAGTTTTTTATTAGAAATACAGATATAATTAGTCATTTAAAACGTCAGAGTAGAACTCCCGAGTGACAAATATGCTTAATCAAGTAGATTTTCTTTTTTGAAATATCATAAATTTTCATCCGGATAAAGTTTAAAAAAAATCTACACCAAAAACTAATTGGAATAAAAAATAATTTATCAAGTAGTTTAAAAGTGTCTTTTAAGCTTCATTTTATAGAGCTTTAACGAATTGCGTGAGTTTCTTACAGCAAGAGAAATATTTATTTTTCACTTTTTTGTTTTTATTTTTTTTCTCAAGTAATCCACTGTTTTAGGAAAAGATATTTATAGTAAAATTCACATCTGTTATTCTTCTATTACTCACAAAAAAATCACATCCTAATGTCGTGGAGTTTAGAAGTTATAGTCAAAAATTCGTTTTTTTTAGGGTTGTCACTTTATCCGATGGGACCACTTTTTTTTTAAAGAAAATTATATAAGTTATTTTTTTAGGATTTGTTAAAACTAATATATTAAATTTCTTTTCAAAACTAAGGCTAAATTCTAAGGCTGCATTCTTTGTAAACATTTTAAAAACGTCCAATCGAGTTAATGTTTTTCTGAGTTCATCTCCTTGTGAACTTGCGGACACTCCCGGAGGATGAAGAGAGCCGGCTGCGGCGGTATCCACAGCTTCAAATGCCTCTCGCTGACCAGCTTGAGGGTTGGCGCCCTCATGCCCTCCTAGCATAAAGTCCTCTGGTCGGAGCCCAGAAGGACATCCCCCAGCAGAGCGGGTCAGATTCTGCTGACGCAAAGTAGCATCATGGGTCTGGTACGGCTCCATGATGCCTCACCCCCGTTCAAACTCAAACTCAAACTCAAAGTATTTATTTCAATTAAACCAATTACAGGCACTTTTGAATTGTCAAGGGGTCGGTCAGTCAGAAAAATGAAGCTAGTTGCCCATTCCAAAGCGTAGGTACCTATGGAGAAGAACGGGCAAGAAACTCCATGGACACTCTTTTAAATTAATATATGGTTACAAAGTATTGGTTACATCATTTATGTTATAAATTATGCATGTGAGAACGATGCAGAACGTTAAAAGCGTCCGTAATGAAAAGTTTAAAAAAATAAAAATAAGTACAATTCAAATATTAAGTTAAATTAAAATAAGTTCCTCAACGTTACATGCATCAACATGGGGTTTTAGCAAAATGCCTTCCGAGTGTGGACCCCTTCCCATGCCGCATAAAACGTATCACTGAAATAAACTAACACCAATTTTATTGTCAGTTTTATTCATATCCGGATATTTAATTAATTAAAAGAGTGACAACCCTAATGAGGAAAAATCCGGATAAAACTAAAATCGCCTGTAGTACCTAGACTCCACGAGATTAGGAATTAGTTTTTTTGTGAGTAATAGAAGAATAACAGATCTGAATTTTAGTATTAATATCTTTTCCTAAAATAGCGGATTACTTGAGAAAAAAAATAAAAACTTAAAATTAAAAAAATATGATTTCTCCGGTTCTACGCAACTTACGCGATTATTTTAAGCTGTATAAAATGAATCTTAAAATACACTTTTGAACTACCTAATTAATTACTTTTTATTGCAATTAGTTTTAGGTGTAGATTTTTTTTAAACTTTATCCAGACGAAAATTTGTGAGATTTAAAAATAAAAAATCTACAAAATTATGCATATTTGTCACTCGGGAGTTCTACTCTGACGTTTTAAATGACTAATTATATCTGTATTTCTAATAAAAAACTGATGTCCGAAAAATGGTCTCTATAATACACTGTGTGCCGTACGTATTCCATGTCGTGAGGAAAATAAATGCTAATGGCAGTATTAAGGGATATCTCACTGAATTTCCAAAGGCAAAAATATTGTACATTATAGTCTAATATAAAGAAAAACTTCTATCTACTCGCCAATGTTTGTCTTGCTTCCTTTTTATTCGCTATAATAAAAGAAAGAGACGAAACACTAAGCAACTATTACGTAGCATTATTGCTCATAAGTACTAAGTTTTTCTAACGTTACTATTACATGTTTGTACAAAATTTCACTTTAAATCACAAATGAGCAAAATCTAAGGGCGCGTCCATACTATTGCACGATACGACAGTCCTAGGAAACTTTATAATGAGCTTTTAATTTTCAAACGTCACGATTTAATAGTAATTGACAATGACATGCTTATCGTGGACGAAAAATCAAAAGCCCATACAATTTAGTTTTGAAGGCTCATTTGGCACGTTCTAATTAATTTAATTCCATATAGAAAGAAGTGAGCAAAAATACGGTCATTCAGGGGCCCATGCCCTGTTTTTCTCTTCTCATACAGAGAAGAAATGAAAAGATCATTAATAAATTGATCACCTCGCTTGCCCATTTTGGTCGTGGCAATAATAGACCACAAATACACATACTTATGAAGCTTTCTTTGCTTTCTCTACCTTTTAGTGTTGATTATATCTGATTAATTGAAAGAAAACAAGAATAAAGTGGAACATTCTAGGTCAAGAATGTGGAAGCTGTTGAACCTACAGTTCATAATATCCAGTATAGCTCTACAAGGATCTTTTGACGCGTGGCCGAAATTGGAACTAACACCGCCATTTTGTTTTTTCAATACATTTCACAAATCAATTGCACACAAATGTTTACCAACAGCGCCCCCCTTGTCAACGTCATTCGAACAACAAAATATCCTTGTAGCAGTTTAACTCCATGGTTTGCATAATCAACCTATACCGTTCCCACTGTTGCCATAATCGCATCACGCAGGCCCAGTGCGGGTTCGTGGATGTCACATATCTTTGTGTTTTTAATTTCACCACCACTGTTCTCAAAACGTGGAAGGAAAACATCGTGAGGAAACCGGCATGTCCTTCAGCTAATTCCATGGTTACTCGTATTAAAACAAAATGGCCGCTTAGTATCGTATCATGCAATATTACGTCAGCACTCTAATTTCAAACACGGTCGTTTCAGGCTATACGATAACTACGAGTTAGTATAATATTACCGTTTACAGAAGGCGATTACGATTATATCATAATAATTGAATCCTTCGACTTTATGCAGTCCAACCGTCGATTTATTAAGATATTGGTTCAGAAGTATCATCGTTCTAACCTTTATTTAAAGTATTTTAATATCAGGGTCTGTATTTTCAGTTACGAAAAGAGACGACGTTCGTTTTGTATAGTTATATCTCTCTCTTGCACTGTAATAATGATGGCTTCATCAGACCCAGTTTTCAGTCTAACTACATGGCTTGTGTGGTGACATTTTGACGTCATTTGCTGAATTCAACAATGGAAGTCCATTACACGCTTTGTATTCATCTAAATATATCCAGTGCTTTAAGAAATCTTAAGAGCCTCGTCCATGATAAAGAACACAGACTTGGGAGATTAATCTGGCATGAGTAACCCTACGGGTGGTTGTTAAAACACACGTTAAAGTCGCTCTAGCCTCGTGGAAGAAGCACTTTAAGATCATTGCGTACAATAAGTCCCTTTATCATCAACTAACCCTCAGGATCTAATAGATTTTTTAAGTGTCGTTGGGATAAGTTAGGAACGTTTACGAAACTTCTTTGCACCAAAACGTTTGAAACATCTATTAAAAACTTAGGGTAATTGTATGCCGAAGATGCCTCACTGCGATACCTCGCAGTCGCGGTTTAGCTCGCTACCTCGATATCACCTCCATGTAAAACAAATGCATGCTAATAGACACACACGCACATGCCAGGCTTCGAGGTGCACCCCCAGCAGCCCGCGATGTATCGCAGTGAGGTATCCTCCGGCATGTGCGTGTGTGTCTATTAGCATGCATTTTTTTTCCAATATTTTCTGTCACCGCTCAGTCGCTACCTTTATTGATATTAGAAGGATGATAATAGCACTCGCTAAAAATGATCGGATTATTGTATTTGCAATGGCAATATTTCTTGCGCGCAGCACATCATTATTTTTAAGCTACGTCCACACTAGGTCGTATTGTATCGATATTAGTTGCCACTTGGACTCTAGCATAGACGACGCTTTATATTGTAAACCGACAAGCTAGGCTAACATGCACAGCGTGACAAAATGATGCTGTTGAGTTATATCCCCCAAATGAGACATGATCAAGCATAATCTCCTATCTCGTTTTAGCGCGACATAATACAAAGAAAAAATTTTGTCACGCTATCAATATCATCCCTGCTCAACGGCAAAGTCTATTGAAGCCTAGCCTACTCATACATTATCGACGGTCAGACTGAGATGTCGTTACATATCCGCTGAGCAGCAGCTATATTTGTGAGAGGCGTGTGGTGGCCATACGTACAGTACCCGGCCGTAAACATGCCACGTTTTTGTAGACCGTCGTGTCTTTTACTCGTTCGTGTGTCTCTTTCTAACGCGCTGCGTGTGATGTTGCTACATCTTTGTAGGGCGACGTTTCTTTCATTCAAGCATCTGTTGTCTCTGTCTAACACTTGACGTGAGATGATGGCATATCGGATTCGTAGAGCGTCTTCTCTGTCACTTATGCGTGCGTCTCTGTCTAACGCTCGACGTAAGATGATGCCACACCTTGTTTGTACAGCGTCGTCTGTTTCACTCAAGCATCTGTTGACTCTGTCTAAAGTTCGAGGTGTGATGTTGGCGGTCGGGTAGTGTGGTGGAGGTGTTGTGGAGGGTGGCGCCAGTTACGTGTGCTCGGGCGCGTGCTTGCGGTGCTGCTGGCGCCGCGCCCGCGCGCGCGCGCCCTCCGCGCTGCCGGCGCCGCCCGCTGGAAGCGGACACGCTGCTCTTGTAAACTATTATACATACGTTCATTATACATGTTGCTGGACCCCATCCTATGTTAGGGATGCTACACACAGTTGTTCGGGTCGGCATGATCCGGCACAGGCGGGCAGCAAAATATATATTCGATTTTGCTGTGTTTCGAACAAGTGTGTAGCACGCCTTAGATTACACAGGTGAACGGTGAAACTGTGCCTATAACAGCAGATTTGATGAGACACAAATTCAACATAAAATCGAACAACTAAATAGTATTTGATCGAAGTTAATACGCCATATTGGTATTTGCAATCTTTCTGGCAAGTAGTATGTTATTAACCACACTTTCATGGTTAAATAAAAACCAATTAGTAACTAAACTAAAATATAAATACTTTATCTAAATTGTTAGTAGGTACCCGCATGCACAACAAGCCAGTTAGTATTGTATACAGTTAGTCAACAAGACTCCTTTACAAAATAGCTCACGATAAATGTAATTAAGTTGCTACTGATTTTTCCAATCAAATTGCCCATGTGGAATAAGTACTCTCGATAAAATCGAAACCATATAACGCAAGCCGAATGTAAACGTTTACGCAGCGTCTACACTACTTCTACTCTCACGCTAGAAATACGCTTAGTGCGTACCTAAGAAAGAAAGAAAAAGTATTTATTGCGCCTCGAACAGAATCATAATCTAAACTAAACACAGTTAAAAATAAAAATAAAACAAATTATATAAAAAAGTAACAAAAGGAAAACTGAAACAGAAAGTCCTGTACGAGGCCAAAAGGCTCCTATCTCGGCATGATGCTTCTACCTAGATGTTTTAAGGTCGTTAATTTAATCATTATGTTCCGATTGAGCTAAGACATCGAAATAGCACAATGCCACTACCAAAATGATTCGCGCCATAGCATCTCGTATTTACTATCTGGACGTGCCTTTTTCCTATGTAAACTTGGACCGTATTACACCTTATCGTTAGTCATCATAGTTGCAGTGTGAGTGGGAAGCCATACAGGGCAAATAACACCATAATTTTTTCTAAAGAAATAATGTTACGGCCCTTCAAAAATAACAAACCCTCATGAACCATTTAGTAAAGGAGCCATTACCAAATAAAAAAAAACGTGCGTTTTCCTCACCCTGACTGTGTGATAATAATTTTGTGACAACCATTTTCAACTCTGGGTACATAGCATTAGAGCTCACGTTACTACTGTCGGGTTTCGCTAAATCGCTCGCGTACATTGATCTAATTCGGCATTCTGGAATATCAAAATAAATGAAAATAAAAACTTGATAACTTACTTGCTGTGCATGGTTTTCGAAATAACAAAAAGAAATATGCTGCCTCTCTATTTCTCCAAAAAATGTTTTACCTTGAAGTAGCCATACATCATACTTTAATTACTATAGAACAGTATTGTGCAGGATCGATCTATCTATTTGTTACATACAGGATACAGGGTGATTTTAAATTGGCTAGCTAAACTCCGCAGACGCGATGGGAATCGTTATTTAGACACGATAAAATAAGAAGATTTGATGTTTTTGGTTGGGTGGTCAACGACCGCTATGTATTGCACTTGAAGTATAATAATAATAATAATATCCCTGGACATTTTCACACAGCGCCATCTAGTCCCAAGCTAAGCAACCTAATGCTTGTGTTATGGTAACAAGATGGCTGATAAACTACTTATATACATTTTTTTTTAAATACATACATATTATAGATAGAAAAACACCCAGACTCGGAACAAATACATGTAGGTCATACAAATATTTGTTCCGTGCGGGAATCGAACCCGCCACACGCAGCGCAGCAATCAATCGCTTAACCACTGCGCCAACCGTGCTGTCACGTATGAATTGAGAAGAACTGTTTTCTTGTGCTTTATCGTGTTCAAATATACCCATGACGTCTATGAAGTTTGCACACAAAAAAAAACTGAATTTTTAAACTGATATTTCTAGTGGACTACACTAACAGCTGTTGACGGCCCCACAAAAAAAAATCAAATTCATTTATTTTTTGTTTATCATGATTAGGTTTAGATATCGCGTCTGCGGAGCTTAGCTAGCCAATTAACAGCTCTGTATAAGGTGGTAAGGTCAGATCGAAAAGGTTCACCTTCGTCTAGACTCTATGGTCTTCAAGACTTCCTTTGTGTTTCCCTTTGTGAAATTGTATATACGGACAGTCCATTTTCATGGTGTTTCGAAGTTGGAGATTACCTGTGGGTTCCTCTGGAGTCTTGGATGTGACGGTACTAGCTGCTTCTCCGTTTGCCGCCTGCGGCTTTTTATTCTTATCATATCCATTGGCTCTGGGACGTGTATGATCTGCAATTGACCAAACTATTTACTAACACAGTGTTCCCTCATCAAACCAATTCCTGTCGTAATAATAATAATCATCGATAGGACGAAGAAGAAGATAATAATAATATGTGTAGGGTGATGATCATTAATTTATTTCAGTTATAACAGTTAAAGACCAAATACAATTATTAAAGACACAGTTAAAGAAAGAAAGAAAGAAAGAAAAAGTATTTATTAACATTAAACGGTTTATTTATAAACGACTAGCTGCG
The DNA here is from genome assembly GCA_945859715.1 of Apamea sordens. NCBI lineage: Eukaryota > Metazoa > Arthropoda > Insecta > Lepidoptera > Noctuidae > Apamea > Apamea sordens. Next base: position 19,882,429 of record OX243998.1, on the reverse strand, counting down.
CTCCGCGGTTTAACCCGCATAAGTTTCGATTCCGTGGGAATATTGGGATAAAAAGTATCCTATATGTTAATCCTGGTTATAAATCATCTGCGAACCAAATTTTATCCAAATCCGTTCAGTAGTTTTTGCGTGAAAGTGTAACAAACATCCACCCTTCCATCTATCCCTGCATCCATACAAACTTTCACATTTATAATATTAGTAGGAAGTAGGATTGGATAGGATGATTAAAATTAAGTGACGGTTAAACGTCAGAAATGTATGGTTCTTACTAATCACTACTTAACTTTAAGCAACGTTTATGAATAAATTTTGATGAGTTTTCTTTGGGCTAAGCTTGACGAGCTTAGCCTCAAGAGACAGATTAAGGACATTCCTTCAGCCGTGGTCATATTTTGACGTGTCAGCACTTAAGCCCTATTTAGTCGATGCAAGCTTCTTGCATGCATAGCATACCACAAAACTGAAACAACCAATGACTTGCGTCATCTGAACACTGTTTAGACGGCGCAGCTTTTATTGTTGCTTCAAGTTATGATATGCCACAAGCAATTAAATCGCACCGTGTAAATCAGGCTATAGAGACGTCAAGCTTTTTTGTTGTGATAAACTCAGTTAGTATTAGGTACTCACTATTAGCATAGACGGTAGAGCGATGCATCTGTTGGCCAGACAACTCGGGCAGCGTTAGCGGCCGTCGGGTGCTTCGCCCTCGGGAACCCACCATGTTGAAGTCCCTGCAATTTTATGTTAGCATGTCAGAACATTTGAACAAAGAGACACATTCTGTAATAAGGTTGAATGTCTCCTTATCCCGGACTATGTCTGCTTACACGTGCAAATGTAATGTCCATCGCCCATGACAATATAATGTATTCTACTGATTAGTGTCAGGACTATAATTTTATCAGATCGTTTCGCTAAGTGGTTCCAACTTTGAAAAAAGCACTGCATAGTGCATTATGGCCTCTTCAACGGAGAAAAAAGTGGTTTTGGGAGATTGTTCGAAGTAAGCTATAAGTAAGCAACACCAACGCCCCTTGCGAGAAAGTATACCTAACTCGAGAACCGCCTGCGACGATTTCCCCTATCTCACCTGATGTTTATAAGCGATGATATGGTCGAAGATGCCGCACGCTTGCCTAGCAGTAATGTATTCGCTCGTGACTTGAAGACGCCCAGGTTATAGCTATTGAAAAACACAGACTGATCCACCATTTGCGGAAGCATGGGTAACACGAATACTGGTCTGGTGAGACAGATATTCAGCTCCCTAGCCTGAAGAATGCAGTAAAATGAAGGGCTTCCTGCCTTTGCCGATTTTTGCGAGATCGGGGCATCATGTTTTTTGCCACTCATCTCTATTAGCCATTATCTCAGTAGAAACCGTTCTAGCCATTACATTCTTTCACACAATCGGTCTATCTTTTCTGCTAGTATATTATTTTAATACGAAGAAAGTAAAATCTACTTACTCTCTAAGTGGTTCTCGCCAGAAGTCAGGAGTATGGACCGGCGGGAAATGGTAGTTGTTCTGATAGCCGTATGCGTCCAACCCGCTGGCTCGAAGACTTGCGTGCAGAGAATTCTTCATACACTGTAACTGTTTATGTAAAAACGTTGGAGGAGTGTTCTGGGAATGTTGAATGAATTGAAACCCTAAGGCATCAGGAACAGAGCCCAACTTTTGGCCTCCTGAAATACTTGTCTTCTTTTGCACTAAATCCTAAGACTTTTTTGTAAAGGGGTGTTTTATTTGAGCACAGACAATATCTCCCATGGAATACCTATTGTCTGTACTTGTCCTTACTGTGCACACTTTTAAAACTAGTGTTTTCTCGCATAGACGTAGACAATTAATGAAGGAACTTGATACGTTGATAAGTAGTAGTTACTTTGACTTGTGGTCTTATAATTTAACTATTTGGTTCAATTACTTTTAACTTTTACCTTTAGGAAGAGTTGTGTCCCTCTTATCGGCGCCGCGTTTTTTTTTTTTATAAAAAAGGTGCTTCAGAATCCACCAAACAAATGTGCATGTGAGTCAATCAGTCAAAATAGTGCAGTTTTTGTATTTCAAACCACCCAAAACTCGTGCTTTAATAAGTAAATTCTACGTTTTGTAAGTAGATACTCTATTTAAGGATCACAAACTTGATGTTTATGTTAAAATAAACTCTACAAATTTCCTTTACGGTGTGCGAAAATTCTGTTAGCTTAAAACATGTCAACCAAAGTCCAAATTCGACTTCAGACTTCAGCTCGGCCAAAGAATGTAGTTGTCAAAAAACATGAGCCGTCTAGTGAGTCACAGATTACTGCTTATAGTTTCCTAAAGCGGGTTGCTAACTCTCCAAGAGTTTGCCTTTCAAATCCTCGAGTGTTATTACACTTGAGAAACTCTTCTGTTAGTGAAATTTCCAAGATTTGGAGTCATAAACCATTATCATCTTGACTTTCTGGATCTTTTGCGATTCTTAGTAAATTGGCAACCCAAAAAGTGGCATAAAGGGTGCTGTTCTTATAATTTCGTTTACAATTTGATCAGCAACCTCCAGCCACATCTACTTAACTCAAATTATAACTAAAATCATTAGTAAGCGCATACGAGGACGGGACAAAACAAATATGCTAACACATGCGGGGTTAGTAGAAAACTAAAACATCACTCGCGAAATTTAACTGTGCAAAAAACTAGTAAAAGATTATTTGAACTCGTTGAAAATTGTGTGGTACCATAGCCAGAGAGTACCAGAGCAGTTCCTAGTACCTTCCCGAAAATAGCGCTTGAAACGGAGTATAATCAGAGCATAAAAACAGCACACCAAGGCACTTTTTGGATATAAACGTAATCAAAATATTAGGGAGTGGCCCTTGAGTTTTCAGAGCAATTTTTTTTTTTGTAGGTATTCTGGCTCTGTACGCTAAAAAATAATCTAGTTCGTACAATAATTTCTTGGGTAAATTTTATGGCCCATACCAATGAAGTAGATTAGGTAGCCAACATTTTTGCTCAACAATAGAATAGAATACACTTTATTATACACCATACAAAAGCTCAAGTACAGTTTTTCCTTTCCGTCTTCAGTGTTTATGCTCTTGAAGTTCCAGAGAAGGCTTTTTGCGGTCATATTGCCCTGGTATTCCCTTGGCCAGGGTACGTGTATGCGTGACGCGTTCCCGTCCACGTCGGCGCGCCTGACGGCTGCTACGCCGAGCCTCTACGACACCACCATTTTGTATACCCCATAGTTATTATTATGAACTAATAAATTCTACGGTGAATTATTGATGCTGGTGAATTAATGTTGCTCCAAAAGATGAGTACGTAAGTTTAAGTAAGTGGGAATTCAATTATACATAGTTAAGCGGGTTTTGATGTAGAATTTCTTCCAGCAATCTTTCATTTTCAAGGTAAGTTTTGGTGTTCCTCAAAACTGAAATAGGATTTTTTGGTTTAAAAGCTTAATTAAATCGAGGGTGCAATTCTGGCTAATGTTTAAATTGTAGCCTTATTTATTGCGGTCTTACCAAAAATTGTTGCAAATGATAAAATTATCAACAAAAAAAAACTCGTTTTATCGAGCTACAAAGAAGGTATAATAAAAATACATCTCATGCCAATTTCGGCTACGGTGACTACTGACGACATCATAGGTTACGGTTAGTTCAAAGGGGTATACAATGACAGGTCGTATCAGCTGCGTGGCGGGGCTACACGTACGTGGGCGTGCCGCGCGGCCGCGCCGTCAAACAACAGGTTGGTGACGGCGCCCCCCGCGCGCGGCGCGAGTACCTCTCTGCGCTGGCGCTCCGCGTCCGCGCGCAGGCGCCGCACCAGGCGCTCCGCCTCGCACAGGCGCGCGCGCAGCTCGGCGCGGCTCTCCGCGGGGCAGCTGTCGCCGCAACAGCTTGCGCAAGTCGCGGACGTTACTTCCAGCGAACGGAGCTTTCTGGGGTGTTCATCGGAGTTACAATTAAGCCAGTCTATTCTGTAAAAATCTCACCGTGGACACGTAAGGCGAAGTGACCACATTTGTGTCAAACCCTAGCATCAAGAGGAATAACAGCTCACTTCACCTAAGTTTTCAGGGTGAGATTTTTACAGAATAGATCGCACAACTGCATCCGGTTAAGACTGGAAGCCGACAGCAACATAGTTGGGAAATGGCTAGGTTTGATGATTACTGCGCAACATCATTCTGTGGCGCTGGAAACATCTTTCTCACGCAAACTGTATGAAATGTTGCCAATAACGAGTTTGCTAAAACAATATAGTACAACTTTTGTTTCTAATAAAAAGCAGACTTGACAATTACACCAGCATGTCAAAACTGTATGTAATCAGATTTGGTAATAGCCAGTTAGAAACATTACCTATCACTTTCTACAAACATCTCGCACGATTTAAAATATGGTGGATATTCATTCATTACTTTTTCGGAGTCTAGGTCAATGTAACAACTCTCCTTGACCCTCGTTCAGCAATCTCACTCACAAATCTTTATGACGCGACCACGCCACGAAGTGTTGACGTAGTCGCGTCACAGCAGAGCGCTTACAAAGTAAAGCCCCAGTCTAAACACGCAGTGAGTAACAAACAATGTATGGCACGTACTCAGTCTGTGCATCTACGAGTAACTGCAGTTGCACCGCGCGTGCTTCGGCAGCCTTCGCCTCGCTTCGGGCGGTAGAGGCTTCTTGCTCCAGTCTGGTCACTTCGCGCTTCAGTTTCACCTGGACAAGACAACAGAATGATTAATAGTCGGAAGTATATTTTTTAATGAAATAATTAGTGAGACAGCTCCGACACAAGTAGGTACCTAAGTCCTATTGAAAATTACTACCTCAATTTATATAGTTATGAACTTATGACACAATGGTTGACATGAATGTTTGGTGTAATTGCTGTAGTGCGTTCCAATGTGAGGATAAATAAATAAATAAAATTAAATAATGTTTGTTTTTTTTTTGTATGTGTCATAAAAGCATCTGCTAGGTACTTATGTGTATAGGTAGGTATGCGCGGAGTCTGCGAATACACGTTTTTGGTAGGTTCGGATATATGCACCTACTTTTATCGTCTTTAAATGAATCTTATTGTAGCAACAGCAAGGTTTGAACGAACGAACGAATTTTATAATTTAATATTATTATTTACTTACTTATTTAAGTACCTAATTATTTTATATTTATTGTGATTAAAATTTTTATTTTATTTCAAATGTACCTACAACATTATATATGATCTTAAATGAATTGAAATAAATGGGTTTTTTTTAATGAACTCTAACATTGTTTTGTCGTTCCATATGTTTATCACCCGCCACCATAGATATAGGAAAGAAGATGTCTATGCCCGCCAGTCCCGCCACACACATGTGACGAGTCGACGACAGAGGCAACTGCATCAGACGACGCGTGAGCGCGTGTCGGCGGCAGTCGCCGACGCGTCAGCAGCTGCCGTCGACAACATGCCACGCGTGTATTTGAGCACCGTAAGTAGGTACTCAAATACACGAGCGACACGTTGTCGACACGCGTTGACGGCTGTCGACGATGCGTGTCGACGCTAGTCGCTCGTGTAGGTATAGGTATTGAGCACTTAGATGTTAGACTCGTGTTTACCGTCACCCAGTGGCTCATACGTTCCTACAGTCTACATAATGGGTTCAATTTAAAATAAATAATGGAAGAAACATGTTTCTTGGAAATTAAATTGCAGTTCATTATAAGATGGCCGTAAAGGTGATGCGCTAAATTAAAGTGCGCGTTTTGATGATGCAATGAAAATGGTGGATAGGTATAATGTGATGCACTTTAATATATTTATAACCCAACGAATTATGTAATTACTACTTACCTACTTTTATTTTTAGTGGGTTTTTTCATCGTTGCAAAAATCTTGTAACTTTTTCCAGTTTACATAACTAGACTAATTGGCTTTAATTTTGAAACATCAATTTCCGGTGTGAGCAGCAGAGTATGAAGAAACAATATTATTTATGTTTGCTTGGTAGTTTACTTAAGTACCTCATTGTTTTCGGTATTTTCTTCAGCTGGAGGCGAACTGGCTTTGGGCGACGATTCCTTGTTGAATATGAGTTGGAACTGCAAATCTGCAAAAATAAATGGTGTCAATATATATATCCCTATGCACACTAATCAATTACTTATATAAAATTTGCGTCAAAGAATAAAATCCGCTAGTTCATATCGGAACACAAAATATTTTCAATAGCCTATAATTTTATCACTAACTAGCTTCTGCCCGCTACTTCGTCCGTGTAAGGTAACTTTCTATTTTTTTTTTTCGTAAGAACCTTCTACAAAGTATTAGAAAACTTAAAAAAAAATAGAATGAAATCGGTAAAGTCGTTCTCAAGTTATGGCGTGACCAAGGGAAATAGGGATTCATTTTTATATATGTAGGTATAGATGCTCGATTCCTATAAACAAAAAAAGAATCATTTTGCTTACAAGTGTCGAAAATCCGCTAAACTGTTGGCGTATTTCTGCCATTTATTTTCTGGTTAGGTATATCCAAGGGCTACCTTACCTTAACTTCATTATATGTCAGAGACTTAAAAATACGAGTAGAACTACTTTTCAATCGACTTTTGGAGAGACAAGTTCACAGGTCCCAAGTCACAGGATTAAAATAGAGACACAATTGTTTTTAACTTGTGGTGTTGGTATTCTATACCTACATCAACAGATGCACGAGTTGCAACCAATGAACCAATTCAGTTTGTTTAAATCTCCCGACTAAGTGCACACCGTATGACTCACGGACTCGCGTTACCAACAACTTGGTTACGAGGTAAAAATAAAACAAGAATTAATATTATAACCTTCGTTAAACGTATGCCCGATACGATGATCGCATGTCGAATCCACACTACAAGACTCATAAAAATGCGAAAGTGAATCTGCCTGATTTTGCCGATTCGGTTCTGATGAAATTAGCCTAACTAATAGAAATGGCTATAGTTCTAACGGTCGCGAAAGACAAAAGTATTAAGTTACCTATATAATATGTTTTTCAAGGGTTGAAATGGGATGTTGAAAAAAGTTTAGGTTAGGCAAAATCATCGCCGATCAAAAGGCAAGGCGTAAAGACGAAATTAAAAGTCATCTCCTCAATCTTTCAATGCATAGTGCAAAGGTGAGTGGAAATTATTGTCCTCGGCATTACCCGCACATTATTCTCATGGCTGTCCTAAACTTGGCTCACCTCATGATTCTTTGGTCATCGCAATATTTAGCTGGTAAATAGATGGCTGTAGGTACCTACTATTGTTGAGAAAGCTACAAAGGAACCAAAAACTTTCCAAGGTTTAGGCACCTATTCATCACGTACCAACTTCTACTGTCTAATGTAATTCATCATTCTCCTGTCTGTCATTTATCATGTCTCCTACAATAATTTATGTAATTAATTATACTTGTATCTATCTGAGGTACCTACCTAGTTTATTTATTAAAGTGAGTACTACAGGCCTTTGTAGTAAGGTATAGTATGCGAATCTATGGAAGTATAGCCTTTCGTAGCCAAGGATTCAAAAGCTTTAAAATCTTTGCTCTATACCTCGGTTCCTCTCCCTCAAAGCCTCGATTTCTGCGTGTAGACCGCTCAGCATCTGCCGGTGCTGTTCCTGCAAGAACCGCACGCTATGCTCCAAGTGCGCTACCCTGGCCACAGGGTCACCGCCGATGATGAAGCCACCGCTCGTTGGCTCGGGTGGAGATTTCTTTACCTGAAGATTGAGAGGAACTTGGTTGAAAGTTGGTTACTATTGCTCGTGGAGATTTTGAAAAGATCTTGTTGGAGTTTGAACGTGTTTGTTTTCATTAATATCGACGTTCGAAGCAGCTTTATCGTGATACTTAAATAGTATCTATGTAAACAAAAGATCTGGTTGAGTTTATGTTCAGGTAGATAGGTTTGATGCTTAAATAAATAATGTGAACGAATTTCCTTGATACACTGGAGTACGCAAAAAAATCTTTTAATTATGTGAAATAATAACGCCAGTTAAGTATACAATAACAAGACGCTGTTTATTAATATAAATTAATAATACAAATTATAAGTATAAATTAAACAAAGAAAGCATCCCTTGGTTCAGATAAATAAATACTTAATTGCCTGCGTCGGATCAATGTACGGCAGCAGGTAATTGCAATTAAATTACCCCTATCAGTAACGATTTCCCATAGTCAGGTGATGGGAAAAGCCCATCTGATATACATAATCACTTTTCCTATAATGTCAATGACCGGAAGGTAGCTCTTTGTGCTCCGTGACTTGGCAATTTTGTTATTTGTATTGGACACTCACTCATAAACATGGAAACGATACACTAAGTGAAGACGACTGAAAACAGATGGGAATCTCAAATCTGGCAGGATATCTATTTCCGACGCAAAATTGGAGCTGGTGACATGAGAAAGGAAATTGGACACAACATAATATTTGATAAACTTACTTGAAGCTTCGTGAACGGGGCAGCTGGCACTAGCACTTTGGACGCCATCGTCGCAGACCAGATTATTCACATCCAAGAACCAAAGAGGAGTCAGGGAGAAGCGATTAGCGCAACCTCCTTTGTTGTGTACCGCCGCGGAGCACGCGCGTGTTTCCAATGATAAAGATTCAACATTTGTGCACGGCAGAACGCACCACGACCTTGCCCACTACACGTAATAATTAAAAATAAAATTTCACAGATCAACACAAATAATAAACAGCCGCGTATTTAGCTAATACTTTATGAGGTAGACGTTTCTCCTAAACTTACGGGGTCGTCGACCATGGCGACCTTGAACCACTGAACTGGTTATAATAGTGAAATTGACTTGGATGAGAGCACTGCTTTTTTTAGTGTTTCTGTTGATTTTTGAAGTATTTTTTGCGTGTTTTTGTCGTGTGTCGGTCGGCGAGCTGGCTGCGGGGTCTGCCGGCAGGTGCAGGCGGGCGGGGGCGGGGGCGCGGCGCTGGAAGCGGTGAGGCAGGGGGGTGCAGTGTCTATCGATCGCGCCGCCGCACAGGTTCCGTGTGCCGCTGACTCACGGGCTTCGTTTCTGTCACTATTCGAGTGTGGCGCGCTGCCAAATCCTCTGATGGCTTTATGGCGTGTCACACAAGTATCAGCTAATAGCTTAATTCACCATACGGATTTGGTAATAATATGTAATGCGCTTTTACGGCGACCTTAACCGTATAAGCTTGTCGGAAGTCTGACAAAATCTGGGGTTAGTTACGCAATTTGGGCAACATCGTAGTTTACCTAAGCTGCTTATTACGCTTATTATAAGCTCATGAATTAAATTAACTAGTTTTCAATATTTCTATTTATAAGACCTTTGCACGCCACGAACTGCCGCTACCTACCCCAACAAAACTAGTCATCTACTACTATTCCTCCCTTTGCGACAGTAATTTGTTTATTCCCAAATTAATTTTAGTTATAAACAAAAACTTGAGATACTAAAACTTTTTTCGATAGTGATTTGAACTGTGTCAAACACAATTCCAAGATGTCAAAACACTCAAAACGACTATCATAGCGTGCCCCAATATTAAATGTAATAAATAACTATATCTAGAACAAAATACCCGCATAAAGGCACTATAATAACAGTTTTAAATTCAATAAAAATATTTAACGAGCAGAGAAAGTGGAAACTTTCGAAAACGTATGGAACATTAAACAGTTGGCACAATGATAATGTCATAACATCGAATATCTGTTTATTATGAAAGATAGCGAAAGGGCCAATATTTTGTAGAAACATATTTCTTACGGTAAAGCTGAAAATCTATACTTATAATAAATCTGTAGAAGTGAAAATTCTGTACATTGAAAATATCCAAAAAATAAATGGCAGGGGGTGTTACTTGACCGACACCGAAACCCAAAATGTGATTAAAAAAATTTTTGTCTGTCTGTCTGTCTGTCTGTCTGTCTGTCTGTCTGTTTGTTCAGGCATCACGTAAAAACTACCGGTTCGATTACGATGAAACTTGGTATAATTATTCTTTAATATCCTGGGCACCACACTGGGTACTTTTTATCCCGGAAAAGTATATACAATAAAAAACAAACTTAATTTTGCGGTTCGATCCCTATACCCGATTACCACTGTCTGTACTGTACCAACCGCAAATACTAAGTTTGTCGTAGGTTGGGTCACCCGCAGTGGAGTTCATTTTTATTCCTTTTAGTTTTTAGAGTTATTTAGGTTTATTTTTATATGAGTCGTAGGTATAGATTTTAATTTTAAAGTATAGGTAGTATATTTGATAGTGTACGTAGTGACCGTAGGTTATTTTATAATACTGTTAGGTAGGTTTAGTCATTCGTATAGATATTAGTTTTTAGGGATTTTGCTTATTTATTGAGTTTAGATTAGTTATCATCAGAAATAGGTTTATTTAGGTAGGTAGGTAGGTATTTAATTTTCTGTTTTTGAGTTTTTTTTTTAAATTAGTTAGGTACTTAGGTAATGATATCATATAGGTACCCTCTTAAGCACCACTAATGAGACACAATTGGTTTTCTATTGTAATTAGCCACAAAGGGCCCGCGACATAGATGGCATTCTGGGGAAGCACATAGGTACATTTTATCCTGTTAGCACATTCCCGTGGGTAAATTTCCGACATCCACGCGGGCGAAGCCGCGGGCAGAAGCTAGTGAAATAATATAATTGTAATTTTCCATCTCTGCCGTAGCAGCTGGTGCCAATCTGTCTGTATCTGCCTGTATCGCGCTTTGTATGCCCATTTCTATTCCTAAAACATAATACTTCTATAAGGATAAGTACAGAATGTGATCGTAGCCATAAAATATAGACTTATATGTACCCTTTACATATATCTCAACGTTTATTGATATAAGTATATATAGGTACTGTTGATAAATACATGACATACATTTTATAATGTTAGTTTTATCGACGTTAAAATAGTTACATTCCTACACGTGGTGGCACGATGTCTGCTCTAAGTGCGCAGGAGCGAGCGGAGATTCTAAAGAAGATCCTGAGCGCATCATTATACGCGCTGACCTCGTTCGTGATCACCGTGGTGAACAAGACTGTGTTGACAACGTACGTCTTCCCGTCGTACCTAGTGCTCGGCTTGGGACAAATGGTGGCAACGATCATTGTGCTATGGTGCGGTCGCTGCATCAAGATGCTGCAGTTCCCGCCACTATCAATAGACATCCTCAGGCGCTTATGGCCACTGCCACTCATCTACTTGGGCAATATGGCAACAGGACTCGGTGGTACGAAAGAGCTCAGCCTGCCGATGTTCACAGCTCTGCGGCGTTTCAGCATCCTCATGACGATGCTGAGCGAGCAGCTCGTCCTGGGAGCGAGACCCTCCTGGGCAGTTCAAACCAGTGTTTATGCTATGGTCGGCGGTGCTATGCTCGCTGCCGCAGACGACGCCACATTTTCGTGGTCCGGGTACACCCTTATACTCTGCAATGATGTCTTCACTGCTGCTAATGGAGTGTATATAAAAAAGAAGCTGAATGCAAAAGACCTTGGTAAATATGGTCTGATGTACTATAATGCATTGTTTATGATTTTCCCAGCAACAGTGATTGCTTGGATCACAGGAGATTTACAAAGCTCAGCTGAGTACGAGAACTGGAAAGACTCATTGTTCCTTGTACAGTTCCTAACGTCTTGTGTGATAGGATTTATTCTGTCCTATAGTATAATGGTTTGCACACAATACAACAGTGCACTAACTACCACAATCATCGGGGCCCTGAAGAATATCGTGGTTACATATTTGGGAATGGTTATTGGTGGTGACTATGTGTTCTCTTTGCTGAACTTTGTGGGGTTGAACATCAGTGCTCTGGCCAGCCTGTTGTACACATATGTCACATTCAAGCGGGGGCCCACTCCCTCCTACACCCTGATTGAGGCAACTAAGGTGAACATTGTATAGCAGTAGGTATTGGAAGAGAAGGCTGACTCAGTGCTCTACGTATTTCGTATGTCATAGATGACTTTAACAGTGAAAATTAAAAATGGGTTACCTACTCATACCCACGAGACACGTCACAAGTTATTTTGATTTACCGGTGTAGATACAAAAGGCTAGCAGGTCAAACTACCCGAAACTGACAAATTTTCCCAATCAGCCTTGAACCTTAATGCTTTAACGATAAAGTTGAAAATCTATTAAAGAAATTTGATAGATTGTAGAGCTTGATGTGCTGGCGTCTGTACATATAAACCAGCAGCATTTTACTACTTTGAGAATTTGGTCAGATTTCAAGTCTTTGTTTCACGTCTAGATTGTATTTGACTATTTATTTTGTGATGAGATTATGTGAATGTGAACCCTATTAGGTATAAAAATAATTAAGTATATTAAGATACAGAAAATTATACAAAAATAATATTAAATAGAATACCTAGTCTAAATTAAGTAATATTGAAATAAAAATAATGTAAAAGAATGAAATATTGTTTTATCTTTCACTCACTCAAATACTTATATTTCCCGGAACATCGTTGATATCAAACTCAAGTTTGCACGGCCAGCATGGCCAGAGATTGCACAAGACATACCGAGGTTTGGAAAGAAAAAGGACAGGCCTTTCATCATCAGTGGGACAGAATAATATACGCTAGCAAAAATAACTCAAATTAAAATTCGCCCTAAGTAAGCACTCTAAAGCAACAAAATTAAATTGAAACCATTGCAATCGGACGTCGCATGTCTTGTATGATCGCGTTGATCACAATGCGAAGACACACACACGCCTCCTTGCCACTTCTCCTGTTTTTTACATTTCTATGATTTTGACAGTTAATTTCAAACCACGCCATTGTGTCATTGAGAATGTCGTGAGTAACCAAGGAATCGACATGGTTGCGATGTTGCGAAGTAAGGAATCGTAGTGAATTAGGGCCCTGTCTAGTCTTTCGCACTTTTTGTTAACCGACTATCTAAAAAAGGAGTTAGGAGGTTAGTGTTTCATTGTCCTGTCTATTTGTTTAAGGAAATCCTTGTAAATAACACGATTCTTTGTTTATAAGGAAACGCCTTGAACCTATTGAGAGTCTCTTTCCAATGACATATTATAGTGTTCAGCACCCTAATTGCGTAACACACGATCAATCGGAATCGGTTTCATTTTGACAGTTCAACAAAATTCATTGCGTTATTTAGGTACGTGTTGAGCAGACAAATCGAACTTATGAAGCAATGGATTAGCAATTTGCTTCAAAATGATTCAGATTCTGATTGATCGTGTGTTACGCAATTAGGGTGCAGATTGTAGTTGATAGTGTAATACGCAATTAGGATGCTGTTCTTCCCTTTGAGAAATAACGTGGTTGCAATTACCTAAACCCAAATAGAAAAGATACGTAGGTGCCGATATTTCATCGACGTTTTTCATAAAGTTAAAATATATTTTTGCACCAGCTTTTCGAGCTCGTGAAGTAAAAATTTCCATCATTCTCTTGTATATAATTTAATCACTATCAGGTCAGTCCATCATCATAAACCCCTTAGGTGTTTCAAAACAACTATATTAGGTAGATTCCGAGCTTCGTGTTATTAATTTAATGGACCTGCATTACAGCAGACATGCAACCGTTTCTATGAATTTTATAGTTCATGAGCTACGGGCTGTCTGTTGCTGCATTTTATTCAATTACCTACGAAGTTGCACGTTTTTATTCAGTTATCGTCCGAATTAAATAAAGCTGCTTGCTAAAAACTTACTTTAAGGAAAGTGATTTTGGAATGTCTATCCCAAAAATTATCTATCTGAACCTGACTTTTTTTTGCCAGTTAGGTAAGTTTAGGTACCTACTTAAGAGTCCTCCCGCATAGAATATGAATAGGTTTGCCTTCCGATGGCATCTTTTCGGTATTCTCAAGAGACCTATAGAATTTGCAGTATCACGATAATAACGACTTGAGGCAAGCATCATAAGCTGCGTAATATTTCTGTAGCCTTTCTATCAGAGAACCTCCGTTACATAACTACATTCTCGTTTATTTAATAAGCATTTTTCTGAGCTATAAAATCTTGATTATACTTACAAACGTAAAATAATTGCTAACCGTGACGGCATAACATAATTAGTTACGTAAATGGAAAATACTACACTACAAGGTCTGGGTTTGAGCATTTATTGGGTACACACAGGTTAGTTCACTGAGTTGTAAGTAATTGCGCATTTGAGCGACCTCTAAACCCCATCGTTACTGCTATTCTTGGATCTAAGATCAAAGCTCTGTTTAAACGAGCATTTTACAGATTTCCAAAATAAATCTAGCTAATAATTGCGTAGATTTAGGTAAAAAGTCGAGAATTAGGTAGGTAAGTAAAGATATTAGGTAAGGATCAGCGCCAAGATAAACACAAGAAACCTCCCGAGACAGAACCAGGATACGCCTGCCACTAGTCCGAAGTAGACAGCAAATAATGGTACCTTTATAAAAGTAGAGGCCTAGATGAGCGGTAATGATGCTGTATATGATTACGACTTCGATGAAGGAACAAAGCAACACCGAGTAGGTAGGTACTGGTGACATAATAATAGATTCCTTGTTCTATATTATTCTGACAGTAGATAATATGAGAAACTTCTTCAGACTTATCATTCGTTTCTGGTACATTGCATGAAGCATTTCTTGAATCCACTGCATCCACGTTTAAGTCGGTGATAAACCTTTTTGTATACAGCCGGTCGTAGCGCAAACTAGTCTAATCTCCAGCATCAGTTTCATGTTGGTAAATAATATTCTTATAGGTAGGTAACGTGTTTTATGATTCGACTAGACAAAAGTAAAAACGTACATAATCAACCTTATTGCAGTGTGAAGCACAGGAGCAGAGACACAAGGAGTAGGCAATATGCCTCTTCTTATCTTCCCATCATGCACAACCTTAGGTACAACCTTCCAGGAATTGAACGAGGCGAATGACAGGTACCTACTTAGCTACTGGCTGGACAATGAGTAGTAGGCAGTCAATCGACACGAAAGTAAGAACCAACCTCATAAATAACATCATCTTCAGCCTCAGCAACACAAGCCAAGGTCAAAATAGCAGTTCTGCTCCATTGTGGAAAATGCCTTGACTGCGGCTGTGGCGCCGGCAGTGGAGGCGCCCCCATTTCTGACGGCGGCCGAACACTTAATAACATGCCGGTCACGACCGGACAGCCCTACAGTACTCACCACCCACGCACAAAACTATTCCGAAGTTCAAACTATTCACTTTGCAAATTAAAGCATGCACCTGTCAACAGCGCATAACCTTTAGACAACACGCGAGTGACTGTTCCATTCAAACTCAAAAAAGAACTTTTATTTCACGACACTATTAAAATAAATCATAAAAATAAACTGCATTCGTTTTAACATAAAATAACGTAAATTAAAATTATCGATCTGTGTATCTACAGCAATTGAGTTTCATTTCTTTTTTCTTTTTTTTTGTTGTCCTTAAACAAACATATCGTTGCCTAGCAACGGACGCATGCATGACATCATGGCGCGTAAAGTACAACACGTAATGAAATAACTTTTGAAATTGGTTCTAATTAATTATTATAGTGTTTGAAGTTATTCGTATAGTGTAGTTTATATACTAAAATGTACAAGGAAACGTTTTAATTTAAAAGTCTGGCGGATTACCAAGTTTAAAAAATATTATCGTTGAATTTGAATAAGAATCTGACGCGTGTGGGGTCACACATAGCGTTGCCAGGCGTCCGGATAAAGCCGGACATAGGTAGGCTTTTTGATTGCGTGTCCGGCCAAAATAAACGGTGTCTGGCTTGTCCGGCTTTTGTTAGGCTTTTCACATTTCGCAAACGAGCGAGCGCCGACGACTGATTATGACAATAATCAAAAACTAGGGTTGCCAACTCCTTTTCAGTCAAAAATAGTAGTTTTAAAATAATTACCCAAAAAATATAGTAGATAGCGAAAAAATGAAAAAAGATATAGTAGGTTTTAAAATACTTTATTTCTTAAAATTATATTTTTTGCTACTTTGAGCCTTCATAGCTATTAGTGCAATTTAAATTACTAAATACCATTAACTCAGCTCAGCTTTAATTAATTTTATACTGGCCCTAATGCGCTCATTACCATTTATTATTCATTTCAGAAAATATACGCTCTGTATAGGCGGATGTTGCCGGAATTAATATTATTTTTGTTTTCATTATTTTTTTTTATTATTAATTTATTTGTAAAATCTGCATCACTCAAAACTGGTTGCCATTTTTCACCTGTACTTTTTGAAAAAAAAATTCATCAGAAAGAAGAATACCTAGAATTTTATTCATCTGATTTATTTCTATAAATAAATCATTAAGTTAATAATAAGTCAATAAGTCAGTTAGTTAATTAATAAGTCATTCACATGAGCGTGAAAAACTGTTATACAATGGTTCTTGTAGTAACGAAACGGCCAAGCCGTATATTTTGACTAAGGTGTAGAGTTTGCGAAGTTAGGCCTTGTAGAGTTAGGGCGTGTAGAGTTAGAAGCTTGGCTCTACATGAGATCTGATTACTTTTTGACAGTGCGAGCTACATGGTCTCGTCTTGGCAACATTTAACATGAAATGTTTTTGTGGGATTTCATCTTTTTGGAAGTTGTTTATGATTTTCTAAAAATTCTGAAATACATATCTTATAACAAGGACCCCCTATATAAATTTTCAGACCTCTAGCATCAAAATGTACGGAAGTCTCATACAAACTTTCACCCCCTAGTTTAAGGGGTTGGGGGGGGTAAAAGTTTCAAGTTAGTGTTTTTTGTTGTTTGTGTACTATTACTAGCTTACATACCAAATTTCAGCTTTCTAGGACTTCAGGAAGAACCTTAAGAATATTGATGATCATCAGTGAGTCAGTGACGAAATCGGGGTATTTTAGATATCAATCAAATCTAAAGTATAAGAGCTATGCAATTGAAACTATATAGGTTTAATAAGTCAACCACTGACATCATATCCCGAAAATTTTGTTTATCTGGTATAATCCAAACCCAAGTTAAGAAGGTTCAAAAATACGACGAAGTGCTTCGAGAAAAGGTAGGTAGTGCCCTTGCGCTTTGCTTGGCTCGTCTTGGCGGGGGCACTCCCGTGCCCCCAGATTATTGCTTAGTGGGTTTTACCTATGCCTAATTATATAGTAGTTTCGCCTACTATATATTTTTTTCAGAAATATAGTAGTCGGGCCTCTAATATAGTAGGATACTATATTATATAGTAGGGTTGGCAACCCTACGCGTAAAGTACAACACGTAATGAAATAACTTTTGAAATTGGTTCTAATTAATTATTATAGTGTTTGAAGTTATTCGTATAGTGTAGTTTATATACTAAAATGTACAAGGAAACGTTTTAATTTAAAAGTCTGGCGGATTACCAAGTTTAAAAAATATTATCGTTGAATTTGAATAAGAATCTGACGCGTGTGGGGTCACACATAGCGTTGCCAGGCGTCCGGATAAAGCCGGACATAGGTAGGCTTTTTGATTGCGTGTCCGGCCAAAATAAACGGTGTCTGGCTTGTCCGGCTTTTGTTAGGCTTTTCACATTTCGCAAACGAGCGAGCGCCGACGACTGATTATGACAATAATCAAAAAAACTTGATTTTACATACAATTTTTTTGTACCTATTAATATTGAGACACTAAATCCTCAATAATGTAGGGTGTCCGGCCTTTCTACCCAAATGTCCGGCCAAACTGGCTGGTCTGTCCGGCTATTAGGTTTGGCGACCTGGCAACCCTAGTCACACATGATATTTACCACTTCCTTCAGTCAATATTTGATTTGTCAAATTCAAATGTTTACACGATAATATTCGTAATGGCGTATAGTGTAATAGATATTCAGGATTTTTCCGGCAATCATATTGTATTTTTGTGATTATACTCTTGTTTACTGTGAATTTTATAAAAAAGGTGAACTGATAATGGATACTTGTGTAAGAGGATTTTCTTTTATGTCCGATGGCAAAGCTGATTTGCAGGTTTGTACAGATTTTTATTTTGATATTTTCAATCTTCTCTAAAAAACTTTTTTGCCTCAATTCGATTCATCTCAGCTATTCCAGCTGTGAAAGCTAACAAAGATAGAATAACAGCAGCACCCTCAGGAATTGGATTGCGGTTTGTAGTATAGCGCCAGCGCCATCTGTGATAGAAGTAAAAAACCACTAGGATGCATGATAAGTACAAAATTGAAACGTTACAGCAATTCACACAAGTGCATACAAAATTCGTATAAAAATCTGGAAATAAATAAAAAAATAAAATAAAAATACAAATCTTTTATTGACAGACTACATAGGGCACATTGTGTTAGTGTCTAAAATTATCTTATAAATTATGTTAGTATACCTTACGAAACAAAAAGAAAATGGTCATAATCTAACCACAGATAGCTTCACCACGCCCCATGTAAGACACGAAGCTTGATAAACCTAATGGTAGGCCCATCCAGCCTTTCAGCAAACACCCTCAGTAAATAAAACACGAAATATACTAAGGACGTAATAACAAATTTATGAATTAAACTTTAATTTATAGGTAAGTAGGTACACCAGTTTTCTTTGTTCGTTTCTTGCGTTACGTTTTATTGTAATGTTCTCGAGCCTATCTACTTGTATAAGTCACAAACACTTTCACAAAACCACAGTTAATGCTGGAATGTGGTTGTTTCTTGATATATATGTATAGAGGAAACGAAAGCTCAACTCGACGTAAATAACACAAAAACACCAAAAAAATACAAGAAACTTGCGCAGGAGTATGTACCCACACCGGCAAAATAAAAATCTTGTGACATGGACACTACTGACTACGGTGACATTTAAATTTTATACAGGTTACAGGGTTGCTACCATTTGGTGTCAACTGTAAACCTCACATGTAGTTTTAGTTAAGTTGGTTAGGATATTATTAGTTACTTAAATTAATTAATGAGGTTTATGTAAATTATGTTCATTTTATTTTACGTCACATTAATCACGTAAAAAAGTGGTAACATCGACCAAAGTTTATTTCGCTTGGCTTACAGATGGCTCTATAATCAGAATTTCATGATCATATTTTGTTCGTGAGTTACCAGGGCATGAGGTAGGTACAGACGCCAGCAGGTCAAGCTACCCGAAACTGTCAAATTTTTCCAATCAACCTTAAACCTTAATACTTTAGCGTTAAAGTTGAAAATCCATTAAATAAATTTGACAGATTGTAGTAGCTTGATGTGCTGGCGTCTGTACCACCGTACTTACTTTAGCCCACACCCCGCACTTTCACCAAGATCTTACTCAATAAGAACTATATGGGATGCCACGAATACTTTTAGTTAGATATTAAGTGTCTTAATCGGCTTTTTTCATGTAAAACTGTAACTCATCAATTTTTCATGCTGAAAATGTGACTATATTATTATTTCGTTTAGCACCATCTATTAACAAATACACGAACTTGCAGTACATTGAAGGCAGTGAACTCGAGAGGACGTGGCGGAGCACACGTAGGGAGCGCATGAAACAACGGGAACAACTGATATGGGACAACTTTGTGAAAGAGCAAGACGCCGTCAAGGGTATTTGTAAAGGTATGAGAGTTCTTATCTATTCACAATCTACAACATATGATAAAGGGGTAAATATAACAGCCGGAACATCCACGACACAAGGGGAGCTGCCGATGCGTATCTAACCTTTTTTTTTGTAAGGCCCATAGAGCACCCTCGATATTTGCAACGACTCAAAACTGTTATGTTCTATACCAGATGACCCGTACCAGTTTTTGGATCCGTTGCCAGAATCTTGTATGAAAGAAATAATGGAAAATGAACAGCCGAAAGTGACTCGGGAGAATTCTGAAGAGGAAGCTAGAGCGAAGGTACGTAAGGAACAACAACTCATACATACATAGTGCCAGAGTTACAAATATTATGTAAAAAATTGACTAGCTATTACCATTTTAATATTACTTAGTCCGGTGACAGAAAGCTAAGTATAGCTACCTACGACGCAAGCTTAGTAATAGGGTCCCGTTGGTATTCGGAAACGGAACCCTAATAATACAATAAACACAAACACACATACAGTATAACTTAAACGTGTTTTCTTCGTTCCACTCTCGTTTCTCGTATAAAGGAGCAAGCTCAACACGGCACTGGCGACAATTCTTCCGGAGAGGATGGACAGCATACGTGTGTGGTCACCTTCGCGGATGACTTGGACAGAGACGACTGCGACATGTTCAACATATTTGATGATGACCAGTCAGGTAAGGCTCCGCGACAGTTCTGGTGGACTGGTAAAAGATTCGAGAAACAATTACGTGGTGTTCCAACTCTATCTGTAGACATAATTTGCCTAGCAGCTAGTCCTATTATCTTGGACTCATAAAAACTCTTTCAAGGAACGTAGGTAACCTAATCACCGCGACTATTCGCTTCACGACTTTGGTTTGCAAACATTCGTGTGCGAGCTTTTGTTACGCAGCGATCATTCATTCGTGAACGAACAGCTTGTTGAGTACACACGGCTACACATCAATCTATGCAAAACCAGCATTGGCTGACCGTTCATTCTGAGAAAATATCATACAAAGTGAGGCCAAGACAAACTGGTTTTGTATAGCTTGACGTGTAGCCGTCTGTACGTGAATGCGGACACAAAAAAACAAATTGTAATACTTAGGTAGCTGTGCTCGCGAACGAATTATCGTTTCGCGAATGAATGTTTGCATCACCGTCCTTCATGTAAAAAGGAGCCGTAGTATTCATTAACTTAAAAGTAATGGATTCCTGTCTGAACAGGATGTTTGCTCATATCATATCATCAAACAATTTTTTTAAATAGATGAACGTTTTTTATTTCTATCGGCTTTAAGACAAGTTGCCCTTCTTAGGAGGAGAAGACGAGGCCCTGAATGAGTCCAGTACCCCAGATACAGTGCGTGAGAGACCACCAGAGTCTAATCGATCCTCCGCTGACCAATCGCCAGAAATAGATATCGACCTTAAAAAATCTTCAAGTACGTTGTATCCTTATTTTTTTATCAAGTAGGCTTGCTTAATCGTTAAGTCATTGACTGCCACCGCGGTCACCAGTGACCGCCAACAATAGATTTTCTATTGTGTCTGTTATCTAGCAGTCAACGTGTTATACTTATACTTTATTCTTACGAGTAAGATACGCTAAGGTTCACTCAATCAATCATTTATTATTTGTAAAACATAGGTAACAAAAAGAAATACAGATCTTAAAGGTAAATACAGGTAAGGTAAGGTAAGGTCAGGTTGGTAAGGTTGATAGGTATTGTTAAAGATAATATGGGGGGTTACCATTACACTCTTTAGCAGATTAATACAAAAGGGAAATGTGAAGCAATTTTGAACTATGTGCGGTGCAAATGTTAGCTGCCCTGCTGCAAATGGTTAAGGTAGGACTGTAGTGGCATCTACATCGCCACGAGCGAACTACGCATCAAACTGGCGTCACCAAAATCCTGCATCGCGCAAGCAAAGTTTACCGCCCAACTAGCATAATTATATACTTACAACGTCCCGACATCAATAGTCGCGCAGTTGCCCACCAGACGAGACACCCGTTTGGCCGGAGGATCCTCCCTTTTCTACGGAGGATGTGTGAACTTTACACCCTGTTCCTCATACCTACCGCTATAGGACGGTAGGGCCCCTAAAATTGCATTTGAATCCTTTTATCTGCCAAGTGCCAATAATGACTTATCTTTCAGGTAAATCATCTGAGAACGTAGCGAGTGTGATCGAGAGCAGTATCTACTGCGCCAGAGTGAAAGAACTAAGAGCGAAGATCACCGAAGAGCTTCTAGCTTTGATGTTAGTGCTTAATTAACTAATTTTCTTTTAAGTCTACTATTCACTACTGTGCCAATAGTAACAGTCTTCTAAATTCTTATAAACAACGTAGAGCTCCTTAGTGAAAAGTTCGTCCTTGAAAATCAACCGTACCTTTGCCGCCAAACAGAAGGAACATTCCAGGGTGGGGCCTATGCCTAAGCACCGCGGTAAGTCCGTAGTTTCGGTCGAACAATGAATGACAACATGAATGATTTGATAGTTATCCCTACTCCCGATGCGTTTTCGCTCGTCCGAAAAATTTCATTTGGCACTTTGACGGTTCTGAACTCATGATGATAACATCAACTGATACAGGACATCTCTAGACCGCCGCGACATACTGTTGGCAGCTGAGGCGGAAGACATCACGCGGATGGTCAAGAGGTCAGCAGAGTTCTGCAACAGGTTCAATAGGATCTACATGTATCAGCTGCAAAGACAGGTAAGTCCTCATATAAACAAGCGATAGCAACATATATCAACGGCAGAAGGAACAGCAGCCGTCGACGAGTGTCGATAGGGAAGGTTTTAGGCTTATAATAACTTTTAACTCCTATAATACAAGCTTGACTTAGTTTAGGAGTTAGAGATGTTCCATAATTCTATGTGACAGCGTACAACCTCTAAACTAAGATTTAACTTTTTATTAGATTAAGAAATTGTTGTAGGTACCTACCTACCTTGATGAAATAAATATTTTATTTATTTAATATGTATGAAAAATTAACGCTATAATTTTCAAGTTTACATGGTCAAGCGTGAAGCTAATTTCAGTTAATTAAACAAAGTGAAGTGGTCACAAGCTTTATCATAAAGTTCACATATCTTTTGGATTGCAGCAATATTTAGCACCCTAATTAACACACGTAACACAGTTTCAATCACAATCCGAGAGTTTTGAAGGATATCTATGTATAATCCATTGCTTCATTAGTTTAATAAATGTGTCTGCTCAACAACGTGGATAACGCAATGAACCTGACTAAACTGTCAAAATTAAAGAAAATGCGATCAATTGTCATTTTATGTGTGTTACGCATTCGCCCCTCTGACTGGATGCAATAAACCAAAGTAACACCCTGTTTTCTCCTGACGATTATGCCAGTAGCAATCTTGGTGACTGGCTTGACTACAGTGGCGTAACTATACCCTTTTGTGGCCCGTGGCAAATTCATGGGATTGGTAGGGGGCCCTCCGTCAATGTAAAGGCAGAATGACACCTCAAAATTTTCCGTGTTTTTCAATTTTAATGTATTTTTTTCGAAAAATCATTGAGTTTCAAAAATACGCAATGAATGTACGCAATATGGAAGGAGTGATGGGGCTATGGAGAAATGCTGCACTTGCACGCTGCGTGAGCGTACCGTGATCCATCGCCACTCGTTCGATGTCCACCGCGCACAGGATGGATGGAAAGCAGCACATGAAGTGATTTTTTGCTCCGTTGGTGTAATTGCCGTATGGCGTTCCAGTGTGAGAATAAATAAATAAATAAAGAAGCTCAACCAACGTTATATTTTTTTTACTGGCACTTTGCCCGCGATTTCGGCCACGTAGATTTCGTAATTTCCCTACAAAACTGAATACCTGACCGCTTCCTTAGTCTAGTGGTCGAAAAAAGTTTGCATTTCTATACTTAGGTATGTTAGGATCCTCCTGGGGTCATGGCCCTCTCAGGCCGGGGGCGCCCTCCGGCTGGGGGCCCGTGGCATTTTGCTACTTCTGCTACCCTATTGTTACGCCACCTTGTCTACCATCAAAAGAATATCTAATAAAGAGTCTGTTTCCCATTTCGTTGCTAGATCCACGACATAAAACGCAACAGCAACCACTCTCTGCCGTTCGCCAAGCACACGCAGTTCCAGTCGCAGATGACGAGGATCGTGTCGCTGCATCAGAACCTACTGCAGTCCTTTATGGTTTGTGTTACTTTCCTAATCTTCCTATTATAGGTACTAAAGGCTATTTGTATTTTGTATAACGCACTGCGTAAACCAAAAGGAAATTAAAGCTGCTATCAGACGCTTCCCTCAAGTGAAGGTTCATTTTTATTTTATTCCACATTAACATGACACCGAGAAAAGGATATAAGCTCAACTGTCACTAATAATACACAATTATTTTTGACACAATAACTACACCCGTGTACAAAAAAAAAACCCCACCCGTGTTCCTTCTGTTGCCTACCAAACGAGAGGATATCCCCTTTCAAAGAGAGTAGATTGGTGGTGTAATTATTTACACACAGTAAAGCGTCTGCCTGGTGCGAACCCACGACCTCCAACCCGTACGTCGTGACCGCTACCACTCGCCACCACTACTCTCAAAACAGAGAAGGAAAACAGCATATCCTAGAACCAAAAATTGGAAAACATGTGACATCTACCAGCCCACTCCCTCGTACAGAGAGGAGGCCTGTGTCTCAGCAGTGGGAACAAGTAATAGGCTATAATTATGCTGTTCATCCGCTCCTTTCATTTCGCTTTGATATTAAACCGACTTAAAAAACACCGCCATTTACAAAAGCGTTTTCATAGAGTTATATAGAAACCAGCCGCTTCACAGCGGTCTGTCGTTACGATTGAGCGACGTTGCCGTTTACGTTTGCGGTCGCTTTCAGAAGAGCATCTTCATGCTACAGCTAAGTATATTGCGCAGGTGTTCCACAAGTCGTTCGCGCAGACGTGCTGCGTGCGCGAGAGCGCGGGCGCGCTGGGCTCGCTGCTGGCCGCCGTGCGCGACTCCACGCACATGTGCCTCAACGTGTCGCCGCCGAAGGACTTCACCGCCTGCCTTGACCTTTATAAGGACGTGAGTAAACACTTCAACTCGAAATTAAAATCAAATTAGGCGCCTGTCCAACCGCCGACGAGGAATCATCTTTTTTCTCGCTCAAGAAACGTGCATACAGGGTGACAGAGAAACTCGCCGTATTCCTTGAAAGGCGTTATACTAGAGGTCATTACCAACAAATTAAATCCAGTGAACTAGGGGTCAAAACTGGATGGTCAAAAAATTTAAAAAATTGCTATTAAAGACCTTTTATTTCTGAGATTATGTAAGTTATGCAAGCAATTTTTTAAATGATCACTCATTTTTCTACTTTCAGAAAAGTATCAATTAAATGTATGGAGTGGAGTAGTTTTTTCTCATAATTAAGTTATTTATTTTTGGTAACAAGTCAGAAAAATTCTAAGAAATCGAAGAACCGACACAACTCCGTAACCATCCAGTTTTGAACCCTTGTTAACTGGACTAAATTTGTTGCTAATGACCTCTAGTATAACGCCTTTCAAGGAATACATCGAGTTTCCCTGTCATCCTGTATATCATGACAGTCCGTCAAAACGCCTGCTTTCTAATGCTTTAGCTATAAAGAAGTGGCTCAAAAAAACACCCCGAATTATTAACCAATCCAATCCAATCTTACATTTTATTAAAAAACCAATCAATTGTCAATTAGTCATCGCTATCTTTGAAGTCACGTTATCACGACAGGTTCTTGTTTTTGCCCAGTTTTAGTCAAAATAATATTAAATTTCGTTTTTGTCAGGACTTGTTATCAACGTGCGACAAAGTGGACGAATTCGTCAATGAGTATGCTATCAGGTGCGAAGAGTTTTTGAACAGATTCGATTCAGCGGTAAGTGTTAATTTAATAATACCTATAGAGTATAGACCAACCTGCACTGGGCCCACGTGGTGGATTACGGCCCATTCCCTATCACAAAGAGGAGGCCTGTGTCCCAGCAGTGGGAAAATTATAGGCTGAGAATGCTATAGACAAAACACCCGGTTTCTGTATTGAGAATTTGAAGTTGAGTAAGTACTTGTCAAACTTTTCTTTAGCGTTACGTTCTTCAATGTAGCGCGCGAATTTAAAAAAATCTTAATACCTTGAGAAACCGATTACCTAATTATTATGTTCGTTGTGGTTTATTTCCTTCAAAATATTAATATTTCAGTAAAATAGAAATATTATCAAAATATTTTCAAAGTCAAAGTCAAATCATTTATTTCAAATAGGCACATTAAAGGCACTTTTTCTTCTTTTTATTTGTTGTTTACCGTACGTTTTTATTTTTTTTTATTTACAGTAATCTGTCTCTCATTCTGTCATGCCATGTTATGTCATGGTTTCTGATTTGATCTGATTTTTGAAAATGTATGTAATCTCTAGCAGGAAAGAAAGAGCAAAGTATTTACAAAGTAGTCAGTTACAGAACCACAAATTATAGATGGAGCCACTGCCACTGACGTCACATTACCCTACATCATGCAAGCAACATTTGCAAGGAAATTCACAAATAGTTAAAATATTTTTGTTTTTCATAGAACAGCGTCAGTTCAAAGAAAACAAAGAAAGAAACGAAAGTAAAGAAGAGACCCTGGAATAATAGAAATCCCATCAAAAGTGGTAAGTGACACGTCTTGATAACTAATATTTTTTTGACACTAACATACTTATACTGCATTCGCGACTTATTTGCCAAAAATGTAAACAAATATGAGTTTATAGAAAAGTAACTTTCATTCCTACAAAGTAAAGTTCAGTTTACGCTACAACTTCAAACATTTTTATAACTTTTTCAATAGTGCTAGTGACTCTGAAATCAACTTAATTACCATTAAAATAAAATTGATATTTGTTTAACTTGAAATAACATCAATTTGAAACAAATTTGAATAGACTTCTCATGTAATGTTAGGCATAAACTACAGAAAGGCTATAATAGTTGACATTATTCCTACTTACTCCTTACATACCCACTTCTTTCCCTCTTTACGTAGTAGATGCTCTTTTTGCTTCATCCATATTCATACATTTAGTCGTACACGCGCGCTGGTCGAGAGTGCTATTTCTTTGTTAATACTTCTACTATCTAGATGTCAAAGTATGTTTTTTACTGACAACATTTATGTATAGTCGACCTCGTAATTGCTTTACCACCCTAACGTTGAATGTCACTTGCACGTCATGAAACGTCAAGCGGGGTAATTGCGTAACACACTAACAGTAGCAGTGGCTTTCATTTTGACAGTTCAACAACATTCATTGCTTTATTTACTTTTTTGAGCAGATCATATTTTCGAACATATTTATTTATTTATAATAAGCACACCAACAGGACAGTCACTTACAATTCTAATTAAATATAATTTCAAATTGGCATTTTTATTAACCTTGCAATTAACAGAGGGGCAATTCTCGTAATTTTAAGACCGTTCACAGTCTGATCTCAGTCTCATTCTGTCAAAAAATACTTCTAATTTCCCTAAATTTTGACAAGTTTTTGACATTTGTTTGTCGCTGAGATGAGACTGTGACTGGACTTTGAACGTTTTAAATTACAAGAATTGGCCTTCAGGTATGCATGACATTTAACATAAAAATATTAGAGACAAAGCAATGGATATGAATATGAAGCAATGGATTAGCAATATCCTTCAAAATGATTCATATTGTGATTGAAAAGGTGTTATGCAATTAGGTCAAATTCTATTATTGTTTTAAGACCAATTTGACAAATATATACAGGCTGTTAGTGTAAACACCGTTATCCTTGAAACCAGTGGTTTGGTTTCACTTATAGAACGTAAATTCAATGAAAAAAATATATATATTTTTTTAAAGTAAAGTCTCAATTTTTCCTCAAAATTATTTCACCCTATACAAGTGCACGCAAGGGCAAAGTAGACGGAGCGCGGGAAACAGCGCGTCGTCAGTACTTCCCTTATCTATGCAGCGCGTACCGCAAGCCGGCAAGCGCATGAATTTACGGACGGTGTCGGACAGAAACTTTCTTACATTTTTGAAAGAAAATAACGTTTATTTATTTTTAAATTATGATAAACATTTTTATAATGAAGTCAACTACCTATGGTTTTAGTGACAACGGTGTTTACACTAACAGCCTGTATAGTTTCAACCTTAGTATATATAACCAAATATATATAGGTTCAATTTCCTGAGAGTTTTTGAGACAAGTTCTAAAGCAACTACAAGGTTGACAAGACCACTTGTTTATTAAAGGTACGGAATCACAACTGTCCATGTATTCCGCGGACACCGTGCGGCTGAACCTCAATGCGAAATCGAACACTAGCTCCAAAGACAACCAAATGGGGTAAGCTTATAAGAATTCTAAAAATTGCCATACTCATAATTTTTCGTAGGTCATAATATCATCATCTGCCTAGGTTTCCCCAATTACGTTGGGGTCGGCTTCCAGTCTAACCGGATGCAGTTGAGTACCAGTATTTTACATAGAGCGACTGCCTATCTGACCTCCACAATCCAGTTACTGGGTAATACGATACCCCTTTTAATAAGACTGGTTGTCAGACTTACCATCAGGTGGGGTCTTCGAGTGAGATTGAAAATGCGCTTAAAAAAAGTCATATACAACAAGCTAGAGGGTCATTGTACTCATCATTATGAACAACTTTTATTATGGGACCACACCCGAAATCCCGAAACAAAAATCTGGTGTTCCCTACATTTGCGAACCGCTGAGTTAAGGGATATAAAAAAACACGTTGTATATATTTTGCAAGCCTTGTTGTTAAGATAGTCATAATCATCCAGAAGGCTTCTAGAAGGTGTAAGAATGCTCATCGTTTACTCATGCAGAAGTTCATCAAAGATGCGCATTGGTGCTGGCACCAATATCAACCTGAAGAGAGGACCGGGTGACAAGAACGTTGAGGAACCCAAGAGCACGAGAAGGTTTGTATTGCTTTCATTACTTATTAAGTTACGCTGGAACAGCTTGAACTTGTTCTCAATTATT
Organism: Apamea sordens; assembly: GCA_945859715.1. Taxonomy (NCBI): domain Eukaryota; kingdom Metazoa; phylum Arthropoda; class Insecta; order Lepidoptera; family Noctuidae; genus Apamea; species Apamea sordens. The sequence goes on along the minus strand of OX243998.1, from coordinate 19,853,708 downwards.
ATTTGTTAGTTTTTCTTATTTTGTGAAGTTACAGAGCAGTGGTAGGCCAGTGGTAGCGAATTACGAGTTGTAAGTCTTAGTTTCAAACCCAGACAGGCGCTTTACTTTGTGTAAATTATTTCAACACCACTGCTCGCAAAACGATGAAGGAAACTATTGTGAGAAAATCGGCATGTCCTAGAACCAAAAATTGAGAAGACGTCTGCCAACCCGCACTTTACCCGCGTGGTAGATTACGACCCACTCTCTGTCATTGAGACGATACCTGTGACCCAGCAGTCGGAAAATTGTAGGTTAATCATTATGCTACTTGTTTGTGTTATTTTTGGAACGAGATTCCTTAACGCAGCTTGCGGTATGAGTTGACTGGTAGAAATCGTCACGTAAGGAAAAAACGGTTTGCCTCCTCCAAGCGACTTTCTCTCTGTCTGTTTCTATTTTAAACGTGTGTGTCTGTGCGTGCGAGTATCGCGTAAGGCACACCCTCTTTCCTGACGGGGGTCCCCCGACCGCACACGTAATTTTTTTCGTCGGGTCTAAAAAAAACAGCTATTTCATAGAAAAGTGCAATACGCGATACCTACGCGATCAAAATGTTTTTAGACCAATAAATTACCGACGGGAAATTTCGGGCTTCAGAATCATGTACATTGTACTGAATCCATAGTAACAGGTTGCACGTCAATGTCCCTGCCACTCTGTATAATGCCAAGCGATCCCAACATTATACTGTAAAAATATCTTCAAAGGCTCAACTGGCTATCAAACAGTTAAGGATCAATGGGAGCCTGACATTAGTAAAGATTATTGAGTAGCGAGTATTGAGCGTGACATCAACAATGTGGTTCCGTTAGGTCTCGTCGTCCACTGATGCGCGACCCGCATGCGGGGCGCCCGCGAGCGCCCAAACCTGCGCGCGAGACTGATATACAAACCATGGTGGAAGCTGTTGGAACGGTAAATATTTTTAGGCTAAAATCTTGCTAAGTATAATATTGTGAAAAACCGTCGAACTCTTAATAGTTTTGTTTTTTTAATCATGTAAATTGAAACATCGCTTACATAGGTTGACACATACGCCGATTCGCTTGTTCACAAACAAAAAAAGAAAAAGATGCACTGAACTTAAATTTAGTTTAGTTTGTGAACAAGGGAATCGGCGCCATTATCTAACTGTCACATTATTTATATATTACCTTGACATTTTATAAAGTACAAGTGACATTCAACCAATGGAAAGGTGGAAAAGCAATTACGAGTTCGACTACACGTTGTTATTTTTTATTATTCTTCTTCTTCCTGCCAGTACTTACATCTTATCTGACCGGAGAGACCTGTACCTTCAGTTCTCTTGTTTACCTCTCGTAGTTGGAACTTTGACCTTCAATATCTTTGTAACCAGAAAGTTCCCAGGTATGGTCCAGTACAAAAAAGTCGGGGGACTGGGAGTACAAGTGCTTCGTTATGCGTCTTTTTACACCAATTATTGTGTGCAGTGCGCATCAAGCCACATCAGCTGTGAGGACAGTCCGCGAGACGTCGCGCGCGCCAGCAAGCGCTCCACGCCGCGCCGCGCGCCCCCTGCGCCCGCGCCCGCGCCGCCCGCGCTAGCGCCGCCGCCCGCACCGCCCGCGCTTCTCTCGCAGCACGCCGCGCTCAACACGCCGCCCGTGCGAGGCTCGCCACGCCCGCAAAACACGCAAAACCACTCCACCTTCCTGAGGTAAATAAACCGCCCAAATACAAAATATTGTCAAACATTTTAAAAGAGTACCTAACTATTTAGTGAGTTATTTTGCCCATTCTTCTCCAAACGAAACCAACTTTTGGAAGGGGCGACTAACTCAGTCGTTCAACGCTCAGTTTCTGTAATAGTTCATTCCAGAAACTGAGCGTTGAACGACTACCTATATCTTGTATACATTTTGCCCGCGTAATCACTCTATTTTCTTGTGTTATAATGTATGTATGTTAACGTTAATGTTAAGTGTCTTCTAATGGCCTACTTTGAATTAATGACTTGACTTGGTTTTCCCCCTTATGTAGCCTATTTACGGTCACTTGGGTTGATCAGTTGGAATTTCCTGTCAAAAAATGATCGTGAGTGTCGGAAAACCAATCGGGTGATATCAATGTAGGCCATTCATTACATACACTTACCATCTGCAATCATCTGGCAATGACGCGGAGTAGTAAGTGACTCGGTTTCGTTAAGTAGTTTTTTACACCCGTCATAATTATTTAACAATAAAAATTCCGTCATAGAAAGAACCAGCGTACACCGCGGCCCATGAAAACCTCGGACGTACCTTTGCCCTCGAAGCCAAGACCTGAACCAAAATCAGCAAACGCCTTAAAAGAGTCCCTGAGCTTTACCAGAAACGAGGAGACTGATGAACAGCAGGTGACGTAACTTAATAAAACTATGTTTAAGTCTGATTTTTCCAACGTCATGTTTATCCGAGAATGTTTTGATGGTCAAGAGACCGCATATTGACAACTTTCAGTTGACGTTTAATTTGTCAAATGCATTAAATGTCATTGTACCTAACGTTTGTTTATGCAGGTGATGCCAGTGCTCACAATCAAGTGTGCCATGAAGAAAGACTTGAAGGCAGAGGAGGACAAGGAGGAGGCAATCACTTCGGCGCCTGCTGGACGGGAGGACCCCAATGAGAACAAAAAGGTGAGATTTGTTTGGGACGCCCTGCTAGGACATATCGACCTTATCTGTGATGTTCTTCAGAAAGGTTAGGTGCGTAATACTCGCGGCGTGCGTGTATGACTAGATTTATGAAGGTAAACGATGCAAAAGGAGTATGTTGAGTCGTAGCAAGTGGCGTTCTGGGAGTTTCTGCTTACCCCCATCGGAAATAAGCATGCGTTGTTGTAGGTACTTATTTGTTTTATTCACACCGCGAATTTTCTTTCGCTATTTTAGTCCTAGGGTCTGTGCACATCGGACGAGGTGCAGCACAGTGCAGTTCTAACTGCCAAACGAAAGCGAGCATTGACTTCCTTAAAATAAAGTCGAAAATAAATAACCTGTCTTAATCAGAAACGCGCGCCGCTATCCGCTTTGATGCGCTATCGGGCTATTGGAAGGTTATATTTATTTTCATCTTTATTCTAATTGTCGCATGGTCGATATTTGCTTGGCTTTCACAACCATGCTGCGCTTTGCTTCGCCAACTCTGTGGCTGCCGTTAGCGTACCTACTTAGTAACGCACAGTCCTGCCGAAATTACACGATGGAAATTCAGCGTGCTTTGTCTAATTACCATGCAAATAACTAGTATTTTCCGTAGGCCTCAACTGACGCTGGGGAATGCAGTAAAAACGATGGGTCGTCTAGGAATTCTTCTAGGAACCGCGAGCTTGTGAGAGAAAGGAGTCAGGTAACCTATGATTTTATTTTTATTTGGTTTCAACACAAATGAGTGCTGTAAAAATAAAAGTAAAAATCTATTGTTAGTAGTTTATCAGCCATCTTGTTACCATAACACAAGCATTAGGTTGCTTAGCTTGGGACTAGATGGCGCTGTGTGAAATGTCCAGGGATATTATTATTATTGTTTTGCAAGTAATAAGATGAAATTGACAGATCCATGCGTATCCCACTGCATGCAAGGTAAAAACATCTTGTGAAGAGACGCATATTCTGGAGAAGTAAGTTACCGGTTCACGGAAAGCAGAAAGTAAATAAAATACCAATATCGTCAAAAACAAAATTAAATAATTTATTGGAAACAATAAACATTTCGGAAAAGCGTATAAAATATAATCTAGCTCATTTTAACATTTTTTTTTTATTATGTAAATATATAATTGAATAAATACAATCGAAAGCCAAAAAGCATCACAGCGACTTTTTAAAATTTAATTAAAATTATTTACTTACAACAATTTTCAAAGTTTAAATTAATGTTTAAAACTTATATTAAAATAGCTTAGTTTGTGCAATCTTATTTGCGCAGTAAAAATATGTGTTATCCGGCCATTGGATGGGATACCCACATGAACTATATTTTTAAATGCTTACTACAGCACTTAATACTCTTCAAAACCCATATTTTTCTTAACATAATTTAAAAAAAACACCCATAATAGGTTATCAATACAAAAATATGGCTTCAAGTTGATAAAGAAAGCATTTGACTGAGTATCCCACCTCGCCACTAGATGGCATTGCTTGTCACAAAATGGCCGAAAGAACATAAAAAATAACATTTATTTGAAAATGCTATAACAACATTTTACTTCGTAAAGGTTGCTCAGCATTAATACATGACGTTATCATACATTCCTTAATAAAATACTTTATTCTTTATGAACAAAATGTATTATTTCCTTAAAAAATACTGTCATATAACTGCTGTATCCTTTTGTAATCTTTGTAACAACGTAAAACCTAAGTAATTTATTATTATATTTTATTAGCATAATATTTGCGTTCTCAAAGATCGTAAGTTTGTTGACAGATAATTGGTCGTAGATTAAATATGAAAATTTAAAAATATATATTTGATTAAATATTCTTATAGAAACATGCCAAGACAATAAATAACTGTTAACAACGGTTAATGTGAAAACCAATAGACAACCAACACATGGTCAAAAAGGGTAAAAAAAAGTTCGTAATCCCAAAAATACTTTTTATAAAAAAATATTACTTATTCCTTTTTAAACTATTATGTTCTAAGTTCCCTTTGATCTTTGAGAAGCACCTCTTTTGCTAAGCTATGGTACCGTAATCTTGGCTACTCGATGGGTGTATAAATATGTTTGTGTGTGTAATGTCATTGTGTGCGTTTAGGCGCATTTTCCGCAAAGAGGTTTGTTGTCCATCACGGAGAAAGTAGCGTCGGTTACCGGGTTTCTGCATTTCTGAAATACAAGGAAGAAAGTTATTAGCATTTTTGGTTTAGATTACCCTATGTGTGGTGGGTCAAACCAGCAAAGGTTGGCGCTAGAACTCGCTTTTAGCTTTTGGAGATAGCGTAGATATTTGAAGTAGTTAGCATCTCTCTTTATTTTGCTAATTTATCCAGAAATTTTAACTTTTATACTTTAAGCCTTTATGAAAAGCCATTGCTAGCAATGCGCAATGCAATGCGAGGTCAGTTAAAACTCGAAACGTATAGCTTCCTAATAAAATTATTTCGTCATGTGCACCAATCTTTCTAATATTTTGAAAGGGAACAGGGCTGATAGTATTATTTCATAAACTGTTTCCCTTATTCAGTTTGTGTAAGAACGTCTCAGGAGGTAGTTGAACAAAGGGGATATTGTTTGTTCTAAAAGTATTTGATGAAAATGTAAACAAATGAACAGACTATGAATAATTCAATGTAGGTATATGCTTACCATGCAAGTGAAGCAATCACGGTGCCACTTGGCTTCTAGGGCGATGATGGCCTTATCAGTGATGGCCCTGCCGCAGCCGTTGCAGCGGGCCGCGAACTTGTCAGCGTAGCATCCCGAGCAGTAGGGTCTGCCAGCCTGAAATTACAAGAAAACTTGTTAATTTATATCAACCCTACATTTATCCCACTTTATTTGGTGTCAGCGCAGCGTGTTTTTTCCTTCAATACCTCTATCTGCTATTTCAGTAGGAATTTACTTGTTTTCTAGTAATACCTACCATTTTTCGTACAAGTCACCCATTGTTTCTTTTGTCTCCCAAAAAGGGCTTTTCTTGGAGCATTGGTCACCGATTTATTCGTCATTATATTTTGAAACTGTGGGAGCTTTCTAAGGTAGTTTTTTTTCCGCTACAAGTATTGTGAACCTGTTCTTGGCTTTAATAAAATTCATTAAAATATTTTGGTAACGCTTAGCCGAGCGAAAACCTAGTCCTCGTCAAACCTCGTCTGTCAAACACATATATTTCCAAAATCTGTTGTATTATCTCCGTCTTTTTATTTCAATAGCAATCAGATATTAACCTGTTCCATAAATCCGCCTCCTCCGAGCTCCTTCTTGCATCCGCCGCAGACGAAGTGGTTAGCATGCCAGGACACGCCCAAGGCTTGGATCACGCGCTGAAACAGAACAATAGCACTTTAGTATGGGGGCAAAGGTTACAATGACTCTGGGGATTTGATTAGTGATCAATTATGTCTTGGTGCTGTGATCATCAACAATACGTAAAAAATATTTGAGCCCAGAAATGTATTTGCTAAATGACACAAGACTCAAAGATTATAAAAAAAAACAACACATTGAATTTCACATAAACCTACATGGGCACTTCGTCAGCAGCTAGGTTCACGGTTACAGTAAGAATTCGTTTCCTAAGGAGAAGAGACGGCAAGGACCTCCACAGTTACCTACCTACTCATAAATGCGAAAGTTTGTACGGATGGATGGATAGATGGATGGTTGTTACTCTTTTACGCAAAAAACTACGAAACGGATTTGAACTAAATTTGGCACACAGATAGTTTATAACCAGGATTAACACATAGGATACTTTTTATCCCGATATTCTTACGGGATCGAAACTTATGCGGGTGAAACCGCGGGGAACAGCTAGTTAAAAAATAATTTAATTAATCGTCATATTATTGTATCAGTCAACGGGCTAGGCAGACAAATAACTATCTATCTGCATAACACACCTTAGTAATATGTTGTTATCAGCATGAAGACGCCGCATTATACTGATTAAAGTTCATTAGGAACCTATTTATGCGAAGAAAGGTGACCCATTATTTTCTACAATCCACCGGGTGTTTAATCAAAATGAACTAAATCACTATACAGACAAGTCTAATTGACCATCACTAACTACTTAAATCTTAACACAGCAGTGTGTTATACCAAAACAAATAAATAATTCTAAATTGCTCGGAGATAAAAAACTGAACTGATTATAACACAATGTAGATGTATCATGTCTTCCCATGATGATGTCACCTCCATGGCGGCCATTAAACGATGGGCCATTGTTTTGGACCATGCCTGCCTGCCTTGCCGACCGGTTTGAGAGGAGGTTGGAGCTTTAGACGATTTAGATGTCTAGATAGCTAATAGGTCATTAAGACCTGTTTTGCAGTGTTTGGATTGGCAGTAGTAAATTGAGTCTTGAAAATGCATGATGAGCTTGGTAACTCTTTTAAATCCAAAAAAACACTTAGAAATAGTTACTTTTTTATTGTGAAATGGGCCTGCTCATGACCCATGACCTCATCGATCTCGCTTGATGAAAGCTGTGGATGAGGTCTACGATAGAACGAGCGTGCCCAGAAGATGCCTGTTCACTCTTACTTTGCAACCTAAAAGGCCAGCACATCAAGCTACTACAATCTGTCAAATTCCTTTAATAGATTTTTAACTTTATCGTTAAAGGATTAAGGTTCAAGGTTGATTAGGAAAATTTGACAGTTTCAGGTAGCTTGACCTGCTGGCGTCTGTACAAAGGCTACATATTGACTTACCTACTGACTATTAAATTAGACTTGGTCAAAAAACAATATACTTACCAAATATCTATTTCTTTGGTTAAGTATAGAAAACCTACGTCTTTACGTAACGAACATATTATTATTATTATACATATGCAGTAATATTTAAATTTCCATTATCACTAACAATATTTGTAATTAGTAAACATTTCAAGAGTTCGGCATTGTCAATGCAAAACATTGACATTCGTTGTACAAGTATTTTTTATTGAAACAATTACGAAGCACAGTGCTCTGCGGAAGTGATTGGTCATTCACTAATCATCGTGATGCGTCAATAATTTGGTTAGACTGTTTAATTTCGAACCAGTCATTATCTTTATACAAGTTAAGTTTATACAAGTTAAGTTTATAAGGTGAGCAGAGATCTAAACTGTATCTGTCTGAATATGATCTTCTATTTAAAAAGCCTTTATTGTCTAAAGCCAAGACCTCGTACGATTTTTTCATGCCACCAAACTCCGTCCGAAATGTTCATACTTCAATATGTGATGTACTCGAAATCTCCCTGTCATTTGCATTATTTCAATCCTCCATCAACTCTCATATCAACTTCAAAACAGTATTGAACATAAATCGAGTCACAGTATCTAGCCAGATTGTTTTTACGGCTGCATTGCTTCCGTTCATATTCAGGGGACAGTAGTTTTACTCTGGGGTACTTCAGAGGAACTGTGGAATGGAAGGATCCCGCATTTCCACAAGTTTCTTGACCTTTTGAAAATATTTCCCGTCGATATTAGCGTGAATAACAAATCGCGCATGTCCACATGGCCTATGCCTATAATGCTCCATACCAGACTCCTTCGTGGGTGGTGTACGATGACAAATATACTTTCGCTACTTGGAGCCTCATACCTTGTAGGGTTCGCAGAAGACCCTGACCGGTGTGATTCACCTGGCCTTTATCATAACACGTCACACTATAACATACCTACCTATATGTAGTATGTATGGCTTTAATGAGAATAACGTGGTAATTATTACTTTTGAACCTTCCGACCCCGGCTTGTGGTCACATCAAGTGTCAACTTATGTAGTTGGTCAATCAATTACAGCTGACAGCTGAATGATTCAGATCAGAGGAACATTTAACACGTGTTGTAACGTGGTTATCTTAAAACATTAAAAATTTGGGAGGAAAATTTCTAGCAGGATCTAGTTTTTTTTCTTTTGAGGTTAGAAAATAATGTAACACTGCTTAGCGGCAGAAATAAATAAATATATAACGTCCCCGGAGGAGCCCTTTCACCAGGAGTTTCACTGCTTAGGATATGCACCGAATATAAATTACCAATGCCCTTCCAAAAGGTCACATTCTTTGGCAACCTGCCACAGGTATCAGTCTTAGGACATACGCCTTCCATATTAGTGCCATCCCTCTTAAAGGTCATAGTTACAATCGGCCACGGGTTAAGAAACGCTACCCTAAAAAGGTATGCACTGCCTATATCGGTGACATCCTTCACAAAGGTCAGATATGTACGTAGTATTTGTAACCATGCTGTTTTAAGTATGCAAATGAAGTGTGGATTGTACCACGTGATGCGACTCGGTTCAATGATGTCACCAGAGAAATTAATTCAAGAACTCGCATTTTGAACCAGATGAATCCATATATTCATTTTTTCTTCCCAGCTCATACAGGAAGTGCTGAAGGGGCGTTTTGGGAGGTGTCCTTTGCATAATGAATAAATAATTTTTGAATGTTGAGTACAAAAGGGCAATATAGGTACTGTTCTTCATGTGGCATTATAGAAAAACTAGGGCAGAAGTTCCGATAAAGACAGACGCATCAATTACCTTTCTGATCAGGGTGAACACAATATTCCCTGAAGACTTTTATTATTGAAATCATTCATTCAATCAATCAATCATCAGCAATCTAAAGTTGAACTTTGAACGCTTCAAAGTCTAAAATGATGACAACATATTTCCCTATCCCAAGTTGACTTGCAACTAGGCTATCTATTGGACTATTAACCCGCACTATTGTCCCACTTACAATACAATTATCATATTCTGATTCATTCTCATCAAATTCCTTACAAAAGCTTCATAAATAAAACGCAACATGCTATGAAGCTTGTTGATGTGGCGGCATCGAAAGTCACAATTTATGTGCGTTGATTGCGTCACTCACTGCTCGGTTAAATGATAGCACTCAATCATCTAATTAGCAAGCAAAGTGTGCTAGGAATACTACAGCATCGTAATTAAAATGCGTTATTTGTAGAGGAATTCCTTGGAAAAATTGTTGTTTTAATTTTAAATATGTTTTTTTTTTTATAAATAATGTAGCTACCTAAGCACACTGGCTCTGTTCACTAATAATAAGTGAAACCTAACCACAGAGCAGCGTATGTACTACTAACGAACATAAAGACAGTAACGATTTAAAATTGACTAGCAAGATTTTCAAGCTTTCAAAAAGTTCTATCACAATAAAATCTTCCTAACTCCAGAAAGCAGATATACGTGAAGTTATATAGTTTCTCATGAATGAGACGCACTATAGTCAGAGGAACGAGTCGTACGGAAAGTTTCAATTATGAAGGCGGGTAGTTAAAAGAATAGAAAAATACCAAAGAAACGCTGAATGGGTTTTTAGAAAGGTGATGTGTTCTGTTCTGATGGTCGTTGGGACACAAATCTGTGGTTGGGGTAGAAGTGTTTTTGAGTGATAAATTACCGCTAAAAGAGATGTATGGTAGAAAGAAACAAATTGAGACAAGGACAGGAGAATTATGATGGTGGACGAGACGAGGTACAGACGTCAGCACATCACTACAATCTGTCAAATTTCTTTAAGTAATAGATTTTCAACGTTATCGCTAAAGTGTTAAGGTTCAAGGTTGATTGGGAAAATTTGACAGTTTTGGGTAGCTTGACCTGGTGGCGTCTGTGCATGAAACATTATAACTGTCTGTTGGGTGACGGGCATAATGACACGTGCTCAGTATGGTGCACGTGACCTACGAAGTATAGCTGTAAGTTACCTACGTTCCTGTCGTTTTATTTAAATTGAATAGTAATGTCGATGACAATTGCCACTTAGAGTAAATCAACTTCCCTATTGATTCATTGTGAGGTTTTACAAACATTAGCTTACTTGTAAGTAAGTATGAATAATCATGAGTTTAATTACTTATAAAGGTGGTTCTTATAACAGACTAAACCTTAATACTCGTGTGCATAAAACATATTATTCTAAAAGGTTAGAAATGAAAATACTTTTACTGGTTGGTAAGAAAGACATAATTTTATACGTCGGCATTATTTTAGACGGAAGGTAGGTAAGTATATTCTAAGCTTTTCAAAAGTTTATTGTTTTGTCAAAATATTTTTGACCGCTTTAATTTTTCAACTTTTTCTTTTCTTTCTTGATATATCTCATGTCCCAGCCCAGCACATCAAGCTACTACAATCTGTCAAAATTCTTCAATAGATTTGCAACTTTATCACTAAAGCATTAAGTTCAAGGTTGATTGGGAAAATTTGACAGATTCGGGTAGCTTTAAGTGCTGGCGTCTGTACCTGGGTGTATTTACCGATAATGTTTAGTTTGTTTCATATACCTATTGTTAAAACTATCACTGATAGGTAAGGTCATTACAGGTCTGCCCGTGCTTCTTATATATAAGGTGCTATAAAAATATCTGCCACGGCTGCAGTGGGAGATAGTATTGTGTTTATAGACTACAATAGTAAAGATAAATTATTGATTATTCGTCATATTTTTTTTCATACAAAAAAAATGTACGTATAAATTTGAATTGATTTATTAGTATAAAACCATCCCGTAGACTTGTAAGCTGTTACCGCACCGCACTGAATTCAATTAAAAAACGCCGGCGACGTTCATTCATACACTGTTGCCATTCTTATCAAACAATGCCGCCGTGCGCGGCGGCCACTCGGTCGTGAATTAACTGCTCCGGGGTACGAAAGTTCTTCACTATTGTAATCTATAAACACAATACTACCTCCCATTAAAGCCGTGGCAGATATTTTTATAGCACCTTATATACAAGGTAGGTAAAGGTATAAGCTCAGACAGGGTCTTCGGTATGAAAAACGAAGTTTTCCTGTGTAGGTTTTCTGCATTAATTGAATCCGTCAAGCAAAAATAACGTACCAAAGCTATTAAAAATCAATTAGATCTTACGCAACGAAGATAGACGAAGTTGTAAACAATATAGTGACTCACCTAACTCCGATCGACCATAAAATAGAACTAATCCGCGGCCTTGGAGTGTGAACTTATTTACATATTGATAACAGACAGAAAAAAAATAAAAATAAGCGGTAGTTTAGTATGTTGAATAACGGCCTAGAGTTCAAATAAACTATTCTATGGTTTCTATAAAAATATTATATCAATATAATATACATATACCTAATACTTTGAGGACACACTTGCTTCATCATCATTATTTCAGCCGAAAAGCGTCCACTACTGGACATAGACCTCGACCAAGCACCGCCACTTCGACCGGTTTTGTGCTTCTCGCATCCAGCAGACACATGTATTAAAACCATCAAACTTTTTGCCAAGCATTATTATCCCAACCTCTTGGAGAATGGAGATCGATAAGAAGTTTTTAGTAACTATATTGAATTTAATAGAATGGAAACATAATTTCAGCACTTGCTTATTAAAACAAAACTATCATCAGCACACCATTTCATTTCCCTTTCTCTGGTATGGTTCGTCGAGTCGTTGAGTTTCTTAAGTTCTGAGTTCAGCTACACGATTACTGACAAATGCTTGCACTGACTGGACTGGTCCACTCACACACTAATCTACATGATGTGACCAAGATTATGTCTGGACTTTAAAAGAGACTGTGACCTCTGAGTTAGTTTTGCCATTTCTTCTCAGAGGTAGTCAAAGGGGAAAAGTCGACTCCATCAAGGTTTTTTTTTTTAGTATGGATCTATGTGATTCCGATATCCTAATTACAGAATGAGCAATTCCATTTCACTAGGCAAGGTTATTTATCTCCAGACCTTTTTACGGAGATCGAGAACGACAGAAACCTATGTACCCCCATGACAAACCAACAATCATTTATGGAAGCATCTGATCGATAGTGTTAAAGACCCACGTTCCAGAAGAAACCATACCAATACCGCTTGACTGCACACTCAATAAGGCAAAACGATCAGACATGAGTAATTCACACCCAAACGATTCTCTGTTTGCCAACATATGTGTTAACATGAATCACTTCCAATCTTTATTACTAGAGCAGTACAGAACAAAACAGTAAGTGTAATTTAACACAGTAAAGTTTCTCGTCTCGAATAGGCAAGAGCATCTCGTAACGAGACAGTCGTCTCGTTTTTCATAATCGTATTTTGAGTTGTCAAATTTTAATCAAAGTTCCAGAAAATCACCTGCCTCATATTTGATATAATCGTACTCGAGTTTTTGTTTCTGGGCAGGGTTTAAACACCAGTTCGATAAATCGCTTGGTATCTTTATCTTTATTTCTTCTCTCGACGGTCGAGTTACTCTGCTCGTGTAAACAAGACTTTATTGAGTCATTAGCGCCAGTTTTCGCATTTTTACGTCTTCGAACTGAATTACTTCATCTATGTCTATATTAGCGAGTCGTGGGCTCGTGGGCGAGCCTCCTGACTTACTAACAACTCAAACATGGCCGCCGTGACGTCACTGCTGCCAGTCATCACCCACTGAGGATTCAGAGGTCTTCACTGATTTTATTCGGTCGGTGGCTTTTAGATAAAGCTTTTAGTTTCAGTTCTCTTTTTGGATTAATTGATTGATTTTATTATGTAACGATATCTCGATTCCTTTAACTGCTCGATTGGTTGCTAAGCAAGTCTCAGAATGGATGGTCGTGGTAAAGGCTAATCTAGGACATTTCCAAAAAGGTGTTGTACCTACATATTTGAAAGACGTTTATAAGAATTTAAAAATGCAACAGGTTTTCCATCAAATACATTATAAAAATATTCGAAATCTAAACCTGCCATTCGGATTTTCGACGAGGGGATTTATCTAAACGACTTCGTGTAACCTTATGTGTCCATCAATCAAATACATATATGAACTCATAAAGGGACTAAATATTTGGCTTATCATGTGTTTTTTAATTAAAAGGGCATCTAAACTGGATGTCAGTGTAAACTTGTGGGACGCCAGTGACGTCATAGATAGGATGTTATCCATGTTGCTATGCTCGTTTAGATTTGGGACACTAAATATTGAAATGTTTTGGAACCACAACTATATTTGTTGATTTCTGTCTTGCGTAAAACAGGTTCGCCACACTAGATATAACATGCTAATTGCAATGTGCAATGTGTTAGCCCGTAAGTTATCTACGAGCTTCACACGACTTTCCAAAAAACGGAATGTAATTTACATTGTCAGTAGCGTGCAAAATTCCTGCAACGTGAAAGTATTAGGCCTCGTAGGATATGGTTTTGAGCGCCCTACACATTTGCAGAACCGCACCACATTTACATTGCATGTTGGAACCTTAGATCATCATCATCATCTCCAACTAAGCAGGTTTTCCTTGCTACTGCTGACCTGACTCTTGCCGGTCTATTCTGAAAATATCTCACCGTGAAAACTCAGGTCAAATGAGCTGGAAGTGAGCTATCAATAATGTCAACCCTAGCATCAAGTGGAATGAGCGACTAAATGAGATCCTTATAGAATAGATTAGCAGCTTAAACACTAGATCTTAAAGAGTAAATAAGTAAACTCACGTCTGTGATAGGCTCCCCGCATCCATGGCATCTGGGACTGTGGTGGGAAGCGAAGCAGGGCACGCAGTGGACACCACCGTCGTGCTGGTGGAACTTAGCGCCATCGATCGGCTTGCGGCATGTATGGCATTGGAAGTGCTCCGGGTGCCACTTCTTGTTTAGGGCTGTTACTATCTGTGGGAAAAGAACATGGATGATTAGAGGGAGAGCAAAGCAATGATGGATGAACTGAGTGAAAGATGACGTTGTTAGTAATAGGAGTGGATTCTGAAAGGACGACTGCGAGCAATGTATCAATCAACGGTGTACAAATTAATGGTTTTATAATGATTGAATAGCATTCTATAGTAGTAATATAGTAGAGCCATTTAAAACGACGCAGGTCGCAAAAAATTGTACTGAACTGATTTTTCGGGATGTTGTTAGACTTTTTCTGCTTATAACTTCTAAAATGTGCATCTTACGTACTACAGCTACAGCTGCGCTCAAATTGTATCAAATTTTGTATACTTTAAAAATGCAATATGTTTTTTTCCGTAAGATGCATATTTTAGAGGTTATAAGTCAAAAATTGAAAGAAAACCGATTTAGAGATTTTTCGGGCACCACCGCACCACGCAGTTAGCACAGGTCTTTCGAAGCTGCAAACTTGTTTTACACTACCAGGAAGTAAAATTTTCTTCGTGTACACTACTGAGGGGCAATTCTCGTAATTTTAAGAACGTTCACAGTCTGATCTCAGTCAAAAATACCTCTAATTTTCCTACATTTTGACAAGTTTTTGACATTTGTTTGTCGCCGAGATGAGACTGCGACTAGATTTTGATCGTTTTAAATTACGAGAATTGGCCTTCTGATATCTTTCTTAAGAACATCCCGAAAAATCAGTATAGTGCAATTTTTTGCGACCTAACGCGTTTTTTGTGTCTACGGTGTCTGGCCTAGTACTATTTTGTTGTCATAAGTATTTCAGGAGACTCAAAAAACTACGAACTTATAGTTTAATAATTAAATGCTGCGGTCTCATGATATAAGACCCTTGGGTTAGCCACAGCTTCCTTACTGTGCACCATTTCCCGAGATTCCCATAAAACTGGTTTTTATTACTCGCTCCATTGGGTTTCTACCTCGGTTTTCTTTTAGTGCTGAAGTTGTGGTTATCATTTGAACCGTATATTCAATAACATTATCAAAATTGAGCTTATGAAAAGCTCAATTTTTCAGCTTTTTTTATGAAAGCACTATTCGGATGCACCCATTAAATACCAACTGAAATAACATCCACACAAATCCATTGACTAACTCATTGAAAGTTTTATCCTCTGAAATAAGAAAACACATGCTTTTCTCGTCTATTTCTAAATCTTTGTAAGTACAACGCGTTTTGTTTACCTTTGTTACGTAACTCATATCTATTTTACGCTCGCGCTTGACCACGTGGTGCGTGTATTTATATCGATGTCCATATACCGTGAACTTCGCGTTTTTAAAGAATTCCTCTACTTTCGCGGGAGGTGGATTCGTTATATATATTCTTCGTTATATGTATGTATCTATTATCTTTTTGCGTCGATAGTTTCTTTATCTTGTATGTTTTATTTTGTATGATTATAATGTAAGTTTATTCTCATATTGTTGTAAATTGTTTTTAGGATTTACGTATTTTATTTTTGTCTTCTACTCTTACACTACATCTCTTTTTATTTACTATCTTATCACAAGTATTCTGAAAGAGATTTCTTTAGAAATAAGCATCTCATATTCTTGTATGTGTATATAAACACTTTTTGACAAAAAAAAAACCTTTAACTCTTGAGTATACGTTTTTTAAATGACCTTCTTTGCTTCGTTATTGAATCTGCATTTGATCTAACCTTATGACAAATTCCGAGTTCAAAATGAGTCGTTATATCAGATCCACTTTCTTAAATTCCCAGCTTTTCCCAAATTCCTCTTTGGTAATTAATCCTATTTTTAGCCATGATGTTTCCAATATTTCACCAACCAAATCCATCATCAAGTCTCCAAGTCTTTTGTCTGTTGTAGTCGGTTGCCAACTAATTACCGTGTGGGGAGCATCCTGCCCACCTTGACCGTTCCGACCACAATGTTTCTACAAGCATGCGGTTGTTACTATCAATGAGTTTGTTTTGTTTTGCTGAGACTTTGTAGAAGCTCTCTTACATTTCTTTAGAGCTCCTCAAGTTATAGTAAACCTATACCTCAAATTATATTTATTCACTTATGATCATCTCCATACTCATTGTATTAAGGATCGGCGCAACATGTCGTCTTCTTCCATACATCTCGATCTGTCTTTATCTCAGTGTTCATTTTACCCCTGACTAGCCTTATGAACAGTTATTTATACAAATGAATCTCTGATTTTACGAGAACTGGCTTTTGTTTCACCTTCATTTGGCTTAGCAACATCATATTACTTGCGCATCAAAATATTCAAATGATTTCACCCCTTATCGTCCATCGTTTCATTGTAAACGACCTTTACTCACAAAAAATTCCAGGTAGGTACAGCCGTGTAACAAGCGGCTATCAATTCCTAATAACCACAAGTTGACAATATTGCTATATGTCACGTAACGCTATCGACTCGTATCAGAGACTTATCACTGATACTGAATCATTATGGACAACGGCGTCATGTACTCGGGTAGGTACTTATCGAGTACTCTGGTGCCGAGTGCAAAAATGTAGATGCGCTGTGTAGGTAGTTCCCAGATAGAATGAATGCCTAGCTTCGAATGTTTCATCGTCTTCTTTATTTGAAGTGGGTGTTTTGAATAGCTGAAAACTATCAATTACCCACATCTATCGTTCCGTTTATTACGCGATTTCTTTTTTCTGTACTAGTTTGTTGGATGGTGGTCGAATAGAGATATATAAGAAAGCCTAAATGGTGCCTAGTAGGACTATAGCCGCTTAGCCGCTGGAAGTTGTGTGTCACCACAGAGATAATAATTAATTGCGCAAAAATAATTGTAGCCAGTTCATATGTTCAATTGATATAACGCTAATTACTCACCCTTCCATTGATCGCAGCATTGCAGCTGTTGCACACAGCAGGGGCTTCGGTTTTGGTCGACTGTAAAAGAACAAAACAATATCGTTAACATTTGCGGGTGACACTAGATCATCATCATAACAGTCGTAGTTCACCGATAATATAGCCCATCGACTTTCAGAAAAAGACCGGCTTTGTAGTGCGAAGTCTGTGTCACTAATACGTAGTGTGTAATAGTCTCATTTTTAAGATCAATTTGCCATATTAACGCCTGGGTACTGTATCAGTTCCCTTCACAGTTCCTGGAATGGCCGTGACGCTAGAATCTTGGAAAGGATACTAATACCAGTGTAGTTTAACTATAAACCTGGCTATAGCAGTTAATTTTCCTTTAAGGAAAAATCAGTGTCAAAAACAAGATTAATACCAGTAATTAATATTCTCTGGACTGGAAATGCTTGAACTATCAGCCAGCTTAAGTAATGACTTGTTTTACATTGCCGGTATGTCCTCGAACCCAAAAATACGAAGACATTTTGTCATCCACGTACTCGCACCACGTGGCGGCTTATTAATACCCACTCCCTCTCATAGAAAGATGGCCTGAGTTTTAGCCAGACGAAAGGTTACACAGATTACCATATGTTACGTTATGTCTACCTCGTTGGTTTAGTGGTCCCACTCCCAAGCTCTATTGCTGAGCATGAGGTCCTGGGTGCTGTTCCCGGGTCGGGCAGTGTTTTTCATAAAAAATTATCAATAGCAGCCCGGAGTCTGGTTTTTGTGCCCGGTTTATGGCAACAGGCCTCTACCATACCCCTCGGGGAACACGGGCGTGATGTTATGTCATAATAGCACAAACTAAGCGCCTAGCATTAACCTTGAACGTTCAATGCACAAAGGTCCGATAAACAGGATAAAAACCGTTTTGAATAAAATTCAAGCTATGAATGACATCACAAGACCCAACAAAAAAATAGACAATCGTCCCAATTCGTTCTATCCCTATTTGGACATCGACGCTTTAAGACATCCCTAACATATAAAGTGTTAGTATATCCGCTGTCAATTTCATATTAGATAATATATAAATATATAATCAAATGAGATATTAATGCGATTAGCGACAGAAAATATATTCTGATGGAGACGGAGAAAGAACAACAATGCTTTTAAAAATAAGAATAGTTTTTTATACTGTTGTGTATAAGAGATGATGCGCTCAATTTTATTTTAAGAGCATTGATATATAAATACGGCATTCTTTTACTTTTTAATCTTCTAGTTGTAAATTGAAATGGTTTCACTAACTCTTTTTCATTAAGTCAGTTTGTTCTGTAGTCATCTTGAATCGATTGTGTTATCTCTTACCTGTCTTTTTATGCGATTTGTAAGATGTTACGTTAATTAACTTGTTTATTAGTTATCATTACCATACCATCACATATTATTGGTTATCTGACCGGAAACCGGTGTCGATTTAACTACATGAAAATCCTTTTTGCTCACCGATTACTTACACGTGGGACAAAAACGCTAATTGTTGATAATTCATTTCATTTTGGGTATCATCAGAATATTTTTTATTTCTCCATTTGCATAGTTCTCCAATGCAATCAGTCTTCGACTCTCATTTTACAACACAAGCTCACGCCATTTCCAACTCATTACTAAATGGTGATGTCAAATTGGCATTACTAATGCACAAAACAGGACCAAACCGGGCTCACAAGTTACGGGAAGAAGTGGGCGAGTCTACTTGTCAGTTTGTCACGTCACATTGTCATTATTAGTCATATTTGTCACACTTAAGAGTTATGTAACGAGCGCGGACAATGCCGTGTTTGGAATTCTTAAAGCTCAGAATAATTCATGGTCAGTGCCGTTCATTGTCAACTGTGGAAGAGTCTTGATAAACGTTTTATTTTTAGATCATCTAATGCTAATATAGATATTATAATACCAGCTTATTATTATCCCACTGCAGGGCAAAAACCTCTTCTCATAGAAAGAAGTCATGAGCATTCATCACCACGCTTGGTCAAGAAGACGGGTTGGCGATTTCTGACATAATTATGTATACTAACTATACGTCCAGGTTTCCGCACGATAATTACAAGGTGTAATTAAAATAACTGAAAACCTCTTAAGGGGTCATTGTACTCATCATTATGAGAAACTTTTACTATTTGACCAACCCTGAAGTCACGAAGATAAGTCAGCTGCTCTATACAGGGTGGCAGGAACATAGGCGAGAAACCTGTTACCATGGATTCAGTTTATTATTCTGAACCACACTGTGTTGAAAATTTTCAATTAAAAAAAAAATATATGAATGTGTTTTTCCTAAGACAGTTATTAAATTGCCCGAATAACCGCTCAATTTACTGGACAAGAAACGCATCGGTAGCACATTAACATCATCTGCGCACGTATCTAACTTGACTTTGACTTTGTGTTTCATTTTGGAGCAGCGTAGACACTTCATGCACATCTTTGGCTGCCGCATCGGACGAGCGGCGTCTGCGGCACCATCGCGCCTGCAGCGCCCGCCACGCCCGCCGCGCCCGCCGTGCCCATCGCTCCTCGCTGCGCCTCGCTCGCGTCCACCGCGTGATTGCATAACTTCTTTCACATTGCCGTCGCATGTTCTTGTAGACGATGACACTCCATATCCTTCTTTATTATTACGCCGTTTCTCGTTTTTTTCTTGAACTGCTTCATTCTCCTTCTTTATGTTCTCTGGATACATTCTTGATACTGCCGCTGCTCGACAGATCTCCAAGGCTTTATTCAATGTTAGGTCCCCTCCTTGTAATAATCGTTCTCTAATTGCTGGGCTTGTCACTCCACACACAAGTCGGTCTTTTATGAGATCATCATTCAAATTTCCAAACTCACAAGTCTTGGACAATTTCCGCAAGTCAAACACATATTGATCTATTGATTCATTTTGATCCTGATCTCGTGTAAAGAACTTGTGCCGTTCCACCGTTAAATTTTTCTTCGTTATAAAATGTTCATCTAATCTTTTAAACGCACCGTCTAAACTTGTTTCCTGGCTTTGTTCTAATATTTCGCGGCATTGCTCGCCTACTATATGCAGAAAAATGTTCAGTTGTATCACTGCTGTTTTTTTAGATAACTCACACGCGTTGAAGTATATCGTGAAGCCCTTCTTCCATCTTTCCCAACTATCTCTCAGCTTGCCCGATGCCACATCAATCGAGTTCTCATCAAATTGGAACGGTGACGGCGCGAGCGGTGTTAACACTGATTCCATTATTGCAATTTATTTATTTTCACTATTGTATCATCTGTTTTACTTTATTTCACTTACTGCTAAAAAGATTCTATTAATTTCCGCTGTTAGGTTATGCGGAACATGAATCAAACAACAAATTCCAGTAATTACTGCCATACTTAATAGTTTATCCTTATACCAACACCATAATTAACAAAGTACCCACTTATGAATATCATCACACAAGTAGGTACAGGTAGAAGTGGTCGAGTCGACTTGTCAGTTTGTCAACCCTGGACCAAACGAATCACGAAAATAAATCAGCTGCTCCATACATTTATGTTAGCAAAAGTCGACAAAATGTAGGGAACAGCTGATTTTTTTCGCGATTTCAAGCTCTCTTTGTCTGATAATTATAGCTTTGTTATCAAAGGCTTATAGTCAGTCTCCACAAGTTATCGTTCTAATACCTTGGCTCTTCCAGTGAACCCTGGGTTACCAGTCCCGCTAGGGTTAATGGATACGGTAATATTAGAAGCTGTCAACGTATAGGTCGCGCCGCGCCGATGCTACATTAAAATCTAACACTAAACCTTATTATTAACCTTGCATTTCTCACAATTAAACTAATAGTACACTTAAAACACATCGCCGCGCCAGATCGCTTGCAAACAAGCCAATCAAATTAATTGCTGTAATTAACGTATTACCTACCTATAGAAAAGCTATGCCAAAGGCATCGGCGCGAACAAACGTGTGCATTGACCTTTATATTTATTTATAAGGATTAACGCGATGACACACGCTGCAGATCAGTAGGTATCAAGAAGGTTTGGTAGGCAGAAGAAATACCTACTTATGCGCGTAGGTAAGTACCACACGTTCTGTGAAAAAGGGTGGTTATAAAAATAAATAACATTTACATTAATTTAATTCAGGTAAAACCCGTATATATAAATAATTATTAAATAAACTTCCTTCAAAACTTATGTTAATTTTGTTTCATTATCTTCATCATTTCAGCCTAATGGCGTCCACTGCTGCACTTAGGCATCCCAAGTACTTACGTAACGTACAAGTAAGTACGTGCTTTGACCGGTTCTGTGCTTCTGATTTTGTATACCTACCTATTAAAGTTAAAATATTTAATAAATTGACATGATATATAAAAGACGATTAAATTAAAAAGTCTTTTTAATTTAATCGTCTTTTCTAAAATCAGAAGCACAGAACCTTGAGCAAAATTTAATCGAAAACAAATGCGAAGTAGAAACTTTGATAAATCGGGAGCTGTATAAAATGCACCTTCTGTTTGACTTTGGTTCTCAAAGAAATGTGACTGTTTTATAAATAAACCTACGTATTACGTAAACGTTTTTGCTTTCAATTGATCAATTCTCTCTTAAACGATGTATTTTTGTTGGACGGTCGTACACTTGGGACCTAAATTTAGATCCGGTTCCGTTTTACAATGTGCGTGAGGTGTTCACAAAAGCCCAGTGTTCAGTTTCCGTAATTGTATCTACCACTGTTTGTGTTTGCAACACCTAAAGGTTCACTGGTAGAAAATGCCTATGACATTAATTCCGCCTCTGTATTTTTGTGTGCTTAAAGTATGATTTAAAATAACATGTTATAAAATTAACATCCATTGAATTTGAGGTCACTACAACTTACGAGTATTTTTAATCTTCAAATATTGTCACAATATTATTTAATCTTAAAATTAGGCCAACCAAACCATCAGCTGTCACCTGGCACCTGTACAACATACAATACTAGGTCTTATTTCTAGACTAGCTCATAACTCGTCTGCTAAGAATACTAAACTAGTCCTGAATCAAAACAAACAGATCTAAGGCACATCCCAGGCCGTAAACAATGGTTGAAGCTACAATGTCACGAATGTGTGACGAGTTCAGGACAACAATAGTACACACTTTATTGGGGCGAGTTGTAGACTGACAGCGGGCGAGTATACAGGGTCAAATTAAATTAGCTAGCAAAACTCCGCAAATGTGATGGATATTTTTTTAAATGATTATTATTTTGTTTTATAGTCGTTAGAATATGAAGTTTTGCTAGCTTATTAAATTCGACCTTATAGAATGATATCAGGACAAATTTACATAGTTGAAAAGGTGAATTTAACCAATTGCCCCCACCCTGTACCTACTATATTTAAAAATATATTGGTGAGAATGTCTACAGTATATTTTCAACTGAAAGTTCAAAGCTTGCAACAAACAATAAGTTTCCGTCTAAAATCGTGCCGTCCATATTTAAGTATTTTTTTAATTGAAACTATTTTATCCTCGCCTAAAATTCCAACATCTCCCAAGATTTCTAGTCATCTGTTAAATCACGCGAATATTACTCGTTAGTCGTTAATCCTGTCTATAGCAGCGCAAATGCGCAATCACTGACCTATAATAAACAAATACGCTGGACTTCATACTATCGATGACAAAATGAAGACATTTGATTTTCGCCATTTTGGCGCTGACAGCAACGTGAGCGTCCGTGGAACTCATGTTTTCGATAGTGAGTTTTACATATTCTCATGATAAAAAATTTCTAAATATCTCGTAGTCAACAAAAAATACACAAATAATCTTCTTCCACGATTTAGAACTAAATCATCAGATACATACCAAAACAAAACTACGGCCATTTACGGCAATATGTTAATTTTAGTCTTTGAGACGCTCGGGCTGGGTGCTTTGAATCGGCACAAAAAACAAGTGTTATTAATTCATATAGTCCAGCGTACTTGTATAATATATGTCAGTGAGTGCAATACTTCAAAATAAACGAATATTTTCTTTTCCAGAAGACAACATTTTCTAACACGTTTCATCAACATAACACTTCATCAATCACGTTTATTCTAACCTGCCACAGCCCGCCACTCTCTCTTCACTTCCACCACACGCCCTTCAAGTTGGGATGTAGGGCGCCCACAAGGTCAAGGCATATAATAAAATTGGTGGCCTGTTTTTAGGCCATCTATACATATACGTCGCACAATTTCTTTTGTTTGTGCTTCCCTTGTCTGACGTCTATTTACGTCTGTTAGGGCCCCATTAAGGAGTAAGGACACGTTCGGCTACTGGTTTAGGAATGAGAGAATGCCGACTGTCCGTTTTGTATTTAGGTTTCAGATTTTGGGGGCGTGTGGTACTGAGTTAGGTACAATGGGTTATTTAAGGTTGTGATATAATTGATTTGCTTTGATGTCCGCGGTGGACGAATTTGTTCGCGAATATATTAATAGTATATGAGAAGAAAATATGGCAATGGTTTGGATGGGATTTTTTTGGCCCGAGTGTGATTTAAAACTATCTGTTATTGCTCTATTGTCTAATCGCCCTCTTTGGAACGTTTAACAACACTTTGTTTTCGACTTATAATATATAATAAATCTTACTTTATTATACTGTGTCTAAACTAAAGTTTAGAACAGAGTTAGAGTTAACCTAGACAGTAAAATAATTAAGTGGTTTTTTTTTTCAAGATGGCGGCCGCCCCTGGAACCTGTATAAATCGTTAGCTAACATCAATGCAAACAGAGAACATAAGACCAAACCCCGTAAAGTGTCACGTTTCCGAGATATTAACGTTCAAAGTTGATCACACGTGATTTCCATATTTTTTTTATCTTGCTTGCTTTGATAAAAGTATAGCACGACAGTAGGTATGCCACGCTCCATAATATAAAAATCATCAATCCCCCTTTCATAACGATCTCGAGTCTAAACCGCTGTCGCAGGAAATAGATAATATGAGTGTTGATGATGGTTAGATGTTTATTGAATGTAGAGGAGAACCAGGCTTATAAGCTATTACATTTGGCCTTAACCATATGAAGACCAACGTCATTTAATTTAATATACATTAATATAAATCTATATACTAATAATAAAGCTGAAGAGTTTGTTTGTTTGAACGCGCTAACTTCTGGAACTACTGGTCGGATTTATAAAAATATTTTTGCATTTGATAGGCCAATTCTTGAGGAAGGCTATAGGCAATTTAATATTACGCTATGACCCTTAGGAGCCGAGCAAAAAGAATAGAAATCAGAAAGAAACGCTAAGCAAAAACGAAGTAACGTAGCCTAGGCGATGCGATGCGATCGCGTCGGGGGAACAAGAAAGGAGTGTTTCAAAATGTATGGAGCCCCGGCCAGGTCTTTGTACACCATACTAAAAAATGCGGAAACATTAAAACAGTTTTCAATCATCCAATTCTAGTAATTGGATGATTGAAAACTGTTTTAATTATGTTTGTAAGCCAATTTCTAGTAAATTGGCTTTGTTTGGTAGTAAAAAGATGTGACAGTAGACTGTTCACGATTTATGATCAATGGTCGATCTATGTCATTGTTTTTTAACCACAGAATACCTAAATTGGCGAGACGCCATATTGAAAGTCGATAAAAATAATTGATAAATATCAAATGATTACAAGAAAAATATGCACTTATGCAATTTATCTGTATTTTTCCCGCGTTCTAAGGATTTTTCGAGGTACTGTACATATACTGGGCCTGTTTTGAAACATCTCCTTTCACGCGGACGAAGTCGCAGGCTGAACCTAGTTAATAAATAAGACGATTATTTTATCATCAAACCGATCCGTTTATTAATTAATTACTCAATAAATGGAGTGTGAAATTGTTCCATTATTTATAAACAACTCGAGCATTACCACATAAGTACATTAAATTAAACACTTTAGATAAATCTCTTTATAAACTATTCATTTCAGACCAACCAATGTTTACAATGATTTCAAACGGTATCAAGATGATAATAATAATGATATGATTGTAAATGAAATTGATTACTACAGGAAAATGGTCGAGGAAAATATGTGATTAGCATGCGAGGAGTAGTATCAACACTATCAACTACATTGGACATATTTTGCATAATGTAACAGTTAGCTTTATTTTTAAATATGCGGAGTGTTCCATTGGTTTGTAGGTACCTATCAATGAAAAACGGAGCGGTTTACCTGTGGCGTATGATTTATTTTATTGAAATACAATTTGTGGTTGCTTTTACACTGCTGCTGAATTCCGCTCCATCTTACTGTTACTGTTAGCTTGCGCCATCCCACTGCTGGGCAAAGGCCTCTCTACCTTAACAAGATTAAATAAAAACGCGCCCTTTCCCTCACTTTTCATCTTCGGAGTTTAACACCGTTTGTCCACCCGCCACCGTCAGCTGGACGTGGTTTTGATTTTTAAACGACTGCTTCATAAAAGAGCGGTGGCCACCAAATAGCGCCTGCAATTTACCGGCGAATGACGTCATAATTATAATAATACATATCGACGAAAGGCTAATTGGTCTAAGCGACATTTTTTTTCAATAATGAGTTATTATTATATTCGGAATCAGTAAACCTTTCTCCGTCGTTTGAGTCAAGTTCTAAATTTTTTTCAAAAAATGTCGCTTAGACCAATTAGCCTTTCAATCGTCGATATGTAAGTAAGCCGTGTGTTCCTAGAGAGCGATTTTTGACACGGTGAAGTAAAACCCCGGTGCGGTTTATGTAGCACCTCCGCTTTACTGCGCACATAGGTACCTACCAAATAGTAATAAACAAAAAAGTTTCCACGAAAGAGTTATTAGTTATTATTAAAAACTAGATAATAGCCAACGTTATCACTTTATCGGCACTCCATCGAATAACAAGCATTCTATAATTAGCTTTATTAGTTCCATGTGACTAGGCTTCAATACTCAGTCAGTACGTACTAGTGACAATGTACCAGAAGAAACTTTATAAACAAGTCTATTTTTGTCTCAATTAGTATTTGATTATATTGTTGACATCAACTCTTTGGGGCAGTCTCTCAGAGGAAAACCGCAAGCAACAGGACGAAAAGTTAAAACAATTATAGAAATAGACGATATATGACACGGATCAACCAAACTGGTTTAAACTCAAAGCAGTTTGGATAGTTAGCCTATAATCTTCTCACTGATGAGACACAGGCCTCCTCTCTGTGAGAGGGAGTGAGCCGTAATAGATCACGCGGGCCCATTGCTGGTTAGTGGATGTCACATGTCTTCGATTTTTTGGTTCGATTGTTTGGAGATGCCGGTTTCCTCACGATGTCTTCCTTCACCGTTTTGAGAGCAGTGGTGATGAAATTAAATAATTATACAAACTTAAGCGCCTGCCTGGGTTCGAACTCTCACGACCTACAACTCTAAAGTCTGGGCTGATACCACCGCGCCACTACAGCTCTCAAAACAAATCATTTATTTCAATAAAACCATTTACAGGCACTTTAGAATTGTCAAAGAGTCTGTTAGGCAGTAATATGAAGCTAGTTGCCTATTCCAAACCGTAGCAGGTTCATACAGCACATTCATTTTCATGTTTACACAATTAAAATTGGTCGCCTCGCCCAAATTGAACTGCGTAATTCCGGCTTTTACATGAAAACAAGCCTTTAAGTAATTATGATAGATTAGCTTTTGCCCGCAAGTTCACCCGTGTGGATGTCGAAAATATCCCACGGGAACATACTACCGGGATAAAAATGTATGTTTTAATCCTAGTTATAAACTATCTGTGTGCCAAATTTCATCGAAATCCGTTCAGCCGTTTTTGCGCCAATCCTGAACATACATCCAGAGTTCGAGACAAACGGACAAAAATTCTTAACTACTTTATTATATTATATGTATAGAAGATACTTATAATTGAATAACAAAGGCCGGCAA
Organism: Apamea sordens; assembly: GCA_945859715.1. Taxonomy (NCBI): domain Eukaryota; kingdom Metazoa; phylum Arthropoda; class Insecta; order Lepidoptera; family Noctuidae; genus Apamea; species Apamea sordens. The sequence continues at coordinate 19,826,474 of OX243998.1, read as the reverse complement.
TTTTATTGACGCGTAAAACATTTCCATTTTCATAGACTTCTGAACTACGAGTTAACAGTCACGTAAAATAATATCTATGGCTTAAAGTCCAAGGATAATAGACTAAAGACTAATAATATCAGCGATGTAGGACAGACGTGTTTATGTCGGTTTTCAGCTGTAAAAAATAATTTAGGTTCGGGTCTTACACCTAGAACTATTCAGGTTAATGATCTCTTCATTTTGTAGTTTTCTCATTGTACGAATTTTCCTCTTGTTCTTAATCATTTTCATGGTCAATAAAGTTTTATGGAGTAGGGCATTTAAACCTACGCAAAATTGTTTATTTGAGTGTCGAAAACGTGAGTTATTTAGTCTCTATTGTTTTGTCTGAGACTATACGAAAAAAGCTCAAAAGACTGGCTAGCCATTGATCGCAGCATGAGCTTTTCTTTAGTTAGCAGTTTTGGTACGCACGGCATATCAGCTGAATTCTGATTTTACGAAAAACCTATGCAATGCGAGGTCAGCTAAAACTGGAAATGTATAGCTTGATGTGTCGCCGTGTGTAGTTACGTATAGTTATACGTTAAGAATAGTTCAGAGCCATATGAGGGTCATGTGGCTAAGTAATAACAGCCGCACAGGTCGATCGATCAGGTTAAGCTACGCTTGCCGCGGTTGGTCCATGGATGGGTGACCATCTTCACATACCAAGACCACTCCGTGCCTCGGAAAGCACGTTAAGCCTTTGGTCCCGGCTGTCATTCGTGGATCTATGGCAGTCTTTACGGGTCGTCAGGTGCCCGAAATTCTGACAACCAGTCTTACCAAGGGGTATCGTATTACCCAATAACTGGGTTGTGCATTTAGGCAGTCGCTCCATGTAAAATACTGGTACTCAGCTGCATCCGGTTAGACTGGAAGCCGACCCCAACATAGTTGGGAAAAGGCTAGGCTGATGATGATGAGTTCAGAGCCGTACCACTCACACTACTGGACATCACTTTCACTAAATACCTAGGGGTTATCTTCAACCATCATCTTCAGACCATCACACACCACTCACACTACTCACCATCATCTTCAGACCATCACACACCACTCACACTACTCGACATCACTTTCACTAAATACCTAGGGGTTAAGTGCTGTTTGAATATAAAAAATGAAATAAATTTAATTTTGCTCACAATTGCAAAAAATACTCCAACAAGAAGAGCAAAGCATGCCAACGTTGCATAACTCTTCGGTGCATTTTCACCGCTTTTATATCTTTTTATTCCCAAAGCTTGTCAGTGTTACAGAGACTAATACTTATTATAAATCTACTGTTCACAGCGCTGTTTTATTTAGACGAGGATTTTTTATAACATAGTGACCGCGGTTCTGCCCACGCTACTGTTAGATTCCTTAAATCTTTTACAATTTATACATCGAAAGAAAGGTGAAATATGCTGTATATTGTACTCAATTTATTAGTCGTTGCATTTAACCGACACTTTTAGTAAGTTTGTTTTTTTTGTTGATAACAACAACAATTACCTCAACCGTCTAGCCTTTTCCCAACTATGTTGAGGTCGGCTTTCAATCTAACCGGATGCAGCTGAATACCAGTATTTTACATGATGCGACTGCCTATCTGACCTCCACAACCCAGTTACTGGGTAATACGATACCCCTTGGTAAGACTGTTTGTCAGACTTTCGGGCTTCTGACTACCCGTAACGAACATTTATTGAACTAAAAATAAATCAAATGATGCTTATATTTTGAACATCCATAATGTATCTACGATAATGCGTGAAAATTACGGTAATCCGTCATCATTCCATCAAGCCATTACACCCAGATTAACTGACAGCGTCACAACAAATGGCACGGTCACTCCATCAAATCGGTCTGACCTTCTGTGCAGCCCTGCAATCGAGCGGGGCTACACTAAAATCTGAAATAGTTCGCGCGTGGGATGCATTGTATACGCGACCTTAGTTCCGAATAGTGATGTGCCGTGCGTTATAAATGCGTGGCGATTATAAAATTGTTATCGATCTTTAGTGAATTGGGGCTTGAGTATTTATTTATGAATTTTTAGAAATTATCTATTTAACTAACATTTAACACCAAAAACTTTTTTGGGAATCAGGAAAATGTATGAATTTAAAACAGTAACGGGCGGGTATATTATTGCCTGCGATTGTGTGGCGGGTATGTTATTGTATGTAAATGAGTGGAGTAGTGTCACTACACTACACCACTAATTTCAACACAACACTACTCAACACAACACATAAAATAACACTATACAGATGATTTTCTCTTTGATTAGTTTATTTTAGTTTCTGTAAAACAAAAATATATAAAATATATTTTTATTTTTCTGTCTATAGATTCTACAATATGAAATTCCGAACTGATATTTGTCTGCCTGTATTAACTTGAGAGCCCATAACACATATTGATTGCAATCCATAATATACACATACAAGTGGTAATTATTGAGAAAATAGAAGCAATTATGGACCTTGTCGGGCACAGCAAAATTTTAAATAAGTAGAATAGAAGAGCGCTTTTATGATTTTAAGGAAATATCATTACAGTAAATACATTGGGAGCCAGTGAGTGAAAAAATTTGCTCTATAATTTATTTTAATTTATTGGACAAACATTATCGCGTTTGCATCACTGATGTGTCATCGTAACGGGCATGGCTTCTTCCTTCCTCTCGATTCTTTTGTTAATGTATTTTATATATTATATAATGTCATTGGCATAGTGTTGTTTACTGAATTTTAATTGACTGAGCTACTACTACAGTTGCAGCTAATCGTTTACAAAAAACTGAAATAGATCGCGCGTGGGATGCGTTACGTACGATACGAGATTCGGTGTAGAATTGTTACAATGTTTTTATTTTTTATTTGATTTAATTAAAAGTTTAGTAGGAATGATGTATGATGTATTACCACCCAACTTGTAAGTAAATGTTTTAAATTATTCCCAGTTGCAAATTATTTTTGATTCAATTATGAAAACTGTTAAACCGGGATTCTCAAAGTCAACTCACAATCGTAAACTAGTTATAGCAAATAAATATAATAATGAATGTGTAATCATTATTTATATTACATTCAATACTAAATACAAATATTTATTGATTCACACATCATATTTAAAGTAACTGGTTATTTATGCAAATGTCCGGTCTTGTCCAAACAGAATTAGTGAATCATTTGTAATACGTTAACCCATACAAAGTAAATAGTATATAATAACCAGCTATTTTAATCAGAATACTGCCTAGAATAAACTGCCTGGTATCATTTGTGAATTGTTCTCCTTGTAAGGAAGATGTAATTTATGATTGAAATAAATCATACGTATATCGCTTCATAGTTAAAAATGTTTTTTCTTATATGCATGACAATAATAACTGCCGCACAGCTCGATCGAAGGATAAGCTACCAGGGGGTCTCCCTTGTTTCATCGAAAAGAAATTGCCAAATTATCACTTCCCAAAAAAAAATCCGCATAATTTCATTTGCCACATTATTACTTAGCAAAAAATCGATTCAGAAATAATCGTAACGCAAACCTTATGTTTGGCAAGTCAACGTTTAAACAACGACTTGTTTACCAACTAGTACTTTTACCAATTTTTATGTAGTCAAATATTTCAGTTGGAATAACTCATTTTATGCAAAATAAAATTTGCCAAATATTTAGTATGTCAGTTTTCAATATACCATTTCTATTCAGTCAATTGTTATAGTCTAACTAGTTCAGTCTGGGGTAGCCTGTCTTTTTCCATATTTTTTTTCTATATCATCTAGTCGTTTCTGCCACTCGCCGGCCGCTGCCGCGGCATCGCACCGCACGCTTCGCTCGCTCGGCTCGTGCGTAGGAGGTCAAAGTTTTAACCTAACCTAAGCATTTTTTTTAAATAATTAATCTCGTCTAACTAGTTCGGTTCTCGACAGCCTGCTAAAAATAATCTCTTTTTTTCATTTTTTTTTTCTATACAATCTAGTCGTTTCTGGCACTTGCCGGCCGCTGCCGCGACTCCGCTCGCTTCGCTCGCTTGGCTCGTGCGTAGGAAGTCACACTTTTAACCTACCCTATTTTTTTATTTTATTAACCTCGTATCTAGTTTGTTCTTGATAACCTGCTAACAATAATCTCTTTTTTTCCTTATTTGTATTAAATAAATAATTATATTAAAATAAAATTGCATTTTTTTTATTATATTATTCCCAAAAAAATTTATTTTAGCCTTTATATTTTTTGCCATAACAAATCATTTGACCAAACGTTTACTGTCTAAGGATTGTTTGCTGTAATAGATCATTTGATTAAAGACCACATGCCTAAATGACATTATCCTTGATAATATTCTGCCAAGTAAAAATTTGACCAAATGAAAATGTGCATGCTAAAATTATTTCAAACATTGCATTGGTATAAAAAAGGTTGCTAAAATTTGTCTGGGTAGTGAAATTTTGGCAAAATCTTTTCGGCAAAACGGCAGGATCCCGCTACCAGGTGACCATTACATATCAAGATTCCTCCGCGCCTCGGAAATCAAGTTAAGCCGTAGGTCCGGCTGTCATTCGTAGATCTTTGACATTCGTTACGGGTATTTAGGAGCCCAGAAGTCTGAAAACCAGTCTTACCAAGGGGTATCGCGTTACCCAGTAACTGGGTTGTGGAGGTCAGATAGGCAATCGCTCCATGTAAAATACAGGTATTCAGCTGAATCCAGTTAGACTGGGAGCTGACCCCAATACAGTTTTTTTTTAGACAAGGGGGGGGGGGGGGGTTGTGAAAAGGCTAAGCAGATTGATTTATCGTTTTATAAATGATAAATGATTTTATTTTTTTGTAAGTAGGTTTGTACAAACACTTTTACACGTCAATCATATTTTAAAACTAGATGAGGTCGGCGTTTCCTATCTGACTAGTCTGAGAAGAAACGCCGAAACAAACTCGGACGTCACAGTCTGTTTTAAAGTCCAGACATAATCTTAGTATATATCTATAGAAGTTAAAAATGATTCGTAAATTTATTAGTTTACATGAATTACTTTACATGTGATAAGCTGTAATGGAAGAAATCTACCGATTTGGGACAACCTGTAATGCTAGTTGTGTTGGGAATAATAAATAAATAAATATTTTTTTACTTCCTTATCGACAGGCCCCGCATTATAAAGATGCTATACTTGATACAAAATCAATCGATCATCGTTTATTACACATCTGGTAGATTGGAACCTTGAACCCAAAAAGCGGAAACTCCGTCTTTGCCATTTAAGTCGCGTGCCATCGAATCAATATTAGAAACAACAGATCATTAATTTAATAGCGTTTTTTGTATGACTAACATGTCTAAAAACATGCCATGTAGGTGTTTTTAATTACAGCAGCTACCTTCTGAATCATTAATAACTCGTTTTGTCATATTCATTATTTGTATTGTTTTATATTTATATCGTCGCTCTAGATGTGACATCTCGTACAAAAAACTGTTTTAATAAGTAAGTATATTGCATGCATTTGGTTATTTTATTGAATAATAAATAAAATACCATGTTTTCTTGTATGTACATAAAAAATCACCTTGGCATCCTTGGTGTCTATTAACCTTACAAGGTCCCACCTTACAAAGTGCTTCAATGTTCTTGTTACGAGATGTCACTAAAAGTCAGTTTTTAAACCTCCTGTACATACAAGGTATCACCAGAAAGATGGAAAATTGCGTGATGGACAATTTCGCATCAAAAAGTAAAATTGACCAATAATTGCAGTTACGAGGTATCACATCTGGAGCAACGATATGTATCTTTGAGTTTTCCCCGTGTCATCATAATAATATGCTGTTAATCCATGAAAGTTCAAACACCTTTAAAAATTACTTTAATTGGATCTTTACAACTATATTCCCACGTGTTTTTTGTAAGTTTTCAAAAGATCTTTTACTAACGGTATGATTATCTTGTCTTCTTGAAGACTTTTTGTCCAGCAAAAACAAAAAATCATGACGTGTTATGTGTGTTTTCCAAAGCGTATAATAGGGAACAAAAATGAGGAAGATGCAAGGCTGGTTGCCTTGCATTCCACAAATGCATGAGTTATTAATTTCTAGCTAGTTGTGTCTGCAAATTAAGTTTATTTTCCTTTCTACACATTTGACATTGGTAACCTAAACATGAATTCTATATAAATATGCAGTACCTACCATTGTACTTAATTTTTCCTAAGTATTTTTGTTTTCTTTATTTGTTGTCCGGTGTAAACAAATAGTTAAAATTATCTAATAAGTAAAGAAATAAGAAAAAAATTACCAAAAGTTTTGAGAAATTTGTGCTTATCGCAAAAGTTATCGCGCTTGTCCCATCACTATTTAATCGGTGACAGAGTTGTATTTATACTTTTTTTATGTGAATATTTTTGAGGTGGATGATAATTTAGCTAATTTTAAACTGGATGCCAGAGAAAATAGACAATCTCCTATCACTCATTAGACCGTCGTTTTTATTTGTTTTTTTTTTTTTGCAGAAATACTTGGGTATAATTGTGTGGTATTTGTGATCTGTATTTTTATTCTAGACTGGTATTTCTGCCCACATTTGACGTAAATGCGTAAATTTTATCAGCACACGTTAAATTATTTAATGCTTGTTTAATTCTTCTTATGGGCGTATCATCGGCCTACTGCCAAAGTTTGCTTTGGTTTGTTTATTGTTAAATGGATATGATTTCATAATTCGCGCATTCTGTCTGTCATTTTATGTTTTGAGCTTCTTATTATATGTACTCTGTTATGTTTATGTTAATTTAATTCCTGGCCTGCCTAAGAAACGAACAGGGGCCACTTTACATACACAACTAGGCTAAGAATCAGCAATTTTTGAACGAAAATTACAGACAGTCCCCCTAAGCGGCCGCCCTTCACCACTTCCTAGAGCTGGGAAGAAGTGGCGCAATAAAAAACATAACTGTCCAGCAGCGCAGCTGCCTGTTCTTTTAGAAGAACTTGATTCTATACAATAGTAAGTAATTAAATAATTTAATTTAATGGTTTTGTGTTTCGTAATGTTTGTAGCTTAACAGTAGGTACCTACCCACCTACTGCGTACGTGAGCAGGAGAAGTCCCTTGGTTATCATATTTACCTATGTACCTATACCAGTTGCCATCCTGTTTACCAAACTTCCTCTCCAAGTGTACAACAACAACGTAACAAACATTTTCCCTAACACCTGTCCCAAAAGGTCATTCAGACATCGAATGTCACCGCGATTACGCGTCGACGAATTTTTAAGCAAAATTCTATTCCAGAATAAAGCCCGTTACACACGACACCAACACAATTGTAACAATAATAGATACGCATCACCACCGGCCGCGGATTTGTACAACACTTAGTCATGCCGTAGTGTTGGCAAACCCGCCAACACCTGAATAGCTATCATGGAATTATTGGGAGGAATAAAATCTACGTTTTTACTATACATGATGACTGAATTCGTTGGCTAGCTTTTAGGGGGTGAAAGTACGCATGAATATGCCAATTTTTTTCTATGGGATCAATTTCTAAATACCGAAAATAGACAGCGATTTCATTAAGTTTAGTTTTTGTATGAAACAGCAGTTTTTTTATATGCCAGAAATGGTACCATAGTAAAAGTAAAAGTAATCGTTAAAGTCGTTGTTTAAGAGTGAATAGTCTTAAACAACAACTTTAACTACTAACTATGACTTTAATTCTTGAAAGATTTTCAATTAAGTCAAACACTGTTTGTGTATTTCTATAAACAAACAGACTTTGATTTATTTGAAAATCTTTTAGAAGTTGCAGTCCAAACATCATTCAAAAGTTTCTACCCTTGAATGATGTCTGGACTGCAACTTCGCATGAAAGTAACAACAAAGTAGAAGGTACTGACAGTTTTAACTTACCTCGCGATTGTGCGTCTTGTAAAAATTTTGTATGGAATACGTAGATAATTTAAGCAAACGAAACTGTCATAGATGACAAATGACAAAAAAAACGTGAATAATAAGCAGTTGTCGCCGGAAATTCCTTCCGACTAGAGCAACAGTTATGTTAACAAGATTGGCCATTTTGTTGTAAATCTGTGACTCAATGCTAGATTCATATTATCATTCACAACTTATCTTTATCGATACCATTTATCAATAACTCATAGCGCGAAAAACCGACAAAAATTTAATTATGAAGAAAGTTATAAGTACGAGTATTTAAGCCACTGGGTCCATTTATGCTTGGAATAAAATTGACTTCGAATTGAGTTCTAGTATGGAAATACTGTCAGAAATTCAAAATTTATTCTCAGGATAAGACTTTCTAGGTATAAAAGTTTGGTGAAGTTCGCCTTAACACGAATATTATTCAGGAAATCATTCTTGATACGACATGAGACGGCTAAGTTCTTAAATAGCCAATCTGAAAGATTCCTACTTCCTCCACTCGCTCGGCTTCATAACTAATTCCTAAGAACTGCTACATACATATTCGGTACAGCCGGCTAGAATTGTGCCGACCCGAACAGGTTTAAGCGTGGGTGGATGCCGAACGAAGGTTCGAAGAAAATATATATGGACTGTGTGAGGAATGATATGAAAGAAAAGGGAGTGAATGATAGCGTGGCGGGGAGAATGGAAGAAACGGTGTTGCCGATCCCAAGTAACATGGAACAGGGGCAGGAAGATGATGATATGCCGAACAAAGGTGGCCGATCGGCACGACCCGAATGAAAACCGAACGAATACTGCCGAATCGTATGTGCGAACCCGTGTGTTGCACCCCTCAGAATCTTCAAGCTGGTCGCACATGATTTGCCTAGTCTTTTGCCAACTACGTTGAGGCCGTCGTCCAGTCTAACCAGATGCAGCTCAATACCAGTATTTTACATGGAGCGACTACCTATCTGATCTCTACAATCCAGTTACTGGGTAACACAATACTCCTTGATAAGACCGATTGTCAGACTTTTGGGCTTCCGACTACCCGTAACGACTGTACCTACAAGATCTACAAATGACAGCCGGGACCAACAAAGCTGGTCGACAACACTATATAAAAATTAACCCATCTCTCCCGAAAGCCTGACAAGGTTACAACTCTATCTTGTAGGTACTATAAACACTAAATCACGTCCTATGTTGGCACCAGTTGGCAGTCATGCGACATCAGATCATTTATCATCAACATATTAAATACGCGAGCAATATTTGTAAACCGTGCTACGGACAACGACTCTTAAGTCGTGAGCGCCCGGACAGATATTTTTATTTAAGCAGGTTAATTCAATTCCAGGTGAATTTTAGACTTTGCCAGGTGTTGGTAATAATTTCTATAATACCTAAGTATAAACATTAATGTGATAATAAAGCTAATTAAATAGCAATTCCATCCAGAATGAATGATGGCCTGCTATTGCTACATTGCATTGCAAAATGTAAATCAAAACTAGTATTTGTTAGAATTTGTTAAGCACAGTATCGTATAAAAAAAAACTTTCATTTTACTCTTGACAAAGACCTTTTGCATAATAGCAATCAGAAGTTTTGATTTCCAAAACGCTTCCATCGCATTTCATGGTTCCACTCGTAAGGTACGTATAAACCTATATTTATGAAAACATGAACACACCAACAACCCAAGTCATTCAGTCCTTATTAACATGTTTACAGTTTTCATTCCATATAGTTTACTCAAGACGAACATCGTGAGCTCAACGTTGCGCGCGCGTAAACAATGTTGAATGCATTTATATTAACCTTCACATTGAGAGAGCCTGTCAGCTGATACTGAATCGATGACATGATAATCATGTGTTTATAGAATAACGGATTAGAATTGTATTGAAATTAATTTAGAATCGTATTGTACTGGATTAGAATTGTTATCTTTAGTTCAATGTACTGAAGATATTTATATTGTTAAAAACGATGGAGTTCGTGATTTTGGGGAAGCAAATGTTGAATTAGAAACTAAAGTAGATGCAATTGTAAAACAGAAGAAAGGATATTTAAGAAACTAAGGATTTAGTTTCGAAAATATGTTGCCTGGGAGGCAGAGTGCTTGACCTTGGAGAAGCTCAATCAAAATAGAGGTTGACAAAGAAGGCAACAAATCTTGGTATTGCAGCTGCAAACCTTTTGTTTTTAGTACTCCAGCCAACACACATCTCTTTGAATCTTGAACACCATTTCTGCAATTAGCAATAGAACCATATATCTGACAAATAGTTTGAATAATCTACTAATACACTGGGTGTGTGTAATCCCAAATGGTGGAGAAATGTCGCAATAATAATAAATTACTGACGCGAATGTGAAACAAGCCGAGTGGGACGCGCTGGATATAGAGACATAGTTTATTAGAACAGGACTGACTAACGCATGGAAAGTACTTTTGTACTATATTGTAACTAGAAATGACACATAACACAACATGACGTATTTATTCCGTGAAGGAAAAAGCGTGAGCGGTAATCCCAAATTTCACCAGTGATGTTATCAGTCCCATAATCCCAAGTTATACCTACATATAGAGTGCAATCCTATAGTCATTAGACAAATGACCATAATGAATGATCGGGCTACTTCTGAGAGATTTATTTCCTTTCTCTATTTATTCAGTCTTTCATAATTAACCCACTGCTGGGACATATGCCTTCTCTTTGTGACAGGGAGTGGGCCATATAACCTCACGCGAGTCCAATGCAAGTTGGCGAATGTCACATATTTTCGATTTTTTGGTTCTGACAGAGACGGAGACGAAGAAAGAGACGGAGGACATGTCGGTTTCCTCACGCTTTTTCCTTCACCTTTTTGAGAGCAGTGGTGATGAAATAATTTACACAAAGTAAAGCGCCTGACTGGGTTCGAACTCACGACCTCCAATACGTAAGTCGCGGACGTTACCAGTGGGCCACCACTGCTCAATAGTCATTAGCGGAGCACAATATGCAGAGATCGAGCTACTGCTGAGAATATTCTTACATTTCTTTATTTATTTAGTCTATCATTGTTATTCAATTATAACATTCCAACTATCCCGGTAATTTATCTTAACGCACAACTTGTATAAAGTTACTTAGGTAGGTATATTATATGAACTCTAAGTCTTATCCTGAACTGAACCTGACTTTAATGAAATCAAAGTCAGGTTCAGTTCAGGATAAGACTTATTCTAGGTATAAAAGTTTGGTAGAATTCGCCCTTGCTAGTAAACGGAACTTTAATTCTTCTCATATAAACGTAGGCAGACATAAAATCAAAACAATTTAATCTAAAACAAATGAAGTTCGGGTCACGTTGAAAGTTATCAAACAGTATTTCCGCAACTGTATCGCAATTTTAACCCAGTTTTACATATAAAACGGAAGCCCCCAGACGTCCCGACCTGTTGAAGGTCGCCACTCAGAACCGTTGCCTACGCGACCATACGACCACGTCACCTACGACCGTTCCTTGGGGGACGCCTTACCTATGCGAAACGATAAACTCGCTATTGATTTCTGAAGTTTGCGAAAATGTTTATGAATTTTATGTCGATGTGCTTATTATTTTGTTCTTTGATATTGTAGCGAAGTCTTGAAGTGTTTAAGAAAAAAGAAAGGTAAACAAAAACGAAAGTATTGTGCTTAAGTTCATACGATGATTAAAATTAGCCTGATTTTACAGTTTTTTCGACAATCCTCAGTTTATTGACCAAATTTAATAACTTTAACACCATTAAACACCAACACCACACCATTTAACTTCTCGCACGTTGAACCACAGTTGCCGCGCAACAATAATATTATGTCTGCATATATAATTTGATGTATTAGGTTGTATTATGTACTCGTAATATAGATTAAAATTCTTCCTTAATGTAAGATTAATGTACTTAAAAAAAATATCGAACGATGACCTCTTTCAAGTGTCCTCTTTACATATCACGAATCTCATAAAACACATACAAACAGGTGAGCAGTTTCTTTTGATTTCACTGAAACATTACAAATACTCAGAACAGAGTTTATCTCACAAAAATAACCGTTGAATCATGCGTTGACCGGCGGCATGTAATTTAGTTTTCCTTGTCTATTCTTGAACATACAAAATGTTAATTTTCATATATTTTTGTATGTACTAAAACCATTTATAGTTTTGAATCATTTGTTTTTGAATAAACATAAACATTCATAATTTATTTTCTCTATTTTTATTGTTATATGTTTACACCTAGTTACTCGTATTTATGTGCATGCTGTGGTCTGAAATTGAAAGAGCACACGTAAAAGAACCTTTTTTATTATTGTTGATTGTATAGGTACTTACGTGTATCCTTTTTGGAGATCCCAAATAAATAAATGAACCATTTTTTTTATGATCGGTTGAGAAGATTAAACAAATAGGATAATGAAGAAGAAAAAAATGAATGGTGATGAATGCTTTGAAGAGACACAGAGAAATATGTTAGTATAGGGAAGGAAAAAACCAAAGTGAATTTGTATATAAACCTAGTAAAAAGAAAACAGTAACAGGTTCGCGCTGCAAAATATTTGAAATGAGAAATGGGAACGGTACTTCATTATGTTAGTTTGCCAGTACTAATGAGGATAAACACAAAACTATTTGTCAAAAATTTTATTCCGTCAATAAAACTACAATTTTCCTGTAATTTTTCTACAACACTTTCGTGTTGTGGAAAGTTTTCACTTTCTCGTGTGAGTGAAGTGTAACAACAGCTGCTCCTGTGCCCATTATGAAGAAAGTTTTCTATCACACTGAAATGCCTGTCAAAAATTTCAACCTACAAATTTGTTCCAATTTTCAAACGGATTCAAAACATCATTTATTTTATGTAGAATGTGAAGTTTTGCTAGATCTTGTGTAGCTGCTGTACTAGAGGCAGATGCTAGAGATTTCAAATGTTTTGGAAGGATTTCGAGTTAGACTCATAAACACTCGGTATTTATAACTACCTATTTTGATGTTCATTATAGTTGTGCTTCTAAACTTTATCGTTTCGGCCTTCAGCGCTGTTATATAGATTTAGATGTTCATTTACTATCTTGAGTTCACGTTGATATAAGTTAATAATTGCAGGTGACGTGTCGCAATATTGGTGTTATCGTATTATTACATGATTAATCTAATCGCAACAATTTGGGATTTGGTTACATTAAAAGTGGCGCTTTGTCACTAGATAAATATTTTTATGTAGTTATTTTGTGTTATAAATTAGCTGTCTTTACAAACCTTTAGGTACCTTGTCCACTTGCGGAATAGCAATTATTTATCTGGCTTTGATTTGGTTTTCAACAAACGCAATATTTAAAGCGGAAACGGAAATCTGCTATTCTCGTTTTATTATCTAGCCTTTTGTCAATTATGTTATATTTATCGTCTAGATGCGTCTTAGTATCGGTACTTTGCTCATCAATTATTGCATTGCCACCAATAAGTGTCTACTTGGTGGTAAATTTGTAGACATGTCGACCACTATATTTTAATATGTATCACACATTGAAGTAGCCAAACAGATGTCGATAGCTTGCCACTGATTAGATGCACATTCTTCTCGATTACATGAGCTATTTCGTACACACTGATTAGTTCCAGATATGCTATTCACGACGAAATAAACTTTACATTTATTTTAATTGTCTTTAAAGATGTTTTGGCACTATTTTAACGTTTCTTTAAATTAAAATTAGATTTATGTTACGAAACACAATATTTATCGCGAAAATAAATCATAATAACTGAAAAAACTAAAGCATGTTGCTTCCACAATATTAATTGAAACTATGATGGGAATTATTTTATAAAACCTTTAAATCTTAAGTAGATTTAGAGGTTTTCTAACCTTTCGATCTTGTTTGTTTTTCGTTTGTTGTTGAGTATACCGACGTTTGCCTCCCAGTTTATTAATTAAATTGATAGTAAAACTACACTTATCGTTGTTCATAAACTTTTCCTGAAAAACAGCACATAATAAACCAACCCGATCAAAGCGACTATTTGATACGTCAGCCTATAAACTCCTTAAAACACTCGACTGCTCAAATTTCACAGATTTTGTCAAGACACCATTCTAATCTTAGACATTCTTGTCCAAAATATCATCTTTACTCCTCAAATTACCAGTAAAATCCCGAACACATAGCTGATATTGTTAATTTATATATTAAAAATAAGACGTAAGTACAAAAGTTTATAAACACTTACCATGTCTGTGTGGTATCAACGTGTGTCCGGTACGGAGTGTCGCTTGGTACTGGAGCCGGCGTTCGGCGCGGCGTCGCGGGCACACCGGCCTGTTATCTCCGCATGACGTAACCCTTGCATTCGGACTGCACGCTCGGGCTTGTGCGATGTGTGCCGATATTGTCGAAGAAATTGGATCATTTAGTTGTTTTATGGAACTTTTTGTATGGTGCTGTTTGTGATGATGGTCATTAGAGAGACAGAACGAGTGGACTTGTTGCTTTTGTTCGCTTTTAATTATTCAGAAGCATGCAATCAAGGTTTGATGTAAGGACGATAGCGGAAGCTCGCAACATCTTGACATATGAAACTGGTTGTTCAATCGACACATCGTTCGGTGAGCAGACGATTACGACAAAGCCGGCTGGAGATTAGGTTGAAAGGCCAAAACAAAACGATTCAGACGCAATTGTCATGGAAACCTCTGATCTAATGCGTTACGATAAACCAAAATTCAATAATAGAACCACGGAATAATTCCTAGCTATTTGAAGTAAGTGCGACTAATGGATTATTCCAGATAGACATGTCTGGTATCCTCAAACATGTACCAATCAGTTTGCCAACCATGTCAATTATGGCAATTGTCTTGCCTCCATTCCTTAGGACGTAACAAAAGATCTGTGTTCCAGATTTCCTACGTGGTTTAATTAATAACCTCATATTAATAGATCTTAATTTCTTAACCATTTCAAACTGTTTAATAAATATGAATATTGTTTCGCAGATATCCAACGGTTCGCCAGACCGCTACGAGGTGACGAGACTACTTAAACAGTTATGCAGTGGAGATGGATCGGGGTAACTATTTTTACAATCACGCATTACCTTTGTAGACTTAGGCTAGGAGTAAGAACCTTCAAGGCGGACTGATAAACTGGGGAATTTCGCGAGAATCTACTGAATGCTAGCAGAGCAATTTTTTTTATTTTTTTTGTGGTACTGTGGTTGTGATTGGTGGATATACTAAAGCTTACTGTTGACTATTGACAAAAATGACAGAAAAGGTAAAAGTAAAATTCGCATTCGGAATAGTCTGTCAAAAAAAACCGCCACAAATTAGCAAGAGATTATTGACTTCAAGACAAACAACATTAGAATTTTATTAGATATGGCTGACAGAGCAAAGATTAGACGCACCCTACAAATGCCTACAATAATAAACCTTGTAGATTAGTCCTATTAGTAATGTTTGTTCTATTTACAAGGTAATGTGGTGATATCGAAACGGATATGGCTTATAGCCAGATTAGTAATGGAAAAAAAATCTAAATCCTTAAACCCACGGCAAAGCATAACCCTCTTTTATTTCTACCTACTCAAAAGCTCTGGGCTTATCCCAGGAAATCTGAGATTGAACTAAAATTGCTTAATGCTTGATTAATGATCTTTTTAGTACCTAGTAGTGAGGCCTTCCTCTTCTGATATAAAGAAGGCACGAGCATTGATTACCACGCTTACTCATGACGGTTTGCTGGGATGGTGAGTTTTTAGATAATTTCAATTTTATTTGTATCCTCCTTGAAAGAGTAGAAACTATATATTTTTTACTCCTCCAGTTTTCTTTCGTAGCTGGTTCCAAGACATTTAATTACTTCTCCGAGACTTTCCAAGATACATTGTCTGGGCGTTTCACTGTGCATTCTGGCGAGTTGCACTGATCGGGAATCGTGCAGTCAGCGAGCTATAAAATACTCTGACAGAATATAAGGGTTATGCTACTCCTAGATGTAGTCATGGTCATGACTCTAAAGCACAAGAAAAAATACACATAAGCTTTCCTTAAATGTAAGTTCCTCGTCTAGTATAAAACCGCTTTGCACCTAAATATATTGAACTTTAGCATGACTACGAGCCATAAATATCTATCATAATTATGTCATAAAATTACTAGAAATGGGTTTCCTTCCTGCTTACAAACATGTATTCTCTTTCCGTTTGTTTTTCAACTCGTTCAACTTTGTTTTAGTTAATATAAAAGTATCTATACACGATGTTTCAATTTCATATGAGTTTAAGATTTAAGCAAGAGATCGATGCTACGGTACCTGATTATTAAAACAAGAGAAGATTGAAACTTGTTTGTTTTCCTATTTTATTGTGGAAAATTTTTAATGTCTCACTTCTTTAATCTTTCATTCCTAGTATTATCTGATAGGTTTAATGGTTTCTGATAGTAGTGTTAT
Source organism: Apamea sordens (assembly GCA_945859715.1). Taxonomy (NCBI): domain Eukaryota; kingdom Metazoa; phylum Arthropoda; class Insecta; order Lepidoptera; family Noctuidae; genus Apamea; species Apamea sordens. The sequence continues at coordinate 19,810,015 of OX243998.1, read as the reverse complement.
TTACATGCCTTAATTTGTTTTGCGTGTGCCAAAATAGCTGAGTAGAGATAAGCATTTATTTGTGTAAATACCTATATCTAAGTATGACCTTTAACACTAAAAAGTTTAAACAATTAATTAAACCATTCAATCGCTTTAGCTTTATTGGGGTTTTGATTAACTACAGAGTCGAGTAACGGGCGCAAATTCTCTCCTCCCTCTCTTTACCTTACAGTTAGATAAGGACAGAGCTATGACAAAAGTTTAGTGGCATGTTACACCCACTTATTGTCCGTATCGGGTGGTGTGACTAATTACACCTGACGAAACGAGGTGTAAGACGACTTTTGATCGTGAATACTAAATTTGGAGAAGGCATGCAAAGGATTATGGCGTGGGGTTCCGTTAAACTGAATTGTTGCCAAGAAAACACTGAATGAGCTTTGTTATTTCTTTAAATTGATGTTCTGATTGTGTTGCGATACGTTTTATAAACTAGTAACCTTGGTGAGTTTACTTTTGCAGAATTGAACTCTATCAATAGCTCTTGACGAATCCATTAAAACCAGGAATGCCTCAGAGATCTACTTATGACCCTACTTCAAAAAAACTCTGTCTTACTTTTCCTTTGCATAAATTCATGAATACAACGATTACAATTGCTTCGTTTGTTTGGTCACACAGACAAACCGTGAAAACGGTTTTGTGGGACAAAGTAAAGTCCTCCAGACCGAATCTCAGTGGAGACCAGGGGGCCTACTCAGAAGTGCAAAGTGCGAATGTTCGGATCGGACACATGGCCGAACCGAATATTATTGAAAAATGCCACAATGACCATAGTCAATATTCGAAAGAGTGTAGGAGTGTAGGATCGGAACCGACCGAACCAAATAGTAACTTCGTAGCAGGAAACGGCCGAACATTCGGCCGATACTACTTCGGAGTAGACCCCCAGGCTTCGGCGCAGGAGATATTATAATGCATAAGTATGTGCGACGACTCAGGTGCACTCTCTCTTCCCTCACTCTCATGGTCTGATGGGACGGAAATCCGACAGGACCGGAGAGAGATCAGGCGCAGGGCCATCGGCTTAACGTGCTTTATGAGGCACGCGGGTATCACAACGCCAACTTCCGAACTCCGAGCTGTTGCTAAGAAATTCTCACTGGAAAAACCCAATAACATTTGGCCCGACCCGGGAATCGAACCCAGGTCCCCGCGCTCTGCAGCTGCGCTTGCAACCACGACATATAACAGTCTCCATAATTATACAGCAACATCGTCCCTGACGTTCAAACTGTCAAGTGATGTTCATTTAAAATATTGATAAATGATAAATGATTTTATTTTTGTAAGTAGGTTTGTACAAACATTTTTACACGTCAATCATATTTTAAAACTAGATGAGGTCGGCGTTTCCTATCTGACTAGTCTGAGAAGAAAGGCCGAAACAAACTCAGAGGGCACAGTCTCTTTTAAAGTCCAGACATAATCTTTGGTCAGATCATATGAAGACCATGTAGGTCGATGTATGAGATGGTCTTTTGAGAAAAGAACCACACATTATTAGATGATAACAATGAATAATTTAAACAATTATTATGAAGAAGGGATTTATTTAGCTTAACAGCCTATAATTTTCCCACTGCTGGGACACAGGCCCGCTCTCTGTGAGAGGGAGTGGGCCGTAATCCACCACGCAGGACCAGTGCGAGTTGGTAGAAGTCACATATCTTCGAATTTTTAGTTCTAGGACATGCGGGTTTCCTCACTATAGTTTCCTTCACCATTTTGACAGCAGTGGTGTTGAAATAATTTGCACAAAGTAAAGCGCCTGGCTGGGTTTGATCTTACGACCTACAACTCGGTAAGTGGCGGAGATTCATTCGGACACTTTCAATAAATAACCCCTAAGACCGACGGAACCTCAATACTTTTAACATGATTTGTCAGCATCGAGCAGTGAGCGCCATTTTTTTTCGGAAATCATTTTTGTCCTAATAAAAAGTAATAGTGAAGTGGGTTGATCCTCTCAATATGAGTACTTAGAGCATGACAAACCACACCCACGGTGTTTACAACGGATGTCAAGTATACTAACTAGCTTTGTGCTGATCTTGTGCCTAAATTATTGTTCTCTGGTTAGTCTTTTGTTTTCCTTTTGGTCGAATTTGTAGTAGGCAGAGTTGTAAGCTTTATTGAATGTGGTTGAAAGCAGCACCGTAATTGCGTGACACATTTACATCTTGTCTTGTAATAACAGCGGCACGGGTTGATCGGCCACGTTAAGCTACGTTTGCCGCGGTTGATCCGTGGATGGGTGACCAATCTTTACATACCAAGACCCCTCCGTTGTCCCGGCTGTCATTCGTGGATCTTTGACAATCGATACGGGTCGTTAGTAGCCTGAAAGTTTTACAAAAGAGTATCGTATTACCCAGTAACTGGGTTGTGGAGGTCAGATAAGCAGTCGCTCCATGTAAAATACAGCTGAGTGAGCTGTAAAACTATTCTCACTTTGGACTTTTAACAGTCAAGGATCTAAAAATGATGCGCAGTCAAAATAATTTTATCAGGCACATGTCAAATACTTAAAAATAATGGTAGATACCTATACGGGATTAAAATTAATATATAGCCCGATAAGAACTTTGTTTGGGAGGTTCCTAAACACCATTTTTTAAGCATTTTAAATTCTCCCTCTTCATCATTAATTTGTGCTACACCAGGATTGTCTTAATTTTCTTTTTTCTTAGACTCCAAGTCAATAAGTCTATCAGTTTATCTTACACAATCGTTAACATAATCATAATCATCCTATAATGTTCCCACTGTTGGGACACAGACTTTCTCTCAGTGAAAGGGAGTAGGCCGTAATCCACCACGCGGACCCAGTGCGTCTTGGTAGATGTCACATATATTCGAATTTTTCGTTCTAGGACCTGCGGTTTCCTCATGATGTTTTCCTTCACCGTTTTGAGAGCAGTGTTGATGCAAATAATTTACACAAAGTAAAGCGTAATCGTTAACAACTTAGTATAAATTAATAACTAAGTAACTCATTAGAATCTACATAAAAAACAGTCGAGTAACAATAATTCCTAGGAATTCGTTTGTTTTCTATCTAAAGTGTAAATCCACTTGTAATCCTGAGATATGGTCACACACGGTAAATACTGTTAATAGTACATTTGTTTTAATTGTGTTATTTGTTCTACTAAGTCTAATCTGTAATCTGATAATGAGTGCGTGAGTAGGTACATGGGTGAACTTGGCCTTTATTCCTGACGTGGTGATCGTTTATGGATGCTTGTTGTACTGATTTCCTTATTGTAGATTGTTAGTATTCTGTGTATTTTGTATATTTATCGATATTTGATGTATGTGCCTTCGTAGGATATACTGTCACTTTTATCTGGTAGAGGATAACTCTTAGTAGTAATTGATATCAATATAATTATGGCATGTAGAAGTTCGTAGTTGCTATTAGAACTTCAGAAAACCCGCTTGCGATGATAATCACGGGTCTACCCTTTATAGCAGAACTTTTTATGTCATAATATTGTTTTGCATAACAGCGGATAGCATAAACTTCATTTCGCAGAAAATCGTTTGGCAGACAGTCATTTATCATACATTCAAAATTCATAATTTTGTAAGTCAGAATCATCTTTAGGCATAAATTTAATATCCATAATAATTAAAAAGTAGAACCATCATATCGCAGAAAGTTCACAGTCAGAATCGTCTTTTGGCATACATTTCATATCGATAGTCATTAAAAGGCAGAACTATCATACCTATCTCAGAAAGTTTAGAGTTAGAATCATCTTTTGGCATACATTTCATATCCATAATCATTACATAAAATTCATTCATTCATTCACCATGCATGCAGCATGCAAACAAGCATACACCATGCATGCAGCAATCATGCAGCATGCAAGCGAGCATGCAGCATGCAAGCGATAATGCAAACATGCAAACAAGCATACACCATGCATGCAGCAAGCATGCAGCATGCAAGCAAGCATGCAAACATGCAAACAAGCATACACCATGCATGCAGCAAGCATGCAGCATGCAAGCAAGCATGCAGCATGCAAGCAAGCATGCAGAATGCAAGCAAGCATGCAGCATGCAAGCGAGCATGCAAACATGCAAGCAAGCATACACCATGCATGCAGCAAGCATGCAAGCAAGCATACAAGCATGCAACATGCAGCAGGCATGGTTTCTGTCACGGCTCCGGCGCTGCGGGGCTCCGGCGGTCCCACGCGAGCTTATCGTCGCAGATGGTTTTAAGGCTCACCACCGCAGCTTCGGCTTGCTGGCCGGCTTTGCCGGCCAGCCTCAGCGGCGGCGGCACCTGCTCCTCAGCTCGCGGGCCGCCTCGCCCCTCCGCGCCTACGCGGGCTTAAATTACACTCTAGGGGTAGGGCAGACAAGACTACGTGGAGTCGGTTTTGCAGCGATTCGTTTCTGTCACTAACTTTTGTAGCACAACATATTATTGACTTTTCACGACAATGTTTTAATTTAAGGTTAAAAATTATATTGTATAGAAATGTCAATATGCCTAATAAAATTATTCCAAACGAAATTCTGCCATTTTCTCCAAATTCTGCCAGTATGCGAAGTGAACGTTATGCTAAACGGCATTATGCGAAATTTTAACTTTGCCAAAGGTAATTATGCCAAATAAAATTCTGCTATCTTAAAACTATGTCATTGTAAATTCGGACATTCGGCCAAACAATAATTATATTAAATAATTTTTATGCCTTAAAAATATTCGTTTAAAGAAGATTATGCCAAGTGTGTTATCTATTCTATACTTATAATAAATCTGTAGAAGTGAAAATTCTGTACATTGAAAATATCAAAAAAATAAATGGCAGGGGGTGTTACACGATAGCGGCGGTAAGACCCCTCTTTGAGGAGTGGCTAGGGAGACGTCACGGCGCTCTCACCTACCGCCTGACGCAGGTCCTCTCCGGACACGGATGTTTCGGGAGGTTCCTGCACATCATCAGGCGGGAGGAGACGCCCGGGTGTCACCACTGTCAGGATCGCCCAGAGGACACGGTGGAGCATACGGTGGAGGTCTGCCCTGCTTGGGCAGAGCACCGCCGTGTCCTCGTAGAGGCGATTGGCAGCGGCGGCGACCTCTCGCGTCCGGCCCTGGTTCAAGCCATGGTCCGGGGTGAGAGGGAGTGGGAGGCAGTCACCTCCTTCTGCGAAGCAGTCATGCTAGCGAAGGAGGTGGCGGGGTGGGCGAGGGAACGCGCCTTGCGCACCTCACGCCTCAGCCGCCGCGGGAGACGCTCCGGGCGTCGGGAGCCGCGTGACGACTCCCGGCCACCGTAGGCGCGGGCCTGCGGGCGGAGAGTAATGGGTAGCTCTCCGTCCGATCAGGACTAGGCCCGTGCCGGACGGCGTGTTCGTGTTCCACGCGCGCCTCAAAGAGATGTCAGCAAAGTGACGGGGCCCCACAGGGCCGAAGCCTGCCAGGGTAGCGGGAACATCCGAAAGGGTTTACCGCTGCCCTGGAACATAAAGGGCTAAGGAAGGAACACGGGTGGGTTTTAGTCAGTAAGAGTCTGACACTCCCTCCTGCTCCACCCAGAGCGGGAGGAGTCATTTGATGATTTCCCATCCTCAAAAAAAAAAAAAAAAGGGGGTGTTACTAGACCGACACCGAACCCAAAAATGTGATTAAAAAAATTTTTGTCTGTTTGTCTGTCTGTCTGTCTGTTTGTTCAGGCATCACGCAAAAACTACCGGTTCGATTACGATGAAACTTGGTATAATTATTCTTTAATATCCTGGGCACCACACTGGGTACTTTTTATCCCGGAAAAGTATATACAATAAAAAACAAACTTAATTTTGCGGTTCGATCCCTAGACCCGATTACTGTACCAACCGCAAATAATAAGTTTGTCGTAGGTTACGTCACCTGCAGTGGAGTTCATTTTTATTCCTTTTAGTTTTTAGAGTTATTTAGGTTTATTTTTATATAAGTCGTAGGTATAGATTTTAATTTTAAAGTATAGATACTATATTTGATAGTGTACGTAGTGACAGTAGGTTATTTTATAATACTGTTAGGTAGGATTAGTCATTCGTATAGATATTAGTTTTTAGGGATTTTGCTCATTTATTGAGTTTAGATTAGTTATCATCAGAAATAGGTTTATTTAGGTAGGTAGGTATTTAATTTTCTGTTAATGAGTTTTTTTTTTTTTTTAATTAGGTAGGTACTTAGGTAAAGATATCATATAAGTACCCTCTTAATCACCACTAATGAGACACAATTGGTTTTCTATTGTAATTAGCCACAAAGGGCCCGCGAGATAGATGGCATTCTGGGGAAGCACGTATATTTTATCCTGTTAACACGTTCCCGTGGGATAATTTCCGACATCCACGCGGGCGAAGCCGCGGGCAGAAGCTAGTGCCAAATAAATTTCGGAGCATCAAGATTCTGCCAGATAGAGGGAACCCGATAATCACACATTCTGGCTTCACACTTTATTCTTCTAAGGGATATAATTACCTAAATGTTTTCTTATAACTTGTTGGAGTCACAAATCCACCTCTTATATAATTTACCTCAGAACCGAGAATTATATGAGCAACAAACTTATCAAATTTTTTATTCAGAATTTGATGAGCTTGTTGAATAGGATTATTGGTACAATAGTTGTAGACCTTCGCCCATGTAAAATACTAGTATTCAGCTGCATCCAGTTAGACTGGAAGCCGACCCCAACATAGTTGGGAAAAGGCTAGGCAGATGATGACGATGAGTTGCAGACCTTCGCCCATATTTGGCCGACACAATCTTTCCTAAGGCGCACTCGCTATCGACAGTAGTATCGTGGTCATTAAAACAAATAATACATCATTATCGTTCCATTTATCAACACTTCACCGAAGCTTAGATAATCTGTCTGATTGCACTTTTCTCGAAAACCTATCTTTGTCACTACCAGGTTATATAGGTCTGTTTCCAAAAATAGTTGATTGACGTATGCATTATTATAAATAATTTTGATTACCAGATTTTAATCAATGCTATAATTTCCCTGTTACCTGTTTATGTACGTAATGATATTGATAATGATGATGATGATTGATAGTGATGAAATTCAGTGAACAGCCGATCGATTCTGTAAAAATCTCACCGTGAAAAGTTAAGTGAAGTGAGCTTAGAGTGACATGTCAATAGTGTCAATCCCTAGCATTAGTTGGAATGACAGCTCACTCCACGATCACTTCACCTAAGTTTTCACGGTGAGATGGTTACAGAATCGCACTGCACTGCAAAGCTACACTTATCAAAATGCACTTATAAGTGCATTTTGATAAGTGCATTTTGTTAATTATTCTTGTGGTAAACAAAGATATTTGAAAATGAAAACGATAAGTATCGGTTCCAAAAGTTTAACAACGGTACCCGGTTTTTCCAACCAGTAGATTTAGCTACAAGTGCACGTAACAGTTTCAAATGGCACCATAACTCCCGTGCCCCGATGAGATCACGGAGTTTTGATGGCGTTGCGATACCACACCATGGTGTATCACGTACCGTTACGATACTTATGGCTACTGCTGCCTTTCGCGACTGTTTATGTGACTGCAGCTATGGTAGTTACATCCCATTGTTTTCAGAGAGATGATACTACTGATAATTTGAAGTTGGGTCAATATAAGACACTTTAGTGTAGCTAAAATACTGGTATTCAGCTGCATCCGGTTACACTGGAAGCCGACCCCAACATAGTTGGGAAAAGGCTAGGCAGATGATTTAGTATAGCTAAGTAAAGAAAAGGCACTTCGTTCCTGACGGGGATCTCCCAACCGCACGTTCTTTTCATTTTCTTTACTTATAAATAAATAAATTTTAAAAAAAATATTATACCTATTTTTTTACTTTTCAATGTTTATTTTTCTACTTATTTTAAACCAGCGGCTTCGCCCGCGTGGATGTCGGAAATTATCCCACGGGAACGTGCTAACTCTATCTCTATGCCAAATCAGAAGTTCAGTGGTTTAGGCGTGAAAATGTAAAATACAGTTTCAAGTTCAAATCCTCCCCTTAAAAACTGAATTACCCCTTTTTGTCCCGTCAGTGGTAAATTTTCGACCACTTTACATACTTATTATTAATTATTGTTGCTGTGCCCGCGACTCCGTCAGCGTGTAACTCCTTGTGTGTTATTAAGTTAATGTATTGGGTAGTACATGCCGTTTGCGATCAGCTGTGAGACGTAATTCCCTCTCAGTGAAGGTTTTGGACTCACGGGATAGTACAGACGCCAGCACATCAAGCTACTACAAACTGTCAAATTTCTTTAATAGATTTTCAACTTTATCTCTAAAGTATTAAGGTTTAAGGTTGATTGGGAAAATTTGACAGTTTCGGGTAGCTTGACCTGCTGGCGTCTGTACATGCAGTTCGCGATCAGCTGTGAGACGTAATTCCCTCTCAGTGTAGGTTTCAGACTCGCGAGATAATGTATGCCGTTCGCGGTCAGCTGTGAGCCGCAATTCTCATTGTGAAGCAGTTTCAGCTTCTCGGAATAACACATGTTGTTCTCGGTCAATGGTAAGCCTTAGCTCTCGTTGAGAAGAGCTTTGAGATGCCCGTGATGTAGCTCGTCTCGCTCTGTGAGCTGCTAATTGCATCTCTCTCTCGGAAGAGCTTTCATTGGCTCGAGAAGTTGAGGCACTAACTCTCGTATCTTGAACCGATGTACTCTTTCCTCTGCCGATTCTTGAGAACGCCTATTTCTCATTCTCTTAGCTTCTCTTGAATTTCGAGATAAAGATAATCGTTTTTTAGGTGGCATTGATGCAGGCAAATGAAAATAAAGCTAAAACGTAAATGAAAATAAAACTAATTTAAAAAAAGTGAACGTAAATTAGCTAAAACTTACCTATCGGTATCTAAAAATCTATGCGTAACTACTACTACTTCACCTAAAAAAAAAATGTAAACTATTAATAATTTGTAATTTGAACGAATATTTAAACACTACTAAAATAACTAATACCTATTTTATAAAATAACAACAAAAGAAATCTAAAAATAAATTATCAAAGACTATAAGTCGCGCTGATAAGCACGGTTTGTTAATATCAATTAAGTATTGTCTGTCAACGCTCTGAACGTCTATTCGCATCAACAGGCAAAAATTGTATGAAGCTCGCGCTCGCGCTCGGACGCCCCGCCTTTTTATACCTTCGGCCGCGAGACGCGTCGAGAGTGATTCAGTATTCACGCGCGATGGCTTATTATTAGCGTATTTCATGTATAACTTTGGTGTTTCTATACCGATTTCTATGATTCTTTTTTATGGAATAGTTAATAATGTTAACTTTTTTAATTAGGGATGACTGAGAGTGTTATAAACGTAAGAATACACAAATAGACCTAATCAGAAAGCTTCGAACTGCTAAGCTATCGGGAGTTACACGTGTTATTGTGAGTCAACCATAAAAGATAGACATATGCTGTCGTGGGATATTTTTTATATAATTTTAAGGAGAACATTTCCGTCATACATGATTTCTGTGTAGCTTTAACCATTAACGTTGCACACGCGACGGAAGCTTAAAAAATGGAGTAACTTCTCCCGTTTTCCCAACATTTCCCTTCACTGCTCTGCTCCTATTGATTATAGCGTGATGAAAAGTATACTATAACCAGCTCAGGAGTATGAAAAATAATTGTACCAAGTTTCGTTAAAATCCGTCGAGTAGTTTTTGTTTCTATAACGGTTATACAGACAGACAGACAGACAGACAGACAGACAGACAGACAAAAATTTTACTGATTGCATTTTTGGCATCAGTATCGATCCCTAATCACCCCCTGATAGTTATTTTGGAAATATATTTCATGTACAGAATTGACCTCTCTACAGATTTATTATAAGTATAGATTCATTGGCAAGAAATAAAAGGCTTTTTTTATTTATAAGTACCTAAGGAAAATGATAAAAACGTGCGGTTGGGAGATCCCCGTCAGGAACGAAGTGCCTTACACTATACTCGCACGCACACACACACTCGTATACAAGCTGCAACACATAAATAATCAAATAAAATTACGATCCCTGGTAAATAATGAATACATACTTGTTTTTTTAGTTATTTAAGTTACTTTCAAAGAACAGAAACGCGTTATGGTATCGTAAAAGCGGTCGCGTTTTTATGTGTGTGTAAAAGGGTAGTTACCGTGCGGTCTTAGTCTTACACAGGCCGCGTTTTAAAATGCGTGTCCTACGCATGCAGATTTCCAAAAATTAGAAGAAAAACAAAATTTAATTATTTTATTATTGATTCGTGTCGAGAATCAGTAGCATAGTTACCTCCTTGAATTTGACGAGAATGCAAAATGACACCCTGTATAATAGAAAGAGACGGTGAGAGAGAAAGTGTGAATTTAATGCGCGTTTTTAAAAGAGAGCCACCTAGTTTAAGTTTTGAGAGGCTCTTCATTTGGATTTTCATTTTGACCTTACTCCTTACGCTTTAGCACCCTCGAAAACCTTGAAAACGACAAACAAGAAGAAAATTTTGAAAATTTTCGCAGTTGCCATCTTGAATTTTAATTTTGGCTTCGCCTACTGTCTTGGGCACCCTCGAAAACCTCGAAAACTATCTAGTAGCAACAATAGTAACAGTAGTATCACTAGTAACTATCTATAGTTTCAAGACAGTCGCATAACGCTTTTTGTTACGTGACGATTCCTATCAGTTTACTCTTACCGCAAGCAGCGTTAAAGAACTTCGTTTCAAGAAAAAGGAAATGCGGGTGTACATCTCTGTCTAATCCTTCTGGGAAAACAGTCGTGATGTTATTATGATATAAAGAATTAGTGGAGAACTGCGTAAAAGTTTTCTGAATCTTGTCCACATTTCTATTAGAAGTCGACCGTGACAAACACGACGATAAGATAAAGGTATACTTATTTTGTTAATGGATTATACATTCATAGAACTATCAATTTCGTATAATATATATGTATGTACAGACGCCAGCACATCAAGCTACTACAATCTGTCAAATTTCTGTAATACATTTTCAACTGTATCGCTAAAGCATTAAGGTTCAAGGTTGATTGGGATAATTTGACAGATTCGGGTAGCTTGATGTGCTGGCGTCTGTACATAGATATCGATCGATTCTACATCATTTATTTTCTTTTGGATCACATTACTTTTAAATGTACATTTTTTTTTGTGCTTCTTTAACAATATTTCTAGGATAGGATATTGCTGGTTTCGCCAGTTTATTTTCCGTATTTTCTTAAGCCACATCACAATAACACGGCCACTCTCACGTGCGATTAGGTCATTGCATTACACTGCACCTACTACCGATGCCGCCATGTTGTGCATGTATGTACCTCCATGCTAATCACGCTATTACGGTTGAAGGACGAACCATCTCTCGTTACTTAACTAATTAGGTATGTGCTTACATTATTTTTCCCTAGGTACCTACCTAGGGAAAAATAATGTGTGTCTTCTACTTCTTCTAGAAACAACAGAACGCCAACTTCTATAATACTTACATAGGCACTCCTTTCGCTTCCTTTACGTTAAGTTCAAATTATATCTATTCAACAAATAGACTACACCAGCTTCTAAAAACCGTTTAAATTGTAATGCAATATAGCTGACTCCTGTAGCTATTGATTTATAAACATTAGGTATTTTATTATTTTTGCCACAAAATTGTTTTTTTTTTTTATTACTGGCTGTCTTTCGTGGATCTTTGACAGTCGTTACGGGTAGTCAGAAGCCCAAAAGTCTGACAACCAGTCTTACCAAGGAGTATCGTATTACCCAGTAATTGGGTTGTGGAGGTCAGATAGGCAGTCGCTCCATGTAAAATACTGGTATTCAGTTGCATCCGGTTAGACTGGAAGCCGACCCCAACATAATTGGGAAAAGGCTAGGCAGATGATAAGAACGACGTAGTCAATCCGGTAAAAGAGACTCAGCGCAAAACTGATTTTTGCTTGAACAGTGCACACTGCAATTTTCCTTTTAAATACCTAACTTCCCCTGTAGGTGTCGCACTTCCAGACACATTACATAATCCTTCAATCCAGATTCCTTAGTTGATAAGATGCGAGTATGATGAGATAATCGTCGTTCTTTGGAGCAGATTGAGATGACCTTGGGAGTTGATGTCACCGGTTTCGAGCAAACAGTTTTATGGCCCAAACTGATATTGTTGCAGAACATAGTTATTTTTGTAGATACGTATGATAGATTTAGGTTAAATGATTTATTGTTTTGTACCATACCTATATGGACTAAAAATAGTGTTAGTATTGAGTGGGTGATATGTACAAAAATAGTGTTAGTATTAAGTGGGTAAAAAAACTCAAAAATTACCATTTTGTCGTACGGTTGAACAAGACTTTTAGCCATTCCAAAAGAAGAAAGATACTTTAACTTTATTAAATCTTCTAACATGAAGAGAGGCCACACGTATTGAGAAAAGCGACACAATCAATAATTTCTTACAAGCACAAGTAGGGCAGAATACCAAACAACTATCACCCCTAATTTAAAATCAACACGCAACCTATCACTCCAAAAAATCTAAGCCTTACCAAAGATCGAAAATAACCGACTATCGAAACCCTCCATATAACCATTATGTTCGATAAGAAATTGCCCATAACGCAACAGATAGGCAGACTATGATGAATACGGGCAAGTCACGAAAGCTAAAAACAAATGCGAATCGCCTCGTATAGCGGAAGTATGACCTTGACCGTGACCTTGGGGGGTAAACAGGGAAGCCTGCTGTTCTGGGGTTAAGAACGGACTGGTACTGACTTGGGAACACGCGAAGGTGCTAAACACGAAAACAGAATTCATGTTAGGTAATGTTTTTCTAGGGATTTTATTAATTTCTTATTTGATGAAAAGGCCAGTCTGTTTTCTTTTTGTAAGTTGCATTTAGTCATTAGTGGCATACTACTGGTACAGTGGTTACTTTGCTTCGGTTTTTGATTGGTGTCTTAAATACAATAGTTAGATAGTAGCTGTTTTCCTAAAATTTCAGATGTAAGAGAAAAGCCAAGCATCAAATTGTTGAGGATTAGCAGTAGCTTTCCCCGCCAAACAGTTTTAAACAACCACCATACCATTCAGTCCATGCATCATTAAACACTTGTATATTTTTTGGGAATGGCATCTCGCAGTTCAACCTAGGAGGTTGTCGTCTGTTTAACCGGACTTGCCTGTGGGTGCCAAAATAAATTAAAGCCTCCAGCCAGCACCCTAATTGCGTAACACACAATCAATCGGAATCAGAATCATTTTGAAGCAAATTACTAATCCATTGCTTCATAAGTTTGAAAAATTTGTTTGCCCAACACGTAAATAACACAATGAATGTTGTTGAACTGTCAAAATGAAACCGATTCCGATTGATCGTGTGTTACGCAATGAGGGTGCAGGCCTTAAAAAACTTAAAAACTAAGCGACTACACGCTAGGGGCACCTCCTGTGGGGTACGGAATTTTTGATAGTTCTTCCGTACAAAATCTGTCGGATGTCAATTTTATTCCACGAATAAAAAATATCTGTCGATTGAACAATCAGCCATTAGGGACTAATCACACTTAGGGCTGATTTTTCAATCATCTGATAACTTTATTCGAGGAATAATTTTGAAATTTTGACAGTTATTTCATACAAAAACTGTCAAACGTCCATTTTATTCCTCGAATAAAAGTTATCTGGCGATGGAATAATCAGCCCTCTGTTCAGCTTTTGTCCATAGAAAACAATGATTTTGTATGGACAAAAGCTGAACAGAGCTGAATAAGTGTGGTTAGTCCCTTAGTTAAACAGTTGATCAATAAATATCTACGGACTAACTGAAATGCGGAAAAGTTTCCCTCAAGCTGGTTCCGAAATCCTAAAAAAAATGCTGAAAAATGCGAATTTTGTTAATCTGTAGTTATATGATAACTTGACATAACCTTTGAGTGATATCAAACATGGAGGGTAAAATAACCAATCTATGAAGGGTAAACTTTACAACACACAAACCATGTCGCACAGAGCAATGTTTTTATGCGTCTAGACGGCGGCGCCCTGGGGTGTCTCCCTCCAATACGTCATGTCACATGCCCTTCTGATGTCCTGTTCTGCATTGGGGTGCTTTCACATGTATACTTGATCTCGTTGCCGCTTTACCACCCTTTAGTTGATTGTCTTTGAACGTCATAAAACTACAAGAGGGTCAGAAGGCCTGCTCTCCCAATTCCGTCAACGAAGATACGGGCCTGTCCGAAAGTATTAGTTCAATACTTTGACATGATCCTACTCCCGGTTAATTAATTTTCTCGGACGGGCAAACACATCGGGAGTAAGGACAGCTGTCAAAACGTGTTGTCATTCATTCTTAGTTTGGACCCCGAAGTAATCTTTGTCCGAACGTGATACGGAGTAGAAAATGCCCGGAACTTTGGCCGAAACTTCGGATTTCGTGCTTAGAGAGTAGACCCCTGGACAAAGTGAGATTCAGATCAGTAGTAACGATGATGGAAAATTCAAAAAATGTATGGCACTGACATAAGCTATCGAGAAGCTTATGTCAAACCTGGGGCCTTATTCTCTATGATACAATGAACGAAACCGCGCAAAATGAATGTGAGATTGGCGTGATTAGCAAGGAAATGACGTAAGTAAGGAATCATTGAGTGGTCATAGTAAATTAGAGACCTGCTGAAAGTCATTGAGTGGTCATAGTAAAAAAGAAGAAATATTTGAAGGACATGCTTCCCCTTTTTGTTTTTTTTGTTTAGTGTTTATTTTACTCAATCAGGATTAATTTTTAATACTTCAGTATTAAATACCTCTTCATGATTGGTAGTATTTTTTTTTCTCTCATCTCTTAAATAATTTGCAAACTATAGTTTTGTATAAATTAGAAACATTTTTGAAAATTTTGTAAATGTAAGAACAATGGATCCGTTTTTTATGATATTTGATGTTGACTTGAAAGAGCATGGCAGTTGAGAATATGTCATGCTCACCCTATGGACTCCGGTCTGAAAATAAAAATATTCTATTCTATTCTATTCTAAATGTCTCACTGGTGGTGGCGCGTGTGTTGGATCATTCGGTTCCCTACGAAATGGTTGAGCTGGGTGGTGCTGATCCACGCGTCATGTTCGTGAACGGGCGCCATCAGTTGAGACTGGTCATCTCTTAACTGCCGGGGCTTATTTTTAATTTTAATTTTATATTTTAATTTGTTTCTTTACATTGTTCTCTCATATAGAAGCGATGAGAATAATGTACCCAGGATTTTGTAAAAATATCTTGATTTAAAAGAGTGTCTGTGGAGTTTCTTGCCCGTTCTTCTCCATAGAGATCTACGCTTTGGAATGGGCAACTAGCTTCAACTTTCTGACTAACTGACCGACTATTTAATTTTGACAATTCAGAAGTGCCTGTAAATGGTTTAATTGAAATAAATGATTTGAGTTTGAGTTTGAGTCGTTGTAGAAATACGAAATGTATTTTAAGCGAGTGTCACTTATCTAGGCCCTAAGGTTGGTTTGCCTATGTGACAGTTAGAAATATTGTCTTTCGAAGTTTTTCCCCACATATATTTTGCCGATTCAAACATGGTCTAGATGCACCCTTATAATTAACTTTGGAGTGCCCTCTCTGCTAATGGGGTTTTCAATTATTAGATTAATAAGTACTAAGTTCTGTTAGACACGAACTCGAAAAGCTACATACATAAATTAAATATTTATCTGCTGTATAGGTTTATGAAAAGCTTTTATTCTACCCTGCGTCACATCAAAGACAAGAGACGTTTATCCAGTAAACCAACGAAATTTGTTAAAACAATTTTTTTTCATCACAATCGGAAGAGTTCCTAATCCAATGCTTCGTATCTTTGAAAAATCTGCTCGACGGAGTTAAAAACGCAATGAATTTGGTTCAATTGTCAAAATGAATTGCGTAGGCGTTGCAGGTTCATTTCAGGGCTAGTTTTCACAAGGTGTACCAAATTTGCCTTCAATTATTTCGTTCTAAACATTAAGTTCTACATGTAATGTTTACGATCTAAGACCGACATAATACCAACAAACAAAGCCAAGAAAAAACTAGTGTGGTATGATCTAAGAACTATGTAGTTCAGGCTGTATCTTTATTTAGTTAATTTAAAAGTCCTCGGACGGTATCACCGCACGTGCCAAAGACACGAGCTACAAAGTGCCATGATGGGATTTTAAGGACCTCTATCATAATGTATTTAGTTTACCATTACTCTAGCTATCATTTCATTGCCTTGATGATGTTATTGCTAACGAGGTAACACGATAAATTACTGTTTGTACGCCACTTGAAGTCTCCGGCTGTACAATTAATAGAGATTACTATACTAGTACATGCTACTCTCAGTGCAAGATACACTTCAATCGATTCACTTCACTTCAAGTTATAGAGTGAAAGATATTTTTCATGGTTTTCAAGGGGTTTAAGCCGATAGTGAGGTCAAAATGAAAATCCAAGATGACGGTGGGGAAATTTGTCATCATGGTTGTCGTTTTCATGGTTTCCGAAGGTGCTGAAGCTAATAGTGAGGTTAAAATAAAAATCCAAGATGGCGCCTGCAAAATAAATCGGAGTTTTCGTCTTGGGTGTCGTTTTTATGGTTTTGAGGGTGCTAAAGCCGTTAGCGAGGTTAAAAATGAAAATTCAGGATGGCGGCAACTTAAACTGGCGCTGAATTAAAACTCGTATTAAATTCACACTCTCTCTCTCTCCCTCCCTCTCTCTCTTTCTCTCTCTCCCTCCCTCTCTCTCTCTCTATCTCTTTCTATTATATACGAGTTTGTGTGCGTACAAATATCGCGTAAGGAACTTCATTCCTGGCGTGGTCCCCCGACTCCACATGTTTTTTGTCAAATTTTCTGTCAATTTAATACTTATAACTAGTATAAGAATGCAATTTATGCAGATAAAATAAACATTTATTATTATTATTATCATCATCATTTCAGCCATATCTTATCCACTGCTGAACATAGGCCTTCCGAAAGAATCGACACAGCGACCGCTCCTGCACTCCCGTTCGCTTTTGGCAAGGCATAATGGTTTTCTTTTTGTTTCTGCAGCAGAACAGAACGAGTAACGGGGGCTAAGAATGTTCAGCTGATGTACGTGAACGGAAACAGTCCGCGACAGCCGAGCACTCCACAGCTGCTAAGAGTAAGTGGGACAACCTGCCTATTCTGTAAAATCTTACCGTGAAAACTTAGGTGAAATGAGCTTAAAATAAAATGAGCTGTCGTGTCACCTGGTGCTTTGGATTTGCTCTATTGACAGCTTACTTCAAGCTCGCTATATTGCTACTGATGGTATCCTGGACAATCATAACTGCCAGTATAATACATATAATCATACAGATCGCTACTGATATACATTATTAGGACGTTAAAACCAGAGATAGGTAGGTTTTTCTACCTCCAGTATGCCAAAACTGATGATAGATGGTTCGGCCGTAATTTTTACGGTGAAATTTTACCAGAATAGACCAGCTGATGGGAGTCTTCTCTATGCAATAAATTCATGGCAAACTAAAGTTATAGTCAACTTTACATGTATTTTGGACTTTAACAGCACCTTTATTTAGTATCTGTAAAACCGCTTGCTTGTTACTGTTGACTTGCGGTTTAGCGTACCTACGACTTTCTCCACTTAGATAATAAAATTCACGTGAAGAGACCCCAAGACTATTGTTGATTTACTTCAATCTGCCTCTCCTAGTCTAAAGACTAGGTTGAGGTCCCCACCAAGTACCTCAGCTACCAAGTAAAAATCGAGCCGGTTATTATACAACGAGTTCATTTAAAATTCAGAGGATTGAATTGGTGTTGCGTAACTAAATTTAAAGTATTTATTTCAATTGAAACCATTTACAGGCACTTTACAAATTCAAATGAGTCTGTCAATCAGAAAGATAAAGCTAGTTGCCCATTCTAAAGCCTAGAAGGTTCCTATGGAGAAGAACGGACAAGAAACTCCATGGAGACTCCTTCAAATTTACAAAATATTCGTTACATGTTTATATATAACATAATACGTTTACCATATAACATTTTGTCTAACAGATACTAGAAGAAACAATAAAGAAGAAGATCCCGAAGCCGCTCTTCCAGAATCAGGTGCCGGCGCGCGGCCTTGACCGGTACCGGCTGCAATTCAACGTCGACGAGAAGACGGCCGACACGCTGTTCCAGTACCGCACCAAGTTCGTCCAGCACATGCTGACCAGTGCGATGTACGCGAACAGCGCTGTCGGAAAACCTTGGGAGATGATTGGAAAGTAAGTTTTCCACTATCTAGACCAGGGCAAGTATAGCATGCTAGACGAAAAAAAAGAAACAGAACGAGGGGGGGGGGGGGTTACTAATACATATATACTAATATGTATATAATTTAATACATATTATGTATGATCACAATCAGAGGGCATCAGCCCATGCATGAGCGATCTCGGTAGTCCCTATGACATTTGCTGCAGACAGCGTCCAATTAGTCCTAAATTAATTAGTAGCAGACAGAGGTTTTTTATAAAACTTCGAGACGAGAGTATGGTACAGTCAACAGCAAAAGTAGATGATCAAAATCAGAAATTCAATACTAATGAACGGAGTTTGCTTCAGAACTGTGTGGCGTCGAAGTGATTCAAAAGTATGTGATTGTAAATTATACCAAACATTTACTACTAGTACAGCTGCCATATAGCTGCAAACTCCGTTAATTAGTATTGAATTTCTGATTTTGATCATCTACTTTTGCTGTTGACTGTGACTGTACACGATCCACATGATCCAGCTTTTAAATATAAAAAGTTTTATAATTATAAATGGGAGTATAAAAACGCGTGTAAATCAGCAGGCGGTTTTAGCATGTCATACAAATTCTTAATGGAAATCTCATTAAAAGGCATCCAATGTCAAGAGGTTATCCACTTACCACATTACTTCATGTCAAAGTCATAAAACATCCAAATAATGGGAAGACAGGACCGAGGAGAGTAGTTAGGCGACGAAAGATGACGTCACGGGCTGTCTGCCCTTCTATTCCATCCCCCTTCGAAGTCTACCTTATGGTTATGTAGTAAAATATTACATCCCAGACGTCTGAGATTTGTTTTGGATGCCTATTTATTCACCCTGCGTTTTTCGTTTTAATGGTTGATAGAAAGTATGTATGGAACATGGAACGTGAAAAAGGTGAACGAAGCAAATGGAGGCGTACTGTTATTTCTGGTAAACCTAAGTTAAAAGCATGAGTTTTTGAAGTTAATTTATGTAAGTGCTAAAACTAAAGTGGATGTTCTGATTTTTTTGGTATGGTCAACCATTTTATGGGCAAAGGTTTCAGTAACGTACGAAGGACTCGGAGAAGTCAGATTTAATAAATTGTCGCTTTCCGTTGAATAAGAATTTGACAAACTCCTGGTGAATTATGGGTCATCGTGTAGATGAACAGAAAAACCGCCTGTCAATACGTGAAGTGTGTTTGTAATGCAAGTAGAGAGCCTCCTCCCGTGTGAAAGATGATATGGCTAGAAGGAGGACCGAGATGACGACTAATACAGAATTACGGACGAAAAGATATGGTGCTCCGACCCCAAATAAATACATATATCTTCCATTCATCTCATTCATTCATTTTCATTTATCTTCTTCATATATCTTTTTTTCCCAGCGTCTCTGAACAGATAATCGACGAGGTCCTGCTAAGCTGCGTGTCGAAGATGGAACTCCGGGAAATGATACAAGAATTGTACAAGAATGAGACACGGTGCTGACTCTAATCGTATGTGCAAGAAAGAGACGGAACTGTTTGCCCAGTGTGGATTTGATACTTTTATTTTAATACATTTGTTTACCTATAATGATTTCCTGTTTATTTTTTATACTAGATGCCGAAAAAAAAACAAAAGGTTAAACTTAAATAAGTATTTTTATTAAAATTGGCGACTACATACCTCTTGAATTACTGTTGAATTTATCGACAAGTCGTATACAATGGTTCCGTCAGTCTTAGTGATCATAATTCTCTATACCTACTTCGAAAACACTACTTACAAACTAAAATTCGTATCCATATTATCGTCTACAAAATAGTCACTGTACAATAAAAGACATTTGAAAAAGACACTGTTTTGCCATTCAGTCGCTTCGTGATTGTGTAGGAAATCGTGAATTCGTTCATACATAAATCTCTGTATAAAATAAGGCACTTATCATACGACTAGGTATTATACCCGGGTATCAAAATATTTTAAAAGTTAGTTGAATAATTTACAATCAATAGAAGCCAATCCGAATTGGCTATAACTTCGAGTAACTTATGATCAAACGTCAATACAAATTATAACAATAAGCCACTTAATTCGTTGAACAATATGTCAACTTGTACCGTTTCACTTAATATCACTTCCTAAACAAACTACACTTGATCGTCTTGATTCATACTTAGCCGGATTGAATTCAAAACTAAACCGAATTTTGCTCTTTGTCTCTTTAGAGTATCATTTTTGTCAACTTTTGGTAATTTTGCTATATTTTCTGAACTAGAATTATTATCAGATTGGTTTGACTCTTCTGGTGTTGCAGTATTTGACTTCATAAGTCGCGGCTTCGTAAGATGTGGACCGCCTACTGCGAATATACCTTCTAATTTATGCTTTAAGTCTTGTCTACTTAGCGACACATCTTCTTCTTCGGATTCAGGTGGGTCAGGTTCAGAGGTCTTTTCTTCTGTGTTGACAGGTCGCAAATTTTGTGCTGCCTCTCTAGACAACAATTCTTTCTTTAAATCTTCAAACATCGATGGCCGGTCGCGGCTCACTGACAGTTCTGCATCAGGGAAGTTCCCGGTTGAATGTGATCTTTTCTTAGGTTCTTCCTCCTCTTCACCAGGTTCTATTGTTTTCTGGAATATATTGTTCAACTTGGACATGAATTTAATTTGTCGATCGCTTCCAAATCGTATATTGCCGTCCCTTTGTGAATTGCTTGACTGTATGCTTACTCTAGGCTCACTGAGTTCATTGTCGTCAATGTTTTGTGGCAATTCTGGTTCAGTATGTCTATAATTTACTGTATAAAATTTCTTATTGTTATTATTAGGCTTAAAATAGTTTTCATCTAGAGGAGGTGGTGGAGGTGGCGGCGGCACTGGTATTGTAAACTCCTGTGTGTCATCTAATGATTCACTTAGTGCTTGTTTATCTATTGTGTCTGAATATCCAGATTCGTCTGTTCGTGAATTTGTATCACTGTCGTTAAATGCAGTTATTTCTTCATCTTCGAAATTATGAACGTCTTCATTGCTGTCTAACCTTTCCTCTTCCTCGCTTACTTTTGGCAAGTCCTCTCTGTGCACTTGTGCAATCACGTCGTATTTAGATAATCCTTGATTACCTAATGATGCGTCGGAACCAGCATCTGACAGGTCGCTCAAAGACTTTCTATGAGGGATGCCAGTTTCATGTGTTACAGTTTCGTCTTCTTTGCTCTCTTTTAAGCTAATGTCTTCTCCGTAAGTATCTTCCTCAGCTTGTAATACTTGATCTAATAAGTCTATTATTTTTGCTTCTTTTTCTTCATTATTTTCGATTTGTATATGTTGTACAATAATTT
The DNA here is from genome assembly GCA_945859715.1 of Apamea sordens. NCBI lineage: Eukaryota > Metazoa > Arthropoda > Insecta > Lepidoptera > Noctuidae > Apamea > Apamea sordens. Next base: position 19,788,299 of record OX243998.1, on the reverse strand, counting down.
CTTCAACTTTTTTCGTATCTTTCGCCTTATCTCTTAATTCCTGATGTATCTGCTTCGCATCGTCATGTTGTGCCATATGCTCGTCTGTCCGACCTAATGTATGAGGAGGGGTGGGTGATTCCACTACGATTTGCACCATCGGTGACTTTCCATTTTTATTAGAGTGCGGTTTATTCTTTGAATCTTCTGGTACAAATTTGCCCGCGTTTTGTTTGTAGCAGTATATGCATATAAAATAAATTGGAATTCCTGAAATATACAAATAATAATATTATTTTCAATGAGGAATAATCAATGAATAATTCAATTCACATGGCACGAATCTCTTACCTATTAAAATCCAAATCATAACTCTGATCCATGTATGAAAATTAATGAGGACCATTAGATGCAGGTTAGTGTATATGCTGATGCAGGGAATTAATGGAACCAGCGGTGTCTGAAAATAAATATATAAATTTACATGCGAGGAAAAACAAACATTCATTGGTCTACATTAGTTTTTATATGAAATATATATGAGACATATTGAAGGAGGGTAATAGTATTCGATTCCCGTCCCAAATAATATCTAAAAAAGATACCTTAATTTTTGACGTAGGTAGGTAATATACAGCGTGGCGCTTTACTGCGACATTAATTTAACACACGTATCCGGTTTTGCGTTGTAGTTTTATCAATATATTTTAATTTAATTAAACATTAATATTTATTTATTTATTAACAATTTTATAAAATAGCATCTTAGAGCAACCTGACTTAAAGAACTGTAGCGCAGGGGTCATTTGCCGGGGTCACGGATCATAATATCGCATCAATGTAATTAAAACAATTAACGAGCAAAGAGAAGGCGAATTGAAGGAAAGAGAGAGAGCCCTATGTCGGCGCGCGGCGCAGGTGGAAGTTTTCAAGTTACGATTTTTTTTATGTTGTTATAATTTTTATGATTACTGGCCACTAGCCCTACCCGTATTTTAAATTAATGTCGCCATTGTAGCGCCACGTTGTATATAATATAAATACTATATTATAGGAAAAGGTTTTCTTTTGAATTTTTTGTTGCGGTTCCAAATAACATTCACACATCACATTATTGACTTTGTGTGTGATAGGATCCACTTCCCCCGCTAACCTTCGCAGGTAAGTACATCCGCATATGTAGTGTTTCCGCGTATCGCAAAAACAACCATGCGTGTTTGTGTCGGTAAGCAAACGTTATCAGTACTTATTCCAAAACATTTTGGAGAGTGTGATGGATGAAATTTTAAACGATGTGCCTCCTAGTGTTCATCGAAATCTCGTTTACCAACATGAAGGAGCGCCCGCGCTCGGTGAGAGTAGGTACGTACGTATCGCAGTAGTCAAATACACTGCTACAAGATTCTTTTAGCGCTCGAATGACGTTGACGAGAGGGCGCTGTTGGTAAACATAACATAACATCACGCCTACAATCCCCTAAGGGTTATGCAGAGGTGTACCTATTGGTAGAACACATATATTTCTCAAGTTATGTTCAAGTCCCACATATGTAATAGCGTAGGGTGCGGCTGTTGGCATCAACCGGGCACAGACTCCGGGCTGTGAAATCAGTGATGGGAAAACCCAATAACACTGCCCGCCTTGGGAATCGCATCCAGGACCTCCTCTACTAGACCAACGAAGCATATGGGTAACCTCGTAGCACTCTAATCAAGATATTCGTTATGATTTCATTTTTATATACGTAGTCGATAAGTCCGACCCGAACAGAGTGGGGAAAAGATTAGGAAAACGATGAAGAGCAGGTACCTACTAGGTATTTTTGCCTGTCCTAAGCCAGGTTTGAATTATGAAAAGAAAACGATTCATACCAAAAAAGATTTCACACATACCACGTAAAGGACTTTTTACGAGAGTTTTACTATGATTTTCTCTGTTGAGTATCAACTTTTTTCTTTGTGTATCTCTTTATTAATAAACTTAACATACTGTTTAATATGTTTCACCACAAAAACAGAAAAAAATGCAATTATTAAAAGAATTTTAATATAAATAAAGAAGAGAACTTACTCTAAATGCGAGCTTCTCACGGCTGCTGGGTTGCAAGGCCATTACAATGAAGATAAGTAGCGCGAACACATGCAGAATGATGGCAGGGATCAAAGGCTTCGACGCGTTGACCACCACCAGAGCTATCGTTAGACAAAGGCAGACTGAAACAAAAGAACATAAATACTTTAAATCTTTAAATTCATTCATTGACAGACAACGCACACCCTAAAGGTTCTGCGCGACAGCACGCGCGACTCTAGCAGAACAATTTCCATGAAGTTTTCATAGAAATTCTCCGACTAGAGTCGCGTTGCACCTGCCTGCGGGAGCCTTAAAACGCTGTGTCTGGAAGCAAGAAAGTTTGCACAAGAGTTGCTCTTTTATTGAAGGTGAGCACTAAGGAAAATTCAACCCCTAAAGGAAAAACTAAAAAATAAGAAAAATAGTAATAGAAGAAAAGGGATAAGAAAAAAATAGGGAAAGAAGTCTAAATGGGAGTTTTGTCCGTTTTTCCGACGAGAAATAACATCGGGTACACGATTTGTCCTAAATAAAAAATGCTTAAAGATATTGTGCGGATGTTTAAAAGCGGACTGAGATAGGCGCGGAGTGGATCTATTTCAATTCAACAATAATGTAAGGGACTTAAAGCCTGAGGCATTTTCTACCAGTCAACCTTAGAGTAATGCAGAGACAAAGGCACGGCATACCGAACAGAAACATGGCTGTGTTGATGATCCTAGAGGTGGTTCTTGTAGTCTTCTTGTCTCCTCGCCCGATGAGCTGCTTCATCATACTCGACGATGTTTCTGACTCGTATTCCGAACAGTATCTGAAATACAAATATTGAGGTCATTCATAAACTGTGCATCAGTCTAGTGCTGGGCATGCATGGGCTTCTCCAAACATGGATGAAGCTTTGAGTATAGTGGTCGCTAGAGCGATAGCAGTAATAAAGCGGTACCTACAATTTTCAAGGTATTTTATATCAGAAAATTCTTAATAGCACGAGTTAAACGGTTTCCGTCAGGAGGGGTTATTCCGTTTATCCACTCCAAAAAATCCACCCTAAGGCATACGCGGAAACGCATATCCGAGAATCCAACCGTTTTCGCATATCCACCGATGTGGTGGGTGGGTGGATAAACGGAATAACCCATCGGGGGCATCACAAGCTGGTTTCAGGCATGGCCCTTAAAACCCCGCGGTTAAATACGGTGTCCGTCAAGACTGACTTAAACATGATGCATAGGAACAGCTACTCATCTTCTGAATAAATCATTCTATGAGCTACATACAGAGGTGGAAGAATATGTAGGAAATGGTATGTAATCTATAATTAAATCTTTTGTCTTGGAGTTCCAGCTGTTCATTAACCCACTCAAAGATGAACGTGTTAATTGTAACATTGTAAGTATACTTTACGATTCTGATGAACTAGACTAAAATAGGAGTCATGACATCGAGAGAGTCGCCAAATTAACACCTAAAAATAGTGCTGCGTGCGATTCCTTTGTTTTATAATGTGTGGTAAGAGGTTGGAAATATTTACTGGATCAAACTTTAATAGAAGTAATATCGTAAGACCTTAGAATGCCAACACTATGGCCACTATTATTATTCATTGTCCAAAATGGAGACCGAGAGAGAGGAGAGAGAGAAGGTATCAGCAACAATTTCAAAGAAAAAAAAATACACTTAATAGCACATTAATATTTTACTTACAACCTTAAAGGATAGTCGAGAGATTTAGGAAAAGTTCACACTAAAAGACATGATCAGTCATTGATCATGTCTATCACATTTCATGTGATAAATAAATAAATGTCTTTGTTAAAGACATCGCCCTCCTCTTGGTTTCGCCGCAGTTGGGTGAGAACACCTACCTGAGCAACACAACACACGTTGCGACGATGGTATAAGAGCACAGTGTTCCGACGCACATCATCAGAACCAGCTGCTCCAGGTCTAGGAAGGCGGCCAGCAGTGCTGGAAACACGGTAAATATATATTTTTGCTGTTACAGGAGCAAACGATTGGTAGATATTAGAAAGCTTCATTATAAAAAAGATATCCATCCGCATCTAGAGTCACTGGACACTGACTATATCATATAAATCGGGAATGCGACAAACTCAAGTTTCCATGCTCTACAGTTGATAATGAAATATATACTCTTAGTGTGATTCCGCATAAATATATATGCCACTGCCTTGAGTACGCAAAATTTGTATTTTTGATACTAGCTTAGTATTTTGGTTACAAATCGGTATTTTCGCACACATTACCTGTATCATGTTCCAAAATAATTACCTAGTCATAAAAAGTAGCCTTTTCCAACATTAATAGACAATAAACAGACATTGACAAAGTTAAAATTCACCTTATTTTGGCATTCATTTTGGTCTGAAGCCAACATTAATTTGTCTACATTTGAACTTGCTCTAAAATATTTTGACAAGAAAAGATTATGCCCTTCATAAATCCTTTCCAAAATAACACTAACGTGACCAATCTTGTCTACTCCTATATGCAGATGTAGACATCGGCGTCAGTTCGTCTGTTGAAGCTTATTTTAATCTGATGTTTTAATGCTACCAATTATACTCATTAGTACGCGGTCAAGGCTGCACGAATGTAAATCAAATTCTTCATTTAATATGGCTCTTACGGCATCAAGAGTCAATCAGAACGTTGAGTGTAGTTCATATGTAAAGACACAGTCCGCGTGGTCGCTTCATCATCATCATCATTTGCTGAGAGCTGAAAGACTGCTGGCCATAGGCCTCCCCCAACAACCGCCACTTCGACCGGTTCTGTGCTTCTCGCATCTAGCGGATTCCTGCGGCCTTCACCAGGTCATCGGTCCACCTTGTGGGATGCCTTCCAACGCTACGTCTTCTGGTATGCGGTCGCGACTCCAGAACCGTCCGTTCTCTTATTATAAGCAAATTAGTTGAAATTGTTTTCTACCATAAGGGTGTAAATACTGTACAAAGTAGCATACTCAAAGTCGATTGCGTTCGCAACATTCTCAGAAAGTTAATCTTCTGGCACTTCATGTATTCGTATAATATAGTGGCAGCATTTTTTCCGATCAGTATTTACACAAAGATTTGTTCTTAATTGCTTAAAACTATCTATCTCATCATCATCTGCCTAGCCGTTTCCCAACAATTTTTGGGGTCGGCTTCCAGTCTAACCGGATGCAGCTGAATACTAGTATTTTACATGAAACGACTGCCTATCTGACCTAACCGGACCGGGGGACAAACCGCGGCAGGCGTAGCTTAACCTGATCGATCGACCTAATCCGATCCTAAAAACCCTGCGTAAAACTATCTACTCGTACTTACCAATAACGGCAGTAGGTACAACTGTGGCGATGATGGGCGACTGCCTAGTGGCGCTGACTTTAGAGAACCAATGTATGAAAAGTCCATCTTTCGCCATGGAGTACAGCAGCCGCGGCAAGGGAAACAGAGCACCGAATAAACTGGAAAAAGAAGTCACAGTGTCAATATTATGGTAGAGTTGTACAAGTACCTTTTGGCGCGTGGTCAAAATCGGAACTAACGCCGCCATCTTGTTTTTTCAATAGAATTTCTGTGACAATTTCACTACAACTGCAACGCCCCCCTGTCAATGTTACTTAAGCGCCAAAGATCCTACTCATTAAATTGTTGATGTTGGATTTCACTGCTGGAGCATATTATATTTTAGGTACCTAGGTATATAAAACACTAGTTTCTAGCCACGACTTCCATCCGCGTGGAAGTCTTCCTTACCATAAAACATACATACCCTCTGGCACTTGGCAATAAAATAGTAAATATAGCTTTCTATCAGTAAAATAATGCATGTAATCGGATCACTATCTCCAGAGATTACCTTTCTCTTACAAACAAACGATTTGACCTCTTTATAATCAGAAGAAGATGTTCAGAAGTTAAGATTGGTAGATTTTATGAATGAAAACATATACTTGGGACCTTAAAAGAATTCAAACCTCAAAATCAGATCGAAGCTATCAAAATCCCTCCCGAGCCTCATACATTTCAAATACCAAATTGCACAACATTCCAAAACTTCCGTGATCGTTGGAAACAATCCCCAAATTTTGAGCTTGCCTGGTGGAAATCCCGAAGACGGCTCCAACGGTGACTACCCACCGCGCCCACTCCCATCCCACTTGACTGAATGCCGTTGACACTGAGGCAACAGCTACCTGGAATTATGAGAAATCCTTATTATTAAGACCGCCTATTGCGGTTCACAACTGGACATAGTCTGCTTCCAAGATGAGAAAAAACGTAACACTTGCACTCCGAAAATCATTGTTACTGCTATGATAAAGGAGTTCTCGGCTCTTGGTTGACTGTAAGTAATTATGCGTAGGTATATGCGAAATATTGATTTCCACGCTGAATTAAAACCCCTTTAAAAACGTTGTGTAACTTACTCAACGTTTGTAAAGGGCTTGGGTTATTTACAAGTCTTTTTCATTGAATTTTAGGGACAGCTAATTTACTATTGTCAGTCAAAAGATTCCTTGCACAAAATACATCGACGTAATCGAGAAACTATCTTTGCTACTTTTTGAAAAAAGGGAATAGGTAGATGTAGTTACAAAGTCAAAGCATTTATTTCAATTAAACCATATCGGCCATACACTTTCGAATAGACTAGAATTCAGTTTTTAAGTTAATAAAAATAGATGCATCTAGTTTTACAGAGTCAAAAGCCAAGTTGGAAGGAGTTTTTAATGCAACTCCAGTACTCTGGTATTTCAAGCAAGATTAAATATTAACTCACCATGTCGTAATAAGGGACCATCATAGTGACCACAATGCTCACGCCAGCATACACAGCGAACACTATGCACAGACACGACAGGATCGCTATAGGTATCGTCTTGCTCGGCTCTTTGACCTGAAATGTGGGAAACTCTGTTCTATAACTATTGGAATAGAGTTCCAATTCATTTTATTTCATAACTTGACTACACCCGGGGCAGATGCTCGGCCAACCGTCAAAGCAAGCAGGCAGAAAATAGAAAGAAGAAAGTAAGAAAATAACGTTTATTTGCGGTAAACATGACGCATAGAAAGAACACAAACACCAAATGTACAAGTTGGGGCGAAATATGCGTCACATCCACGCAAAACGGTCATCACTCAGCATAATGCTACCACCCATCTCCCCAACCCACCTCTCACCTATACCCAAACAAAAACACACAGCAGCAGCAGCAGTTATCAACAGCATATTGATTGATGACTACAACTTTGCATAATTTTCTACCATTATTAATTCATGACAAAGTTCTCCAATCTCGATTCCTTAATTAATTCGACAAATGTTGTATGAACCAGCGATTGTTCAAAAGAAAAATACACTCGAAGCGACATTAAATATAATCGAGAAAACCGTTCACCGCTTACATGCAAACAGCTTCTAGTAGGCGATCGTTTTGCGGGTTAACTATGAATTTCGGCAGCTAATTATGTATCTTATTTAGACACTACTCTTTTTCTACGGCACGGCAACAGCCTTTCGAATCTGGTAACTGGAGTTTTCGGAAGCCAATCAACCTTCCAAAAGTTTTCATTGAAACCCTCCTTAAGTAACAAGCCAACTCACTTCTTCTCCTGAGGCATTGATGACGTCAAAGCCGACGAAGCCATAGAAACAGATGGCAGCGCCCTTGAGCATGCCCCACGCGCCGTACGGGAAGAACCCCCCGACCCCATAGCCAGGGGGCACCTGTTCTGGGGGTATGCTCCAGTTGTCGGGATTCACTGGAAATATACAAATAACATTTCAACTACCTACTCTATTACATTAACCAATAACGAGTTTGTGACGCAGTTTTAACTACATTAATTATTTAACACATGATAATTTCTATTAACTTATAAAATACTGTATGTACCCAAACACTAAAAAGAACCTTTTTTCATTTTTGTTCTCCTAGTAGAGTTGGTTGTAATTTATTATCGAGGGAAACTTTTCTAATAGTAAATCTTTTCGTGTAATGAAATAAAAGGGCAATAAATACAATATATTTGATAAAATGTATATTCCAGTGCAGAATAACATAAGTTGAACTAACCTTTAAAGGCTCCAGCGATGATAATGAAGATGATGACCATAACGTTGATTGACGAGAACACATTGTTGACTGCAGAAGACTCGCGCACGCCGAATGACAACATAACTGCGAAAGATAAACATCATTGTCAAGCATATTCTAAATAAACAGATGACGACATTGAGGGTTGCTGAAACAGTTCTGTAAATCGTCGAGCGCCTTTCTGGACACAAGCCATGAGCCAATTGTAGTAGCAGGATATGCTGCTGTTTTCAATGAAAAGTTGAACTTAACTGTGCATCCTTTAACAGTTTAACAGAAACAAAACAAACATAACAGACAAAAAATTCAGTAAGCCAATATATCCAGATTTTCGTATCATATTAACTAAAACAACTAAAGATGGACTAACCACCAGAAAAACTAAAGCACAAGTGATTACTGGGGTTTAAACTGATTGTCAGAGAAACAGGTTTTGGTAACAGATACTTACTTCCCATAAATAAAACGAAGAGAAAGGAAAAGAGGTCGAAGTAGGGGGAGATACCGAAGTGCTCAGGGATGGGCATGGCCGCCTGGAACCATCTGGACATGCCGTGGTCTGCCACCACGTCGATGTACGAGCTCAGACCGCGCGCCACGCTCGCTGACCCTGGAATTTAGAAGAGTGAATTTTAAATCAGGCAGATTATCTTCTTTTACAGAACCCTCCACCTTCTATAACAGACCTCTCCTGGTGATCATTCTCTTGCCCTTATCCCGATTTATTAGGGGTCGGCGCAGCATGTTTTTTTTCATACTTCTCTATTAGTCTATCTGATCTAATATAAAACGATAATGGTTTTTGAACAGTCAACTCGCAACGCAAGCGAAACTTTGAAAATTTTTATAGCTAGTACTACTACTCGTACTAACTAGGTATACGAATTTTCTAAATATAGTGCCACACTGTCAACATTGAAATGAAATGAAATTACTTACTCTGTAAATAGGAAATCAGAATCACTTTTAGACGTCATATTAAATGATAAGTTAGATGGAGTCGCCATTTCCAATCTGACTGAGACGAAATGGCGAAACAAACTCAGGGGTCAAAATCAGGGTAGCGGGACCATCCGAAAGGGTTTACCGCTGCCCTGGAACATAAAGGGCTAAGGAAGGAACACGGGTGGGTTTTAGTCAGTAAAAGTCTGACACTCCCTTCTGCTCCACCCAGAGCGGAATGGGAAATCATCAAATGAGTCCTCATTTGATGACTTCCCATCCTCAAAAAAAAAAAAAAAAAAGGGTCAAAATGAAGTCTGTCGTTCATAAAGTCTTGATAGTGCATCGGGTGTGTATGTGGAATAGAACTTATATTTGGGGTCTGATGTGCGCCTTCCCTTTTCTAACCATCTCTTTGTTGTTACTTTGTTCACAATGTTAAAATCCAGATTTCGTGCAACTCTCTCTCGTGAATTCGTCATTACCCCCAAATAGCTCACTCTGATCGAACTCACCAAATATAAACTCAAGTATGTTGTTCCACCCGACCATGAAGCCGACCATTTCTCCAACGGTGACGTAGGTGTAGATGAACGCTGACCCTGCCAGCGGGACTCTGGCTCCTAGCTCCGCGTAACATAGTCCTGAAACACCACATATTACAGTTCATATAATGCCGATTTATAAAGGTTTTCGAAGACCCTAAAACTGCTCACACACATTTTTAATTTGGCAGCCTATCTTCGTGTTTTACTGAAAGAAGTTTTTAAAACACATTCATCTTGATAAAAATGTAACCTAGTGCATGATAATGGTGACATGTAGGTAATGATATACTTAGAGGACCAAACGCTACGCAGTTTGGAAGAACTTTTGTCTTGCAATTAGTAGACTGTTAGAGTAAGAGGTGAATCCATACTTTAATAACATTGCTAGCCTAAGAATAATAACATAGGAAATCAAATAAGAATGTTCAATGATTGTACCAGAAAATTGTTTTATCTTTTAAACAGGTAACCGACTCGTGTCGCATCGTCCTGTTTGCAAGGCGATAACATATAAACAAAACAATATTTGTTATCAATTTACCTAGCGGCTTAGATTTAATGTAAAATTCCTTGAATTTAATGACACATTGCACGAGTATCCTTATATTGAAGGCTCGCTGTAAATAAATTAAATAAGTAAAGTCCTCCAAACCGTATTTCGGCCAAGGTGGCTACACTCAACGGAGGACTAGCCTTAGGCGCGGGAGATATTATAGTGTACAAGTGTGTGCGCAGACACAGGTGCACTCCCTCTTCCCTCACTCTCATAGATGGGACGGTAATCCGACAGGACCGGAGAGAGATCAGGCGCAGGACCAACGGCTTAACGTGCTTTACGAGGCACGGGGGTATCACACCGCCACCTTCCAAACTCCAGCTGTTACTAAGGGTTACCTAATGGAAAAATTCAATAACACTTTGCCCGACCCGGGAATCGAACCCAGAACCCCACGATCAGCAGTCGCGAATGCGACCACGAGACCAACGGGGCAGCGGAGCTCGCTATAAATTGGCATTCGCAGCACATTATTTATACATATATGGATATACATTTGATATCTGCATACTAGATATACGATCTCTATTAACGATATTCAAACAATCAAATCGATAATAATAATTGTCTGATAACACTAATTCCTAAGTTATGACGGAGCTGATGTGATGTTTGTATGAAAATATACAAAACTCAGCTACGGATACAGCTCATATTAAAAAAAGAATAAATTAAGTAAGAAAGTCTTCGCAATAGGAGTACGCATAGTTAACTGATTACTACTCTAATTGGCAGAATATCCTTCTATATCATTATCTTCTGCTTATTTAATTATAAAATATCTAAACCGTTATCAAGGCTGGGTGTGCCGGCACAAACAAAGCCATGTGAAGTGATTACAATGCGAATAAGATTATAATTATGATTCCATAATATTCAAGTAGTGCCAATTGCTAGGTTACCCCATCAAAACTGAACTCCAACGCAAAGGTGAAAATCATTTTTTTAACTAAGCCATATCTACCAGTGCCGTGGTCAGTGGACCTCAGAAAACGTCCGGTGACATCGAGGCGGACCTAGGAGAAAATGGCGGGCCTACAAACAGGATTGGTCTATACAAGCTCAAGACAGAGAGGAGTGGAAAGAAGAAAGGGAGGTCTTTGCTCTGCAGCGGATAACATAGGCTAAAGAAAAAATCATTAACTAAGCCACTATCGTTGTTTACCGACAGACCTAGGTGCCCTCTATCAAGTTGCATCTCAATCTCAACACCCAGGTCTCCACCTAACGTGTCTTCATCGTATGCCATTGGCAACTTGTACTCTGAAAGCTTCCACGAACGCCAATTATGGTGCCTTTGTGCAACTGTTTGATCTATTGTCGTATAGGCCCATAACGACACAGGGGAAGACAAAGAAAAGTGATCTAGTAACTAAGTAGGTAAGTTTAGCAAGTTACAGAAGACAGTCCCTGAAACACCCATCCTTCATCAATTCTTAGTGTTTGATCTCCGAAGTGGTGCAACACAAACCCCAGCAAAAATTAGGCTACCAGTAAAACTAACTGTTACCTGCAAACAGCGAGGTGACGGCAGCAATAAGGAAGGACAGCAGGATGGAGGGCCCGGCCGTCTTCAGCGCCACCGCCCCCACCAGCACGTACACGCCGATGCCCAGCGTGCTGCCCACGCCCAGCGACGTCAGGTCCCAGCAGTTCAGACATCTGGGGATTAGGCATTGGGATACTTTAGAGACAAGATTTGACGTTATAGATAAACAAAGTTGTAAATACATGCTGAAGAAACTTATAATAAACTACAGCAAAAACAAAGCCAGGCTTAGAAATTAATTCAGAAGTTAAAAAGGAGAGTACTGTAGTTTTGGAATAGCAGTGAAAACTGTTGCTGTATTATTTTTTTCTAAAAAACGATTGGAAAAGACTAACAGCCCATCTACCATAAACTGCTTTTGGTCAATGGATACATGTCGCACTTGCAAGGCCAGGGGAATTGTCGAGGCGATGCTAAGCTTGTTGAAGGTATTGAAAACCAATTATTTTCTTCAATTCCAAAAAGTTGTTCCTTCTAAAATTCAGGCGAAACCAATAATGCATTACACAGCCTATTCGTCTTTTACACTCCACATCCAACATTAAAATAAGTATTAAAAATAATTGTTTGCATAAATGCACCTTTTATGTACTTAACCACTTCTAAATGTTACACAAGCGGAACATTGCCCATCCTCCTCACCTCCTAAGATTCCCTGGGTCTGACCGTTCAGGTTCAAACACTCGTTTCCTCCAAACGATCCTACAGATGTTCCGCCACTTCCCCTCAGCCATTGATCAGGATGTACCTCCTCTGCCGCATCTGGACTCACGCCGAACACCTGGAACAGAACCACGATCAGCTGACGACCAAGGAACAGCCGATGCAGACATTTGAGCACATATGAAGACTTTTGCGGAGATAATTTGAACATTCGTATGACAGTTTACAAACAGCTGTTTGACAAGTCTGATGGGAAAACAGCATTAAGAAAATTAGATTCCTCATTTTCCAAGCTTGTGTAAAAGAAGGTTTTACTCTATTATAGTCTACTTTTATTTATTTAGTCGTGTTGCTAGACTAGGCGGAGCGACGATCTTCGCAGGATGGCTGGTAGCAGCTGGATGAGAGTTGCCAAAAAATCGAGTTGAATGGCGTGCAATAGGAGAGGCTTATGTCCAGCAGTGGACTGCAGTAGGCTGATGATGATGTTGTTCTAACTTTATCATCTAAACATAGTATAAAACAAAGTCTCTTTTCTTGTCTGTGTGTCCTCTTAGATCTTCTAAACTACGCATAGGATTTTGATGCGTTTATCACCTCACCACCATTTAGAGAATTTTCATTTCCGGTTTATGTGATAAATGATAAATGATTTTATTCTTGTAAGTAGGTTTGTACAAACACTTTTACACGTCAATCATATTTTAAACTAGATGAGGTCGGCGTTTCCTATCTGACTAGTCTGAGAAGAAAGGCCGAAACAAACTCAGACGTCACAGTCTCTTTTAAAGTCCAGACATAATCTTGGTCAGATCATATGAAGACCATGTAGGTCGATGTCTGAGATGGTCTTTTGAGGAAAGAACCACACAGATTGAGAGGACCTGTCCAGTCAGTGCACGCATTTGTCAGAAATCGTGCAGCTCAACTCAAAACTTAAGGAGCTCAACGATCCGACGAACAATACCAAAGAAAGGACATTTGGGTAGGCCACATTAATTACTCAAACTGCCAGACCATGACAAAAACTAAGAGAACAGAGAGAAGAATAATATAAATACAATGACCCACATAGTCTTCACATTCACAATAATTAAAATAATATAATACTTTACTAAGTAAGCAAATGTCATAGTATATATAAAATTCATTAATGTCAGTGTATATAAAAAAAAAAAAAACAACAACAAAACAGAGAAAAACAAAATAAAAACATTCAATATGTAAAAAATAAAAAAATTTGGAAGCAGCTTAATCCCAAGCCTTTTTGTCCTCGATATAATCCTTAACGGTATAATAGGCTTTCTGGCACAACTTACGTTTAATAAATGATTTGAATTTATTAAGGCTTAGATCTTGAACTGGGCTTGGAACTTTATTATAAAAGCGTATACATTGGCATCTGAACGAGCCACCTATTTTCTTGAGCCTTGTTGTAGGTACAACAAATTTTTGTTTGTTCCTAGTATTTATATCATGGATATCACTGTATTTTTTAAACAATTTTATATTTTTGTGTATACAACACACAGATGTAGCACAGAAATCTCAAAGTTTTGACATGTCACCACAGCACCCGTGCGAAGCAGGGGCGGATCGCTAGTCATAAATAACATCCACTGCCGCTCATCGGCATTCTTGGTTCAGGAACAGTAACAATAGTTGTAGATATAAGCTTTCGTCGTTCTGAAGACCTAAATATAACTATAGAGTAATAATCCAGACTGGTAGAGCTGAATGCCCCGTGGGTCCAGGATTGACTCCAATGTTGCTTTTTCAATCAATTCTTCCCATCATGAGGCAACACTGACTAAGTTTTCCAACTATCTCTGCCTACCCCGCTCCCGTACTAAAGCAACAATGTGTAAGTCAAACAGATAGTGTAACTGCGTAATCTACGTTCACATAATCTGCCATCTTATCTCGCGGTTAACTCGCGGTAACCTTACGTTCCAGAGCGTTTCACAATTCTGATAGCCAGTTACTGGTTATCAGCAATGAAAGAAAAACTCTAATCTCTTAACGGTAGGAAATAACTTTACAGATTTCAAAGACGGATTATTTTTTTATGTTTTTATTTCAGTACTTTTTCACGTTCACCTTTGGGGATTTTGGACCTTCAACAAGTGACGATACTTTAGTATGTCCTGTCCGTTGTATCCTGGGGAGTTAGCCACGTTAGGGAGTTAGTATGAACCCCGTGGGCTAAATAATCGTATAGCTCATGAGACGCTAAAGAAGAAGGCGTTCTTTTTCAGTTAAATGGTACCTAAATACTCCATTTCCCCAATAAACTACGTCGGTTTGCAAAACATTATTCTAATTTAGCTCCACAATAGAACCAACCACCAATTATTTTTGCAAGTTCTCAAATGAGGTCAAAATGTATGGAACAACTGTTTCATAGAGTGCAATACCCACGAGGTCAAAATGTATGGAACAATTGTTTCATAGAGTGCAATACCTACGAGGTCAAAATGTATGGAACAACTGTTTCATAGAGTGCAATACCTATGAGGTCAAAATGTATGGAACAACTGTTTCATAGAGTGCAATACCTACGAGGTCAAAATGTATGGAACAACTGTTTCATAGAGTGCAATACCTACGAGGTCAAAATGTATGGAACAACTGTTTCATAGAGTGCAATACCTACGAGGTCAAAATGTATGGAACAACTGTTTCATAGAGTGCAATACCCACGAGGTCAAAATGTATGGAACAACTGTTTCATAGAGTGCAATACCTACGAGGTCAAATGTATGGAACAACTGTTTCATAGAGTGCAATACCTACGAGGTCAAAATGTATGGAACAACTGTTTCATAGAGTGCAATACCTACGAGGTCAAAATGTATGGAACAACTGTTTCATAGAGTGCAATACCTATGAGGTCAAAATGTATGGAACAACTGTTTCATAGAGTGCAATACCTACGAGGTCAAAATGTATGGAACAACTGTTTCATAGAGTGCAATACCTACGAGGTCAAAATGTATGGAACAACTGTTTCATAGAGTGCAATACCTACGAGGTCAAAATGTATGGAACAACTGTTTCATAGAGTGCAATACCCACGAGGTCAAAATGTATGGAACAACTGTTTCATAGAGTGCAATACCTACGAGGTCAAATGTATGGAACAACTGTTTCATAGAGTGCAATACCTACGAGGTCAAAATGTATGGAACAACTGTTTCATAGAGTGCAATACCTACGAGGTCAAAATGTATGGAACAACTGTTTCATAGAGTGCAATACCTACGAGGTCAAAATGTATGAAACAACTGTTTCATAGAGTGCAATACCTACGAGGTCAAAATGTATGGAACAACTGTTTCATAGAGTGCAATACCTACGAGGTCAAAATGTATGGAACAACTGTTTCATAGAGTGCAATACCTATAAGGTCAAAATGTATGGAACAACTGTTTCATAGAGTGCAATACCTACGAGGTCAAAATGTATGGAACAACTGTTTCATAGAGTGCAATACCTACGAGGTCAAATGTATGGAACAACTGTTTCATAGAGTGCAATACCTATGAGGTCAAAATGTATGGAACAACTGTTTCATAGAGTGCAATACCTACGAAGTAAAATGTATGGAACAACTGTTTCATAGAGTGCAATACCTATGAGGTCAAAATGTATGGAACAACTGTTTCATAGAGTGCAATACCTACGAAGTAAAATGTATGGAACAACTGTTTCATAGAGTGCAATACCTACGAGGTCAAAATGTATGGTACAACTGTTTCATAGAGTGCAATACCTACGAGGTCAAAATGTATGGAACAACTGTTTCATAGAGTGCAATACCTACGAGGTCAAAATGTATGGAACAACTGTTTCATAGAGTGCAATACCTACGAGGTCAAAATGTATGGAACAACTGTTTCATAGAGTGCAATACCTACGAGGTCAAAATGTATGGAACAACTGTTTCATAGAAACGAGGTAACAGGTCATAACAGGTGGTAACAGGTTGCGCGTCGATCTCCCAACCAACCTGTATATCTAAAAGAGCTTTTTTTTTATTAAATAGCTCTATAGATTTTTATAGGTCTAATAAAAGAGGACTGATCTGCAGAAACCAGCCTTACTACTACGAAACAAATACAGTTACTAAGTCAATTTGTTTCAATAAGCGTGGTATTGAATGTAGGACACTACGAATTAACCTAGGAACCTACTCGTTCAATAACACATTAACCTACCTAACATCGAATTTAGGCCTATACTCTATCTCGTTACGCACCAATACTTCATACTCATGAAAATCGATACAGCCGTTTCCAACTTACAATCAGCTGGATAATTGCCTAACACACTATCATCAATGGTTTCATTTTGACAGTTCAACAACATTCATTGCGTTATTTACGTTGTTGTGCAGACACATTTTTCGAACATATGAAGCAATGGATTAACAATAAACTTCAAAATGATTCAGATTGAGTTTGATAGTACATATGTTACGCGGTGCAGAAGTAGACATACAAGACTGTCGCATTACATTACTGACATACATAACTGACGTTAGGTGTTATGTTGTGTGTGGAGTGCTATCAGGCTGTTTAATTGTGGAACGGCGTTATGTACTTAGCACTATTATACTCTAATTATAGTGGAATGATTCATCGTTGTTATTTTTTTTTTTTCGAAATGCGTATGTAACTGTAAGTGTGCATTCAAATTAGGTATAACACCCGAATACCTAAAACTTTTGCACTTCTGGTCTCTACAAATAACACCTCATATTATAACCCTATCGTTAGAATGTGTCGACTTTACAATGAAATTTCAAAAGACAATAACAGTATTGATATCTTCAATTCTCGTGCTGCTGCTTTCAAAAGACATGTATTGTACTCTTTCTTTTTAATTTTGTAGCGCTTTGAATACTGTTTTGTTCAAATAATGTAACTTTGTGCCAATTATGTACTTAACCTGGCGTGTTTGGTCTCCGACACATTCCCTGTGTAAGTAGAAGTGTGTCGGAGGGCAGACGCTCATACCTTGTAGCTGTAATTTTGTCAATGAAGTTTAATTTTTTTTTTTTTTACTGTAGTTGTTATCATTATTATTGTTGTTGCTGATCATGTTGTGCGACTACGCTTTGGGTGATAGTCAGGTCGAAACCTATAATTTGAACCTTGTACTTAATGTGATTATTGCCTGTTGTAGTTGCCTTGTGAATAAATAAATAAATGATGTGAAGATTTATTATATTCCTGGTTTATACTAGACGAGAGAGGTGTTGGTTGCATCTTTGCTTCTAACAGAAGGCCAATTCTCGTTATTTATTAGAAACTTTCAAAGTCTAGTCGCGATCTCATCTCAGCGACAATCAATGTCAAAACTTGTCAAAAAATTATGGTTTAGGTATTTTTGACAGATTGAGACTGAGATCAGACTGTGAATGTTCTTATGAGAATTGCCCCTCAGATGATTTATTAGACGCGTATTTGGTGCATTAGCGATGAACGACATACAGACGAACTAATTTTGCATCTAAGTACCAATGTTACAAAGGGAATTATAACAGTTCACCCTGTATACTTAGGTTATAACAAAAAATAAAGTCTCCAGGCAGGGGTGTGATTCCGGCTGACCATCTCTCATAGAATTAGAATTTTAACGCAGGCCTCGGTTTCATAAAACAAAAGTTGACCACACACTAAATACGTTTAGCGCTAAACATAAATAAAACATCTCTTCATCTATGTCATCTTCAAACGATTGACAGAAATAGAACAAGTGAAACAGGTGCAAGGGGGCCCAAGTATTGGAGGGGCCCAAGGAACCGAACCGGATGTGCAACAACATTGATTTGTTAACATATTCAGCCTATAATGTTCACACTGCCAAAACACAGGCCTCGTCTCTGTGAGAGGGAATGGGCCGTAATCCACCACGCGGGCCGTAATCCACCACAAGGGGGGGCAGTTCGGGTTGGTAGATGTCACATGTCTTCGAATGTTTAGTTCTAGGACATTTTCCTCTCGATGTTTTATTTTTAATTTTTTCTATCTTTAATTAAATACTCAAAGCTTGTCTGGGTAAACTACAACTCGTAAGTCGAAGCCGATACTACTGGCTACCACTGCTCCCTGCAGCATATGTTTACCATGGCTTAACTGCATCAATGTGGGATTTTATTTATCTCGTCCTTCAATTCAAAACTATTCGTTGGTATCTCAGATATCATAATACATATTAAACGAATTATAATTATATCAGTGAATGTCGAATCTTCGAACAAACAGATAGCTAGGCGAACTCGACGCCGCGGCGCGTAGAGGAAGGTTATGCTGTTCACGTGTTAGCACGTATAGTAGAAGCCGGTTTCTACTAAACTCCTTAACATTAAAAAGGTGAATGGGGTGTGGAAAATTGAGAAAATTAAGATGTGTCAGTTGTGTTGTTTTTCTGGTAGATGTAAGTACTAACACTAGTTTCTAAGTCGTGTGTATACTAACCAAATGGATACACGTATGGGTCCAAAATAAAAGATTTGATTAATTGATTATAGCTAGGTACTGGATATATTGATAAGTATTAAAATCTTTACATGCAAACATGCAAATTCTTTGATTTCCGTCAAGAGCCATTAAAAATATTGAAAAGTAGAATCCAGTTAATTTGCCTTACATTAAGATGCCTGTTGTAAGCACACAAAAATTAACTACCTGAACTACAGTGCAGGAAATGTAGTCCCTTTTTTCATTATTCAAACTCAAAGTATTTTATTTTAATTAAACCAATTATAGGCACTTTTGAATTGTCAAGGAGTCGGTCAGGCAGAAAAATGCAGCTAGTTGCCCATTCCAAAGCGTAGTAGGTACCTATGGAGAAGAACGAGCAAGAAACTCCACGGACAATATGTGTCAAGATACAAGGAACTCAACATTCAGCTGTTATTATAATCATTGTCTCAATATCACACGTACGTAGTTATCTATAGCAACAAATCGTAAAACACTCATTGTGGGTTTAGTTCATCATCAGCCCAGCCTTCTCCGACATTTTTTAAATGAAAAGTTACACTTCAATAAGATTTCTCCACTTTATCTAGTGCGTTTGTTGGCCTAAATCTTACATGCATATATCCGAAAAAGGCACTGTAAGACAAAAACCTTAATTATTACATGGGGAAATCTAAACATTTTCCAGAGAAACTCCTGTACACTACACATTGCCTACTATAGAACTAACCTTACACTAAGAGTTACACAAAACCATACTCCTAATTCACACAAAAACATATCATGAAACATTTCACCCCCTCTCACTTTCCACCCCCACCCAAACTCACCCCAAAAATCCTTCACACATTTTCTTAACAGGAGAATGTTAACGTGACACTGCGCCCGCGCACACCGCGTAACTAAACAACAGATAACAATAAGGTCTCCGTGATAAGATAAAAAAATAATCGGAAGATCTTTTTAACTTGTTTCACCGAGATACTCGACTGTAGTAAGAATATTGTTTATCTTAGGCGTCATATAAAGTGTCAATAGATTGTAAGGTGAGAATGAGATTTGGTCTAGTCTTGAACGATAATCGTTGTGTGTATCTCCTTCAATCGTTTCAGCATGATTAACACAATCTTTAGTAGTTCTTGCATACTTACCCTATAATGTTCCCACTGCTGGGACACAGGCCTCCTCTCTGTGAGAGGGAGTGGGACGTAATCCACCACGCGGGCCCAGTGCGGGTTGGTGGACGTGTGGTAGTAGTTCTTGCCCAGGTAAAAAGATTCGCCGATCAGCGTTTGGTAGTTTGGGTTAGGGCGCGTTCACATATACGTACGTTTTTACAGAATCCTTTTTAACGGATCCGTCGCTACTGGAGATAGTATTCACACAGCATTTATAGGATCCTTTTTAACGGATCCGTCGCTACTGGAGATAGTATTCACACAGGACTGATTTTAAGAGATCGGATCAGTATACTGGATCCGAAATACTGTATTATGTGTGAAATGGCTCATACAACTACATACGCTAATAACACATACGTTTAAACGGACCTGTAAAACGGATTGCTGCTTATTTTGTCGGATCGGTATTTTCTACTGGATCCAGAATACTGTATTATGTGTGAACTCGCTCATCATAATATGCTAATAACATACACGTTTTAACTGACCTGTAAAACGGACGTTAAATGTGAACGCGCCCTTACGGGTAGGTACGGGAAACGCTGTACGACCATTTGCTATATTTTCCTCAGTTGCACCCAACCCAATGGCTGTTCGAATTGAGATAAAGATAAAGAAGCGTAATCTCATGCGTGGTGCAACAAATGAATCTATTCGTTTATCTTTTATTTATTTATTTTATTAAAAAATGCTACTTGATGCTATTTTACACTTTATAAGGGTTCCATGTCCAGATTCTACATCGTCGTTGTGTTGTAGACATGAATGACCTGAGTCTTTCTGTCCATTTGTCCTATAGACGTTTCGTTTATTGTTAACTATCTAAGTAAGAATCGAATCTAAACTGGAAAGTAGATAAACTATCCCAATTTCCATGTGCTAGCATCTAAAGGCGCTACCGACTGCAGAATGTATGTACAATCTATAGCAAACTGATACGATCCATTTTCCGAGATTTTCATTAAATTAATGATGTTCTCTTAGAAATTCCAACTAATATTGTTACGAAGTATTCTTATCTAGTGATGATAAGATTTAGTCATAGAATTGAGATAAAAGGTAATGGCTTACGCATTCTGCTGACAAACCTAACTGAATAGGTACTTAATTTTACACAATTCGACCTTGATAGTGATTGATGATGATTTCCAGGGTGGATGATCAAAATCAAGTCATTAATTCAAAATAGGCTGTGAATCAGGTTCTTTTTGAAAATCAAAATTACATAACACAGTCCCCCAAAACGCCCGGCATTCATAACTTGCTAGTGCATTAGGTGGGAAGAAGAAATAGCGCAACAAACTCCCCAGCAGCACAGCTGTCTGTTCAGTTAGAAGAACTTGATTCTTTACAATATCAAATCCTTTACCTCGGCTTCCAAACTCAAACTCAAATTATTTATTTCAAATTAAACCATATACAGGCACTTTTGAATTGTCAAAATTAAATAGTCGGTCAGTTAGTCAGAAAGTTGAAGCTAGTTGCCCATTCCAAAGCGTAGATCTCTATGGAGAAGAACGGGCAAGAAACTCCACGGACACTCTTTTAAATCAAGATATTTTTACAAAATCCTGGGTAATTCCAGAATATTAATTAAGTATGTTCACTATTCTTCAGTCACTGAACCTACCTTAGCAACACATCGTCATTCTCAACAGCTATTCTAGACTCTACTAGATTCCTGTTTAAATGTTATTCGATATCAGATTTAAAAGTGTTGATGGTAGGTATTTGTTCGTTAAATTAATCTTTCACGGTTATTTTAACTTTAACAATGAATCGTTAAGTTTTATTTCATGCCTTATTTTCTAAAGTATATAAGCAGCTTATTAAAATAAGAATAACAATAACAACTAGAGTTTTTTTAATTGCATCGTTTAATCAATAAATGGAAAGTGGTCAACTAGTTCAAGTATTAATTTCTAACCGGTGGCGTTAAGAACCTAAATAGTGTCAAACGCTGTTTCGTAATTCGCTGTTAACCGATAGACAAAGACCTCCACGAGTGACAATACTAAAACGTACGTAGAATGTAACCTCAGCAATCAGCTCCGCTACCTTCTTGCTTAAATACTAATCTTATAAAGTTCCCACTGCTGGGACACAGGCTTCCTCTTTGTGAGAGAGAGCGGGCCGTTATCCAACCAGCCGGGCCCACTGCGGGGAGCGGCAGTGGTAGATGTCACATGTTTTCGAATTTTTGGTTCTAGGACATGCCAGTTTCCTCACGATGTGCTCCTTCATCGTTTTGAGAGCAGTGGTGATGTCATAATCTACACAAAGAAGAGCGCCTGTCTAGCTTGTAGGTCGTAGGTTCGAAAACCTACGACCTACAATTCGTAAGTCGCGGCCGTTAACATTAGGCCACCAACTTGCTTGCTAAACTTATATTTTTAAGTTCGGCCATCAAGCCAATCAACACATTGTTTCAAAATGGCACATGGAAGTTATGTGTACGTAGGAAAAATAGGATAAATAAATATTAAAATATGACAAGAATATATATATGGAGGATGCGTGGTTACTCGAGCCGCGGAGGGAGGGATGAGCAAGCGCAGGCTAACAAAAAAAATAATGACAAGAAGTCGCTGTGCTAAAGACCGTCATCTGGCATTCTTTTGCATAAATATTGCACCAAAGGGTGAGACCAAGTTTCCTCTCTAGACTTTCAATTTTAATCTGAATATTGTTAATCTGCATGACATTTAGATTTCATACAAAATATTTGCGAAAATGGGTTTTATTTTTTCCACTGTTTTGTTTACTCATTACCTATTGATACTCCTTTCTCATGATAAGCCGACATAGTAGGTCAGGCATCTCAAACATTAACACAAGTAAAGCACCATTTTATAGTGTATGCATACCTCTATAACCTATTTTATTCTTGGTAATCTAATTCCACAAAACAATTGATCTACATTACATGACTAAACACACGTTCACACTTTCACAAACCATTACCTTAAAAAGAACTTCCAATGACAAAAAGCACACAAAAATTCACTGACCCACAATGTTTGACAATTTTAGTACCACTTCAGAACCGTCACTAACTCATTTCTGGTACTTTATGAACTGAAAAGTCGGCGTTTGCTCCGGAAGGTGTAGCCACACTGATGCTGTTATCAGATAGTGCCGACGATTAGTTAGCTACTATTATCTTTGTTTTAGTATGTAGACTCGGGAAAATTGGCAGAACATGTATTTTATCGTTCGTTATACCTGCTTGATTAGGTTTTTGGTCCTTTGTTGATAAATGCCTAATTATCATTGATTTGAATTTAATTTCAATGGAATTACTAATTTACTATCTATCTATGACATCTATATGAATAATTTTGTGCATTTGTGTCATATAAAGGTGGATGTTTAGAAGCATCATCTAGACTGAATGAATAACACTGAAAAAATAGGCTATCTACTGGTGGAGATGTTATAGTGCAGATTGAAATGTATTTGTAGATATCTAGAGATAACAGAAAGGGAAAAAAATAATGTTTAATGGATACATATGGATTGAATACCTTATCGAGTTTTGCAACAACACTACTATACGCCAAGAAATTGACATCAAAAAGCGTCAGGCACCAGTAAGTTCTAGTCCAAATGCGCATCCTCAAATACTTCGGAGACATCCCGAGGCGTGAGGGTGACTCTATGGAGCGCCTTGTTGTGCAGGGTAGAGTGGAGAGCTCTAGACTACGCGGACGCTCATCCATGATGTACGATTGACTGACCAAATTAAATCCGCAGTGGGTGATCCCTTGTGTGAGTGCATTGAACTCTGCGAACTACTGGCGGCGCTATTCATGCTAGTGGATACAGCATTTGTACCGGGGTCGGTTTTAGGCAGCCAGTGCTGATACCTTTCATTCAAAGCTGTATCTACTAACTTTGCATAAACAGAACGACTCCACACGGGGCTTGCTAATCCACCCGCAGAAAAAGATAATGCCTGTCCAGTAGACCGCACAACGTCAGGCGAAACACCCCACTTCGATGAGATTAGTCACTGAAGAAGATTGTTTCGAGTGTACATCTTCTGCTTTTTTCTGAATGTTGAAGACCTGTCCAGAGAAACAACAAGATGTTTAGGGGAGTTGCTGTACTCCATGAACACCCCATCCCAAACGATTTTAAGTTTGCGATCCGCCTCTCTATTGCGGAGATGAAATATGCAAGACTGGGTTTTGCTCGGATTGGGCTTGAGTTAGTTAGCGAAGTAATATATGTATGTGACTAAGTCACCAAGAGCGTCTGGCAAGTGGACCTCAACCTCCTCAAAGGCTTGGGACGTGCGGGCAAGGTCATCTGCATAGAGGAAGTGGAACGTGTTCGGGCTGGATGGTTGGTCGTCGGTGTAGATATTAAAAAGGAGCGGTTCCAGGACACTTGAGGTAGGCCTTTTTCTGCGCTCTCCAACGATTTTTTTCCGAGAGAAGGTGGAACACAAACCGACGGTTGTGGAGAAGCTCTCGAAGTATTCGGACCAAATTATACTGGCTGATCAATGTCTCTACCTTCCACAACAACAGTTTGAGGTTGACTGTATCGTAGTCAGCTGACAAGTCCACGAATGCAGCGCTTGAAACCATTCCTGTCTCGAAAGGCTCCGTTGAAAAGGACTTTTTGTTCCTTATTATCTGTCTTTCTGTGTAGGTATGGTGGTTTTGGGTGAGAGCAGTGGTGGCCCAGTGGTAACGGCTGCGACTTACGAGTTGTAGGTCGTAGGTTCGAACCCAGTCAGGCGTTTTACTTTGTGTAAATTATTTCATCACTACTGCTCTCAAAACGGTGAAGGAAAACATCGTGAGGAAACCGGCATGTCTTAGAACCAAAAATTCGAAGACATGTGACATCTACCAACCCGCACTGGGCTCGCGTGGTGGATTATGGTCCGCTCCCTCTCACAGAGAGGAGGCCTGTGTCCCAGCAGTGGGAACGTTATAGGCTGATATGTTATGTTATAGGTGGTTTAATTTTCATATGTTTTTAATAATGATAACATAGCTGGAAACCGCGTCACGTAACCTTTGTGTCACCAGTGGCCAGGATATAGTGACATTACTGATAACGATCGCTGATAATCTTGTAGATTTGTTATCTACACGCAGTTTATAGGTAAGTTAATTAGCATTTTTCATAACACCGCATTAGCCGATAAAGTTTGGTTTGGGTGGTGTTGGTGAGTCTCGATAAATGGCGTTCGTGTAGTTAGAATTGTGAATGCTACTTCAGTTTATTTGCTTTTCTATTCACACACTACTTTCCTCCTTTAGAACTAACATTGTAAAGGTACTATGAGACTCAGTAGATACGTTTTATAATATATCCATCTTTTCGTCAACATTATGGGGTCTGTTTTCTACATTTCAGACCTTTTCAGGAAATAGGTACTAACTTCCTGCGTCTGAAAATTTTCAGATATCGATTACCGTTAGTAGGTAACGGTTTCATAGTAAATAGATTGAAAACATTCACAACCTGTGTTGTGAAGCGCCTGGTGAAATTCTTACACTAATGATCTTGTCGCAAACTTCACATTTGTTCTTACTGTGGCGTTTATTTTTTATAATCTTTTAAATACACAATAAGTAAATAATAAAATGTTACTCACTGAATCTCTAATTGTGATACACGTAAAACTGATCTCTTTTATAGGTTTGTAATCTTAAAATATGATCTCTCCCTCTATATGATATCTCCTATTAAATAAGTGTTACCTACGAGTATTTATATTACCTAAGTAAATATATCTAAATGTAAAAATAGTATTTTTTTTTAAATAGCTACCTACTTACCCTTATAATAAATTTATTTATGTTATTGTTACGAGTATTAACTTTTTTATCTGAGCGTAATTTTTTAGTTTTCATGTAGAATTTTATTTTGATTTTTCTTTCTACTATTTAGATTTTTAATAAATATGTATGCAAAAGCAGCAGCATACATCTGCTGCTTTTGCTGTGCCCTGACAGGGTCTACAACGGCTCTTAGTCTAAGCCTTTTGTGAACATCTTTGTACCTTGTGGTATGCAAATAAACGAATATGAATATGAATATCGAGAATTTGCATTAGATTCCTAATCAATAATATTGTAGCGGTATCTACAACGCCACATGCGAACAACGCGTCATACTGACGTCACGCAAATCCTGCATCTCGCAAGCAGAGTTTACCGCGCAATTAGCATAGATACAATTTCCCAACATCAATCGTTGGGCAATAGCCCGCCAGACACAACACCCGTCTGGTCCGGGGATCCTCCCTTTCCTCATGCCTCTAAAATATGTTTATCAGAGGTTGTGAAAACAAAAAATTAGGTAATTAATATCATTTGCTTAGGCCTGCTAATTGCCTACGAATTTTTGCCGATTAGGTTAATTCTACTGAACTATAGAAACATGTTGCTAATTAGGCAATTTGTAGTACCTACATAACAGTCACTTAATTAACAACAATCTCTTTATTTATTTTTTAAATCTCCTTTTTTTGTTTGCTTTTTTTGGTGGTCAAAAATATTTAAGCAATGACAAAGAAAATGTTTTTTTTTTTCAATTATCAAAATAAAAGTCTTACATCTGATAAATGATAAATGATAAATGATTTTATTTTTGTAAGTAGGTTTGTACAAACACTTTTACACGTCAATCATATTTTAAAACTAGATGAGGTCGGCGTTTCCTATCTGACTAGTCTGAGAAGAAAGGCCGAAACAAACTCAGACGTCACAGTCTCTTTTAAAGTCCAGACATAATCTTGGTCAGACCATGTGAAGACCATGTAGATTTATGTCTGAGATGGTTTTTTTGAAGAAAGAACCAAACAGTTTGAGAGGACCTGTCCAGTCAGTGCACGCATTTGTCAGAAATCGTGCAGCTCAACTCAAAACTTAGGGAGCTCAACGATCCGACGAACAATACCAAAGAAAGGACATTTGGGTAGGCCACATTAATTACTCAAACTGCCAGACCACGCCAAAAACTAAGAGAACAGAGAGAAAAATAATATAAATACAATGACCCACATAGTCTTCACATTCACAATAATTAAAATAATAGAATACTTTACAAAGTAAGCAAATGTCAATAAGGTCTCTGAAGGTGAATAGGCCAGGAAGGTAATAGAAAAGTAATACCTACATAATAAAATAAATGAACCACTTGCAGTCACAAATAACTCCGTTTAGTGAGTTATATAATAATAATAATAATATCCCTGGACATTTCACACAGCGCCATCTAGTCCCAAGCTAAGCAACCTAATGCTTGTGTTATGGTAACAAGATGGCTGATAAACTACTTATATACATTTTTTTTTTTTGTAATTACATACATATTATAGATAGAAAAACACCCAGACTCGGAACAAATACATGTAGGTCATACAAATATTTGTTCCGTGCGGGAATCGAACCCGCGACACGCAGCGCAGCAGTCAATCGCTTAACCACTGCGCCAACCGTGCCGTCATATACAATGTAACTGCAATCTTACATAAAGTGCTACAGTTTTAATTGGTCAAATTTATGCTAGATCAATACTAGTTCAATTAAATGGCATGAGTGACGAGAACAGGAAATAGATACAACAATGTACCAATGCCAATGAATTATTAATACTGCGACCTGCAGTTATCATGGTCGTAATGATCACTATTATTCAATATTACCAGCCACTTATCATTCATATACAGGAAAAAAAAAATAACCTGTGCTCAAAATGTAACCATAAATTCAGCACATGATTCTATTGTAGAAATTTTTCGTCGGTTATCAAAAAAAAATCAGCTGTTTCATAGAAAAGTGCAAAATCTACGCGGTCAAAATGTGTGACACACACAGGTTATTAACAACAACTTTTTTCTGTAGGTACCATTCAATCAGTACCTTGTTTACTTTTTGAGACCCTCCCACACACCTTTTATAAAGATACAATGTAGTTAGTTAGAGGGTCACTATATTATTATCGTTTGGAGCTTCTGTAATTAGGATAAAGAAGATCCATGCAATGTTTCCTTGCACAAGTGATTTAAGACTAGATAATATCAGTTGAAACAATAACATAACATCACTCCTGTATTCCCCGAAGGGTTACGCAGAGGTGTAGGTACCTATATATGTCCCATGTGATAAGGGGGAGCTTATTACCATCAACCGGACATGCTACCGGTACACCGGTACTCGCCACGGTACCTACGATAATTCATCATCTTCCTGCCCTTATCCCATGTTACTTGTGGTCGGCGCAACACGTTTTCTTCTTCCATTCTCCCCTGTCAACCGTCACGCTATCATTCACTCCCTCTTTCATATCATTCCCCACACAATCCATCCATCTTTTCTTCAGCCTTCCTCTCCCTCTCCATCCATCAACATATCCATTCTGGTCACTCCACACATCCATCTCAACATTCTCATCTCCGCTGCATGCAATCTTTTTTCATCCGTCTTCTTCACAGCCGGCCGGGCTGTGAAGAAGATGGATTCAGACCCATAAAGTACGACAGGCCTTATCACGGACTTATAAATTTTCCCCTTTAACTTGAGGGGCATCCGTGGGTCGCAAGTTGTTCCTGTGACCTGTCGCCATTTCATCCATCCTGAGTTGATCCGGTGCGTTACGTCTCGGTCTACTTCGCCACCTCCTTGGACAAGCGACCCGAGGTACCGAAAGTCGGAGCAGATTGCTAAGAGCGTTCCGGCGAGAGATATGGGCCTAGGACTGGAGAGACCGTCAAAATCACAAAACAGATCTCAGTTTTGGTCCGACTTACTCTCAAGCCAACGGTCTCGAGTCTTTTCCACCACCCCTCTAATCTGCTCTGGTACCTACGGTAATTGTTGATCAAAATATTATATCAGCTTTTTTGTTAACTGTACTTTAACTTCTTTTTTCTTGTGGTCCCAAATTACCACTCAAAACTAATTATTGCATTTATAGGTGGCATCCGGGACCGCGGTCCCGGTCCCAAAAGCCCCCCGACCCGAAAATATATACCAAAAGCTGAGATCGTGTTTCCATTATAATAAGCATCTCATAGCAATCCTCAACACCCTATATTACCATTACATAAAATATGACTCAGAATTTGGAAAACTAAGCGATTAAAAATAAAATTTTGAAAGTGTTTTACGGTTGTTTTATCTTGACTCTATTTTATTTTTATGAAATATTTTCTCGTATTAAGTATTTTCTTTGAACATTTGACAATATGCTCAATTTTCTGGCTTGTAATATGTACCAATACGCCTAAGTGTGCAACAAAACACAGCGTTTTACGGTGTTCTACGTTTAGGCAGCGCCTTACTACATTTATATTAAACTTACGCCATAATAAGGATATCTCGATGTTTTGTCAAGTTGTAAAAACCGTTCGAAGCAGGGGGAGGTCGCTAGTCATATTATAAGCGAGTGGAAAATAAAAAGAAATACCGTTGGATGACATAATGGCAATATTGTTGAGCGCGACCTTTGCTTTCACTAGATATTTGGCTAGCAGATACACTGCATAACGTAAATAAGATTTTTTATTTATTGTTTGCATTTGTTCATTAAAAGGTTTATAATAAAAAAAAGACGTGTGTAAAACGCTTCACATCTAAACCCACTTATGTTATTTTGTTTAATGACGATGAACTTGCTAACGCTACCTGCAGTTACGCACAAGCCCGTCATCTTATTATGTAGAACACCAAACAAACATCAAGCAAAAATTATTGCTAAGAAACGACTTTTATTTTTGTGAGAAATCGTTGTTTACGGTAGCGCACGCAAGCGACCCCTGTCGCGAGGATATTTAAAGTTAAGTTAGAAAATGTATAATTTTGTTTTTGTCCTGTTTTCGTGACAAAAGTTGGAGCTGGCGTTGGGACCTTCAATATCTCCGTAACCAGAAGGATCCCAGGTATGTTCCCGTACAGAAAAAAATATTACAATGACGGAAAGAATATGTGACTCTAGGCTCCTTTAAGTATCTTTTTTCAGCCGTTATATTATATTAAGCATTAATCTAATTGGGGATTTCAACTTTGCTCATGAGAAATTTCTCTAAGGTTCGGCAAATGCTTTGAACATTCATGCTCATTGAAACTGCCCCAAATAGCAACCATGACCCGCCTACATATATTATGTATATCAGTTTTATAACTAATCTATAAGCTCCCTAAATTATAAATGCGATTTAGGCACACTAAATGCATGGGAACTTACCACACCGCCTGGCTGGGAAAAGGGAGTGGATATGCGGAGCTCACACCCACTAAAACTCCATTGTCTATTCCTAAACTTACAAAAATGTTCAATTACACAAGTAAACACGTGTCTCTTGGCTTAGACATTGTGGATTCAGCCGAAAATCCTGAAAAGGCGAAATAAAAATGACTAATAAAATTAAAAGTAGAACAAGGAACAGACAACGCACTCGTTGCTACTACTACGATTTTGGCCAATTCCTGAAATGAACACAGAATTTCTATAGTTATTCGTGTTTTTAACTGAAACCGCTCCATTAGTGGATGATTTTTGAAGTGAAAACTTCTTCAGCGGCGTTGTGCACTTCTTTTGTGATGGGTAAAAAATGTTAAAGTCGCGTCAGGACACGTGACCTGATCGAAAATTCGTAAGACGGAGGGAGAGTAGACCGCATTCCAAAATATCAAAAATGCACAACGTTAATATTCAAGTTTTCACTTCTGCCGGCACTCCCGGAGTGCAGCCCGTTTTTTAAATACATTCAATATAGCTGGCAGGTGATTATCGCTCATAACGAACTCGTGATCTTCGACCGATTATGGTGGGTGGTTGTGTCTTTGGCCGATTCTCATTTTTTGGCATTTTGATTCTATTTCCTCATAGGAAAGCCACGCGACATGCCTTCCATCTGTCTATATGCGACATAATGCATCTTTAAGGTTGCGGTAATGCATTGCATTGCTTTATTTATTTATATATACCTACTTTATTGTACACCAAAAATACATAGCTTATAAAATACTTACAATGTTATTGCTGGACAAGCGTGCTTCGGATTGTTGAAAATCTCTCGTTACTTGCGTGTCAGTCACAAAACGTGACCTCGCGATATCCTGCCATTTATTTTCCTTAAACTCTACGATCGTTTTAAAAAAAAAAACCCAATGCAAATACGAAGTGTAAGAGAAAACTACAAAAGGATCCAAGAAATATTTCTCGCGGCACTTTCCTCATAGGTAATTAAGCATCTATGTAGGTCAATTGATTAGTAATACCGAATCACTTTGATTTATCCTTACAAAAATCCCTGTTACGCATCTACCATATTTCACCTACGGGAAAGAAAATATGACTTATCAGCAAACACGTCATCATTTACACACGTCGTTGTTTTAATCCTATTGTGACATAGGATATGTCACATTGTTGCCTAAAACAAACAGGAAATATTTTGTTTTTCCTCTATGGCTGTACTGCTGACAATTGAAGCTACGTGCATGGGTTTGATAGTACACATTACCCTTGAAACCCTTTGGGCTATGGTGTCATCTGTGGTAACCGAAATAAAGGGCCTTTTTTTTTTTCTTAGGATGGGAAATCATCAAATGACTCCTCCCGCTCTGGGTGGAGCAGGAGGGAGTGTCAGACTCTTACTGACTAAAACCCACCCGTGTTCCTTCCTTAGCCCTTTATGTTCCAGGGCAGCGGTAAACCCTTTCGGATGTTCCCGCTACCCAAATAAAGGGCCTTAGGTACATGTTGTGTGAGAGCGTGGTGGCCCAGCGCCAACGGCCCTGGCTTACGAGATGTACGTCGCGGGTTCGAGGTTTGAACCCACGCAGGCGCTTTACTTTGTGTAATTGAATTCATCACCACTGTTCTCAAAAATGGTGAAATAAAACATCTTAAGGAAACTAGCATGACCTAAAACCAAAAATCCGAAGACATGTGACATCTACCAACCCGCACTGGGCCCGTGTGGTGGATTACGGCCAATTCCCTGTCACAGAGAGGAGGCCTTGTGTCCCAGCAGTGGGAATGTCACAGGCTGATTATGAACATATATGTGTGATATATGTGTAGGTAGATATGATAAACACTAAAAAGAGGTGGCACTATTCCATGCGAGCCGTTATATGAGAATGTGCGGTCGGTGGATCGGCTGCACGGTGATGAGGCCCGCTAGGCATGGCAGGCTGATACCAGTCGTGGGGCGGCGAATGGACCAGTATCTCCTGAACTCCCGAGTTATGGTAGTAGAAGGAACATTGAGGTTTTAGTCGGTAAGAGACTACATAACCCTCCGTTTTCCCCAAACGGAGGCTATCCATGAGGTTTTCCCCACGGAAAAAATAAATAAGATGATGATAATGATTTACCTGATGTGCAAGACGATCAAACTCAAACTCAAAAACAATTTACCAACAGGCACTTTTGAACTGTCTAGAAGTCGTTTAGATAGAAAGATGAAGTTAATTGGCTATTCCAAAGCGTAGATTCCTATGGAGAAGAACAGGCAAGAAACCCTATGGACACTCCATAAACGATCTTAATGCAAATTGATAGCTTGCTGGACGTTTAAGTTCGCCAAGTATATTGTCGTTTTCATCGTTCATCGTGTATGGTGGACGTGTTTTAATTAATTACAAGTACTTAACCATACTCATCTCGATCTTCACTAACACGATTGAGAATAATTAATTTGTGAGTTTGTCAGCTAGCCATATAGCGGTCACTCCTAGACCATACCAATGGACCAGTAGGTATCTACTGCAGTAGAAATACGTAGGTAATTAGGTACCTGTTACAGGAAAGCTTGGAAGTCTGACTACCGAACCGAGTTTACCTCAGGATGTCGGTAGTTCCCCGTTATACGTCGTTCTGCGTCGCTGACCCCAACATACCTCACTGACCAAGACAACACACTATCCTAAATTCTCATAGATAGGTATCTACTGCTGTTTAAGGTTATCTTTGCATGTCACGGATAAATGATGACTTTGACGGCACGGTTGGCGCAGTGGTTAAGCGATTGACTGCTGCGCTGCGTGTCGCGGGTTCGATTCCCGCGGGTGTTTTTCTATCTATAATATGTATGTATTTCAAAAAAAAAATGTATATAAGTAGTTTATCAGCCATCTTGTTACCATAAAACAAGCATTAGGTTGCTTAGCTTGGGACTAGATGGCGCTGTGTGAAATGTCCAGGGATATTATTATTATTAAATGATATATATTTAGGTAAAGTGGTAAAAATATCACTTTTACATGTCAAAAATAAAAAGTTTTAAAACTAGATAAGGTGTTTCCTGTTCGAAAACTCTGAGAAGAAACACTGAACACAGTATACATATTGCTACTGTTTCAGTAAGAGAGAAAGTTACACAATGTATAACAAATGTGAGAAATAAGTAGTGTACAAGTAAAATGATTTTGATCTATTTACAAAGGTGCAACAAACTTCAGCTATCTTACCAGATCAAATCTTCAGTCTCTTCAATTCCCCTTTCATTCGCATATAATATATATATTTGGCGACTGAAATTCAGTAACTGCAAAATCAGTCACTGCGTTGGATGTTCCACTTTTGGGGAAAACAGCCTTTAGCTCCGCAGATGTAGAATCTCGAAAAGAGACATCCGTTGGTCCATCAACTGTAGACATTACAGATGACATTCCTGTAGTCACAGAAGCATTGGTATTTATACTTACGCTGCTGCCATTAATAGTTTTTCACGTTAACCAAATGTAGAAAAAAAACATTCCTACTATTGCGCCAGCAACCACACAACCTGGCGCTAATAAGATGGACTGCGAAAAACTGTTGACAAAAAATAAAGAAAAGTTTATGGTAAGATAGGTAAAATAAAATAACAAAAGAACAATAGTCCATTTATATGTATTCACCAAAAACATAATGGCATCAAAACCTATGACGTGGGTAACCAGCCCATTTTACATTTTCCCCTGGAATTTCAGACCAACGTCACAAAGTATGAAATCACGAATCCTTACCACAAAATTACTTTGATTGATGATTTATCACTGAAGCACAAACTGCAGTGAAAAACAAGGTAGGAGCTAAAGTAACCGACAGTTGGCGGGCAGTTTTTACAAGGAGCGCGCGCTCAATTGGTTGCGCAGGAGTCGGACGAAATACATCGATCATTTTGTTTGTAGAACGGTAGAACTTTATTTTGTGGTAACAGTGTTGTGTTTTGTGAGTGAATATTTGGATATTTTTTTTAATTTATTAATTAAGGTGAGTCTTTACTTCTACTTTTTTGCGGGTTTTTTTATTTTTTTGATTTCAAATTATGGAAAGTAGCAAAATAATTAATAATTTATTATTTTTTTCAAAAAAATAAATTATTATCACAATTTCGTGATTAGTTGTAAAAGTGGGCGTTTGTAAATAAATAATGTTTTGCTGTGACGTTTTTTTTTAGAATTTATAGCAAAATGCAGCATAATCATAAGCACATTAAACCGGTTAATTTGCTATGAAGGTTGTGCCGAATTCTTAAGGAATTCGCATAAATAAGAATTCTATCATATTTAACACTTCTGCAAAATATTTAGAAACCATTGTACAATAACACAACATGCAAAGCATATTTTTATATAAAAAAAAAATGTGTTTAATTATTTCGTCAGACAGTTTTTGTTGACCTTTCAGTTTTAAATTTATTTAAAAACAAACAATGGCGGAAAGTATTACAGAAAAAGCGCATCGGGTCTTTGTACAATAAAATGAAACGGCTTTAGACAAAGGTAAATTACCTATAAATATTAGTTTCCCCATATTACAATACAGGTAATCTTTAATCAACATGCTCAGTTTGATGATAAAACACCTTAGAAATAGGACAGCTTCATCATCGTCATTTCAGTCAAAAGATGTCCACTGCTGGACATAGGCGTTCCCCAAGGACCGACACTTCGACCGGTTCTGTACTTCCCGCATACAGGACAACAAACTTCTTTTTTCTTTTTTTATTGGTCTGATAGATAAAAAAAAGTGTTTATATACAGACATAAAAAAACATATCAAAAGTCATTTATTCAAATAAGGCTGAGAATCAGCACTTTTCGAACGTCCATATTACAAAAGACAGTCCCCCAAAAACACCCGCCCTCACCACTTCCTAGTGCTATCGCTGGGAAGAAGAAGTGGCGCAACAAACTCCCCAGCAGCACAACTGTCTGTTCAGTTAGTAAATACTTGATATTATTACCAAACTGCAAACCAGTTTGCTGGCAGACGTAGCTCCTTTTTAATACCTACATACATAACACCTAATAACACTTTTTCACCTAGATAGGTATACTAATTCTATACCATTCATGCATTCTCTAAATTTAACCTATAACCTTAGTAGGTACCTTAAATAATACAACAAGAACAATACGTGACAATAGTCAACTCTTATACTCTTTTATTTTATTTCCATTTTTTTTTACATAATATGTATTCTATTGATTATTTATTTATTTTTGCAACTATCCGTGATATCACAGCGAGCCCTATCAGAATACCAGCGCTACGACACTTATTTTAGACAGCCTTTTGGCCTCGTGGAGGACTTTCTGCTTTTTACTTTCTCTTTATATAATTTAGTTTTTTTATATTCTTATGATTGTGTTTGTGATCTTCCTGAGCAAGTCACAATAAATACTTGTTCTTTCTTTCTTTCCTTATACTAGCTGTCTTTGCCCAATAGTGGAGATATAATAGCTGATGCAAATTAGATGTATCTGACGTGTTGTCTGTTATGTCCGGTTATGTCTGACGGTGCAGTGAAAGTTGCTAAAACTGCTAGCAGCCTAGATTCGTGACAACCTGTAGTATGGCTAGTTTCAAATGATCTATAACTCGATATGAAGGAGAATGATATTTGTTACATTTTTATAGGCAACTAGCTTCTGTCCGCGGCTTCGCCCGCATGGTATGTCGATATAAAGTAGCCTATGTCCCCCAGGGTTCAAAGTATCCCCATACCAAATTTCATCAAATATCGGTCCAGCCGTTTGAACATGTGCCGGAAAAACAGACAGACAAAAATAAAAATAAAAAGCTTTTTATTTTTTAGTTTTTGTCTAGAGTCTATTGTGAAAAACAGAAAAATATCAGTATGTAGTAAAAAGATATTATTTTGACATTACAAACAGACACTTCAATTTTATTTGTATATATTTTATCCAGGGAAGTTACGGAAGGCTCCGTTAAATCAAGTACTAGGATTCCTCAATTTCAGTTTAGTATAGTTGTATTGTTTTGTTCCGGTTCGATGAACTTGTCTGCAACGCATCGGTAATCCAAAAGGTTGACATACATAACATACATAATAATCAGCCTATAACGTTCCCACTGCTGGGACACAGGCCTCCTCTCTGTGAAAGGGAGTGGGCCGTTTTACGTTACGTTTACACAAAATAAAGCGCCTGTCTGGGTTCGAACCTACGACCTACAACTCGTAAGTCGCGGCCGTTACGACTGGGCCACCGCTGCTCTCTCAAAAGGTTGACACCATCACCATTTTCCATATCCCACCTGAAGGAATATTATCGTGTTTACCAAAATACTACATTCATTGAATTTTGGCTACAGACCCACTGTGACTTGCTGGTTACTGTCGGAACTTACCATCCGTCTGAATTTGTCCAGACATTTCCGGCATTTATCCCCCTGTTCGGACTTGTCCGAAATTATCGCCTTATCGGAATTTTTAAGCAAATAAAAAAGTTAGGCTATAGATCCACCTCTGCATAACAAAAAAAGGGGAAAACAGGCGTGATATATATAGGTATATGTATAAAAGTTTTTAGTCAGAACTTTTCTCTTTCGAAATGGTAACCAAACAGAACACACCGAGTTTGTAGACCCTAGGTTGGGAAATCCTGGCAATTATGCCATTGAAATAGGTAATGGTACCGTTAACGAATTATGATAGCAAATGATGATTGTTATTATGAGATTTTAAAGTAAATGACACGACGCCGGTTTTGAACCTACGACCACTGACATACCTTTGCTCTAACCACTGAACTTCAAGAACAAACTCACAATTTTCTTTAAAAAAAAAAGAGGGACCTTATAAATTCCTAATGTTATGCTTATCCTTTATCTCTACAAGTTCCACAAGCTACATTATTTGTGACACGAGAATATTACAAAGTTAAATAACTACAAAGGTACTTGCCCTTATGTCAACTGTCCTTATAGAGATTGCATTTACTGAAATACTGTGGAAAGTGGTGTAAAATGTAGTCGGTACACTTTCGGAACTGTTATCACTTACACGCAATTTAAGTCCCAATGCTGAACATGGATAAATTGGCTTCGATAAACAGTTAAAGGAGAAATGAGCTTAAACATCCGTTATGCCGAAAGTTGGGTGATCACAAAGAAGGAAGTCCTTACCAGTTGCCCTCTTGACGTCACCTTTACGTCACCCCAAATGGGAAACAGGATAATACAATTGCTTGAAGAGATCTACAAAAAGAATGATGCATAAGTAACCTTTACCTTAACAAACCTTTTGAAGTACAAACTTATATTTTGTGTATTTTCAATTTCATTTTAAAGCATTAGACATTGCTAATATAATTGTCATTTTCCACATTATAATATTTAGCGTGTTGGTCGCAACTTCGTCTTTGATCCAGGTTGAAAAGTAGCCTATGTCCTAGTTCATGGTTTTTCGGGAGTTTTGCCATTTTTCTTCCAGTACAAACTTAATTCGGACTATATCAAACATTTTAAAACAAAAAATAGCCAAATCGGTCTAGCCATTCTCAAGTGATGCGCTTACCAACGATCAACATTATATTTTTA
The DNA here is from genome assembly GCA_945859715.1 of Apamea sordens. NCBI lineage: Eukaryota > Metazoa > Arthropoda > Insecta > Lepidoptera > Noctuidae > Apamea > Apamea sordens. The sequence continues at coordinate 19,750,387 of OX243998.1, read as the reverse complement.
TTGTATTGATTCTATACAATAAAATGTATGTTGATTGTTGAGAAAAAAAAATACATGCTATACTCGTATCTTCTATACTATAAAAGTACGCATATTTTTTATTTTTTTTCTAGTCAAGAGTTGCCTAAGAGACTTTACAACGTTTGTTGTAAAAAAGAAAGAAACATATTTTATTCTGCAAACAAAACGCACATTATACATAAAAAAATTATAATAATAAAAAATTACATAAAATACACATTAATTGACATTGACAATACAGACATTGGCAGATGACAACAAAACAACAACAATCAAAACAAAAATGCCAATTGCAGAGTGGACGTGGATTGTGGAGTGGGTGTACGGCCAAATCCTTAGTTCTAAAATTAGCAAATTCCTGAAGAGGCTTCAGAGGGCCTAGACAAAGTGACGATGTATCAGCGATAACGATGATAAGCCAACGAAAATCTTATTTATATCTTGTTGAAAGTCATATATAATATGTAGATATACAGACAGACATGCTTTCAAATTGATTGCCACTTGTCCGGGCCCTCAGGTTGTATCAGCATTTCATTCTCTCGGTACAATATATTGTTCATATTTTTATCTGCCTTTATTTATATAATAATATCAAATCAAATCATAATTTATTTGTTAACATAGGTAAAGTAAGTACAGATCTTATGTTTGAGGAACAGAGCGCTATGTTATGCCAGGAGACGTACAAATAATTATGATGTGCACTAAAATATATGAAAATCATGCAGAATTATAAATTTAACAATTACATATTATTTAATGCTCTGATTATGAATGAATGAATGAATGAACTTTATTCTCATAAAAAAATCCTTAACACTAGGTACATTGCCCCACAAAACTGCTTACGCAGTTTAACTGTGAGATCGTTGAGTCTCTCTTACAATAAACTTAGGTACATCTATAACCTATATATACTTAATACATACACTTATCTACATAGAATCTAATAAATATTTTTTAAGTTTTTTTTAAGTTAGTTTTATGTATGTCAGACCTAAATGAGGAATTATTAAAATTTCAAAAAAAATCTATGTCAAAATAATAAAAATATCAAAGTTATTTAATGTCAATATTAATATTTGTCTCAATTTATCTCAAACCTCAATATTTATTATTCTAAATTAATATAATAAGCATAAGTATTTCTTGTAGCAGTGGCTCGTGGCTAAATAATAACAGCCACACGGGTCGATCGAAGGTTAAGCTATGCTTGCCGCGGCCGGCTCGTGGATGGGTCACCCATCATTTCACCATCGTTCAAGATATCACATTCTCAGTTACTTGCACAGTTGTCAGTTCCAACAAAACCTTTACCTCGACAACTGCAAAAACATCGTTAAGTAGCAGCAGGCTTATCATCATAACAGCAGTATTACGGTAATAGCCTGGCGCTGAGTACCGCGCGACATTGACATAAAAACAAGCAATATGAGCAACTTCGACGCGCGCACGCAACGCAGCAAGGTGAACTGATGAGCCCAAATGTTATGTAGCATGTAGGTACGGTCAGCGACACAAGCCGATTCAAAAAATCTAATTAATTCAACTTGAGGAGAAACAGCACCGTTTAAATGTCAAAATTACATAACACAGTCCCTAAAAACGCTCGCCCTTTTTTTATTAGCCGTTACCCTACACCTACACCTCTCTCTGTCCAGAGCTGCCAAGGACCAATCTTTATTAAAAGAGTCCAGCTGATCCCGCCATCTCCGTCTAGGCCTGTTTACTACTTCCTAATGTTTTCGCTGGGAAGAAGCCCAACCAACTCCCCGGCAGAACAGCTGCCTGTTCAGTTAGAAGAACTTGATTCTATACAATAGTATGCAAAGTAGTCGCTAATATTAAACAAATGGTCACAAAAATTAAACAATATTTTTGCCCTATGTCCTAGCACACGCCAACATTAACACTGCTACTTGTACCTACACATCATCTAATTCTGGTTATTCGATCCACAGTAGAAAAGAGTTAATATTCTTTTATAAATGTTATATATTCTTTTATTGTACATATATGCTATGTTCCTTCTGTTCCAGTTTTTTAAGATTCAAAAACCATAGTTTTGATCCGCTTTTATCGCTGACTGTCCAACTTGACATACGGGTTTATCCTTACCATTAATAATTAAGAATGTGATGCTGTTTTGCATGTTTTCAAGGGACAAAGTTTTGATTACAGAGTGTGATATTATGGATATGTCTGTCTATCTTTTACCTAAATCCTCATTTGCTCTTTACGCAATATGATTGAGTATGCCCTTGCACTGTAACGATCCATTATTTTCATTTCACGACGGCTCATAAGCTTCAATATTTTCGCGAGAGCAAGACCTGCTCAATACTAGGTTATCCGACAAACGTACAATTAAAATTTGGTGCTTTTAAAAATTAAACCCGCACAAACTTTTGTTCAATCATTGTGCAACCTTCAATATTAACCCTAAATGGTCAATAACATTGCGCAATTCGTGGTATTGTGCTTTATAATAATTGATCGTTTAGGGCCCGCTTAATATGATTAGGAATGTTTTTGTGCCCATCATTTATATGTGTTCTTATTCGACAGCCTGTATTTTATCTTACCATATCTTTTACCAAAGTTGGCTCAACCTTACTTGGGTAGATTTTTGCTAAACTTTAACTCAATAATTCTCTCAGAATGCGTCACTCTTGAGATATAAGACATTAGTAACTTTTGCTAATGGCCTTAGTAACTCAATAATTCTAATAATCGCAATCGATTATTAGAATTATTGAGAATATCCTTATTTCTTGGTTCTGATAAAAAGAAACATCTTTGCAATTTTTACGAAGGATTTCTAATTAAAATTCCACTCAGTGGAACATACTATTTATGATTCAACAAAAATAGGTATAGTTTCTGATATGTTACGTTACGACTTTACAAAGGAACAATTCATACAATTTGATTGAAATGCAATTACTTGTAAATGATAATTGCCCACAATACACTGACCATTCATAACACATAGTTACAAAGATTTTTTTCCAGACGGTTAATTAGCTTTCATGTAGACATATGGCATCCTGACTCTGAAAATAAAAATCGTTTTTATCTATCAGCTTTAGTTTTGGAGATATGGCATATGTGTAATTTTGAAGAAAAATACAAAATATTAATATAATAAAAAAATTAATTTTCAAAAGCAGCCAAAAATGATCTTTTTAATGATTTTCTTGCATGAGATGTTTGTGGTAGGTCTCGCTTCAAACTCCAGCAATAATCTGCCATCATATGCACATCCCATCTGCCCTTATATCGTTCCTCCATGGTGCGAATTTCTTGATGGAATCTTTCTCCTTGTTCATCACTAAAGTGGCCAAGATTTTCAGGAAAGTAGTCAAAATGAGAGTTATATATATATATTAATACCGACGCGTAACACTGTATTAAATTCGTAAATGTGCACCTACCCTCACATAAAATACCAAAAAGCTGTGTACGGAAAACAAAAGCTGATAGATAGAAACGGTTAGTAGATTTAAATTTACTGTATCAAATACTAAAGCAAAAGTGAAAAAAACTTCCGGAAAATTTTAAAAAGTAAAATTTTGTAACTATGTGTAATGAGTGTGACTATATCGTACTTAAAAGAAACCGTCGCTTTACCGGGTTCCTGTATCTTACCGACCATCATCTGCCTAGCCTTTTCCCAACTATGTTAGGGTCGGCTTCCAGTCTAACGGGATGCAGCTGAATACCAGTATTTTACATGGAGCGACTGCCTAACTGACCTCCACAACCCAGTAACTGGGTAACACGATACCCCATGGTACTACTGGGTATCAGACTTTCGGGCTTCTGACGACCCGTAACGACTGTCTGAGATACAGGAATGATAGCCAGGACCAGCGGCTTGTCGTGCTTTCCGAGGAATGGGGGAATCTTGGTATGTAAAGATGGTCAGTGATCCACAGACCAATCGCGGCAAGTGTAGCTTAACCTGATCAATCTACCTGTGCGGCTGTTATTAAATCAAATCAAATCATTTACTTAGTCACAAGCCTTCTTATCTTACCGACCGTTGCTGTATTAAGTAATGTTTCGTGATCGAGTTCCTGTATCTTACCGACCGTTGCTGTTTTAAGTAATGTTTCGTGATCGAGTTCCTGTAGCTTACAGACCGTTGCTGTTTTAAGTAATGTTTCGTGGTCTGGTTCCTGTATCTTACCGACCTTTGCTGTTTTAAGTAATGTTTCGTGATCGAGTTCCTGTATCTTACCGACCGTTGCTGTTTTTAGTAATGTTTAGTGGTCGGGTTCCTGTATCTTACCGACCGTTGCTGTTTTTAGTAATGTTTAGTGGTCGGGTTCCTGTATCTTACCGACCGTTGCTGTTTTTAGTAATGTTTCGTGGTCTGGTTCCTGTATCTTACCGACCGTTGCTGTTTTTAGTAATGTTTCGTGGTCTGGTTCCTGTATCTTACCGACCGTTGCTGTTTTTAGTAATGTTTCGTGGTCTGGTTCCTGTATCTTACCGACCGTTGCTGTTTTTAGTAATGTTTCGTGGTCTGGTTCCTGTATCTTACCGACCGTTGCTGTTTTGAGTAATGTTTCGTGGTCTGGTTCCTGTATCTTACCGACCGTTGCTGTTTTTAGTAATGTTTCGTGGTCTGGTTCCTGTATCTTACCGACCGTTGCTGTTTTTAGTAATGTTTCGTGGTCTGGTTCCTGTATCTTACCGACCGTTGCTGTTTTTAGTAATGTTTCGTGGTCTGGTTCCTGTATCTTACCGACCGTTGCTGTTTTTAGTAATGTTTCGTGGTCTGGTTCCTGTATCTTACCGACCGTTGCTGTTTTTAGTAATGTTTCGTGGTCTGGTTCCTGTATCTTACCGACCGTTGCTGTTTTTAGTAATGTTTCGTGGTCTGGTTCCTGTATCTTACCGACCGTTGCTGTTTTTAGTAATGTTTCGTGGTCGGGTTCCAGTATCTTACCGACCGTTGCTGTTTTAAGTAATGTTTCGTGGTCGGGTTCCAGTATGTTACCGACCTTTGCTGTTTTGAGTAATGTTTCGTGGTCAGGTTCCAGTATCTTACCGACCGTTGCTGTTTTTAGTAATGTTTCGTGGTCGGGTTCCAGTATCTTACCGACCGTTGCTGTTTTAAGTAATGTTTCGTGGTCGGGTTCCAGTATCTTACCGACCGTTGCTGTTTTAAGTAATGTTTCGTGGTCGGGTTCCAGTATGTTACCGACCTTTGCTGTTTTGAGTAATGTTTCGTGGTCAGGTTCCAGTATCTTACCGACCGTTGCTGTTTTTAGTAATGTTTCGTGGTCGGGTTCCTGTATCTTACCGACCGTTGCTGTTTTAAGTAATGTTTCGTGGTCGGGTTCCTGTATCTTACCGACCGTTGACGTTTTTGCTATTTACAGTAACGTCTCGTTGTTGGCTTTGTTCTTTGTTTATATTGGTTATGGAAGCGAAACTCGAGACTATCGTGCGTCTAGTTATTAACTAGCACACGAACACTCATTTATCCACGGATCAGTAAGTACCTAAAGCTAATTGTAATTCATTGAAATAATTGTTGTTGGACTGCGTCGTTGGTCTGGTGGTGACAAGCGCTACTGCTGAGCATGAGGTCCTGGGTTCGATTCCCAGGTCGGGTTATTGGATTTTTTCATATGGAATTTCCCAGAAGCAACCCGGTGTCTGGATATGCCTGGTTGGCGGCAATAGGCTGGCCCTCTATTACATGGAACTGACACATAACTAGCGAAATGTGGGTGTAGTATAAGTATACCTCTGCCCAACCTCTCGGGAAAGCAAGTCGTGATGTTATGTTTTTTTTAAACGTTGCCCCAAACTAGGAATTGCTCCTGTATCGTGGGTGCGTTTACAAATATTTAAACTCACATACACAAACAGCCAGACCCGGAACAACTACCTGTAGGCAATACAAATATTTGTTCCGTGCGGGATTCGAACCCACGATACGTAGCGCAGCAGTCGATCGCTCAGCCACTGCGTCAACCGTGTCGTCGATGTTATGTTAGGATGCTATTGCAAAAACGATCGAAATCATCAATATGTTTTGATTGTACTTTTTTAGAACCCATAGCTTGAACCCGACTGCTTGGTTGAATCGTATAACTTCGGTTAGATTTCAAACGTAAAAACAAATAAAAATGTCATAAAAGTGTAGATTTTACATTTCCCGAAACGTGACTCGCGATAACCCATGTCAATTGTTTTCTTTGCTTTGACTTCTGTAATGTTTATTCCCAGTGTATATTACACTAACATCTTACATACGCTATATAGGGTGGTAGGGACGTCGACGCACAAGCTATTACCATGAATCAGTACATGATCCTGGAACCGTGCGTTGAAATTGATCGTCAGTTATTAAAAAAAAAACTGCAGTTTCCTACAAAAGTACAATATCTACGCGATCAAAAAGTACAATATCCACGCGGTCAAAAAGTACAATATCTACGCGGTCAAAAACTACAATATCTACGCGATCAAAAAGTACAATATCTACGCGGTCAAAAAGTACAATATCTACGCGATCGAAAAAGTTAGGAACAGCCATTTTTTTTTTTTATAACCGACGAAGAAATTCTGTAATCCTTCTTCAGTTTTCTAAAGTTGGTTGAAACATAACGGGTTATGTTGCTAGAGTTGTTGTTGCGAGAGCTAGAAAAAAGAAACAAATTTTAAAAAAAAACATTATTTCCGCCCACTGTGCACTGTGATTTCATTTGAATCACTGTGGTTGCTTATAAAACTATAGACCAAGTACAATTCACGGCTAGAACAACATTTTGAATCGATAAGCATTTGCCCAATGTTGTTGTATGCAAACGGTACCTGTGTTGACTTTCCTAGTGCAAAATGCAAGATATAGTATTTCTAATCATTAATACTTTGTCGTAGATGCAAATATAATGAGGAAAGCAATGACATTACATTTTAAGCGGAATACTGCTGGAGATAGGCCTAACCTAAGCATAAGCCCAAGGGGGCAATTCTCGTAATTTTAAGAACGTTCACAGTCTGAGGGGCAATTCTCGTAATTATAACAACGTTCACAGTCTGATCTCAGTGTCAATATGTCAAAACTACTTCTAATTTCCTTACATTTTGACAAGTTTTTGACATTTGTTTGTCGCCGAGATGAGACTGCGACTAGATTTTGATCGTTTTAAATTACGAGAATTGGCCTTCAAGATCCTTTACTATTCACATCTAGCGGATTCCCTTCCTTATACACTTAGGTAACTTGCTGAAAATGTTATAATATTGTGAGTTCTTTATTACGTATATTATTATATATGGAATTTATGAAGAATTTTAAAGAAGCGTAACGACCAAGTATGTTTCCACGCTAATTTTAATATGAAAACGAACTGTACTATCAGCTGTTTATAAGGTCAACTAAAGCGAATCTAATAGAGCCACTTGCGTATTCCATTATTGTTATAAGTATTATATTATTTACTATTTGTATGATGCATGATCACATCAGTCTACCGCGAAACATCGGTCTTCTAAAACTGAGACGGTCACTGGCTGTATAATTCAGACGTATACCCTGTAATCAATGAGCTAAGGTAGCCCGTGAAATTCAAATGTTGTTACGTTTTTTGCAATTTTCAGATCAGTGTCATCGTAAAACACAATACATATTCCTACATCAACACTTCATACTAACACTCTACAGATAAATACATCCTTAACAATTTGCATCTTTTCTTTTGCTTTTGTGACAACTAATAGGAGAAGACACTGCCTGCTGTAACACAAGTCTTTGAACCTAGCTCAGGAGTCAGGGACTTCATAGGTTTTGTGTATTTTTATGTGAATAAATCATTATTATGGTCTTAGGTTTTATGTTGATTAAAATATGATTCGCGACCGTAACAAATATGACTTTATAGAATTATAATCATTAAAATCAGCAATACAACTCCTTGCTTTATAATTGGCCTCAAATTTCATGTTTTCATTTAATAGTCATTCAGTAGAACTTAATATATGAACTTTGTTTTATTTATTTAACACTTCCAGCACATAATGTACAGATGGACGAGGCGGAGAGAGTATTGATGATTTTTATCAATATAATTCTATAAATATTTTTTTTTTACGGCCGCGAACTATATTTATATCAATATACAACCTGATACTGACCTGCAAATTACAAAACACGTAAGACAATTTCAATTTCGTGAGCTACCCTGACGCTTTTGCCTTAAGACATTTTTTATTTAATCTACCGCACACACACTCAATTAACCTTCCAAAGATTTATTACGCAGCCTCTATCTTGTTCTGCTTTCATCTTCAGCTTTCGTTTCATCAATCACAAATATCAGCTCTTTCAATCTTACTATACAACCAAAGAGTTATTAGCTAGTTTTAATTTAAATTCACAAATTCAACTGTGGGATGTATAGGTATTATGACTTCACGTCCCCGTTAACTTTTAATGCCAATAGAATTCGGTCACGTAAGCGAGGCCGCGGGCACAGCTAGTCTAACTATACAATCGCTCTATCTAGAGCGATTGTATAGTTAGACTAGCTGTGACTAGCTGTTCCTTCAGTTCACAGAACTCAATAGCTCTGGGATCCATTCTCATCTCACACATAGACTTGTTTACAATATAGACAATTATTGCATGAGTACCTATCTATATAGTACAAATCTCTCTGGTCTCGTATCGGCACGAAGTAAAGTCAGGCAAATTAGTAGATGACCAAAATTACCACAAAATTAAATTATCCGTATATTCAAATCACAACTGATATTCTTTGACAGTTGTATAGAATGGCTTTAACACGTAGTGTGCCAATTTGATAAACACTTCACTTTTTCTCTGACTGTACGTAAGGATAGTTCAAGCTGTGGTAGAAATCTGATTAGCAAATGGTAGCGTGGCTGACTTCCTATATATGTTACATCCAGGTGCACCGAATCCTACATATAGCGTGGAGGCGATGTTATTAGACCCGTCTGCTGGAAGACTGCGACATTTTCTCAGTACCAGCTATCCTTTTAGTGTTGGACCCCAAGCCCCAAGTGTCACTGCAAAGAAACCGAGACATTTAAGGAAAGCATAATTATATAAGTCAATGGACTGCAGACCCAACTAGGCCGGCCGCTACAAGCAAAACAGCGAAATGGGGGATTAAAGACCCCACTGACACCCAGTGCGAATGCGGTGCTCCCTACCAAACCATTTTCCATATGTTGGAGTGTACAAAGTATCCATAAAACTTCACTTCTGAGGACCTAAAAACGCCATTGATGCTGCGATAGGCGTGGGCACCTCATCTAACATCATAATATATTTTACATTTACCATCGACCCAAAAAGAAGAAGCCCGCCTCGCATAACCAATAGAATAGAATATTTCCGTTACAATCCTAACAGTATTACTTATTTACTTACTGATTATCATCATTTTTCAATGTAATATGCTAAACTTTTTATAACATTTATTTGAATGTCTTGCGTGGGATGTCCCCTGCAATACTCGATGGCATTGTATGCAAAAAATATCGACAAAAACATTTGAGTTGCTAGTCTAACCGGTCTAAATATTTATGAAGTACCTAAATACGTAAATAATTATTCATTTTGAATGGCCCTTGGCCCAATAATAACCGCCTGGTCGTTTCGAGTTTATGCTGTACGTGCCGCAGATGGATGGGCGAGCATTCCACACCTCCGGAAACCATAGTGTTATTAGTGATCGTCAGGGGAAGAGGTTTGATGGTAGTCGTAAGTTGTAACATGTAAAATACTTCTAATTAGTAGCAAATGTAACTGTAAACCGACCAACTATAGTTGACAAAGAAAATAGTGATGCCGCATTCAATATTTTAACAGCCCATTTGCACAAAATCATCTCCCATATGGGAGACTAGAAACCGGTGCAATCAAATTTAAGCACCAAAAAAGGAGCAATTGTGTGCTGGCTGCATCACCAGATAAAAATAACTTGCCCAATGAACAGAGAAACTTTACGAATAATATTAAGAGAAACAAGATTTCCTTCGAAGGAAATTAGCCAACGAGCCGATAACATACTTGTGTCCGTTCGTTAGCGCTTAAATCTACAGGTTTTACTTGTATAGCCGGCATTACTGAGTGCTAGAAAGTAGTTATGTTAATACCGTTTAGAGCATATTAAAACTTATTTATTTGACGTGAGTTTGCGGTAAGGGTTGTTGAGCAAGTTCAGGATGCTCATGAGTATATAAATTTTATGGTTTGATATGCTGGGACTGAGCCAAGCCAAGGAATCTGGTATTTGTCCCCATTTCAAGTTTCAGACTGGTTGTTGTGATGGGTCATTTGAGCAAGTCAAGGCAATAAAATGGTTATACCTAGTTTGCATGTGAAGCTCGTCAATGGCTTCATAGCCATTAATGAAACCGCTGTGTTGAAAGCTTCCTCTGCTACTAAAGCCTGCGTGAGAATGCAATATCCGAACACTAGTGTTGAGATTACATATACTCCTTTATATTAATTGGGTTGCTAGTGTCACCAGGCTGTTCGGTAAACTCGTCCTCAACTAACGATCGTACTTAGGGTTTTTTGATCAATTTTTAGTATATTTTTAGTGATATAATATCATTGCTAATAGTCACATAATTAACTATTAGTTAAAAAAGTAACTCAACTCAACTCAACTCAACTCAAAGTATTTATTTCAATTAAACCAATTACAGGCACTTTTGAATTGTCAAGGGGTCGGTCAGTCAGAAAAATGAAGCTAGTTGCCCATTCCAAAGCGTAGGTACCTATGGAGAAGAACGGGCAAGAAACTCCATGGACACTCTTTTATATCAATATATGGTTACAAAGTATTGGTTACATCATTTATGTTATAAATTATGCATGTGAGAACGATGCAGAACGTTAAAAGCGTCCGTAATGAAAAGTTTAAAAAAATAAAAATAAGTTAAATTAAAATAAGCCATTAAAATAAGCCATGGCAGCAAAGAGTAACAATTAGATAAACTAAAAATTGATCAAAAAACACATTATGCAAAAATTTAACCATTAGTTAATGTTTTTAACAATTGGTTGGGTTTCACTACGGATCTAAAAACCGTCACTTAGTCAGTCTCAAATTTGATCTGGTTTCAACCGATTACCTGATTTGAATCTGTGGTGTGAGCCACTACATCGTTGTAAAAAAAGGTGTTGTTTGCCTTCAACAATCCGTAGGTTTGTGTCCGGAAGCAATGCACCTTGCATTGAGACGAAACGAAAATATGCACGAACTTAGAATCTTCTAAACTCTTCTTATAACCAACGCATTTTTCCGCATTTATTTGATTAATTATTCTATTCTTTATGGTAATTAGTGCCGATGTCGATATTACTGCGAAGTTTTTATGCTGATTTGGCTGTTTCCGCAGTGAAACGAAGCATAAAAGGATAATACTAAATTCATAATTTGTTTGATGTACCTACATATATCTACTGCACTTGTCTCGAGAGTACCTATAACAAAACAGACAGACCATTTAGCTCATCAGAAATAATAAATTGTGAGTAAACATTAAAAAAGCAATTTTTCTTCTGAGAATGTAATGTTGTCTAGAATTGGCTAAATTCAGTTTATAATGATGGTGTCGGTTTGATGAGAAAGTGGACTATGAGTTTTTATATTAGATTTCTTATACAAACAAAAATAAACTAATTTAACGACGATGCAGGAGACTTGCTAAGATATGGCCTTGAAAATAAATAGCAGTTTGATGGGTGAGGCTTATATCCCTCGCGGGGAGTGCCGGTTGCATCTTCCAAATGTTAAATCCCTCTTCCATATACCTACTTCAAAAGGTACACTATAAAGAAGAAGCACATTTTTTCAATATAATTATCACCTTATGAAACTGTAGCTACCTGCAGTGAATCAGAATGGCAAATATTCTTCATCTAAGCTATTTATACATAGTTGCGCTCTATAAAATGCAACATATTTTTATCATATTAATTATATCCACGTTAGGCAGTGAGCTAGCAACCTGTCACTTCACGTCATGCAACATGTTCCAGTTGGGATCTTGTTACCAACAAATATACAAATAACTATTTACCAATATTGCAAAGGCAAGCCTTAGCAATTAGCAATGTTAGCCTTCAAGAGCTGTTATTCTTCAAGAGGCTCAGACTAATAGCACATAACATCACGCTTGATTATCCTGACGGGCTAGGCAGAGGTGTACATAATAATAAATATTATAATAATAATAAATATTAGCAGGTTAGTCATTAAAAGGTTTGAACTTTAGAAGATAAGTAAAGGAAAACTCCGAAACGGTCTAACAAAATTATTTAGCGAAACGTCACAGACGTGAGCATCGTCATTAGATACGAATCTATTGATGAGACACGCGTCTGTGAAAATTTGCATCATATTTGATTTGTGTTGTATAGTTGACCTCTTAATTACTTTACTTACGACTTTTGACAACAATTCCCAGTAAAGAAAAGAAAGAAGGAAAATACGTTTATTAGCGGTAAACATGAAGAGAAAGAACACAAACACAAAAAAAAAATACAAGTTGGGGGAAAATATGCGTTACATCCACGCAAAACGGCCATAGCTCAGCATAATACTATATGCCCTATACGAGACAGAGCCCCAGCGCTGGTTTGCAGCGTCAGCCGGCAAATAAAGTAGTAAATTAAAAGTTTACTAAGGTCGAAACTATCTTACTGTCACATAGACAAAACGACCTTGTCGTTTACGTGGAAGTGATATTCAATCTTATTGTGGTACAGCAATCGTCGCAAGCCGAGGACTCCCCGCTCAACTGCCTACTAGCATGAACTTCAATCTTACTCACTCTAATTGATTAAAAAATATATATGTTTAAGAGGAAAACCTTTCGTTCTCGACCTTAAACGTCAGAACCTTGGCGCGACGAAGCGTGCGCATGCGCATTGAATTAACTAACGATCTACGAATACTACGATCATTTAGTTTGGCTATTATTTTATAATATCTACACGCGACGCATTCATTAGTTAGATATACAGGTCGGCAGGGACATCGACGCGCAAACTGTAACCATGAATTCAACTCATGGTTCCCCCTAGGGTAAAAAGTTTCGTCGGATATTAATAAAAAAACTGCTTTTTCATAGAATATTGCAATACACATACGCGGTCAAAATGTATAGAACAGTGATTTTTTGCCATTAACATTCAACGCAAGGGAGAATCATGTGCTGAATTCATGGTTACAGCACAGCATCTCCAGCCATTAACATTCCCACTACTGGGAAGTCAAGTTTTCTCTTTGTGTGAGGGAGAGTAGGCGCGTGGAAATCTACTTGAAGATATCTTCGAAAAAAAAATCGAAAACATCCATCAAAGGACACCGTGGCAACCGCAGCTTAACCTTTTAGGTAGATATAACTAGAGCGGTTAATTATCAAGAGTTACTCGCTACTTTTTATTCATTTAAAGATACATTTACAACAGTGTCGGTCAAAACCTTGTGTCTATTCACCAACTGGAGCACGATCACTTTGAGTGTTACCTATTTATTAATAACTAAGTACGAGTATGTCTCGCATTGGTAATAAATTATAATAAAATTATATACAATATGCGTTCTAATAATTCTTGTTACAATTTAATATGACGGTATTGCATAAAAAATAGTTGAACTTGTTTATAAATTAATACAACCTTGATCTGTCTGAGTTATTTGAATCTCCAATCTGTCAGTTGTCGTGGCAATACTATTTTGTTTTTACTTTTTAAACATAATTAAATTTTATCAGTTTCCTAACATACTTTAACAGTCTTAAAAAATAATATGTAGGTTTATAAAAAGGTGGAGAAATAATCAAAGGGCATCAAAAAATTCGTCCGCATCGCTGTCAATAGGAAAAGTGCCAGAATGGCTGGCAGCATATCATTGGCAATTCTATAATAGAAACCATTTAAATGACTACAACTGACATTGTCCCGTAATATCATCTAAGTTTTTATAAATAAAATATATATAGGTACTTACACTATTTTTTGCCGTAGGCGGTGTACAAATATAAATAAAGTAGGTATCTAAAAGGTTTTTTTGCTGTAATGCCAATAAACGCATTTTTCTTTCTCTAACGGGCAAGAAACTCCTTGGACACTCTTTTGAATGATATTGTTACAAAAATATATTGGTTACATCATTAATGTTGAATTTATAATTAGTTAACCAATTGCTAGGTGGACTTTGGCTTATGGACTAACTTTAACAATGTAAGCAATAAGTGGTACAGACAATAGCCAGTTAATCATAATCATAATAATTTAATAAAAACAGCCATCAGGAATTAAATTATGTGATGTTTATTGAAGATAATAATGCTATGTACTTAGTACCTACAGTATTTTTTTACTATAAGACTAATTAAGTCATGTTAATAATATTTTTTTCTTGAACACAAGTCCGGGTTCATGTAATATGAACCTACTTAATAGGTTCTCATAGTAACTTTACAAGGTGTAATTAATATAAGTGAAAACGTCTTAAAAAAAATCAGTTCTTCACTACATTTTGTCGACTTATGAAACTAAATGTATGGAGCGGCTGATTTTATTCGCGATTTCTATGTTGATGATTCCTTAGTAAAATTGGTTCATAATGATGAGTGGTGCATCATCATTATCTTGCTTTTATTCGATTTTTTTTTTTTTAAACTTTGTCCCACACTAGGAATTTCTCCTGTGTCGTGGGTGCGTTTACAAACATTTAAACTCACATACACAAACAGCCAAACCCGGAACAACTACTTGTAGGCATACAAATATTTGTTCCGTGCGGGAATCGAACCCGCGACACGCAGCGCAGCAGTCAATCGCTTAACCACTGCGCCAACCGTGCCGTCAATTTCTTCGAGAATTCATTTGGGATCAGCTTGTCTATTAGTCATCTCGATAGTCATAATGATGAGCACAATAACTAAAATGCTTTAGAGGTTATTAGCAGTAATGGCTTTCATTTTGACAGTTCAACCACATTCATTGCGTTATTTACGTTGTTGAGCAGACGACTTTTTCGAACATAGGTAGCAATGGATTAGCAATATCCTTTAAAATTATTCAGATTGTGATAGAGTGTGTTACGCAATAGGGGTGCTGGATGAGGCTGGCACAGGAGCGTGGGGATTGGCCTATCGGCCTGTGCCCAGCAGTTGGTGAAGTCGGGCTGTGGATGACGACGATGACAGTTTACCAACATGCTATACGTTGCACTAAGTAGCAAACATTGTATACCTAGGCTTCTATCTAAATTAGTAATGGACTGCTGACATCTTACAACTACTTAATATGTAAGTATGTAAAAAGCGACACGTGTCGATAATGACCATTTTATTTTTACAATCAAAATGTCATTGACTATATTCAACGTGCTATATTTAGAATATACGTACAGTATTCAAATAGCGCTCTGTAGTACCTATTTAGCTCTCGGGTAGGTTTCATTCATATGGCCTTAACATTTATGGGTCCAGTTTTTAGCCACCACGATAGCCCCGCGTCCGAAACAAAAGCGATCGTCGCGTTCATATGTCACCGTTTGTTGGATGGCGCCCTCTGTCGGCGCGGTCATGCGTTCCGGTTCACCGAACAAAAAGTGACATAATGAACGCA
The DNA here is from genome assembly GCA_945859715.1 of Apamea sordens. Lineage (NCBI taxonomy): Eukaryota > Metazoa > Arthropoda > Insecta > Lepidoptera > Noctuidae > Apamea > Apamea sordens. The sequence goes on along the minus strand of OX243998.1, from coordinate 19,734,708 downwards.
ACGATCGCTTTTGGTTAGGACGCGGCCTAATTGTGTGCCAATGTGCCTTTTTTAATGTCATAACTTTAATAAGTACACCTAAAGTAAAAAAACCCGCACTAATCTTACCTATAGTAACTGTAAAAAGATACTTAGTTGGACTTGTGAGTAGGTAGTGCAATCTGAAAAAAAATTGCTAGTAATATGTCTTTCAAGTTTCAATTTTATTATTTTCCTCAATGGACTTTGCCCCACCCTATGTACCTACTGTCCGCCATTTTGTTTTTTTTTTTTTCAAAATTATCGTCGAGCATGAAACCTTGTTTACATTGATGTCAAGCTTCATCCGATCTATATTAGGTTCCATAGCGTGGCCGCCATTTTGTCAAAAAACATCAAAAATGGCGAACACTGTTGGTTTGCCATGCTGCATATAAACATCTTCAATCCCCTTTCATGTTGCTTAGTAACAAAATGGAATTTCCCTAGTGGTATCTATTTTATTTACAGATAACAAAATATCGTGACGGAATGGAAGAGTATTTACCTACTTTACTATATTTTCTATTGTCTCTATGTTTAACGAACTCTTACAACACAATAATCGAACAATCAATTTAAAAGGCAATTTTTTTAATGTTAATCCCCTGACGAAGGTCACATTGGTTTTGTGCAATTTTCTGCTTTATTGCAAAGAGATAAGGACTCAAATCACTTCTGATGGAGAGGTTGGTTTACTTTAACACCACTTTCCTTAGAACCACATTTTAACCGTTATCAATATGTTGATATTTTCCTTTTAAAACCTGTTTTTTCTGTTAAGTAGTAGGTAAACGGTATATTTGGTAGTGTAAATATTTTAAACAGCACACACATAAGTATTGTGAATTTCTGATAAGTACCTTTGCAAAATTCGGTATATGGTGAATTAACATAGTTTAACCAGTTTTTTTATCATAATTTTAAATTGAATCAAAATAATTTATTATTTATTATATTTAATATCAATCTAATATATAGTATAAGGACAAGAACAACACGTCAGCCTAGTCAAATAACCCGTCCCAAATTGTATTATTTATTTTATTTTTATTTACTATTGAGGAAGTCCGAAATTACTTCTGACGTAATTCAGAGGAAATTTTATTTCATTTTTTAGTTAAATAAAAAAATGTATTTTGACCTTAATCTTACGCTTTATTTGTTTATTTATCTATCTATTTCCGGCATCAAGACCCATATAAACACATACAATACAATATACAATTATGTTTCTTATACTACTGCACTGTTACACAATTAAAATTATTCTCGTATTTGGTGCTTCTTTACTTCCTGTAAGTCCGTTTGCCAGTTGGCAAAGGCCTCCCTCAACCTAATCCATTCTGATCTCTCTCTGGCTACTCTACTCCATGTTATGCCTGCAACCTGCCTGATATCATCGTGCCATCTTTTTTGTTGTCTGCCTCTTTTCCTTTTACCTTCCCTTGGGTACCAATGTGTAATTCTTTTGCTCCATTTGTCTTTTCCTCTGACCATGTGTCCCGACCACTTCCATTTTAGCCTTTTTATTTTTAGGGTTACGTCCTGTATCTTGCTCTTTTTCCTAATGTTTATGTTTCTTATTCTATCCCCCCTCTTTACTCCTATCATGCTTCTCTCCATTGCTCGTTGGCAAATAGCAATTCTATTGGTTGTGTTTTTTGATGGCCAATGTTTGGCTTCCATACATTAAGATTAGTAGAATACAAACATTGAATAATTTGCTCTTTATTGCTATATGAAGGTTTTTGTCTTTCTTTACTTCCCTTAGGCCCCAATATCTTTTCCAACTGTTTGCTATTCTTCTTTCGATTTCTTTGTTTATGTTATCTTTGGGTGATATCAGCTGTCCAAGGTATATATATTCTTCAACATAGCTAATTTGTGACTCGCCTACATTTTGATTTAATTTTAGTCCTACTTTTTTACTCTCCGACGCTAGTTCGTTTCTATTTAGGTCTCCAGGCGTTTTTGCGAATAACACAATATCATCGGCAAATCTTAAGTGTGTTAGTGTGCGGCCATCTATATTTAAACCCAGATTTTCCCATTTTCAACCCTCCAAAATACAATATTAATATAACTTAAAAATGCTATAAATACCTCCCCGGAGGTCGGGTGCTTTTTGAAGGTTTCCCCACGAAAAAAAACCAGCATTCCAACTGCGTAACACACTTTTAGTCACCATCCGAAGGATTTTGGAGGAACATGCCCCATTACTTCATATGTTCGAAAAATTCTTCTGCTCGATAACGTAAAAGTCTCAATGAATGCTGTTGAATTGTCAAAAGGAAAGACTTCCATGTTTAACAACTTACCTGTCACATACCTACCAAGCATTCCTATGTAACGTAGGTATGATCACAATATTAAAAAAAACTGTCCGCCAGAACAATTGACACTTACCTACGACATCCATTGTTAACATTGTTATAACTAGCCACCAAGATTCACCAGCTTCTATTATTTTTATATGGCAATCAATTCATAGTCCATGTGTGATGTTGTAGTTAAATAAAACAATGGTATCAGGCTGTGATATCAAACAAGACCAGTGGGCCATGTGAGGAGATGAATTCATTGATATTAGGTATATACGAGTATACTCGTATGACGTCCGTAAAGCCCTGACATTATGTAGAAAATTTAAAGGTTAAAGATTCTTGCTCACTTTATTATCATTTTATACAAATATCTAAGATAGGAGGGGCTTGTGGCTATGTAATAAAAGCCGCACGATCGATCGATCCTGAGGGGTAATTCTCTTAATTTTAAGAACGTTCACAGTCAGAGAGGCATTCTCGTAATTCTAAGAACGTTCACAGTGTGATCTCAGTCTCAATCTGTCAAAAAATACTTCTGATTTCCCTTTCCTACATTTTGACAAGTTTTTGACATTTGTTTGTCGCCAAAATGAGACTGCGACTAGATGTTGAACGTTTTAAATTACGAGAATTGGCCTTCTGATCCCAGTCTCAATCTGTCAAAAATACATCTTTTGACAAATTTTTGACATTTGTTTGTCACCGAGATGAGACTGCGACTAGATTTTGAACGTTTTAAATTACGGGAATACGGGCCCAGGTTAAGTTACGCTTGCCGCGATTGGACCGTGGATGGTTGATCTTTACATACCAAGTCGTTACGGGTCGTCAGCCAAGGAGGCCAAGGAGTATCTTATACCCAGTAACTGGGCTGTGCAGGTCAGATAGGCAGTCGCTCCATGTAAAATACTGGTATTCAGCTGCATCCGGTTAGACTGGAAGCTGACCCCAACATATGTTGAGAAAAGACTAGGCAGATGATGTCAAATATCCAAGATAAAAGTAGCCTATGTCCTTCTCCAGGTCTCTGATTAAATCTATCTGCGGTTCAGTGAGTTTGGTGACACAGGTAACAAACAGACACCTTCGTCTATTAAATTAGCATGATTATAAGTGCATCGAAAAGAAAGACTACCTAGCTATAACTGTTTAGTAAAAGTTCAAGTAAACCGGGTGTAAATTTATATATTTTCTAAGCACAATCAAGTTTTATATGACACTAAAATACAGGAAACGTAAGGACGATAAACTTGATACATCTAACTGAACCGTGCAAATTAAAAACCAATTCAGGAATACCACATTAAACGCATGTCTGGCCTGTAACCTTACATAATTAATTTCACACGATAGAAAACACGAATCAATCATTAGCAGGGTTACGCAAACATGTACACATGCACGCAAACAAACACACATGCACAAAAACATAAAAACATGCGCAAAAACACACACACAGTTTTACTGAATACATTTCCGCATAGCTATTTAACGCTGACAAAACTGCTGCACTTAGAATAAATGGACAATTAGCAAACAATGTGCTTACGCAAGTTTCTATACTACAAGTTTCTCTCTATTAAATATCCGAACGAAAACGTCAACGTCATGTCGCCAAGTGCCTATCCATCTATCCCTCTCCCTATCATTACGTCCATACGCGACAGAAAGAGAAAGCGCCAACCGACTACCGTTTCCGGACTACGTGGAACCAAACGCTCCAGGAGAGAGACAGAGATTCAAACACACTTGTAATCGAACCGTTAACCGCACCGCAAGCAAACCGCAGCTTCGCGACGCGCGCGCGCCGCGAAATATACCGAACCGCTTTAAATAAAATAAACCAATTCACGAGTGTCGGCCGACACAGAACCAGGAAGAAGCAGAGAAACAAAAGCTACCGGACGCCGGTCTGCATATCAGCACGGCACATGCAAAACCACCAAGTAAGTCCTTAATTGTTTCCTACCCCCTTGTGTGCAGGCGACATGACATTCGTTCTCAGCTAATTACACAACGCTTATTGGTCCTTCGACAGCCGCAATAACCCAACTTATTCCACATAAGTCTTTGGTCCATTCGAGTCGGATTCAAAAAATCAGCATTCATAGGTCCCATACCTAAGAATTTAGGCAAATACCTAAGTTCGTAAAACCGCCATATTAAACGAACGCGTACTAACGTTCGTTCATTCCGCTAGGTACATATTTCATTGAGAACCATTGTGCCAACTTAATATTGCTCCTACTGCATTACAATAGCATAGGTCAATATTAAAAAACCGCTTATTATCGTGAGTTAGTTCGGCAAACTTGCCTACTAACTTATTTATAACCAATTACTTCTTACTCACTTACAATAAAAATATTTGTTGTAAGTCTACCCGCTATACTTAATAATTTTTATCCGTTGTATTTTCATCAATAACCCATTATGGAAGAACTAAAAATGAAGATAAAATTACTTCAAGCTAAAAATCAAGCAATCTTTGAGCGTTTATCGTCATTGTATGAAACTTCAAAGAAAATAAATACGATTAATATTGAGCTTCGTTCGTCGGAAACGTTCATGGCGGACACTCAAATACTCTCGATCACTCGTCAGGAATTTAGTGCTAATTTAGACAAAATAAATACATATTCTTTACAAATAAATCCTGATTATACAATCGATTATAACAGTCAAATATCATTTGACGGCGTTTACACCCGTGTCGAAAGAGTTCGTTCACTTGTCGCCGCGAGGTCTGCAAGGTCATCGGATGACTCAACTTGTGATATCGTGAAACAATCTAAATACTCGATCAAACTACCCCCAATTCAGATCCCATTTTTTGATGGTAGGATTGAAAACTGGCCTGTTTTCTACGAATCATTTAAGTCAAACATCCATAGTAATATAAATCTTACAGATTCTCAACGAGTGCAATACTTAATGGGTAATCTGAAAGGAAACGCATTACAAATTACTGCCGGAATTATTCCATCGGGCGAAAATTATAAATCCATTTGGAACAGTTTGGTTCAAAAGTATCAAGATAAACGAACACTAGGGTCACATTACATGTCTAACATATTAAACATTAAACCTGCAAGTAATAATTCCACCTCTTTAAATAGTTTTATTGAAAGTTTTCACGCGTCTGTTTCGGCACTAGAACAATTAAAAATTAACGACTTAAAGGATTTCATACTATTAAATTTAGCCTTGAAAAAATTGGACCCCGCTACCTTACATTTATTTGAGATGCATATGAGAGAGGAGGAGATTCCAACTTATACGGATTTCGTTGAATTCATAAAATCGCAAGTTAAAATATTGGATAGAATTGTTTCGTCTCGAACTGTATCAGTGAACAAAAATAATTATCGTAATCAGTCACGTGATAGTACGGTGCATACCTTTGTTGCTTGTGACAATAACCAAACTTGTTCACACTGTAATGGAAGTGATCATTGGAAGCTTTATATGTGTCCAACATTTCAAGCACTATCAGCCAATTCACGTTTGGACTTTATTAAAAACAAACGTGGATGTGTAAACTGTCTTAGCTTAACACACACGGCTTCACAGTGTAAGTCAATACATACTTGCAGGACATGTAACAAAAAACATCATTCGCTTTTACATCTGGAGCAAATTACTCAACGGTCGGGATCGAGCGACGCTGTGCCTAGTTCCGCGCATTCACAACAGGTGGCGCTGTGTGCATGTTCACGCGTAGGTACAGATTTACCGCGCACAACCGTATTACTGTCGACCGCACAAGTATACGTTGACAACAGATATAATAAGTATGTTTCTGTAAGATGTTTGATCGATAACGCTTCGCAAAATAACATAATTACGTCAGCTTGTTGTAAGAGACTTCAATTAAATATTATACCGCTTTCAAATTCATTTATAAAAGGCGTAGGAACCTCTTCGCGGCCTATTATAGGTTACGTTGAGATAACAGTTACTGCTAAAAATAAAAATAATTCCTTTAAAATAACCGCTCTTGTGGTTGACTGCATAACTGACAAATTACCATCTCACTTTGTTGATACCTCTGCAGTGCAACATTTGTTCAAATTACCGCTAGCCGACCCCCTGTGGCATATGCCTGGTGATGTTGAACTACTTCTAGGGGCAAAGCTGTTCCCATATTTATTACTCAACAATAAAATTATTTCACCTACCGCGCCATCCGCTATTGAAACCGTGTTCGGTTATATTCTTATGGGTGAAGTACCCGCTAGTTTATTTAATAATAAAAACGAAGTACCCACTAGTTCGTTTAATAATAAAAATAATATCGCTGATTTAAATACCGCTTCATATTTTTCTACCGCGTTGAATATAGATGATTCTCATTGTTTTCTGTCGTTAGACGAATCTTTACATAAATTCTGGAACATTGAAGAAATACCCTCAAAATCTTTTATGAGTCCCGCTGAACGGGAATGTGAACAGCTGTACGTTTCTACGGAGTCACGTGACTCCAGCGGTAGGTACTGTACTGCGTTACCATTTTGTAAGAATCCAGATTCACTCGGAAATTCTTATGCTGTCGCTTATCGACGTTTTATTCACTTGGAAAAAACTAAGCTTCGCGACCCTGCTTTGCGCGCTAGTTATAACGAAATAATCCAAGAATACCTTAATCAAAATTATTTAAATGAAACTCCACCCGATTCTATTGTACTTCTCTTTCAAAAGTTTAAAGAGCAACTGCCTTTACTTTCCTCTTTAAAACTGCCGCGTCATGTAGCCGTTACTATGGGTTGCGTGACAAATATAGTAGGTTTTGCTGATGCCAGCTTGAATGCGTATGGCTGCGTCATATACTTACATGTTACTGACACAAATGGCAACGCACACGTAACTTTGGTGTGTGCTAAATCCAAGGTTGCACCTGTCAAGGTCGTATCTCTGGCTCGTCTAGAGCTTTGCGCCGCTGTACTCTTGTCAAGCTTAATTAAGTTAGTTTATGACACTTACCGCTCTCGTACCGCTATTAATAAAATATTCGCATTTTCCGATTCTACAATTACTCTTTCATGGATTCATTCCTCACCGCACAAATGGAATATTTTTGTTAGCAACCGCGTCGCTAAATGTCAAGAAAACCTTGATCCTAAGCATTTTTTCCATATTAACGGAAAAGAAAACCCTAGTGACTGTCTGTCTCGAGGTCTTCTACCTGAGCAGCTACTAAATCACAATTTGTGGTGGCATGGACCTGAGTGGCTTCTACGCCCAACTGCTGAGTGGCCTATCAGTCCGTTTGTTTCCTCATGTAGCGAGCAGTTGCCTGAGTTTAATAATAAATCACTAACCTTAGTATCTACTGTATCAGAACCTAACTTAATATATAGTGTTAGTCAAAAATTTACATCATTAAATAAGATACTGCTCATAATTGTTTACATCTTAAGATTTTTGCATTTTATTCCTTATGACAAGTTAAATAAGACAATTACTGTCCGGGAACTAGGTACCGCTGAAATTTATTTAATTCGTTGCATTCAACAATTTCACTTTTTAGATATTTACGTCGAAATTAAAGGTAAAAAACTTCGCTCGCAGTTTAAAAAACTAGATCTCTTTATAGACGAGCATGACATAATAAGAATCGGTGGCAGGTTGTCAAATGCGAACCTTCCTTATGAAGCTCAGCATCCCGCTCTTTTACCTAAACATGATAATTTTACACATGTCTTAATAGACTATTACCATCGCATTTATTGTCATGCTGGTGTAAGCCTTCTTAGCAGTCTGCTACGACAAAAATATTGGATCCTCTCTTCTAGAGGTGTCATCAGACAAAGAGTACACGCTTGTAACTTTTGCTTTAAAGTGTCACCTTCTCACCCCAGCCCAAAGATGGCTGATTTACCCGCTTGTCGCGTACAAGAGACTAAAGCTTTTGTGCACACGGGTGTGGATTACGCTGGTCCCATTAAAGTCACGTTATGTAGACGCAGAGGTCAAAGAAGTCAGAAGGCTTACATTTGCTTATTTATTTGTTTCGTTACCAAAGCAGTTCATATTGAGTTGGTTACTGACGTGTCATCGGACACTTTCATTTCCGCTTTTAAAAGATTCATTTCCCGAAGGGGACCTGTTTCCAATTTATACTCCGATAATGGAACAAATTTCGTTGGAGCCAAGGCTCAATTGCAAGAACTACTTGCTAACCGCTACCGCATAGAGTGGAAAATGATTCCACCCCGCGCCCCCCACTTTGGAGGGTTGTGGGAATCTAATATTAAATCTATTAAAACTCATTTATACCGTGTTATCGGTTCTCAGCTTCTTACCTATGAGGAACTCTCGACTGTTCTCACTGAAATTGAGGCAGTTCTGAATTCGAGACCGCTCTGTGTCCTGACTGAGGATCCTTACCCAGAACCGCTTACTCCCGCTCATTTTATAATGGCTTCTCCGTTGACTTCGTTGCCTGTCGTGAACGTTCCCGAAACAACGAAGTCTCTAACTTGCCGCAAAAAATTGCTTGACCAAATGGTTTGCAGCTTTTGGAGAAGATGGCGGATAGAATATTTACATAACTTACAAGTTAGGCAAAAATGGTTGGATGCCGTGGACAATGTTAGGATTGGTGCAGTGGTTCTCATGCATCAAGATGATGTCCCTCCTTTACGTTGGCCAATGGGCATAATCACCGAGGTTTTCCCCGGCAAAGATGGGACAACCCGCGTTGCTATGGTGAAGACATGCAGTGGCTCTTTCAAGCGACCCATTGTTAAACTCTGCCCGTTGCCTTCCCAATGATTTCACCGCGTAATTAATATCACGTAATTTTAGTCGTAATTAATATATTTCAATTGTTTTCTTTTCTCTCTTTCTTTTAATCCGCTTTAACGCAATTCCTTTCCCTTTTTGAGAATACTACATATCCTCAAACCCGGGCAGGATGCTTACGCAAGTTTCTATACTACAAGTTTCTCTCTATTAAATATCCGAACGAAAACGTCAACGTCATGTCGCCAAGTGCCTATCCATCTATCCCTCTCCCTATCATTACGTCCATACGCGACAGAAAGAGAAAGCGCCAACCGACTACCGTTTCCGGACTACGTGGAACCAAACGCTCCAGGAGAGAGACAGAGATTCAAACACACTTGTAATCGAACCGTTAACCGCACCGCAAGCAAACCGCAGCTTCGCGACGCGCGCGCGCCGCGAAATATACCGAACCGCTTTAAATAAAATAAACCAATTCACGAGTGTCGGCCGACACAGAACCAGGAAGAAGCAGAGAAACAAAAGCTACCGGACGCCGGTCTGCATATCAGCACGGCACATGCAAAACCACCAAGTAAGTCCTTAATTGTTTCCTACCCCCTTGTGTGCAGGCGACATGACATTCGTTCTCAGCTAATTACACAACGCTTATTGGTCCTTCGACAGCCGCAATAACCCAACTTATTCCACACAATGTCTGATGTGTGTGAAGCATTGGCAGTTAAAAGCTCAATTACTACCTTTATGACTGAGGTCCTGGGTTCAATCTCCGAGTCGAGCAGTGTTTTTAATTTTTCCATTGGGATCCCTATTACACGATGGGATCATAATGTGGGTTGACTATATACCTACTTCTGCCTGGCCCCTCCGGAATGGGTACAAAGTTATGTTTATGATCGCTTGTGATAATAATATCAATTCTGTTTATTTCACGCGTAAATTACCTACTAATAGAATAATTGACAGCCTGGCATTCAAGTATCTAATGATATATTTCCGATTTGATTTGTAACCACTAACATTACATAACAACATGATATGAAACATAGTTACTTAGTAATTCGCGACCATTCTGGTCGTAACTTTCACTTATAGGCATTTAGTGCGACCATAGAGTACGACCAGTGAATTTTAAAGATATATTTGGCAACTTATCATGGCAACCACGTGAGTTAGGTGATTGATGCATGGCATGTGTTTTTACTGATTTTATCAGATGTTTGCGAAAAATATCCTCACGAACGGTTTCCCTTTTAGAGCGACGAGAATGCCAAGTGCATGTAAATCACTTGGTCTCAAAAAGAACGGCCATCTTCACAATCATTACGAAACAGTTTAACAGTACCTACATTAAAATATTATGGTGGTCGCTGTAAAAAATAATAATTGGTATATAAGCATAAACTGCAATTTATTGAAGTTTTCTCCTTACTCGTTTTCTTTAATTAAAAAAACCAGAATTATTCGGGTTTTACTGGTTTAAAGGAATATTAAGGTTTTTTGGTTATGACCATTGACCATAAGTGATTCGTTTATACGAGTCCGCGTAACACTGGTCAGTTTCCCACAGTCGTCAGTTTATTTAATTCGCCAGTTTCGTTGACTAGTCAGTTTGTCTGATTCACTTACACAGTACTTAATTGCAGATTTGTTATTGTTACTATCTTGTAAATAAATATGTCGTTGGTGTGGCTTGCTTGATAAATAAATAACATGAAACGTACACCAAATAACAGGACCATAAAAAAATGGACAACTTTCAGAATTTTTCTCCGGATTTATGAGTTGATACATTTTAAAATCTTGTGAATCCAAAGAAAAACCATGATATAATGTTGCATCTTGAGCAACTTGAGATATAAATAAAATTACTGGGAAGCTAATAAAATCATGATTTCCCATATTCCCATAGTCCCATATTCACCATTAGCATCAGAATAAAAATAAAAAAAATCGCGTGGGTCGACAACCGTTGCTCGCGAGCGCTGTAAGGTCAAAACATTATTTTATTTACCTGTTTGGGGAATAACATTTAAACCTGATATCCTTAACACAGATGCGGCTAAACCATTTATGGTAGTCTTTGTTAATCCTTTATCAATATCACAAATACATTAAAATTTAAGCAGCTTTGTGTAAACTTGGAAAAAATTCTAGAGCTTGATTGAAACATTCAAGAGTTTGTAATACAGACCAAGTACAGATCCAAGCATGGTTCATATGGTGACGGCCGCAAAGGGACCGGGTGATGGGGTCCACCTGAATATCAGGCGGCAATACCTGGCGGGGGAGAGAGAGGTATTGTGTAAGCGCTCCAACGCCCCGACAAAGATAGTAGGAAGAACACCTTGATTTTAATCAGTAAGAGTCTGATAGAGCCTTCCACCCGTCCCAAGGCTGAGGACATCCATGAGGATTTTCGCACAAAAAAGGATGATGGTTCCTATAAAAAAAAACCACTTGGATATCTGCAGGCACAGTAGTCATTCACTTAATAACGGCTGATGACGACACTTACTCGTCACAGTAGAATCAATATGCAACAAAATCTGATCAAACAAATCAACAGAATTCCCAGTTTCCACTATCACATCACTGCACAGTAACAGACACCCAGACTTAACACCTTTGTCAAAAACTAGTGAACCAATGAAGTAAGGTCAACGGTCTTATCACTCCAATGACAAACAGTTTTCTGGAATCCTCCATATCCTCTGCACACAATGATAAAACATTTCTTTGTTAGAATTGTCATCGCCATCATTGTTTGCAGACATGTGCATTTTTATGATGATGTATACTAGTAGGTGAGGCTGGATTTTCTTGCTAATTCTTTGGAGGTATAATGAAGATATCTTCAGTTATAAATTCGGTTACTACTCGTACTTAGTTTATTGTTTATCTCGCCATTTGATTTGATATATTTCTATGAAATGTTATATCTTTGCTCATATCGTCACAATTTTCTTCATTTACTTGTGGAGCCCATACCCTCTTATTATCTTTAAAATTTTCTTTCACAAATATGTGAATTTTGAAGACATTTTTGACGTAGGGCCTTCGTCGTATTTTTACTCTTGTATCTTGGAAACTCTGAAACCTAGTACTGAAGTTTGGCCTCAGTTGCATAACACTAGTTTACGTACGTACTCAGGTAGATACTACTTCCATGCCAGATTTCCTTAATGGGCTCTTAAAATCAACAGCAAATATTTTGTATGTCAATACCCTTAGAGCATTCTCGAGACATTCACATTGCGAATGTTGTTTATATTTAACTTGGTCATCTTACGCAACCTGTGACCATTCCGAGAATGTTGCTCAAATTAGATTGTATTTATTATGTTCAGGCTCTATTTCTCTTTTCCTTTTTCGTTCTGTATTTTATCGTCACCGTCATCTGTGTTTAGGCAGTCCACTGCTGGACATAGGCCTCTCCGATTGCACGCCTTTTTAAATCGATCACCAATCACTGTCATGGTCGTTCCATCTAACCCGCGAGCGTCTAATCTTACACTTACCGTTTCTTTATTGGGCATGTCTCATTAAATCATTGTTGTAGAATTATAGGTAATTTCTTCTAGAATATATTTAAAGTAGATCGGGCGAAGGTTTTAGGAGCAGTAAAAGATTATTATTGGTTGTAAAAAACCTGTCTTTTTGTTGTTGATCTACTTAGTTTATGTCTGAATAGAATTGTCACGCGATCCAGTTTTTTTTATATCGTTTTGTAACGTCCTTCATTGCAAATGATTGAAGTGGCAAAGCAGTTTTAATTACCACATGATGCACACTATTATTTTGATCCTTGTTCGTGAGTTTGAATTGTGGAAAAGAAAGTTCTGTTTATTAAACATTCTTCAGTTTCTCTCATAAAGATTAACTTTCGCTGTAAAGGCTGGTACTGTCTTGATTATGTTCTTTTCCATATTTTTTCTGTCTTTTTTTGCGTCTTAGATTCATATAGACTTAAAACTGTGCTGATATTTTTCAAGCCTAATGTTAATATTTACCCTTGGACAGATATGAAGAACCTACTTAAGTTTCTTATACAAACAAAAACGTATGGAAAAGCATTTTTTTTTCATAACGCACGTGTCATTTCGACGGTTCAAAATCATGTACTGAACCCATGTTAATAGGTTGCGCCTGATGTCCCTGTCCCCCAAGTGCTACTAAGTACTCTCCTTTAATAACTACTGCTTCAAATCATAGACAAACGCACAAATCATCAGCTAAGACATAGGTTTCCTTCAATTTGCATACGGATTACCATCGGTTGGTGATAACAGAGATACGGAGGAAACATGGCTGTAATCACTCATTTTACATCGTCATTATTTGGTGTCGAGTGACTGGCTGCTTTCAATTCAGATTTATTTTTAATTAATTAATTCTCTGATTTAGTCTAGTTCTGGATAAAATAAAAATTCTAAAATGGTGAGTGCCTTTTGTTTAGCAAGTTGTTTCTTCTCATTCTTAGCTCAAGGAAAATCTTGAAGTATATTTGACTGATATGTTTTTTCCCTCTGTGTGTTCGTACATAATTGCGAGTGTAGGAACTACAAATTGTATAATTATTTAGTTTTGTGTCATCTTATCCTCTAGCTTGTCATCTTGCAATCATGTCGATTGATGGTTATATTGACGTAGGTAAATCATCATTTACCCACGTCAACATAACCATCAATCGACATGATTGAACCCCATCGGGTTGTATTGCAATTTTCTTGTAAAATGTTATTGGTTTTTTGTTTTTTTGACGTTTTAGTGCTCATATACCTAAGCTCCTGTGAGCGGCACGTTGCCAACGGAATGGTTGACACTCGTGGGCGGCAACGTGCTGCTCGTGTATTTGAGCACATACTCATTTACAGGAACGGTAAGTTGCAGTCGCCGAAGAGTCGACGGCTGCGATTGCGTCTGCCGTTGACAACGTACCGCTCGTGTAGGTATATGAGCACATATGGTAACTTGAACTATGTATTTAAATATCTAAACTTTTGAAGTATTACGTATGTTTTTTTTCATAACTTTTCTTAATGAAGAAATAACCACAAAAATCACGCACCTACATAAATCAAAGTACTTCATGATACGTAGAAATAATTAACTGCCTTGCTTAACTTAAACAAACAGTTAATAATGATCCAAGATCAAGTGTAATTGCTTTAATCTCTGGTTGATTGTCTAGATGATAAGCCAAGTTTTAACATAAAGTTAAAACTTATCATCTAGAGTCTAGACAATCAACATTGTCAGAAGACAATAGGTATTTGTTTAGTTTACAATATTTTATTCATATAAAAATCATTATCATGTTGGAGAAAATGATAATAGGGAGAAATACAAAACTCGTTTTTCTTAGTTTTTTATTTTATTTATTTTAAGTTGCTGGCTTTTCCTTTTAACTTACTTAGTACTGTATGAATAATTGGGGTTAGAGGAGTAAATAAATCAACCTGCACCCTTATTGCGAAACTCGCTTTCAACCACAATCCAACGGTTTTGAGGGACATTCCTAATTCTTCTTCTTCATTGGTTTGAAAAATTGAATTCAATTTTATTTATTTATTAAGTAACTATTTAAATTGCGTTCGAATATAATCCAGCATGAACCATAATTATTAGATGTACAATAATATTCGTCTGCTAAATAACGTAAATACCGCAATGAACTTGCTTGAGCTGTCAATTGTCATTTTATGTGTCTTATAATAGATAACTTTTATTCGTGGAATAAAATTGACATTTGACAGTTTTTGTATGGAAGAACTGTCAAAAATTCAAAATTATTCCTCCGATTAAATTATCTGGCGTTGGAAAAATCAGCCCTTACGCAATTACTACGCAATTACTACGACTACTGGGTATTTTAGATAAAAGCAAATCAGTGTTTATTCTTGCGATAACCAAATACTATCACCAAATTAATGTTGTTCTTTCTCAAAATAAGTTGTTTGTATAATTGTCTCAGACCGACGCAGTCGGAAACTTTGCTTTTTGTTTATATGGCACCATAAAAGTGTGTATGATGATGTCACTCATTATTGTTGGTAATTTTTCTCGAGACAACACGGTTTAATAGTATTTTGTAGTAAAGAGTATAAATGTACTGAAATGATAACGGTATGAGAGTTTTACAATCAAACAAACTCAAAGCATTTATTTAAAATACTAGCTGCGCCCCGCGGTTTCACCCACATAAGTTTCGATCCCGTGAGAATATCGGGATAAAAAGTATCCTAAGTGTTAATCCTGGTTATAAACTATTTGTGTGCCAAACATCTAAATCCGTTCAGTAGTTTTTTGCATGATAGTAACAAACATCCATCCATCCATACAAACTTTCGCATATTACTTATATACGCGGTATATTAGTAGGATACCAAATTACAGGCACTTTTGTAATTTAGTATCCTCTCTCACCTTCTTTTAAATACTAAGTAATACACTAATTTTTTCGCAAGGATAACATACGTAGAGTCGGTTAGAAAACAGATGAATAATGAAGTTTACATAATACGCGTTGATTATTTATATTATCATGCATTTACGACACGTGTCGGCTATTGCGATTAGCAGTCCACACTTTAACACAATAATCAGTATGAAACAATGAGGTGTGCGATTAAATTTCTACGGAGAGTTTCTTTTTCAGTTTCGGCATTGATGATGTAACTTTTTAAATTGTTCTCTATTCATCATCTATCAAGGTTCTTATTGCACCACCCACAAATGCAGGCGAACTAGTTTGATAAGCCTTAGTACTTATTCATTATCTGGGACGTTATGATAGATCCAATGGATTTCCACTCATCATCAAGAAAGACTGTCAAAAATTCAAAATTATTCCTCCGATAAAATTATCTGGCGTTGGAAAAATCAGCCCTTACGCAATTACTACGCAATTAATACGCAATTACTACGCCTACTGGGTACTTTAGATAAAAGCAAATCAGTGTTTATTCTTGCGATAACCAAATACTATCACCAAATTAATGTTGTTCTTTCTCAAAATAAGTTGTTTGTATAATTGTCTCAGACCGACGCAGTCGGAAACTTTGCTTTTTGTTTATATGGCACCATAAAAGTGTGTATGATGATGTCACTCATTATTCTTGGTAATTTTTCTCGAGACAACACGGTTTAATATTATTTTGTAGTAAAGAGTATAAATATACTGAAATGATAACGGTATGAGAGTTTTACAATCAAACAAACTAAAAACATTTATTTAAAATACTAGCTGCGCCCCGCGGTTTCACCCACATAAGTTTCGACCCCGTGAGAATATCGGGATAAAAAGTATCCTAAGTGTTAATCCTGGTTATAAACTATTTGTGTGCCAAACATCTAAATCCGTTCAGTAGTTTTTTGCATGATAGGGTAACAAACATCCATCCATCCATACAAACTTTCGCGTATTACTTATATACGCGGTATATTAGTAGGATACCAAATTACAGGCACTTTTGTAATTTAGTATCCTCTCTCACCTTCTTTTAAATAGGTACTAAGTAATATACTAACTTTCCGCAAGGATAACATACGTAGAGTCGGTTAGAAAACAGATGAATAATGAAGTTTACTTAATACGCGTTGATTATTTATATTATCATGCATTTACGACACGTGTCGGCTATTGCGATTAGCAGTCCACACTTTAACACAATAATCAGTATGAAACAATGAGGTTTGTGATTAAATTTCTACGGAAATAGAGTTTCTTTTTGCAGTTTCGGCATTGATGCTGTAACTTTCTAAATTGTTCTCTGTTCATCATCTATCAAGGTTCTTATTGCACCACCCACAAATGCAGTTAATTATCGAAGGCGAACTAGTTTGATAAGCATTAGTACTTATTCATTATCTGGGACGTGATGATAGATCCAATGGATTTCAACTCATCATCAAGAAAGAAAGAAAAAGTATTTATTGTGACTTGTACAGGATCATAAACTAAACACAGTCAAAAATAAAAATAAAAAAAATTATATAAAAAAGTAACAAAGGGAAAAAAATTAAACAGAAAGTCCTATATGAGGCCAAAAAAAAAACACTTCAAATTATATAATTCCTCATACGTGGCTTTTCATTCAGTTGTGACAAATTCAGTTGAAACGTTAATGGTCAAATCATTTACATTCAAAGACCCTAATGCCGCGTCGTAACCAAAAGCGACCGTCGCGCGAATACGCGATCCTCGCGTTCATATGTCACTTGTTTTTTTCGGAAAACTCCAAGCCTGTCTGTCGGCGCAACCACGCGTTCTGGTGCATTGAACACAAAAGACGTATTATCGCGATGACCGCGTAATTTCACGACGATCACTTTTAGTCAGGACTCGTGTTAATCATACCATCATGAAACCATACCATGACAAGTATTTCCCACTCATCACTTCCGTGAGATGATAGCACACTGATAGCATCTAAACCGTAAGAACAATGGACCAGTAATCCGCAACTTACGCACATGTGTGAATAAATGGCAGGATTCAAGTCGGAAATACCTTCCTTTGTTGGTTTCACACGTTTTTGCTGTTGCTATATAGGTAGATGAGCTGACAGTAGCAATAAATGTGTACTCTATTATTAGCAGTAAGAAGCTGTAGACCCCTGCTGGCTGCTATTTTGCTCCAACAGCTAAGGTATCGGGCTGACAAACGAACTAGTGGTCATAAGTTCAGAGGCGCGTAAGACAGTAATGCTGTAGGTGGCTACAGCATTACTGTCTTACGCGCCTAATACATCATTATCACTGAAAATTTTAACAGAAATGCGAATTATTATTATGAAGAAGTGACGCAAAAAACCTCCACAGTAACACCCATCATAATCATATGAAAAAGTTGTATAGCCTCGTGCCTAACTACGTGTACAACCACACAACCAACCTGACAACCAGTCTTGCCAAAGGGTATCCCTATCCATGTTACACAGTTAATGGGTTGTGGCGGTCAGATAGGTAGTCGCTCCATGCAAAATATTGGTATTTAGCTACATCCGGTTAGACTGGAAGCCGACCCCAGCATAGGCGGGTAAATAATGATAAAGAGCATACATGTTAATTAGGACCATTATTACAGTGACATCGAAAACGTGCGAGCGAACGAACGTCAGTCACAACATAATTCAATAAAGAGCATCGCCACAACACGAATCCGTCATCCTGCTGCTCTCCATACCTCCCTGTCACCTCCGTGCTCCGTCACGCTCTGTGGACCATGATTACTTCATTACTGTTCAGCTCGTTACTGTGGCTGCTTCATTTCAGCGTCATGGCCCGTGGCATTGATCTGACATGCTGCATTTCAATCAAATTCTGCTTTGTTAGGACATGGTTGCTTATCGAAATTTTTGTTTGTCAATCAAGATAGTTTTAGCAAAATGTTTCTGTCGAACATAATAGGTGACATTATTTTCTAAGAGCAATTCTTTCACACACACCAACTGTTTATGTCTTGGAAAGCAGGCTGTTCAACTTACTGTTTATTGTAAGCTTTGATGAGATTTAAGAAAACCATTGACCAGATGACATGACGGGAGTCTTGATGGTTGATGTGGTTTAAAAAATCGGGGGCCGCTGAGTTAGCAATTTGTAATATGTAATGTCATGCATTAGGCCTCGTAGCGACATCCTGCATAATAATAACAACAAACTGCGATAACCTGTGATTATGGCAAATTGACATCCTAGCGGTCATTAGGAGGCCCATGATTTTCATTCAGTGATGATTACGATATTACGAAAGAGCGAAGTCCCAAAATGAATTCCAACTTTTGTCCAACCTTAAACCTTTGAGCCAGGTTTTTTACTTCATACAAAATTGACAAAGTTGTTCATTGGCAAAATTCCAAAATTAATATTCCGAATAAAGTTGTCAGATGATTGAAAAATTTGCCCTTATCGTGAACATTTAACCAGTGGTTGTATTATGAACTTTTTAACGTTGCTGAAATGATTTTTGACGTTCAAAGATGTTTCGATGATTTAAATCTGGGTCTAACTAAATTCTTGTTTTTTATTAAGGCCTTATTTTATTAAGTTTTACTAAAAACTTGTATGATATTGCAAACTCTGCGTTACTCTAAATACCACGTTCGACACGATATCGAATGTTTTATATTATGACGCAAGCATACTACAATGCCACTACGTCACGATCAAGGACAAGCCGTACAATGTCATGACGTCACTCGTGTGGATAATGCATTAGGAGTACTATTGTATACGTGTTTATATTAGAGCAATGACTCGGAACGGTTTAGTCGGAAATACGGATTTGAAACGGTTAATTTAATTAATGGTCGAATCCATCGTTATGCTTAGGAAGGACATACACTGATGACATTGGTTGCCCTTCAAAATGTCAGGTGCGTTAGTACTCTCATGGGCGTGTTAATGACCAAATGACGTATGGGACTAGACGCAGTATTAACCGGATGAAAAATTAAAGTTCGTGCACCTTATATGGTACAGTCAGCAACAAAAGTCAATTAACACTGTTACTTTTACAAATCATCTAAATTGATACAAAATGATGCGATACATTGGTTTTCTCTATTTCATGTTCTATTACTATATGTTTTTTAAGAATATTTAGCTCTTAATTAAGATTTTAACAACTAAATTGTTAACCGACTTTTTGCTGACCGTACCTACACAGCTGAAGGCAGCTGGCAGGTGTATTAATTTGGCAGCTGTAAACTAAAGATTATGGTTACTTTAAATTATAAGTACCTACAGTACGAACGAGATGTAAATTTGCCAAGTAGTGACGAAATCGGCAGGTAACACAAAACGTTCCAATGTATTTATAGATTAAAAACTGATGCCCGCGAAGCCGCCACTTCTTGTGCGTGTATTTCATAATTTTTTGTTCAAATACGCAGGATTTTCCAGGTCCCAGGCTAGGTACCTATCTGTCAAATTTCATAACGATCAATTCAGTGATTAAGGTGTGAAAACGTAACAAAGAGACCATCAGACAGAGTTACTTTCGTATTTATAATAATTAGTATGGATTGTATGGATTTATAAGGTCTGAACAGCCTATAATGTTCCCAGTGCTGGGACACAGGCATAGGTCTCGGTGAAAGGGAGTTTCTGGGTTCGAACCTACGACGTACAACTCGTAAGTCGCGGCCGTTGCCACTGAGCCATCAGTACTCTGAACAGCGCAATAATTTAACTTTCAGCAAATTAATTTTTACATCGAAATAATAATAATATAATAATAATAATCGTTTATTTATAAAAAGGGAATACACTTACATTTAATACCTTATCAATTTAAAAATAGCGCACAGTTGCTAATTTGCCTGAACTAGGTTGAACCTGTGCTTCAGGCTAGAAAGTGCTTAAATACTTAATGAAATAAATTAACAATAAATATAACGTAAAAACTAAATTTAAAAACTTATGTAAATAAAAGTAAAATAGCATGTTAGTAGTTTTATTTGCAGACAATAAGTAGGTCTTCTGTCTTTGCATAATCGATGGTTAGTAAATAATTAAATATAATTTGTTTACAGCTATAGTAATTTAGTTTATAGATACTTAGTTTTCTATTTAATCTATTGTACAGGAATTGACCTAAGAATGTTAAAAATCTTTCTACAAAGACATGTTTTGAGGCTGTATTAGACATGCATACTAGATCATTCCGTCTCTTGTTAGTGATGTCTTGAAATGAACGGCTTATGGATATTTTCCACTGAGGCTCATCCATCACAATGAAAAACATCGCAATTTTTTGCTGTACCTACTTTAAAAGTACATAGATGAGAAGTGTTAATTACAAGAAGCAAATTACTTAGCATAACATTTGTGGTTACTTAGTCTTATATTGTAAACTACTCAAGCATGACTGCAAACAAGAGAAAAATATTTTACACCTTTTCGACTTTTCTTTGACAAATAACCTCTGCAAGGCTATGCTTTAAAATATTCGCAAGAACAATTTTAGTCGTAACGAAACAATTTATGGTTGAGATGAAACCGGTATTTGCAATAAGTAATAGATTATGATAATTATGTTTTTTTTTTCCGAGAAAAATATGGTAGGTAAGTTTCGGAGTCTTATTAGCAATAAACACTTGCTTCGATCTAGCTAATGAAAATGAATTGAAATGAAAACATGAACATGCTGAATTTCTCAGTTTTTCCCCTTACTTCTCGATATACATATATGGAATCTTTGCGCTTCGCATAATTTCAAATAAAACTTCAATTATCTGTAGGTAGGTACTACTACTCGTATGTAGGTCCTAGAGTTAGCACTAACTACTTAAATGAGTACCTAATAAGTTTCAATTATTCAAAGTCCTGCATTTTCTCTGATATTTTCACTATGTAAGTTTTCCATTAGACGCCGATTGTACCTAATTCCATCAAACTGAATGAATCATGATTTTTAAAAGACTAATATTTGTCACTCGAAACCGGCGTGCGTGCACGACCAACGGCATATTAACCTAAACGAATCAAAAGGAGTAAGGACCTCCTCGCTCCTTAGTAAGGACCTCCATGCTCCTTAGTAAGGACCTCCTTGCTCCTTAGTAAGGACCTCCTTGCTCCTTAGTAAGGACCTCCTTGCTCCTTAGTAAGGACCTTCTCGCTCCTTAGTAAGGACCTCTTCGCTCCTTAGTAAGGACCTCCTCGCTCCTTAGTAAGGACCTCCTCGCTCCTTAGTAAGGACCTCCTCGCTCCTTAGTAAGGACCTCCTCGCTCCTTAGTAAGGACCTCCTCGCTCCTTAGTAAGGACCACCTCGCTCCTTAGTAAGGACCTCCTTGCTCCTTAGTAAGGACCTCCTCGCTCCTTAGTAAGGACCTCCTCGCTCCTTAGTAAGGACCTCCTTCCTCCTTAATAAGGGGGTCATTACTCCTTTTGCTTCATGGTTCATGGGAAGGTGTGAGTTTATGTGCGTATGTATTCGCACCTGTGCGAAGTAAATTAGTTTTGGTTTCACTGCCATTTGCAGTTGCTTTTGGATTTTACTATTTGAGTCATATAATTAGGAAGTTTTATAGCTACTTAGTACGTAATCAATACCACTTAGAAACATCAGAATGATTTGAAATTATTCTCCGTAGTCAGAAGCCCGAAAGTCTGACAACCGTGTTGCCCAGTAACTGGGTTGAGGAAAGTGTCTAGTTTCCTCTATTTTTCTTCTTCATTCTTTTTTCGTTTTAATTTCCTATATTTGGAGCATCCTATTTTTATAAGTATTGAACAATTTATTATAATAGAAATGAAATGATTTATTTCAAAGTTATTTTAATTAAAATTGTGAATAAAAAAAAAACGGGTTGCACTCCGGGAGTGCCGGCAGAAGTGAAAACTTGAATATTAACATTGTGCATTTTTGATATTTTGGAATGCGGTCTACTCTCCCTCCGTCTTACGAATTTTCGATCAGGTCACGTGTCCTGACGCGAGTTTAACATTTTTTACCCATCACAAAAAACTCCCTCCGTCTTACGAATTTTCGATCAGGTCACGTGTCCTGACGCAAGCTCCGTCTTACAAATTTTCGATCAGGTCACGTGTCCTGACGCGAGTATAACATTTTTTACCCATCACAAAAAAAGTGCACAACACGCCGCTAAAGAAGTTTTCACTTCAAAAATTAATGTTTGCTATATATGAAGGAAAACGCTAGACAGATGATAATTCCCATGTTAATGAATGAATGAATTCTTATGGCAATATCAAGCATCTCAAACCATTTATTTTCTTCTTTCCAGATGGGCTGCGGTCGGATATTCAACGCTTTACGTCGCTGCAAGCAGCTGGAAGACGGCGACACGTCCACACAGCTGGACAGATGCCTCGGTCTCCTAGACCTGACGGCCCTGGGCGTCGGCAGCACCCTCGGTCTGGGGGTGTACGTGCTGGCGGGAGCGGTCGCTAAGACTGTCGCCGGTCCTGCCGTCTGTATCAGCTTTTTGGTTGCTGCTATTGCGTCTGCTTTTGCGGGTAAGTTTTACTTGGACCATAATATCTCTTCACTGCTTCACCTTCGCATTAAGAAGAATCCCCACACTGCTCTCATAAAAAACGCCTGATGCTGCGATTAATGTGGTATTCTACTAAGCCCAAGTTATTTCACAAGACGTCCCATCGATGCAAGAGAAGATTAAGAGAAATTCTTGAGGAAGATTTATTTATAACTAGCCCACGGGAACGTACTACCGTGGGCTAGTTATAAATAGATAGTAGAATAGGATAGATAAGGCACCACGCGTGCCAAGCTAGACCGGATCGTTAGTAAATTGAGGATTCATTAAAAGGGTCACGGCACTTGAGGTCCATCCGGCGCGAAGGGGGCTTTCAGATCCGCTAGAATCTAAATATTTTCCATATCGTGCGGATACAAAAAAAACGCATTGCTACTAGGCGCTAAACTCGTAGCCATATTCTAGGCCGACTGAATGTAGATTGCCATCAACAGACTAAGCAGAAGATAAAAAATGCAAATCTCATTTAAATACTGTGGTTCCTAACAAAATAACACAATATCTGTAAACCCGTAGACTCTATCCTAATTGTGGTCTAACAAAACTAGCATAAAAGTATGAGGAACTGGGTGTAAAGTTCACTCATCCTCCGTGGAAAAGAGAGGATCCTCTGACCACTGGTGGGCTACTGCCCGACGATTGATGTTGGGAAGTTGTATGTGTATTATGCTAGTCGCGCGGTAAACTCTCCTTGTGCGATGCAGGATATTGCATGACGTCAGTATGATGCGTAGCCAGCGTAGGTCGCATGTGGCGATGTCGGTGCCGCCACACTGGGAAGAAGAAGTGGTACTTAGTAGCATAAGTACCACGCTGCGCGGATCTCATCCACCATTTTACATACATATAACATCACACCAGTATTCCCCGAGGGTTAGGCACAGGTGTACAGTCAGCATCAAAAGTCAATTAACACTGTCACTTTTACGAATCATCTAAATTGATACAAAATGATGCGATACATTGGTTTTCCCTATTTCATGTAATAGCAAAGAGTTAATTATTCTTAAATATTCTATTACTATATGTTTTTTAAGAATATTTTGCTGAATAATTAAGATTTAAACAACTAAAGTGTTAACCGACTTTTGTTGCTGACCGTACCTACTGCAAACCCACTATCCGCCAGGTATACTTAAGTTCCCATGTGCAATCAACCGTTTTATGCTTTTCCAAATACTCGTACATATTATATATCACATTGTATTATCAAATTGAATTCCCTTAGTATACTTACGAATATAATAAAATACCCATGATTGCTTATTTCTCAACGCCTGTTTAAAATCATTATAAAATCGTAATTTGACATGCGCAAGAGTGAACGGCCTGGGAACAGTCCCTTTACAAGGTTATCCATTGTCACCACTGATTGGCTGAACACACGTGAACATGGTCGAATATTATGTGACGTATATTTGGAGGAAATCATTCACTTCCTCATAGCTGGCATTTTGTTTTAATTTGCAAGTAATTTAAAAACGATTTTGTGTATTAGGACGGTACCTTAGGTGTATAATTGCAGCTGCCAGTAGTGTTTAAAAGTTCTTCTAGGCGTGTCTATGGCAATCTGTTGGCTACATGAAGATACACGGCATTGTCACTAGAGTCTAAAAGTTCCAAATTGTACTCTAGCATAATGTCATGTTGAAATTGTCCATGAACTCCAACCAAAGCGGAACTCTTCGGCTCTTTAACTGAGTTTGACTATAAGGCCCATCGTCCACGACGCTACTCAAAAGTAACGGTGATTCAGTCTGTAACTGGTTGCTTTTGAGTAGCGTCGTGTACGACGGGCTTTAATAACATCATTTTGCATCGCCAATCTGTCTGCCGAGGTGGATCTTTATAGCTATTACACTACTAATATCTACTACGTCCATCATTACCTAAACGTTTACCACAGATATCCTTTCGGTTGTCGACCGCCGTACACGCACAAGACGTACGTGTCAACGCTTTTACGAGTAAGGTAATAACGTTAGGTAGGCCTTCAGAAAAACGAAGATTATACCGTTAAATCGATAATAACAAAGTATAAATGATACCTTCCCGGAATCCTTATTAGTTTTCCTATCTACTAAAACTACTACGTAATGAAATAAAACTGACCTGACATTGCAGTGGCGTGATATTTTTTCATTTTGATAATTTTCATTCACATAACCTTCACATTTTATCACAATACGTCGAATCCACAAATATATTCACTAAAACTACACTAGAATACGATGGCACATAATGTTTACACATTCATAACATACTAAATATCACTACTAAATACACTATTTGCATGACACAACAACTTATTCTGTCAACCGATAAAAATTCCGCGAACGCGGGCAGACCGTACTGTGTGCCGCCAACCGTCATGGTTGGCGCCAATTTTACGACTTTTTCTCTTTGACACACAATTATGATGTCGATACGTGATTATATTTGTATATATTACTTTTATTTTGTTCATAGGTAAATATGCTAACTACTTATATGTATTTCAAACTATTTACGAGAATATTTGTAGCAAAAACATGTCATAACACAACGGCCATTATGGAAAAAAATGTTAAGTCTAAACTTTCGTTACTTTTTTCGCCTGTATAATCATTACTTTTTGATAAACAATTACTCAGTACGGAATCTACACTTATTTCTCAGTAATTCTTTATAGATTTTTATAACAAAACTTAACGTTTTCTGCCACTATTCATCGTATTTCTCTTCTCCGATTGCGCACAAATTCACTCACACGGCAAACGTCAAACGGTGGAATGTCAGATGAATTTATTTATTTTTTAGTTCGTTCAAAATAATGTTGTTGCTGTTGAAAAATACTAAAATAAAGAGTGAATGAACCATTTCTTTCATATAAATTCAGAACATATTGCTACTTGTAACACAACCACAGATATTTAGCGACCAATCCTGACCAAGCCCTTAAGTGTAACTGTCCGACTTAAGACACTTGAAGCATTTTTTCTTATGTCGCACTGTGTAACATAAGACATTCGAGAGGATATTCTTAAGAGTATTTGCGGCAAAAAGGTTTCTTATTAATAAGCAGAGATAGCAACAAAGAGATAAACCCTTTGATAAAGTAATCTTGTAGACAATCCCAATGATTTGCATCAATTTCTAAGTAAGTATTCATACTGAAGAAGTATCGAGTACTAGTTACATAGTAATGTACTCGACAGACAATGGCCGTAGATAATTTACAATCAATTTTAGAATCATAAAAAACTCAAGTAGATACAAGATATAATGAAGGATAAACGTATAACATATTATACCTCTTACCAACAACACACGTACGAGGTTCATCTATACTTATAATAAATCTGTAGAAGTGAAAATTCTGTACATTGAAAATATCCAAAAAATAAATGGCAGGGGGTGTTACTTGACCGACACCGAACCCAAAAATGTGATTTAAAAAATTTTTGTCTGTCTGTCTGTCTGTCTGTCTGTCTGTTTGTTCAGGCATCACGCAAAAACTACCGGTTCGATTACGATGAAACTTGGTATAATTATTCTTTAATATCCTGGGCACCACACTGGGTACTTTTTATCCCGGAAAAGTATATACAATAAAAAACAAACTTAATTTTGCGGTTCGATCCCTATACCCGATTACCACTGTCTGTACTGTACCAACCGCAAATACTAAGTTTGTCGTAGGTTGGGTCACCCGCAGTGGAGTTCATTTTTATTCCTTTTAGTTTTAAGAGTTATTTAGGTTTATTTTTATATAAGTCGTAGGTATAGATTTTAATTTTAAAGTATAGGTAGTATATTTGATAGTGTACGTAGTGACCGTAGGTTATTTTATAATACTGTTAGGTAGGTTTAGTCATTCGTATAGATATTAGATTTTAGGGATTTTGCTTATTTATTGAGTTTAGATTATTTATCATCAGAAATAGGTTTATTTAGGTAGGTAGGTATTTAATTTTCTGTTATTGAGTGTTTTTTTTTAATTAGTTAGGTACTTAGGTAAAGATATCATATAGGTACCCTCTTAATCACCACTAATGAGACACAATTGGTTTTCTATTGTAATTAGCCACAAAGGGCCCGCGACATAGATGGCATTCTGGGGAAGCACATACATTTTATCCTGTTAGCACGTTCCCGTGGGTAAATTTCCGACATCCACGCGGGCGAAGCCGCGGGCAGAAGCTAGTTTATATAATAGTTCTGTATCTAGCTCTTGTGCAGCTTAAAATAGATAAAAACAGGTATTTAATGTTTCAAAAAACTCCAACTACAAAAACGTGTCTAAGATTCGGTAAAAAATGTTGGATAGACTGTGTTGTATATTGCTATGGACATTTTTACTTAGTTATAGCTATAGCGTATTGTATTTGTGGTATTAGTTAGATGGAAAACTACAAAGCAACTGAGTGCTTTGAAACAAATCGGCTTGAAGCCCTGACAAGAAAGGCCAATTGCGCAAAAGTCGCCTTCTTATACATACAGGGTGACTGATTAAGTGACAAATTCTGGGAAATTTTCAACAAAAAAAACATAAAAAATGAGTTTTCCCGAATACCATGAATTTTCGCCTAGGTTTTATGGGATGCTTAATCGATGCAAATGGGTCACAGTATCACGTCCTGCAAGGAATACGTCATCCTGTATACATACAATGATATTGATCAGTTCTTCTGTACACGGTGTGGTGTGACCGGGTTTTCAAGACCAAATGTGGTTTTGCAAAACATCAGAGAGCTCACGAAAGGGATGAAAATTAGTCTGGGTCGCTCTCGCCGGATACAGTGAAGAGGACTATATGATAGTTTCAAAATATGCTTTTCCAGAAATATGATATTCTGAAAATATGATATTTTGTACACTCAGCACCAGTACTATGTAGTTGTGTCTGTCTACAGCATGCTAAACCCTCTCTTCCAACTTCCAGGTCTCTGCTACGCCGAATTCGCATCCCGCGTGCCCAAAGCTGGCTCCGCTTACGTCTACAGCTACGTCAGTGTTGGCGAGTTCATAGCCTTCACCATCGGCTGGAACCTCATCTTGGAGTACGTCATCGGTACGGCGAGCGTGGCCAAAGGCATGGCCTTATATATTGATAGTCTGTGCAACAATTCTATGGCCAAAGCTATGACGGAAGCTGCACCTATCAATATACCGTTCATGGCGGACTATCCGGATTTCTTTGCGTTTACGCTTGTGTTGCTTATTACTGGTGAGTTAACTTTTAATTATTTAAGTGGAAACAAGCAAAAGGTTTTATACACTTAGACCCTACTATTCAATCTTGATCTGACTAAAGGTCATCAAGGGGAGCGGGCTGCTCGCCTAAAGCGCGCGGTTGCACGACGTGCGAGCTGTCCACTATTCTGTATTATTATCGTAAAATTTACTTTCATGCAGTTTATTTAAAATCCTAACTTGAATGACAAATTATTTGCTGTGTCGGAGCGATGCTGTTATAATGAGTGATGATGTGTGACCTTTAAAGGTATCAATTTTAATCGTCTGAAGAGCATCATCTATTCATTGATAATTAACAGGCGAACATTCTTGATCATATCGGCCACGGCTGTTAGACCGAAAAATACACTCTCTCCTAGGCTAGGCTATTCATTTTACATGAGTATACCTATTATGTCTATATAACATGCTTAATGAAGAAATTATTTCCTGTATAACAATATCTATCGTTTGAACTATAATCATGTTTGTATGATTCCAGTGCTCTTGGGCATCGGTGTGAAGGAGTCAACGAAGCTCAACAACGTGTTCACAGCACTGAATTTGGTCACCGTCATCATCGTCATCGTCGCTGGAGCGGTCAAGAGTGAGTACATCTTCTTTATCTATGTAGAACTCCTTACAGAACATATTATGTATAACTAAATATTATCCAACTTATTGCAAAAAGAGTCTACCTACAAGTTCTTGTATAGTAAACTTTATTTAGAGCACAGTAAAGTTCTTAATACAAAATTGACAACTTGGTCTCGTGTTTGACGTCAGTTTTGTGTAATTAGAACTTTAACTTTCTCGGAATAGAGTTGGATATTAAAAAAGCAATAAAAAGTGCCTGTTTCATCAATCCTCATGCATGATAATAAGAATCATCTTTCGTTCACTGGCTCGACAAATTGGTAGAAATTGCAAGCAACTGTTTTTATTATTTTGGCCTTTAAATTATTGCATTGTTCCGTGCATTGATTTGGTTTGACATTTACACATATAACAAAAATCGTGAAAATTGTTTGAAGATTCTGTAATTCAGGAGCCAGACTCGCCAGACTAGATCATTTTTGATGGGTCATAATGTCTGTAAATATTAAGTTACCTACATTACCTACTTACGTGTGATGCAGCAGCTAAAGTCAACTGCACGTCCAAGACAACAATTTGACATTAACAGCTCCTTATTCCGTAGCATTAAGGATGGTTTTCGTAGTTAAACTGTGCTGTTGACCGTCCACCGGTAATATGAACATCGTAAACGGGACATCCACGTGTGCCCATTTAACAATTCCTGTCTAGATGGAGATCCTGCTAACTATCAGCTATTTATAACATATCCCACGGATGAGAGTCAATTGAGAAAAATGGATCATCACAGAGCACGGAGACGCCTCGCCTGCCACTGTTAGAGGTGGCATTGTCAACACATTCCATACAAACCAAGCGTGTTACCTTTTGTAGTTACGACCGAAGTTATGGGCGATTCTTACTCCATGTCCTCTACAGACGTAAGATTTGTTTGGGGACCGACCTTCTTCTTTATCAGCCTTTCGCCACCCAATGCTAAGGGTAGACATCCTGCAATGCACGCCACTCTTCTCTGTTTCTAGTCGTTCTAAGCTAAACCCGACCTAAGAATGAATAACAACACGATTTGAGAATTATCTTTACTGCCGATGTGCTTTTGCCCGTCCAAAAAAGTTAATTAATCCGTTGTAATCCGTGGCAGGTCGCAGTTGTAGGTCGTGGGTTCGAACCCAGGCAGGAGCTAAAGCTCCTGCCTGGGTTCGAACCCACGACCGGTATATTAGTAGTGGTGATGAAATTATTTACACAAAGTAAACTTTGTGTAAATAATTTCATCACCACTACTCTCAAAACGGTGAAGGAAAACATCGTGACGAAACCGGCATGACCTAGAACCAAATAATCGAATACATGTGACATCTATCAACCGTGCGTACCAAGTGGTAGAGAGAGAGAGAGAGGAGGCCTGTGTCCCAGCAGTGGGAACATTATAGGCTAATTATGTATGTATGTAATCCGTGGCAGAAGTTGTGAATCAATGCCTTCTCTAGATACACAGCGATTCTATGCTCGGTGTAGATCACTGTACGTGTCAGCTATTAATATATTGTAATGATTTATAGGGTAAATAGGGACCGGGCAGAACACTGACAACAAAAGAAAAACATTATTTCCGCAACGTATTCAATGTTCATGGTAATTTTAAGCCATTCTAATTTTACTATGATTATAATATTTAATTTGGTTGTAGGTACCTCCTTATTCGTTCCTTTCAATTGCATTGACATTTTATTTCATTCTATCTATTCTGTTATTTTACTTGAATTAAATGTCTTTTTTTAATATAAAATCCAGAATCAAGAAAGGGAAAAAGGTAACGGTCGTCAGTAGCCCGGAAGTCTGACAACCAATCTTACCAAGGGATATCGTATTACCCGGAGGTCAGATAGGCAGTCACTCCATATAAAATACTTACTTCAGCTGCATCCGGTTAGACTGGAAGCCGAACCCAACGTAGTTGGGAAAAAGCTAGGCAGATGATGATGAGATAGATAGTTTTAAGCAAGTAAGAATAAATCTTTGTGTAAATACTGATCGGAAAAAGTGCTGCCACTATATTATACGAATACATGAAGTGCCAGAAGATTAACTTTCTGAGAATGTTGCGAACGCAACAATCGACTTTGAGTATGCTACTTTGTACAGTATTTACACCCTTATGGTAGAAAACACTTTCAACTAATTTGCTTATAATAAGAGACCACGGACGGTTCTGGAAAACAGGCTGAATTTGACCGATGGCATGGGTTATGTTGGCTTTGAGGGCCGCTGTGGTTTGTGGCTTTTTCGCATAGACCTGCGACTTAAGAAAGCCCTCAAGAAAAAGTCCAACGGGGTCAAATCGCACGATCTCAGTGGCCAGTTCACATCGCCTCCACGTGAGATGACCATGCTCTCAAATCGCTCGTGCAGAATGTCCAATGTGACATGAGCTGTGGCACGTAGCGCCGCGCCGTCCTGTTGAAACCACATGTCGTTGGTGTCCATATCATTCAATTCAGGCCCAATCATCATCATCATGGGGTTATCATTCAAGTTGGTAATCATCGACCTTTAGCGCTCGCCGGTGACGGTGATGGCCTGGACAACGTTGTTCTCAAAGAAATATGGACCGATGACGCCGCCAGCCCAAAATCCACACAAAACAGTGACTTTTTGGAGATGCATTGGACGCTCTTGGATCTCATGTGGATTGGTATCATTACTCAAATTTATCCACCACACTGCGAATAGTCCTCTCGGTAGGACGATTATGGCGACCGTAAAATGGGCGAAGCACACGGAACGCTGCCCGAACAGAACACCCATATTGATAAAACAATTTTATCATTTGCACTTGTTGTTGAACACTATATCCGTCCATGGTGATTTGGCAAAACAGACTGAATAAATGACAGCCAAAATGACAGATGTAGCTTCAACAATATGGTCGCTATCAACTGTCAAAGTTCGGAAGTCCTTATTGGAAGACCCTTTACTTACATCTACTTAAATTCGTTGTACGGCGATTAAACCACTTTACCTATTTATCAATGAGTTGTTATCAGTGATTTATGATAGGGATCTACTTGTACAACAATACACTTCTACCACTCAGACCGAGCTCAAAGAACTTCTCGGTGCATTGGATCTAACTCAAGAACTAATTGATTAGATAACATTGGAGAGAGGGATTAGAGACACAATAAAATGGGGGGGGGGGGGGTTATAATGAATAGGTATTATACGGATATATTGAAGAGCCACACGTGTAGGAAGATAGTTTTTTATGGCAGTGGATGCGTCTGTAGCTAGGCTACTTCTGAGTTTTTCCAGATTACTCCGATCACAATCTAGCTTATTAGCTCATAAGTAATTTAACTTAAACGCTAAGTAACTGGCCAATAACGTCTTTCTTATTCACTTTATGTTGAGACGATGACGCTTGATTCTTGTGTTGCACATACACAAACAGGCAGACCCCGGACAACTAATTGTAGGCCATACAAATATTTTTTCCGTGCTGGAATCGAACCCGTCACACGCAGCGCAGCAGTCAATCGCTTAACCACTGCGCCAATCGTGCCGTCCAACTCTATCGCGCCGCCCCACCTACCGGGTCCAATTGCGAATCTAAACCATCCAGGGACCCACCTAAATATACACAAAAAAAACCCTCGAAATCGCGATCCAGCTGTTTTAGGAGGAGCTCAGTGGCATACACACGTACAGAAGAATTATATAATATTATACTAGCGGACCCGGCAGACGTCGTCCTTCCCGAAAACTACCGAAAAGCTACCGGGTACAATTGTCTTAAGGAATTATCCAATTTGGTTCAGTCGATCGGAAGTTATGCGCGTACATACATTTCGGTGATTCATTTTTATTTATATAGAGATAGATAGATATAAAGATAGTCAGCACTTGCACTACAGTTTAAGTTCGCGGTCATCCGAATTTTAATCGCTACTTTCACTGGCCACTTCCTACATTCCGATCTCGGACGAATTTAGTAAGGAATAACTATATTTTCCTAGCCAAGTTAGGGTCCATAGTCATTAATTTACTAAATGTCTTGATTTGCTAATGTGCTCACTATGTCAACCAACACAATATTGCTTACATATTCTTGTTAATAAGAAACACAAACAGGCTTTAGCCTTATACCTTGCTAGTTACTTTCACTAATAGATACTAGTTAACTAAGTAATCCTACGGGGCGGGCGTTGAGCAAGTAAGGCGTTTTTAGGCCACCTTCTTTATCAATATGTAGAACTCGATAGAAATCTGAACAGATCACACAAATGAATTCAAATAGTTAACCAAGTTCAGAGGTGGAATGGCAAACCGCGTACCGGAAGACGTAGTTTGAAGCCCTCCCACAAGGTGGACCGATGACCTGATGATCAAGGCGGCAGGAGTCCGCTGGATACGAGAAGCACTGATACTTGGAGGCCTATGTCCAGCAGTTGAAGTCTTTCGCCTGATGATGACTGAACTAAAAACTCCTTACTCAAAACCTTGAACTCTTTTTCCTTTCACTCTTTCTAACACAACGCAACGCCATCACGCCTGTTTTACCCAAAGGGTGTGGCAGTCGTGTACCTACAGAGTACACCCACATTTATGTTGTCGTTTTGCTCTTTCTCTTACTTCTTTGTTCTTCTTTTCCAGGCAACCCAGCTAACTGGAGAATAGCCATCGAAGACGTCCCAGAGGAATACAAAAGCCAGGCAGGAGCCGGTGGGTTCGCGCCCTGGGGGGTTGCAGGCATCATGGCCGGCGCAGCCAAGTGTTTCTTCGGTTTCGTGGGCTTCGACTGCGTGGCCACCACCGGGGAGGAGGCCAAGAACCCCAAGAGAGACATCCCACTGTCAATCGTGCTGTCTTTGGTCATCATCTTCGTGTCCTACTTCAGTATTGCGACTGTTCTGACTATGATGCTGCCGTATTATTTGCAGGTTAGTTGATTCGATAGCATATGATTATGTGACATACACTAACCCGCACTGGGCCCGCTCCCTCTCACAGAGAGAAGGCATGTGTCCCAGCATTGGGAACTTTATAATAGGTATAGGTTGACTACGCAGAGTTGACTTGAAAACAATTATGATATTTTTGCTTTAGGTGTATAACATGAAATGACATTATGCACGCCTACTCGTATATTTCCCGAAGGGTTAGGCGGCACCAGTCTCTCACAAAGGTGGAATACAGCTGAGGCATTTTTTGTACACATTCCCTTTAAGTCAGCTTTGTGAAGAGAGAATACATGATAAATTATCATTATTATGTAATAGGGGCCGAGGTTTTTGCCATCAACCAGTCACAGAACTAGACCCCGAGCTAGTGCCGACTGAAATAATTCTAATCTAATCTAATAAAGAGTAAATACAAGCAGTTTTCTTTTGACTTTTTCAACGAAAAGCTCAAGCGTACGCAATAGGCTGAAACTTGATTTCTTCAAAATTCATTCTTAGTGTTAATTTAATTCTGGTACTTATTTTATTTAATTTTATTGTAGTTTATTCCTCATGTTTGACGGTACCGATTTGATGGTTGGTGCGCTTATGTTTTTGATAATTTGGCGTGTATAAGACCTCTTTCTGTATTATTGTATAGCTAGCCGTGAAAACCTCTAATTGGCTTCATGTTTTTTATTCTAGTATATTTATTGTATTTATGTATAGCTGTTGGTTTTCCATGATAAATAAAAAAATAATGAAAAAAAACTTGAGAGGTGTCAAGGGACACCCGGATGGAACGAAGTATAACTGGCTTGCGTAATTTCTATAAGAGAGAGAGAGAGACAGACAGAGAAACACGCGCACGCCACACGGCTTACAACTACCTATAGCAAAAAGTGTCATGCCAACTTTTGGTCTTAATTTTTTCCGTCTAGCCTCCTTTCGCAACGCGCGATAAGGAACTTCGTTCCAATAATCATTAAGACTGCCTAAAAAGTCAATTAACTTGAATCTTTTAAACAAATTCCATCTCCTCTCCCAGGACGCCGACGCGCCGTTCCCCCACGTGTTCACGGAAGCCAACCTGCCGGTCATCAAGTGGATCGTGACCATCGGCGCCATCTTCGCGCTGTGCACCAGCCTCCTCGGCGCCATGTTCCCCTTGCCCAGGGTGCTGTATGCCATGGGCAGCGATGGTGTGCTGTTCAGGCCATTGGCGGCCATAAACAAGAGGACTCAGACACCCGTGATCGCGACTATGCTGAGTGGGCTGTTGGCAGGTTAGCATTTTTTTTGGTAAACTCGTAGCTAAGTAATAACAGCCGCACGGAAGGATTGATTGAGGTTAAGCTACGCTTACCAATGCCGGTCCGTGGATGGGTGACCATCTTTATATACAGAGACCCTTTTATGCCTCGGAATGCCTGTTAAGCCGTTGGTCGTGGCTGTCATCGTGGATTTTTGGCAGTAGTTACGGGTAGTTAGAAGCCTGACAGTCTGACAACCATTCTTACCAAAGGGGTGTTACCGGGGTAGTGTTATTCATTAACTTGGTTTTGGAGATCAGATATTATGCAGTCGCTTGTATTTTACATGGAGCCAGTATTTTACATCTTTCATCATCATGAGATGATGATGATGATGAAAGATTTACACACGAACTCTAAAGTTGCAACTAGGATGCTGTCGGTGGGTACCTAACGACCAGCCGATATTGATCGCCTCATTGATGAAAGTGATCCGGCTGCCATGCATCACACTGGATCCAATTACTAGTTTACGAATGATTACTTAGGTACCTACGTAGCTTCTTGACAACACAAACTTACAATGTTGCGATAAGACAATAAGATAAGTTTAAATACGCACAGTATAAGTTTATATTTACCTTCAACACATTGTCATTGTCTAGTAGTGTCTTGTATATTACCACAAATCTAACTATCAATTTATTCAACGCTTATCTAATAATACAATAAAAACAACCACTTCAAGACACGTTGTTACCTACCTAATAGATATTTTTACTCTAAACGTGTTTTTACATAGGTATAATAGGTACCTACCTACTACAATAATTAGTCAAGGTGAATAAGCAAAAACAATAGTATAACTTTACGTTTCAAAATACATAGTTTAGCACGGTAAACGCAAGACCTAAGTACGGTGCGACCGAAGAGAGAATGCGTCCTTGACACATGTCAATGCGACAATGTCCACTAAAGATCAAATTCGCAGAACACGTATTCGTTTGTATAGAACTGACAGGCGTCAAGTACGCATTGTCTTCACGGTCGGACTGTAATTAGAAATAACAAATAAATCAATATAATTATTTAATCTTTGCATTTGTTTCCCAGCTATCATGGCGGCGCTGTTCAACCTGAACCAGCTAATTGATATGATGTCCATCGGAACACTCCTAGCTTACACCATCGTCGCTACCAGTGTGCTTATTCTCAGGTAAAAACTTTAAATCCTTCAATATTAGTCCACTTTAGGCAAGCTATCGTCTTTGATGCTATGGTATATTCGGTCGCATTCCAAGGGCCTATTTATCTCACCTACTGTTCTGCAGTATAAAAAACCCTCAATTTAGTTAATTGAAGAAAAGGTACCTATCATCTGCAAACAAAATATTACTGTATTTTGGCATACCAGATAGATAGGATATATCTGGTCTGGGGGCTTACCACCAGCAGGGCAGAAGTTGAACTGCACTGTTTTTTTGTTCTATGACTTAGCACAAGCAGTGCAGTTCAATTTCTGCCCATGCTATAAGAGCTAGTGGTAAGCCGCCTGGTATCTTATATACCTATCGAATAAAATTCATCTGGAAGTAAATAGATATTAATAGGGAAGCAGAATCTACTTCGACTACATCCTGCTAAAATTGGCAGTTATTTAAAAACTCGAGAGGTGTCAAGGGACACCCGGATGGAACGAAGTTCAAAGAGAGAGAGAGAGACAGACAGAGAAACACGCGCACGCCGCACGGCTATACAAATATAGCAAAAAGTGTCGTTCCAACTTTTGGTCTTAATTTTTTCCGTCTAGCCCCCTTTCGCAACGCGCGATAAGGAACTTCATTCCAATAGAATATTAAAACTCTTCTCATCTTCCAGATACGAAGAAGAGTCAACGATCCAGCTGCACGCCACCAAGCCTGCTCCGGAGACGCCCTTCAGCGTGTTCAAGCAACTGTTCAACCTGCTAGGACTAAAGTACCCCACGCAGCTGTCCTACACCATCGCCAAGTGGACTATCCTTATATTCTGTAAGTATTTGTTTTACCTGCCTTTTTATAATACCAGCCTATTATTGTTCTACAGCAGCGCTAAGGCCTCTTCTCATACGGGCTTGCTCAAGGCGGGTTGGCGATTTCGGACTTATATTTTTATAGACTACTAGCTGACCCCGCGAACGTCGTACCGCCATATTTCTTATTTATTTTTTTCGTTTCTTCTATAATCAATAAACCTTGTCCTGACAATAACAAACAAAAAAAAAAACAATTATCCAATTTGGTGCAGTCGATCGGAAGTTATGAGTTATTATACATTTCGGTGATAATTTTTTTTTTCATATAGATTTAGCGGATAAAAGACAATTAATTTTTAGTAAAAAAAAATTGTCTTTCATTTGGTTTATTTCACTCGAAGTGGAACGTTTGAACACGAATCAAAACTGAACCGTTCCAAAGATGTTGGATTTCGGAACACGCCTACCGAATAAACTAAAAATTAAATGAAAGTAGAAGATGAATTTTCATTCTTATGTAATATTTTTTATCGGTGTCGTGTAAACATAAAATGAAATTAAAATTATAATATACAAGCTGCCGGTCGATTCTGTATAAATCTCACCGTGAAAACTTAAGTGAAGTGAGCTTGACGTGAGTTGTCAGTAGTGTCAATCCCTGGCATTATTTGGAATGACAGCTCACTCCACGCTCACTTCACCTAAGTTTTCACGGTGAGATGGTTACAGAATCGCACTGCTGTTGTTTTGCATCCTCGTCAAATTTCAGGATGCTGTTATGAAAGACATAAATAATCAAATAAAATTACGATCCCTGGTAAATAATGAATACATACTTGTTTTTTTAGCTATTTAAGTTTGACAGTATTTCAGAATACACCACTTTCAAAAAACAGAATCGCTTTATGGTATCGTATAAGCGGCCGCGTTTTTATGTGTGTGTAAAAGGGCTATTACAGTGCGGTCTCACACAGGCCGCGTTTTAAAATGCGTGTCCACAAATGCCGATTTCCGAAAATTAGAAAAAAAAAACCTACTTATTTTATTCAGTAGCATAGTTACTACCTTGAATTTGACGACGATGCAAAACGACACCTTGTATTAGATAGATAGCGCCTTCCAGTGGTGCTAGCGGCGTGCTCAATTAATATTATTATTATAATACTAAATGAGAACAAAATTGAACTCGTGAGAGAAGCTAAATTCTTGGGAATACACATAGATGACTCATTAAACTGGAAAAAGGAACTAGCAGCCATTGATGCATCTATATCATCTGCGTGTTATGCGTTAAGAATCCTTCGAGACGAAATTGACATTAAACATTTAAAAATCGTATACTTCGCGCTAATTGAGTCCAAATTAAGATATAGCATACAATTATGGGGGAACAGTTACAATTATAACTGCCAAAGAGCTTTTGTCCTTCAAAAAAGAGCTATACGTACCATTGTCCGTATTTCACAAAGAGAGAGTTGTCGTCCACATTTCTTAGATTTAAACATCCTTACAGTACCCAGTCTCTATGTTCTTGTCCTTCTGACTAATCTTAAAAAGTACATACATGAATATGAGACAGATGAGGAAAGACTGGTTAGAGAGGCCACACGTAGGAAGGAATTGAGAAATAAGATTCATCCTCACTTCAACATTGTGAAGCACAGTTCACAATATCAAGCAGTGCAATTATTCAATAAGTTACCACTACACTTAAAAAGCTTGATCTATACATCTGCATTTAAGACAACGCTTCAAGCATTCCTACTAGATAAGTGTCTCTACTCTGTTGACGACATGTAATATTATGACCAAGCGTTTTCTCGTGTCAACACGAGTATATATTATAAGTTATGTTACTAGAGCTGACTGAAATTATTATTATTTTTTTTTTTTTTATGAATGATATAGACATTATTTTTAAATGACAAGTTTATTATGATTCCTATTACCTATTATTAATTTGAGTTGACATTGAACTATTTATTTTTATTGTAATTTTTAAATGTTTTCTATTTCTAATCTATAATCCTTAATGAGTTGACATTGAAAATTTTATTGTAGGTAATTTTTAGTTGAGTTATGTTGTTAATTTGTAAATGTGTTAGGTACTTGTTAAATGATTTCTATTTATAACCCTAAATCCTTAAATTCATAATGAGCTGACATTGAAAATGTTATTGCAGGTAATTTTAGTTGTTATGTTGTTTTTTTTTTTTTTTTATGTGTTTCTTGTAGGTATTATGAATGTTAATGTTTTTTTTTTTATTATATTTATCTTAGGGAACGATTTCAAACACAATGTAAATTGTTTGTGAATAAATAAATGAAAATGAAATGAAATTTCGTTATAGAGGAAGAGGAACTTTTGTGCAAAAATTCATGCTTTTAGACGTAGGTAGCGGCTATGCGTTGACTGTCAGTGAATTAATTTAAGATTTTGATTTGTTTTATATCTACTGGTCCGAATTCAAAGTTTTTATTATTATTATTATTTTGATAAACTAATAAAACTTCCCTGTGTTTCCAGTCCTGGTGGCGATGGCGACGTGCTCGCTGCTGCGCTGGGAGATGGCGGCGCCGGCGCTGGGCGCGCTGGGCGCCGTGCTGCTGCTGCTGCTGGTGGTGCTGTACCGCCAGCCCCGCAACAGCGTCGAGAACCTCTCCTTTACGGTACGTATGTAAGGAGATGCGACGTACTTTTGTGGTTGCTAGTACTGCTTACTGCAGATGAACACTTAACATTAGAGGAACAAATTCCCGGTTTTTTAAAGAACAATCGTGTTCTAACGCCAATCTGTCAAAAACTGTACCTACCTACAGGGTTCTTGACACAAATTGGGTTGTAGTTTTAGAGCATGTTCAATTATGGGAATTGACCTTCAGGTAGGCTATCCGCCTGTTTCTAATTCATTAATAAACTTGGCATAGCAGAAAGCAAGGTGCAGTCTGAGAATTCCCACAATTGAGTCTTAAGTAACACCCAAATTCAATAATGCTTTAATAATAAAAAAATACAAACATCCGAATTTAGAACCTCGTCCTTTTTTAGAAGTCGGTTAAATTAAATATTTTTTTAATTATTTCATGTGACAATAAAAGGGCCTGTCGATTGTGGCGCCATCTACATAAAATCCTTATTCAAGATACTCGTGCAATAACCACTAGAACAGGGATGCTACAGCTAAGAACCCGACCTTGATGAAGGTCTGGACATCTAGTCATTTAATATCACGTCAACTGCTATAAATATTTTCTAACGTCTAAATATTATTACTGCAGGTTCCGCTAGTACCCCTAGTGCCATACCTGAGCGTGTGCATGAACGTGTACCTCATGGTGCAGCTGGACTATCAGACCTGGGTGCGGTTCATCATCTGGCTTGTCATTGGTAAGTTAAGCACTTTTGTTTAATAATTCTATTGCATTGAATCCTAGTATTCAATCAATCAATGCTGCACCTACTATCCTGCCCTCTGTAGGTATCTCAGAACATGCAGTCAACCTGACCTATGCGCTGGCGCCGACGACGCGACGCCGTGAAAGTGGCGAAGTTTTGGGCCATCAAGATCAGAAATACTATCGTGCCAGCGATACGAAAAAGAATAAGAATCAATCAAAGTTAGGCGCTAAATTTCTATTGTGTCTAAGATTGTAGTTACATAAATAGCGATGGCTAAATATCTGCAGGTTTGTTGATTTTGTCGAACAGTATAATATTCGCTGGATCGACAGACATAGGTAACTAGAATCGATTCTTCTTTTTTCTCGTCAGTTTTGACGTTCAATAGTGCCTTTTAATGGTCTAATTGAAATTTACGATTTGAGTTGGACTTCGACTTCGACAAAAAGAACATCGTTGAAAACATTACTAGGTAATCTCGAGGAAAACCAGCTGCTGGTTTATGAAGACATTGCCGTTTCCATAACGTCCATTTGTTACAACCTATTGTGAGCCTTATTTCAACTAGGTACAGTAACTTATTATGCCACTCTTTTAAAAACTTTTCATCCGTCTATTCCAGGCTACCTAATCTACTTCTTCTACGGCATCAGGAACAGCTCACTTTGCGAGAAGAGCGAACCGGCTACCACTAACGGAGTCATCGAGGAGAAGCGACAAGTGGTCACCACCAAGTTCTAACGCTGACTGACATACGTATTGTTTAGCCATATTAGTGTACAATCTAAGACTTTGTGGTCATTAGCATCGGTAATGCAGGGGATATTTCTGATTTGTTAGGTATGATTTTCTGATCCATAACGATAGGAAGTGAGCTTTACGAATTTGCTTCTCATGTTTAAGGGTGTAATGTGGCGTCTGTGGCTATATTGATAGATGGATAAAGGGTGTACATCATCATAGCAAAGATTGTATTATATCGTACCTACCTACTATAAACTATTAACCGAGTTCCCGAACTGCAGATATGAGAGTGTATTGAATTGGCAAGTCCTAAAAGGCGAAAAGATGGCGGTAGCTTGTTAATTTGTTTGTTTTAATAGTCGTGTGTTAAAACGTGGCAGGATCATAAATTACCTTTACACAATAAGGTTTTGAAAATGTAAAGTATGAGACAAGGTGCATGCAGATTGCTCAATTGTTTCAATCGATGACTGCTCTTCCAACTTCAATTTAAGTTGTAAGTCAGATTTAACCGGTCGTAAAAGGCAAGCTAATCTGTGAGCACCTAAGACTAAGCAGTAAGTTAGGCAGAGTAAGATTTGTGTCTATTTGATAGGGATTGAGAGTGCTTATTACAGGGTTTGTAGGACCGATTATGTTAATGTTAGAATTGACTACACAAAGATAAAAAATTGAATTCAGACATGATGAAACATGTAAGCGTACAAGTTAAAATGAAGTGATTTTTGAAAGGCAACTGTTACTTATTTCATAAATAAGTAAGTACTTATAGGATTTTGGCAGACTTCATTGTAAAACATAGTTATTTAGATAAGAAAGACATCCAGTTACAATTTAAAAATATATAATTATAGAAGAAATATTTTACTGTGATTACGTAGGTAATTACCTAACCTACCACAATTACGTGCCTACTAGTTCGTTTTTTAATCCCAGAGACTAATCTGTATTTTAAGTCTTTTGTGTTTGCGTTTTTTTTTTTTGTTTAAAAGATTGACATTACACCTGTCAGATTAAAAATCTCTCTCTGGGATTAAAAAAAAAACGAACTATACCTATTTTGTTACTTATGTACCTATTCTAAAGTTTGTGAAATTTAAAATCAACACATTTTGTTGTTGAATATTATAAGAATATAAATGTTATATTGCTGCATTTACCAATAAAATACCAGATTGGGTTCCGAAACCCAAATTCAAGAGGGCCAGAGAACCATTTTGACTTTAAAATAATTTGACATTCCATTTATTTTACTTTTACTGTACAATATTTGTTTTAATTAGCTGTAGCAACATCGTCATTGGGCCATCCATAAATTACGTCACTCGGATTTCATTATTTCTGAACCTTTCCCACGTGGATGCCATATTTGGTCATATTTGTGTGACCCCTGAAGTGGCGTCACTTAAGTATTAATAATATCTATACAGTTGGCAAAATTTTGAAGTTTTCCGTTAGAGTTAAAGTTTTAATACTTTAAATTTATACATGTGACGTCACGATGTCACACTTTGATGACCCCTCCCTACCCCTTAAGGTGACATAAATTATGGATGGCTAGATTAAAAAAAAAATACTGTGTAAGAATAGGTAGTTGCCATGTAGGGCTTAAAAAAGTAGAAATGTTAGAAAAAAATCTAAGGATATAAAAAAAAGTTCAAAACGATGTTGTTGTTGTTTATGATATTGTGTACTTTAGACGATAAGTAGATGAACTATGTTGTGATAGATGTGTGATCGACAAGCGTTAGATTAATAGGAACTTGGTCATTTATAAGCATCGTTTTTTATTGTGCAAGAATTTTATTGTCCAACGGTTCCTTTATACCATTGTGCTCTGTGCACAATTTTTTTTTAAAATAATTCCATTCGCCTGCGGATTGCGGACTGTCTAACTACGAATCCTAGATAAAGATTCGGTTTTTTATTATTATTTATAATCATGTTTCATCATTCTCCCAATTTATTTGGGTCGCCGCAACTTGTCTTTCCATACTTTGTATTAGTCGTCATATTATTTATAATATTACAATGTTTATAAGTGACCAACATATAAATTTAACTTATTAGCTATAATTAATAAAATACGTACGTTTAAGCATTAACAAACTGTGATTTATTGAATGAGTCGACTTAATTATTATTTCAGAGAACGATTAAATGATTGCAACTTGCCTAATTGGTTTTGTTATTTGTTTAATTTTTATAATTGAGATTATTTTATTATTATAATTTCTGCCACTGCGACTTTGTCTCTCGGAATCGTGACACTTTACGGGGCTTGGTCCTATTATGTTTTAAAAAAGAAAATGGCGGACAGGTAGAAAACGCCAGGCTCCATATAAACATCTTCAATATTCTTAAAATATATACTATGAAACTCGGCTATTGCTGACTATCCCTTTACTTAGTAACAGAACTATCCAGTTCCAAAAACCCTACATACAAATTCAAACTCACAAAGGAGGACCGAACCAAATGATGACGACCATAAACAACCAAACACGTGCATTTTACGAGTACTATAGACCAACAACTACTACGGCGGTTCATTCCAAAGCTATTTGAACTCGTTAAGACATATCTTAAGAGTCCACGCTCGATGGGTTTACTAGTAGCCATTCAAAGGTTCTGTTATCTAGCTTCCTGGAGGCCTACCACGACCTCTTAACGCGATCCATTTTAGGACCTAAACTGAACTGTTCGTCTAATTCGTACCATGACGTCAGTTTAACGATTCAATTTAGGCCACGCCATCTGACAGCGATTATCCCAAACTGAGTCGCAAATTTTGGTTTCATTCATTCAATTTTGTACTGTGTTTGGTACCATAACGTC
Source organism: Apamea sordens (assembly GCA_945859715.1). Lineage (NCBI taxonomy): Eukaryota > Metazoa > Arthropoda > Insecta > Lepidoptera > Noctuidae > Apamea > Apamea sordens. Next base: position 19,690,579 of record OX243998.1, on the reverse strand, counting down.
CATAGAGCAGCCCAAACTGAAACGCTAACTGTCATGGTCATCATGGTAGGCATCCTGGTCAGTCATCAGGTAAAATGAACAGTACTCGTTGAGACACATCTTGTGAGCACACACTCGATATGTTTACTAGTAGTTATTCAAGAGTTCTGTTTTCTATCTTCTCACCAGCTCGATAGTACCATGTTATCGTATTATCATCAGAATGCATGCATTTACAAAATATTCAAACTTAGACCACTAGAAGTGATTAACTATACAAGGGTTCCATTATTTACCGTCCAGGTACGTCCTACGAAACATCGCCAAAACTATTTCACACAGCAATTTGAAATAAACCGCCATAGTACTCGTAGTTATTGTATTATAATAAAATACCTGTCTAATGATGACATGGATGTGATTGTTGTTGTTGCTTAGACCAGTTTCCATATTTTTTTTAGATTCTTTTACCGCTTTATAAAGTTGGTATAGAAAAAAAAACAAAATTATTATATTAATGCATATTTTTATTTTAAAATTTTACTGTTACATTTTTTAACTCGCTGTTTCACAGCCAATAAGCCTTTAAGTACCTAAAACTATCTCCAGAAGTTAAAATTTTACAAATATAATTTGATTCAGCGAAATAAAAATCCAAATGACCTTGACCTTGGAAGTAAGAAACCAATAACAAAAAAAAAGTAAAGCGGTGTCGTGGGACACCTGGTTGGCACGAAGTTCCTTTCAGTGTAAGTTTAAGTTACATACCAGGCATGATAAAACATAAATTAACAACGTTTGAGAGTAACTAAGTGAAAAAAAGTTTCCTTAGTTTTTTTATGTTAATAAAAGTGCTGCTAGTGCGCATCCCGCACGTCTATACTACAGAAAGACATACGCTTGTAAACACACCAACACACACTATAACAACTGTCGTGACGGTCAAAATATTTACCTTTTCGGTTTAACTCTCATTCGCCAAGCGTGCATAGTATAAACGTACGATAAGAAACTTCGTTCCAAAAATATGAGTCGATAACTTGTTTCACTACTGTTATGTAATCAAAATATTAAAGCAAAAGCAAGCCTTAAATTATAGGAATTACAATGCAATAATTATGACAATATTTTTACGAATATACGCCAGGAGATAGCAAATTATTATTACTAACATAATTTAAACACAGCTAAAGTACTAAGTACCAAATAAAAATACTAATAACGAAAATGATATAAAATACTTTGGCGCAATACGTTATAGGAACCTAATAACATCGAGATTCTATTGTTAAAAAACTATATTATGCACCATGTGTGTGCATAATATTATCTTGCGCAAGTTGAAGCCTGCAACTTACTTGCACAGTGTAAACATTCACAGCAAGTAGACTTGTTCAGAGTAACATTCACTGCCAGAAGTCATGCACAGTGTAAACATTCGTTGCAAGTAGAATTGCACAGTGTAAACATCCTTAGCAAGTAGACTTCCACAATGTACAGATTCAGAGTAAGTAGACTTGCTGTGAGCTGTCAAAAATACTTTCAGACATCAACCTGTGCAAGGCAAGTACAGAAGCATATAAGGGTAATTAAGCTCTTAAACACATAATTAACTGGGAACAGCCAGAAATTACAAATCAAGACATAGTTATTAACCACTATTATTACATAAAATTACATATTCATCAAACCATTTAGTCACATTTTCACAACATACAGTATCATTCTTATTTTCCAGACATGTTAAGTAAACAATATACTAATCATAATCCTATGAAACCAACGATTACCTACGTATCTACGTGATTTATTTCACGAATGGTCCTCTACCACGCGACTGGTTAATATAAGGATGCTTAAGTGTGCAAGACCGCTTATCAAGCTATAATTAAGTTATCATTAAATCTATAGTTAATACTTAGTAGCGCACTTATACAATAGGCCGCATGACAGTGGTAACACTTTGACCTTGACCTTGACTCGCGTAGTACGGAGTTTCAATAGGATAATGACCGATCCTATATTTTACAGACCGGTATTGGTCAAAATTAAGACACTTGTATATTTACCAATAATGAAGCGAAGACCACATAGCTTTGCATAGTAGACCCTCTCATATGGAAGTAGCTGTCACAGGTAAAGTTAGCTTAGGAATCTATTTTTATGCCGTTTGGCAATAAAACGCTACCATTGGTAAGCAAAACGATTCGTTATTGTTTATGGGAACCGAGCATAAGAGGCCAGGTTTTACTGGTGATGTTATCACTGACGTGGGGCCTACTGTACAATGTACTTCACCTTAGGCACTACTCTAAAATACATAATAAATACATATTTCAATTAAATACTTAGGTACACTCAATTCATTATTGTCGATTTTATATAAGGCATAGATTGGAAAGCTGAAATACTTCAAGCGTCAAACATCCTCCTAGCAATATTGAATTAAGTACATTTAAGAATAGACAATTTTTTTAGAAGTATTGATACACAGAGACTACTGCATTTAATTCATATTCCATGCTGTTAAGTATGTTCGAGCCGTTTGGGTTGAAACACTAGAGCCCATCTGATAGCCCACTTGGTTTTTTAAGACATCGCGAAGCGGTTGGTCGACTCTTCACGTGACCAAAGCGCTAGCCTTTTTTTGGCTAAAGAATCAACATCGCCATACAACGTGGCAATACTGCCAGCCTTTTGGGCACATTTCCTGTTGACAGCGATGCAGACGAATTTTTTGATGTCTTATGATTCTTTTCCCTCTTTTTTATTTACATGTATATATTATTATTAATATTATTTTAAGACAGTCGAGTTGACTTCATAATTATATTTTCCATAGACGAGAATTACATTATGTTAAATTAAATTAATATATTTAATGCTGGTTCCATACAAGGTGTAATGTAATTAACTAAAAACCTTTACCGCTAACGCTGTTAATATAACTCGACAAAATGATTTGTTCTCGCAATTTCAGGGTTGTTGTCCCATAGTAATAGTTGTTCATAATGATAAGTACAATGACCCTTTAAGAGGTTTAAGTTATTTCAATTACACCTTGTAGACAAAGGCGGTATTTCTCTTTATTTTGACTGACAACACGCAGTCCAATCGTATATTCATTTATCATTTAAAATCGCTCTTTAGTATTGTGTTGATTATGTTACACGTGGTTTATACTTGACCTTGACCTTCAACAAAAAATATTCAAGTATTTGCAAACGCAACATCTTACATTTAATTTTATAATAAATGCTATAATTTAAAAAAAAACCGTTATAAGGAAATAAGAATGTGTTTAGTAACTTTGATAAAGTATGAAGGACATTTTTGTACTTACAACAATATAAGGATATTTTGGCGCGTGGTCAAAAACTAACGCAGCATCTTGTTTTTCTATACTATTTCTGTGGCAATAACTCAAATGTTTACCAAAACAGGCCCCCTATCAAAAGCATTCAGGCGCCGAAAGATCCTTGCAGCACTACACATATTTTGATTTACTGTTTTGACACTAAAGCATAACAAGCAAGCTTTTTAATTTCCTTATAGCCACGTGAAGCAAACAGGTTTATATTAAAATGCAACAATTACTAAAACTACCGAATTAAGTTAATGTTCTTAAACGTCATATTAATATCAGATGTGAACACGTTTTTAGAGACGCGTTTATTTAAATATTCAAAGCATAGGCGAAAATATGACGGGTTTTATTCCGGAAATAATAAGCAATTCAACTATAGTTCATATATTAATATAAATAAGCCTTAAGTATTCGTAATTAGTAAACCTTGTAAAAATAAATCTAAATGAATATTATAAAGGTTTAACCCGAACATTGATATATGACCTTGACCTTACGATATTAGGGTCGGCCAACACTAAATGCAGCCTCAGGGCTTGCCCGATATTAAAGTGGCTGAATACTTCTCCCAGATAATATTAAGTCATTCACCTATAAATAACACTAACTACGAGTATGATACAGGCTGTAAAAAGACCCAATACAAAGCCGTCATCTACGCATTCTGTACATCAAACTAAAGTACTTGTTTTCGGTATGAAAAATCACTGTTTACGGTAACTAGTTATAGTAAAAAAAAACCGGTCAAGTGCGAGTCGGACTCGCGCACCGAGGGTTCCGTACGAATTTGTAGGTATGTAACTACAAAGTTACGGTTTTCGCAATTTGTCCTTTATCTGTGCTATAAGACGTTGCTTCGTACCAAATTTCAAGATTCTGAGTTCACGGGAAATACCCTGTAGGTTTTTTTCACTCTTGACCTCAATCCAGCCCAGAGGCAGGGATGAGATCTACGGTGGAACGAGCTTGCCCAGAAGAAGCCTATTCACTCTCGCCTTGAAGAGATTTTGATTCCCTTGCGAGTGTCGAAAATTTGCAGAAATTTGCGGCATAAACGGCTGTAGCTTTTGATTGCGTTGGCTTAGAAGTTTGATTTTTTCACAGCTCCAAGGGTCTTGACAGACAGACAGACGGACGGACGGACAACAAAGTGATCCTATAAATAAGGGTTCCGTTTTTTCCATTCGAGGTACCGAACCCTAAAAATGGCCATTTTTTGCCATTTTTAAGGTTCCTAGTTGGAAGTTTGACATTCAATATTTTCGTAACCAGGAGTTATAGTCCAGTACAAAAAGAGTTAAGTATATCTAATTGGTAGATTTTGTTTTTATAAAATCTTGTTACGCCTACACACTACAATACACTTAAAATTATCAGCATCAATACTGGGCATCAAAACAATTTTTTCTAAAAACTAAATGCTGGAAATAAAAGACACAACAGTACTTGTGGGACTGACGACCCGTTCTTCTTCGCAGGCGTCAGGTTTGGGTGCCGGTTTAGGTATTTGTCAGCCGAGGGCATGCGTCAGACCGTTGTTCAACAAGGCAGTCTGACTATCGTTGTGTAAGTCAGCCAACTGAACTGTGTCGATTTTGCGCTTGCGTTCTGAGCTGTTCCACGCGCCGTATGTCGCGTAGATTATGAGACCTGGGAATAAAGAGGTCGGTTAGAAAGGATGCAGTTTGCTTTTGTATATGTCTGCATGAGCGGCGGAATATTGGTTCAAATTTACATTTCTCAATTTTTTTTATTAAGTTGCTCGTACTAATAAAACCCCAGATGGACCTGTAATTGTGGACATTCAATTGTACACACAATTGTGGATACATTTAATGTCATTATAAGATTACTATCAGTGTAAGTTGTAGATAGCTTGTATTCCATGTACTAAACGTGGATTCATTTCAAAGTGCTACTTGTGGAAATTCAACTCTTGACCTGCCAGACCCCATTACATCTTAACCTATGAGCTATTGCCGCGTATAATATTTTTGAAATGTGTTACACGTAAACAATAATATTATAATAAATATTTCAATAAATATGACCTTGAATCACAATAAATGTGACCTTGAATCATATCATTATTTTGTACAGTAATAAGTATTTTTTTAACTGTTACGTACTTTAACCCTTTTTTTTTGACCACCTTGAAACTCAAACATATAAACTATTCGAACCTACTTAAGAACATTGAACTGAATAAAAAGTGATAAAGTAAGTATTTATAAGAACATAAGGAACTTTTTATATCATCAGGAAGTTACAGCCCATGAAAATGACTACCAATCAATAGATTACTAATATGAATATATCTCTTTCAGAATCGATAGAAAATTCCGCAATTATAAGGCTGTGTGTGACATATGGGCAGACGGAAGTGACGAAACCCTAAAAATATAGTCACCCATTTCTTGATTGACGGAAGCAACCACAACTTGTCCTCACAGTTCCGGTAATCCTCGAGGTTATCAACCACAAGCAAAAGGCACGGTGATAAAATATTAAGAGTGACATGTTAGAACCATAAAGTGGTCACTCTAGGTTACATGGACAAGGACGACCAGGCCCTAGAGAGGACTGTAAGCGGTTGAAATATGCAGATAAATGACGTACAATTAAAAATAATAACTACTGTTACCGTAGTAATGACGTAGATTTTGTACTTTTAATAATATAGTGGCATGTCAACTGGCATAGGCTACTTGAGAGTTATAAGCCGAATTCGAACAAAGATTAGATTAGCAATAAATTGACCGTCATGAAAGAATGTATCATTCAGCGTTTTAAGAGAGGCTGACCAGTTTTCTGAAAGGTAGTAATTGCTGCCATTGCATCGCTTCACAGACAACTGTAATTATACCCAGGTATTGCCGATGCATTATTGAACTCAAAGACAGGTATTTTTGAAGTGAAACTTCTTAGGCGGTGATTCCATCATTGGACGAGAATTTAGAAGGAGAATGACCAAAAATCGTGCCAAAACGTCTCATGCATCAAGATCAAAATATTGTAGTTATTATTTTCATATTTTTTTACGACATTACACGTCGAGGATTTGATTTTTGAAAAGGGAATTTAATTTATTGTTTTATTGCCTTAACATGACGTTCCGTTTCAAATGATATGATTAATATAACCTTGAATTTTGATAGTCATGATTCAGTCTTTCAAAAAAAAAAAAAAATACTTTGCCGATTCTACATTAATTAAAAATAACTAGAATATAATAGAATACAATTTTTATTTAAACTATAATCATTTTTTAGAGCAATAATGGCCGCTCATGTATGACATGTCAAACAAAATAAAGTACCTAGTTTTTAGGTTATTTCGACATTTTTGAAAATCACTGATACCCGGGTTTCGTTTACAAAAATAACTTTTGTAGGAGTTAATATGATAAGTGTAGTCTATAAAAAACAAAGTTTGAGTTTGATGCAGCAAGGTACGGGATTATTATGATTTATTTAAACTGTAGGTAATCAAGTAATATAAAAACATATTTTTACAACAAACAAACATAATTATTCTATTAACTATTTACGCATTTCAAGTTTGTGCGCGCTACTTTTGAAATGTATTTATTAAAATTTTATTTATTGATATTATTTATTAATCACAATTTGTACAAGAATAGAATAGACGGCGACCCCCAAACTAGGCATTAGGAAGTCAGGAAATGCAACTCAAAAAGTTGTATGCAACTTAGAGATAAATTATTATTGAAATATTAATAAAATTTAAAAAGAACGGATGTATCGTGACGAGGTAGAATTCAAATTCTTTGTTAATAATAAAGTAACAAGCGTCTAAACAAAACATGTTTTTTATGTTTTGCACAGAAATAGGTCGCACAGTATATAAGACGAGGAGCGCATACGTTCGCCTTTATTTAATACGGACTAAGCGAACGTGAAGAAACTCGTTCGGTAAAAATAATATGAACTTGACTTCAAAATGAACCGCGTATATTTGGGACTTGTGATCGTTGCTAGTGGAGTTTTAAGCCAGATTCCCACACATATGAAATGGAGAAGGGAAATGCTAGAAGAAGCTAAAATGACCTTCAGCGAAATTGCAAACAAATATGGCCAGAAAGCAGAAGAATATGACGTATTGTCTGAAGGGGGATATATCCTGAAAGTGTTTCATATTCCTGGAGACAGGACAAGACCACTACTCTTCATACACGGCGCCGTAGATTCCGCGGACAGCTTCATCATGAGAGGAAATACGTCATTAGCTCTCGCGCTAGCCAGAGACAACTACGATGTATGGGCAATGAACTACCGAGGCAACAAATATTCTCGACGACACACCAAAATGGACCCAGATTCCGACCCAGACTTCTGGAATTTCAGTGCCCACGAAATAGGATACTACGATGTACCCGCTAGCATAGATTTCGTTCTGAACAAAACAGGAGAAGAAAGATTGAGTGTCATCGGATATTCGCAAGGGACAATGTCAATGTACGTTCTAGGAGCATCGCGACCAGAGTACAATGACAAAATTAAGATTTTAATATCTTTGGCACCAATATGTTTCCTACAAAACACAGGACTGTTTACGTCCCTTATTTTACAAATGGCGCCGATTTTGAACATTGGCCTCCAAGCTATAAATAGTGATGAACTTGTCGGCCACAACTCAACATCCAAAGCAGTAATAGACGAAGTATGTAACCAAAAATACTCAGGCTATCAAACATGCCTTATAAATGGCCTGTTCCTCGTGACAGGAGCACACGCCGACGAAATTGAACCGGAGTTCCTTCCTATCATACTAGGCCACTTTCCAGCCGGGACTTCAAGGAAGAATTTGAATCATTTAGTGCAGATAAGTCAGAGAAAGACATTTTCCAACTACGATTATGGGGTAGCAAAAAATATGGCAAAATACAAGACCCCAACACCGCCAGAATATGACTTGAGTAAAGTGACGATGAAAGTAGCGCTGATTGTCGCGAAGAATGATAAGATATCTACCATCAAAGATGTCGACCTGCTAAGGAAGCGACTTCCCAATGTGGTCGATTACAAGGTGATGAAGAATAGTGCTTTCAATCACGTTGATTATGTTTGGGGAAAGTCTACCCACAAGACATTGTTTCCGCATGTATTTAAGATTTTGAATAAGTATAATAGATGAACGGTCCAGTTTAAGGAAACTGGTATATTTTAGGAAAATAAATACTTATATTGAATTGTTGACAGTTGAAGTGGCGGAAATCCGAAACAAGTGAAGATTTTGATGAACTTTATATAATTCATAGTGACATTGTATGCTAGATAACCAAAGGAGAGAAAGAGCGAAATATGTGTTGTTTAATGAAAAAATCTGATAATGTGACAGTTGATGACATTTTTTTACAAAAACAGTGAAGATATATTGTTAAAATGATTTGTGTTAAGACGACGTCTCGCACACGACAAGCAGGTGTGGTAGTAGTGTAGTTTTTTTTTTTTCATTAATAAATTAGGTGTGTATTTATATAAATTGACTAATTTTTCAATAGTCAGATAACTTGTGGCCTAAAAAGGCCACTTTAAGCAATACCTCTAAAAGCTATTCATTTCCTGAATTCTCAGCAGATCATTAGCAATTCCTCTAATTTTCGTAAAATTTCATTTCATATTTGATGTAAACATTGCCGCGTGAATAAAATAAACACCGTAATTTTATCGGTAAATTTTTTATTAATCAGTTTTTTATTTTTTTATTTCTACAGTTTAAATGTTATTTAATTGTGAATATTGTGATATGGATTGCACACAGATCATATTATGAATTGTTAGTTTGTGACCATTTTACGATTTTTAATATGATTCATATTGTTATCCTATTATGATTCTGCTAAAGTGGCCCTTTTAGGCCCCCTTATATCTAAAGAATGAATATGACAGTTTGACATATTTTCTGTACAAAAGCTGTCAAACCGCAAAATTAATTCCGCAGCTAAAAATTATCTGACCATTGAAAATCATCTGAACAGGTGATAACTCTAATAAGACAAAATACATTACATTCCAAGCCAGTCTGAACATGTTATTTCCGCAACACAGTTCTATTTTCGTACCTTGTTTTAATTTTAATCCGTAAAGACGATTAAGTTAATAATAAAACTCTTAGAGGCCAGCCGGTCTATTCTGTAAAAATCTCACCGTGACGACTAAGGTGAAGTGAGCTTGTAGTGTCTGCTGTCATTCCAACTGATGCTTGGGTTTCAATAGTGCCACTACAAGCTCACTTCACCTAACTTTTCACGGTGATATTTTTACAGAATTGATCGGCAGTTTATCTGTGAGCGAGAATGTTAAAACAATTGTTGATAAATAAAACTTTAGGCACGATATCTTTGTGTTAATCTTTTAATAACATCGTGTAATTATATTATAATGTAATTACTTATGTTTGTGTGCAACTGTGACTTCCGTGTTAAAAAAGGATGAGCAATGATTATTTATTATTTATAGTTTTACTCTTGACCTTTAATGAAACGTAGTCCTTCCACAGTTTTAGGTAACCAGTCCACTTTAGCCACCCAAATCCATAGTCTAATACCGTTATTTCCATATCCTGCAACAGTCCTACACCGACCGGGGGGTTGTCCTTTTGTGTGCACTTGCATAGTGCGTACAGGGATAATCATCGGTTGGTACCTCATTTCATTGAAAGCATCTAACGGGCCTCTGCGAGTTGGCTTCGGCCCCTCGTACGCCTACCAAAAGTCCGGGACCGGGGTCTCGAGATATGTCAGACATAATACAAGTTTTTAAAGTTTGAATCAGTCTCTGAAATCGGTTCTGCCTTTAATTATTTCCGATTATAATTATTATGCAAAAAAATCCGGAAGAAAACAACGCATCACGAAATACAACCAATATTATTAGCAATAAAAATTAATATAAATTGAGGTCAAAGTTAATGTATTCGATAAAACGTTCGACGTTAGCTGTGACGTTCACCTCATTGAATTTTAGAGTCAATGGCGGTTGTTGACACTAAAAATAAGGCTGATTTAATTTAAAGATATTTATGGACGAAATTTCTAATATCGCGATTTGGCTATAGGTTGTGAATAGTAACAGTGGGAACAGAACTCGCGAAAGAAAATACAAAGATGGTGCCATCAGCATTAAACAATGAATGGTACGCTTTATTCGAGCGCCCGTGCACAGGTTCGAGTTCAGGTTTACTGAAATCCTACTAATATTATAAACGTGAATGTTTGTGAGGATGGATGGATGGATGGATGCTTGTTTTTCTTTCACGCAAAAACTACTGAACGCATTTGGAAGAAATTTGGCACACAGATAGTTTATAACCAGGATTAACACATAGGATACTTTTTATCTTGTTTTTTTCACGGGATTGAGACTTATGCGGGTGAAACCGCGGGGCGCTGCTAGTCATTTATAAAATATGTATTAAAATCTGTTAAGTTGACATACTATGACAAAACAATGTTTGTCACACGTCACCTACGGAGAAACTTACTTACTTGGGTTTCAGGAATACCTACTTATAGTAATGTGCAACCCACATTGATATTAATATCCATAAAAGAGTGCTTTGTTGTGATTCCTCTTTCTTTACTTTATAATAAACCATATTCCACGACAATCCCTAAAAAATAAGGTTCAAATAAACTTACCAGCAGCGATCCACACAGCGAACCTGAGCCACGTCATGTAGTCTAAGTTCAGCATGAGGTAAACGTTGATCAGGATGCTGATACCAGGCAGCCAGGGGACTAGCGGTACCTGTCACAAGGGAAATAACATAAATATCTACTTTAATTTATGGTGGACAAAGAGATTATGGATCGTTGTCCTCTATTTTACATTTCACGTACGCCTACATGGACACTTATTTATGGTCAATACAATTGGTCATTTTCAATGATAAGTAACTGGCCTATCAGCGAGATTCAAATCTATTGAATCAGGAGTTGGTGATGTGTAAACAGCAATCATTTTCTGCGTACTAAATTCTACATCGCAAGAGATAATATTAATGTGACACAGCTTTTTATTATACCTTTGTAAGTTATTTCTAAGACTTTATGTAAATATTTTACACATTGAATACTGAATAAAATATTATTATTATCTCCTTTATTTGAATGTAAATATAAATTATATTTTTAAATATAAAAAATATAAAAACATTTAAAAATATAAAAACATTTAAAAATATAAAAAATAGTAGCCCACCGGTATCGGGAACAGGGTCCAAGCTACCGGGCGTCAGGGCTTATTATTATTATTATAGCTGCTTTTGGCTAAGCAAAGCTTTGCTTGACGTTTAGCTTAATTAGCAAAAGGGTTCTCCTCCACCTCATTTTCTTTCATTCTTGTCTCTGTAAATAGGATAGGACTATCCCTTGGATACTAATGAGGTTTCGACATCTTTAGTCTCGGCTCTATTAGAGAATCAGCCTTGCCAGGTGAAAAAATCAGTCAGAATGTTGGTAGTAAGTAGAGCTACATTTTGTAGAATACTTACAGAGAAGGCCAGCTTCTTGTCAGACACGGGTTGCCGGGATATGGCGATGAGCGTGGACACTACGAGCACGGAGCCTGTGGCCAGCATGGCCACTGCGCCCGAGTGGCCGCTCAGGATCAAGTCACCGTACTGGTTTATGCTTGCCATCATTATGAAGCACCATACACCTGGACAATAGAAAAGATATTGTAAATATGTGAGATAGGTACTTGTAAATAAATCAGTACCATTATCATGACGACGATCAACGACGATCGACGACGATCATGTCGACGACACGGTTGGCGCAATGGCTGAGCGATCGACTGCTGCGCTGCGTGTCGCGGGTTCAATTCCCGCACGGAACAAATATTTGTATTGCCTACAGGTAGCTGTTCCGGGTCTGGCTGTTAGTGTATGTGAGTTTAAATGTTTGTAAACGCACTCACGATACAGGAGAAATTAAAAGTGTGGGGCAACGTTTAAAAAAAAAAAAGAATGATCATCAGCCTATAGCATAGGCCTCTCCTATTGCACGCCATTCAACCCGATTTTCGGCAACTCTCATCCAGCTGCTACCAGTTAAGTACCATATCACATACATACTCGTATTGTACTGAACTGTCAATGGAATTGTAATTTTCATTTCATTGTTTGGCAGGTGCTATGTATGTGACTAATCATAATCAAAAAACTACTTTTTTTTATTGACAATGGGCTCACTCTTGACCTCAATCCAGCCCAGAGGCAGGGATGAGATCTACGGTGGAACGAGCTTGCCCAGAAGAAGCCTATTCACTCTCGCCTCACTTATACCACTAACAATTAAAATTGAACCTTACCTTCCATTTCATAACGCATAAATTGACTTTCACACTTTCCTTCCGAAGTGATTTAAAAAAAAAAAAAAAAAAAAAAAAAAAAAAAAAAAAAAAAAAAAAAAAAAAAACGACGACGATTTTATGACGATAATATTTCTCACTACTTTCCATACAAGTGACAAGTACAGCTTGGTGGAGAATGTGTGTCCGTCTGCGTAGACGATCTGTTCCAACGAGTTGCGGCACGAGAAGTTTATATTAAACAAACTTAATATGTATTAGTTACTTACCATACAACGTGACAAGTACGGACACAGTCATGGAACTGAGCTTGGTCGGCAACGCGTGTCTGTCTGCGTTGACGATCTGTCGCAACGCGTTGCGGTATGAGAAGTTAAGTGGCTCTTGTGTCCGGTGAGCGGGCTGGCTGTATTCGTACCTGAAGGTAGAAAGGTTTTGGAATTGTAGTCATGATCTATTCTTCCATAACTGTAGTAACAGAAATAAAGAATGCCTATAGCGGACGTTTACTTGGCGGCGTTGCTGTACTGTAGTATTTTACGGGAAAAAGTTGGGATCACAACACGTCAACATCCCATTAAACAAACATAGTATGATACTGCCACACGGCAACAGAAAAGGACCCCATCATTATACACTAAAATATCGTTGATTGTATGTTTCTTACCTCAGTAATAGTACACAGGACGCGACCATAGAGTAGGCTAGCAATGTACCAATAGACATCATGTGGATTAACTGCTCAAGCCGGAAGATCATCGCCAATGTGCCTGCAAAAAATAACCTAATTAACCATATTTTCTTCTAAATAAATCTTAATTTCAGCTAGGATTTTAAAACTGATTTATTATCTAGATACATGCGATAATCGCGTATTGAGACTTTATCGAATTCCAAAGGTGACGAATTTATACATAGTAAATTAGATTTACAATTTCACTCAATGTACCTAGCCTTTTCCCAACTACATAATTATGTTGGGGTCAGCTTCCAGTGTAACCAGAATACCAGCATCTTACGTAGAGCGACTGCCTATCTGACCTCCACAACCAACTTAATGGGTAATACGATACCCGTCGGTAAGACTTGTTGTCAGACTTTTGGGCTTACGAGTACCCATAACGACTATCAGAAATCTACGAAGGACATCAGACCCTTCCTCGATGGTCACCCCCACGAGCCGACCGCGGCAAGTGTGGCTTAACCTTCGACCGAGCCATGCGGCTGTTATTATTTAGCCACGAGCCCCTCAGTTTTACAATTTCAGTAAAAGTTGAAAAATATTACTTTCGGTAGTCTAAACAGACTAAACCACCAAAAATCTACACGGTGACTATGTTCATACACAAGGCACAGGGCTACATAAATCATTACCAGTAAACAGCCCCGCGATCATGGTGCCAATAAGCGGCGTCTGGTACTTCTCGCTGACCTGCCCCATGAACCGGAACAGCAGCCCGTCCGACGACATCGCGTAGATGATGCGCGGCAGCGGAAACACGGCGCCCAGCAAACTGTACGAAGACAACTTATTGTGATTCAAATATGTGAAATATTATTTACTCAACATAAAACGGCAATCATACGGAACCTAAAGATAAAATTAGACAAAAATATCTCTATAATAATATATAGAGATATTTTTAGACAAAAATAGTTAGTTAGTAGTAGTTGTTAGTTTTTAGATATCTCTCTCTCTCTCTCTCTCTCTCTCTCTCTCTCTCTCTCTCTCTCTCTCTCTCTCTCTCTCTCTCTCTCTCTCTCTCTCTCTCTCTCTCTCTCTCTCTCTCTCTCTCTCTCTCTCTCTCTCTCTCTCTCTCTCTCTCTCTCTCTCTCTCTCTCTCTCTCTCTCTCTCTCTCTCTCTCTCCGTCTTTCTCTCTCCTTTCTCGTCTTTCTCTCTCTCCTCGTCTTTCTCTCTCTCCTCGTCTTTCTCTCTCCTTTCTCTTCTTTCTCTCTCTCCTCGTCTTTCTCTCTCCTTTCTCTTCTTTCTCTCTTGTCTCTCCTTTCTCACTCTTGTCTCTCCTTTCTCACTCTTGTCTCTCACCTTTCTCAATCTCTCTCTCTCCTTTCTCAAACTCTCTCCTTTCACTCTCTTTTCTTTCTCTCTCTTCTTTCTCTCTTTTTTCTTTCTCTCTTTTTTCTTTCTCTCTCGCTCTCTCTTTTCTTTCTCTCGCTCTTTTCTCTCTCTCTTTTCTTTCTCTCTCTTCTTTCTCCCTCTCTCTTTTCTTTCTCCCTCTCTCTCTCTTTTCTTTCTCTCTCTCTCTCTCTCTTTTCTTTCTCTCTCTCTCTCTCTCAAATATTAATATTTTCTAGAATTACTGACTTAGAATTAACAAAATGTATTGTGATAAGTGTGATGCCAAAACCACGAGCGTTGTTCAAAGTTTTTGCCATTTTCTATGTTGCATGTTCTATCGAGGTAATTTTCTAAAGAAGTACAGTGTGCATTGCTTACCTGGAGCAGAGCGCACAGATGGCTCCGACACTGACGGCGTACTTGGCCCACGGCCAGCCCAGGTGGTCGTACACGAACGGGAAGGGGGCTTTCTCGTCCTACAAAGCAAAAGAAGAAATTATTTAAAAGACATTTTATTTGGTATGAAAACTTTGTAGATAATTTTGGTGACAACTTTTAAAGGAAAAATTTCAAGTTAAGTGCCATCTATCGTCGGTTATTTTATATTATTGCACGTTAGTTATTAGTCATCTCCATTACTTATTGTTAAGTAGGGAAATATTTATGCGGAAGAACGGAGTCACTCGTCAATCAAAGTCGCTAGACTGTTAAACACTGTTTTAATCATTAGCAGTACCCTCACCATGCCGCGGAGAGGGTCGGTGCGCAGCCCGCTATACAGCACTCGTACACATACATAACACTTATCACCCTCTTTGGCGATAACCAGTGTATTCCTGGTCTTCGCAAAATCATAGAAACTTTACTAGTCCATTAATCTCCATTATCAGCTTAAAACATTCACGCTGCCTGTGGTTTCTGTTGTAGCGCAATAGCAGTCCGTCTTGTCCCAAATGAAGGGTATTTTGCAATAATCGTATTCACTTGAATGCTTACCTGCATATAATAAGGCACCATGAGAGTAAGCACAGATGAAACCCCGCAGTAAGCTAGAAACACTACCAGCAGTGACGCTACCACGGCAAAGGGGATCGTCTTCTGAGGGCGTCTCGCTTCCTCACCCGCTGTGGCTACGCAGTCGAAACCTACAGGAAAAAATTATACATGATAAAAATGAGATAGTGGCCAAATGAAAGCCTATCAATAATAAAAAAAAACCTTATCAACTCAAAACCTATAAAACCCGACTACTTTTCTCAATGTATAACAATAATTCATTTTATTTTTCATTGTCTTGGACATGATTATAATAACATGGTCTTTGGCCTCACCGATAAACTCGAAGAAGCAGACGGCTCCCTAAATGATGGCGGCGAGGTCAACCCATTCCAAAGTATTTGTACGGATACTTCGGGACGTCTTCTTCTGTTACTATTCCCGTCCTTTCCTCGCATATAACGTAAGAACGAGACAGAAGAACTAGATCTATCAAAATAATATCTCACCAATAAACCCATAGAAGCAGACAGCCGCTCCCTTGATGATGCCAGCGAGGCCGTAGGGCGCGAACCCACCCGTCCCGAAGTCTTTGTGCGGCGTCTTCGGGACGTCTTCCGCTGGGATTCGCCAGTTCTTTGTGTCCGCTATAAGAGAAAAATAATATTGATATGACAAATTATATCTATTTTATTTAAATACTCGTACTCAATGGTGTTATAATAAAATTTTAGAAGCGAAAGTATCCATGGCGAAGTTTCTTGCCGATTCTTCTCCATTAGGTAAATAATTCTCCCTTTGTAATATTATGCAAATAACTAACGATTTAGGGCGGGTTATTTCACGTCCACTTGACGCACGCGTAAACGTCAAAAATGGCGCTAACTATTGTCAAACCAAGAAAAGCGTTGTTTCAAATTACAAAATGGCGTTGACTTACGTCAAATAATGACGATTACGTACTCGTTATTATTTGACGTACGTATGTTACGTTAACCATTTTTTATTGGAACCTATTAGAGTTACACCCTGCTCCAACAATAAAACATTACAGGCTAAATAGAATAGAATACCTTTAAAGGACCCGGATATGATCACAAACAGCACGACACATAAGTTGACACCCGTGCAGAAATTGTTGAACTTCGTCGACTCTTTGACACCGAAAGCGAGTGCCACTGTAAATATAAAACTAATGTTAATCAATGGGTTAGTATACACAATGAATTTAATTAAATGCTGATTTGCCTTTGATTTGCTTTTCTTGTTTTTTTTATTTGTTTTTTTGCTGTTTTTTGCTGAAAAATCAGCCAGGAATAAATATTGCGGTTTGACAGCCTTTTTATAGAGAATATGTCAAACTGTCAGATTTATTCTACAGATTAGAATTCGCCCCAAATCTGGCAGACAGGTAGTTGAATTCAGACTAATTGTAAATATACGATGATTGAATTCTTCGTACAGTCAACCTGAATCTACGATAACAATTGTACTACGAACGGGTTGCAAAAGAGTCTTTAATAAAACTCACCTGAGAACGCCATGATCACTGAGAAAGCGAAGAGATCAGGGTACCGCGCTAGATGAGGCGTGTCGAGTGGCATGGCCGCTTCTAAATGCGTAGATATAGCCTTGTTCAGTAGCGAGTCCAGGTACTCACTGAGGGCCTTGACTACGGATGCTGCACCTGAAATATTTATTGAAATTACTACATCATCTGAAAGAATCTCGCTTCCCTATTACGTGTGACTTAAACATTACTGGCGAAATGTAGTTGTGCAATACACCTTTTGGTTGGTGCTGTAAAAAGGTTGAGCTCTAAGGACCAACTTCACCAATTATACTAAACGCGATCGACATATCTAAACTGCTTTTAAGTGCTGTCAGTGTATCATCATAACAATAATGACACTGACAGCTCTTGAACGCGGTTTAGACGTGCTGATGGCGTTCAGTTTCATTGGTGAAATTCGGCCTTACATATTAGATTCGGGGTAATTCTTGCCATTGCTTCTTGCCATGGCTTTGTGACCTTGCTACGGCATATAAATAATCATAATAAATAACTAAATTCTTTATTTTTAACCGATGTAATCGTACACAGATTATAATCTGTTTCAGTCAAAATAACCAGACAGCTGAGTCTAAGTCGCGATACTTGTATCTTATCTTAATGGTATATTTTTGTAATGATTGATTGTATTATTGAGCTATTTAAAGTAATAAACCGCAAAGATAAAAATAAAAATCAAATCAAAATTATTAAAGGAGTATTATATGTTCATCATTATCATGGTAAACCCACATGGTCTGAATTCAAGCTTGCTCGAAAAGCAGTTGTTTGGACGAAATATCTGTGTCAACGAGCACAAGCTGACTTCTGATGGTACGAAAAACATAATATACAATGCGAGGTCATCTAAACCTGGAAATATATCGCTAGATGTGTAGCCGTGTGTACAACCTGATTATTAATAAATAAGTTTGAAATCATTTATCAATTACTTACCAATAATATACTCAAGTATGAGATTCCATCCTATAATGAAGGCGATAAACTCGCCGACGCACACGTAGCTGTAGACATAGGCAGAGCCCGCTTTGGGCACTCGGGCGCCGAACTCGGCGTAACATAAGCCTGAAACAAGAGAACACTTGGTTTAGCGAATACCTAGAGCAGCCTTTCCCAAAGTGGGCGATAACGCCCCCTTGTTGGCGCTGCAGGCCTAAAGAGTAGCGGTAAGAGACCCAGAAAAAAAATCGGGGCGTTGTGTAGAGGCTTGGGGGGCGATTTGTAATTTCATCTACTAGGAGGACTCTTAGACACCGACTGACCTCTCGACTCTCGACTACAACTTGTGTTGTTGGTATCAAGTTAACTCTTGCGGGTTATAGTAAAAGTCTCGTTTAGAATTAATGTTTAATCTCCAAACTTCAAATTAAATTAATTATTGTGAGCTATATTGGCATAGCTCACAATAATTAATTTAATTTGAAGTTATAGTGGGTTTTAAGTAGATGAAAAAATGGGGGCGCTAAAAAATAATTTATTCTCAAAGTGGGCAGTAGACAAAATAAGTTTGGGAACCCCTGACCTAGAGCATCTACATATTGTCAGTACATATGCTAGCTATATTCATTCTTACATAAAATGGAATTTAGTCAAGACCCTAATGACAAATCTGCAAGTCAAAAAAAATTTACCACCTATTTTACTTTATTTTGTTCGTTTTTTCTTCGTCAATAACTTATACATCCTCAAATTACAAACAACTATTCAAGGAAAGTGTAGCAGACTCATAACAATATACACAACTGATAACCTTGTTTTTATCATATTTATAAAGCCTTTAACCAAACCTTTAATTAAGCGATTGCGTATCAATGTCACAATCCATTACTATTTTATCTTTTTCATCAAATATGTCCTTGCTGGTTAAAAGGTTGCTCTGGTGGTCGTCACACTCGTCACCAACCCAAGGCTAATATTGAAAACTTCCAGATCTGGCCTCGAAACCAAGACCCCACAGTTGCCAGGACCAGAACAATGACGTCAATACTGCATACGCGATTTATTTGCCAAAAAAGTAAACAAATATGAGTTTATGGAAAAATAACTTTAACTCCTACACAATAAAGTTCAGTTTACGCTACAACTTCATTCACAAACATTTTATAAGTTTTTCAATAATGCTACTCACTCTGAAATCTTCTTCTTCTCAACTTAATTACCATTATATCAAAGTTTATATTTGTTTAACTTGAAATAACATCAATTTAAAACATAAGTTTCAATAGACTTTAATAAATTACTTTCATAAATTTTCGATTGATCAATTCGAACAATCAGCATCAACGCCATGTCAATTGATTGAGACGTCGCATGCTGATTATAATCGGCACGCGTAATGATATCTTACTGATACAGTGCATGGCTTAAACCATTAGTTTATCAAGCCAGCTCCTACGTTGTAATCTTTAGTGAAATAATGTACAGCCAGAGGGGCAATTCTCGTAATTTTAAGAACGTTCACAGTCTGATCTCAGTCTCAAAAATAGAGGCAAAACAGGGTATCGAAAATATCGAAATGTGTCATTTTCGATACGATAGCCTGTCAGGTGGTTGTGAATAGCTATACAGGTGTCACTGACCAGACGATTCTTTTGAACTGTTCGGGAAACCGCAAACCATCATCAAAAATCTGCGGTGAGAATATAACATTTATCATCATCATCATCTGCCTAGCCTTTTCCCAACTATGTTGGAGTCGGCTTCCAGTCTAACCGGAAGCGGCTGAATACCAGTATTTTACATGGAGCGACTGCCTATCTGACCTCCACAACCCAGTTACTGGATAATACGATACCCGGTGAGAATATAACATTAATGTTATTCAATACTCCAACGCAGACGTCCCACAAAAAACGCCAAAGGAATTCGGTCAAAACTGGGTCACCAGGAAAAAGCAATCATTAGCTTTCCCGCTCATGGGCCAAACTAATATTATAGATGTCAGATGTTTGTTACTCAACCACGCTAAAGATGGCTGAACGGGTTTGGATGAAATTTGGCTCACAGATAGTTTATAACCTGGATACTTTTCATCTCGGTAAACCGAAATCCACGGGCAACAGTTAGTTAAATAATAAAACAGAGCAAAGGCTTACCAGCAAAAGAACTAGCAATGGCCGCCAACAAGAAGGAAACCACAACCGCAGGGCCAGCGTAGTTCTTAGACACATCAGCAGGCAACATATAGACTCCAGTCCCTAGACAACCGCCCACCCCCACCCAGGTTAGGTAGAGGGCTGAGAAGAAGGCCCTCGAACCCCATCGAAGGCCAGCGATAAACGTGCGACCGCTTTTTAGTTTGATTATCATCTTAGTAGCCTAGGACGGGACGTAAGGAACTTCAGCTTCAATGGACCTTACAACCTTTTAATCCCATGTTATAGAAATACGTGTAAAACCCATATCATTTTCACATTTCAGAGGTAGGTAGTGTAAATGTAAATATTAACATAAAACTGGACGTGTTATCGAAGTTATTTTAACAAATAAGTAATGTATTTTGTTCACGGTATTCATTTTCTAACACAAGCCTAATTTGGCAACACTTTTCAGAACATCATTTCATCTTCAATCGCATTTCTTACATCGCACTTTTCAGTTTTTTATCTTATCTGATTTATTTGTGTTCATTTTCATTTACAAGATAGCACTAAAATAACAAAATCATATCCTAAATTAACTAAAACTATTTACAAACTAAAATATAGCGGGGAAAAATTCATCCACATCGCTGTCGACTGGTAATGTACCCAAGACATTTTTTATCTGATGTTATACTCGTATTGTGTGCCTTTTAGTTTAAGCTAAACAAATGTATTTTATTTCTTCTTCTTCCTTTCTTTAAAGTTCCTTTTAACTTTCCAACACGTTTACTTTTTAAATGGATTTAATTGATCATCACACCGCACTACACCACTTTCTTAGATGACTGAAACCAACTGCCAATACTGTTATAACATACCTACTATATAGACATACTATACGACGGAAAAACACTTCACATTTCCAAGTCAGATGCACTTAATGGTTTCCTTGGATTATAGCAATAAATCTGTCGATCGTTACCTACGTACTTTTAATTAACAATATGAATTCAGTGTTTTCTATTCAAACGTTCACTATGCGCATAGCCAAAATGTTGACTATGTTCCTGAATAACTACAATTTGACGGCACGGTTGGCGCAGTGGTTAAGCGATTGACTGCTGCGCTGCGTGTCGCGGGTTCGATTCCCGCACGGAACAAATATTTGTATGACCTACATGTATTTGTTCCGAGTCTGGGTGTTTTTCTATCTATAATATGTATGTATTTACAAAAAAAAAATGTATATAAGTAGTTTATCAGCCATCTTGTTACCATAACACAAGCATTAGGTTGCTTAGCTTGGGACTAGATGGCGCTGTGTGAAATTTTCAGGGATATTATTATTAAATTCGTCAAACTTCACTGTAAGACTAACACTAAGCATCTTCTCGAGTGACTGCCTATCTAAGATCTACAACCCAGTTACTGGGTAACCCGATACCCCTTGGTAAGACTGTTAGACATTCAGGCTTCTGATTACCCGTAACGACTGCCAAAGATCTAGGAATTTCAGCCGGGACCAACGGTTTAGCGTGCTTTCCGAGGCATGGAGGAGACTCGGTATGTAATGGATGCTCACCCATCAACACACCGACTTCAGCAGGCGTAAGAGTAAGCAATTTTTCCATTTTAGACATCATCCATCGCTTTCCACCTGGCCAGATTTAGAAAAGAAATAAAAACTGTCACTCTCTCAACTCACCTGCAAAAACGCTAGCAACTGCCGCCAATAGGAACGATAATATCACTGCAGGGCCCGCATAGTTCTTCGCGACGTCACCAGCTAACACGTAGACTCCTACTCCTAGCGTACTGCCTACGCCTAGCGCGGTGAGGTCTAAGGCTGAGAGCACTCGGGCTAGGCGAGCGGCGCCTTCCTCTGCGACTTTACGCCGGGAGAGGACGCCGTATGCTATCCGGGCTACACGGGTCGCACCGGCTTTTAGGCCACCTGTGGATAGGAGAGAGATTTAATTAGTCATTAAGTATTAACATTTTCTTTTCTTGCACCATTCTAGGATTATTATTTCAATTGATGTCAGACACTCGAGTGAATGGTTCACTCGGAGAAAAGTACATGTTTTATTCATACCACGTTCACACGATACCAACAAAACTATACTAGAAAAATAAACCTTCCAATATATAAATAGAAGGATAATAAACGTATTATTGAAATCCTTAGAACGGCCTTTCCTTTGTTGTCCCCTTTAACCCTAACGGTATATGGGAACGAACGTTTATCTGCTCCTTTCATTTTATTTTAGTAGGTAGGCAAGTGAAAGATGCCAATTGCCGAAATCTAACATCGTTGAATCGGTTGATTCAAACTAATTTTTCTCTTTTGATCCTTTTGTGTTCCGATGTTTCACGCCGAGTGAAAGGCAAACGTGAACAAAAAGTGAAGCGTCTGACATCGGCTTTAGGTACTTTACTTAAAATAACTAAGTCAGTAGGTAATGGTTGATACAATAAAAACTAATCTCATCTGAAGCTGAAATGCAACCAAAGCAAGTTTGGGTAGACCGCCCTGAGTTTGTGATGCAGCTGTCACCTATATTTTGGCGACGTTAAGACGGAACTCGTAACAATTTCTGAGGAGAGCTCTCATATTTAGTATTGTTTTCTTATGGTAGAACAATTATCATCATCACTCTCCTGCCCGTATCCCAAGTTGTTTGAGGTCGGCGCAACATGTCTTTTTCTTCCACACTTCTCTATTAGTCGTCATCTTGGTAGTCACCCCCTTTCTAACCATATCATCATTCACACATTCCATGCATCGTTTCTTTGATCGTTCCCTACTCTTATAGCCATCGACATTCATTTTCATTCACACTCAAAACTTTTCTCACGACATTTTCCTCATTCCTCCGTATCATATGCCCATACCATGACAACCGATTCCCACAAAACTTTTCAGTTGCTGGTGCCACTTTCAGACTTCCTAATATGTACTCATTTCTTATTCTATCGATTTGTGTAATACCAAACATTAACCTTAACCTTAAACCTTAGCATTCTCATCTCAGCCGCATGGCCTTTGGTTCATCTCGATTGTGCTCCAACATTCTGATCCATACAATATTTTTTTAGTAGACCTATCATAATCTTCCAGATTCTTCTAGTTACAGCCCGAGCGTACATCGGCCTGGTGAAGTCCAATATTTTTACAACAATTTAACAAATAGTAGGCCAGAAGAGAGTCTGCTAGTAAAATCTAGTTTATTCTTGAAATACTTTAAACGTCTATAAAATAAATGAAAGAATATGAACACGATACGTACCGAAGGCCAATAAAACAAAGCTAGCCATTGAAGAGGTCACTCATCTAGCAGGCCGCGAGTAACACTGGATGACAGTGGTAAAAACTACTATCAATTGTTCTGACCACGGACATACGGTCAGAGACTCACTTTAAAGGATTGTAGCCGACAATCAAGTCTAGACTGTTTCTAATTGTTACGAAGATGAAAAATTAAAGAGACCGCTAAATTCGCTTTACTGTACTTATTTATTTTAATAATTCTTGTTGTGGTTTTTTTTTACTAACTTTAGGCAGTTCCGTGGATACTAGGTTGCCAAATGCGCTAGATTGCAAACTGACCAAGCACGCTATGAAAGCAAAGCAAAGTATTTTATAGACTTCGTTTATTTTAAATACTTTGTACTCATATTTTGTTTTTTTTTTTTTTGTTATGTGAGTCTTGTTTGTTCAGAATAAACAATTTTTCTTTCTTTCTTTGCTCTCAAGAATACATTAAAAAAAAACACTTTTGACACTTGCCCTAATATTTACCATTACCACATAAGAAACATATTTAATCAAATATTTAAACTCAAACAAATCTAGTAAGTAGAACAAATCGTCTATTTGTTTATTTAGTCCACACACTTGTACTGCATTAACGCCTTGACGACAGAGTACAGTCAGCAAAACTGCTGAGTGTAGCGGAAGCACGGGAAATAGTGCACAGTGGGTCTATTGCCTATGATGATACAGTCGTGCATAAAGCGCTGTCGTTGAAAATGAATGCAATATAAAACGGTAATAGAAAACTTGACTATTCAAGTTACACTCCATAAGAAATTTAGTGAGGATAGCGATGATCTTTATGCTGTGTGTGCAAAAGAGACTATTATTAGTACTATTACGATGGCCCAATCCTGATTATCTAATCAGGATTGCCGAGTTGGTTGTTGAATTGGTAGCATAAGCATAATCAACATGTTCTCACTGGTGGGACACAGGCCTCCTCTCAGTGAGAGGGAATGGGCCGTGATCCAGCACGCGGGCCCAGAGCGGGTTGGTAGATGACACATGTATTCGAATTTTTGGTTCTAGGACATGCCGGTTCTCTCACGAATAATTAATGAATTGATTTAATGATGAAATGATGTTTATTTCTGTAAGTAGTTTTTTTTTTTTTAAACAAATTCAGAGGTTGTTGTTTCTTTTAAAGTCAATTTTTTATTAAGTATTATTATTATGATAATCGTGATATGTTAGTCTAACAATGCAGGGAATGTCTGGAACTTTGAAGAAAAAGCCATTGCAGCTTTGAGTTAACCTGTCCCGACATTCCCGTCAAACAGCATGTAATGCATTATCAACTCGAAAATCCTTCTAAAAGAGATAAATCTAAAGTATTTTGGCTTTTGTGATCGTTATTAAATGGAGGTTCTTTCAGATTGAATTAGTATCGAACCATTGATGGGAATTGAGGTAGATCGGGGCATTGCAGTACAAAAAAAATTGCACATTACGTTTTGCAAACGACTGTACCAATTAAGATCGTCGAACAAGCACATTTTCAGAAAACGTCAGCTTCACATTTTTATTTTTGCAAATCTAGGTCAGTACGTACTTATTTATTTCAAGAAACATTTGTATACAGGGTGGCAGGTACATCGACGCGCAATTGGTACTAAAAATTTCAACGGCAGGGGCGTCAGAATCATTCTGACGCCCCTTTTTTTATAACCTCTCTCGCTCTGGGCTGAGCGGAAGGGCGTGTCAGACTTTTACTGATTAAAACCCAGCCGTGTTCCTTCAGTTGCCCGAAAAATCTAACTTGGGCAGCCTTGCCCGTAGAAACAATGACTAACGGGTAGAGCGATCTCGAGTGGAGACCGCGAATCAGCAAACCTAGGGAAGGGCGCGCAGACAAAGCAAGATAGAGCAACGATTTTTGCATGGTCTAGTGGTGATTGGATGAGAGTGGCCGAAAATGGAGCTCAGTGGCGTTGGAGAGCGCCTTTGCTCAGCAGTAGACTACATACTATTAATGATCTTAAGGCAACCAGAACTAAAAATTATCATATAAAGCCAAATTATGACCATTTGTAAAACAGACCACAAGAGAAGAAGAAGACGATAAAGGAATCATCCAAATAATAATAATTAAAACAAACTTACATAGCAGCATCAACAACACCCACATTTTTGACAACTAAAACCCAGCCAGCGATGAACAAGACTGCTGTTATTCAGGCAGAATTGACTGTTCAATTGATCGCTCAGACATTAAGATATTATCAATACTTGGCACACCAATTGATACAGAATGTGGCCTTATTTAATACTGCTCAGTTGACCTCTGGCCAGGCTGGAGTATAGGGTGTATTCATTAGATGCTCCAGTTATATTTGGATTTTTCTTTTGGTTTCTAAATTGACTATCAATTATTATGTCCAATGTTCAAATGTAGACGTGTAAAGGGTGCTACGCAGTGGTTCGGGTCGGCATGATTCGAATGTATATTTTGCCGCCCGGCTGCAGTGCCGAATCAAACAAGTGTGAAACAAAGCAAGTCTGAGTATGGGCAAAGTCAGCAAGGAGCGCATGTATTTTCTGAGAGTATATTTGGCATTTAGTATTTTTTGGCTTTTAATTTATGTTTGTTTATTGGCGAACTAAATTTTGATAGCTCTATATGAACTTGTAAACTATCCAATCTGGTAAGAAAAGTTCTAATACTTTCAATAATTTGTTTTTACTGGAAGTGGGTGCAGCAAAAAATGTGTGTCTCAGAAAGTGAAAGCACTGCTATCATACCACAAACTGAGAGAAAGTACATTTCCACACCTGACTGATTCAACATTAGGAAAGTAGGACCTCTTATAGGTAACATGGTAATACGGTGGTACGGGCTGGTGTCCGCAACTCCACGTCAATGCGCGTAGATTGCGTACGGGGTAGGACCAAAACATTTGGTGGCGAGATGGGTAGATGACATTGTTACCATCGCGGGTAGAACCTGGATGAGGCTGGCACAGGAACGAGGGGATTGGCACAAGAAAAGAGCAGCCTATGATCAGCAGTGGCGGAAGTCCGGCTGTGTTTGATGATGATTAACTAAAACATTTTAGTATTTTACATTGTAGCACCGACCACCAACTTTTGAAATAAAAGAGTTGCATTAACCTTATCCCTTTTTTTTTTTTTTTTTGAGGATGGGAAATCATCAAATGACCCCTCCCGCTCTGGGTGGAGCGGAGGGAGTGTCAGACTCTTACTGACTAAAACCCACCCGTGTTCCTTCCTTAGCCCTTTATGTTCCAGGGCAGCGGTAACCCTTTCGGACGATCCCGCTACCCTGGCAGGCTTCGGCCCTATCGGGCCCCGTCACTCGTGCTGACATCTCTTTGAGGCGCGCGTGGAACACATACGCGCCGTAACCTTATCCCTTACTTACAGTTAGTTTTTAGAATCAGGTAGGTACCTATCCACAATTTATGCCAAGCCACTTTGATTACACCCTATACTGTTTTCATCAGGTAGGTATACATACAAACCAACCAATCAATTAAATAATCAAGGTGCCAATTCTATTTATTCATACAAGAACAAGGACAGCCTTGTTTCTTGAGAAAACAAGAAGCTTCTTTGATTAACAAATCATAGCAATAAAATGAATACTTTGGACTGCTGAACTGTATTATGAGATGTACATTTTTAATGATTACTGTTTAATAACCCATACAATTTAATGATAAATACTTCAGACAGATTATGTCAATTTTGTGATATATAGCACCTTCGGTAAAAGACAAGGGCCGAAGTGCTAATATTAAAATTTTTCAGGACAGACGTTTTAAGGTTTGAAAAATGAATGGAATGAATGGAATGGTACAAAGGCACTACTGCCCTCTGGCGAAAATAAACTGAATCTAGTGAATGTCTTTGTTCCTACAGGTAGAAATTCGTTTTTTAGGCACTTTGGCATATTCAACTCATTTTCGGAAATTTTAGCACTTCGGCCCTTGTCTTACCGAAGGTGCGATATGATATCAACAAAATTCTTTTACCTATACAATCAGGAAGTAACGTTTTTTCATTGCTTTTTTTACTGGTTAATATTAGCCCAGTGGACACCGACAGACAGCATTGAAAGAAAGAAAGAAAAGAAATTGCATTGCAGATAGTATTTCATGATGTTTTCATTTAGTCTGGTTTTATATAGTTTATTCTTTATTTTTAAGTTTTTGTGTTTACTTACATTACCCAGTAACTTGTACTATATGTGATGTAAACTGTGAATATAAGTTTAGTATAATTATAATTTATATAATCATTATTTATATAATTATTAATAAATAAATATAATATTCATTCCATTTTTTGGACCTGAGCCTTATGCCTTGTGAATGGTTTTCGTTGTATTATTAAAACACTTTATTACCATAACTAACAATACAATAAAATCTTGGAAGTAAATTTTAACCTACCTTCTAATTGTCATATCAAAATGAAACCTTGTGTGTATATGTTATTTGGATGGCAATACTATGGTTTGGTATCTTGGAGCTGATATGATGATGGATCCGGGAGGTGGATTGTAGAATTCTTCAGTGGCTGAAAGTAAAACCCTCGAGTTTGGGCCCATAAGATTCGTTTTGGTGAGTCCACTAGATTAGACTTGGTAATCAGTAGATTAGTCTGATGACGGAACCAGGAGGTGGGTATTGGAACTCTTTAGTGGTTACTAGTAAACCCCTTGAGCTTGGGCTCGTATGATTTGTTTTGGCAAGTCCGATTGGGCTTGGTTACAAGGGTCTGATGATGGAGCTAAGATGTGGATTGTGGAATTCTTCCGCTGCTAGTAACCTGGTCTAGTCATAACTTTGTTGAGTTTAGACTTATTAACTAAATGAAAAGAACTAGACTACAAGGTAAAAAATAGATATAAGTAGTTTAAAATAAAAAAAAACTAAAAGACACGCTTTTTTAGACTTGTATTAGTTACCATATGACTACAGCCTGTCACTTCTTTTATATCCAATGATTAATTCAAACGGGTGTTTTTTTTGCGCATTTTATGAGCATGTTTTTTTTTATATAATTAGTATTCCACATTATCATTGCTCAAAGTTTGGCAATACTTTAAAGTAAAACTAACTGCTGTTAAATGTTAACTGTTTAATGTAAACTATTATAGCTAGACTTTCATTTAGGAATGAACACTAGAAGGTGATTTAGACACCGTTCTAAAAGATCTTCAATTTCTAAAGCAGCAGTTCCAATCCATCGGCCTTGACCTCAACAACTCAAAATGTGAAATTTACATTTGTGACAATACTGACAGACAATCGACTATACAAAAATTTAATTTAATAGACATCAAAGTTGTGGAAAAATGTTCATTGCAACTTTTAGGTTCCCCAATTTTAGATGACAGTTTTTGCACCATTTGTCGACGGAAAAATTAAACATTTGAATGATATTTTGGATAGACTTTCTAACATTAATTAACATTCGGCATTCACCCTATTCAGATATTGTTGTTTCGGTTCACATTTTATGTATTTTCTCCGCTCTTCCTCTTTATGGAAATATATACACACCTTTTGGAAAAATCAATCATATTATTCGCAGTACTCTTACATCCATTTTTAATGTGGCTTTGGACGACCGCGCGTGGCTGCAAGCCACTACCCATTCGTTTTGGTGGGCTTGGCGTCCGCACAATTTCTAGTGTAAGCCTACCGGCGTTCCTATCCTCGGTCCACAGCACCGAAAAGTTAACCACACGAATCTTGGTTCCTGCTCAGGTTGAGTCTGAAGTGCCATGTGCCACGACTGCCTCGGACACCATGGCCTATCCTGCAGCTAGAGCGCTGGACGCCACCATTAATGACATCATCCGTCGGGCACTTGTCTCCATCGGGGTGCCAACTGTTTTAGAACCCAATGGATAGGCATGCGACGATGGGAATAAACATAATGCCTTGGAAGTTGGGTAGGCCTTTGGTATGGGATGCAACCTGTGTCGACACCCTCGCGTCATCACATCTTCCTAGCAAGGTGGGCTGTGCTGGGGCAGCAGTTGCAGGAGCAGAAAACCTCAAACGGCGCAAATATAACAACCTTATTGGGAGCTATATGTTTGAGCTGTTTGGGGTTGAAACACTAGGGCCTTGGGGTCCGAGTGCTCATCGAAATTTTCGGAACATCGCCAAGCAGTTGGTTGACTCTTCACATGACCAGAAGGCTGGCCTATTTTTATCCGAAAGAATCATAATTGCCATCCAACGTGGTAATGCTGCCAGCCTTTTGGGCACTTATCCCATTGACAGTGATGCGAACGAATATTTTGATGCCGAATGAGTTCCTGCCTTTTTCTTTATTATACCAATAATATAATAATGATAAAAATAATAATATAATATAATAGTATATAATTGTATTGTAAAAATAGTAATTAATCAGTGTATGTTAAATAAATGTCTACATTAAAATTAAGTATATATGTATATCATTTAAATGAGATGCATTTTCAGTTTAAAATTTAATTAAGACACTTTGATAAGGTTATCACAAGGTAAAAAAAGTAACATTGAAAATTATGCTCCATTTATGTATAAGGAAAACAAGATTTGTAGGTATTTCTGATAACATTTGATATAAAAACGTGCGTACCTATGCAAAAACATGCATATAATCTAGTGGTTGTTCAATGTCCTAGAAATTACTTAAAAATTAATAATGAATTCACGATTTTTTTTAGGAGTTACATAATATTAATGAAAAATACACCTACATACCTAATATAATATCCCTGAAAATAGCCACGTCACAAACCCATGGCAAATCAACCAACTACGCTCACTTTGAAGAGTAGAAATCCCCACGATTTTGAATAAAATATTATAAGGTAAAATTAGTAAAAACTTACCTTCGTCATATGCTTGCTGCACTGTGAGGCTCTGGTCATCACGGCCACGCACAGGTTCATAGTTTTCCATTAAATGATCACCCAGAAAAGACATTTTAAAAAACCAATATGAAAACCTAACCTATTCGTACATAATTTGCTTACACACCATGCAAATGTGTAAAAGTTATCATAGAATTACGCTATTTTATTGCAGACTATAATAATCACTGAAATAAGTTCGTCAATGGGGTATAATAATTAAAATTTACTTTCAAAAGCCATAGCCGCACAGGTGAAACCAATAGAAACTTGAAACTGACATTGACTTTGACAGCTGCAGAAGGTTCGCAGGCTGACTGACATTTTAATATAGGGATGTAGGTAATCACAGAGAGATGTCGGTAAAAGATTTTGAAATTTTTTGAGATTTTGAAAGAAAACGTTATGACTTTTTCTTGAAACTTCGTTATCTTATTACAAAAGTACATATATACTTTTGAGTGGTAAGACTAAAGTAATGCTCTTAATCAAATTAAATTTCGATTATACCATTTACATTCGGGCACTTTCGAATCATCAAGGAAATGTAGTCGGCAAATTGAAGAGAGTTGCTCGTTTCTAACCGTGGACCCAGAGAAATTCTACCACGTGACTGTCGATATTTATTAATTCTTCAGAATGCTTACAATGTAATATCTAGATAAATAATAATAATACTATAAGCGCTTAGGGACTAACCACATTTATTCAGCTCTGTTCAGCTTTTGTCCATAGAAAACAACGATTTTGTATGGAATGCGTACGCATCCGTCAGCTTTTCGGCCGTGTACGCATTCCATACAAAATAGTTGTTTTCGATGGACAAAAGCTGAACAGAGCTGAATAAGTGTGATTAGTCCCATTGTGGCCATTGACAAACAAAAAATGCAATTGCATGTGTTTTAATTAGGAGTAATAATATACAGCATAATTATACTTACTATGTTTTCATCTTGCCAAATTACATATCGTCAAATTAAATCAATTAGGAATGTATTCATTGTCAGTCGATAATGATTGAAACTATGGACGTCTCTACTAAACGAATCCGATGTCAAAGCGTCAAATATTGCATCATCTATGGGTGTGTTCACAAAAAACTAATCTAAACGGCGTCGATCACAATAATTTAAGCTCACGCTTCTCATTTATATCTAAATTCTACTTGAATTCAAGGTCCATTAGGTCTGAATGATCATAAACTTTATACCGTATAAACTAAAAAAGCATTTATTTAGTCAAACACACAACAAAAATAATCTTTACACTTTCAGCAGTATAGGGATTCGATCGGATTGTATTGAGTTTATATGTTTTGGGTTTATTTAAATATAAGTATCAGATTTTTCTTCCAAGTTTGAGCTAAATCCCAATCATTTTAACTCTGATTCACAAATTCATAATTATTTATCTACTTACATAATTATAGACCGTAGGTACATACTTAAATTAATTTAAAAAAGAATACATACAATAAGAAATAAAATCGATTAAAAATATATACAGTACCTTCTTATTTTGAGGTACCTATATAACTAGGTAGGTTAAAAAAACTACATTTTAGATTTTCAATAAGATTCTGTATTACACAAAATATCTGCATTCTACATAGTATATTAATAAAACTGACAAAAGCACTAGATACCTATCCTTAATTTGAGATAGGTAGGTAGATGTACATTTGGATGAGATAATAACTAGAAAAAAACATGGGAGAATATAGTTTCTCATGAAACAAGTGAAGCTAATAAGGGTGTTAAAAATTATATTATCTAGATACAATTATTCTTCTTAGATTTAAAGTATGTCAGGGTAGGAGCATAACTTCAGGTAGCACACCCAAAACCGACCTGTAAAAAATATCAAGACATTGGCATAAACATTTTCAAGGAACAGACAGCCTCAAAAACATGCAGTAGGTACGGACGCCAGCAGGTCAACCTACCCGAAACTGTCAGATTTTCCCAATCAACATTGAACCTAATGCTATAGCAATAAAGTCGAAAATCTATTGAAGAAATCTGACAGATTGTAGTAGCTTGATGTGCTGGCGTCTGTACTTCGACAAGAATCCATTTAATTGTCTACAGTATTTGTTCCATAATATTGTATCAATGTGTAGCTGGTAATGCTGCCAGCCTTTTGGGCACTTATCCCATTGACAGCGATGCGGACGAATTTTTTGATGCCCAATGAGCTCCAACCTTTTTCTTTATTTTTTTTTTATTTGTTGTATATATTATATTTTAGTGTTAGCTTGTAAAAATAGTAATTAATCAGTATATGTTAAATAAAAGATACTTCTAATGTGTAGCCACAAAACATATTGATATTACGTTTGATAGGTTGTAGCTACTTAATTTTAGCTACGAATTGATACCTACAGGGGTAGTTGCATAACATAGGTACGGACGCCAGCAGGTCAAGCTACCCGAAACTGTCAAAATTTTCCAATCAACCTTGAACCTTAATGTTTCAGCGATAAAGTTGAAAATCTATTAAAGAAATTTGACAGATTGTAGTAGCTTGATGTGCTGGCGTCTGTACTAACAGTAGCTATGGTTTTCATTTTGACAGTTCAGCAACATTCATTGCGTTATTTACGTTGTGAGCACACAAATTTTTGCAACATATGAAGCAATGGATTAGCAATATCCTTCAAAATGATTCAGATTGTGATTGATAGTGTGAAATTGTAGACAATAAAATGAATTCTTGTTCTTTTTGAGGTTGACTGTACCTATTAGAAGAAGAATTTTGACTGTAGACAGTAGAGCACAGGTTTCCACAGAACTAGAAGCATTGGTTCGTGTTTAGTAACCTTTTCGAATTATCTTGACGTCCTCTTTAGCCGGCTTCGGGGTTTCTGGCTTCACCTTATGGTAAGTATTTCCGGCATGCCTCTTAGCGACTGCACCTTGAAAATCCATCAGCTCGGAATATGGCACATGATCGTAGCCAGCGAGAGGGTTCTCCATTATGCTGTACTTGGGCCTGAAAGAAAAGTGTTGTAAGAAAGAGTAGATGAACCGGACCTAATGAAATCAGAAAAAGGAAGAATTTTCGGGGCATTGTGACGAGCAAGATCGAGATTAGACTACTGTTATAAGATTCGGGTAGGATGGTTTCTAACCAAATTTGCGAATGGCGACCTACACCCTAATTGCACGCTACCAATCTCAATCTGAATCATTTGAAAGGATATTGCTAATCCATTGCTTCATATGTTTGATAATTCGTCTGCTCAACAACGTAAATAACGCAATGATTATTGTCGAACTGTCAAAATGAAAGGCATTGCAATTGTCAGTAGGTCACGCAATTACCCCGCAGTTCTCTAATTCGTTTTCGTATTCGTTTCTTCTCTTGTTCGATTTGATTCTTTTTTTTCTTTTCTTTTCTTCTTGGTCGAAGTAGAGCAGCCGGTTAACATTCTAACTGTCTAAGTCCCGTGATCCCAAGAAAAGTGCCAGTTCTAGGTACCTAAGCCTCCAAGAGTACCATATTTCCTAGGCAGACAGCTCCGCTATAACGGTAGCCAAGCTGCTTTTAAAAGCATGGTATGAGTTTTATTATTTAGCTTCGACAAGATTGAATAAGAACACGAAAACTGATCGTTACGATGTAGGTACAGTACAGACCCTAGCCAGGTCAAGCTACCCGAAACCGTTAAATTTTCCCAATCAATCTTGAACCTTAATATTTCAGGTATAAAGTTGAAAACCTATTAAAGAAATTTGACAGATTGTAGTACCTACGTCAATTTGCTCTGCCGGTCGATTCTGTAAAAATCTCACCGTGAAAACTCAAGTGAAGTGAGCTTGATGCGAGTTGTCAGTAGTGTCAATCCCTAGCATTATTTGGAATGACGGCTCACTCCACGCTCACTTCACCTAAGTTTTCACGGTGAGATGGTTACAGAATCGCACTGCTGTTAAAAATGTATTAACTGTCAAAGAATGAAAGTTGAGATTTGAATATACGGACAATTTAAGATGGTCAATTAATTGACTTGTATGACATTTAAAAAAATACCTGTAACGCAAATGAAGACGGGCCTCGTCTCTGTTTTGCAGCGAGTTGAAGAGCTGGTACAGCATCAGCTTCTGCGCGGCGTCGTCCCGGATGTCCGGCCGGTACGGGCCCAAGGATTGGTAGTCGTAGTTCTCTTCCTGGTGAATTCGAAGATTAAATTAGATTAGTTTTTGATATTGACGGCATTGAGGTACTAACATCTGCCGTTCGTCCACCCGCCGTCGTCAACAACGGGATGTCAACGAGAAACGAGATTATTCGAACCGAGCGTGACGTTCGTAGCGTCCGCATGTCGCGGCCATAGTAAATGTATGTATAGTGGTATGTATTGCTACTTCGGCGCCGCCGTCGTCTTGTTCTCGTTGACAACCAGTTGACGTGGCGGCGGACAAACGGCCTAAGGCCCCGTTCACAGCCTCGAGCGATGCAACTTGCGACGCGATCTACGTCAAGCGACACGAGCGCGCGTCACCTAAGTGCCCTAGTGACCCTAATTGCGTAACACGCTTTCTTTCAATCACAATCTGAATCACATTTTGAAGGATATTGCTAATCCATTGCCTAATATGCTGCTCAACAACGTTAATAACGCAATGAATGTTGTTGAACTATCAAAATGAAAGCCCTTGCTACTTAGTGTGTCACGCAATTACCCCGCGCTGTTTCCGTCCATCGCTCTGCAAGTCGCGTCGCGGTGACTTGTGGGATCGCTCTAAACAACTTCTTTCATTTGTTTTCTCGGCATTTGCTGTCGCAAGACACGTGTCGCTTGAGCGTGTAGCCCGGGGCCACGGGGTCACAATGTAGACACATGAAACAGGCACTACTTATAGCTACCTACGCTACACTACATTTCTCAAAGGAAAAACTGTCCATCATTTATTCATTTCATCCATCAAGACTCGAAGAAGTAGGTAAACACATATCTGGCAAATATGGCTGTCTGTCGCATGTCATGTCCTAATTTAACTGACCTACAAAAAATCCTTAGCTCAAAATATAGGTCGATACTATTTGACCTCCACATTAAAAAATACGTACAATATACCTCGCCGTTTCCCAACTACCTATTTTGGGGTTGGCTTCCAGTCTAACCGGATGCAGCTGAATACCAGTATTTTACATTGAGCGACTCCCTATTTGGCCTCCACAACCCAGTTACTGGGTAACACGATAAACCCCTTGGTGAGACTGGTTGTCAGACTTTCGGGCTTCTGACTACCCGTAACGACTGTAAAAGATCTACGAATGACAGCCGGACCAACGGCTTAACGGGATTTCCAAAGCACGGAGAGGTCTCGATCTCAACAGGTATCTAGGTACTTATTTTAAAATTCTAATATCTTACATTGTAGTTCTCATCTCCACTCTGGTCCATCCCGAAAGCGCGGTTCTCATCGTACATCTCAAAGGCCGCACCGAAGGAGAGCAGCAGAATACAGAATACGAGTTTCTTCATCATTTTGGCTTCAAAATCGGTTTCTAGAAAATCACAACATAATTAGGGTTTAGATTTATGTAGGTACTGGTTGCTTAGGTTTCAGGTTCAAGAGTAGCTCAGGATAGCGCCCTTCCTTCCTACATCTATACCTACTAATCTATATGTACACACGGCTACACATCAAGCTATGCAAAACCAGTATTGGCTGACCGTTCATTGTGAGAAAATATCATACAAAGTGAGGCCAAGACAAACTGGTTTTGTATAGCTTGACATGTAGCCGTGTGTACCTATTCCTAATAATAAGGCTATTATAGAGTTTATTTGTTTGAACATGCTGATCTCTGGAACTACCAGTCGGCTTTGAAAAAATATTTTTCATTTGATAGCTTAATGATGCGTAATGTTAAATAACCCTTATTTAACATTACGCTACGACCCGTAGGAACCGAGCAAAACGAAAAAAAAGTCAGAAAGAATGCTAAGCAAAAACGTAGTAAAAGCGCGCGGGCACGATGCAATGCGGTCCGGAGCTGAAATTCCACGCGGACGAAGTCGCGGGCATAAGCTATTGCTAAGGCATGAGGACAATCATAATCCTGCAGCCAATTATAGGTACCTACAACTAACTGCGATCTTAAATCAATATAACAACCACCATGGAAAAAATAAGTAGTTTTATTTTTTTCATCTCTGCTAAATAAAAGTAAACGAACAACAGCAAGCATTCTGTTCAATCTCGTTTCAAATAAAATACAAACAAACTAAAAAATAATAAAAAGCATTTCATTTCATTTCTACGTAGAATTCATTGCGCACATTGGTTTCCACGTATTTCTATTTATAGCGGAAACATGTTGAAGCCTGTTAAGGGAAAGTATTCACAAACTATTCAAAATGTTTTTGCATCGCAGTATGTATCACAGTTTCACTCGAAATATCTTTATGCACTTAGGGAGGCATCGCAACCCGAAACAGGATCGAATCTTGCAATCTTTCTTGCAAAGCCAATAAGCGCATCCTTGCCAGAAACTTAACTTAGACGAGCTTTTAAAATATCACATCAGGATTCCCAATTTGATCTCGGCCTGCCACCTAACTACTTAGATGAAACAAAATTGAATTCTGACTTCTCGACTACAGTGGCTAGTAGTACCTTCCTGAGTGAAATCTTGGAAGCGCGGTTAGTCAAATGAGTACCTATTGTTGTATGATAGCCAATTAGTATGAAAATACCAAAGAATTATGCCAAAATATACATAAAAACTGGGTCTTGTGGAGTTCTGGCATAACTTGATAGGAGTGGCACCGGTAGGTAACCGAAAAGTTGTGTGGAAATCGGTTGTCATGGTATGGCCATGTAAACGTTTTGAGTAGGTATGTATATCGCTGGAGCAGGGGAAGACCAAAGAAACGACGGATGGACTGTGTGAATGATGATATCACGGATATCTGGATGATATGGTTAGAAATGGAGTGACTACCGAGATGACTACGTATGGAAGGAAAAGTCATGTTGCGCCGACCCCAAATAAATTGGAATAAGGGCCGGAGAATGACGATGATAATTATATTATAGAACGATTAGGTTTTTCATAAGACCATCTTTAGAAACTTTAGAATGTTATTACGAAGTGTCCTTCATAATAACAATACTAGAGGAAAGAAACACGGCCAACTGCAGCGTATATACCCTTAACAACCACCCACTGCCCCGCCCAGATTCCCGGGATGCATCTGTGTTAATACAGCCTCTGTGTTACTCATACCTGCGTATTAGTGTGTATGCAATGTATTGATTGAAGTTTCAAGGTCATTATCAATATCTACTGTACTGTGTTTGACTGACGGATTTGTGGAACTATAAGTGTAACAGTGTGTTTTATGTAGGTTGTTTGGACGTTGTTATTGCTGTGATGAATTTGTAGCTAGAATGTTTTGAGTATGAATATGGATGATTGATTTGAATTGATATGAAGTAGTGTAAGACCAAATAGAGTAGTCATATCATTTTTGTAACAGTTCTTAATATAACGATGAATGTGGTTTAGGACTTAATTATAATGTCGATAATTAGTCATAATATAGGCACCTAGACATGAAGACATGTGACATCCACCAAACCGCACCGGGCCCGTGTGGTCGATTACGGCCCACTTCCTCTCACAGAGAGGAAGCCTGTGTCCCAGCATTGGGAACATTATAGGCTCATTATGCTATAGGTGCCTAATTAATTCGGCTTCTTAGTGGTAGCCTACTCATTGTGTGTCGGTCAAAAGAAAAATCAGAGAGCAGTGGATAAACCCTGATAACGGCCGCTATACGAGTGGTAGGTCGTAGGTTCGAACCTGACAGGCGCGTTACTTTGTGTAAATTATTTCATAACGACTGCTCGGACAAAAACGGTGAAGGAAAACATCCTGAGGAAACCGGCACGTCATAGAACTAAAAATTCGAAGACATGTGACATCTACCAACCCGCATAACCGCAACCGACATAATCCACCACGCGGGCTAAGCCGCGTGGTGGATTATGTCCACTCCCTCTGATAGAGAGAGGAGGCCTGTGTCCCAGCAATGCGAACATTATAGGCTGATTTAATGCTACGCTTATCCAAAAGAAGAATAATAAAATTCATAGAATACCTACTGCAATAAAACATTATGTAGGTAGTTATAGATAGTTCTGTACCAGATTGTTAAAAGTTTACGGAACAAAGAAGTGTTTCCATGGAATGGTAATTGATTATAGTACTCTACAGTGAATTGCAAAGTCTCAGTTTGTGGAGTGAAAAGTCGAGAAAAATATCTGCTGATAACGAACTACGTATCAATCTAATGATGACAATGCGCTTTTGCGATTCTCCCTCTAATTACCATTTGGTGGCGGAATAGTACGAGTAATGTGTACCCGAGTAATGAGTAAAAATTTTCTTCAGAATAAGTTTTTTTTCTCATCTGCCCCAGGATCGATCCCTGTGGGACACCGCACGACATCTCTCGCCAATTCCACTCTCCCCGGTGACCAGGGTAGATGACGGCCCTGTGCGTCAAATAGGTAGGCTTGATAACGCGTCAGAGGTAGGTCGGCATCCGGTGATACCGGAGTGCTCCCTGATGCAACTCCAGGGCAGGGTATTGATGGCATTGGCGATGTATAGAGACACCGCCAAGACAACCCCACCCCGGGCCACAGCATCCCCCGTCATGA
Source organism: Apamea sordens (assembly GCA_945859715.1). Taxonomy (NCBI): domain Eukaryota; kingdom Metazoa; phylum Arthropoda; class Insecta; order Lepidoptera; family Noctuidae; genus Apamea; species Apamea sordens. The sequence continues at coordinate 19,651,276 of OX243998.1, read as the reverse complement.
GGGCTCACATGCGCATGCCGGCGTCTACCGTAGAGGGCCCTATGAGGAAACCACACTGGCATTCCGCCAAATCCGGCCCTACCCCCACCAGCCGCCCGGTAAGGCGGTCTGCAATGACTCTTTCAAAGAGCTTGCCCACCTCGTTAGCCTGAAGTATACTTTAAGTACTATAAATTACATTGATAACGACACATAACTTGTCCAGCAGTGGATAACTATAGTAACTTAGTTTGAGTTGTATAGCTGAACAAAGGCCGAAACGCTTAGCATCAGTGTGATGATCACAGTAGGGTATAGTCAGCAAAAAATATTAATTGCCACTAATTAAGACCGCTTTTGTATCTTTATAGAACAAGTTTAATACATAAATAAGTAGTACGTAAAACTTAAAGAATTACATTTAGCTAATAATATGAAATGCTAAATAGTAGATTATCGAATCATCTTGTGTCCATTGTGTAAAAGTAGCAGTGTAATCTTTTGTCGCTGACCGTACCTGCACTATACCCTGACCTAATTCCTATTACTGAGAATTTTTAAGGAAAAGCTAGATGATTAATCCTGCAGGATGCTAGCTAAGTATGTATACCTAAGTAGCTACACATTACCTACTTGTAGGTGGGTCTTTGTGCAGAAGGAGGCTATCACAACATGAGTTTGAGTTGTTTATCAGATTATCATAATTATCCAGGCGCGGACACAGTTTCGGCTCAACGGGTGCAGTTGTCCTTTCCGTGGGCTCCGACCAAAAGCATCCTCGAAACGGTGGCCCAGTCGTGAGTTTACGGAAAATAGGCCCCTCCCTCAGAGAGAAACATTTGCTTGAGCGAAAACCTATCCTAACTAGATCCGCGCCTGTCATTTTCAGCCCGTTAACACAACTGAACTGTTGAGCAAAGGCCTCGAACGCTCAGCAGATTGATTGATGATCACAGTAAGAGCGTATACTCACTATCGTAACGACCGACCATCCTGGATTTTTGCAAATGGAGCTGTTCACATATAATTATACCATTATACCACTGCATTATCAGCTGTCGTCAGCGATAAACTTACAAAATAATTAGGCAACAGTCAACAAATCGTTATGAACACATGCATGGACGTAGCTAGGGGGGGGGGGGGGGGCAAGGGTGGGCAATGCCTACCCTAGAAACTTCTTTGCCCACCCTAGAAAAATCCTTAGTATCAATCTACTTTACATATGAAATATTTTTGGTGGGATTATTTATTACGAGGCGTCTTTTAAGACGATGGGTAGTTTAGCTGGACGACTGCCGCCCCTTGACAAAATCCCTAGCTACGCCAATGAACACATGCCATGGTGAAAATGGTCTCTAGGTCGCAAAGCTTACGAGATACTAACCACAATAAGTACCTACTTCTTACCGTGAATACAATACAAGCCTTTTAGTGCTCTATAAATAGCTTATACCCTAGATGTTGAACTTTAAGAAGAGAGGGTGTCGTGGGTCTCTTGGGCGGAGACCGATTTAGATCATTTGTTGTGGTTGTTATTTAGTTCTACTTGGTACGTAGGTAGGTACTCGAGTCCTTTTGTTTAGTAGAAAATTAAGCGGTAGAATTGATTACATCTTTATTTGAGGAGTAGGTATCGGCGCTGAAGCCTTGATAGCTGCCTACTTTTGTTTTCAAAAGTCTTTAAAAATTAGTTTTAATATAGGTACTTTCGCGGTGCACAAGGTCTGAGAGCCAATTCTCGTAGTTAAAAACATTTAAAATCTAGTGTAAAAAACTTGTCAATAATGTAGGAAAATTAGAGGTATTTTTGACAAATTGAGACTGATATCAGACTGTGAACGTTCTTGAAATTATGAGAATTGGCCCTCTGTTAAAACCACGATCAGAGAAGCCGTTGTGAATTATGGTACCAATAATCGTCAACTTGGGCACTTCTTTAGGTAATTTGATTACAATCATAGTTTACAAACAAGAAGAATGAAAATTATGACAAGATTAACGATCACTTTGAGAGAATCGACATCATACATATATCGTTATTGTTTGCACCCAAGTATAGTACATATATGTACTAGCTCCATGTTTAAAATACACAAAATGAAACAGTCATTCAGACGCAATAACAGGGACCACTTTTATCATCTTTTAATTAACTTTAAAACTTTAATTTAAAACACATTAATCTATCCCCAATTGCAACCAGCATCCCTAAAATCAAAAATAGCAAAAATATTTTCATACCTTCAACAATCCTTGGGGTAGGCAGGCAGCTATGAGGTGGACGTCGATGGCGCGAAGCGTTATCGGAGACTGACGGCGACGCCCGCCCGCCCTAGCTTATATTCCGCCCTATGCGCTACGAGCTCTAAGCTACGAACTACGAAGCTACGGCGGCGTAGTTTAGTGGAATTTATTAAATTGTTGCTTATTGCATTTTTATGCCGACTTGATATTATTGCAGGTAGGGAAAATTAGCTTAGTAGAGAGCGACGTTGGAGATTGATTTTGGTTGGTCTGTTTTTTTTTAAATTCATAATGTTTTCTGACGTCGTTAGTAGGCACTTACAGTAATTTGGGAATTATGTGTTTGGTATGCAGAGATTTTATCCAAAACATAGCAATGTAGTATAATATATTGTGTGTGTTATATATTCATGTTCTGTAATTTGTATGGTGTACAATAAAGAGTATTCTATCTATCTACACAACAAGTTTAATTAATCTCATTGATTCACGTAAGAGCGTTACCAACCATAATTTACAATTTTATTATATTACTAGATTCTGCCCGCGGCTTCGCCCGTGTGTATGTCGGGAATTATCCCACGGGAACGTACTACCAGGATAAAAAGTATGTCCTTCCCCAGGATTTAAAGTATTACCACACCAAAATTTCATCAATATCGGTCTAGCCATTTCGGAGATTATCCGGAAAAAACAAACAGACAGACAGACAAAATTGTTTTTTGTTAAAAGTACCCACCGTATACAGCGATACCAAACTAAAATGGGATTAGGCAGGCCATGTAGGTATGTATACATGGCCTGCCTAATCCCATTTTAGTTTGGCTTATTTTTCCACATCGAAGCGTCGAGGACTGCAGCAATTCATTTCTTATGCTGTCTGTACGTTTGACTCTCAAAATGGGAACAGCAGTGCAATTCCTGTAACCACAGTGAAAACTCAGGTGAAGTGAGCTGTCATTTCAACTAATGTTAGGGATTGACACAGTTGACAGCTCACTTCACGTGTTAGATTTTTACAGAATCGATCGTCAGGTATAATCCCAAATAATTTCATTCGCTCTATTATAAGAAACTTAATTAAGCACCGAATTGTAATCGATTTGCATAGAACACTGCTATGGTTTCACAAATAAATTAAAAACATTGTCTAAAACCTTTGGCAATATTCGAGAAAGAAATCGTTATTTCTGTTAGCGGCAAATTTAAAGGCCAGAGACAGAGGGAGACCTTTTATTGATGACACACCATAGGCCAACTATATTTAGGCCTTACCTAAGTAGGTATTCAAAAAACCCGCGTGGTGGATTACGGCCTACGAGGCAGTAGGCCGTACAGAGAGGAGGTCTTTGCCCCAGCAGTATGTGAAGTGAAGTGCGGTGAAGGGCGGGCGTTTTGGGGCACTGGCTTTTATAATTTTGACATCCGAAAAGTGCTGATTTTCAGCCTAATTTGAATAAATGACTTTTGATTTTATATTAGGATAAGTTTGAAAACTGACCGTATCTGCGTATTTCGAGTGAACTCATACGCTTAGTAGATAACTCACGTGCACGCATTTAGCTTATGTAAGTGCGAGTTAATCCAGATTTTGGTTAGCATATTGCGCCCGCCACCATAACACGTGCATATTAATTACCTACATGCGCTGATGTGCTTATCTATTTCGGCTCAAATCGCCTTTGTTGGTCAAAGGTTTAAATGATATAGCATATACCTATCAGAAATGTGTTGATTTTAGGGAGTTATTCATTTCAGTTTGATAATCTGTACCATACCCGGTGTGGGACCCTAAGCTCAGTTTATAAGTGTATAGTCTATGGTGGGACCAACATCGTAATCGCAGGTACCTATTGAAGTTTTTTATAGGACAGTTAAAAATGGGAGATTTATTTGCCATTACGATGTTGGTCCTATGGAGAAAGTTGCTCAGTTTGAGGGTCTATCGTCTATACCACACCCTCCGGTGTGGGACCAACATCGTAATCACCGGTATTAAAGTTTTATACGGGACAGTTATTAATGTGAAATAGGAGATTTTTTTCACGATTACGATGTTGGTCCTATGGAGAAAGTTGTTGCTCAGTTTGAGGGTCTATCGTCTATACCACACCCTCAGGTGTGGGACCAACATCGTAATCACCGGTATTAAAGTTTTATATGGGACAGTTATTAATGTGAAATAGGAGATTTTTTTCACGATTACGATGTTGGTCCCATGGAGAAAGTTGATCAGTTTGAGGGTCTGTCACATATCACATAGTCAAATAGACCTTGTCGTTTTACCACATGCAAATGACATTCAACCTCAGGGTGATAAAGTACCTACCCAGTGTACCCAGGATGTTGTAATATCATAATTTAAAGAGTGTTTTTGCCCGTTCTTTTCGATAGAGATCTACGTTTTGGAACTAGTTTCAACTTTCTGTGTAACTGACCGACTTCTGTGCGTGTAAATGGTTTAATTGAAATAAATGTTTGAGTTTGACTATAATACCTACAATTCCAGGGTTTTAGGGTCATCATCATCATCTGCCTAGCCTTTTCCCAAGTATGTTGGGGTCGGCTTCCAGTCTAATCGGATGCAGCTGAATACAAGTATTTTACATGGAGCGACTGCCTATCTGACCTCCACGACCCAGTTACTGGGTAATACGATACCCCTTGGTAAGACTGGTTGTCAGACTTTCAAGCTTCTGACTACCCGTATCAACTACCAAAGATCCACGAATGACAGCCGGGACCAACCGCTTAACGTACTGTCCGAGGCACGGAGGGGTCTCGGTATGTAAAGATGGTCACCCATCCACAGACCAACCGCGGCAAGCGTAGCTTAACCTGATCGATCGACCTGTGCGGCTGTTATTATTTAGCCACGGGCCCCTCTTGATGGTTTTAGGGTAAGGAACCAAATAAAAAGTCATGACTAAAGTGTAAAATTATTTTAATCAACACATTGCGAGTTTCATGGCACCACATCAAGGCACGTACGATCACTCGTTACAAATAATAACATCTATATACATATAACTAGAATAACTCGCTGTTAACGTTGTAAGGCCTTCCTTGAAGTTATTTTTTGACAGAACTTTAACTGATATGGTGGGGAATTTTCTTCCCGAGTATGTTTTAGGCGACCAGGGATATTTTAGCAATGTCAACCAATGTCTACCAGCTTTTTTCAACTATATTGGTGTCGACTCCCAGTCTAACTGGACGCAGCTGAATACCAGTATTTAACATGGACCGACTCCGACCTTCACAACCCAGTTACTAGGCAACACGATACCACTAGGTAAGACTGGTTGTCAGACTTTTGGGTTTATGACCACCCCGTAACGACTGTCAAAGATCTGCGAATGACAGCTCAGACGATATAATTTAACAAACATGCAATAAAACCGTTTACAACATAATTTCATTTAACATTTTTTTTTTATACATGTCCCGGAATTAACGCACACCACCAGACACCCCAATAATATATTCTATTTGTATATTATGTTATAATCATAATACATACACTGAATTTTTATTATTATGTAAAAAACATTGTTTTTTTAATAAATTAGTTATACTGATTGTGGGAGAAAATTATGGTCACATTACAAATCTACGCATGCACACAGTCGCACTCGTAAAAAGGTCTAGCTTAGTGGGTATTTCATCCATTTTGGTTTGTTTTGACTGTACAGCGGAAGTGTGACAGTAATTTACGTATTTTTAATTATTTTTGGGATAAAATATTACCTATATTAAAAATTACAGAAATCGATTCAGTAAACGATTCTGAACAAACTACTTTCATAATGTGCATTAATTCAGTTACACATTGTATTTGGTTGAATTCATAATAACATTGTTAAAATCCTGTCACAAATAACCTGTAAACCTCATTTATTTCTATGCTCCATGTAATACTGAACTAAATTAATAAATAAAATACATCACTGTGCGTTATTCATCACATTGTAAAAATATCTAGCTGCAAACGACTATGGCAATAGATATTTCAGGGCCAGTTGCTAAAGAAGGATGGCGCTATTCGTCTTGTATAGCTTCATCACTTTCTCGCATTGGAACATTGATGACTTAAAAACTTCCCTATACAACCGCAGAGCCCCAATCCGACAAAAAGGCGGACTTTAGAGGGTTGTTTAGTTTATAAGATTTTTGCTCTGACTGGAGGCCTTAATTTATTAAGGCATCCACAGGATAACCCTGTTAAGCAGCCGACAACCTCCAAGGTTGACCTATGACATGCAATTCCAAAAGAAAAAGACAAATGATTCGGCCGCTTAAGTTACAATATTTAAATTGTATACTTAGACAAAATATGTTGCTACTAGTGCCACAGTCGTCTAAATCAAGATAAAAACTTTAAACTCAAGTGCAAATTCGACCTATTCTGTAATTACACGTTATCTAAACGCGTACTAAGAAAGATATCGACTAGCAACATCTAAATAAGCAAGAACTAACTAAGCAATAGCGACCTGGCAACGTTACATGTTTTCAAACGTTCATGGCAGGCGCCATTAAACGTGAGAGCGAGACGACACGAGAACCTGTAGAGTTTTTAGTAATCCGTTCTAAATGTTGTGTCCTACTCCCACGTTTTGTGACCGCAGCTGCCGCGCATCTTGGGTTTTAGTACTGTAGACTCAGTGTCTATTACCATGGGTTTGCTTCATTTCAGGTTGCTCGAAACGCAGCGTTGCCAGGTAACTCGCTCAGTCAGTAGCTAATGACTCGAACCATTACGTAGATAGTGGTAAGCACTAATTGCACACCACTTTAATAAGCTGACTAACTTCCCGACACTCGTGCCAATTCATTATTATTTTCCTACGTTTTCTACGCTTAGAAAGGACAGGCATTAATTACATTACAAAAATAATGGAAATCAATTTATTATTTGTTTGTGCGCTTTGTAATAACTTTACTTAATATGAAGAACTTCACTGTATTAGCGACACTTTTTAACAAAATCTTTAACATCACCCCCGTTTCTATACAGGGTGGGCAAAACTCTAGCAGTGAACTATAAGTAACAATTTATTATTTTAGTACCACATTGAAATGTTCAACATTATTATTTTACTCACTGTACATTTTTATTATGTATAAAGTGCGTTGAATTATTATAATAATTAAAAATCTATTTACAGTTTATGTATACCATAATGTGATGTCTTTACACTAATAAAAAAAATCATCAAAAAATACTTATTAACATAAAATTTAAGGCACGTATTATATTATACTTTATTTAATAACAACAACAATATGAGCTATGCATATGTAACTAAACATTTACATGTATAAACAATACTCCATCTAGCCAGGTGCCAATCAAAAACGTTAACAAAAGTTGTTAGCTTCAAATGTATATTATTTAGCGCTATTTCATTGTCATTGAAGTGATTCTTAAGGCTCACTTTGAGCTCTTTCTGAACAATGAACGACACTGAACCGTCAGGCCTTATTTCCACACACAGTAAACTAGGGTTTACTAGCCGTGTGTAGGTACTGTCAGTGTTGTATGGATCTCTATGGAAGCTTGTTGACAGACACGTTTTTTTTGCGGCGCGGTGTTTACGCCGTACCGTAAAGAAACCGTGTCTTTTGCAAAGGGCCTCACGCTCGGGTCGGTGACGCTGAATCGCGTATACTCGGCGCTGAATCGCGTATACTCGGCTCTAGTTGTAGTTTTCCTTCTATCGTGTGCTCAGAAGCACACCCCCTCTTTTTTATTAACGAAAATTCATTCTGAATTATCGTTAATTACAATAAGGTTTCGGTATCACATTGAGTTTCAAGATGCACAGCATATTAGCCGCCTACCTTTATTAAGATTTAAAATATGACGACCTAGCTTTTCATTATTATTTGAATTCATTAAAAAAATACAACTCACGACTTTAAAAAATGGATTAAAATTTTTCAATAGCTTATAGTGTTGCCATTATCACACAAAATAAAGAAAACAAAAATATAACAGACTATTCCACTATTCTAAATAAAAAAACTATCGTTAACATTTCTCGAATAAGTTAATAAGGTACTTAATCTTACTTCTAAAATACACAAGGCCGCTAGTTTGCTAATCAAATGCCACATATCAGTCAAATATTACGTATTTATAAATGTTCTGTATGTTTATCAAGCATTAAACATCATGTAAATTTAATTTCCTCTAAAATTACAAATATTTTCTAAGGCCTCTTGGCACTGCTTTGACTGATAATAAAAAAAACTACGAAATAAAAATCATAATTTCTAAATTTAACGTTTATAAATTCATCTGGATCGGATAATTATTATTTGTTTATCAAACTTTACGTATCATAAATGTATTTGTAAATTATAATGTATAACACAGATACTGCAAATATTATTTGTATACTATTTGACTATTAAATAGAATAATAACTACAAATAAGCCTTTCTCACTCTAACAAGTAATAAGTCACTACCATTTCCCACAACATTTCTTTACAATAATAAAATTATTAAAGTGGTGTTTTTATTACCATTTAGCTAAATGGCTATCAATTCTTTTGTCCACTTCGATCTTTTTTTAATCTATTTTATTACAGGGTAGGTTCATGTTTAGCATGACTACAATGTAACATATTCTTTAAGACACTATCCTCACACTCTTTACCATAATTTGTCAAGCATTTTTATAAATTTTCTGCAATTGTCCACAATATTTTAACATCTGTTTCCTACCTTTTATTAAGTTTACTTCTCCTGACTCCATTAGGTGTTATCACCTAAAGCACTTCGTCCACGATAGAACAATAGAGGTTGGAAATCAATCTAGCATAGACTTCAAAAGACTGCAGTGAAGTCTAGCTAAAGTAATCTCGAATAAAATGGCCCGTATCTATAATAATTCACTTTCATTTAATGGCTCATTTTTGGTAATGTTGATTTTAAAGGAACCCTGTCTTATGTATCAAACTCGCAGCATGAACAATCATAACAGTCGCCGCACCGATATCGATCAATAGCTACCACTAGTTATCGATAAGAGTGTTGCCCATCACTATAACAGGGTACGGCTGCTTGTTTGCACATTCTATTGCATCGAGTGTTGCGAGTTATCCGTACATGTTATCTTTATATGGCCGTCAAAAGAAAACTGTCTGATGTTCTTTTGTTTTTGACATTGTTAAGGGAAAATTCTCTGATGACAATTTAGAGATTTATAATGAAAATGCTTTATTAATACGGACCTAAATAATCGGAGGGACAATTCTCGTACTTTTAAGGACGTTTAACGTCGCTGAGATGAGATTGCGACTTGAATTCGAACGCTGTTTAAGTACGAGGGTTGGCCTTCGGCAGTTGTTATTGTTCTCCGTCGGACGAAGTCCCCTCCCCGCACTAGGCGCGCGCGCTCGCGGGGTGGTAGGTGATGACGTTGTGCGCGTGCGTGAAGGGCGGCGCGGCGGCCAGCGCGGGCGACGCGGGCGCGGGCAGCTGCAGCGCGCGCGTCTTGCCGCCCAGCGTGCAGCGGGTGGTCGCGCCCGACTCTACCTCCACCGTTAGTTCTTGGCCGGTCATCCTGAGGGGAAATTGGTGGTGAGTACATTACATGCACAGTCCATATATTTCTGGAAACCTGCTACTCCAGAAATAGAGGACCAGAAATTTGGGGGTTGAGTATCTCAGCTAAATACGAATATATAATCTAAAACTAGTCTCAGAGAACAATACGAAAGGTTACCTATTAAATAGAAACATTAATTTGTCACTGGAAGTATGTAGTTCTTTTTTGGGGTTTTTTTTTTAAATCACGAGTCCATGTCAACAAACTTCAGACTCTTGAAGCTCTCAAAGAGAATAACCGTCAAGAATGCGAAGACCTATCTCCGAAAATTCTGACAAGAGTGACAGAAAATGCCATAAATCGGGACCGAATGGTCATTAATTCTGGCAGCGACCACTTAGCCGACATCATTTTTATTCCACGGATATAAGATCTTTGGACATCAAATAAACATAATCCAAAGGCAAAACCACAGAGGGTTGACACACGTAAAAATGAAGACAATATAATACAATCGGTTGTCATAATTTATGACGTAATTTACCATTACTTATACTCACATGTGATATCTATTAGCCAGCACTCCCAGGAGCTCCCCGACCAGGTCACCGGGTACGCCGGTCTGGTTGACTATGGGCGCGTCCAGGCCTATGACCAGGTCGTTCTTGGCTGAAGGGATGCTGATAACGACCAGTTGGACGTCGGTACTCATTATGCGGATGGCGCCGACCTGGGAAAAAATATATTTATGAGTATCACAAAGAAAGATTGATCAAGCTTACTAAACTGAAGTAACCTTTATTTAGTGATAAATATATGTAGGTTGGTCTAGTTCAGTAAGTAATCAAGCATAATTTGGAAAAAAAACTCAACAAACCGAAAACACCAATAAAGATAAAGCTACGATTAAAATTATCGATAAGAGCACTGCACATCACTACATCTGGCATCAAATGTGCTGTCTTGCTCTCACGTTTTATTGCATCGCGTGTAGGAGTTTTTGTTCGGGCTATATTGGGCGACCGACACACCTGGTGAAGTAAAGAGCAGTCGAGCTATTCTGTAAAAATCTCACCGCGAAAACTTAGGTTTTAGTTGTGTGAGTTTGTTACAAAATAAGGTCGGCAGTTTTCACAACCAAAATAATATTATTATATTGGACTTTAACTGGTCCAGAATAACTATTTTTGTATTTTACCAGGCATCTTATTGGTACGCTTACGTATAGCTTATAAGTAATTAAAATCCGTATATCCTAACCTCAGTGAGAGCAGTAGGTTTCTTGAGCGGCTTGAAGGAGTTGGCATCGAGCTTGTATATCGCCGACTCGGTGATGAGCAGGCAGCGCTCAGCTAACTTGTTGTAGCGGTTGAACTTGTGGATGCGGCACGAGAATAGTGGCCGGCCGATCTGTTGCGACTTCTGTAGCGAGGCCACTTGGGACTGGTACACCGCTGGAAGAAAATGAAGAACTCAGTGATATTGTATTTTAAAATCATTGTCTGAACAGTTTTGATTTTACAAGAACCCTTGCTCTTATGCTATTTACGCGTTCAAATCGTAGTTTATGTAGGTCTGAATAAGAATTAAGGAGAGTTTTATTGATTAAAATTGTTTGTCATAGGTCAATCAATTGTTACCAGGGCCCCAATTCTGTATTGTTCCCCGCGAAATCTTACCACGTGCAAACCTCATCAATATCATGTCTTGTTAACGGCAAGAAATCGAAATGTCAACCGTACGGACAACATGTATTTTTAACCGACTTCTAAAAAAGGAGGAGGTTCTCAATTCGGATGTTTGTATTTTTTTTATTTTATGTTTGTTTGCGCATAACTCCTTCGCTTGCCAACCGATTTGAAAAATTATTTTTTGTTGGAAAGGGTATACTTCCCAAATGGTCCCATAGAAATTTCATCAAAAACGGTTCAGTAGTTTGGTTTTTAAACCAAAATTACTGGTAAAAATTACAACTTAGAAGTGAAAAATAAAAACTTTTTTGCAAAAAAAAAAACAACCGGCTTCCAAAAACGACACTACAAAGTGAAAAATAACTTTAATTTCGGAAATCGGTGGCAAACAACGAAAATGCGAACCCAACGACACCGACTTCCGAAATTAAAGTTTGTTTTCACTTTGTAGTGTCGTTTTTGGAAGACGGTTGTTTTTTTTTTTCCAAAAAGTTTTTGCAGTTCAAAACGCCATTGTGTCATAGAGAATACGTTAATAGCTGCAGATGTCGTGATTAACTAAGGAATTGACGCTGTTTCGAAGTAAAGAATCGTTAAGTGGTCAAAGTGACTTTCCCTAAATACTAGTCATTCACAAAATTGGTCTACTTTTTATATTACTTATTTACTACTTCTACCTTCATAATGCTTGTTTCACCACTTTTGAAACTGTAAGCTAATTCCCGTAATTAAAAATGTTTAAAATTTAGTCGCGGTCTCATCTCAGCAACAACCTATGTCAAAAACTTGTCAAAGATGTAGAAAATTTGAGGTATTTTTGACAGATTGGGACTGAGATTCAGATTGTGAACGTTCTTAAAATTACGAAACTTTAACAAAAATGTTTTGTTCGTTTTGTGTAAGAAGATACGACTTCTTACTACTAGGTACGCTTGTTTTATCGTAAACGAGATCGAGATGAAGAGCAGGTCTATTTGTAAATATAAAATAATGTCTGTACACTAACCAGCCTTGGGATTATACTTGTTATCGGCCAAATAGTCCCCCAGCCATTGCCGGTTCTGTCCCCACGCGGGCCGCCGGCCCCGCAGCGCGCTGGCGGCGCAGATCTTGACCTTGAGCTGCGGCCACTGGTCGCGCGGGATGGGCTTCAGCGTGAGCCAGGCGCGCCAGCGGCGGTAGGCGGCCTGCAGCAGCGGCACGTGCACGCGGCGCGGGCTGGGCGGCCACGTGCGGATCACGTTGTGGTGGCGCTTCAGCTCCATCTGGAGCTCGCCGATGTAGCGGCGCAGGCGGTAGCGTCTGGGGAGACAATGTCGGGTTATAGTCATGATGAGCACTCGTGCGGACATCCGGATGTCAGTGGTAACAGTTGGTCGATGAAAACCGTCTTTACTGCTACGATATAAGGGCGCTGTTTAGTGTGAAATTTTAAAACCTAAAACTGAAACAACACCTACGCCTACACCTAGTGTCATTATTGCAATTCTTTATCAATATTTTAACAAACTATAAAGCGAGATGTCTGACAACTATTTGCGACGTTGCCAACTTTCAAAATGAATTGTTAGCATAAACTTGCGGTTGACTGCACCATTTAGGAAAATTGGAAACGACAGTAATCCCGATACTTAAAAAAACATTATTTTTGTCTTATCAGCTATTCGGTAGAGTTATTTTCTCATGAATATTGTATTCGCTGGCTATATAAATTAGGCGCTTTCACGTAATCTAAAAATATTATTTCAGTTTTAGATTACGCTCAAAAGTTAAAAAAAAAACATTTAAAAACTAACCATATTAATTATACAGGTTGTTCATATGTAGAAGATTGATTTTTGTTTGCCGTGATTTTTTTTAAAGAAAACAACGTGTATTCATTATGCCGGTTTATTCGCAACTGTTCTTAGTGGACTGTATGTTTAGATAGTTACTACCTACATAAATATTATATACTATACAGGTTCACAACACACAACGCTAGTCTATTTGGACATTCCGCCCGCCAAAGAACATAGTTCTTTAACTACAATTTATCAAAAAAATAACTCAAATAATGAAACAATAGAAAAACTTATGCGTAAACTTAACCTATAACAAGTGTAAATACAATCTCATAAGAAACATTCCTCTCAAAATCTTAAACAACAAAAAAAACAATTGAATGAATAACAGAACAACCTGTATCTTTCTTATTTGCAATAAGTACCTAAATACATTAAGCAACGTAACACGTGCGGCTTAGCCGGGCGTATTCAGTTAGGTACCTACCTAACTGAATACGCCCGGCTAAGCCGCACTTATAACTATGTTTGTTATCAGCATACCTATGCTGATAACAAACATAGTTATAAGTAGATCATTCAACTTCACGAACTTAACGAAGCAGGTAAAGTGTAGGTTTTGGAGAACTCATCATATATAGTAATATACAAAACATAAATACATTTGCTTTTTAAACTTCATTAATTGGACAGGTTGGTAAATAGTCTGAAATTGAAAGTAACTAAAATAGGTTTTAACGAAATTCTAAACAATATACATAACAGGAAAAATTAACAAATATCATTTAGTTATAATACAAATTTTGCTCACTGGACGTTTGTATTCTCCGGTTTTACATCTTACAGATACGACTCGGGTTATATTATCAGGTCCAGGATACTTTTTGATAATTTTCCCAAGTAACCATTTGGCTGGCGGTACATTGTCTTCCCTTAAGACACAAATATCACCTATTTCAAGTTCATCACGTTTAGTGTTCCATTTATACCTTTGATTTAAATTAACTAGGTATTCTTTATACCACCTATTCCAAAAATCTGTTACAATTTTTTGCGTCAATCGCCACCTATCCAAACCAACAACATTACAATTAGTGTAATCCTCATCTGCAATAATTAACAATGGTTCGCCTACCAAGAAGTGACCTGGTGTCAAGGGTAGAGGGTCATTTGGGTCATCGCTCAATAAGGAAATCGGTCTCGAGTTTAAACACGCCTCCACTTGCGCCAGGACAGTCGACATTTCTTCGTAGGTAAGTGTACTATTTCCTACTACTTTTTTCAAATGGGTCTTAGTACTGCGCACCGAGGATTCCCACAGCCCGCCAAAGTTAGGCGATTGGGGAGGAATAAAATGCCAGGTGGTTCTTTCTAAAGAAAGTAGCTCTGCTATTTCTCCAGGAAGAGAAGATTGGGCACTATTAAACATATCTCGCATTTGCTTATCGGCACCAACAAAATTAGTGCCATTGTCACTGTATAAATCCTGACAGTGGCCTCTACGAGCAGTAAATCGCCTAAACGCAGCAATAAATCCCTTGGCAGTCATGTCGGTTACTGCTTCTAAATGGACTGCTCGTGTAACCATACACACGAATATGCAAATGTAACTTTTGTAAGACTTCGCTCCTCGGCCTGGCGAAAATCTGATAAAAACAGGACCACAGTAATCCACACCAGTAGATTTGAATGGCTTACTGGGTTTCAACCTTGCCTCTGGAAGCAGGCCCATTAGAGGAGTAGTCTTCCTTGTGGAGTATCTCAAACAAATAGTGCACTCTCTGAAATATTTTTTAACACGTTCCTTAGCACGTAAGATCCAGTACTTGGTTCTAAGGAAGTTTAACATAGCCTGTGGGCCACCGTGCAATGTTTTCGCATGAGCATCCGCAATTAAAACCTTGGTAAAATGATGGTTACCAGGCATAATTATCGGGTGCTTCGTGTCATAACACGCGTCCGATTGGTCTATGCGTCCGCTTACTCTTAGTATCCCCTTTTGGTCCAAAAAGGGACAAAGAGATCGTAATTTACTCTTTTTAGGCACAGATTCTTCAGTCTTTAACCGTTTTAATTCGAATGAAAACTCGCGTTCTTGTACTTGTTTAATGCATGCTAATAAAGCCTCGTTAATTTCGTTTGGTGTGACAAATTTAGGTAGTTTAGATCTATTATCCTTCTTCAATTTATAATTCAAAACTCGTCTACAATAGGATACAATTTTTAATAGTTTATTTAAAGATGAATATTTTGACCAAACAAATTCTTCGTCAACGTTAGATAAAACGGTTAAAGATTGGATTCGTTCCTCTTCGTGTGTGTCTTCAATCAGTTTACTCTCTGTGTATACTGTAGGTTCTGACAACCATTGCGGTCCTCTCCACCACAATGTATGCTCACTCAACTCCTTGGGCTGCAGACCACGCGAAGCACAGTCCGCAGGGTTGGTCTCTGATGAGACATGACTCCACTGGTGGTAATCCATAATATTTAATATAGTGGACACTCTGTTGCTAACAAATGTTGCCCAACGACTTGAGCCTCCTTTGAGCCATGCTAACACTATGGTGGAGTCGGTCCATCCATAGAGATGTTCCTTAGGTATCTCCAAAACTTGTGATACTTCACATATAAGCTTGGCTGCTAAGGTGGCGCCACACAGTTCAAGTCGGGGTATAGAAATCTCCTTTACGATTGGGGCAACTCGAGTCTTTGCGGACAGTAAATGTACATGCACTCTATTCGAACTATCAATCACTCGTATGTAAACGGCTGCCGCAAACGCTGATTTTGAGGAATCTGAAAATACGTGTAACTCTCTTTTGCACTCTTGTGTAAAATTTATCCACCTAGGTACCTTAAGATTTTTTAAATCTGTTAGATCTTGTCTGTATTTTAACCACTCACCATGTAATTCATCTGTCAAACTCTCATCCCACTCAAGACCAGATTTCCACAGTTTCTGAATTAAAATCTTAGCATTAACTATCACTGGGGAAATCCAGCCTAAAGGGTCATACAATCTCGCTACTTCAGATAATATTTGTCTTTTAGTGAGTAAATCTTTAGGTTCCGTTATATTTACTACGTATTCAAAATTATCATTCTTCCTATTCCAACTCAATCCTAACACCTTGATTAAATCATTTAATTTAATATTTTGCCTTTCACTGAACTCAGTTTTCCCAATATGCTCTAAAAACTTGTCATTATTACTATTCCATTTCTGTAGTTCAAAACCACCCCTCCTCATTAACTCATTCATCTCCTCATAAATTCGTATTGCCTCATTAACCGTGTCAGACCCGGTCATTAAGTCATCCATATAATAACATTGTTTTG
Organism: Apamea sordens; assembly: GCA_945859715.1. NCBI lineage: Eukaryota > Metazoa > Arthropoda > Insecta > Lepidoptera > Noctuidae > Apamea > Apamea sordens. The sequence continues at coordinate 19,634,669 of OX243998.1, read as the reverse complement.
TTATTTCCGCCGCTAATGGATATTTCTTCCTTTCTAACTCAGCAAGTCGGTGCAATACTTTGACAGCTAGATATGGCGCGCATGCTGTACCGAACGTTAAACGTAACAATTTGTAATGTTGTATGGGCTCCGACGGATCAAATCTCCAGACGATTCTCTGGAAATCCGTATCCTCGTCCGCTACTCTCACCATCCGATACATTTTGACAATATCGGCTACGATACAGACTTTATGATGACGCCATCTCATCAAGATGTGTCTTAAATCTTGTTGTAACCTTGGGCCAACAACAAGCTCATCATTTAGTGATACACTGTTGTCACCTTTGCTCGATGCGTCAAAGACGACTCTCACTTTAGTAGTGTCTTTGTCTTCTCTCACCACAGCATGGTGAGGAAGATAGACAGCTTTAGAATTCTGCTGTAACTCACTCTCAGAAACTAGTCTCATGTGGTTCATACTCAAGTACTCACTCATAACCTTATTATATTCTTCTCTCAACTTTGAATCTTTCGATAGCTTTCTCTCTAAATATTTTAACCTCTTCACTGATATCTCTTCTGTATTACCATACTGACACTTAGGATCGTCCGTTGCAAAAGGTAATCTCACTATAAATCTCCCTTCAGTATCTCTCACTGTAGTTGAATCAAACAAATCCTCACATACTTTCTCGCTATCAGTCATCTCTTTCTTTATCAAATTAGGCTCATCTTCCATCTCCCAAAATCTTTTAAGTAACTCATCCTCTTTCATTTGTATGTGCATGCTAATGTGATTATCTTTTGCTAACGTTCGACATCCTTTTGACATTCTCCCTGACAAAATCCATCCAAACACTGTATTTTGTGCTATTAAATTACAATGAGGATGCCTCATAACGCCATCAACTAATATTTCGCTATAAACCTCTGCACCTAACAAAATATCTATCTTACCTGGCGTCGCGTATGTAGGATCAGCTAAAGGAAGATTGTCAATTTCCACCCATTTGGAAGTACTCACGTTGGTTGAAGGAAGTAGTGAAGTTAAAGAATGCAACACATAAGCGTTAACTATGATGTAACTAGCTGGATTATGACGTGATTCCAGGCGAAGTGAAACCGTGTTTTTTATCCTCATACGGCCATCTCCCAGCCCTGACACCCAGCCACTTACTGGTTTGCGTTCAAGACCTAATAATTGCACAGTTGACTCAGACACAAAAGATGCCTGTGACCCTTGGTCAAGTAAAGCTCGAATTAATTCTTTAAAACCGTTAGAACGGAATACCTTAACCTTCGCCGTCGCAAGTAGCACGCTGTTGGGTTGTAGCTCTCCTCTAGAAAATGTAGCAGTTATGGTTGTGTCACCTCGTGTTGTACTCGCTTTCTCCTGTTGTGGTTCACTCGGTGACACTGCGGCTGCCTGCTTCAGGCTACTGGCTGGCTCCTGGTTCTCTCTCAAAAAGTGTAACATCGTATGATGTCTTCTCCCACATGTTTTACAGCTGAATGACTGACGACACTTAGCTGCCGCATGAGTTGGCGCCAAGCAATTAAAACATAATTTACTCGTTTGAACGAAGTCCTGTCTTTCCTTAGGTGTCATAAGGCTAAAACGCTTGCACTGATTGAGATAATGATTTTCATGACACATCGGACACTCTGCTTTAGCCTTACACTTATTCTCTTTCTCCTCAACTGATGCGTGAAACGATTTAGACTTAGCAGCAGGCTTAGCTTGTTGTGCGGCGCGATTCCCATTCGTATCTAGCATTTCTAACGTCCTGAATCTATACTCTAAATAATCTCTCAATTGTGTCCAAGTGGGCAACTCATCACACATCATATTTATCTGCTGTTCCCATTGTTTGACGGATTCATTGTCCAATTTTGAAACGATTAAGTGAACGACAGACGCGTTTGCGTAACTGGATTCAGTACTGATGCCCAAGTTTTCCAAAGATTTCAGACAAGTAGACGTTGTATCCAACAAACTCCTAATTGCATTGGCTGACTCGGTTTGAATTTTCTTTATGCCAAATAAAGTCCTCATAATAGCATTACAATTATAACGCTTGTTATTGTAACGCCGAACTAACTGCTTCCATGCTTCCTCATAATTTGCATCAGTCGTCGTAAAATTACTCAGTAGATTTAATGCTTCTCCACTCAAATTGGACTTGAGGTAATGTAATTTCTGTACCGATGAAATATTCTTATTATTGTGTATTAATGAGGAAAACATGTCGTAAAAGGTTGGCCACTCTTCATACTTACCCCCAAAAGTAGGTAATTGTATGCGGGGTAGTTTCACATCACTGCAATTATTGTTCGCGCTATTTGTAACTGCTGGGTTACGTAACTCGGTAACTGGCGGCAAAATCTGTTGCAAAGCTTCTCGCAAACTTGATTTATACTGCACATATAGCTCCTCAAAAATCTCATATTTTCCATCTGTAAAATATGCTTCTTTCTTAGTTTTCGTTTTTGCAATTACCTCCTTGTGTCCATCCTTAAAATCTTGAAATAGCTGTTCTAACAACTCTAATCTCGTTTCTAAGTACTGACGCTTAATTCTATCTTTCGGAGTTTTCTTAAAATTTCTCTCAGCTTTCATCAAATTGTCGATCAATTCATCTTGTAACGACAAAAGTGCCTCCATTGTAGTATAGTAACAAATAACTCGCACCCACAGCAATCACAGCAAACAACACTCCGCTCAGTCACTTGTTTTAGGTAATAAATGCTGGCAAAGTACTTAACAGTTTGTTTATATTTAATCTCTTTAAACACTCACTCAATGTAGGTACTGTTATTATGATTTGCACCAAAGTCACATACACCTTGTAAACAAGTAACAGTTTATAGTCACTCAATTTCACTGTAATAACTAGTTTTCTTTAAATGTTTTTATAACTCGCACATTAACTATTAGCCAACGTATCATCCGACGACTCCTTATCGCACTCAGGTAATATTCTTTTGTCCTCGCGGGTCGGTCGGGCTCGATGCTCATTAACACTATCCGGTTCGAATATGGACCAAATGTTCATATGTAGAAGATTGATTTTTGTTTGCCGTGATTTTTTTTAAAGAAAACAACGTGTATTCATTATGCCGGTTTATTCGCAACTGTTCTTAGTGGACTGTATGTTTAGATAGTTACTACCTACATAAATATTATATACTATACAGGTTCACAACACACAACGCTAGTCTATTTGGACAAGGTGATTTTTACCTGATTGAATAAAGTAAATAATTGTGAGCTAAATATTTCAACCTACTATAAAATAAGTACTTACTTCCATGCATTAAAGATAGTCATAGCGGCCTTCAGCTTCTTATAACGCATGCGCGCGAGAGTTCCTCTCCACAGCTTCTGTAGCAAGATCACGATGGAAGGTATCAGCTCAGCGCGGGCCGCTTCTAAGCCATGCAGGGTTTTGGCACTCCTGGGGTAATGGGTATGAAAACATATTAGTAAGTTGTTTCTATTTCAATTTAGTAAGGTATTTTGGGGCGTGTAAAGTTTATCTTGGCATCATTTTTAACAGGTCTTGTGATCATGTGACCAGAAGGCCAATTCTCGTAATTTAAAACGTTCAAAATCTAATCGCAGTCTTATCTCGGCAACAAACAAATGTCAAAAATGTATGGAAATTAGAGGTATTTTTTTAGACGGATTGAGACAGATCAGACTGAACGTTCTTAAAATTACGAGAATTACCCCTCAGGTGCTGAGGTCTATATCATATAGCGTGGCTGTGGTCTACATGGGCCAGGCACACACGTGAGTGTCTGCCCATTTAACCTATGATCATGTGACACGTTAGTGTCACCTCGTAAGTTATATTATAATGGGTAGCGGGACCATCCGAAAGGGTTTACCGCTGCCCTGGAACATAAAGGGCTAAGGAAGGAACACGGGTGGGTTTTAGTCAGTAAAAGTCTGACACTCCCTTCTGCTCCACCCAGAGCGGGAGGAGTCATTTGATGATTTCCCATCCTCAAAAAAAAAAAAAAAAGTTATATTATAATTAGTATGGCAGTTGTCCGTGATTTGTACAGTAGCAGCGATAATTAACTAAGTACCATTCTAAGTAATATTATAAATTCGAAGGTGGTTTTGTTCTTTTTTCGTATAGTAGCGGAGCAATGGTTCGAAGTGATTTTTTGCATATAAATAGTTTATAGAACGCAGAATGACATAAGACTTTTTATCCCGGAAAACGTCTTGATTTCTGTGCGATATTTAGTTTGTCTAGTGTCACTGTGTCCCGTACATACCGGATAAACAGCTTGGTGTGTCCGAACTGCACGTCGCTGATGTGCAGGTCCCGCAGCAGCACCATGACGGCGTCCTTGTCGGCGCCGCCGCGGAAGTTGGGCCACGTGTACTGCGAGAGCATCTTGTAGCGCTTCAGGAAGCGGTCGTAGCGCTGGCGGGACGCGAAGCCGGCGCGACGCACGCGCACGTTCTCGACCAGGCCGAGGTACGCGACTTGATGGCGGACCTGGGGAAGATTTGAAGGTATGACTATCTAGGAAGTGAGTTAAGGCTCACATAAAGTCTCCAGCCTCTATCCTGTTTTGTAACCGCACCGTAACATAGCCTTAATATTTAATAAATAGTCAGAATTAAATCTCAGAAGAGTATGTACTTACCAGCTGGTCATCCCAATTAGTAGGAGTCTGGTAAGGGTTGGGCTTGACGCAGCGCACGTAGAACGGCTCCTTGCTCTGCAGACCTGTCACTAGCGCTGCCATGGAGTTGCGGAACAGGGTCGCGGCTGATGGTGGACGCTTCGATGTCTGCGAACAAAACAATCGCCGTAGCATAGCTTAAAGATTTGTATGATCCCACTTCGAAGGTTTCATTGTCTTATGGTTTCAAAGTTTATTCTATCGTTTATTTTACTGTCTTGACTGTTGGTTTAATTTAATATTGTAAGTATATAAATACCACACCATCGCATTAGGTTAATCCTGTTATGATAGTGGTAAAGGTTATAAATAAATATAATAAACTTTTTACAAGATGGCAGGACATCGACGCACAGCCTGTTACCATGGCTTCAGTACACGATTATTTAAAAAAAATATTATCTGTCAGTACATTTTAAACGCGTACGTGTTGCAATTTTCTATGAAACAGCAGATTGTTTTTATAACCGACGAATCTAGAATCATGTGCTGAATTCATGGTTACATTTTGCGCGTCCATGTCTATATCATCCTGTATTTACTGAATAGTGACTTGATCAGTCTTTCTCCTTTCTCAACTTGCCGCATGATATCGCACGATGTCGTGCGGATAATGGTCTTCATCCAAGTTTTTCTTCGTCGATCAAGGTTTTATGAATAATTTATTAGTATTTCATGACAAGTAATACATCCTTTAGCAATCTATTATTTCAGCCTGCCAATGACTGATAGAGAACACGTGATAATGCCCAACAGTTAACTGTGACAATCTAATATTTACCTTCTGTATGTTAGTGCCACCCTCAGGCCACATCTCTGCCAGCGAGCGGTTGCTGGAGGAATGTAGCAGTCTCTTCAGGTCCTGCCACAGAGAGTCCTTATTCTTGTCCATGAAGCCGGTCACGTCGTATGTTACGTCACCTGCGTAGTGACTGTGGAAAATAGATTTTGTAAGATCGAGTTTCGTAGGGAAACGTTGATCCGTGCCCACAAACAACGAGATGATGATATTGCTCGCTTTTGTCCTTGCCATCTTCCCCAGATATAGGACTTCCTTGAATTTTCGAGGAAGTAAAGTACTGTGAGTATTTACTCGCAGTACTTGCGCAGTTAAACTAAAAAGTGGGTACTCAAAATAGGCCGATATGGTTGAGCTTAGTAGATTATAATGTTCCCACTACCGCGACACAGGCCTAGTTTCTTTGAGGGGGAGTGGAATGTAATCTACCACGCAGGCCCAGTGCAGGTTGGTAGATGTCACATGTCTTCGATTTTTTGGTTCTAGGACATGCCGGTTTCCTCACGATGTTTTCCTTCACTATTTTGAAAGCAGTGGTGATGAAATTACCTGCTTGGGTTCGAATCCACGACCAACAAATCGTAAGTCCTCACAAGGTTTGGGTTGAAATCCAACAACCAATATAATGTAGAAAGGAGTTCAAATCTATCATTTATAATTGATCTGCTAGTTAGCAACAAAGTACTTACGTAATTCTGAAGTCGACGCCATGTTTAAGTTTCTTATCTGTGGGCGCCAGTTGTCTTGACGTGTAGTGTCTGTGTCCTTTTAGTCTCCTGTCCATTGCCTCTAGTAGTTGCTTGTCTGATATCTGTAAGAAGAAAATAACAAATAATGGACTACATTTTAAAGTTTAGTCGATAGAATAGAATAGTGTTTATTATGTAGTATATAATTAGCCCATAATGTTCCCATCCGTTCCATAACAAAAATTACTGATGTCACTTGGAAAGCTGCCACGCTAAAATGGAATTGGGCCAAACTTACGACCCAATGGGTCCCTCTGAATGGCAAGCGACATCGCGGCAGGCCCAGATGGAGATGGCGGGATGAGCTGGACTCCTTCAACAAGAACTGGTCCTTAAGAGCTTTAAACAGAGAGACGTGGAAAGTGAGTAGGGAAGCCTTTGCCCAGCAGTGGGACATCACAGGCTTTTAATATAACATATAATGTTCCCACTGCTGGGACACAGGCCTCCTCTCTGTGAGAGGGAGTGGGCCGACATCTACCACGCGGGCCCAGACATGTCTTCGAATTTTTGGTTCTAGGACATGCCGGTTTCCTCAGTAGTCGTGAAAAAAAATTAAACAAAGTAAAATGCTTGTCTGGGTTTGAACCTACAACTTGTAAGTCGCGGCCGTTGTCACTGGGCCACTGTTGCTCCTCGCCACATAAATTAACGATGCTGCGCGATCACAAAACGACTACACAGTGGCGGTTAAAGCCACACTACACTACACTAGGGGACAAATGGAGCGACATGTTGCGGAACATGGCGTTCGACAACTACGTGAATATCCCGACAGAATGTCGCGGAACATTTTGCAGACCTACAAATGGCGCGACACTGACGCGGGACGCGTGCGCTCGCTGTCGGAGCGGGAGCAAGCAACATGTTCCGCGTCACGTAAAATGTTGCGGAACTTGTTGCGGGACACTTTGCAACGTTGCAGCGACACGTAGGATTGAGTGTTGCGCGTCATGTTACGGGACAAAATGTCCCCTAATGTATCCAAGGCTTAAAGCCACGGATACACTAGGGGACAAATGGAGCAACATGTTGCGGAACATGTTCCTCAACAACTACGTGGAATGTGCCGACATACATGTCGCGGAACATTTTGTCGACCACACTTCTCAGTGTTTATAGAAATGTCGCCCGAGGAGGTTGTGGCTATTAGTGCTGCGTACATAGTAATTATATCGAGTGTGTTGAAACGTAAGAGAAAGAGAAGGTGGTGGATGCGGAATTTCTTATTACAACGAGAAAGAAGAGTTAATATACGCGACTACACTCAGTGACAAATGGCGCAACACTGACGCGGGACACGTGCGCTCGCTCTCGAGGCGGGAGCAAGCAACATGCCCCGCGTCACGTACAATGTTGTGGGTCATGTTGCGGGACACTATGCAACGTTGCAGCGTCACGTATATTTTGTGTTGCGCGTCATGTTGCGGGACAAAATGTTCCCTAGTGTATCCGAGGCTTTAGGGTAACAATTGAATCTCAACTTTATTGGCATAGGTAACTTATTTCAACCTAACCTAACCTTCCCGTGTGCTATTAACGAAATACTACAATTTTGCCCTCGCAACAATTCTTAGCAGTGTATTTAAAGATAGATTACCTTGGTAGGATTGAGACAAGCTTCGTCCATGATAGCGATAAGTCCTTGATGTGGCGCGTCCACCAGCTCGCAAATGACGCGGTTGTTGAAGTATTTGATGGGCGTCCACTGAATGCCCTCGCGAGCATATTCTTCTTGTTCCTGTTTTAGCACCAGTTCTGGAAGAGGTCATGGTGATGGTTACTAACCCATTCCCTGTTCCATGAACCACATATGGTTCAGGTTGATTATTTAACTATTGTGTCTACTTTGTGGACAGTGAAAGCGTTAATATGATAGATGGAACTCTATTCCTAAGTCTTTAAGGTATATTTCATAATGTTGTTAAACTTTTTTTTTCTAATTAATACATGTTTTTCAATTCTATATATTTTTTAGACAATGATAAGCGGAAGAGCGCGGTCTCCTAACACAAGCATTTCCTTGCTTAAAGGAGTCTCCAAACCATATAATGCAAACCAACTATGTTAATTGAAAATTTGAAATAAGTAAACTTTTTTTTTGTAGCTTTCAATGAAAGATTCAGATTTCAGAAATTTATTCAGGCTTATAGAAAACGGGGAAGAAAATTAGTCGTAAAAAACGTAAATAACGCAATGAATGTTGTTCAACTGTCAATATGTAACCCATTGCTATTGTTGGCCGGCCTTTGTCTCAAGCCAATCATAAGCTAATCATAGATTAAATCTCATAGAAATTAACCGACATACCAATAAACAGTTGCTGCAGCTTCTCATTACAGTAATTAATACAGAACTGTTCGAAGCTGTTCGTCTCGAAAATTTCGAACCCGTAGATATCCAGCACTCCTATTAGAGTACTCTTATACGTTCCACTGGGCACATCTATGGCTTTGTTTATCTGAAAAGGAAAATGTAACTTTATTTCCTTAAGGATATGGTACAGTTTTGAATGTTGTTATGTACTTTGCATGGTAAAGTGAAATTTGAAGCTTAATTTGAATAAAGTAAGGATTTGTAATGATTTGTGTAGCCCAAGTTATTAAAATAATTTGCAATTTTGAAGGGAACATCGTATTCGAAGAAAAAACTTATATTTAATATAGAAGGAATTTATATTTATCGCTTGGGTGTCTTGTATCTTGTACTAAATCCATTTGTCGTCAGTTTTTGAACGAGTATGAAAATCGATAAAAATACAAATGAAAGGTCTTTAATAATCTTACCTGTTGAACTATCCACGTGAACAGCCTATCATAGGCCGCCTTAGCCAACGCTAGTCTAGTATAGTTCGCCTCAGTCAGCGAGTGCTCCTTGTTGACCAGGTCCCCTCCCGCAGCCAGCACCCTGCCCGCCATGGCCGCCCGCAGCGCCGGCTCCGACACTCCCAGCGCGGCCGTGCACTGCTTGAGGGGACCTCCGATGGCCAGCTGGCCATCTTGTGCTTCTGTGAAGGTTAGCTCGCCCTGAGAGAGAACATAGTTGAGATTTTTTGAAGATATGCGAAAGACAAATAAATAATGTTTTAATAGGAGCCCATGAAAGTTGGGATTCATTATCTTGCAAACTTCAGCATTATTTATGGCTCTACAGGGGTATAAAGAACACGGTGTAAAGTTCACTCATTCTCCATACAAAAGGGAGGATCCACCGACCAGACGGGTGTTGTATTTATGCTAGTTGCGCGGTAAACTCTGTTTGCGCGATACAGGATTTTGCGTGACGTCAGTATGATCCGTAATTCGCAGGTGGCGATGTAGATGCCGCCAAAGCACGACATGACGATGCTGAAGTTTCCTCCTAGAGACAATGTTGCAGTTCAACCTCGTTACCAATGCATGCCCCGATTTTTGCCGAATAGAATAGCATGACGAGTGTCATCGGTATTCAAAAGTAAAGAAAGAAAAATAAATCACTTGCGATAAGATAACGTCGGAATGTTTAAAAGATGCGAGCCCAACTGTTACGTCACTTTTTACTCTTTCTGCCTTTGTATCACTGACCTATATTATACAAGTACGCTGGACTAAATGTATGTACTATACGAAATGACAGTTATTTTTGTGCCGATTCAAAGCACCCCACGCTCGAGTGTCCCAAGAACTAAAATTGACAAATTGTCGCAAAAGGCCGTCGTGTTTTGTACGCGTCTGACGATTTAGGTCTAAATCGTGGAATAAGACTTTTTGTGTATAATTACAAGATATTTAGAACATTTTTATCATGAGAGTATGCGCATCTTGTAAAACTCGCTAGCAAAAATATTAGTTCCACGGACGCTCACGTTGCTGTCAGCGCCAAAATGGCGAAAATCAAATGTCTTCATTTTGTCATCGATAGTATGAAGTCCTGCGTACCTGTTCATTATAGGTCAGTGATGCGAACCCAACTGTTACGTCACTTTTCGTCTCTTTCTGCCCTTGTTTATACACAACACACATGTTAACTAAGTAGATTGTTTTCTCTACAATCCTTTCTCGACAGTTTAGTTACAAAATACACGTATTTCGTTTTAAGGAACTTACCAACAGAATAACTCCAGCCACGACGCTCCATATATCTTCGACCACCGATTTCGAGAACCCTAGCGCATCAAACGCGCTGTTTGTCTGGGAGAACAGCTTGGAATCTGACGCGGTGGCGCGCTCACTGCCCAGGATCTTGTACACGGCGCTCGATGCGAGCCCGAACTTCTTAGTCGTTGAGTTGTTTGTACTTAGCACCTGGATTTTTAATAGAATATTAGGTTGGCACTTCTTCAGTTGACTGACTTGGTCTACCTAATGGTCCCAAGTGCGACTGCTAACCATTCTATTAGGAATTTCTCAGTAGCAGCCTAACGTCGATTAGCCTAGTTCTGCTAAACCGGGCATGTTACAAAATTAGACTTAAAACATACGAGGGGAAATGTTGGTGCAATAGGAGTGATTTTATGGTATGTTAAACCAATAGTTAAACTTATATTCCTATAATAATATTAATAGTATGCGTAACATGAAAGCAGACACTAGTCAATATCTAAATGTTTTTTAAAACAATTTTCCAATGACATCAGCAGCTTAGACAATAAACTTTTAAAGACTGCCTATCACAATAACGCCAAACCTTATTATGAAGTATTCTATGTGTAGAATGTTATAAAAATAGGTACTGTTTTATAATATCCTTAAAAATGGCAAGTGTGGCAGTCTTGCCATTTTCAATAGACATGTTTAGGACAAAACACGCATATTATCAAATTTGAAGACGTAAACTAAACAAGCTACGATCATCACTATAGTCATAATATTGACGGTTTCACAATAGATTCGTGTACTAACATTTTATTTACTAAATAATAGAACGGAGATTGTCATTGTACTACTATACATACGGTTGGGTTTAGAACGTAATTGAATTGTATTACGCTCATTTTGGATGAGTAGGTACAGACGCCAGCACATCAAGTTACTACCAATCTGTCAAATTTCTTTAGTATATTTTCAACTTTATCGCTAAAGCGTTAGGTTCAAAGTTGATTGGGAAAATTTGACAGTTTCGGGTAGCTTGATGTGCTGGCGTCTGTACATTAGATTAGTTTCTGGATAAGAGCAAAGTTTAATATTGTATCAAACTCAAATTCAAAGCATTTATTTCAAAAACCTATTACAGGCACTTTTGAATTGTTAAGGGGTCGCTCAGTCAGAAAGATGAAGCTGGTTTCTCATTCCAAAGCGAAGTAGGTGCCTATGGAGAAGAACGGGCAAGATATCCATAGATACTCTTTTAAATCGTATGTAGTTTGTAATGATAGGATGAGGTTTCCGTCATTTTTCAAGTAAAATTGATGAAAATATTGGGTAATTGGAATTTGAGAACTTTGTAAAAAAAAATATGAAACACGTGTTTCAGTATTTTTGGAAAATCTACCCCTAATCTGTCATTATTTTAAGTAAATTAAAGGTAAATTGTATTTAAATTTTCGTTTAAAAATTATGAAACGTGTTAGGATTTTTTGAAATTTCAACCCTCATAAAAGGGGGAAAATAGGGGGATGAACATCTGACGAAGTCGCTGGCAAAGTGCTAGTAAATACTTAACAGGAATTTGGCTTCATTAAGACTAAATTCCAGTTAAGTATTGCAATACCATAAAGTCTATTATATTCTCATTTATATTATTTATTCTATGATTCAAATGGAACATAATAATATAATGGAAGAATTCCTGTATAAAAATAATAATTAATAACGCAACAACTATACGATTGCTAGACAATAGTCAAAACGGATGACTTCATCGAACAGTCACTTGTAAACTGATGATATAATACTTCTTATTTACAAATACTATCTGTAATAGTGTACTCGTCTATTGTGTAGTCAGTATTACCAGTATTTTACATGGACGACTGCCTATCTGACCTCCACAACCCAGTTATTGGGTAACACGACACCCCTTGGTAAGACTGGTTAAAAGGCTTCTGACGTCCCGTAACGACTGTCATAGATCTAAGAATAACAGCCGGAACCAACGGCTTAACGTGCTTTCCGAGGCACGGAGGAGTCCTTATTCTCGTATAAGGGCCCTGCCACTTATGTTTAGCCACCCTATTAACACATAAAGAAGAATCAATATTCGTCAGTTTTATTACCTGATAAAACGCGTGGAAGTTCCTCTCCCCTGGCTGCAAGGATACAACTCTGCTCTTCTCCAGCAGATAGTTACTGATGTGACCCCCCACAGGGTCACCTTTGTAGTCGAAGTGTATGTCCATGTACTTCCCGAACCGGGACGAATTGCCGTTGCGATTCGTCTTCGCGTTGCCGAACGTTTCTAATATCGAATTTGACTGGATTAGCACGTTTTTTACCCTGGAAGAAATGGTTCGGATTAATTATTTTAAGGTGCAGCTCATGTGAAAATTAATAAAACTTTTAATGGATTGACAGAAGTCAAACAGTAGTCCAAGAAATGACATCATGTCCGCCAAAATTCGTCTACTGGTGGACGTAGCGACGCCCTCAAAGATCGCCCACATTGAATATCAATGCAAGGTAAACGATTTTTCTCCTGTCCTCCGACGGACAAACCAACGGTAAGCACAATTATATGGCTTTGATCATAGATATAAGAAAGGCTTTGATAGAGTCACTTTAGTAAATTTTTGATCTCTAAACCTGGTTCAGCGTTTCCGTTTGAGCTAGTAACTCTCCGTACCACCTCATTTTGATCTGCAACTCACCTATCAATATAATCCCTGTGGACTTGTGTTGTGTTTGCTGCTATGTACTTCATTATGAACTTGGACGCCTCTGTCTTGCCTGACCCTGACTCGCCAGATATTAACACACATGTGTCTTTGCCCTGAAACCAAATGTTTAAAATAAATAAATAAATATCCCTGGACATTTCACACAGCGCCATCTAGTCCCAAGCTAAGCAACCTAATGCTTGTGTTATGGTAACAAGATGGCTGATAAACTACTTATATACATTTTTTTCTGTAAATACATACATATTATAGATAGAAAAACACCCAGACTCAGAACAAATACATGTAGGTCATACAAATATTTGTTCCGTGCGGGAATCGAACCCGTGACACGCAGCGCAGCAGTCAATCGCTTAACCACTGCGCCAACTGTGCCGTCGTTTATCATCATTATTATCATAAAACAGCCCAAATTAGACCAAAGCGGAGTAATCAAAAGAAATATTGTAAGGAGGTAAAATTGCTTTTCTTTTTGTGGTAATTGATGAAACTGATTACAAAAAATATGTAGCTAAACTATTGCTATATGTTTTATGGCATATTGGCTTCCACGCCAACGGAATTCCCGGCCAGAAACTAGTATTGTATAAGCCTTTCTCTCCCTATCAATCGTTTCTGAGACGCTGGGTTCGCAATTGTCGTCAGTACATCCGTTCGGCCTTCTTATACATGACAAAATCATGATGATGCAATCGTGTGCATTTCGGGAAAACATAGTACACGCTTACTACAGGGTCAGTACAACGGCACAAAGGTATTATGTCATCAGCACGGTCAACATTATCTACATGATCAGTTTATTTAATAAATGGCGACTCTTTTGGCTCTAGTTTTCAGAATACAGGCGAAAATAAGGCAATAAGACCAAGTTCAGCGGTTTCTTTCGCTATCTTAAGATCTTTAGATCCTCGGATTTTGTCGTTGTTGCCTCTTACGTAAGAGACCGTGAGAAAAAAAGCGGTACTGAAGAGCAGTTTAGGAGTTATTACGGTTATACATAACCTGTATAAGCTGACTTCTTATTGTATGAAAAACCTATACAATGCGAGGTCAGCTAAAACTGGAAATGCGCTTGATCTGTTCCCGTGTGTAACTAGAATAGCTAGAATACTCTTTATTATGTACACCATATAAATTACAGACATAAATATAGAAATCACTAACTGACCGTAACTATCTGATTTATTAGATACTAGCTTCTGCCCGCGGCTTCGCCCGCGTGGATGTCGGAAATTATCCCACGGGAACGAGCTAACAGGATAAAATGTATGTGCTTCCCCAGAATGCCATCTATCTCGCGGGCCCTTTGTGGCTAATAACAATAGAAAACCAATTGTGTCTCATTAGTGGTGATTAAGAGGGTAACTCAAACTCAAATCATTTAATTCAACTAAACCAATTACAGGTACTTTTGAATTGTCAAAGGGTCGGTCAGTCAGAAAGATGAAGCTAGTTGCCCATTCCAAAGCGTAGGTACCTATGGAGAAGAACGGGCAAGAAACTCCATGGACACTCTTTTAAATCATAAAATTGTTACAAAATATTTGATTACATCATTCGTGTTGAAATTAGCCATGTGAGAACGATGTAGAAATACGTGCACGTTAAAAGCGTCCGTTATAAAAAAACAAAAACAATTCAGAAATTAAAATAAGCCGAGGCAGCTAAGAGATGACCAGTCCCTACTGGCGGCGCCCGTTCACGAACATGACGTATGGATCAGCACCATTCACCTCAACCATTTTGGAGGGAACTTAATGATCCAACACACACGCCACCACCAGCGAGACATTTGAGTGAGCATGACATACTCACAGCTGCCAGGGCACATTCAAGTCAATGAAAGACGTACCCAGTAAATGGTAGCTTTATAGAAAGTACATAGTGCTCACACGTGTGCTATGCAATTATACAATTCTAAACAATTGAGTTTATACAATGCAAAGATAGTTTTTTTTTTCAATGTTCAGCAGCTCCAACAATGTTTCCGAATGCTAATTAGTTTATGCGCCTCTGTGGAGCAGGACCAGCATTGAGCCAAGCATTTTTGTCAGCGATGTAATCCCCTAACTTATAGTATGCTCGGCTACATAGTGTGCGTTTAATACAAGATTTAAATTTCGTTTCATTCAGTTGGAGTATGTGGGGAGGAATTTTATTGTAACATTTTAAACAGTACCCCATGAAGGATGAGTCTACTTTAGCCAGTCTGAAACCTGTTTGAACTAAATGGTCCCTATTTCTAGTCCTATAGTTGTGTCTTTCACCTCTTTTATTGAAAAGATTTAAATTTTTCCTTACGTACATTATGTTTTCATAGATATTCATAGATAAAAATAAAAAAAATGATTCTAGGAGTTTGTTACAAAGAGGATAAAGTATTTTTACGTTGTTAAAACAGGACTCAAAATGTTTCGTATCCAAAGTAGATAGCAAAACTGTCAAAAATGGCCGCTTTTGGTACTTTTGCTATCTACTTTAGATACTAAACATTTTGAGTCCTGTTTTAACAACGTAAAAATACTTTATCCTCTTTGTAACAAACTCCTAGAATCATTTTTTTTATTTTTGTTTTCTATGCTATGCTACGATTTTTTATTCAATGAGGGCGCCACTTAGCTCGGGGTACCGCCTTAAGTTTAAGTGGCATGTAATAGGGTGCGAGGTAGATATTTATGCCATGGCTCGCCCCGCTTACAAATAGACATTCTAACATAATATAAACAGCTGATTATTATTTGATTTGGGTAAAGGAGGTCTCCAAGAATGTTCACAGCCTCGAAACCTTTTTATTTGGGGTTAAGGGGGGCAATACCGCTATCAAATCCTTTGCACGCTCATTTACATATGCATGGTGTATTTGGTCCCCAGTTAGCTTGAACGAAGCAATTGTATATGTGATTTTGAGATGAAGATTCAATTTTCAGGGATTTACCTACTCAATACTCAAATCTTTATTGCATTCCATATGTGTTACATAGATGGTATTTAAAGGGTAAAAGATCAATATGGACTCTGTCGGGCACAGCAAAAGTTAGGAGAGAGGAAGAGAGCTAAGTGGCAATTCAAACCTATTACCATATTATAATTTATTTAACCATTCCTGGATATTTAAAACAAACCTATTGTCCTGGAGTACTGCTATCGTAACTAGTGCTTCTGGACTTTATACCTATGTTAAGAGCCGTCGCGAAATTACCAGCTTGCCTTAACACTGGGTGGTCTCGCAAACTGCAGTAAAACCTTTTTATGATCACTAACAAAGATTCAAGACTGCCTCTTATGGTAACACCATCAAAGCTAGGTATGGTGAAGTAATGGGTACATTCCGAAGGTGTTGAATGACCATTTTGCTGTTTATGGTATCCTAGTAAAATTCAAATTCTACGGAATGTCATTTGCGACTTTACAGCTGACTTTTGATGGCAAAATTGAGGAGTTCTGCAGTTAGTGCCTAGGGTTACAGTCTCCGTCAAATTACGAAAATACTGCGGTACTATACAGGCGCCATATAAAGCCCACATTAAACAGCCCAGAGATATAAAACTGACATCGTAAGTACTAAGGTTTTGTTTATTTTTTTGATCTCATTTGGATGCAGAAAAGTGGCGAACAAATAATTTTTGTAGGAAGGGTAAAATGTCTTTCCGACAAAAAGGTGTCCAGATTGGAACTTGCCTAGCAAGTACTTGGAAAAACATGATCAGCCTGTAATCTTCCCACAGCTGGGACACTACACACAGGCCTCCTCTTTGAAAGAGGGAGTGGGCCGACTTTTCTACACCATCCGAAATTAATATGGAAGTTCATTCGTGTTTTGGTCCAAAAGTCCATATTTTAAAGAAAGACCCAAGCCTGCCTTTTCTGATATCCCATATAAATATTCCTTGGTAAGACCTCTCACCTGTTGCCTAAGCACTCTTTGACAGGCGTCTGCAACAGCATAAACGTGTGGCGAGACTTCGAACATTTCTCTCCCCCTGTATTGTGCCATGTGCTGCATGCTGTAGATGTCCAGGTTTTTGTACGGATTCATTGACACCAGCACCTCGCCGATGTATGTGTAGATTTTGTTGTGTTGAAACCTGAGGACAAGAGAGGATGTGTTTAGATTATAGAATGATTCAGGAGTTGATCCATTAATTAAGTCACACAGGGCCGCGTGCCCTGTGTCGTGGGTTACTCGTGGGTTGCAGCAGAAAATCAGCGTCAGGTGGTACACTTGTGTTGTCATCTGACATTATGCTGAGCTGAGGCCCTTTTGGCATTATAATCTTTGTTTTCTGTTTTTATAGTTTTAAGGTGTCATTTTGTGTAATGCCAATAAATGCATTTTTCTTTCTTTCAGTAATGGCAAGATTAAAGTCTGGTTATGCGAGATGGTTTGAAAAAAAATATCGATGAAGACCGCTTTTTCTAGCCTGCGCTGTCCCACTCCTGGCCAAAGGCCTCCCTCCATTCCTTCCATGTTTTTGGTATTGGTGGTAACAGGAACAAAAATGATGTTTTAGCTCTTTTGATTTCAGATGCGAAGCATCTGAGTCTCGTAGTTTTAGGAAGGAAATGGATATCTTTATAGTAAGAAGCCCATCCTATTCGAGTAACTTCTCAAGATCAAGGAAATCCAGCTTTTAAATAGACAGTCCATGAAGTTGATAAGTGTGCTTACACACGAGCGACACGCGTCGACCACAGAGGCAACCGTCGACGCTGTCGCACGTGTATTTGAGGACGGTGCTCAAATACACGCGGTATTTTATCGGCGGCAGCCGTTGACGCGATGTCGACGGTTGTAGTTGCCTCTGTCATCGACGAGTGTCGCCCGTGTGTATGTACAGACGCCAGCAGGTCAAACTACCCGAAACTGTCAAATTTTCCCAATCAACCTTGAACCTTATGCTTTAGCGATAAAGTTGAAAACCTATTAAAGAAATTTGACAGATTGTAGTAGCTTGATGTGCTGGCGTCAGTACACTAAGTCGCCACTAGCAACGTCTGATTTATGTCATTTAAACTTAACCTTGACTTGAACTAAAGGCGTG
Organism: Apamea sordens; assembly: GCA_945859715.1. Taxonomy (NCBI): domain Eukaryota; kingdom Metazoa; phylum Arthropoda; class Insecta; order Lepidoptera; family Noctuidae; genus Apamea; species Apamea sordens. The sequence goes on along the minus strand of OX243998.1, from coordinate 19,616,573 downwards.
GGAAGCTAGCAGTCATTGCCAAACACATATAAGGTGCGAAGATACTTAAATATCTACATCATGTCATGAGCAGGCGTGGACTGCTGTCAGTACTTTGAGTTCTTAATTGACTAAAAGTCAATTAAGAACTCAACAAACCTGATTTTAATACCTTAATTATGTAAGTTAATCATGCTTGAGCAAGAAATGGTCTCATTAACAGTAATATAACCGGAACACGTGTATATGTCATCATCAGCTTAGCCTTTTCCTATGATGGGGTCGGCTTCCAGTCTAACCGGATGCAGCTACTACCAGTATTTTACATGAAACGACTGCCTATCTGACTTCCACAACCCAGTTACTGGGTAGTACGATACCTCTTGGTAAGACTGGGTGTCAGAATTTCGGGCTTCTGACGACCCGTAACGACTGTCAAATATGAAATGACAGCCGAGCCAACGGCTTATAACGTGCTTTCCGAAGCACGGCGGGGTCTTGATATGTAAAGATGGTCACCCATCTACGGACCAACCGCGGCAAGCGTAGCTTAACCTGAACGATCGACCCGTGCGGCTGTTATTATTTAGCCAAGTGTATATGTATAACTTCATATAGACACTAATGGACATGGCTTAACGTTGGCTGATAATAAATACCTAAAAGCCAGACAATGGTATAATACAATACATAGATACTGCCACTCATGGAATGTTATGTTTTAGAAATAATTTAGTTAAGTTCTATTGTTTGAATGGGTATTGCTAGTGCAACCATACGTATATCTTGTACGTACGTATTATGTTAGATTACGTATCACTTTAGGTTATGTCACCTATAAAGATGGAAGAGTAAATGGATAACATAACACGCCTGTTTACCCCGAAGGATTAGGTTAGCTTAGAGGTGTCCTCAATCCCCCCTATGGGATGTGTCTCGCATAGTGCGGGCAGCGTAAGTCGCATTCGCAACCGCAACCCCCGACGTAGATATACGAGGGAGCACCGGAGTGGTTTTAGTCAGTAAGTCTGACAAACCCCTCTGCCTGCCCCGGGGATGACGACATCCACGAGAATTTCCACCAGACAACAAAAAAAAACAGGTGTACCTATCTATTCTATATCTATACTTATAATAAATCTGTAGAAGTGAAAATTCTGTACATTGAAAATATCCAAAAAATAAATGGCAGGGGGTGTTACTTGACCGACACCGAACCCAAAAATGTGATTAAAAAAATTTTTGTCTGTCTGTCTGTCTGTCTGTCTGTCTGTTTGTTCAGGCTTCACGCAAAAACTACCGGTTCGATTACGATGAAACTTGGTATAATTATTCTTTAATATCCTGGGCACCACACTGGGTACTTTTTATCCCGGAAAAGTATATACAATAAAAAACAAACTTAATTTTGCGGTTCGATCCCTAGACCCGATTACTGTACCAACCGCAAATAATAAGTTTGTCGTAGGTTGGGTCACCCGCAGTGGAGTTCATTTTTATTCCTTTTAGTTTTAAGAGTTATTTAGGTTTATTTTTATATAAGTCGTAGGTATAGATTTTAATTTTAAAGTATAGGTAGTATATTTGATAGTGTATGTAGTGACCGTAGGTTATTTTAAAATACTGTTAGGTAGGATTAGTCATTCGTATAGATATTAGTTTTTAGGGATTTTGCTTATTTATTGAGTTTAGATTAGTTATCATCAGAAATAGGTTTATTTAGGTAGGTAGGTATTTAATTTTCTGTTATTGAGTTTTTTTTTTAATTAGGTAGGTACTTAGGTAAAGATATCATATAGGTACCCTCTTAATCACCACTAATGAGACACAATTGGTTTTCTATTGTAATTAGCCACAAAGGGCCCGCGAGATAGATGGCATTCTGGGGAAGCACATACATTTTATCCTGTTAGCACGTTCCCGTGGGATAATAATTTCCGACATCCACGCGGGCGAAGCCGCGGGCAGAAGCTAGTAGTACATAAATTCACGGAGCAAGAAGTTTGGATTTCCCAGTTGATGACAATAGGTTCAGCCCCCATTACATGAAACTTAAACATAACTGACGAAATAGGATTATACTATAAAGATGGATGTAAATGTGAAATAAACAATTAATATAATGATACAGAACACCACCATCCATACAGAAAATAACAGCAATCAACATGGCGCTAACTAAGCTGACCCAAGGTACAGACGCCAGCAGGTCAAGCTACCCGAAACTGTCAAATTTTCCCAATCAACCTTGAACCTTAATACTTTAGCGATAAAGTTGAAAATCTATTAAAGAAATTTGACAGATTGTAGTAACTTGATGTGCTGGCGTCTGTACACTGATGAGAAACCCCATCTTCATACAGAAAAACAATGATATAATTACCAAAAAACCCAACAAACAGCAGATAACATGGAAAACACTTATAAATCAATTAATAGTAAGGACAAATGAAGTGTAAAATCTCTTAATAGCACTTTAGTCCCGGCTCATTGGCTCCATTAAGATTATAACACGGCTCGTTGAACAAATTGTTATGCGCTGTTCATCTATTTCTTTTGCTATTTCTAATGGAACCGAGTGTGAATGATGGAATGTATCGGAATATTCCGAAGAGGAAACCATTGTTTGTTTCAAGGAAGTAGGATTTTGATTGCTAGTATACAACAGTAGAGAGACTAGAAATGAACGCAGAAGGCAAGGCACAAGGAACTTGATGTAACATATCAACAGAAAAGGAAAAATTGATTCTTCTATAATATAACTAGTATAAGAATGTCATTTGAGGAGATAAAATAAACATTATATGATACACACACCATCGTAATAATATATTAAGAATCCATTCCTTTTGGTAGTATTTGCCAAACGCAGAAGTCTACAGATATTTTTTACTTGAAATTCAACACCGGGAGCCAAAACAGGTTTTCGCTACATGAGATCAATCTACAGATGACTGAGACTGTGGCTGCTCATTCACTTTATAATGAAACTAAGGTTAAATATTTCCGTCATGGTAATACTTATACCTAGTAGGCAGTGGCGTGCACACAGTTTTAAGACAGGGTAGGCAGAAAATTGTACTCACCAAAAATACTACACGTTGGTTTTGGTTCGTCGTCTTGTCGATTGATGATGTAGGTAATTGCCAAATGCCAACTCAAATGTCCATAGATTGACTGATTTTATAGACATATCAATTTACTTATATTCGAAGTGGCCTTTCGGCGCGTTTGTTTGATGGTTGGTAATGTTTGTGTGATTTGCAAAATTTAAATAAAATCATTGAAAAGATGGTGGTGTGAGTATACTAAGTATATAGGATTGTTTTATTTGTATATTAAATCTACACGCCTATCTTTCTGTAAGAATATCTGCAATATGGAATCGTAAAAGTTGGGAAGGCGTTTTATTTCCGTAAGAAGGTTTTTTTCTATTGAAATCGTGGAAAGATCTGTAAGTCGTTGCTGGCCTTGTGTATTTCTTAAGTAGGTGTGTAAACGTTTTAGCGACGAGAATGACCTTTCGGTTGAAGCACTGCTCGCGGGAACTGTAACAATTAATTTTGCCAAACGCAGTACTTCGGGAAAAACTGTATTTATGTTATTTTCGTAAAAATGTTCTATAATTTTGTAAATACTAAGGTTTTTGAATTCGGCAGATTTATAAACACATTTGAGCTCATTGATAAGGCGGTCTAAGTTAAAGTCCTATAATTTATAAACATTTACGAATTGCGATACTAATTCAACCGGAAAATTGTCATTATATTTATTGAAATTTTCGCATGAAAGTAGTCCAAAAAATTTTAACTCTTTCAGATTTTTATATCGGTCGCGACATTCGATGGATATATTGTCTATAATTTCAATAAAAATGCGCTTAAAATTGGTTTTCGCGTCCACAACATTACGTTTTTGTTTTGGCGACCCTGTGATTATTTTTACGCCTTCAAAAATCAATTCAAACCTAGATCTGAATGATTCCAAAAATGATTCAAAGTCCCTAATTTTTTTAATGCAATAAGTCACATCTGATGTCTTTTTTTGCATAATTTCGTAAAGCACATTAGTTTCTGCGAATATTTCGTTAAACACATGAAGTAAAAACTGGAATTGAAAGTCTTTTAGATTGTGTAACAAATACGAAACTTGACTTAATGTCTCACCATCCCAAGAGTCTTCGTTTTCAGCCATATCCTCAAATAAATCAACTAAATGTAAATAAGAATTGAAAATTACATTTACAGTACGCGAATTTGTAAGTCCATCGAGTGTCAACAAACGAAACAAAATAACCGATTACTGTGTATGCAACCTGTCAGCCAATGAGATGAATCATATTGTTTTGTATTGAATTTACGATTGACTTTACCTTTTTTTTTATTAATTGCAAATCCGGTGTAGGACGACCTATCTCGTTAACTTGTTTTTTTTTTCACTAAAAGATAGTTTTGAAAACGCGTCATATTTTATTTTATCAATACACACACCATCTGAACAACTTTCACAGACAATATTATCCATTTTTCACTCTAATCACAATGTTAAAATCCTAAATATCTGATAGCGTAAGTCACAAACACAACACACATCAAACAATAATGGCTACTATTGACTATTGAAATTACGTAGTAAAAAGGAAAATTAATACGACAAAAAAATGATGGCAATCTAACTATATAAAATTCAATGAAACAATGTTACTTCTTAAAATATTCGCATTGCATAGCAAACTTTCGTCGGAAATGTTCGGTTAGGATCGTAATTTTTCGTGTTAGCTTTATAGAACAACTCGAACAAGACACTGGCTTTTCATGCAGTTGTGTGCGTGATTTTTGTCATTGTGTGTCAGCAAAGCCCACGTAGCTATAGGAACGCACACACATAAAAATACGCATGACCACGAGTTTCCACGGAGCACACATACAATATATTCAGAGACGAATAGTTTAAGTGTCTGTGCCGTTGCAAAGGCGAGGTGGCGCTAGTGCAGTAAAGTGCATCGATCTTAATGATAACACCGGCACTCGATAGGTGGAGCTGATTTATGATTTAAGATTTTTATGTTGTTTTGTTTATTGATAAAATAACATTAGATCTATTATCAGAACTAGGGTAGGCAGTGTCTTTCTGTCTTTATGGAACGCACGCCACTGCTAGTAGGTACTGCAAATGTTTACTCCAACTAGAAGCAATAATATAATATATTAGCAGCGCCCTGCGGTTTCACCCGCATATGTTTCCATCCCGTGAAAATATCGGGATAAAAAGTATCCTATGTGTTAATCCTGGTTATAAACTATATGTGTGCCAAATTTCATCCCAATCCGTTCAGTAGTTTTTGCGTGAAAGAGTAACAAACATCCATCCATCCATCCTCACAAAGTTTCGCGTTTATAATATGAGTAGGATACTCTTTTATACTAATGAAATTGCAACTAGAAAAACATTATCAATTTAGCTAATGAAAAAAATGATACCCCAAAAACCATCCTCAATATAGCTTTCAGCAATTTGAATACAAAAAGCCTGTCGTGCCGAAATTCATAACCTCCGGGGTTATTAGGCCATCGACCTGATGCACGCGACAATGGCGGACTCAGCCAGATGCGAACCATAATAGCTGTCGACATTACGCTAAATATGTAACTTTATGTAGGTACTAGTGTAGTAATAAACGAGTGATATAATTGTGTAACATCTGGTGAATAGATCTGAGATTACAAAGCCAGAATGCTTTTCACTGAGATTATAAAGCCATCAGATACGTAGAGTTTTGAACCCTAGTTAACTGGACTAAATTTGTTGCTAATGGCCTTAGTAAAACCCCTTTCAAGGAATCCATCGAGTTTCCCTGTCACCCTGTATATAGTCCAGTGAGGCAGTGATGCATAGGCAAGTGGATGATCTAAAATCCATCGTTGTTACAAAATTTACTATTTGGGTTAACATAACAGCTCTGCTGCACCTGCACTGCAGTTAACTAAAATATTTGTAGCTGGCCCGGTCCCAAAACTTGGAAGGCTTTATTAATTACTACCACAATTGCTTGCACGCTACACGAAAAGCTTATACAAACAAACTAAAATAGTTTCGAATTATGACGATCGGATATCAAACCTAGCTATTATAAATAAATAAACAACACATGCGTTAAAAAACTGGTATAATAAGATCATTGGTGAGTCATATACAGAACAAGATATCGATCGATACGATACATGAATATCTGATGTTATGTTATGAGTAAGTGGGCTTATAAATTTACGAGCGAGATCATTTGCACCTCCATTTACAATAAATATGGGTTTAGCCTTCAAACATGATAATATTTTTAACTCGACGAAAGCTTCCTAAAAGCTTGTATAAGATTTGTCGGTTCATGTTTTGTACGAAACGATCTTCTATAGACACTTGTGTTATATGGTTATGAGGAGGAGTCAAGTTTAACTGATTCATCAGAAGTCGTAAACTCGTATGCGGTCATCAATTAGTACGCCAATTTTTGTACTTAAACTGGAACTGCTCCCGAAATCCCGAACCAGCCAAATATGGATTTAGGGGATCAAGGTGGTGCGGCTGATCTTCAGCCATTCCCTTACGAGACCTTAGTCCCTGAGGCTTATTAGGCCTTTACAGCAGAATTTCTATGTAGACGACTGTAAAAAAATCATTTTTTCATTTCAACTTTCTACATGAAAAAAAATCTATTCAATCCATATAAATTCAACAATTTACATTCCCCAACTCCAACACGCGAATAATGCAGAAATCCGCTAACTTACGAAAGCACAGCACACAACCAAAACAAATCCATTTGTGTGAAGCCCGGCGCGCGCGCTGATGACGTCATGAAGCGCGCACGCCGCCCGAGAGCCTCGCAGGCCGGTTTTGGTTCAAGAGCAGATACCGAGGTCAGCTGTGCCATGATCTTAGCACATACACTACATTCCCGGCAATCGTGCAAACCAATGATACAATTAAAGCCCGGATTAATCTGTGTAAGTTATTTTAAGGTATGACTTATAATAAGTAAACTTCTTGTGCCCTACTTGGTGGATATTTGATGCTGATTTGAGTTCCGATCACCCAGCTATCAAGATTAATATTAAAAGTGAGTTCTTGACCAAGTTGTAGTTACCCGGAAGACTAAAATGTAATTGATAAGTACGAGTATGTTACAAAACTATATCGTTCGTGGTATGCTCATCAAGGTATCAGACAGGGGAAATCTCCTGAGCTACAGAACAGATCAGTGTTGAATTTTTATTCATCCCAGCCTTTCTAAAGTAGGCTAAGAAAAGGAAGCAGAAGGCTGAACGATATGAGCAGACATACTAAATGACGGATCATTATTACAAAATCATTTAAAAGGAAGCTGTCTGAAACCTTGGCTCCAATTCTTTACACCATTATAAATTAATTACTTGCAGTTCGGCAGTGCCATGCCACCTGCTGACACCTTGAACTTCCCTCAAAGGCTGACCGCACTCACAAACCACATTTAGACCCTGCATTGTATGCTAATGCTACTCAGAACGTAGACCAAAAGGACTTGGAGGAGTGACAAAGATAATCTATACGTGTCAAAGCAAATAAATTACAAGGCATTACAGACTATGAGGATTTTTATTGGCTTGGCTATTAGTTGACTCATCGCTGCGGCTAGTCCTCCATGCATCACTGGCGATATAATACTATGACTATGAATGACTAAGTACCGTGAGCTTGGTTGTAAACACTGTAATTGCATCGTAATTATGTCAGCACGGTATTCTAAATTGTACACTTAAGGTATTTATAATGGTTCCCATGATTAGTTGTTATATGCATTCTGAGCACGAAGAAGCATCTTGAGGTGAAACAAGCTTGATGAAGTATGAACTAAATACAGATGAATCCTGCCAACTTGTTAAGACAACGACAGCAATTTTGCAGGATAGATAGTCTCCAAACCATATACACTTCTTAGTGATATATAGCGAGATTCCGTTACTGAACCAGGAAACGTCATTTTTATTACGACGTTTATATTTTATTGGTCACCAACAAAACCTATGACACAGTGGATACATAGAAACCATAAAATAATAGAAACTGAATCAGTAGTTGAGGTTGAATGACTACATCTTACGAGTAACGTGGGATTACTTGTCCTACTTACTATAAGGGCAGGATTTCCCCCCGATGACTCATACATTCGCTGGATAGCGAATGAACCATTCTCAATTATTCTTTGGAAGCGCTTTTAACACTCAAGATTAAAATTTCCATATTGGTAACACCTACTAATGTTTATCAAATCTACTTGCGAGTTGAATCCAAAATCATTAGTTGCAAGACTCTACTTTGTTCGTATCCTGTCTGCGTCATGTAGGGACCGCCTTTGTAATACTAGTGCTGTGACATTCTGGCTATTTTACCCGTAGTGATTCTGTAACTGATTACTTTTGAGTAGCATCGTGAACGACGGACCTTAAAGGCTCCTACAGACAGGCGCGACACGACGGTGCGACGCGATTGAGGTAGAGCAATTTCCATGAAGTTTTCATAGAAATTGTTTGGCTAGCGTCGCGACGTGTTATCGCGCCACGCCTGTCTGCGGGAGCCTTGAAGTTGCATACAAAACGTCTGGAATATTTCCCTTCCGCATCTTCAACTGCTAATACCTTAAGGACTTGATAATTACTTCCATTAACGACTAGCTACAACATCAAGGACTTTCATATTCAGTGCGCCATTGCAGTGAAGTGGTGCTCGACCTTCATTTCTTAGGATTGCTAATATTGCTATACCCTACTGGGAATTAATAATTCAACACTAAACACTTGACTAAACTGTTGGAAATTATATCTATCTCAAGATGTTCCTTGAATACAATTTTCTAGAAGCAGATGCTAAAAGAAAACTTGTCAATTAGTCTTGTAAAATAATCGATAGGATACAATTTTAGAGAGTTTTGTCTGTTATTCATTTTCCTACACACACCCGCATCCTCAAAGTTTAACGTACTTTCAATCCAAATCTGAATGATTTTGAAGGATATTGCTAATCCATTGCTACATATTTGTTCAAACATTTGTCGGCTCATTAACGCAAATAACCCAATGAATGTTGTTGAACTGTCCAAATAAAAGCTATTGCCACAGTTATTGTGTTACGCAATTACCGCGCTGATCTTCATTGCAAATGTGTTTAGGGATTATTAGTGAACAGCTTACAAAGTAAACAGAGTCCACCACGCCAGTAGTGGCCAACTTTACTTTTCTCAAAAATATTTTTACTAAGCAACAGGCACAATAAATAATTAATTAATTATTAGTTCGAATTTGAACCATACAAAGTAAACAAGGCAATGTTTTAAAACAAATCCCGAAGGTATATAAAACTGGCACGGACGAGGACGACACGGCCTAGTAACATTACGTTGACCCATTTCTTCAATAGCTTTTTGAAAAGGCGACAAAATTGTTCAGGTTTTTAATGAAAAGCTTCGAAGTTTGATATGGAAACATAGTAGTATTCTACATTTCGGTTGTTTTGGTATAATACCTGAGGGGCAATTCTCGTAATTTTAAGAACGTTCACAGTCTGATCTCAGTCTCAATCTGTCAAAAAGTACTTCTAATTTCCCTACATTTTGACAAGTTTTTGACATTTGTTTGTCGCTGAGATGAGACTGCGACTAGATTTTGAACGTTTTAAATTACGAGAATTGGCCTTCAGGAGGCCAATTTACCGTAATTTTTGACAAGTTTTTGACATTTATAGTCGCTGAGATGAAATTGCGACTTGAATTTGAACGTTTTTTAAGTAAGTACGAGAATTGGCCTTCTGAATTTTACCTTTTACATATAATAATGTTCATGATAGGTTTAATACCATCGGGACCAGCTGTCCAATTCCGTGTGTCCACACCTGCAAGGCCAAGGACTAACATATCCATATTTACTCAAAAGCTTACGTAACATATTCGGCTGTGCATTACAGCCTACAAAATATCATTGGCCTACAATGACTCATGTCTAGTTAAACCATCGAGTTTGCTATCGCGAATTATCGCTGTTTATCAACTGTTGCGTTATCAGACGATTTATATAAAACGCTTCAGTCGAAGCCGGTAATACCTAGGATTGTTGAGTATCATTATGTTTTATACCTAACTGACGCTACAGAATTGAAAGGCTGCTAAAGGCATAAATTGTCGAGCTGGCTTCACAGAAATAGCGCAACGTTTAGGCATAAGGTGTCGATAAACGCGATATCGAAATTGGACTAGCAGATATCAATCAAATTAATTTAAGAAGTGATATAATAATTTATGTAGGTAGATACTATGACGTAGTTGGTCTAGCAATAATGCCGGTTTCATCTTACACGGAGATGATATAGGCGTACAATCCTACACACTTCACGTTAAAACGTTCAACGATGAAAATACAGTTCTTTATTCTTAGGATCAACGAAAACGTATTATTGTATTAGTGTGCGATGTCATCTAAGAATAGTCCACCCCACATCCTATGAATGTCGTAACTTTAAGACGGATCTAAGCGTGATATCGTTTAGATCGGGAGAATGTGCAGCAGCATCCGCCTGTAAAATAACATAGATCTGCCTTAACACAGTACTAAACATCAATAACTTGGATGCTTTCTAGGAGTTACGCTCGAGGTAATCAACTGATCATTTACTGGGAGATAACGACTGATTCAAGATAACGTTTTGAAATGGATAAAAAACTTTATACATATGTATATCTTCCAGCCTGTTGAACGAGACATCTTGCTGAGATAAGCAGAATGAACTTGCTCCTAGTAAAGCAAAGAAACCCTTGACCAAAACAAGCTAGCCCAAACACCACCCCCACAATTTTGTTTGTCAGCAGTTACAAGGACTTCGTTTATAGGGCCGAAACAACACCAGCTTGCTCCACTTCCCCAACTCTATCATCCAACATCGTCTTTCTTATTTCTATGACCATCATCATACCACCAGCAACGCACAACTACGGCAAATAGAGTGCGGCGGCGACCAGTCTTGCTAGACGATGGTTGAGCAATGCTGGCACTGGAACTGGACACGCATACAAATGTGCACTTAATACCGAAGGGAGAAAGCGTGTCAATGCGCCTGGTCCTGCCATCACACTGTTTCTCGTGTTACTCACTCAATGGTTCAAGGTAAGGTCACAAGGGAGAAGAGCTAAGAATGTTTTTGTCATTTAACAGGGATGGATTCAGTGGGGTAACAGTAGGAATGGCTCTCATTTGGACAGTTCAACAACACTCATTGCGTTATATTGATGAGCAGACTAATTTTTCTAACATAAAGCAATGTATTAGCAATATCCTTCAAAATGATTCAGATTATGATAGTGTTTTAAGCAATTAGCGTGCAGTATCATAAAGTGCCAGTTATCCGTTTGAAATACCAGTTGATGGTTAGATGATAAAGATACTTCGTAATCGAGGTCCTTTTCAGTCCTAACTATACCCTTGACAATTCAAAAGTACCTGTAATTGGTTTAATTGAAATAAATACTTTGAGTTTGAGTATAGGCTTTGGTATAAAATGAAGTTAGGTCAACTAAACAATGAATAAAGTTATTTTATCCGTTTTCAATTTAGGTGTGTGATACTTATCCTTCTAACAGGTGATTGTACCTAAGTTGAAAATAGCACCTGCGTTATATTGTATAGAATATCCATTTACCTCTTATATTTTTATCCACATAGAGGAAAATCATGATAACATTATGTTTATAAATAAACACATTGTATGTTAGTAGGCCGTATTAGTCATAGAGCAGAAATTATAATAGCAAATTCGGAAGCTCATAAATATGATAAATAGTTGGTCATCTAGGAAGACTGTTATCATAGCTATTATGTAGAATGACGTCACTCTCTTTAACATGATTCACTAAAGCATTTACATATTACAATAATTATGTCTGTATGTTGTTAATTTTAGTTATTACGACTATATGTCTTGTTTGATGACTGAGCTGTTGGAACATCTGGCTTTTTGTTTGGTCGTGAATGGAAATACTGTTCTTTGAAGGACATGCATATACATTTCGGAATAATTAGTACTTAGAGATGTTTTAAGGAGTAAGTTAAGCAGGTTACGGATTTATATAAAAAAATTACTCAATACTAAACAAACTGTTCCAGTGCATAACGAGTAAAAAAGAAGAAGAAGTATTCTAACGAGGAATTACATATGACTCTTACAGTTGCATCAGTTGCAAGCATAAATGAAATCGCAGTACTAAAGAAAATGCAAAAACTCATAACATAAATATTACATCGGCGACGCTCCAGCAAAATTGGCTCATCAATCTAACTAAACGGCAGACATGGATCGATAAAACATAGATTGAGACACGGTTCACGATCATATACATCAAGTAGTAGACGAATTTGATAAATGTTGCAGACTTGCAGTATTATAGCTTAAGAATTTTGCAGAATTGATCGAGAATTTGTTTGATATCGAAGAGAATAAATGTAAAGGCAAAACTACTTTACGAGTATTAGATGCAAATGAAGCAGGAGTCCCTTTTATAGCATTTGAAGCGGAATTATTGTTGTAATGAATAGAAAGGAATGTGTTTATGGGAATGTAGGTATTACACTGTAAATTAAGTGGTTATCGTCAAATATGGGTATTAAATTACAAGAAAGAAATCATATCCTGTTATTCCCAATTCCGTCACTAAACTCATCAAAAGTCTGAATTACACTTTCTTTTCAACAATTGAATTAGGAAACCTTATAGGAATCCAAAACTACAGTGAACTCATTCAAGGTAACACACATTGCTAGCATTCCTTTTAAAATCATTCAACATGTCATTGACAACTGGCAATGAAAGCATAAACAAAACAGAACCTTATGAAAGTAACGTGAACGGAATTAGCTCGAATCAAATTCAGCAGGTTACCGGCACAGATGCAAACCACGTTCAAAGAAACTCACACTAATGCAATTAAGATATCACTTTCTTTGAGGCAGGAATAGGCCTTCGTCCAGTGTATACTAGCGGTGAGCGGGAGCGGTGGCGGGCGCGGTTAGATGACGGCAGTGTATAGCGAGTTGTTGTAGCGGGCAGTAGAGGCTAGACTGTTTCCACAGGGGAAACCCATTGGCGGTTGCTGGGTAGCTAGGTCTGTCAGTATGGCAGCAACGAGCGGTATAGGGACGTTAGAAAATTACGAGCAGGAGGGCCAGCTCAGTGCCGTCGCACTAGGCGCCCATCATTAGTCGCACCCGCCTTACCACCCGCGAAAGCTCTTCACCCAGTCCAAGCCCATAGACGCATCGTTTCTTCGTGTGTGTGAATGTGTAAAGCGCTTCCGCCGAGTTACGCTGCGCTTCAAGCGTCCTTGCCGCGGAAAATGTAAGGAAGTAGGGTTCGCGATATTCTCGGCTCAAACATGGCGTCTCTAGTACGTAGATAGCTTGTTTTCCTAGTGTGAGTCATACGTTAATCATCCTTTGTAGTTGAATGGTCAGGTCAGTTGTTACTATACGGTAGTGATTGAGTTAAAGCGGCTTGCTTTGGGTTTACCTCGTTTTTATTAATTTATTATCCTGGAGTTCGGCCTCGGGCCTCGGCTGTATTGTCTTCAACAGTGTTATAATCAACAAAATCTTAAATAGTTGTTCTCACTTTGTCTGATATTCCATGAATTCTACACATAACATACCATCACGCCTGTAACCCCCGGAAGGTTAGGTAGAGGTGTACTTGTACTTTGTGGTACGGACGCCAGCAGGTCAACCTACCCGAAACTGTCAGATTTTCCCAATCAACCTTCAACCTAACTCTTTAGCAATAAAGTCGAAAATCTATTAAAGAAATCTGACAGATTGTACTAGCTTGATGTGGTGGCGTCTGTACACCCAATTTCGCCAGCATTAAATGGGGGCAATCCGAGTCAATACAAAAATCACATCAGGCAAGTTTTAATCATATCAGTTCATTGAACTATGGCTCTTATACACATTGACCAGCTTCAGAGCATCAAAAAAACCTATTCGTTTAGTAGAATCATTTCTAATATCTTTCCCAAGAATCCAATTCGATTATCCAACGTTATGTCAAAAGCCCTGCGTCTATTTCTGGAGTGCCGCCTCATCCCGCTACTATTCCATGCGTTTTGCTTGTGGAACCCATCGGTATGTGAATGTCATAATGTTTATTAATACACTCGTCCTTTTCTTTCTTACGAGCTCGCTCTGAAGATTATAGGATTTCTTTTAAGTGTTAGTTGAATTATTTATTTTGTTTTTAGATTAATAATAATAATATCCCTGGACATTTCACACAGCGCCATCTAGTCCCAAGCTAAGCAACCTAATGCTTGTGTTATGGTAACAAGATGGCTGATAAACTACTTATATACATTTTTTTTTTTGTAAATACATGTAGGACTTACAAATATTTGTTCTGTGCGGGAATCGAACCCGCGACACGCAGCGCAGCAGTCCGATCGCTCAGCCACTGCGCTAACCGTGTTGTCAGATTCATAGTTATTTTATTACCTACATTTAGTTTTGGAAATTGCGTAATCAGAAAAGCTGTAAATGTCATCCAACTTCATACAATTTTTTGACACTTCAAAGTTTTATCGTTATAATTCGAGGGTAGGTAGCCGATAGATAACACGTTAATAGCAAACGCAAGCATGGAAGATACAAAATTCGGAGCCGAAGATTGTAGAGTCATTGAGGTATTGATGGCAACTAACATTACCATGAAAGTTCACAATGACATTGCATAACGGAATTCTTATGTACCACAAATACCTCGCACCTACTTCTTATAGAGTATAGTGAAACAAACATAAAGGCGTACATTGACATAACATTCCGTGGCCCTCACAGCTTCGTCATCTTGCGGTCAGTGTTGTATGACCTCTATCGCTTGCCACAGACCTGCAGAAAGCTAGTAACTCTTGTGTTTATTATCTCACATCATTTTGTAAAGACATAATATTCATAAGGACTGCGATAAGTATATCTTTAATCTAATTTCTGTAGTAGGATAACTTTTTAAAGCCAAGCATTTCTATTCTTCTGATGCATGGTTATCTAGATACATCCCAAGCTCGTGTAATCCTGCTCGTGTGCGTGATGTAATCTGGTTTCTGCGTCTCTATGGTTATGGCCGTGTTCCTAGGAGCATTTTTCGTAAATGACTTACGAGTTGTACGACCTATAACTACGTAAATCAAACCCAGGCAGGCCCTTTACTTTGTATAATCTATTTCATGTTCTGAAAACGGTGAAGGAAAACTTCGTGAGGGAACCGGCATGTATTGTCCTAGAACCAAAAATTCGAAGACATGTGACATTTACCAATCCGCACTAGGCCTGCATGGTGGATTACAGCCAACTCCCTCTCACAGACAGGAGGCCTGTGTACCAGCAGTGAGTACGTTATATGCTGATTATCCTAGGCTTGTATTCTGTATTTAGGAATAGTTAATGGTAATTCCAATCAATTGCGTGATACTTTATCGTATTTTAGTCGTTCATACATATCTGCAAATCGGTTGCCTACTTTAGATTGTAATTTAAATATTTATTATGTATTTTCCTTGTACTTTTGCGTTTGAGTGGCAAATTATAACGGAAAAACTGTCGACAGGAGGACAGGAGTAGAGAGAGCTTTAGACAGGAATCATTTATCATCTCGTCAAGATATATATGTAAAGAATTTATATTATCATTATATGAGACACTAAGTTCTGCGCGTTGTCTTGTTCCCCCGATCCACCTCGTCGCATCGCATCACCTAGCCCCTGTCCGCGCTATCACCTCGTTTTCGCTAGCGTATTGTATACCTTTTTTTTTAAATTGCTCTATTAAAAAAAACTTGAGAGGTGTCAAGGGACACCCGGATGGAACGAAGTATAACTGGCTTGCTTTCTATAAGAGAGAGAGAGAGACAGAGAGAAACACGCGCACGCCACACGGCTTACAACTATGGCAAAAAGTGTCGTTCCAACTTTTGGTCTTAATTTTTTCCGTCTAGCCCTCTTTCGCAACGCGCGATAAGGAACTTCGTTCCAAAAAAAACATTGTACAGATGCTAGTCTTTGACTAATATTTTCTAGTCTTTGTCGTTGATTTAATAAGAATAACTTTACCCTGCCTCGGTGACGACGTCCATCTTCAGACACCCACTGTGTGACGACATCTGTCTGGATGCATCCTACAAGTGTGACCCGCCCAGTCCCACTTCAGCTTCGCAGACTTGGCACCAACGTCGGCGATAACTGTCTTGGAGCGTATTGTGGTGTTGCGAATTTGGTCGGTGAGTTTTATTTTTAAAATACTACGCTCCATCGCTCTTTGGCAAACCTTGATTTTGGACTTCTGAGCCTCTGTCAAATAACAAGTCTGGGCGCCATAGGTTAGGATAGGCACGATACACATGTCGACGAGCTTGCGCTTTAGTGAAATAGGAAGGTCATCCTTCATTACCGCCTTCATGGACCAGTAGCTTCTCCAGGCATTTTCGACACGACGGTCGATCTCTTTGTCCTGTCTGTTGTGGAAGGAAACTAGCTGGATATATTCGTCGACATATTGTATTTCCTGCTCATCGACCTCGACCTTATATTTGGCGGCATTACTTTAGTCTTTGACGCTGGCGTGACGATTTGGACTCGTTCTTGACCGATTGGACGGAGAAGGCACAGAACAAGGAAAGGCGGAAGAATATGGGGGGAGGCCTTTGCCAGCAGTGTGACAATATAGGCTAATGGAAAAAAAACTTTAACCATAGATTTATCATTCTTTTGAAAAACTTTCTGAGTGCTCCACATATCGTTTGCAGATTCTTCACAGAACGCCTTTAACGTTTTAATTAACTTTTAACTATGAAGATTCCTTCATGTTCATAAATCTGGAAGTACTTACTTCAAGAGCCATTTCTGATATTGCTTTGCACGAAGTAAATATTTTACTTACCTTAAATTTTAGTACCCATATTTCTAAAACTAGTTAACTCGAAAAGTATTTAGGTATTATATGAATTACATGACGTGTGCCGTGTGCCTAGCTAGTTGCTTGCTGTTTTAAAGTAAAATAAAAGTCTGTTGAACATAAAATTTCTAATGTATAGGTTTTACTTTACGCCTAAGTCTCAGAGCTATTAATTTCGGTAGTATCTTTTTTTTTAAGAGTGAATATTTCTCGAGGGATCGTATCCTACGGAGAGTCCGAGTTAGGTGAGGTAAGGTTATGGATTCAAAATGTAGATAGGTTTATTTTTAAGCTATCCTATTTTTTGTTATGTAGGTTGCAGTCCGGCCGTGGAGAGAATGCGTTCCTAGCACCTGTCAGTGCGACAATTCTAGTACTTAGCTAATAAAGATCAAATTCGCAAAACACGTATTCGTTTGTATGAAACTGACAGCTGTCAAGAAAGCATTCACTCGTGCGTTGCACTGTAGTAATGAGTATGACTGTTATTATTTCCATGTATAGTAAATTCATCGGCAGCAATAAACTTATTAGGTAAATAGGTAATTTTTATCTTAGTAAGTAATATTTTATTATCTGCCGAAGTATGTCAGCGAACTAATAAATACAGATGATAAAGCACTTGTACTATCTGAAATTGACCGATATAAATAAAATATTACCTAAGTACTTACTTGTCGCTAAGTCGTAAACCTAACCCAGACCAAGCAAACAAAAAAGGCAACTCAAAGCTTCATTTCAACCTCCACAAGAAATAAAATAAGCAAACCTTACTGACATAAGAACGTAAGTATGTTCTCTGAAAGCTTCCGTGTTTAGTAAAAACTCCGTTCTTCACTTCTGCAACAACCCTGCATAATACTGTCAACGTAATCGGCGTGAGTATTCGCGCAATCATAGCGCGACTGTTTATAGGCGAGGGGCTACCACTAGCAGAGCGGACAACGCAGGTAAACTAAGTACTGTCGGTCTATGCTGTAAAATCTCACCATGAAAACTTAGGTGAAGGGTACTTGAACTGACAGAACTGTCATCCCACCTAGCTAGAGATTGACAACTCACTTCACCAAAGTTTTCACGGTGAGATTTTTACAGAACAGTCGGCAAATGGACTGGCCTTCGGCTTTGTAGAGCATCGAGTCTGTTACACTTATGCGTGAGTCTCTTCCAAAGTCTCATTTTTAGTACTGTTTGTATCCAATGCACTTCGTCTTTGTGTCCTCTGCATGTAAAGCTGAGCTTTTCACAAGGAATAGCCGTAAATTATTCAGAACTCTCAACCCACGCTAATGAGGACGAGGAGAACCTTTTCGTATATCATTAATTAATGATCTGATAAGCTTAGGTCCTCATTCAAATTATAATTACCGTACCAAGTACCGAAAATCAAATCGTAAACTTGATGATCTCCAACCTGGATTCGCTTGACTTCGTTTATGGACAAAATAAACTTATTTGAGAGGCACCAGACCAGATGAAACTGTCAAAATCTAGTAAGTAGGTACCAAGTCACACACAATTCTTTTTCTTTAGCAAGTTCTTTAATTCTATGGCTTAAGACCCTTGTAACAGCAACTAAACCAATGTCTTTATTTCTTCCGTTCGCTGTTTGCGATTCGCTCCACTCCTCGCTCCGTCATCACACCCACCTCACCTTATGACCCGGTCAGTGACCTCGCTAATGTCTCGAGCACTTATTGTTCATTAGACCACGTGAGCGGAGCGGACGCGGGACCAGAGACAATTCGCGACAGCAAGAGATTTGTAGCTACGGAACGACCGTGTACGGATGTCCTTATTGGGAACGCCGGGAGGTTTAGGAAAAAAGAGGTCGTCTGTTGAGGGTGATGAAAGAAGGATATATATACAAGATAAAGATAAAACGCTACAAGGTGCTTCTGGCGCGTGGCCAAAATCGGAACTCACGCCGCCTCATCTTGATTTCTCAATGCAATTTCTGAAATTACTGTGACAATTTCATAAATGTCTTCGACAAATGTTCTCCAACAACGCCCCCATTTAGGCTCCATAAGATCCTTGTAGCACTCTAGAATACTACTACTTCTACTCTAGGATTGTTTGTCTGTTATCATGTCGGAAGATCCCCTCCCACAGAGAGGAGGCCTGTGTACCAGCAGTGCGAACGTTATAGGCTGATTATGGTTATGTCGAAAGATCACATATTAGCCTAATTGTGGTTCAGAAGGACTCTTAGGTCTATTTCTGTCTCCTTTGATTTTTGCGTTTGTGCAATAAGAAGCAACTAGTAGGCAGCAGATGCTTCCGAAGAAATTATTTATTTTATTCTATAAGGAAATAAACATGGCCCAATAGAAGCTTGCTCTTTGTATTACCAATTAGTTATTCTGTGGTATTACTTACATTTCCGTTCATCTGACTAAGAATAGCACACTTGCACAGGTGCATCGTTGAAGGTCTTAAGCATGCGTAACCATGTCAATACCTTATACTGACCGTATGGTCATCATAAACCAAGGCGATTTCAAATGTTTACAACAAAACACCTACACAAAATTTTCCTGTCCGAAGTGGCACGCACAGTATCTAGATAACAGTGATAACACTCAATGTTTCGAAACCCATCGATACTTAATCGATCGGTATCTGGAGATAACGATACCACTGCAGCAATATAGTAGACTGACATTGAAGCACATAACAATAAATTGTTTTGATAACACCTATCTTACTTTTTGTACTAATGAAGGGAAATTCCTATAGGCCTGTAATTTCCAGTTCAGTCTATCAATCGATCTACCTACCCTTTTACCAACTATCTTGGGGTCGGATTCCAGTCTAACCGAATGCAACTGAATAGGAATACCAGTATTTTACATGGAGTAATTACCTATCTGACGTTCAGGGGCTGCAGTCTCGACATTCATAGCGATCGCTTTCCGACCGAATTCGGTCGCAAAGTCCAGATTGACAGGTGTAATGTATGGAGTGACAGGACTTTGCGACCGAATTCGGTCGTAAAGCGATCGCTATGAATGTCGAGACTGCAGCCCCAGGTCCAGATGTCGAGCCTATTGCCATCAGTCGGACTCAGATCCAAACTCCGGGTTGCCACTGAGAAATTCTAGATAGAAAAACCCGATAACATTTTGCCCAATCCGGGAATCGAACCCACAAACCAGGACCTCATGCTCCAGTACTGCTTGCGAGGCACGACGAAGTAGTCAGTAGTAAATACCGTATTGCTCTGCTATCCAAGGAAATAAATAGAATTCATCACGAAGAAGACTTAGAACATTCAGATTCAAAAGAGCAGTACTAATTCGTCAACACAGGTGCATGCTAATTGCTTAGTATCTATTATTATTTATCCTAGTCCAATTAAATATAATTGTCTAAAGCATGTGTCATGTTTTGTTATGAAATATAGGAAAACAGTACATTTGTATTTAAAAGGCGGACATGGTTCCTTTGATGATTGTGACGGTGAATTGAATAAATGTAACATAATATTATTTTAAGGAAGGTATTTTTCCCTGAAACATATTTTCCTTCACACACACGGATAACTGAACAACATCACGTAACTTTGAATGGCGTAAGTAGATAATATTATGACTATAAACTTGAAACATTAATTCCACGAGTGTTGATTTTTCTATGATCGATACAATCCAATTTATACAGGGTGGCAGGGAACATCGAGGCGCAAACTCATCATCTGCCTCCACCTCCACAACCCCTACGATACCCCTTGGTAAGACTGGTTGTCAGACTGTCAAAGATTCACGAATGACAGCCGGGACGTTGGTTTAACGTGCTTTCCGATGAAAAAATCTGCTGTTGCATAGAAAAGTGCATTACATGCGCGGCCAAAATGTGTGGAACAGCAATTTTGTTTAAATATATCAACGAAAAATTTTAACGCAGGTGTGTTTCAGATTCATGTACTGAATCCTTGGTATCAGATTGCGCGTCGATGTCCCTGCCACCCTGTATTTCCTACCGAGTAAAGGGCGTGCAAATCACTTGGACAAGATTGGCATAGGATAGGACAGAATGGCGTAAAGGGCGAAAGGCAGAGGATCGACCAAACCGCATTAAAATCAGCCCATCCAGTTAGGAGCTACGATGTCAAATAGACAAAAGCTTACATGTCTCATGTAGCGTCGAGGCTTAAAAAATGTGTATAATATAACAATGATGATGATAGTTTGAGATTGGCGATGTTAGGACCTTTTAATTTACAGCCAGGCGATTGGTACTTCTTGACAGGCCTGCACTATCTTCCCATACCTGTTAACACTGTGGTTTGAAAACATTGTAAAAGCCAATTATTTTTAAAATAGTAACCGTGGAATTTCTTGCCGGCTCTTCTCTGGAAACAACCAATTGGAACCGTGCACCTAGCTTCTGACGATTCATAAGTGCCCTTAAAGGTTTATGTGAAATAAAATTTTGATTTTGATTATCGCATATAAGCGTTTCGTAATATAATAAGTGTGACGATATTACAAGCTTACTAATAACATATAAATAGTAACAGGTGTCACGTAAACATTTTCCTCAGTTAACACACCATATCATCACCAGTATACTAATAACATTGTACCTACAGATGTCAGACTACCATCTACTTGACAGGTGACATCGACCTGAATATGACAATATCCAGTGGAAATATCCAGACATATTTTCTTCTGAATATATTTTATCTTATATATCTTTCTATACATACTTGATACTCGTATTATAAATAAAAGTGACTCTTCGTGTCTGTCTGTGTGACCGTGCCGTTTTTAAACTACGCTGCTATAAACTACAATGCAAGCAAGCATCAAGTTGTAAAGATTTTGCTAGAAACTTTCACAACATTTCCGCCACTACAACACTCCTTGATGCCAGGAGCAAAGAAATACAAAAACATGTTGGGAAACTTTTGTTTAACACGAATACGAGGCTTAATCATAGCATGAAGAAAGAAGGCCAAGATCAACAGTCAACAAATCAGACTTACGGCGCTGGACAGAAAGACGTGGGAAAAAAGAAATGAGTGATGCATTTTTTACAACAAGCTATTTTCACCTGGACCAAAATAAAAATATGAGTTGTTCCTTAAGAGATACGTATGATGAAGAATAATGATGTATGTATGTATTTAGGTGATTACTTTTAAAAGGTTCGTCACGAATCACGACGTCGCCCACACTACGGCCGCGACGACCTTTCACGGTGAATCAGAGCATAAAAACACTGTTGTGTACGAAAAAGATCACGTGAACACTTGTGTTAGTGGATGTACTATGATGTACGTGAAAATGTCACGGGTATAGTTCATTGTACTGTTGGAAGCTCAAGTGGAAAGGGCAAGAAGAAAAAGGTTTATTAAATTCCTCACCGTGTCATATTCAACTACAGATGCTATAGAATCGAAGGAAGGAGCATTCGTCGAGTCCTTGAGCTCCTCAAGTTCCGAGTCGAGCTACACGATTATAGACAAATGCTTGCACTGACAGGACTGACCCACTCAAATCTGTGTGGTACTTTCTTCAAAAGACCATTTCAGACATCAATCTACATGGTCTTCTATCTGACCAAGATAAAAGATTATGTCTGGGCTTTAAAAGAGACTGACTGCTGTATTTGTTTAGGTCTTTCTTCTCAGAGTAGGCAGATCCGATCTAGCTTCTAATCTAATCTAACTAGCCTGTATTATCCCACGGCAGGACAAAGGCATCCCTTTCCCTTTTCAACACAATCCTGTCTTTT
Source organism: Apamea sordens (assembly GCA_945859715.1). Taxonomy (NCBI): domain Eukaryota; kingdom Metazoa; phylum Arthropoda; class Insecta; order Lepidoptera; family Noctuidae; genus Apamea; species Apamea sordens. The sequence continues at coordinate 19,593,840 of OX243998.1, read as the reverse complement.
GCGAGTCGGCAGTCCTTACGGTAGAAGTCAAGCTCGTTCCGCCATCTTCGTCTTGGTCTGCCGCGATGGTGTCGCGCGTTTAGTGGGACCCAATTGGTGATTTCTCTTAGGCCAATTGTCATCTGACATGCGGCAAACATGTCCGGCCCAGTCCCACTTAAGTTTAGCGGCTTTCTGGGTAACGTCCGTTATCTTGGTTTTGGTGCGCAGTATTGTGTTAATACGAACCGAACCGAAATTTGAACCCCCAGGATACTGCGCTCCATGGCTCGCTGGCAAACCTCGAGCTTGGAGCATGAAGTGTCTAAGATATCCTATTTCCGTTATCCTATTTACAGAATAAACAATTTCATTTCATTGGATGAGTTTCAAAAGTTTTTGAAACTTGTTTTTTTTTTTCTTTTGATTGCTATTGTCCACTCCAGACAAAGAAAATAATCGTGATGACAAAAGCAATAAATAAACGTCTCTGTAAAAGAACACGAATCAATGTAATGGCTGTTGGGTTTAGGACGTCACGAATCCAGAAAAAGTATGCCAACAAAAAGATCGAGACATCATCTCTCAATTACAAGTCACGAACAATTAACCTTGAATCTCTCTGCAGCTGACAATGCAAGATTGATCAAGAATCAAGATAGATTTTTCTGTCTCTTTCATTCTTCTTCGTCGTACCGATGGCGAGACCACTGCTGGAACACAAGCCTCCACTTTCTGAGAAGGAGCAGACTGCAATACACCACGCGGGCCCGGTGCGGGTTGGTAGATGTCACATGTATTAGAATTTTTGGTTCTATCTAGGACATGCCGGTTTCGTCACGATATTTTCCTACACCGATTTAAGAGCAGTGGTGATGAAATAATTTACACAAAGTAAAGCTGCTGTCTCGGTTCGAACCTACGTCCTACAATTCGTAAGTCGCAGCCAAGTCGTTTCGAATTCGTCTTGGATATCAGCTGTCTCTGTTGGGTTAAGGAAGGCTTAATGAGGCGAATGCAATTCAGTCTTCTCTTCATTGACTGTTGTTGGCAATAGGCTCCCCACCTAATATATGAGGCTTAAAAATAACTGGCAAAATGTGGGTGTTCTATGCCCAACCCTTCGGGAAATCATAAAAGAAACATAACGCCTTTTGTTTGAGAATAGAATAATTTATTTGTGAAACATAAGTAGTTATGGTTGCATACAAAGATCATAAAAAAAGTTGCATAATCACGTCTGGATGTCTTCTCCTCATAGAGTATTGTGTAATGCACCATAAAGTTCCGCTAAACCTGCTTATTTATGAAACTCGTCCAGAAGTTATAACTCGCGAACTAAAGTAGAAATATTTAATGACATCATCAGCTAAGACACGTGCTAACACTATTGTGGAGAGATAATTAGTTGGCTAGCTTAGTGGTGTTAGAAACGTGACTACGTTTGTTTTATCTAAATACTTTTAGTTTTACGAGGGAGGTGCTGTCGTGACTCGTGACTGTGTGATGAGGGCATTGAGGGATTGTCAGAAGTACTTGACAAGTTTCTAATGTTGCCAATAGGTGTGTAGGCTCCTGGCCATGTTGTCGAAAATGCGAATGTGGATGTTAGAGTTAAAGGGGACACCAAAGGAAAGGCCATTTTAAGAATTTCAATAATACGTTTATTATCCTTTTATTTATATATTGGAAGGTATGTTTTACTAATATTACGTGAGACGACTGATCCCACACGAGGTTAAAAGAGTAGTAGTGTCACTATGAGAAAGTAAGGATGTCAATCAAGTGGTAAGGGCGGGCTCGGATAGTAAAAAATAATATTTATGAGTTTGAATGAGAAATATAGTGTGTGAATTAGGATCGATTTGTTTTTACTAAGCTCCAACAGTGGATGTGCTCATGAATAACAACACTTATTAGGTATCATGAGAAAGTATGATTATGGCGATTAGGCGAACAAAACACTTCCATAGGAATCCACACAAAAAGCATTAACATCCCGACTTCCCGAGATAATTGCTCTTCAAAAACTTTTGCTTGGAGACAAGCAGATTCTTTTCTTCTTCTTTCTCAATCAACTGATAGGCATTGAGTTATAATGTACTTTTATAACTCAATGTTGATAGGCCTGAAGTCAGTACATGTTGTTAATCATGGACGCTAACTTCATGGGCTGAATACAGGCCTGATATGATCAACTCTAATCTGATAAACTAACTAAACATTTCTGATTTACTAACTAGATATTTGAATCATATAACTCCAGTTACTATCCAGCGAGTTACAACGCAACCTCTCTTCAACCAGCACATGCGCTGTAATGTAATATTAGACTACCTACATGCCTAAACAACCGAAGACCGTAAAACGGATATAATATGTGCAGTTAAATGCAAATATGCAGCATATGGTAGTCGGCTCACTGGGCCCATTGTCCTTAATTAGTAGCCGGTCAAATAGCGTCCATTTTGCGTATGAAGATGTGCGCGCTTTGTGGATATTGTTATTGATGTGGTTAAGTATATGCTAAGTGTTTACATTCTTCTTTTCGTTTGTAGACACGACCTATATCTACTTCTTCTTGCACGACAGTTATATGTATACATTTTGTTGGAACAAAACTTCGCTATTCTACGGCGTTATCGGTTGCAGCGGAGGTCACTTTGGCTGCATATTTTGGGGCACAAAGGGTAGGATAGGAAGTGGAGCATAGTTTGTGACAGGCTATACAAAAACGTCAGCTGTTGCTGGAAACAAGCGCTGTGGTTCTGTCTCGCATAGGGTCCCAGCATCAGATATGCTGAGCGTTTTGCATGGTTGTGGCGTATATTTACCCCTTGTTCTTTTTTTTTTTTGAGGTTTTTTCATTGCATCATGTTTACAGCAAATAAATGTATTTTCTTTCTTTTCCTTTTAGCTACATGGGAAAAGAGATTAGCCAGTCAGCAAAGTTTGTTTCATTTGCGTACTAGTAGTACTGAAACGGTTTAGACCACTACGGAAACCATTCGGACCACTGTTTAATAGATTTTTCTTAGAATTGAAATATTTCTCCAGTACAGTAGAAACAGCTCCGTCATGTTCGTCATTTCATCATCACATTTAGCTGTTTGTTTTTGAATAAAGGTTTATGGCCATAAACGTATTAAGGTTTATGACGACAGAGAGCTGCCCCCATAAAAGTCCTCCTAGCACCTAACTCCTTTAAAATCGTCCTGTGAGTTAATGGTCATCTCGGAACGAAGAACGAGCACCTCTCCTCAGTTATTTTGAGTTTTAAGACAGCTATCATCCAGTGACTCAATTTTAGAAAATACCCAGTATGCTACGGTTAGACCACCATCAGTAAGAAATGCTGGAACGCCTATTTAATACCCCTTGGCTTTACGACATGTCAATAAACGAACGGGCCACTCATTCCGCAATGCTGACTGCATTCTCTCATACGCAACAAATACGTTATTAATAAACCATTAAACTGATGCGACCTATTTCGTTAATGTGCGTGTGCGCACGCCGTGAAAGTATTTGACAAGTACTGTTTTGTTAATGTGACTTCTTATGAGTTGTGGTCCTGGCCTAGATTGTATAATGGGTTTAATATGTATTTAATGTGTTCCTAATTTGAAATGTTTTGAAGGGAGGGTAGATCACATTGCGGAAGATGGTATGACTTTTAATAGTCTATCGCTGTCTGGAGTTGAACGTCTCCCGAAAATGTTGTAATCATAGATATAAGAAAGAAGATATTTGTATGGTTGTAATTAACTAGCTGTGCAAGCGACTTGGTGTGTGTCTAGCCTTTTAGCAATTCAGGGGCAATGTAATTCGCGAGCTAAAATTAAAAAAAAAACTAGATAAGCAAACAATCATAGCTAAGATTGCACACACAGTTACAAATCGGTCTGCAACCACATTCAACAGCTATAAAATATACCCAGACATGCGCTATGAAGGTAAACTTTTTGTGCGAATAGTGGCTGGGAAATTTTGAAATTTTTGCTCCCACGGGAAGCCGACATCAATGAGGAGAATTTAAGCATGAGAAACGGAAAACACCATGATGTTCAAGTAAAATACAGAGACATAATATCAAGATGATAATATTATAATACGAGCAGTGGTGGCTCATTGGTATCAGGCCCGACTTACGAGTGGCGAGTTCGAACCCAGACAAGCACGTTTTAAATTTTTTTTTTTTTTTAAACGTGCTTGTCTTGCCCCACACTAGGAATTACTCCTGTATCGTGGGTGCATTTACAAACATTTAAACTCACATACACAAACAGCCAAACCCGGAACAACTACCTGTAGGCAATACAAATATTTGTTCCGTGCGGGAATCGAACCCGCGACACGCAGCGCAGCAGTCGATCGCTCAGCCACTGCGCTAACCGTGTCGTCAAATTACTTTGTGTATTGAATTTGATGAAATTCAATACACAAAGTGTGTCTGTGCGTGTGAGAGCAGTGGTGATGACCACTGCTCTCACAACGGTAAAGGAAAAACGTGAGAAAACCGAAAACCATCTTAGAACTGAAAATTCGAAGACATGTGACATCCAACCGGCACTGGAACCGCATGGTAGATTATGGCCCAGCACTGGGAACATTAATTATGATGAGCAAATACCAATGGAGGCGTTAAACCATTGGAATGTTTTATTAATAACCGCATTATGTATTTGTAATTCGGCTCTTTTCTTCGAAATCCTGTACAGAAAAATGTGCAGACTTGCACATTGCCATAAAAGTGAATTCGCGAAAATATAAACAGGAACACAGCAGAATATTGCATAAATAAAGACAGTCATAAAGACAATAATTTCCAGGTCAATTTCCTAGAAAAGTGAACTGTTTTTTGCAAAGCGAGTCTATTCTGTCTGGGAGCTGAACCGGAACATGTCGGCACGCAACGCCAAGTTCAACCGGTTCCATATCTGCATTTGATATTGATAAGTAAGCAGATCCATTTTGAGTCATCGATCTTTGTTTAAATAAAGCTGGCCACTTTACAATTAGGATGGCGGTTAAAATAAATCATTTGTGGTAGCCAGACTAGAGACCGTTATTTTCAAATGTCTTCTGTAGCTGGTGGAAGAATCTAACCAAAAAGGTTACGGGTGTAAAATTGTTTGTGCGAATATCTTTTACTGCCTCGTTGATTTAGTGGCAAGCACTACTGCTGAGCATGTGCTCCTGGGTTCGATTCCCGGGTCGAGCAAAGTGTCACAAGGATTTTTCATCTGGAATTTCTGAATAGCGGCCCGGAGTCAGGATTTGTGGTCGGTTGATGGCAATGGGCTAGCCCCCTACTTCATTGGACTGGCGAAAGGGGAGTGTACTATAGGTACTTACACCTCTGCCCAACCCTTCGGAAAATACAGGCGTGATGTTATGTAATATTTTATGGAGATTATGGTCAACATCATTGTTCCTCTCAATCAAAGCACCTGCAATCTAATCTCTTCACCACCCATGATGGAATGGTAGAGAATGCCTAAGGCATTAAGGCCGCCTTTGTACCTTTTTGTGCGAAAAGTTTAAAGGCTTATGTTTAACTTACCTATAACAGACAAAAATAGTAAATGATCACCAAAATTAAACCCGCATTTTAATGTAAACTTATAACCAAAGTTTTAACATCTCGCTATCCTATTTAAGCAAAATGACTCCAAATAAATTATGTTCCGTTCGCGACAGCCTGCAAAAAATAATCTCTTTTTATCCATTTTTTTTTTCTATACAATCAAGTCGTTTCTGGTACTCGCCGGCCGCTGCCGCGGCACCGCTCGCTTCGCTCGCCCGGCTCGTGCGTAGGTGGTCACAGTATTAACCTAACCTAACCATTTTTTTTTATTAACCTCGTCTAGCTAGTTTGCAGCAAGCCGGAAACATAACTTAATATGGCATCATAATACTTTATTTGGTAATAAACCTACATTTTATGGCAATCATAGTGGTTTATTTAGGCAGAAATAGCACATTAATTTGCTCGCTTAGATTTAGTGAGCATTTACTACATTTGGTGTTCGAATACAATTTGAAGTGCAAGAACTAAGGGTATCAAAGCATTTTATAGTGGTCATTATATTTAACCCCAAGTTTAAATAAATAAATTACATTTCCTTCGCATTGTAAAACCAAATAACGGTAAAAGAACATACCTAATAGTATAAACGTAGTCAGAGCTGGTGTTGAAGACTTTAATAGATTTTAAATAAAAGGAACTTAACGACAGATTAGCATTGTAACAGTATTTTGAAATCGTCAAAATGGCGGAAAGCCATAAAATCTTTTACTGCACTTTATTTAAATGGGTGTCAACGGCAGCGTTTCAAAGCAAGGTATAAAATCCGAACATCTTGCGAGACTGAGAATATCAAAATGCAGTTTGAAATTCAAACTTCGAACGCTTACTCACGGCCAAGGCACAGGCATTTTGTGGTCTACCTCGAGACTGATTGAGACGTCAGTAGGGTGAACTAGAATAGCTACTGATTTAACTTATGTGGTAAGTCTGTATTGTGTAAGGCCCTGTGGATATAATTTTGCGCTGTTGAGAGAAATGTCTGGTATTTGCGGTGCCTTCTATTCAATCTATTCTATTTCAAGTTATTGGTAACATTTTGGAACCCCCGTCAGGTTAAGTTTGTTTTGAATATTTATTTAAGCAGAATTACCCTATAATGTTCCCACTGCTGGGACACAGGCCTTCTCTCTGTGAGTGCGAGTGGGCCGTAATCCACCACGCGGGCCCAGTGCGGGTTGGTAGGTGTCACAGTCATGTCTTCGAATTTTTGGTTCTAGGACATGCCGGTTTCCTCACAATGTTTTCCTTCACCGTCCTAAGAGCAGTGGTGATGAAATAATTTAAACAAAGTAAAGCAAGTGTCAGGGTTCGAACCTACGACCTGACTTATTCAAAATTTGCAAGAAATATTGAAGCGCGTATATCCTAGCTCAACGACGAAGGTGGTAAAGATACTCAACGACGAAGGTGGTAAAGATAATCGCTTTATCAATTCATAATACAGACTGCATTATACTTCCTTACGATATTTTTTCAATAGAACAAGGTGCACTCAGTTCTTTTATAACATTACACAAACAATAACACAAGGAAAACACGATGAAAGGCCATTCAGTCGGCACCTTGAGCGATGACATCAGAGTTGTGTGTCATCTTAGGACACTGGCTATCGTAATGAGTGTAAATAAAGGTGTTAAGGCACTTGGATGCAACGCGATTAGAATATTTATGAGATCGACCGAAAATAAGATGATGTCGAAATAGCAGTTGTGCCCAAGATGTTGACACATCATCATTATCGTATAGCAGTCCACTGCTTGACATAGGCCTCTCCTATTGCACGCCATTCAACTCAATTTTCGGCAACCGTCATCCAGCTGCTACCAGCCATCCTGCGAAGATCGTCGCTCCACCTAGCCTGAGAGCGTCCCACCTTACGTTTACCGATTCGCGGTCTCCACTCAAGAACACATCTACCCCAACGATCATCCATTCTACGGCTAATATGGCCGGCCCATTGCCACTTTAGCTTGCTTATTCTGTGAGCTATGTCGACAACTTTGATTCTCTGCCGGATCACTTCGTTGAGATGTTGAGACTCTCGAGCTTAGTCGAGCTTGCAAAGTATAAGAAAGTTATTTTTCACTATAGAAATCTTCATTCTTATATCTATGGTTTGCACTGGTTTGATCAAACGAAATAATCTCGAAGGTAATTTTCGGGGAGTTGAATTATCTTGTAAGTACTCGTACGTAGGGGTTGTTGCCAAGTTTGGTCCTAATCATTCCAATCAGAAGGGATTCGGGAGCGAAACTGCTAATTTGCAAAAGTTCGGTCTAGCACAACAAAGTAATTTACCTAGCAAATTCCAGTTAATAAGTAATTTTGTCTCTGCCTACCTTTGGGTGAAGGTTAAGTGGTCGGAAATGCCTGAGGCGTTAAGAAATTATTGTGTAACTTGTTTTGTTTACTAACACCTTTTTATTTTCTTTTTGTGTGTACTACACTAACCACCGTACTAACGCTTTCTTTGTAATAATTATATGGACTATATGTCTGAAACAAAGATAAATTAAATTAAGTCTGCCTACATGTGTGTGCTTTAAGCATTAAATAAATAAATATATATAATTTATCATGTGAAGGACATCAGTGTCAATACAAGACAAGACCTCCAACGGAGAAGGAACAAGAATGTCCGCACCACGACAAGACGATGCGAATCGAAATGTAATTTCCTTGGTGACAAGTCGCAAGTTCGTAACTTCGCAACGCGCGATCCTCCATCGCCAAGAACTGCAACGGTCAGCAGGAAATTAACAATGATTGGTTTGCACCAAGGCAGCAGCTATATTCATAACACGACATCACACCTGTAAGCCCCGAAGAGTTAGGCAGAGTTGTACCTTTAGCAGTACATACAGTAGCAGTATGCAGTAGCTTACATTTCGCCAGTGATGTTTAAGTCATGTAATACTCGTAGGTAGCGAGCTTATTGTCATCAACCGGGTACAGATCCAGGCTGCTACTGAGAAAAACCGAATACCACTTTGCCCGACCTGGGAATCGAAGTCAAGACCTCAACCTCAGCAGTAGCGCTAGCGACCATTATGCCAAGCTTGAAGCTATATTCATACCGCGTAAATCACTGTATCGATCATAGAAATTGTATCTATGGTAACAAACTAAAAACCCACATCCCACATCTCGATCGCAGCTGCGTCAGTGGATGTCAACGGACTTGTTTCGGAATCCGTGCGCCTAAAATAAGCACCCCAAGTCCCCAAGGAGGTTTTCAGACTTATTTCAAACGCAATGCTTTCATTAAGTTGTTACAGAAATAGCTGTGACACAGATTGCTTTACGTATTTACGTACTTATTATTTCATTGTTTATTTTTGTTGTGAGCATCCGAATAGCACCTCGATTTCGAGGAAGATGACTAGTATTACTTAAACAAACGTTGTTTATTTAAATATTACATGATGCATTTATTTTTGTAGCGATTAGATCACGTGGACTGTTTTTGTCATGTTCTTTATACGCCTTTACGGTCATTTGTTGTTTTTAATTGAGTTAAGATGTAATTAACTTGGTCATCTATAAAACTTCCCAAGTTATGTAAGTAGGGATTGGCCCCTTTTTTCTTGGTATGGTGGACCAGGGTGGATTGTTCTTTGATCCTCCATTGAAAAGGGGGGATCGTCCGACTAGACGGGTGCATGGGCTACTGGCCGATGGTTGTAGCAGATTTCGCGGTAAACTTTGCTTGTGCGATGTAGGATGTAGGAAATTATGTCTTGGATGATTCGTATGCGGCAGTATAGATGTCGCCACAATCCAATTTGTACTGAACATTAAAACGTATTTTGATCAAATACTCATGGCCGGACGGCACGGAAACCCGCATGGCATGCTATTGTGGTGGGGGTGGGGGTCTGCCTTCCTTATCAAGCTCCTCCACTCCGCATCAGGTATCCTGCATAGTTTAACTTACTTTGGCTTCTTCATTAAGCCACTCTATTATTTACGTTATGCCAGGGTTGCTATTCGTAAAAATGGCCATTAACCTTTAGTAATCCGCAATGTTTTACTTTTACAGCCATACTTACTCCAAAGCAATAATTGCAAAAGGGTACATATTTAATAAGGGTCCAAGAGACGCCGCATATTTGCCAGAGATCTGATGCCACAAATAGGATGAAAGACAACCCAAGTTGAACTGGATCAATTGATCTAATAGAAGTAATATGATATGACAACAATCAATCTTGCACTGGACACAAACTAATTGCACTACAGACAATCAAGTATATATTATATACAAAGATTTATGTAAAAAACCAGTGCAGTCAGAATTAAAAATAACGATGATACAACACAATATTTGCATTCAAAATATTCTATGGGAACTAACAAACACAACACAAAAAATTCTTAACCATTGACTGCTTCAGATAATTACCGACTGTTTAGTGTTAGGTAATTAGATGGACGGCCATATTGGCTTGGTGCCTCTCCATATCTTACATTCTAAGTTGTGCTTATCTTAATTTAATGTAAGTGTGTCTTTACATAATATTATGCTTTGTGTTTAAAGCGATTTATCCATGATATCGGGCTATATGTATAACATGTGTGTCTTAAAAAGTATCACTGTTTCTTAGTGCTTACTAGTAGCTAACCACTAACAAAAAAAAAAGTTATTAGTGCATATTTTCTAAATCAGGAATGTTTTCTTAGTACTTGTAAAGAAATTTCTTAAGAAAGATTAAAGAACTAATGTGGATGGGAAGAATGAATTGTTTTTTGAACATGTCTCTCCTGCCCTTATTCCAATTTATTTGGGGTTGGCACAATATGTCTTTTCTTTCCATACTTCTCTATTAGTTGTCATCTCGGTCAACTTTCCTAATAAAAGAAACATAGTTAAAGTCATAAATATTGCCTATGCTAATTTTGTTATGTTACTCAATAGTGAGTCAGTAATGATGTCATTTAGAGTTATCTAGTCAATAACATTATATTATGTTACTTAATTGTTTTTCTTAGTAAGAAATATTCTTAAATTCATAAATAAATGTATTTATTTAAGTATTCTAAGTTAACTAATACTTATTATAAATGTGAAAGTGACTTTGTTTGTTTGTTTGATACAGTTTCACGCTAAAACAGCTGAACGAGTTGGATGAAATTTGGCACATGGGTAGACCATGACCTGGGGAGGACATAGACTACTTTTCATACTGAATCCTAGACAAAGTCGCTGGCTACAGGTAGTATAAAATATTTTGCATATGTTTTGAGTGTATGTGTATAAATTTACCTATAAATTATTATCGTCAATATAAAAGTAATTTATGTGTCATTATAGTAATAACATTTTAGTAAAACCCTAATAAACGGCTCGCCAGCACACAGATAATCCCTAAGAGGTTTTCGTTGTGGAAATAAATATTATGTAATATTTTTTTTTTTTTTTTTATCTTACTAAAATTATGGAAAAAATTCTGAAACCTTTACAAAGAAACCACAAAATAAAACTTAAGTTACAGTTCTTAGACATTGGTAAATATTAGGTAGTCATTTTGTTTTATGAAGACACTATCAGTACATATAACTATTGAAACAGGTGTAAAAATGCAAGGTCAACCAGTATGATAATACTGCATACCATGCCAGTGAGATAGTTATGTTCAAAATAATGTTTATTTTCCACTATTTACCTCACACGAAGCCCTAAATAAAACTTTAGCGTGATTTTATTTATAGTCTGTTGCGATCAGTCATATGGTACACACAACACAGTGGTACAGAATTTAGCAACATCCTATTTTTCATAGACATACTTTTATTTACAATCAAAGTTTGTACAAACAATTTTAATTAAAGTTTTCGAGTCAATAATAAACAAACAGTAAAGAGCTGCAAGTATGATGAGGATAATAATATAAATAACTCACCTCAAATGCAAATTTTCGATAAAAGTATCGGTGGTCAAATTGTCCAGTAGGACGAAGTCGGGCACACCGACTTCTGGCTGCACCGCCATCGTTGAAGCTTTCACTTAGCAATCCACCACAATAATAGAGTAAAAGTTCACACACAAATTAACTTATAAGTTTATAAATTATTGTCAACAAACCGTTAAAGTAAAAGAACAGAAAACACAAGTCCTCCTTCCGACCACTTTGTTCAAACTGTCAGTTTATTTAAATTTATTCATGCTGTCACCCTGGCTTGATGTTGCCATAAAAAATATCGTTGAAAAAAAAAAACAGCTTCAGACCTTCAGTATTACAAATCGCATTAGTACATGTTTGATGTTTCTATGTTTGATATTTATCAATATAAATATATGTCCAAGAAAGATGAAATAAAATTGATACTCTTATTCAGACGATAAAATTCGCGAATGTTTATTCCAAAATGCGTTTCTGAACTGAGCACACCCAAAACGCCGCCATTTTCCTTGTTGTAGGTGCCTCAAATGTCATAATAATTTCAATTTTCATGTAAAATAGGATTTTCTTTCATTTTTTAAGTTATTCGATAGTTTAATTTAAGTGTTTTGCAACGGATTAATGTATTTATAAGTTTTCATGCTGGGTTCGTTCGTGTCCATTAGTCTCGTGACAGTAGTTCAAGTTAGTCGTCATTTCAAGGATTCTCAATGTCCTACAATGAGGATCATCTTCATAAAAGGTAGCAAGAGCGTTACGCCCACAGTGTGAAGATAAAACCTATGTTTTTGTGTTCATATGGTGATGAGAACGCGAAGAGTGGTGAAAGTGCGCGAATATTGATGGGACAATGAGCGATTCCCCAGGCGTGGAGTGGCTCCCAGCGTTCAGCCCTGGCCCGCCACGCCACAGCCCGCTAGGCCCCATCCCGCGGTTCCTGTACGAAGATGTCCAACCGCTCGGCCTGCAGCAGGAGAATAATAACAAAGAGGCCGATCAGAAAGAAAACACGAATAAAATCAAACACGCGAAGCCCGCGTACAGGTAAAGGATTTTTCCAATGTTAAAAGCTCAAAGACTTCCTAATACGTGTGAATGAGTCATTTGTAAGTGACCCTTAAATTTATGAGTAATGAAATGTATGCAAATGGAGGATTTCATGAGGTAGGCAATATTATTGGAAATGCTGACACACAGATTACTAAATCAGGTCTTGTAGTTGTTGAAACGCAAATGTTTGAGTAATCATAAAATTCCACGAAGAACCTTATCAAATTAGTTACCTAGTGTTAGTGTCTGATTTGATATCAAAGTTTTACTTGTAGTCCAATTAAATACATTTTAAAGTTGGCAAGTGAATTTTATCAAAAAAAAGTGTAGAATGCTTATAAGTTTTGCTTGCTCTCTGTCCAAATCAAATCTGGATATCAGACTAGCCACAAGTTTTCCATTGAGTGTTTTTCAACGAAAAATTTACAGCCAATAAACACTATAATTTTTTATATGCTGTTTGACGGCTAATGAAGAAACTTTTCTACACAATCTATTATTTGGAGCTTTGAACCTTGTTTCACAGTTTTGGAAAGGCTACATAGTATTGATTTGATAGGTAATACGAACTGGTGTCCACCTGCCTCTCCATGCCAAAACGTGTATTTTGCATACTAACGGTTTTTATTATAAAATGGTCAAGTTATTTGTTCTAATTCTTCTGACAAGGAACAATTATTTGCTTAGATAATCATAATAAAGATACACATGATATTCTAAATGAATCCTCTTATATTTATGCGTATCTGTTCCCTATATGGCTATGGTAGGCACACATGACACACTTTTTAAACTGTCATAGGTACTTGTAATAAGATATTTAGGTACTCTGGTTATTTTTTATGTCTGGGATGAGGAAAAATACATTAATATTAACTAGAAGTAAGAGGTCAATGGCCTTAGAAGTTGCACTATAAAATTAACTGCAGTAACTACACTGCAATTAATTTTCCCCTTGAAGTTATTTATTAAACAAGCCGTTACAGTTTACTAGCTTTTGCCGTCAGCTTTGCGGCCGGATATTATCCCAAGGGAACATACTAAATCAAAATCATTTATTCAAATTAGGCTGAGAATCAGCACTTTTCGCGAACGTCAAAATTACAAAAGACAGTCCCCCAAAAACGCCCACCCTTCACCTCTTCCTAGTGCTATCGCTGGGAAGAAGAAGTGTCGCAACAAACTCCCCAGCAGCACAGCTGTCTGTTCAGTTAGAAAATACTTGATTGCATACAATAATAGGTAAGTTAAGTAATAATTAACATTACAAGACAACGCCAATATACCAACAAATATAATAAAAACTATAATATATACATACTGAAGCCAAAAAATAATTAATTAAAATGTAAATAAAAACTTACTACCTAAATAAAAGCCTCCAGGCATAAAGGGTGTGACAGCTTACATATTTATGCATTGCTGGGTTCTGTTCACTTGAAGTCACAAATGATAAACTAGCACCATTGAAGTAAAATAAATAAATAAGTTAATACTAATAACAACAATAAAACCATGGTCAGCAAGATGACCAGTCACCACAAGCAGCACCCGTTCACAAGCATAACGCAAAGATCAGCCATTACCCCTCGCCATATTTGAGGGAAGGAGGCAACCCAACCCCCGACACTACTGCAAGCAGTGACATCTAAGGGAGCATGACGAACTTGCTGCCGGTTGTTCTACCGGATAAATCCAAATCTGTTCAGCTGTTTGGGTTTGGAAACGTAACAGGCAGACCGAGTTACTTTTGCATTTACAATATTAATATGGATAATAGTGTAGGTTGACTTCCAATTGTAGTCCTTGATTTAAAGCTTAAAGCTGTACAAATTACTGTTGAAAATACATCAGTAGTTTAATAATTACATATAATAAAAACGTCCAGATTTATAATATTAGTAGGGTTTTATTCTAATATCACATGATCCTTAAACAGTGATTCACAATTCAGTCAACTTGCCCACTGTAAGCTGTAATATTAGGCTAAGGAAAATAATAGTGTTCCTCTTAGTAAGTACTCTAGTTAGGTACAGGGGGCTCACATAGGGCTTACAATTTGCCTCTTGAAGGTATTCTGCCATACCTAACTAGGTATGGCAGTTGAATACCTTCAAGAGGCAAATTGACATCAACTGATGTCATAAATGGAATTATAAATGCAATACATTATTTTATATGGAATGGGAGAACAAAGAGACCACACTATTTATTTAGACCATTTGTTTGTTAGGATTTGTTGATCAATAGCTCCTCAAGTCCTGAATTAATTTGCCATTGGTCAAGGCTGTTTGTTTTTTACAAGCTTTTATTAATTTGCCCTGTTAGTTAGTATCTATTGGTCAAATCTTGCAAGCTGAATTTAAACCACTCCCTCTTATTGTACCCTAGTCATAACCCAGGGCAGTAACATAAAATATCTTAGGCAGCTGTAAAGCCATCAGAATTACCCCAAAAATACCTTGAACGGTTCCTATAATCAAAGCAATGGCCAGTATAAACTGCTAAACTAATAAAACAATTGAATTCGCCAAAGTATTGTCTTGACATAATTTTTTATCAACATTTGCAAAGCTTACTGACAGATAAGTATTTATATCAAGCGTTTAGATATACATCAATGACGTAGTGTGTTATCCAAAAGATTAAAAGACAATGTATCTGATATGATGGGTTTATTGTGCTGTAAATGGGTTAGGAATGTTCTGGCAAATAAATAATTTGGCTAGGTTTAATTTTGAATGATAATTTTTTTTTTTTAATAGGAAATAACCAGACCCGTTCATGGTGATAGGGTCACCTCCTATTACAGGGGACTTGAAAATAACAGGCGAAATGTGGGTCCCGCCTCTACAGGTGTTATGTTATATGCAGTAACAGATATTTAGTACCACAACGAATAGAGGCGAGTCTTTAAATTAAAAACCAACAAAAAGAACTACTCTAAAGGACTTCTCCCTCAAATTTAGCTTCTTTCAACACTGAACTTTCAAGTATTTCAATGACTTTAAATCTGAAAACCTCTTCCACAAACTATAAAAAATCTCGCTTGAAGCAAAGTGACATGCAAGAAACAAATGAACAGGCAAAACGCTCACCACGTCTGTCGCCATGATCCGATTCACAGAGCATAGTTCACCCTCAAAGCAATGCTTTTTGGCCCCGCCGTCATCGTCACTCCGCTGACCGCTCTAAAGCCCGGTTTCCACCGCGAGCGGAACGGACCCATTAATGACTTCGTTAAACTCGCAAACGCAAACTGCATACTTTTATTTCCACCAACAAATAGTCGGACGGAAAGAGCCGAGCGTGTAGAAAGAGTAGAAATGAGCTCGCTCAGTTCTAGGGAGCGGAGCGGAGTACTTACGGACTCCGCTCAACTCGCAATTACAATTTACATAGTAGCGTTTCCACACAGAAAGTGGTGAGCGGGGCGGATTGAACGAGTAAAAAGAAGTTGAAAAGAGTCCGCTGGGACAAGGCCTGCACCGACTAGTTCAGTTGGTATGAACTCGGTCTCGGTGGAAATTCACTATTCGTTTTTCATTTCTCATTTTCCGTTCAACTCACTCCGCTCATTTCTCTATCTCATTTTCATTTTGCAGTGGAAATCAAATGACCAACTCTTTGTTGGTGGAAATATAAACCTATTTAATGCGTTCCGCTTAAGCATTTCCCGCTCATTACCCTTTCGCAGTGGAAACCGGGCTTAAGGCTTGTACACACACATTTTTCTTGAAAAAACTACCTAACCGTGGAAAACTACGGTTTATTCGTCGTGTGTAGGGACTGTCATCAGTGTAGTATGGAAGCTTGTTGGCAGACAAGTTTTTTCTACTCCGAGGTTTATACGCCATAGCGTAAACAAACCGTGCCATGTACAGACGCCAGCACATCAAGCTACTACAATCTGTCAAATTTCTTGAGTAGATTTTCAACTTTATCTTTAAAGCATTAAGGTTAAAGGTTGATTGGGAAAATTTGACAGTTTCGGGTAGCTTAACCTTCTGGCGTCTGTACAGAGGTCTTAACAGACACGCTTAAAATTTTGATCAAAGCCTAAATATAATACCTAATAAAAAATGCTTACATTAATTTCCCTCTTTTCTTTTCTTCCAGTTATGCCAGCATGATCAGGCTAGCGATCAACAGTTCGCCGAACGGCAAGATGACGCTGAACGAAATATACACGTACATATGCAACGCTTTCCCATATTATAAGGAGGCTGGCAAAGGATGGATGGTGAGTTACATACAACATACTGTTTTATGAACCTAGCTACTCACATTGCAGTATACACTGTAAACAGACTACTGTAAGCTTATAGCGACTCGAAGCCTTCACATTTAACAGCAGGACCAGCACCCTAATTCAGTAAAACACTATCAATCTGAATCATTTTGAAGGATATTGCTAATCCATTGCTTCATATGTTCGAAAAATGTGTCTGCTCAACAACGTAAATAGCGCAATGAATGTGGTTGAACTGTCAAAATGAAAGTCATTCCTACTGTTAGTGTGTTACACAATTACCCCGCAGGACTCGTATAACGAAATAATGTGACCCTTGTTGAGAGTCTTTCGACAATCATAGTATGGAAAGCAAGACAAAGACCTGCTTTTTAAGGGATTTCTCGCGCTATATATTTCTTGTTTTGACACAAAATATATCCTATGACTTTCGGCAATACTCTAGCTTCCCAATAGTGAAATAATTTTCGGAATTGGATCAGTAGTTCCGAAGATTACCCACTACATACAAATTACAAACTCACAAATTATAATATTAGTACTTATAGACGAGAAAGCTGTTTCCAACTTTTCAACCCTTTGCAAATAATTTTCATGTTTCAAAAATAAGACTTGGATTAACACCCTGTCCCCTTTCAATCTTACGTAAGATCAGTATCTACCAAAATTGCAAAGAAAATGTATCGAAAATATTAAAAACTTAGTGTTTGCTTACTTTTTGTGATCTTACGTTAGACCAATGTAGACCCCCCCCCCCCCCACAACCACGTAAGAAAAAACAAGACTTGTTCGCACCCCCTTTATCGCTCCACCTCAAATCTTCTTACGTAATAAATGAACAGAAACAATTTTCGGAACACACTAATAATTTTATTTTTATTTTCAGAACTCAATAAGGCATAACTTATCGCTGAACAAATGCTTCATGAAAGTGGCGCGCAGTAAAGACGACCCCGGCAAGGGCTCATACTGGGCGATGGACACCAGCTACAAAATGGCAGAGGTCGCGCCCAGAAGACGTAGAAGTCTTAGGGTAAGCGTTATGTAGATAAAGGGGATTTTTCATTTATAATCGGAATTGGGCGCTGTACTAAACTGAAACCATGAATTCAGCACATGACTCTAGGCCCCCTAAGCAGAAATTGTACGTCGGTAATAAAAAAAAATCTGCTGTTACATAAAACTTTTAAAAAAAAAAAAAAAACCGGCCAAGTGCGAGTCGGACTCGCCCATGAAGGGTTCCGTTACGTTACGATTTATGAAAAAAAAACTACTCACTAGATCTCGTTCAAACCAATTTTCGGTGGAAGTTTATATGGTAATGTACATCATATATTTTTTTTAGTTTTATCATTCTCTTATTTTAGAAGTTACAGGGGGGGGGGGACACACATTTTACCACTTTGGAAGTGTCTCTCGCGCAAACTATTCAGTTTAGAAAAAAATGATATTAGAAACCTCAATATCATTTTTGAAGACCTATCCATAGATACCCCACGTGTATGGGTTTGATGAAAAAAAAAATTTTGAGTTTCAGTTCTAAGTATGGGGACCCCCAAAATTTATTGTTTTTTTTCTATTTTTGTGTGAAAATCTTAATGCGGTTCACAGAATACATCTACTTAACAAGTTTCAACAGTATAGCTCTTATAGTTTCGGAAAAAAGCGGCTGTGACATACGGACGGACAGACAGACAGACAGACAGACAGAAAGACAGACAGACAGACATGACGAATCCATAAGGGTTCCGTTGCCATTTGGCTACGGAACCCTAAAAACAACCGACTTCCATAAAACTACAAAGTGAAAAATAACTTTAATTTCGGAAGTCGGTGGTGGTTTTTGTATTTCGTTTTTCACGACCGACTTCCGAAATTAAAGTTATTTTTCACTTTGCAATGTTTTTATGGAAGCCGGTTGTTTTTTTTTTTTTGTAAAAAAGTTTTTATGTTTCAGTTGTGAAAAGCAAACGACGCAATTTTTTTTTACTTGAATTTTTATCAGTAATTTTTGTTTAAACAAAACTACTGAACCGATTTTGATAAAATTTCCATGGGACCAATCTGAAAGAATTTTGCAAATCGGCTTCTAAATAACAGTTCTGAGGTAACAAGAAAAAAAAAATCGGCAGAATTGAGAACCTGCTCCTTTTTTGAAATCGGTTAAAAAGTGCAATACTTACATGGTTAAAATGTATGGCAGAGCAAATTTTTTTGCGCAAGGGTGTTGAAATTTTTAATGTCTGTTTGTAATGTCTAAATAACAGCTTATTACCTAAATGCATATGAAAGTATACAGGGTGAATTTTTCAAGTGGGCGTGGATGGTCAAATTCTAAACTATGAGGAATAGCGAAAAGTACACAAAGGAGTCTCGTATATTGATATTGATCGATATTGATGGAAACTAAAACTGCATCTTTGGATTTTTTTAAATCAATATTTCTAGCCAGAAATCGAATCCGTTGATATTGTTTTAAAACCACACACTGAACACACCATTCGATAGTGTCCCTAATAAGGATCAAATTCTGGGAAGTAATGACATACGGCAAACTAGAGGAAAATGTTGGATTTTAATAAACTGCTTCTTATTTTAAAGTATTCATACCTACATTACCTGTACCTAGTTCGAAATGATTCTCAACATTTTTAACCCAGCCTTTCCAACCCATATTTTTTTTTTTAAACCGTTGCCCCACACTAGGAATTTCTCCTGTGTCGTGGGTGCGTTTACAAACATTTAAACTCACATACACAAACAGCCAGACCCGGAACAACTACTCGTAGGCCATACAAATATTTGTTCCGTGCGGGAATCGAACCCGCGACACGCAGCGCAGCAGTCAATCGCTTAACCACTGCGCCAACCGTGCCGTCTAAAATTTTCGCCAAACTGCTGAGTCTACGGCTAAGGCAAGGCGGTAGACTCAGCAGTTTGGCGAAAATTTTATTGCAACGCATGGTCCTGTGCCGTGGCCAGCGAGGTCACCGGATCTCACCCCCTTAGATTATTTTCTCTGAGGGTACGTGAAAAACGAAATCTACAAAAACACGTATAATGCAATTGATGACTTGAAACGATTTTTGGAAAATATTCTGAATTAAATCAATAATATTGTAATACTGAGTACAGACGCCAGCACATCAAGCTACTACAATCTGTCAGATTTCTTTAATTGATTTTCAACTTTATCGCTAAAGCATTAAGGTTCAAGGTTGATTGGGAAAATTTGACAGTTTCGGGTAGCTTGACCTGCTGGCGTCTGTACAATCCTTGAGATGTCGAATCCAGCTATGTATTAAAAACAATGGTCATCATTTTAAACGATTAATCAGTTAAGGTTTAATAGGTAGGTAACATAAGAAAAATTAAAAGAGTATTTTGTTAAAAATGAGCTCTTTTCTTGAGTTTGCCGTATGTCATTTCATAGTGATTTTTTTTTTTCAACGAGTTCGATTCCTGGGGGTCTACTACGAAGTAGTATCGGCCGAACGTTCGGCCGTTTCCTGTTACGAAGCTACTATTTGGTTTGGTCGGTTCCGATCCTACACTCCTACACTCTTTCGAATATTTACTATGGTCCCGACCCAACTGAGCCGATCCGGACTTTTTCGCATTTTTCAATAATATTCGGTTCGGCCATGTGTCGGTCCGATCCGAACATTCGCACTTTGCACTTCGGAGTAGGTAGAAGAAGTATTGATTTTTTCAAAAATCCAATGATGCAGTTTTAGTTTTCATCAAAATCTAGCCTCCTTTGAGTACTTTTCGCTATTCCTCATAGTTTCGGATTTCGTCATCCACGCCCACTTCAAAAATTCAATCTGTAAACGGTAATTACAACAAAAAAAAAAATATGGTTGTTTGTCGGTCTGTCTGTCTGTTTGTTCCAGCTAGTCTCCGAAACGGCTGGACTGATTTTGCCGATATTCACTGGCAGATAGCTGATGTTATAAGGAAGTAACATAGGCTACTTTTTGTCCCCATAGCGCGTTTCCGTGGGATAATTTCCGACATCCACGCGGTCCAGGCCGCGGGCAGGAGCTAGTCCATTCATAAAACTTTATTTCCATCTCCTCAGATGGCTCCGTACAGCCCGGAATGTAGTTCGAACAGCAGCGGCGAGGCGGGGGGCGCGGCCGCGTCGGGCGCAGACGCCGCGCCCACGCCGCCCGCCACGCCCACCACGCCCACCTCGCCCACTGTGCCCGGAGCTATTAAAGAGGAAATCATTATCAAGGAGGAACCAGGTAATATAAACTTTTTGTTTACATTCACAACGTGAATCTTGGTCTTACAAAATAATTTATCATTATTTTCTTGTGCCGAGTGATCCATTCATGATTTCCATTGATAAAGATGCCATGCTATTTATTTACAACAAAACAGAAATAGTTCACGATTGATAATAATTATTTCCAATTTGGTCAAAAATTTTACAAATCACTATGTGAAACACATGTAACGTATAACATGTAAATTATCCTTTGCAGATTCAAAGCACACAGACGATGCACTGTCAGCACTTATGAATGAAGAACTAATGACGGACGTCGACATCAGCAGCGGTGAGTATAAATATATGTAATGAGTATGATGCGTATTTTTATGAGAGAAGTCTTGTATCGATACATTGACCAAGGCGAGTCAACCTCTATTCGGTTAGAGATGTAAAAGACGACTATGGAGATAAGCATTTACATGCCATTACTGTTACTGCTGGCTACCCTGACTTGTAGATTTAAAAAGAGGTCTATGTATGGCTGTTTGTTTCAATAAACTTTACTGCTGCTCATATTGCTTTACATTTCGTATCGCCGGGCCACACCGTGTACAGTCAGCGTCAAAAATATCGGGACGAACAGAATGTTCAAAATGATCTCAACAACTAAGAAAATTAAACTCAATTGAATAAAGTTCTTGTCAGAATAACAGTTGTCGTGTACTGTCTTCATTCTGAAATATTCCTTGTGTCATTGAGTTAATATTTCATTTTCATAGTTGCTTAGATCATTTTGAACAGTCTGTTCGTCGCGATATTATTGACGCTGACTGTACAGTCAGCCCCAAAAAGATGTATACACGGACAAGAAACCGATCATTACACCTTAATCAATGTTACGTGCAGTTACAAAAGCGAGTGCTCCTTTGTTAGTGCGTTGAACAGGCACATTTATTAAATAATACAATATTAATACACAATTACCAATTTATTAATGCGTAGATGTACGTATTTTAAATTTTTATACACTAACTATTATTGAGCAAATAAATCAAACTATTAGGTTAACTTTCAGCAAACATTTATAATAAAACAAAATCCTTTTGAAAGTGAATTGAGGCTACGAACTAATTAGTTAAATCAGCCGTTAGATTAAAGAAATAAATAATAATAATCTGTTCCAATATAATAAATATAGCAATAATGTAGTTAAAAGATAGTGTTCCGTCATACGGTCCAAAATAGAAAAACGAGCCGCCGAGCGAGCCCGTCTCCACCCCACCACGAGCCGCGGTGGTCCGATGTTGACCTCACGGCTAGCTAGGCGGCACTTGTAGTTCCGGTCGCCAATAACAGATGGCGCTCGCTCCACGAAGTTGCCAACACATTATTGTAACGCAATGGTCTAAATCAAATCATGGAATCTTAATTACATTTCGAATACCCAGTGAGTAACCACTTTTAAAAGCCTAAGCAACATTCGTTATGAACATCGCGATTTACCTAATTTGAATTTCAAATCAAAAACCCAAAAACAAATTACACGTCAATGACGTTATGCATGAAATGAAGAAGTCAGAAATAATATTCTTGTTCTTCTAATAAACGAAGTTAAATACTGTCGTGTCATTCGATATATGTAGTTGTCAGTCTTGTTTACCTTTTTCTGGAATTATCACTGTGTACATTGCTTTTGTCATCGGGTGTTTTGGGATCAAAGGAGACGGGCGAAAGTTCATAGAAAGTTGGGCCTGACGTTACAGCAACGATTACTGCATTATTTTATTCCGATACAAATACCATTTTAAAAAAAAATGTTTACGACAGCTCCATGGTAGAAAAAAATTTAGGGTGTTATTGGTTATACAAAAACAACGTTGTTGTAAGAAATGCGTGGGTCGTTCGTCTAAGTAATAACCGTCTGAATCCTTTATACGTAGCCAAAGTCGCTAAAGAATACTAATCGAATAATAACTACTAGAGCACACGAAAACACAATCCAAACTAATATTATAAATGCGAAAGTAACTCTGTCTGTCTGTCTGTCTGTCTTTGCTTCACGCCTAAACTACTGAACCGATTTGTGTGAAATTTGGTACAGACATAGTTTGGAACTTGAGAATGGACATAGGATAGTTTTTATTACAAAAAATAAAATAAAATAAAAAATAAAATTTATTCCGGACATACAGCGCCATCTATTGGTCAAGAGTCGGCATCAATTCAGTACTGAAAACATCCACGCGGGCGAAGCCGCGGGCAGAAGCTAGTAGAATATAAAATAGCCGCTACCGCCGCAAGCTCAGAGCCAAACGAACGAAAACGAAGCAAACGATTTGTTTGATTGACGTTTGAGTTTGACCTGACATTGACATGAGTTCCAATGTGTTGCCTGAATATTAAAACATGATCGATTGTGAAATCGATTTACAATTTATTTTTACGACTTTTTTATAAACGTTAATTGTCACTGGGAAACCACCATTATTATTAATTTTTTTTAACTTATCTAAAGAAGAAAACACAGAATCACTTCTTATTGTTTTTTTTTTCTATTTGTATTTTTAATATCGATTGACTTACATATTTCATCTGGCAACATTGTTTAAAAGTGAAAATAAGGGAAGTCTGTATTTTTTCTAATAAATATTTAATTTCTTATCCCATGATAAAACTGCTTAATATTTCATGACTAACTACAAAAAAAACTGAAAAAAAATATTGATAAATATTTCATTTGTGTAACGTTACGCCCAGATTCGCCCGTCTCCTTTGATATAGTAAATTGTATACAATGTTTTGTACCACCTATGTGATGGATACAATGTTATGGAATAGGTTTTTGACAATAAAATGGTTTCCTGTCCTTGTATACATCTTTTTGGGGCGGAATGTACATAATGCACTGTCTGCAGTGGCAAAGATACGCGCGCGAGTGCGATAATAACGCGTAGATATACGCTTCGGCAGCCTACTGTCACTTACTTTGGAGCGCTGACCTACGTTCAATCCGACACAGAGAACTTGACCTGGTTCCCCCCAGAGCGCTCGTGGTGCGACGGCGGGCGGCGCCACGTGTGCGGCTTCCTGCGCCACAGCTCGCTGACGGACGACTACGGCAACTTCGTGGTGCGCTCGTACGACTGCGACTGCCCGGCCGACCCCGAGCCCGCGCCCGCCACGCCGCCCACGCCCGCCACGCCGCTCACGCCCACCACGCCCGGCTACGTCGCGCTGCCCTACTGGCACTCCGAGATTTTATAACATCCGAGTTCGCGCACCCACACACACTGACCGTCTGACTCGGTCCCACACGTTTGGTTGACCCTTCATATCACTGTTTCTTTCCATGTCAATTGTTTTCCTCACTCTATTTCTAGATTGTAAAACGTCCAGTCTTGACGTTGCGTTCGAGTATACTTAATGAAACTTGACGTAGTTTAAGAGCAAATATTAAAGTAAGCGAGGTGAGAGGTTAGAGGTTATGGATTGCACGCAAAAGTTTTGATCAAGTTTGAAAGATATTATGTTAAATACTAATGTCTTAATTAATTATTGTAATCCTTATATAAAATTACTCGCTCTTAAAACTTGGTCAGAATACATTTTGCTTGTTTGGATTGAAAAATTAGCTTGAAGTAAATAGCTAGGGAATAGGACATGTGTTCGAATGAAGCTTGCCATTTTTGACACGTTTTAAAGTTTATATACTTGACTGTGGTGATGGACGGAGGAGGGAGGAGGGCACGATTTATATAAAATGTAATGGAAATCGAAGGTAAGCGGTGTCAACTTTTGTTAGTAGTATGGAAGTCACCCAGATGCTTCCCAACAGTTTTACACTTTTTGTACAACCACAAGTTTATACAAACTAAAATGAACGCCCAATCAGCCAAATAATACACTTAACGACTCCAAGTCTCGAAACTGGCAACATCAATAATATAAATAATTAAAAAAATATACAAAAAAAAAAAACCCATAATCTCCGTCGTTGCCACGTCGAAAAATTTAATATACCTTAAAAACACGTAAAAAGTATACGTAAGTATATTGAAAGTTTTATACCACAAACTGAGTACAGAGAATATTATCAGATCACCAACATATCTGTCGAATTACGATTATATAGAGTAGGCGTAGTTACCTTAGGCGAGGAAGTTTGTTGTATTGTTATGTAAGCGTTGTATAGCGTTACGTGACGGATTCCATGGACCATGGTGCATGCGTTATGGTTGGCTTGATGTGTCCTGCTGTAGCAGGATCATTGAATATGCTACTTTCTATACCCCCATTTGAACCGTTTGAATTCTGAATCTATTGAAATGGATGTACCCTAGTGTACTCGGCATAAAATCGATACAAATAAGTTGAGCAAATGCGATTCGATTGATTCAAAACTCGGTCCGGTAAATGTCAGCCCCAGGTATCGCCAACAGTTTTTTTTTAAATATAGAAAAATAATGCAAAATCTTGAGGCTAGCTACAGTCGATATCGATAGGATGAGCAGCAGCCCATGGTCTACTTTTTTGGCTGCTGCTAATCCTTCCGTGATACTACTGCCGGAAAACTTTATGTATAGTTTAAGACCTTAAAATATTTATAGTTTCATTAGTTACTAGCTAGGTCGCCATGTATTTCAAATTATCAATCAAACATTTACCCACTTATTTATAAAAGTAAAGTAATGATTAGCGTCTGCTTAGCCATACTTTTTTGTCGTTTTAACGTCTCTTAACTTCAAGCAACGTTTATAAATAAGGGGGAATATGAATACCCTGGTAAGCTACGTTTCAGCGGCACCTATAATCCCGAAGGTAGCATATTTAATACAAACGAACGATGTAATAAAAATATGACAGTATTGGAGCCAGAGTGGTGACGAACAGATCTCAGAATGACCAGTATAATATATTATTATGATTAAAAATATATAATATTATTATAGTGTGCTAATATTTTATAATTTTAACTGTGCATAATGTAATATTAGTTACGTTTAGTTATAACATAAAAATAAATATGAGTTAGTCTGTACGAATTTATAATTTAAATATAAAGTATGTAACTATTAATGTATTTAATATGAAGTCACACTTATATACGTAAATATTGCTTTTTAGAAAATCGTATATCGGCCTATTGATAATACTTAAGTTATAGTGCATGCTGGGGCACTCTTTGTTGTAAAACTACTTGAGAGATCAATATCACTTCTGGTAACTTTTCTGTAACGGGTTACCAGTTGTCATATTTTATCTTATGAGAGTTGACATTAAAGTACATAATTTAATATATATTTAGTAAGTGGGGTTACTTAATAATTGTATTAAGAAAAACGTTATGAATTGTTATAAATAGTTTTATAACAAAAGGTACCCAAACGTACGCGCTGTTAGGTTCCGCTTGCCTAAATTTTAACGATAATTTCTAGTTTATGTTTAAGGTGCAAATACGTATTTTTGTGCCATAATAGCGTGGGTTGAAGGATGGCATTGAACACTTAGAATTATAATAAAAAAAGAAAATAAAAACTGTCCCATATCTTATTGAAAAATGTGTTCAAAAAAAGTTTTTTAGAAGTTGTACCTACATACACGAGTAACATTAGTATGTGTATATAGTAGTAATTATTTTAATATTAACTGAAACACTTGGGATGTTATGTATTGTAACATTTTTACCCGTTTATATTGATAGTGCGAGAGCCACGAATTATTATATGTAAGCTCACATATTTGTAGATTTTTTAGTGAGTTGTTCATTTATATTGAAGCTTTGGTATGTGGTAAATATGTGAGCATTATGTATCTGTGTGGGTCAATGATGTGGCGGGCCGCAATCATAGTGGCTGAAGCGACGGACAAGTACTCTTCGGTACGATATGTTGTATTTATTGTTGATTGCTGATGTCGAGTAAGGTTTAGCCTTAGTTTGCTTTTAAAGTAAATCAATAATAAAATGTATGTTTGAAAAGTTTCTTCCCATGCAATTACCTGCTTCGTTGTTGTTTTATTTTCTGTAATAAACTATGATTGTGGTCGCACCGAGTATGATTCATTGTCATTGTGGTCAATGTTAAACCTTTAGATGATAAATTCTGTTAGATTCCTTTACAAAAAACATTGTGTAACATTGGGTAAACATTCCTTTGCCGTCACCATAAATAGAATGTTACATTTTTTTTGTGTATTTTTGCTAAACAATATTATACGACTAGTGTTTATCAGTGGTTTCGCTACTTGCATTATATTTATTTAGATATATGAGTTTTAGTTTAGTTTTTATTTTAAAGCTTAGGAGCAAGTAGCGAGGCCGGCAGTATTTCAGACACGACTGTCAATGGAATCTTTTTTTTTAATGTACTTTATTATTTTTATCATAAAAGAGCATTGTATTTTTAGTAGTTAGATTTCCTCGACAGTATTGACACTGTCACTATGAACAAATAGCTTTACTCAGGACACAATGCATGCAATGTCGGAATAATGTCTTTTCGGCAACTTTCTATATGCCGTTTAAAACTGTTCATTGACAATCACAGTATTTTGTTATCTATTATTTCCTCCAATGATATTCAGATACAGATGCCAGCAGGTTAAGCTACCCGAAACTGTCAAATTTTCCCAATAAACCTTGAAACTTAATGCTTTAGCGATAAAGTTGAAAATCTGTTAAAGACATTTTACAGATTGTAGTACCTTGATGTGCTGCCGTCTGTACATTGCTCTAAAGGCTTACTTATTGTTAGCCTGCGCCATCCCACTGCTGGGCAGAGGCCTCTCCCCATGATTTCCAGCTCTTTCATACTCTAAATGCTTATAAAAAAAACAATGAGCGTCTGTGTGCAATGTGTCCCGGAGTAGAAGTAGAACGCATGTTATTCGGAAAGTGTCCTTTTGTTCTTATTTTGTTTATGGATTTGAATTCAGTAGAATACGTTGTTTTACAGTACAATAACTAGGCAAATGTATGTTGTATTTTTAGTCTTACAATGAAATCTATCTCGTTCTTTCGGCCTTATAATATCACACAGAAGTACATTTTTAACAATTGATTGTTACATATTTAGGACACTTTCTCTGTAACATTTGTACAGAGTTTTTAAAGTTTTATTTTTTGAAATGCATAATTTGTAATACCGACTTAATAATCGTAACATTCAGAAAGAGGTGCATAGATGTATTTGCCATTAGTTGCCATCTTATATTGTTTGATAGTATTTATTGTTTTCTGTGATAAAAAAAGAAAAAAAAACCTTTTATTTTTCGAAGATTACAAAATGACGTACTTTGTATTATTTTTTATTTAATATAGATCCTTCAAATGTGTCGTCGCAAATAGTAAGTATATGTATAAAGGTTAAAATACAGATAGTTGATTTGCAATGTTGTATGTACGTAAGTGTAAGTTAAACGATACATTTGAAGCAACTATTGTAAGTATACTTTTTTATATTGATTAACAACATTAATTTTATAATAACTTACGAGCTGGTGCATGATTGACGAACATTGTTGATTACTTTGATAACGACTGATGTTGAAGGTATAAATATGTGTAAAAAGCCTTGTATTCATAGTGGTCAATCGGACTGCACTAGCGGGTGCGGGGCCGGGCGCGGGCGCTCGGGTCTTGGCGTCTGCGTGTTCACAGTGCCGAACGAGCTACGATATCCATGACGATTGACGACGCTTCGGCGGGTGAATCAAAATGGTTTAGAACCACAAGCGTAGTCACCTAACAGACGCTATCTCACTGTGAACGATACGGGCGGACTGAGCCATTAGAAACACCCGCGCCCGCCTCTTGAAGCCGCGCGGCTCGCGGGAGCACTGTGAACGCAACTGGCGTCTACATACATTTACACGCGCCCGCGCTAGCACCCGCGCCCGCCTCCACTCTGAAAGAGTACATAGGGAAACAAAATTGCAAAAACAAACTTTGTTTCGTTGTGTGATTGATGTTCCGCGTTCATGGTTAACAAAAGAACGCAACAATGTTGCCGGCAACCTTTGATGTTGCGGGCAATAATGCTTGTCCACTTTGTTTCCACATCTGACTGGTTTCTAGACTTCGTTTTCTATGAATTCATGCGGCTTTATAAGAAACGAACCAATCACTCCTTTCTATGACATAAATTGCGAGCAGCTCCGTAGTTTTGATATCGGATTGAATGTCAGTCAAGAACATGATCAGTGTCGGGACTGCACCCGCTCACAATTAAGTATTTTACGTTATTTCGGTTACTCACTCCGCCTATAAATGATATTAACGCGGCATATGGAAAATTAACTATTTTATTGTAATCACGTTAGCCGTTAATTTAAGAGTAGGATGTTCTACCTCTAAACAAATCATAGTTGATGTACAATATTATAAACTTTTAACAGAATTTTTTATTTTATTTCTTTGCACCTGAATCCCCATGAGAATTTTAGTGTCCAATTCGAGACACCGGTTGTGTGAAACCACGCTTTTGTAGCATGGTGCATGCACACACGGCTACACATCAAGCTATGTAAAACCAGTATTGGCTGACCGTTCATTGTGAGACAATATCATACAAAGTGAGGCCAAGACAAACTGGTTTTGTATAGCTTGACGTGTAGCCGTGTGTACATGGTATGTGTTAAACTAGTAAGTATGGCATTGAAACAACAATAGAAATATCAACAACTTTAATGATTGAATATATACAAGAACAATATACATACACAAGTTTAACAATATTATCTGGAGCGGTGCGGGCTCTGGACGCGGAATCAATCAATACTCGTCACAGCTATTGTTGTATACAGACTATAATATGAGCGGTAAATATGGTAGCAAAGGGATTATGATTATAACAAAACAAATATAGTATATTTTTAGACGTCACACTTGTCGACAAACTACTTTTCGGTTTCGCTAGCTGTCGCATTCACGTGACAAACGTATTAAAATTCTAAACAGTAAAACTCATTGTAAATATTGACATCTCAAACTTTTACTAATTTTGAACTTCTCTACCACTTCGTAATTTCCATTACAGAATCAATTCGTTGTGATTACAAAATTTTAAATGATAATAGCTTAATAATAATAACTACCTACAATTTAGTTAACACTAAAACTAGATACAAACACTAATTTTATAAAACAGAAAAATGTACTTTTGAGGACTTAGAAAATAATATACAAGGAAATTAAGCAAAAGTATCCAAATTGCACACGAGAAATAAAACGATAGATTTAAGCACCATACCTCAATAATGATACGTCGATTGAATATTGTATACCGTGTATTATTGTCGTAGCAATGTTCAAGCAAACGAAAGCTTTTTGTCAACTGGGAGACCTCGCAAGCCTTGCAATGCTCTGGTTCCAAAGTGATAACTTACTCAGAATCCTATCTATTTTCTAATAAGTATTGCTTTCATATCTCTGGAAGAAAGTTGGAGAAGTAGAGTTTAAAATCGTTATTAGGTATGGAAAGTCCGCAAGCGGCTACTCACTACACCGTACTCAGTATAATCCTATATAAAAATATGAAAAAATAAAATAATAATTTAATCGTCTTTAAAATCTAAAGTGATTCGTCAACCGTGTCAACAGAGGAGCGAGTAAAATTTAAAATATACGTATTCACAGCCCTAACAACACCCATTGGACATCCCTAATGAAGTCGAAGGTTATATTTACAATGTTCTACATTTTGTCTTGTTTACGTCAACCGTACATTATTTCATACTGTTTCCTCCTTCAAGCTGTATTCTCTGGATATAACAGATATATTGAATAGGAAAAGACAAAGTAATTACATCTTTCGCTCAGTTAATTATCGTTAGAGTCGTAAACAAGACAATTAATTTCATGACATTCTTGGCAACATATTTCAAATGTTTGACCAAACATTTGGGCTGTAAAATATTAGATTGCACAAGTTTAGCGGTGCGCTAATTTCAATAAAATGAAGTCGTTGTGTTATTGTTTGTGTCACTGGGTTGAGTTTGATCAAACATTAGACAAAGTATATAATTTTATATAGACCTTATATTCCAACAAATTTTCTTACTTTGAGGGTGGCCAGGGAACAGTGTGATAGCCGTTTTTCAAGTAATTCTTCGTTATTCCGCAATTGATCAACGCCTTCATTCGATTGGTGTACTGAGTATTTCATTTGAACGAATTGTACGATTGAGTACCTCATAACGTGTACTAGAAGGACGTTACAATAAGATGATCGGATGAATACCAGTAATTTCTTTTTGTTGGCAATTCATTTCCAACATTCTCTGGCCACACTCCTAAATATTAATGCACAGATAAAACACTAGATAAAATTTACTTCTATAACACATTACAATAGTCAAACAAGTAATAATTTTAATATAATAATATGTACTGCATTTATGTTTCTGTTGTACATTATGTAAATAACTGTAAAAATTCTGATAAGGCATACTTCGATACATTACCTTGCGAGTACTTGGATCATCACGGAATCACAATGAATGTATGTAAATATATAATATATATTTTTATAAATTCAACAATTTGATAGTATAGCAAATAATAACTCTGTGTAGAATTTTATATTCGTTACCAACTAGTTATTGCTTAGTTTAATGAGAAGATATAATTTTGTAGTATAATTGAACGAAGCCGATTGTGATGAGGATATTAGGCAATATGTAGCCCCGTGAATTTGAAAATCATAAAAGTTTATTTAAGTGATTTTATTGAGGATAAATTTTTGCTTGTTTAGTACGTAATCTTGACAGTAATAAAAACTCAAGCGACAAAGTTTTAGATGCACGAAATATCCTAAGTAAATAACATGTTTGTTTCTCGTTGTAACACACAATTCAATGAGCCGCATATCAAATGAATAAACAATTCTAATTTCGCTGTTACACGATACAACATTAGAACGTTAGTAGGTAGTTAAAGTTATAAATAATAAAAACACTAAACAAAAATACTTCTAAATGAAATGACTAAACTTTTCACAATGTAAGTCGACGCCTAATCCACGATCTATTCGTTAATTCCTATGGGACAAACTAGCGCCTACACGGGTTAGCAGAAAGCTAATATCTTCTAATATGAAAATATATGTGGCTGCAAATATCTTTCTAACTACTGCACTATGTATTCATAAATATTTGGATATAATGTAAGACACTAACCGATTGTACGAGGCAATTTTTTTTATTTCGTTATTTCATATTGTACCGTTTAAAATACGCGTTCTAACGGCGAGTCGGAAATTCATAATATTACTTTTATCGAACATGTATATTAAACAGAGATATAAATATTAAATACAATTTGTAAATAACTATTCAAATCTGTTAATACGACAGCTATTGGTGTTAAAGTAAGGCTCAATTGACGCAACAATATAATTTTGTAATCTACATTAAATTTGTGATTATTTTAATATTTAAAACTGAACTGTTTACTAACGAGTTCTTATTGCTTGATGTTGGCTGACCAATCTGTTGTTGGTTTTTCAGTAATTTATATAAACTGTAATATTGATCTATTCAGGCTAACAGACAATTTAGTTAATGTCTATTGGCGATGAGTCAAGACAAGTTTTTACGACTCGAACAAGTAGGACCGTCAGATCCTGTTCACGTGCAGTCGTGTTTTATCTAGTTATCCGACTGCTCACAATCGAGATTTTCTCGACAGTGCCTCTAATACTGCGACGTAACCGAACTCTGTGTTTAGCCATCGACTTTATTTGACACATCAAATAAATCCGATTAAAACAATAGAATGAAAATCAGCTACATTCAACTTGAATGATTTAGACGACTTAGATTCTATTTATTTTCGTAGCCAGAGTGTAAGTTGGCAAATAATGTAGGTGGGGGTTTTATGTCCCCAGTAGTGGTCTGCTCTAGTGGGACCTAGTTGATACAAAGTCTAAATATTTCCGATCCACAGCAACACATATATAACTTCTTATGTAGAAACTCCATACAGGAGATCAACGACAGTTACTATCCCATTTGGGACGAAACTCGGAGTCGCCTGACATTTGAGATCGTTTTACAGTCCAAGTTTTTTCAACATCTTAACCGAACCTGTATGAAGTACATTATACCAACCCTAGTTTACTTTCTATCCATCACTACAACGCTACAAGGTAACTGTGGCGCGTGGTCAAAATCGGAACTAACGGCGCCATCTTGTTTTGCCAATACAATTTGACAAATGTTTGCCAACAATGCCCGCTAGTAATATTATTCAGACGCCTTAATATCCTTGTAGCATCCTACCCTACATAGTATCCCCCGGCTACAGAGCGGCGCGTGCGTCAGGCGCGGTAGGGCGGCGGAGTGGGCAGCACGTTTCAGAGCGAGTCGCGGTGCCACACCCACGTGCGCTTCGTGTGGTCGAACCGGTGAGCGAGCCACTGAGCTTGGAGCAGTTCCAGGCGGTCCTGGCTAAGGTAGAGGGGTTTGCCGCGTCTGTAGAGGGAAAGTTTTGTTACAATAAATAGAAGCATAAATAGTTGAGAAAAACGTGTAAAAAACTTTATTGAATGAATGTACCCATCATTATTTTTAATATTTGGTAAAAAAACCAGAAAACTTGAAAAATTAAACTTATTAAATGGCAGGCAGCTCTGTTTTGTTACGGTATGTTTTTAGTCAACCGTAAACTAAGCAGCGAATATGTTGATGTACACGCTGTAGAAGTACTCACTTGAGGTCGCGGTCCTCCTCGTCGTAGTCGTCCAGGTACAGCGAGCCCCACAGACAGGCGCGGCGGCCGCGGATCACGATGATGTACGTGGACGTCACCACCAGGAAGATGCCCGTGCCGCCGCCGCACTCCATCGCGTGCTGCGGGGACGCAAGCGTTACGATTACAGCGAGGAATATTGCTAAGAAAAACACTAGGCTCTATTATTGGCTTACTCAGGGATCTGTCCTTAAAGTCCTTGCACTAGGGGGGTTTTGAAACTGGACCATATTTAATCCAACTGATAATGCGACATAATAATATATGTCAAAAATTACATAATTGTCATATTTTTACGACAGGTACTGTTAAAAAAGCAAGCAGAAAATGAAAGAATAAACTTGTAAAATCGACAGATTGTTGCCTGTCGGTTTTATTAATTATGCCCCTGAGACCAGGTCTGATAGTGACAATCGGGGTGTTTTAGTAAGGTAAAAAACTTATACTACATCTCGTAGGCTATTTGCTGCAACAATCTAGCTTTTGACGACCTTTAAGTTTACTCTTATCATGGGAAGTCGTGATTAGCTACCGTTAGGATGACGTCTGTGAAGAACGGTCCGTGTGCAGATTAGTATTTAGGGTGAAGGAAGCTCGTCTGCGCTGGCTTCATCGACGACATTCGCCCGAGGCGGATGGTGTACGGCATAGAGAACCTACCTGCACGGCCTCGGCCACCTGGTGCTGGCGGCAGCAGGGCTGCTTGAGGCACACCAGCGTGCCGCACAGCAGGCACACGCTGGCCTCCTTGGGCACGGCGCCGCACTGCAGGCACACGCGCTCGTGGTAGTACGTGAACAGGCGTACGGTATAGAGAGCGGCCCTACCTGCACGGCCTCGGCCACCTGGTGCTGGCGGCAGCAGGGCTGCTTGAGGCACACCAGCGTGCCGCACAGCAGGCACACGCTGGCCTCCTTGGGCACGGCGCCGCACTGCAGGCACACGCGCTCGTGGTAGTACGTGAACAGGCGTACGGTATAGAGAGCGGCCCTACCTGCACGGCCTCGGCCACCTGGTGCTGGCGGCAGCAGGGCTGCTTGAGGCACACCAGCGTGCCGCACAGCAGGCACACGCTGGCCTCCTTGGGCACGGCGCCGCACTGCAGGCACACGCGCTCGTGGTAGTACGTGAACAGGCGTACGGTATAGAGAGCGGCCCTACCTGCACGGCCTCGGCCACCTGGTGCTGGCGGCAGCAGGGCTGCTTGAGGCACACCAGCGTGCCGCACAGCAGGCACACGCTGGCCTCCTTGGGCACGGCGCCGCACTGCAGGCACACGCGCTCGTGGTAGTACGTGAACAGGCGTACGGTATAGAGAGCGGCCCTACCTGCACGGCCTCGGCCACCTGGTGCTGGCGGCAGCAGGGCTGCTTGAGGCACACCAGCGTGCCGCACAGCAGGCACACGCTGGCCTCCTTGGGCACGGCGCCGCACTGCAGGCACACGCGCTCGTGGTAGTACGTGAACAGGCGTACGGTATAGAGAGCGGCCCTACCTGCACGGCCTCGGCCACCTGGTGCTGGCGGCAGCAGGGCTGCTTGAGGCACACCAGCGTGCCGCACAGCAGGCACACGCTGGCCTCCTTGGG
Organism: Apamea sordens; assembly: GCA_945859715.1. NCBI lineage: Eukaryota > Metazoa > Arthropoda > Insecta > Lepidoptera > Noctuidae > Apamea > Apamea sordens. The sequence continues at coordinate 19,558,502 of OX243998.1, read as the reverse complement.
CACGGCGCCGCACTGCAGGCACACGCGCTCGTGGTAGTACGTGAACAGGCGTACGGTATAGAGAGCGGCCCTACCTGCACGGCCTCGGCCACCTGGTGCTGGCGGCAGCAGGGCTGCTTGAGGCACACCAGCGTGCCGCACAGCAGGCACACGCTGGCCTCCTTGGGCACGGCGCCGCACTGCAGGCACACGCGCTCGTGGTAGTACGTGAACAGGCGTACGGTATAGAGAGCGGCCCTACCTGCACGGCCTCGGCCACCTGGTGCTGGCGGCAGCAGGGCTGCTTGAGGCACACCAGCGTGCCGCACAGCAGGCACACGCTGGCCTCCTTGGGCACGGCGCCGCACTGCAGGCACACGCGCTCGTGGTAGTACGTGAACAGGCGTACGGTATAGAGAGCGGCCCTACCTGCACGGCCTCGGCCACCTGGTGCTGGCGGCAGCAGGGCTGCTTGAGGCACACCAGCGTGCCGCACAGCAGGCACACGCTGGCCTCCTTGGGCACGGCGCCGCACTGCAGGCACACGCGCTCGTGGTAGTACGTGAACAGGCGTACGGTATAGAGAGCGGCCCTACCTGCACGGCCTCGGCCACCTGGTGCTGGCGGCAGCAGGGCTGCTTGAGGCACACCAGCGTGCCGCACAGCAGGCACACGCTGGCCTCCTTGGGCACGGCGCCGCACTGCAGGCACACGCGCTCGTGGTAGTACGTGAACAGGCGTACGGTATAGAGAGCGGCCCTACCTGCACGGCCTCGGCCACCTGGTGCTGGCGGCAGCAGGGCTGCTTGAGGCACACCAGCGTGCCGCACAGCAGGCACACGCTGGCCTCCTTGGGCACGGCGCCGCACTGCAGGCACACGCGCTCGTGGTAGTACGTGAACAGGCGTACGGTATAGAGAGCGGCCCTACCTGCACGGCCTCGGCCACCTGGTGCTGGCGGCAGCAGGGCTGCTTGAGGCACACCAGCGTGCCGCACAGCAGGCACACGCTGGCCTCCTTGGGCACGGCGCCGCACTGCAGGCACACGCGCTCGTGGTAGTACGTGAACAGGCGTACGGTATAGAGAGCGGCCCTACCTGCACGGCCTCGGCCACCTGGTGCTGGCGGCAGCAGGGCTGCTTGAGGCACACCAGCGTGCCGCACAGCAGGCACACGCTGGCCTCCTTGGGCACGGCGCCGCACTGCAGGCACACGCGCTCGTGGTAGTACGTGAACAGGCGTACGGTATAGAGAGCGGCCCTACCTGCACGGCCTCGGCCACCTGGTGCTGGCGGCAGCAGGGCTGCTTGAGGCACACCAGCGTGCCGCACAGCAGGCACACGCTGGCCTCCTTGGGCACGGCGCCGCACTGCAGGCACACGCGCTCGTGGTAGTACGTGAACAGGCGTACGGTATAGAGAGCGGCCCTACCTGCACGGCCTCGGCCACCTGGTGCTGGCGGCAGCAGGGCTGCTTGAGGCACACCAGCGTGCCGCACAGCAGGCACACGCTGGCCTCCTTGGGCACGGCGCCGCACTGCAGGCACACGCGCTCGTGGTAGTACGTGAACAGGCGTACGGTATAGAGAGCGGCCCTACCTGCACGGCCTCGGCCACCTGGTGCTGGCGGCAGCAGGGCTGCTTGAGGCACACCAGCGTGCCGCACAGCAGGCACACGCTGGCCTCCTTGGGCACGGCGCCGCACTGCAGGCACACGCGCTCGTGGTAGTACGTGAACAGGCGTACGGTATAGAGAGCGGCCCTACCTGCACGGCCTCGGCCACCTGGTGCTGGCGGCAGCAGGGCTGCTTGAGGCACACCAGCGTGCCGCACAGCAGGCACACGCTGGCCTCCTTGGGCACGGCGCCGCACTGCAGGCACACGCGCTCGTGGTAGTACGTGAACAGGCGTACGGTATAGAGAGCGGCCCTACCTGCACGGCCTCGGCCACCTGGTGCTGGCGGCAGCAGGGCTGCTTGAGGCACACCAGCGTGCCGCACAGCAGGCACACGCTGGCCTCCTTGGGCACGGCGCCGCACTGCAGGCACACGCGCTCGTGGTAGTACGTGAACAGGCGTACGGTATAGAGAGCGGCCCTACCTGCACGGCCTCGGCCACCTGGTGCTGGCGGCAGCAGGGCTGCTTGAGGCACACCAGCGTGCCGCACAGCAGGCACACGCTGGCCTCCTTGGGCACGGCGCCGCACTGCAGGCACACGCGCTCGTGGTAGTACGTGAACAGGCGTACGGTATAGAGAGCGGCCCTACCTGCACGGCCTCGGCCACCTGGTGCTGGCGGCAGCAGGGCTGCTTGAGGCACACCAGCGTGCCGCACAGCAGGCACACGCTGGCCTCCTTGGGCACGGCGCCGCACTGCAGGCACACGCGCTCGTGGTAGTACGTGAACAGGCGTACGGTATAGAGAGCGGCCCTACCTGCACGGCCTCGGCCACCTGGTGCTGGCGGCAGCAGGGCTGCTTGAGGCACACCAGCGTGCCGCACAGCAGGCACACGCTGGCCTCCTTGGGCACGGCGCCGCACTGCAGGCACACGCGCTCGTGGTAGTACGTGAACAGGCGTACGGTATAGAGAGCGGCCCTACCTGCACGGCCTCGGCCACCTGGTGCTGGCGGCAGCAGGGCTGCTTGAGGCACACCAGCGTGCCGCACAGCAGGCACACGCTGGCCTCCTTGGGCACGGCGCCGCACTGCAGGCACACGCGCTCGTGGTAGTACGTGAACAGGCGTACGGTATAGAGAGCGGCCCTACCTGCACGGCCTCGGCCACCTGGTGCTGGCGGCAGCAGGGCTGCTTGAGGCACACCAGCGTGCCGCACAGCAGGCACACGCTGGCCTCCTTGGGCACGGCGCCGCACTGCAGGCACACGCGCTCGTGGTAGTACGTGAACAGGCGTACGGTATAGAGAGCGGCCCTACCTGCACGGCCTCGGCCACCTGGTGCTGGCGGCAGCAGGGCTGCTTGAGGCACACCAGCGTGCCGCACAGCAGGCACACGCTGGCCTCCTTGGGCACGGCGCCGCACTGCAGGCACACGCGCTCGTGGTAGTACGTGAACAGGCGTACGGTATAGAGAGCGGCCCTACCTGCACGGCCTCGGCCACCTGGTGCTGGCGGCAGCAGGGCTGCTTGAGGCACACCAGCGTGCCGCACAGCAGGCACACGCTGGCCTCCTTGGGCACGGCGCCGCACTGCAGGCACACGCGCTCGTGGTAGTACGTGAACAGGCGTACGGTATAGAGAGCGGCCCTACCTGCACGGCCTCGGCCACCTGGTGCTGGCGGCAGCAGGGCTGCTTGAGGCACACCAGCGTGCCGCACAGCAGGCACACGCTGGCCTCCTTGGGCACGGCGCCGCACTGCAGGCACACGCGCTCGTGGTAGTACGTGAACAGGCGTACGGTATAGAGAGCGGCCCTACCTGCACGGCCTCGGCCACCTGGTGCTGGCGGCAGCAGGGCTGCTTGAGGCACACCAGCGTGCCGCACAGCAGGCACACGCTGGCCTCCTTGGGCACGGCGCCGCACTGCAGGCACACGCGCTCGTGGTAGTACGTGAACAGGCGGTCGTAGTCGCGCGGCAGCGCCAGCAGCGCGGGCTGGCACCACTCCACGGCCATCGAGCGCAGCAGGCGCCGCACCTGCGGGCGGAGCGGACACGTCACGTGCGTCGGTCACATGTGTGTGATACGCATCGATCACTAATAAAGAACTAGATACACAATCAGCGGCAAAAAATGTCCTCACCGAATGAGCACCCACTTGACATTTGGGTGCGCTTTTAATTTAGTAGCATTCGAACGCTCCGACGGTAAACATGCCTCAGTGCTCGTTACAAAATTGCAAATATCACATATCTAGGACGCTAAAAAGGATGGTGTTTCATATTTTCGGTAAGTATTAATATTATCATTATATAATTGTTATTACTGTATTGTAAATGCTGATATTTTGTCAATAAATCATCGTAAAAACATTTTTTAAATTAAGTTGTTTTAAACAGCAGGCGTTATAAAGCATCTCAATTGTAAAGACTCTTACTAAACGTATTAATTAGAGATGGGCCGAATGTGGTTTGAACCGAATCCGAACTTCGGCCGAACATTCGGTTAAAATGAAAAGTTCGGTTCAAAGTGTGGCCTAAGAATAACATTAGTTACTTGGCTCAAATATATTTAAGTATCGTCTCCTGGAAGCTCTGTATATTCTGAGTGACTTTTTTCGGAGGCAGGAAATGTATACGAAAAAAAACGTAAGAAACTTCTGCCAGATAAGGCAGAGTCTTTGGTGTTTTTGCACCATAACCTGCCTCTAGTAAATTTTAAATATGAGTGAGTCGATAGATGAGAAAAGTTTGTTTAAGGTGGATGCTCCAAGGCAGCCCGCGAAATTCAAATTTTGATTATTCTAACTTAAGTTGTATTGCTGATTCTAACGTATAATCGTTAGAATCAGCAATACAACTTAAGTTTCCTGGTAGCTCTGTATATTCTGAGTGACTTTTTTCGGAGGCAGGAAATGTATACGAAAAAAAACGTAAGAAACTTCTGCCAGATAAGGCAGAGTCTTTGGTGTTTTTGCACCATAACCTGCCTCTAGTAAATTTTAAATATGAGTGAGTCGATAGATGAGAAAAGTTTGTTTAAGGTGGATGCTCCAAGGTAGCCCGCGAAATTCAAATTTTGATTATTCTAACTTAAGTTGTATTGCTGATTCTAACGATTATAATTCTATAAAACCATATTTGTTGCGGTCGCAAATCATATTTCAATCAATATAAAGGGTGTCTCAGTAAGAGTGCACTTTTTAAAATTGGAATATTTTTTTTTTCATGCATGTGGCAACTCTGAAATTTGGCTGCTGTCACCTCTGTTTATTCCGATTATTATAAATGGAGAGCTTTTCGAAAGAATAACGCGTTATAATTGTGAAAACTCATTACAAAAATGGGGAAAGTTACGCTGAAACGGCTCGCAAAATTCGCCAAATTTTCAGGAATATGATAACGGACTTTTTGTGGCCTCAACTGGACGACATGAATCTGGACAACATGTGGTTTCAGCAGGACGGCGCAACCTGCCACACCGCGCATGAAACAATCGATTTATTGCAACAACGATTTCCAGAACACATTGTCTCACGAAATTCTGATGTCAACTGGCCACCAAGATCGTGCGATTTAACGCCGTGCGATTTTTTTCTCTGGGGTTTTGTGAAATCTTGGGTTTATGCGAATAAACCCGAAACAATTCCTGAGCTCAAATCGGAAATCCAACGCATCATCGGTGAGATACAGCCACATCTCTGTGCAAAAGTCATGGAAAATTTCATGAAAAGAGTAATGGCCTGTCATCGGAGCCGTGGGGGTCATTTGCCGGATATTTTATTCCATACATAATCGGAACATGTCTTCTTTACAATACAATAAAAATATCACAACTCTGTCATAAAATACTTGTTTTTATTTTAAAATGAAAAAGTGCACTCTTACTGAGACACCCTTTACAACCTGACAGTAACTTGCTAATTGAACAAAAACATTGAATTTCGCGGGCTACCTTGGAGCATCGACCCTTTGTAATACTTATAATATTTTTGTAATAATATGTCTAATTTTTATGTCTAATTAATTAGGCAAAGATTTTCAAAACTAATAAGAAAACCTGTAATTTAATTTAAGGTTTACATTTACAATCTTCATATATCTAAAATAAACGACAATGACTGAGTAAAAGACATAATTTTATTTTATAGTAATGCTATTCTAATTCTATTGAATTTCGGTCAAAATAGTGCAAGTAGGTATTATTTTTCTTGTGCCGAATGTTCGGCATCTGAACCGAATTTCGGCCGAATGCCGAAGTTCGGTTCAAGCTGCCGAATTTCGGTTGAACCGAATGTAAACCGAATTTCGGCCCATCCCTAGTATTAATCATACTATCGCATGCCCACTTAAATTGTTCGGGTTATGCGCGTTGATTCTGTTCCATTTGTTGGAGACACTATTATTTTTTTTATTTTTAATATTAAAGAATGATAGTTTTTTTTAATGAAAGCTTTGTTGTTTCTATCAATATTATAGAAACATTTTATAGATTTAATTTTGACATTTGCATGCATGTAATAAAATTAAAGATTTATGTTTTTTTTTTTTAGCTTTCCACGAGATCCATTGAGGTGTGGAAAATGGATATCAGTTATAACCAGTGATCGGAATAGGGTGAGTATATTTACCTACAGTTCGTAGAACAGAGACAAAAATCGGAGACTTCCTTACAACTAAAATTTTTTTTACCGGTAAAGGACAATGCCAGAAACTCTATAGAACTTTGACCCAGTCAATAAAATTCATTTACAACCATGCAATATGCAGCATCTTATTGCTTTTATATTACTGATAACTAAACATTTGTCCTAATGCCTGTAGAACTTGCGGTTTCTGTTTAAATCTAAAAGACATTGATTATAGGTTAGGTGCAGTTTATTGTTAAAATAAATTATTGATGTGTTATTGTTACAGTACTATCCCTACGAAGGCATTCTGCGATTATAGAAACTACTTATTTAGGGGCCGTCCCTATCCTAATAACAAAGTATGACTAGAATTATTGCATCAGTTATTCTTTATTAGAACTAGCAAAACAGCAGCGATGACATTACTATGCTAGGTAAAATAGCTTTTGACTATAAATACCTGTTGTAACAATACCCATGAATCGAGAAGAGTTTGCATTGAAGATTGTAATGAAGACCCAACATGTCTTAAGATCTTGTAGACACTCGAGTAACAATTTATGCACCACAACATCGTTCGCCAAATCACAAGCAATGAATCGACATCCGTAGGCAAAAGCAAAAGCCGTCGGTAGGAAAAAACATTAAAAAGCACAGCAAAACAGTGAGGCGTGAAGGCAAACAACAGGAACACCAGGAACACAGAAACAGTGCGAATGACTGACATTGACACTTTGAGTTTGACATACGCGCGTCAATAACGTTTCGTTACAAAAAATCCATTTATGCGAAACTATGATTATAATACAACCTATTTGATTTTCACAACTATTCGCATAATAATCTTAAGTGATTTAAACAACATATACGTCACGCATTATCATCATTGTTATAATAATTAAATAATGATTTTAGTACGTAATATGAGTTTTTGTTTTACAGGCATGTATTTCAAACTTTTTACTTTTTATCATGCGTAATACGTAACACAGATGCTCGCCTTAGAACAGGAAATGGCAAAAATGAATTTCAGCGATTGAATTCCTTTTATTATTAATTTGTAATCCGCAACTTCTAAAGAAAAACAATTTATTATGAAAAGGTTCTATATTCATTACAATTATTTTCATTAATTTACATTTTCTGTAAATTGCTGGGGCAGGATCTGGCATTGTCATTTACTAGAACTTTAATTATGTGAATTTATAAGTCTTATTAATTTAATAAAAACGTTTATTGCGTAAATATTCTATCTTGGTTTTTTTTTTTCAAAAAAATACACTCACCTTATTCCGATCACTGGTTATAACACGTCAAAGATCCGAAGAATTCTTCAAACCGACCCAAGGAAGCGTTGTATGTTCGAAGCATTTTTTTGAAATATGAAAACATGTGTAAAAAGACAAAGAATAAAGCCTATACACCATAGAATAGAATAAAATATGGTTTATTACATATACAATATTTTTAATACATTACACTGACGAAATTAAAACAAAAAAATATTTATTATTACAGTTTAAACAAAAAAGTATTCGACAGTTCGACTCCACTCATTCCTCGTCCTAGCGGCGATCCTGGATCGTAAAACTTTATTGCTTTTTTAGCACTTTGTAATTCGAACTTTAAGACATGCGTGTAAAGTTGAATTTGTTTTGATATGTTGATCAGTGGGTATCGGTCGTAAAAATTTATTGCTTTTTGCACAAAGGTTTGTGAAATAAACTTTAAGCATTGCGTTTAAGGTTGAATTTACATTCTAGCATTACCTAAACACAATTTGGTGACAGTTTTAACACTTTCGACTCCACCTACTTTTCATAGAGCTCATGCTGGATGCCGCCATACATATTGCAAGTGGACCCTCCAGGGGGGTCACCGGCATCACGTTTGCGGTAAAGTGAACCCTCGAGGAGGGTCGTCGGCATTAGGTTATAAACCGTATTATAAAACACTGTAAAACGAACTAAAATAGTGTTTTTACAATGTCTTATTGCTATATTTAGTATCCCTGGGGGTATTTACATGTACTAGTGGGGTGGAGACGTGAAATATTGAAATATTACAAAATTAAGAAAAAGTATGATCGCTGGCTTTGATCCCGAGACAGGGGTGTCCAACCTTTCTGAAATTTTCACGCAATGTAATAATTTTTTATTGTATTGACTAAGAACAACAAACAATTAGGTACTTACATTATGCAATATTAGTAGTTTTTTATGTAATCAAAACGTAATTATTTTGTAACTGCTTATTAACGTTTAGTGTTCTATTACATAAATACTTGCCGCTCATGATTCACCAACAGTTAAACAAAAGCAGCAAAAGGTAAAATAAATCGCGGGAACGAGAAATTCGAATTTCAAATATATTTCCACTAAATTTTCATTTTTTACGAATTAGGATCCTAGTCTTTTGAGATAGCCGTTTATTTAACGCATTTTTTTACATATATTTTTTAAGCTTTTTTATTGCAATTGTATTGCATATTTCAACGGGGACATTAAATTTTAAAACAAAATATACACCAGCGTATATTAATATGGCAAAATTAAAGGTTGGCCATCACGAAAAATGATCTGTGTAAGAAGGCTGTATGCAAAATACTGGCTCTTTCCAACACGTTTTTTATGTAGCGACGTATGGGCAATTCTCGTAATTTTAAGAACGTTCACAGTCTGATCTCAGTCTCAATCTGTCAAAAAATACTTCTAATTTTCCTAAATTTTGACAAGTTTTTGACATTTGTTTGCTGCCGAGATGAGACTGCGACTAGATTTTGAACGTTTTAAATTACGAGAATTGGCCTTCCGATCTTTGTCTTTCATTCATGTTACTTCGAATACTTACTTGTTCCGTTCCGAAGATAATACAATTAATTAGAGATGAGCTGATGCTGTGTCCAAAATTGTTGAGACACTAGGTACTATCGTTTTGAAATTAAATGTAGACGCTGAGATTGGATAGCAGAAAGATATCATAACGAAAATCGAACAAAATTAGTAGAAATTATTAAAATATTTTTATCAATTTATATTGCTGGAAAACGTTATGTTTTTACAGAATAGTCATAATATTTCCAAACAAATAAAACTTAAGAGACATTGTAAATTTGTAATATAATATATTAATGATTTCAGTTATTATTATTATTCAGCAAATAACCTAGTAGGTACTTATCATTTCAACCGCGTATCATACTGTGATCAACCATACGACCGAACAGAGCTGCAAATTGATTTAAAAAAATTGTGCATTTTTTGGGCCTTAGCACTGATAATTTCTAGTGGTCGTACATTGTCTATGGACTGTTGGATTTGAGCGTTTATTTATTGTATTTTTATTTAAATGTTTGAACACAGTAATGATTTACAACAATTTAGTAAGAGGAATGCATGTTTTTAGATAAAGCAGTGTGTCATTACGAGGGAAAACGCTTATGTTACTTTTGAATTTAACCTTTTTGCGATTTTGTAAGTACCTACCTATGCATGTTAAAGATTCTTGCAGATTTTTAAAAAAATGCAAAGTAGGTAAAGGCATCGTAATATTTTTTCAATTCATTCACTTGCTATAAACATTGACAAGCATTATTTATATTTATTCCAAATTTCAAGTCTATAGCATTAGTAGTTCCTGAAATAAGCAGCTGTTACAAAAGAACGGACAGACAGACAAACGAAGTCGCACCATGGGTGTTTTTTTTTTTGCCATTTTGATACGGAACCCTGAAAAGCTTCTATTTTTAAACTCTTCCTCGTAATTTATAATCTCAAAAGAAATATTTTTATTTTTAGTGAATATTTGTAACCGCAAAATGGTTGACCACTCCTGAAATACGGGCATCATAGCTCCCAATTATTTTTGAAAATAAAAATGCTGGTATTTGAAAACCAACGAGTATACTGATAAATCTTCTATATATATAAAATTCAAAGTCCTGACTGACTGACTGACTGATTGACTGACTGACTGACTGACTGACTGATAGATCAACGCACAGCCTAAACCGCTGGTCCTAGAGACATGAAATTTGGAGGGTGTGTTCTTCGTGAAGAGTAGGCATCCACTAAGAAAGGATTTTTCGAAATTCCACCCCTAAGAGGGTGAAAAGGGGGGAATTCGTTTGTATGAAAAATCTTATTCCTTGAGTTAATAAACTTGAAACTTGGCACGAATACTTACCAAAATAAATTATGAAAATTGTCAGTTTTTTTTTCTTCTAAACTACCCCCTAATAAGGGATTGGGGGGTTTCAAAATTTGTATGGAAGAATTTTAGCGCGCAGTCCGATTTACTCGAAACTCAGTATTTATACTTAATATTGAAGGTAAAGAATAATGTGTATCAGGGTTTTTTGAAAATCTATCCCTGACGGGCTGAAATGGGGTAGTCAATTTTTCAGGGGAGGATTTTACTGCATGGCTTGTTTAACTCGAAAATTTGTATAAATAATCTTTGAGTCAAGTTATGAATACATCCCAAACGATTTTTTTTAAATTCCATCCCTGTAGGGGTGAAAAGCGGGTATGCATTTTATATGAAAAATCTTCTTCATTAGGTTAATAAACTTGAAACTTGGCAAGAATACTTGCCTAAGTAAGTACTTACCTAATAAAGTTTATCATTATAAGTTTTTCAAAACTACCCCTCAAAGGGGGATATAGGGGTGTTAAGTTTGTGTCGAAGAAATTGAATGCGCGGTCCGAGTAACTCGAAACTCAGTATTGATACTTTTGACAGAAAGTTGTCGAAAATTTACCACTGACGGGACAAAAAGGGGTAATTCAGTTTTTAAGGGGAGGATTTGAACTTGAAACTGTACCTATGTTACATTTTCACGCCTAAACCACTGAACTCCCGATTTGGCATAGATATAGATGGCATCCTGGGGAAGCACATACTTTTTATACAGGATAAAAAGTATGTGCTTCCCCAGGATGCCAGCACGTTCCCGTGGGATAATTTCCGACAACCACGCGGGCGAAGCCGCGGGCAGAAGCTAGTGTTAAAATATACGACTAATTTTATTTTCATAGTTTATAAATGCTGTATTCGCTAAGAAAAACGTACATTTAATATGAGCCCTCCGCGAGGGCTCCCGGCATCCCATATGGGATTTGAGTGAGCCCTCCAGGAGGGCTCCCGGCACTGAACGTGATAAGAGAACTTTTACTCGGGATTGTGTATCTAGTTCTTTATTAGTGATCGATGGTGATACGCCTCATTTACTTTTTCTTCCTTATGGGAACTAACCACACAGAGTGAATTTATGAACACAACACCTCTCCGTGTCTCAAAAAACACATTCAAGTTTCGTTCCCGGCTGTCATTGATAGATGTTTGACAGTCGTTACGGGTAGTCCAAAGCCCAAAAATCCGTGTTACCCAGTTACTGGATTGTGAAGATATCGACTCCAGATAAGTAGTCGTTACATAATGGCATTCAACTACATCCAATCAGACTGAAAGCCAACCTCAAGAAAGTTAGGATAAGGTTAGATCTAGATGATGCTAATTGAACTCACAGCTAGTTGTCCTCTAGCGGCGGCCCCTCCCAGCTGCCTCGCCCAGGCCCGCGCCGCGACTGCGGAGTCCGGCGGCAAGGCTCGGCCAGCCGACCACTCGGACCACTCCATGCCGTCCGTGACCAGCTCCAAGTAGTACGCGAGGCGCACGAACTCCTGGCGAGGAGTGGCTACTTCGGGCAGTTCAGCGCCGTAGAGATGGTGACGCAAGAGAGCGGCTATGCGCAGGAATGGGAGCAGGAGCTCTTGTAACTATGAAAAAACAGGGTATTGTTGGAAAAAATCAAAAAGTGTGTCTTTTGAGTAAAGATGAGAATTTGAGGTAACATTTTACTTTTTAGATCATTATTGTACATCAGTAAATATAATCAAGACGATTTCTTCAACGGTATGTCATTAGGTAGGGCGTAGCACAAGATAATACAGGGTGTTATTGACAGCCCTCCACAAAAACACAGGATTGATTCAGCTCCTTATTCTGAATCATATCCCACTGGAAATTTTCTCAGGAAAAAGAAAATTTTTATGCCGTTTTTTCTGCTGATATTCCTTTATTTCAATGTAAAATTACGTTCTCTGTATGCAACACTACATTTATGTAAATAAAACAGCTGAAAACAGCCTCGCTCAAGCTCGCTGCGCTGCCGTCCGCTACGTGCGTTTTGCCACGGTAACGATACGTAGCGTGTGAGGTAATAAAACAAATCTGGTTTTTTGGATTCCCTTAATGTTCCTGAAAGAATTACATGTACCGGTCATCTTAATATGATGTACTGAAGCCACCCTATCAGTTTGCGGAGGGCTGTCAATAACACCCTGTATAAAAGAAAAGGGTTTGTAAAGAATCGGGTCTGACTTCGTTCACATGGGTGGTTTTGAGAAGGGTGTTGCAATCTCACAATACCTGTTAGTCAAAAAATCTCATCACTATCTAGAACTCGTATAGTGCCACATACCTCTTTCTCCATATTAGCAAGATCTGGCACTTTATGCTCTCCTGGTGCTGGTGGGCCATCTTCAGTGAACAGGTCCGACCCAGCCAAGGCTCCTAACATGAGCTTGGCGGCCGCTCTCAGGCCTGCGGGCTCGCCAGGTCGGGCCGGACCTGCTAATGCGGCCCGACCTTCGGCGCTGCCACTTGCGATGAACTGGCAGACCACTTGGTAGTAGCTGAGAGCGTATAGGGCGCGGACTATGCAGGTGAATTCCTCTGTGGGAAACGAAATAGTAGAAATACGTTAGCGATAAAGTTTTTCGTGAATAAAAATTCAGTTGATTGTTGAATTAAAATATGACTATTATGTGGTATGGTTTTAGGGTCGGGGGTCAAGGGTAGTGTAAAATTAGCAAAATGTTAATAACGTTAGATTACACTAGTCTGGTTTTATTGAATATAGGTATGTGGCCGTTAAGTTGGCATATGGAGGTTAGAAAATTTCTTCTGTGATTCATCCCTGTGTGTTCCTTTTTTAAAACTCGTTGAGCCAAAACACTACATTGATTTGATTATTTAAACTCGGTATGATTAATTTATTTGATTTTATGACTTCATTTTCGTTGACGATTTTTCAGTTACAATTTAATAGTGTTTATTTATTTATTTAAAAGTAGGAGAACCAACAGCTAAGCCAAATTAATAACAATTGTATAAGCGACACAGAGCCAATTACAGGTTCTCACGAGTAGACACAGAGAAGGTAGTAGAAATCTTAGGATCACTAACAACTAAGTAGCAAGCACGATAAAAATACAAATAAAAAGAATTAAATTAAGTAATAAGTAACAAATACATTCAGACGCCATGTTAGGCATTAGTGACATGGGGAAAAATAGAACTAAAAAATAAAACACTACGCGCTGTTAAAAAAGTTAGCATTCAGATGAGTGCATGCAGAATGGGCTTTGGTGGTAAATGGGTCAAAAGAGAACTCTTTACATAGAATATTATAGTCCTTGCTCGCTCGCACCATGTATGATTTTTGTCTATAATTGGATGAGGAAAAAGGAATGGAGATAGGTGGATTAAATCTAACTGATCTCTGGGGGACATTGAAATGCAATTTATGCAGGAGATCGGGACAGTCAATTTCGTTGTTTAAGATTTTTAAAAGAAAGGTGCAATCTGCAAGTCGGCGACCATCTAAAAGTGGCTGTAAATGGAACTTCTTGCAGATATTTAAGTAGTTATCAGAATGTTATGGTACACGTAGCCGGAAACAAAGAAAACGAATAAATCTTTTTTGGATACTCTCAATACGATTTATGTATTTGACATAACATGGGTCCCAAATTTGTGACGCATATTCAAGATGACTTCTGACAAAAGAGCAATAGAGAATCTTAAGGGTTTTTTGCCTTCTTAAAACACCCAGCGAGTCTCATGACAAAACCCAGTGACTTCGAAGCTTTTGCTACTATTTGCTCAATGTGCACGTTAAATAAACGTTTTGAATCGTGAAAGACACCTAGGTCCCGTACACCTCTGTAATAGCTGCCCTTTAAGTAAATATTTTGTAGGGAGAGGGACGCGTTTCCTGCTAAATGAGATTACTGAACATTTAGCAGGGTTTAATTAAATCAAGCTTGTTCATTAGACAATACTCATCCAATCGCGCCAGGTCACTTTGAAGAGCATCCATGTCTTCATCTGATGATATTGAAGAGAAAATCTTCATATCATCAGCGAAACATAGTAGATTTGAGTTGTGGAAACACGAGTCAATGTCGCCAACATAAATAATAAAAAGTAACGGACCCATTAAGGAGCCTTGGGGAACACCACTGGGGGCTGAAACCCAGCTCGACATGTAGTTACTGATAACGACAGCTTGAGATCTATTTTCAAGGTATGAGGTAAACCAACGTAGTAAATCTCCTCTGATACCATTATTGAGAAGCTTGGTTTTAAGAATGTTGTGGTCGATTCTATCGAAAGCCTTACTGTAGTCCGTGTAAACGACATCGACCTGTGCCCCATTATCCATTCTGTCGGTTAAAAAGTCATTGAGCAAATCCAGGTTTGATATAGTTGAACGACCCTTAAGAAAACCATGCTGAGAGGGGCTAAAAGATTGACTCAGTGCTGCATAAACTTGGTCGTAAATAACCCTCTCAAAAACTTTTGCTAATATGCACAGTTTCGAGATAGGTCTGTAATTAATTATCTCATTTTTGTGCCCCTTTTTATGTACCGGAGTTACAAAGGCCGACTTCCAGGTTTGGGGAATCTTACTACTTTCCAATAAAATTATTTGTTTCAAACAAATAATTATTATTGGAAAGTAGTGAGATACAAACTTTTTAAATACAGATTCATGTTTTACTTTTTCTTTTTAGGTGTTCGGGTTTCGTGAGAATTTAATCTAAACAGGGTTTGTTTATAATTTCCTCAGAGCTTTTTGGAACTGACATTGTATTCAAGTCGTCACAATTCAATTTTATTAACTTGCAGTAAAAATTAAATACATACGTTACAAATACTAGCATGTCCAAATAGGGCGGCGTGGGCGGCGCCAGCAGCAGGAACTGCATGAGCAGCGCCAGCGGGTCGCGCAGCAGCAGCGGCACCGGGCGCGCGGCCAGCGCTGTGGCCGGCACGGGCGCCTGCGCCTGCGCCGAGCATACTAGCTAGCAATGTAGATCGTCGTGCTACTCACGCATGTCCAAATAGGGCGGCGTGGGCGGCGCCAGCAGCAGGAACTGCATGAGCAGCGCCAGCGGGTCGCGCAGCAGCAGCGGCACCGGGCGCGCGGCCAGCGCTGTGGCCGGCACGGGCGCCTGCGCCTGCGCCGAGCATACTAGCTAGCAATGTAGATCGTCGTGCTACTCACGCATGTCCAAATAGGGCGGCGTGGGCGGCGCCAGCAGCAGGAACTGCATGAGCAGCGCCAGCGGGTCGCGCAGCAGCAGCGGCACCGGGCGCGCGGCCAGCGCTGTGGCCGGCACGGGCGCCTGCGCCTGCGCCGAGCATACTAGCTAGCAATGTAGATCGTCGTGCTACTCACGCATGTCCAAATAGGGCGGCGTGGGCGGCGCCAGCAGCAGGAACTGCATGAGCAGCGCCAGCGGGTCGCGCAGCAGCAGCGGCACCGGGCGCGCGGCCAGCGCTGTGGCCGGCACGGGCGCCTGCGCCTGCGCCGAGCATACTAGCTAGCAATGTAGATCGTCGTGCTACTCACGCATGTCCAAATAGGGCGGCGTGGGCGGCGCCAGCAGCAGGAACTGCATGAGCAGCGCCAGCGGGTCGCGCAGCAGCAGCGGCACCGGGCGCGCGGCCAGCGCTGTGGCCGGCACGGGCGCCTGCGCCTGCGCCGAGCATACTAGCTAGCAATGTAGATCGTCGTGCTACTCACGCATGTCCAAATAGGGCGGCGTGGGCGGCGCCAGCAGCAGGAACTGCATGAGCAGCGCCAGCGGGTCGCGCAGCAGCAGCGGCACCGGGCGCGCGGCCAGCGCTGTGGCCGGCACGGGCGCCTGCGCCTGCGCCGAGCATACTAGCTAGCAATGTAGATCGTCGTGCTACTCACGCATGTCCAAATAGGGCGGCGTGGGCGGCGCCAGCAGCAGGAACTGCATGAGCAGCGCCAGCGGGTCGCGCAGCAGCAGCGGCACCGGGCGCGCGGCCAGCGCTGTGGCCGGCACGGGCGCCTGCGCCTGCGCCGAGCATACTAGCTAGCAATGTAGATCGTCGTGCTACTCACGCATGTCCAAATAGGGCGGCGTGGGCGGCGCCAGCAGCAGGAACTGCATGAGCAGCGCCAGCGGGTCGCGCAGCAGCAGCGGCACCGGGCGCGCGGCCAGCGCTGTGGCCGGCACGGGCGCCTGCGCCTGCGCCGAGCATACTAGCTAGCAATGTAGATCGTCGTGCTACTCACGCATGTCCAAATAGGGCGGCGTGGGCGGCGCCAGCAGCAGGAACTGCATGAGCAGCGCCAGCGGGTCGCGCAGCAGCAGCGGCACCGGGCGCGCGGCCAGCGCTGTGGCCGGCACGGGCGCCTGCGCCTGCGCCGAGCATACTAGCTAGTAATGTAGATCGTCGTGCTACTCACGCATGTCCAAATAGGGCGGCGTGGGCGGCGCCAGCAGCAGGAACTGCATGAGCAGCGCCAGCGGGTCGCGCAGCAGCAGCGGCACCGGGCGCGCGGCCAGCGCTGTGGCCGGCACGGGCGCCTGCGCCTGCGCCGAGCATACTAGCTAGCAATGTAGATCGTCGTGCTACTCACGCATGTCCAAATAGGGCGGCGTGGGCGGCGCCAGCAGCAGGAACTGCATGAGCAGCGCCAGCGGGTCGCGCAGCAGCAGCGGCACCGGGCGCGCGGCCAGCGCTGTGGCCGGCACGGGCGCCTGCGCCTGCGCCGAGCATACTAGCTAGCAATGTAGATCGTCGTGCTACTCACGCATGTCCAAATAGGGCGGCGTGGGCGGCGCCAGCAGCAGGAACTGCATGAGCAGCGCCAGCGGGTCGCGCAGCAGCAGCGGCACCGGGCGCGCGGCCAGCGCTGTGGCCGGCACGGGCGCCTGCGCCTGCGCCGAGCATACTAGCTAGCAATGTAGATCGTCGTGCTACTCACGCATGTCCAAATAGGGCGGCGTGGGCGGCGCCAGCAGCAGGAACTGCATGAGCAGCGCCAGCGGGTCGCGCAGCAGCAGCGGCACCGGGCGCGCGGCCAGCGCTGTGGCCGGCACGGGCGCCTGCGCCTGCGCCGAGCATACTAGCTAGCAATGTAGATCGTCGTGCTACTCACGCATGTCCAAATAGGGCGGCGTGGGCGGCGCCAGCAGCAGGAACTGCATGAGCAGCGCCAGCGGGTCGCGCAGCAGCAGCGGCACCGGGCGCGCGGCCAGCGCTGTGGCCGGCACGGGCGCCTGCGCCTGCGCCGAGCATACTAGCTAGCAATGTAGATCGTCGTGCTACTCACGCATGTCCAAATAGGGCGGCGTGGGCGGCGCCAGCAGCAGGAACTGCATGAGCAGCGCCAGCGGGTCGCGCAGCAGCAGCGGCACCGGGCGCGCGGCCAGCGCTGTGGCCGGCACGGGCGCCTGCGCCTGCGCCGAGCATACTAGCTAGCAATGTAGATCGTCGTGCTACTCACGCATGTCCAAATAGGGCGGCGTGGGCGGCGCCAGCAGCAGGAACTGCATGAGCAGCGCCAGCGGGTCGCGCAGCAGCAGCGGCACCGGGCGCGCGGCCAGCGCTGTGGCCGGCACGGGCGCCTGCGCCTGCGCCGAGCATACTAGCTAGCAATGTAGATCGTCGTGCTACTCACGCATGTCCAAATAGGGCGGCGTGGGCGGCGCCAGCAGCAGGAACTGCATGAGCAGCGCCAGCGGGTCGCGCAGCAGCAGCGGCACCGGGCGCGCGGCCAGCGCTGTGGCCGGCACGGGCGCCTGCGCCTGCGCCGAGCATACTAGCTAGCAATGTAGATCGTCGTGCTACTCACGCATGTCCAAATAGGGCGGCGTGGGCGGCGCCAGCAGCAGGAACTGCATGAGCAGCGCCAGCGGGTCGCGCAGCAGCAGCGGCACCGGGCGCGCGGCCAGCGCTGTGGCCGGCACGGGCGCCTGCGCCTGCGCCGAGCCCGCCGCGCCGGGCGGAGCGGGCGCCAGCGCGCGCCACGCCTCGGCCGCGCCGAACCCGCAGCCCGCGCTGCTCAGCACGCGCGAGTGCGCGCCCGCCACCACCAGCAGCGGCACTGGGGAGGGAGATACTATTGAGGTGCGATCTCGGTTTCGGTAAAGCAACTTTAACTTCTACACTTGTTGCCCCCTTATTCATAAACGAAATGATTTATTTTTCGTTTTTATTAGTTTCCGCTTCAACATTAATATTTTATAAAAATTCAATAGCACTTAACATTCTAAAATCACCTTAACCGTATAGTTCGGAAGCGCCCCCGAATGGACCCGAACCTCCGCTGGCTCGGTAACGGGTCCCATTGGACCTTGGAAAGACGACATACGAATACCCTTAATTGATACCCTTAATTGATAATGTAAATATTGATTATGCTACCCATCAAATCTTATGAATGTGCGTTAATTAAGATAGTTAGATAAAAAAACTCATATGTTATCGCCATTCAATCTTCCATATTTAGCGCGCAAACTTATTAATTTATGTACCTTTATTAAATTCAAGTCTGTAAATGCGATAATCGCCATTTTGATGACAGTGGTGGTCGAGGCTAAAAAACATAAAAATTGGGGATTTCGAAAATCCAAACTCCACCACAGGGGCAATAAATAATACATCATTTAATTATTTGACGAATTCATCCATTGTTCATGTTAAATAAGTAGTGGTAATGTAGTTTTTTGATATTTAAAGTCGATGTTTCGCGCCAATCGTGCGTGTTTACATTTTAACTTTTCACAAAAGTCACAAACACATTATAAGATGTAAAATGTGAAAAATATTATTACAAATATTATAAAAAACACGAAAATACCCAAATCCTAACGTAATATTGAAACAAGGTCCAATAATACGTATTATTCATTACCACTACTTAATTTGTGTTCAAAATCGCCGACCATTGTTGTTTTTTTATCGTAATGATGTGCGAAAGCGATTATGACATACGATTTTTTTTTTTAATTTCGATTGATCCGAGTAATTAATATGACGAATGTCAGAAATCGATTCTCAGAAATTGAAATAAAATTATTTTAAGCATTAAATACAACAAGCATTATTTATAATCATTATTTATGCTTTCCTAATTTAATTTTAATCGTTTTTTGGGCATTATTGGAACCGAGTCAATAACAGAGGACCTATGACCATAGTCATTTATTCAATTTCGCGCCGAATTTGTTTCTATATTTGAATTTATATTCGGAATGCGCTCGCTATTCAAAATTATTTTTATTTATTGTACAATTATTCATTTTTGATACTTTCTATTGTTTGCTACAGAATGCCCAGTATAAATTTTTCGGTAGGCTTAGCAAAAGTTTGGGAAATGATGATAGATTAATTCTATAAATTGGGTATTCCGCAAACACTCATTTCATTATGTTTTGTTAGCTGTATGAGCTTGGTACTTTTTATTTATATTAGTTTACTTTTAATATGTGGCTAACCTTAGTCAAAATATGTGGCTTGGCCATTCCGCTAACATTCACATGAGCGTAAGGTGAAAAACTCTCATACTGTTATACAATGGTTCTTGTAGTAACGAAACGGCCCAGCCATACATTTTGACTAAGGTGTAGAGTTTGCGAAGTTAGGCCTTGTAGAGTTAGGGCGAGTAGAGTTAGAAGCTTGGCTCTACATGAGATCTGATAACTTTTTGACAGTGCGAGCTACATGGTCTCGTCTTGGCAACATTTAACATGAAATGTTTTTGTGGGATTTCATTTCTTTTTGTAAGTTGCTTATGATTTACTGAAAATCCGGAAATACATATCTTATTATTTATAACAAGGACCCCCTATAAAAATTTTCAGACCTCTAGCATCAAAATTTACGGAAGCCACCAGCCGGCAGCCCACCCCCTAGTTTAAGGGGTTGGGGGGGGGTAAAAGTTTCAGGTTTTAAGATTTTGTTGTTGTTTGTGTAGCTTACATACAGGAAGAACCTTAAGAATATTGATGAACATCAGTGAGTCAGTGACGAAATCGGGGTATTTTAGATATCAATAAAATCTAAAGTATAAGAGCTATGCAATTGAAACTTTATCCCCCTTATTACAAAACAAGGCTTTTCTTTCGATCAGGTTTAAACCACTGACCCAGTTATTGGATAAAGAACCCAACTGTTATAGAAATGGAGTTCTTTATACAAAAATGACAGCTTAGTTCGGTGCTAAGTTGTCATTTTAGTATTAAGAGCTTTGCCTAAATCGAAATAGAGTTCGAAATACAAGTACTGGCTCAATAGTTTAGGCTAGAACTAAAGTTAGGTTTTGTTTTGTAATAAGACGGTATAGGTTTAATAAGTCAACCACTGACATCATATCCCGAAAATTTTGTTCATCTGGTATAATCCAAACCCAAGTTAAGAAGGTTCAAAAATACGACGAAGCGCTTCGAGAAAAGGTAGGTAGTGCCCTTGCACTTCGCTTGGCTCGTCTTGGCGGGGGCACTCCCGTGCCCCCAGATGTGTACCAAATTTCAATTTAATCGGTCCAGTAGATTCGAAGCAAATAAGAAAAGACAAGACCCACAGACACCAGTGATCCTGCAAGGGTTCCGTTTTTTCATTTGGACGTACGGAACCATACCTGAATTTCATGACGTAATTCGCAACATCCCGTCGAGTCAGCTGATATGTCATATGTCAAAATCTAGTCGAGCAGAGTGGTTAATATACATAACAGTAAAGTATGGTATAAGAGGAAATATTATAAATTTAATAAAATCATACCTACAAGGCCGACTGCAGTACACAGAAATAACGAGAATATGCCCTAAAACTAAACGCGAACTTAAATATATTTCAGATTGTAGAGAGGTAAAACATGGCGTACCACAAGGTAGTGTTCTGGGACCCCCGTTATTTCTCCTATACATTAATGATTTGCCCCGTCAAACACATCATCCCATGGTTTTGTTTGCGGATGATAGTACGGCAATCGTAAAATGTTCGGACTTAAAAAAATATGAAAGTGATATAAATAACACATTAAAGTGCATTATTAGCTGGCTCAATCGAAATCACTTAATCATAAACCTAACTAAAACGAAGGTAATGCATTTTTATCAACGGATCAGTCCCCCAAATATAAATGTCAGTCATAATGGGGAAAAAGTTGACTCAACAAGCATAGCGAAATTCCTAGGGATCTTGATTGACAGTAATCTGACTTGGAAACCTCATTCTGAGGACGTATGTAAGAAATTGAGCAAATCAGCATATGTACTGTACAATTTATCACATAAAGTCAGCAAAAGTACTCTTCTCACAGCTTACCATGGCTTGGTGGCATCGATTTTAAGGTTCGGAGTAATATTCTGGGGCAACTGTAGCGAAAGGGAGGTGATATTCAAAGCCCAAAAACGTTGCATAAGATCAATGTCAAGTTTAAAATCTATAGATAGCTGTGAGCCTGTGTTTAGGTCTCTAAGAATACTAACCTTCCCGTCGCTGTACATATTGGAAGTGTCCATCTTTGTTAGGTCGAATTTAAATTTATTTCCGTCACTTACCAATATTAGATCAAGGTCAGGCCCTTTAAGACTACAATACAAGTTCTTATTACATACAGAAAAATATAATACAGCACTATTAAGAAAAAATATAATGTCAATGGGGCCAATCATTTATAATAAAATCCCACATAATCTCAAAGAACACCCCACACGCATATTTAAAACTAAACTGACTGAATTGCTATTACAAAAATGTTACTACTCTGTAAATGACTTTTTGAATGACAAAGATTTATAACTGTACCTTGACTTTTTTTTTTTTTTTTCTTGTAATTTGCATTTTAAATACATTTTTTGCAATAATTTATAATTTTATAACATAATTTTTATTTTTTAATGTAATGACTTTTTATTGTGACAATTTATTTATGTGTATAAATTTTTTGGTGTCTTGTTATTTTAATGTCAATATAATGTAACCTAATGTTTTTGCACGCCGTAAGGTAGAATGTAGCGGAAACATTGTATTCTGTATCATCTCAAAACTGTACCTACATTGTGAGCAAATAAATATTTCTGATTTCTGATTAAATTAGACATTTATTTCAATAAAAATAACGTCAAATGCATACAATACTTTGAACAGATTTTACATCGAAACCAACAAAAGTTAGTTCAACATTACAAGAAACAAGATCCAAACTACACCATAGCTCAATAAAGTGAATCAAAGACCTATTGAAGATCGCAAAAATTCGCTACATTGAACTGATTGTGTTATTAAAGGCTTATGCCCAACTAGCTTCTGCCCGC
This sequence comes from Apamea sordens, assembly GCA_945859715.1. Taxonomy (NCBI): domain Eukaryota; kingdom Metazoa; phylum Arthropoda; class Insecta; order Lepidoptera; family Noctuidae; genus Apamea; species Apamea sordens. The sequence continues at coordinate 19,535,840 of OX243998.1, read as the reverse complement.
GGCTTCGCCCGCGTGGATTTCGGAAATTTACCCACGGGAACGTGCTAACAGGATAAAATGTAGGTATGTGCTTCCCCAGAATGCCATCTATCTCGCGGGCCCTTTGTGGCTAATTACAATAGAAAACCAATTGTGTCTCATTAGTGGTGATTAAGAGGGTACCTATATGATATCTTTACCTAAGTACATAACTAATTTTAAAAAAATAAACTCAATAACAGAAAATTAAATACCTACCTACATAAATAAACCTATTTCTGATGATAACTAATCTAAACTCAATAAATAAGCAAAATCCCTAAAAACTAATATCTATACGAATGACTACTCCTACCTAACAGTATTATAAAATAACCTACGGTCACTATGTACACTATCAAATAGACTACCTATACTTTAAAATTAAAATCTATACTACGACTTATATAAAAATAAACCTAAATAACTCTAAAAACTAAAAGGAATAAAAATGAACTCCACTGCGGGTGACCTAACCTACGACAAACAATTATTTGCGGTTGGTACAGTAATCGGGTCTAGGGATCGAACCGCAAAATAAAGTTTGTTTTTATTGTATATACTTTTCCGGGATAAAAAGTACCCAGTTTGGTGCCCAGGATATTAAAGAATAATTATACCAAGTTTCATCGTAATCGAACCGGTAGTTTTTGCGTGATGCCTGAACAAACAGACAGACAGACATGTAGACCGACAGACAGACAAAAATTTTTTTAATCATATTTTTGGGTTCGGTGTCGGTCTGGTAACACCCCCTGCCATTTATTTTTTTGATATTTTCAATGTACAGAATTTTCACTTCTACAGATTTATTATAAGTATAGATAATAGATATTCAGCTAATTTAATCATAGTTATGTTCATACCTATACACTCATTCCGCAACTTATATCGCGGCGCGACGCACGTCTGCAACGTGCCCCCCCTCTGCACCAGTTCACATTCAAGGTTCGTTCTGACGAGTGACGCCACGAACGTAAAGATGGCGGCCGGAGATGAACCGTAGCGTTGTTTGAGCTTGCCGCCCGCTGTGGCCGTCATGTCTTCCATTGCTTTGCCCATCGCTTCCGAGAGTCGACTTGGTGCCTGAGGAAATAGGTTTTTTTTAGTTTTGTAGCGGTATCCACATGTGAAATACGTGTCATATTGAGCAAAATCCTGCATCTCGCAAGTATAGTTTACCGCGCAACTAGAATAATTATATACAACGGCTCGAAATGAATCATCGGGCAGTTGCCCGCCAGACATAACATCGGTCTGGTCGGAGGATCTTCCCTTTTCTATAGAGGATGAGTGAACTTTACACCCTGTTCCTCTATAGTTATATTCTCATGTCGAGTACAGACATGACGATTTCACGAAAAGAATCAATTGAAAAATCATTTTGTGTAGCAAATAGAAATATCTAGTTACTGTTTTATCACTCTAGCAATAGCGATCAAAATTGGGATATTGTGTGATCATCATTTGATTATCATCGATTTTGATAGCCGGCCGGGCCGATTCTCTCAGAACTGTGAAGCACTTGAATGAATCGGAGGAGTATATGAAGGGCTCGCTCACGGGCGGCGGGTGGTCGCGCTCCAGCATGTCCAGCACGAGCGCGGCGCTGGGCCGGTGCGCGCGCGGCGTGCGCGGCTGCGGCGCCAGCGGCAGCACGCAGTTGGCGAGCTGGCGGCACACGGGGCACAGGAACTCGCCGCGCTCCACGTGCAGGTTGTGCGGGCGCTGCGGGGCCGCCAGCGCGCGCAGGTAGGCGTGCAGGCAGCGCAGGTGCAGGTGGTGGCCGCACGTGGCCACGTGCACGCCGCCCTCCCAGCCCACCGACACGCTCGTCAGCCACGACTCCTGCAAGCGCGACTGCTCGTTACTCATTCATCATTACGTGGACCATAAATGAAAGGGCTATGATTTTCTGAATACGAATACCATTCAAATAGTTTAGCGACAAGGGTTGATCAAAAGGTGGTGGCAGTAAAGTTTCTATTTATTGAGGTTGCTGTTACCGAAATTACAATCCACCATAGTGGCTAACCAAAAAAATTAATATTAGCTATGAAAAAAATGTGTATATTGCCCATACAATTACAAACATATTCGCACTCCAATTTTACAAAATACACATTTGGAAAGCTGAGGGTTCGTTGAAGTTTTTTAAATTACTTTGGAGTCATTGCCATGATCTTTTTTTTTTTTTCAAGACTAAGAATCTAGAATGAATCATGCTGACCAAAAATTTTCCCTTTGAGCTAAGTTTTAAAGGCATGTACTACCTCAGAATGCGAAAAATTTCTTAGCATCAATGGCTGCAGTTTCCATAGTATTGCAGTATTCACTCTGTAATTAATATACAGTAAAGATGAGGCCCACTGCTAAGTGTTGTCTGTTGCATACAGGTTTTCGAGGGTGCTAAAAGGTGCGCGAGGTCAAAATGAAAATTCAAGATGGCTGCAATGGCATGTCCCTTGGGCCGACCTGGTCGAAGTGCTGGTGCAGCTCGTCGTGCAGGCGGTAGTGGTGCGCGGCGGCCGTGGCGTCGTGCTGCTGCAGCAGGCCGGCGCGCTCCGCCTCGCTCAGCGCCAGCGCCGCGCCGCCGCCGCCCGCGCGCCGCCGGTGGCCCAGCACCGACGTGGACTGCGGAAACGTTAGGCTTCTGTTACAAGCTCACTCAATGCGAAACTATGTCCGTTTGTTACGCTTTCACGCTAAAACGGCTGGACAGATTTGGATCTAATTTGGCACACAGATAGACCATTACCTGGCCAAAGACAAAATCACAAGCAACAACTAGTTTAATTTAATTTGACGTTAAAAAGACGTACAATTCTTAATCTATACTAATATTATAAAGAGGAAAACTTTGTTTGTTTGTTTGTAATGAATAGGCTCAAAAACTACTGACCGATTTAAAAAATTCTTTCACCATTCGAAAGCTACATTATCCACGAGTAACATAGGGTTAAGGCAAACGGCAGATTTGGTACAGCATACTTTTTTTGTTGTTCTGTTATAGAATTTGTACCACTAAATAAGGCAACTAAGCCATTTATTTTCATGTAAATGTACTATTTTTAGAACTTCGGATTAATAAATAATATCAATAAAAAGATTTTAATAAATAAACGTAATACAATGGTAAACTAAACGCAGTTACGTATTTAGAAGTTGCCATGTGTAAAATAACACAAATATCGAAATGATAATTAATTATTTAGAAATGGAAATAACAAAAAATGTACTTACAAAAACAAGGTATTGTTTTATTTACCTACACTCAAAACCCCATCAGAACTTCATCATTATCAAACTATTGCAGTCCGCTGCTGGACATAGGTAGGTAGGTACCTATCTCCTAATACACCCCACTGAGTAGGATCCTCATCTCAATCTACCTACGTATGTAAGTAAAACACTACAAAGTTAGCGACAAGCAATCTGGAACATTTTACCAAAACAATGTTTATGTACAGACGCCAGCAGGTCAAGCTACTCGAAAGTGTCCAATTTTTCCAATCAACCTTGAACCTTAATGCTTCAGAAATAAAGTTGAAATTCTATTAAAGAAATTTGACAGATTGTAGTAGCTTGATGTGCTGGCGTCTGTACCTTTAAGTAACAATTGACATTGGTACACTAGTACATAACCTCAAAAAATAAAACTGGTTCTAACTTTTACGTCCCAAGTTCTAAAAATCTAAGAATATAAAAAGGGCTTGTCTATCATATTAACTACCAATTAAAACAAAAAGTATCCCAAAACACGAAATTTTATTAGCTGTACGAAAGTCCCATACAAGCCTGCCATTTGCCTTTTATTTTGAAAAAAAAAAAAATAGGGTTCCGTAAGATATTTGGGTTTTTCGGACACAAGGTGTAAAAAATCAACCAGAAAAGTTATTTTGTATCTTTATGGGTTATTTTGATTTCCTTTTGAGATACGCAATCCTGTCACAAATCCGAAATCTACGCGGACGAAGTCGCGGGCAGAAGCTAGTTTATGTATAAAATCTACCTAAGCTCTGCACGTGGCACTGTTGTATAATATAATACCTGCAGTAAGACCACTAGTCCTATGGGGTCGGCGACAGTGGTGGGCGTGGTAGTGTTGCAGATGACGCAGTCGTAGTCCCTCTCGACGGCTTCCTCCTCCTCCCACTCCATGGCGCCTGCTTCCGTGCCTTCTAAGCTCTGCATGGCCGACATGAACTGTTGTTGTCGACGAGCGAACTCGCGCATTAATTGTTGTTGTCGTTCACGTGCGCGGCGGGAACGTTCTTCTTTTTCGCGCCGTTCTCTGTGAGGGGAATAAAAGAAAAATGTAAGTTAATTTTGTTTTTTAAGTCCGTCAACTGCGTGAAGCGGACGGCTACAACTTTTTTCGACAAACGATCCGTACCAACGGACCGTTTGTCGTCACGGACGACTGTCTAATGTAATGGATCGCCTTCAGCCAAGCCTGCGCGTCAAGTAGGCGGGACGCGAAGCAGGAGCGTCAACAACGCGAGACTAAACGTGAACACCTGCGCGACTACAGCAGTTGCGTAAACCGCGCAGGTTTGGCCGAAGCTTAAGGCTGCCTCGTCCGTAGTACAGTAAGTAAGGATGCAAGCTGACCGCGCGCGCTGCTCGGCCTGGCGCTCGCGCTGGTGCGGCCACAGCGCGTGGCGCACGTGCGCGACGCTGGCGGCGCAGCGCGCGTCCAGCGCCGCCAGCTTGCGCAGCACGCGCCCGATGAAGTACGGCCCGTCGCCTGCGGAAACGCATCAACTGTCGGTATTACAACTCTCTTATACCAGTTGCGATTGAAACTACAACATAGACTTGGAACTTTAAGCTTCATATATACCGGAAAAATTGTTAAAAAACAAAAGTGCAAAAAAAAACCGGTTGTTGTGTCCACTGAATACGGAACATAAGTATTGCCAGCAACACTGCAACATTACATGTGACCTGCAACACTGTAAGGCTGCGTTTCCACTGACGCGGAGCTGGGCGGAGAGGAGCAGAGAAGAGCGGTGAGTGGTCAGTGAGCGGAGCAGAGCGGAGTGGAGCATACTTTTGGAATCGCGCATTTTTGCACTTAGTTACACTCAATCTCTCGGAAAGACCATACGTCATGTTGTCGCTTAAAAAGAAAAAAGCAATCATTTTATATCTTTCTCTACTTGAAGACGAAGATAACGAATCAGATGAAGTAGCATTGACTGTTGCGACTTTTTTGGATTCGAAGAGAAAACATAGATTCTGGATTCGACAACATATAAAGTACCATTCTGTGCATGGAGAATTTTCAACTTTTTTTCAGACGTGTGATGACGAAATGTTCGAAACTTCGTATAGGGTATCAAGAAAACTTTTCCATGAATTACATAGTCATCTTAAACCATATACACCGTGACTTTTTAGTCGTCTGACAACGGCAGCCCACTTCATGTATCCAATGACTACTACACATTCATAACAAAAAAAATGGCATTTAAGAGAAAAAAAAAAGAAAAAAATGTTCATTATTATGATGCATAACGTAGTTGAAACATTCTGTTGCGATCGAAGATCTATCTACTCGACTCGTGCGATGGTTAGGTATGTTCTACTGTTTGATACGTAAACATTATTAACAGGATGTTTCATAATTCTAATGTATTAATTATTTTTCCTTGTACCTATTATCTTAATTAATGGTAAAAAAAAACACGCCTTGAGGTATTTTATGTCGGATACATTGAGTGGACCACCTTTGTCAGACGACTTAAAAATCACGGTGTATACAGAAGAAGGATACTAATTGCAGGAGATCGATTTCAAGTGAAGAAAGGCTTGCAACTTCTCATCCATTTTGATACGTATGCACCTAGTGACGTAACAAAGACAACTGACACACTGCACGCGAGTCACGCACCGCCCCGCTGTCCTCCGCTCTGCACCCCAATGCTCGCTGTCCTCCGCACTGCACCGCCTCGATGTATGAATATCCGCTCAGCTCTGCTCCACCCCGCTCGTACTGTTTCCATTGAAGCGGAGCGGAGATTTCAAGCATAGTCATTGGTCAATTTGTGCACCGCTAAGCTCCTCTCCGCCCAGCTCCGCGTCAGTGGAAACGCGGCCTAACCCGCAACACACAAACATGTTGCGCAACTTTGTTTACGTTGTATGAAAAACTCAATAAATCTGCTCACATAATCGTTATTAAACACGCACGCACATAAAGAAACAGATTATCGTCATTCGCTTTAATGAAAACTAAATCGAAACTGCTCGTCATTTTTCCACCTTCCTGTTTACTGAACTAACTTCAATCCACAGTCTTTTAAAGAAGAAAGAAAATACATTTATTTAGCATAGACTAAAAACACAACACACCAAATACATAGGTACATCAGATAAAAAAAGATCAAATAAAAAGTGTAAAGTCCGATGCAGATTTACAAAAACTGTACATTCTAGACCGCTTACCGATAGGTTCCTGAGTGTCGGGAGCGGGCTCGTCCAATGAGAATGAGTCCAGTCTACCAGACAGCTGCGAGTGCAGTTTTAGTAGTAATGATATTATCGACTCATTCACGGGGATTGAGTCCTCAGACTGTGTATGTAGTTGAACCTGAGGGCAGAATAAAAAGTCAAAGATTATATGCCGCTGGCAAAACCTATTAATTTATAAAATAAAGTCACATTTCGTCTCTGTCAGTGTGGCCGCGTTGCTCTTCTAAATTAGGCAACGGATCTTAATGCGGTTTTCACCGTTATTTAGAGAATTTATTCCTATATAATAATAATAATATCCCTGGACATTTCACACAGCGCCATCTAGTCCCAAGCTAAGCAACTTATTGCTTGTGTTATGGTAACAAGATGGCTGATAAACTACTTATATACATTTTTATTTTTTTTATATGTATGTATTAAACATATATAATAAAAAAATAATATGTTTTGTCAAAACGTTTGCCTTCAAAGCAAGAGCGAACCGGCTTCTTCTAGACACGCTTGTTCCATCATAGACCTCATCCATCGCTTTCCATCAGGCGTGAGGTCAAGAGCAGGCTCATTCGTAAAAAAATAAATATAGAAGGAACCTGTTTGCTGGTGGAAGGCTCCGCGTGTGGCTCGATGGGCCTGGGCACGTCCTGTATGGCGGGCACGTCCTGTATGGCCGGTACGTCCTGTATGGCGGGCACGTCCTGTATGGCGGGCACATCCTGTATGGCGGGCGGGTTGTGCGGCGCGGGAAGCGCGGGCGTACTGCCGCGCACGCTGACACTCCAGTCCTCGCCATCCATGTCTACAAACATATCATTTTAAAGACACTACAATATGGGCTGCCTTAGTCTAACAATGCCACAGGCGTTCTGTGACACAAACTTGAAATAACCGTATTTATGGTGACCCATCTAAACTAATGTTATAAAGAGAAAATATTTTTTGTATGTTTGTTTGTTACGGTTTCACGCTAAAACGGCAGAACGAAATTAGGCACATAGGTAGACCATGACCTGGATTAGAACAAAGGATACTTTTTATCCTGATATTCCTACAGGGTCGAGACTTATGCGGGTGAAACCGCGGAGCGCAGCTAGTGTCTAATATTTAGAATGAACTTACCATATTCAATAGGTACGGGTGGCGTGTCCAGGTCTGATGAAGTCGCGATGGCAAGGCTCATCTCATCGTCGAAGGTCTGCAGCGCTAACGCTTGACTGTCGTCCGTTACATCCTGTATACATTAACAATGTTGATTAATGTTTGCATCACATAACCATTTACAATGAAATCTAATACTGGTGGAAATAGAGGTAACGCGAACGACCGGGAATGATCAGTCTGATAAAGCCGCCAAAACTATAACATAATATTATGAGGAATGAGGAGACCGGCATGTCCCAAAAAAAATCGAAGACATGTGACATCTCTGCCAGGGCCGCGGGTTGTTCGAAAGAGATACCGTGGCCCCTGGCACAGGCAACTGAAGGAACACGGGTGGGTTTTAGTCAGTCAAAGTCTGACACGCCCTTCCGCTCAGCTCAGAGCGAGAGAGGTCATTTGATGATTTCCCACTCAAAAAAAAAGACATGTGAAATCTACCGGCCCGCACTGGTCCCGCGTGGTAGATTACTGCCCACTCCCTCTCACTGTGCCTGTGTGCCAGCAGTGGGAACATTATAGGCTAATTATGATGCTTATTTACTTATTTATCCTCCCACTGGAGAGCCATGTAGCCGACTATACATACATATACGCTTATGACGTTCAACGATACTGATCTGTGCTCCTGATTATAGATGTTTTATTTTTTTGCTATTTCAGTTAACTTATATTTTTTGTATGCATGTGTTTATGTGGCAAATAAACCTTTCTTTCAAATCTAGATAAAAGTTGGTCAGCTACGAAAAGCTATCGTCCGCGTTTGTACTCCAGCGTGCAATGTTTATGATGAAATTGTGCAACATAAAATCTAATGAACAACCAATATTTTTATTTCTTTTATCACGCACCTCTAACGCTCGTATATGCGGCGCGTCGCCTCCGCCGTCGGACTGGTCGTCTGTCATAGAGTCTCCCCGCGCCACCTGGTGCATCACATTTAACTAAATTTAAACAAAAAAAAAAAAAACAATAATAATATGTTTTTGTTTAATTCGAAAGAACCTAGATCTCATTAAGATATCAATTAGTCTTATATGATCATATAATAGGGTATATGACTGTTGTTTTTTTAGATATTTCGAAATGTAGAATAAAATTAAGTCAGAGTAAAAAAAAAGTTTAAATAAGCATCTCAGAAAATGGCGAAATTTTATGCGGTTTTAAGTCTTTGCTAGGGACAGCACTGCTGCGATCTGAGTTCACAACACAGGAATGCCATAATAACTTAGCGGCATTCAGTACAATGATCATTTAGCGTGACAAGGTTAAAAGAATAATTTCAAAAGCGCATAACTTTTCAATTTTTTCAGTTTTTTTTTTCACACAGTCTTATTTAGTAATATATTTAAAATAAGTATGTATTAATCCATGTATATTTTCGATAGCAGTCGAATATCGTATTACAAATATGAATTCCCTAGTGAGGCTGAGGAGATACAGTAGAGTAAAAAGCTATAAATTACCTGTAAAGCTGTCGGTACTGCTAACGCTGTGCTGGTGGCGGGTAGCGACGTGGACGTGGTGAGCAGAGGTATTCGCGTCGTCTCGTTCTCTGAAGGCTCCCATTCTGTGTCACCTAGTAGGACAGAGGGATCGTGATATAGCAAACAGAGAGACGGAAGAAGTGATGTGATAAATATAAAAATGAAAAATGCGTTTTACTTTACGATTCAGTCAGTAAATCTATAAGTGTGGTCTGAAGAAGTAGTTTCGGGTCTGTACTTATACTTACAAAACCTAACTTCAGTCAGTGTCATCGAAATTGACGTAATTATCGTCCGTTATCCAGAATTGAGCATAAGAAAGTAAATATCAACTCAATGAACTGGAAGACATTCATGGGTGTAGACACCCTACTAAAACGTTCATCACTTTTCAACATTGTCATATTATTATTTTTTAAATGTTGTCCCACACTAGGAATTACTTCTGTTTCGTGGGTGCGTTTACAAACATTTAAACTCACATACACTAACAGCCAGACCCAGAACAACTACTTGTAGGCCACACAATTATTTGTTCCGTGCGGGAATCGAACCCGCGACACGCAGCGCAGCAGTCAATCGCTTAACCACTGCGCCAACCGTGGCGTCCATATAAAAAAACTTTACCATGTTTTTTTAGTAAATCACATTTATGCCATTTTACTGTACAATATGACAAGGTTCTGTCGATCAATCACAATAATATAGAAGCATATAGCCCTGTAGCCAGTGCTACAAACTCACTATCAGAGTGGTGGTGGTGCGTGTAGTGCGCGGGGTAGGCGTGCGTGGGCTGCGGCACGCGGCGCGCCGGCACGCTGGCCACGACGGTGCGCGCGTTGTCGCACACGGCCGAGCCCGCGAACGCGCCCAGCAGCGGCACGCCGCCCACGCTGCCGCGCCCCGCGCCGCCCTCCGCCACCATCACGTCGCGCTGCGGGGGCGAAGCGAATTAGCACAACAGGCACGCCATACAGAGTTACATCCCACAGAGGCAATGCAAGTTTTGCACTGCCGCGCTTTCATTGTGCGTTTGTATGACGTTTTCTTTCTCTAGGGTAATCTACTCCGGTCATAAATCGTCATGAAAAGTTTTTTTGGAATTACATAGTGTCGCTCGTAAGAGACTACTGTAGTAAATGTAAATTAATTATGATTGAGTATGAATTTGTTTCATTTAATTTATGTGTTGATGTTGTATTTGTATTGTATTTATTGATGTTTTGTCTTTAATAATCTATCTATATATATAAAAATCAATTGCTGTTCGTTTGTCTGGCTAAAACTTGAGAATTATTTTGATTTAGCTGATTTGGGTTTTGAAATGTTTGTCGTAGTCCAGGGAAGGTTTAAACGGTGAGAAAATATGGAAAAATTGCGAGGAAGACAGTAAAAACAACAATTTCATTTTCCCATATAAACTGTTCTACCTACTTTCCTGTCAAACATTTGACGATCGTCCCTTTGGTACGGTAGACTCGGGTCCACTCGAATTGAAGCATGTATTAAATTAAGGGGTCTTAATTTACTCGACTTATCTAGGATTAGTAGGTTAGGAGTAGGGTAGGAATAAGGTAGGAGTCGGGTAGGCGTAGGGGTAGGGTAGGGGGTAGGACACCACGCACGGTAGGAGAAACGAAGTAGCGCCGGGCAGCTAGAAATAATTTATATGGCAAAATAACGTTTGCCGGGTCAGCTAGTTTGTAATAATTTTAATTTAAAGATCTTTTTCTAATATGGGTTATGTGGTACCTGAAATAAATGAATTTTATTTATATAAAGAGTAATTATTCTAGATGAAGGTGATATTAATTCTCTTTGGTAAGTGATGCGTATGATTATTTTACACTTGCATCAGATGCTTTCGGAACAGACTATGGGGAGTTTAGAAACATACGTGGTGCAGCTGCTGTCGCTCGGCGTGCAGGTCGGCGGCCACGTGCAGCAGGTACGTGGCCAGCGCCAGCACGTGGTCGGGCGGCGCGTGCGGCGCGGGCGCGTCGGGCGTGCGGCGGTGCACGCCGCGGTGCAGCACGGCCAGCAGCGCGCCGTGCAGCACGCCGGACGCGCACAGCGCGCGCGGGTCGCCGGCGCGCGCGGGCGGCGGCGGCGCCGAGCGCAGCGGCGGCCACAGCGCGCCGCCCGGCCGCGGCCCGTCCGCACCCGCGTGCGCCACACGCACGCTGTAAGAAGAGATGCCCATAATGTGCAGTTCTTATACTATACATACATAAGGACCAGCCGATTTATTCTGGGATTGCCACTGTTGAATACAAGATCACTTCACCTATGTTTTCACGATGAGATTTTAAAAAAATAGATCGGCTGTACTAGAATCACACTAATTATTTTAAACACTTTTAAGTCCCACAAGTAAAAAACAATTTTACAAAAAAAAAAACAACAGACTTAAAAAAAAACACTACAAAGAGAAAAATAACTTTAATTTCGGAAGTCGGTGTCGCTGGTTCCGCATTTTCGTTTTTTGACACCGACTTCCGAAATTAAAGTTATTTTTCTCTTTGTAGTTTTTTTTTTTTTTAAAGTCTGTTTTTATTTTTCACTTTTTAGTTGTACCTACCCCACACAAATTCGTATATACTTACAAGATTAGAGGTATCCCAATAACAACTTTGACAGAAATGAGGGTGTACCGTGGTATACTGAACACATCTGCGTACCCCTTTAGAGGGTACAGGCGTGACGTTATCTTGTGTGATTGCGTAAACAATACATACATAAGCGATAGCAGCAATAGCCGTTGCTTTGCTGGCATTTATTGAAGAGTTCCGTTATCTGTCTCCAAAACTCACCATCAGATCTTGTCGAAATTTCAATGGGACCATTTGGAAAGTATACCCTTTCCAACAAAAAAATATTTTTTCCAATCGGTTGGCAAGCGACGGAGTTATGCGCGAACAAACATAAAAAAATACAAACATCCGAATTGAGAACCTCCTCCTTTTTTAGAAGTCGGTTAAAAACTAGTACTTACTATGTTGTAAACCGCTCCATCGAAGCGTGGAAGTCCCTCCTATGCACGGCGCGTCGCAGCACATGCAGCGGGTCGTAATACTGCTCCCATACTATGGGTTTTGGCACAAATAAGCCTTGCTCTAGGTTCTCAGAACCCTTGGGTGGCGGGCGGTACGTTGATAGCTACCAAACAATTAATAAAATGTTACTTCTATACATAATATAAAACAGACGATTGTCGTTGCTATGCGACAGCTTAGTTCTTCTAAACTTCACAATAGATTTTGATGCAGTTTTCGCCGTCATTTAGAGAATTTATTTGTATAGGTGAGGTTTATGTGTATACATTAATATTTACATTTTCATCTCACGAAGCGACAGCGTGTTTGTACACTTGGTAATCACAAGTAAAGCACTTGTGATTACCAAGTGTACAAACACGCTGTGAATGTGTGTGTAAGTGCAGGAGCTCTCGGTACTGTCAGAGACAATGGCGAAGTTGGAAGTGTGCATGTGTGCGTGTGTGCGTTTTGTACTGAGTCAGTACATAACACACGCGTGAAGAGTAGCGTCAGTACAGTCACGAACAAAAGTATGTATACACTCGGCTTTATTCAAAAGCTATTTACTCCTTTATTTTTTAATGAAATTTTATGTTGTTACGAACATAGCATATTCGTACCCATAGGTTTATGTAATCTGTCGTATTTCAAGGCTGCATTCGTTATTTCACGAAAAAATCACAATTGAAAATTGCCAAGTGTTGACATATTGGTGCTCGTGACTGTACTACTGACGCTACTCTTCTTCACGCACGCATTGCCAGCATGTTGGTACAGTTGGCAACCACAATTAAAGCGCGCGTCGCTTCGTGAGACCAAAATACTATCAACTTAGACATAGCACAGAAATCTCGATGTTTTGACATGCCGCCACATCGGTTGGACGCCAGCAGGTCAACCTACCCGAAACTGTCAGATTTTCCCAATCAACCTTGAACCTAACTCTTTAGCAATAAAGTCGAAAATCTATTAAAGAAATCTGACAGATTGTAGTAGCTTGATGTGCTGGTGTCTGTACATTATACACGTTCTAAGAAGGGCCGGGTACCTAGTAAAAACGTAAGTTTATGAACCTGCATTTGTGTAAAAGCTACGAAAATACTTATAATTTGGGATAAATATAATCCAGTCATTTCAAAGTTTTAAAATACTTTTACACCCTGAAAGTTTGCCTATGAATTCAGTCAGACTGTATGCATAAAAATAACACAAACAACCTGCTAAATTATTTTAAGGTTGCAATTGTTATTAGTCAGGTGGAACATCACCCGCAAATGGGTTTTTAATGTTTCATCCAAACAAAACTGTGAAGTAAACTAATGTGTTACCTCTTTCAGCACAGTTTCAAAGTTCCTGGTATGTGCGTTGCCAGATCTCTCAGGCATCAGCTCCAGTAGTTGCGAGTGCGTCTTGTCGCCGGCAGCCAGCAGCGTGCTCACTTCCAGGCGCGATTGTGTTAGCTCGTCGTTACCTGTACATGGCAAAATTTCCATTGTTTGACCGAGATCTTGGAACTTACTAGGAAAAGAGTATCTGATTTTGTTTTTGTCAGATATCCGGTCCAATACGAAGATGGCGTAGGATCTCTGCATTTGTACTAATTTCCTTTTTTTTTTATCCCAGAAAATCCGTATTAGCCTACTTTGGCAAATTAATTAATTCTTGTTGTTAGATTTTGTCTTTTCTATCTACGTGACATCCAACGGATTCCTGCGGCCTTCACAAGGTCGTCGTTCCACCTTGTGGGAGGCCTTTCAACGTTGTCTTCCGGTAAGCGGAACCCGTTGGATGCAAGAAGCATAGAACCGGTCGAAGTGGAGGTGCTTGGGCTCTCCCAAGCACCTCCACTTTGACCGGTTGCTATGTCCAGTACTGGACGTCTTTTGGCTGAAATGATGATGATGATAATCTCCGTGACAATAGAATGGAATGTTGGTTAAAGCTGCATCTTTATTATTAAGTAAGCAAGCCACGCCTGCATAAGTTGTGTACTCTTCACGTTTACAAAAAAGTGGTAATGAATTAATGCAGGTGTTTGTATACAACAGCAGTTTCAGTTTCTCACATATAGAAGCAATAAGAATACTGTAACCAGGATTTTGTAAAAATGTCTTGATTTAAAAGAGTGTCCGTGGAGTTTCTTGCCCGTTCTTCTCCATAGAGATCTACGCTTTGGAATGGGCAACTAGCTTCAACTATCTGACTAACTGACCGACTATTTAATTTTGACAATTCAAAAGTGCCTGTAAATGGTTTAATTGAAATAAATGATTTGAGTTTGAGTTTGAGTTCACAGACAAAATGGGACAGTCACGAGTACTAACATGCTTACGCTTAGCAACTTTGCAAAGTGATTTTCAGTTACTGTATTTATTTCAATTTTAAGCTGTTACGAACATAGTATTTTGGAATCCATACTACTATGAAATAGGTCTTATCTTAAGGTTGCTATCGTTATTCCACGAGGAAAACACGATTGAATATTGCTAAGTGTAGTCATTTTAAAGCTCGTGACTGAATCAAGTGATAACCTAAAGATCTTACCAAGGTTAGTTCTCGAAGACACCAGTATGGCGAGGAAGGTGAGCAGGCCCTCAACCATGGCGTCCTGTTCTGCAGCCTGGGCTGGTGACATCGGCATCATGCTAAGCCACTCGCGGCAACCAAACCTGTGGGAGAAAGAATATTGTAGACATATCCCTATACTTTACCGTACTAATTCCTACCCGTTAATTTATTATTTCCCCAAGATTCAGCATTAGCGCTTCAAAAAAGGTCAAACACATTACAGTGTTGCCGTCGAGAGAATGCGTTCCTGACACTGACAATTCTAGCAGCTAATAAAGATCAAATTCGCAAAACACCTATTCGTTTGCATGAAACTGACAGCTGTCAGGAACGCATTCCCTCGACGGCCGGGCTGTAATACACAATTTTTGTGTTTTGTTTGTTACCTACTTTGTTAAAAGGATTCATTTTAACCAAGTACTGTCCAACCATGGCTAGCCATCGATCAACAAAATACCGCAATGTGCGTGAAAAAATTTACCACGGTAACACCGTAATTTCTAATGAACTTTCTTAATAAAAATGGCAAAAAGTGTTTTTTAAAGTAAAACTATCACAAACTTTTAAATTTAATGAAAAAAATTTATCAATACTATATTACTTACTGATAATTCGGTAGTTTTACTCTAACCCACAAGCCCCAAATAAGTGATTCTAGTGAACACCATAGTGATTGTTAACCAATATTTGCGACTTATATGCGGTCGACTAATCAACATCTAAAGATCTGCCAGCCTGCCTGCCGACTAGCCAGCTGGAGATTCACAGATGACCACAAAAGAGTGTAAATGTGGTTCTGTTCTACAACATAATCAGCCTATAATGATCTTACTGCCATAATCCACCACGCGAGCCCGAGCGAGCGATGTCACATGTCTTTGAATTTTTGGTTCTAGGACATGCCGGTTTCCTTACAATGTTTTACTTCACCGTTTTGAGAGCAGTGCTGATGAAACAATTTACACAAAGTAAAGCGCCTGTCAGGGTTCGAACCTAGGACCTACAAGTCGTAAGTCACGGTCATCACCACTGGGCCACCACTGCTTTCAAACAACAAACAATGGGACAATTAATATCGTGTCCAGCGTGTCCTGTCGTCTGAACGTTACAGGAACTGATAGACGCTACTGAAAGGTGTCAAATTCTGGGCCGAACTATTTTGATTGTCATCGACACGCTAAGAAGAAGGATGCCCGTGGAGGGAATACGTGTCCGGTATAGATTTGGGTTGCATTATAACTATCGCACTCTCTGCATGTGTATATTTTAGCGGCTGTGTGTGTGCTTCTGCAACCAAGCCTTTGCCTAGTTTTTGCGAAATTAAAATTCAATATTGAAAGTACAAAATGATAATTGATTTTACTTCTGTAAGTAGGTCTGTACAAACACTTTTACACGTCAATCATATTTAAAACTAGATGAGGTCGGTGAGGTTATGTGAGTCATAAAATTTTTTGTTGCTGAAAAGCAACAAAAAAGTGCTCCACGCTTTTTCAATTCAATTTAATTATTTTATAATTGCGTGATAAGAGCGTGTTTTTATTTACATTATTTTATTGTTACAAGTATCAAGCCTTGTGTATAAAAATAAATTAATTATCTTTATACGTATACTGATATGCTCGAATAATAACAATAACGACTCATATTATAATTATGTACGCTTATTTAATAACATCGGGAGTGTCCCTCTAAATGGCTTTAGCAGTGTTGCCATTAATGTTATTTCTATACTTATAATAAATCTGTAGAAGTGAACATTCTGTACATTGAAAATATCAAAAAAATAATTTACAGGGGGTGTTACTAGACCGACACCGAACCCAAAAATGTGATTAAAAAAATTTTTGTCTGTCTGTCTGTCTGTCTGTCGGTCTGTCTGTCTGTCTGTCTGTCTGTCTGTTTGTTCAGGCATCACGCAAAAACTACCGGTTCGATTACGATGAAACTTGGTATAATTATTCTTTAATATCCTGGGCACCACACTGGGTACTTTTTATCCCGGAAAAGTATATACAATAAAAAACAAACTTAATTTTGCGGTTCGATCCCTATACCCGATTACCACTGTCTGTACTGTACCAACCGCAAATACTAAGTTTGTCGTAGGTTGGGTCACCCGCAGTGGAGTTCATTTTTATTCCTTTTAGTTTTTAGAGTTATTTAGGTTTATTTTTATATGAGTCGTAGGTATAGATTTTAATTTTAAAGTATAGGTAGTATATTTGATAGTGTACGTAGTGACCGTAGGTTATTTTATAATACTGTTAGGTAGGATTAGTCATTCGTATAGATATTAGTTTTTAGGGATTTTGCTTATTTATTGAGTTTAGATTAGTTATCATCAGAAATAGGTTTATTTAGGTAGGTATTTAATTTTCTGTTATTGAGTTTTTTTTAAATTATGTAGGTACTTAGGTAAAGATATCATATAGGTACCCTCTTAATCACCACTAATGAGACACAATTGGTTTTCTACTGTAATTAGCCACAAAGGGCCCGCGAGATAGATGGCATTCTGGGGAAGCACATACATTTTATCCTGTTAGCACGTTCCCGTGGGATAATTTCCGACATCCACGCGGGCGAAGCCGCGGGCAGAAGCTAGTATAGCAATAAAATTGTAAGTTTTTTTTTGCATTGTTTTGTTTACTTTATACCTATTGGCTCGATAAGTATTGATACTACTCAAACGTTTTGAAATGCAATTTTAATTCGCTTTTCATAGAATATATACGATTATGACAAACTGCTTGGTCAGTCAAGAGACCGAAGACGACGACCCTCAGTTCGTTGCAGGGTGTTACAAATTACAAAAATGACATAAATGTCATCCCGTAAGATTGTGCTCGTAAGTTTAAACTTACGAGCACATCCTGCTCTGGTCGAACGTTAATAATAAATGATGAAGGCGAAGGGTCCCCCAAAAGTCTTAACTGATTCAATTACACAACGACCCCGGGTAGACTGGTCGAAGTGAGGGGTTACTGACCCATCCAACACCCAGTGACAGTGCGGTGCTTCTGACCAGACCATGCCACACTTGCTGGAGTATCCTAAGTGCCCGTTCACCTGTACCTCGGATGATCTAAAGAATGCTACTGGATGCCGCAATCAACGTGGTATTACTGGGCTAAAAATATATTTTTAAAGAAAAATATATATAAAAATATATTTTTAAAGAAATATATATATAAAAATATATTTTTAAAGAAATATATATATATCTATATTTAAAAAAAACGAACGTGGAAGAGTACCTTCGACACGAAAAGATGAAAAACTGATACAATGAATGATTCGAACATATTTTGTTTATTTCAAGGAAACAATCAGGGTGAAGAACAAAGCTTTGTTGTTAAAATAATATCGTTACTTTAAAAAAATTAAACAATATCTTTGTATCGTTTCCACTTAGTTGTGTCATTAACGGAAAGGAGTTAACATGTGAGACACGAACTGTGGTCTTTTATTTGGATTAATTATAATACAGACAAGTGAGTGAATTGTAACTTTTTACATTGTAATTTAATTTCACTGCACTCTTGCTGTATGAGTTTGGCATAAAATTGTATTTAATAAATTTACACATATTATTTGCGACAAAATTATGGACATTAATGGAACAATTATTGACTTATGAAATAGGGCAACACTACATATTATACGGCGTCTTAGGACCCTTGTACACTAGCGCTGACCAATGCGATTTCTTTTTGCGACACACGATACTTTCTCATACATTTTGCTTTGTCATCTTTCGCAAGATATATTTGCATCCTTAAGGCGTAAGGGGCTGCACACACGGTCGACAGTAGAATGTGGTGAATATTACGAGGCTATATTTGTGCGTAGCGTATTTTCTCGTAGTAACGAGAGCATGGTCCTCTTAAAAAACAGAAAATAAAATATTGGTCAGGGTTTCGATTGACGATAAGAGCAACTACATCATGATTATTATGAGTAACTTACGTACGTAATACTTGTACACACATATGGTTGAAAAAGGTATAAGGTCTTATTGGTATTTTGTGAGTTACCTAGAGCTGTTAAAGCGTGTGTCGAGCTTCCATCTCTATACAAATCGGACTTCTACATAACATTAAATGATCAGTACTATACTATACTCACATATCAATACACATGTCAAGGAACTGGTCGGCGGGCAGATGCGCCGCGCACACCTGCAGCCAGTAGATGTCCATATCGACCATGGAGTTGCAGAAGTTGGCCTGGATGTACGTCATGGCCTGGCCTTTTATCTGTAGGCCGTTGCGCACCCATACGCCCGCTAGGATCTCGTAAAACAGGCTCTGTGGAAGAAAAAGACAATTGTAGGGTTGTTGTATACTTGTAAAACATATCAAATTAGCCTGAGAATCAGCACTGTTTGAACGTCAAAATTACATAAGACAGTCCTTCAAAACGCCCGTTCTCACCACTTCCTAGTGCTTTAGCCGGGAAGAAGAAGTGGCGCAACAAACTCCCCAGCAGCACATCTATCAACAGTATGATAGGCATCTGTGTTTTATTGTCTGAACTAGTGAAGTTACTTCGTTTTTTTGGTACGAGCTATACATAACATAAGAATAGCTATAAATATCAGCCACAAAGATAGGTGTACTGATCATGGTGCACTAAGTAACAAAAATCTTTTGGTTGTATCCAGCAAAACAAAATTTCTTCGAGAAAAATAAAACGACAAATCGCAAGTGTACAAACAACAAACTGATAAGAAGAAAGATAGAAGGGTTACAAGGGGTCATCTAACAAAGCGATAGCAGTTCATTCCCTTTAAATGAGCTGAACTAATACCTATTTTTCACCAGTCCGCGTTACAGGCGTCAAGATGACTCGACGCATCAAAATTATGTCCTTTTTAACGTTTGCTATCGCAATGGTAGCAAGATATGGCGTCCATGGGTTCATGGAGAATAAGGTCATAGATTTATGGCCGCGTTATACAGAATCCCCGGATATTTTGCAATTTTTGCCTATTGCAAAATATCACGAACATTATATGAAGAACACTGAGAGTAACCTGGAGGGTCTGATCAAGGAGAATCCTGCTTTAGACAAATTAATGAAAGAAAGTGAGTTACAACCTTTTTTATTTATTATTTTACAAGCTTTTATTTAACTTTTTGTTTTTAATTTAAAGTGCTTTTGGTAATGCTGATGGACTCAGATTGTGCAGAATAAATAGCTCTTTTACTTCTGTGTCGATATGAAACGTGTGTTAAAGTATCAATCCTCAATTCTTCAAACCAACAATGCCAGCATTGCTAGTGCGATGAGATTGTCCTGAATTATCTTGTGGTTATCCTCAAATGCAACTAGGCACCTACCAGGCTGCTTTGTTTAATGGAAGTTGTCTTTCACCCGGTTTTTTAATTAGTTACCCAGTTGAAGTTTTTTTGTTATTTCGCCAGCGACTTATGAAGTAAGAATTTGACAAATTCTGGACCCCAAATTTTTTATTTATTAACCGGGTGTTTATCTCTAAATGTCCAGATACGACTTAGTATTTACTGTTATGTGACAAAATATACTTGGGCAAAATAAACTTACTTTCATCAACCATGGTAAAAAAAAATCTAAACTATTTTCCAGCCAATGGCCTGCTACAAATGAGGCTAATGCAATGGGCAGAATTTTTTTATTTATTAATCGGGTGTTTGTCTCTAAATGTCCAGATACGACTTAGTATTTACTGTTATGTGACAAAATATACTTGGGCAAAATAAACTTACTTTCATCAACCATGGTAAAAAAAAATCTAAACTATTTTCCAGCCAATGGCCTGCTACAAATGAGGCTAATGCAATGGGCAGAATTTTTTTATTTATTAATCGGGTGTTTGTCTCTAAATGTCCAGATACGACTTAGTATTTACTGTTATGTGACAAAATATACTTGGGCAAAATAAACTTACTTTCTTCAACCATGGTAAAAAAAAATCTAAACTATTTTCCAGCCAATGGCCTGCTACAAATGAGGCTAATGCAATGGGCAGATGTCGTCAGCCAGATGGCTCTGATCGACCGGCAGCTCAGCCAGTACGTGATGCAGGCCGAACAGCCTGAACCTGATCTGCTGCTGGACTACGCGTTTTCGATAGTGTCGCATGACCATACAGCGGTGAGGGGACTGGTGGAACAGATGAGGATGCTCGTCAGGCCGCTGTTTACCAGCCAAGGGGTGCTGCAACTGGTTTTTGATTTTATGGTATGTTTTGTTTATTAGTTCACTTGCTTTTGCCCACGACTTCGGCCGACTGAAGGTTGGAAATTATGTCCATGTCCTGTATGTCCTATTCTTAACCCAGGTCATGGTCTATCTGTGTGCCGAATTTAATCGAAATCCGTTCAGCTGTTAAGGCGTGTGGTTACAGACAGATATAATATTAGTATGGATTAATCAAGAAAGTGATTGCTTTCAAGGAGTTTACAAGCGTTGCGATGCGTGGGTATAGGGTTCATGAGACGAGTTAAGCAAAGTGTTTTTGAGTTTTTCCAATTTACACTAGCAGCCAGGAAGTTTAGATTTCTGCTCGTTTGAAGGAAATAATCCGCCCCTCGCGCCCTCTACAAGTAGCTTAATTAAACCGATCAAGAGAAAGTCGGGCTCGCATAATTACGGTTCCATACCAGTACCTGTTCAAATTTTTCACAAATGGGTACTTACTTTAATACTTTTATACATACATAAAGTCGCGCCGTCTTCCCATGAGGGTAGGGTAGGCAGACAATACAGAACTACAGTACTTTTATGTTAGTCCAATATTTGTTGTTCATACAGCAACTACAGAAGTGACATCATGTTTTCAGAGCCAACGTAGGCAGGTAGTTAGCTGCTAATGATAGCGCACGCGCCGGCTATTTTGCACACGTTATGATCTCGTCATCACTCACACCTAGACTGACAGAGATAACACGTAGAATATAGGTGTTTAGAAAAAGTTCAGAGTGGCCGTTGTTTCTGATAAATGTCCTCAACGTTTTTATTTGTAAAATAACAGCTGTTCTAAATAAAATATGCATAGAGATCACTATGTTTTGCTGTTGATGGCGTTACAGTAACAGATTTAAATTTCGTCTAAATTAAATAAAGAGTTTCTTGAAGAGAGAAGGCTTGTGTCCCAGCAGTGGGAACATTAAAGTCTGATTATGTTATGTACAGTCACGAGCACCAATATGTCAACACTTGGCAACTTTCAATTGTGATTTTTTCGTGAAATAATGAATGCAACGTTGAAATACGACTCATTACATAAACCTATGGGTTCGAAAATGCTATGTTCGTAACAATATAAAATTTCACAAAAATAAAGGAGTAAATCTCTTTTGAATAAAGCCGAGTGTATACATACTTTTGTTCGTGACTGTACTTTAAATATCAAAACTGAACTAGTCTAAGTCACCATAAAAAGTAAGAGAAACAGTAGTAAAGTTTTTCGTAACTCGAACAAAACATAAACATTTTAGGGTAAGCTTGGAAACAAAAGGGGAGGGTTTGAGTAGCATCGATTTAATATAAAATAATTAATTCTAATTCAGTTGTTGAGGGTTGCGATTAGATAGACAGTCGGTCCATGTAAAATACTGGCATTCAGCTGCATCCGGTTAGACTAGAAGACGAACCCAACATAGTTAGGAAAAGGCTAGGCAGATGATGATTTGAAATGAACTAAGATCGAATTATTCCTTTACTAACTTACTGTACTATACTAGAATCACCACTTGAATTTCTACAAAACAATAAATAAGTTTTAACGTAGCAAGTAGTAGCAAAGATACAAATAACCGTAAATTACAGCACGAGGGTGTAAACATGGCATTCTTCACCGTGGCAGGATGTAAACAACGACAAAGTATGCTGCTTCACACTTTTTGTTTGTCTTTCGTAAAAATGCCTTGAAGACATTCAGTTTCGATAACACAAAATTGGACAGAAAATGACTTAAAAAATATTTGTTGCACGCGGTTTCGCTCGCATCCTCCTAGAAACACTACTTTATTTATCCGGATAAAAAGTATTTCGAGTGCCTCATTGGCCTAGTAGTCGCAAGCGCATAAAGCTGCTTTCAGACTACGCTATAATATAATAGCATGTAGTATATAGCTCATAGCCACAAAATATCGCACACCATACATTTTTATAGACACGTTCACACTGTACTGTACTTATTTGGCTTACTATACGCTATAAATTAGTGCGATGCGCTGAGTTCATGCTGTTCCATCACGCGCCGCCCTCTTCCTCCTCCCTCACCCCCGGCCATCCCGCAAGCGAAAGGAGCGGCACGGTGGCTATATACTATAAAAGCTTGCGATAATATAGCGTAATATGAACGCCATGCTATATAGTATAGCATTAGATCCTTCTTTGCTATACTATATAGCACTATTGACTATAGTACAGCGTAGTCTGAAAGCAGCTTGAGGCTATGAAATCATGAGGTACAAGGTGGGTTCTTGCTTTAAAAGCACTTCACGACCTCCAGATAAATACTATCGGTTACTTTATCTCACAAATATTTTTATAAAGGTACTGTCCCATTTAGCTGGTAGAAAAAGTGCCAATTAGAAGTCACAACACTGTGAAGCTTCACATTTCATTTTCCCATGACTAGGTCGAAATACAAGTTCTGATTAGCCGTTGAATATGACACCATGTTCTAATAACTGCTTCTTGTAATGATGACTGCTATGTATTTGATATAATTACACCTATGTACATGCAGTCACCAAAAGATATAAGTAACCAGGGTCGTCATATATGTTGAAGTTTAGTAAGAAATCGATGGATGTTTTGGAACGAAATCTAATTTGATAAATTAACTATTTGTTTTCTATTCGTTATATTAAATTTTATTCGAAAACATCCATCGGTTTCTTACTAAATTTCAACCATATCCGACGTGGATACTTATCTTCTTTGGTGACCGTACATATTATTTGTTCGTTGGCTAGGTAATTTTTGCACCTATAATGATCATATCTATCATAGGTAGGTACCTAATTAATTATGATACCTTCGTGTTACACGAACTATTCAAAATTCATTTCTAGTTGTAGTTACTTAATAAAAACAAATCGTTTCATTTCAAAACAATTAAGTTAAAAACAAAAATCATATCCTTTGGTTACTTATTACCTGCAAAAATGGGACCCTTTTCAAAACATGTGGGTACTAATAAAAATTCCGACATACAAACGTCAGCCCAATCAAAAAAATGGGTCGGTCTGTTCTAACATCGAAATGGAAAGTGTTCCAAAAATTTTTTGTTGTCTTTAAAGGGAAGGCGGCAACTGTTTACTTGACAACCGCACGGTGTTGCTAGCTTTACGAACCATGTACCACATTAGGGGACTTTCTTATTTGTGTGGTACATTTTGTAAAGCATAGATCTGTATGAAAAAGCTTCAGAATTTATCATAAACAATAAAATGGGCACAAATTATTATTTCCCACATTTTTTATTGACAAACGGTTTCTAATTTGGTTTTGTTTTAATTAGTTACATAGTCAAAACATTCAAGTACAAGTACCAAAGATAAGTATTAGTAATCTAACGTACAGTTTAAAAATAACTTTTACTAACACCTAGCAAAACAAGGCCCCACCAATGAGAGCGCGCGAAGTTGAAGCAACGGTAAAGATAAATGAAACTTGCTCCGTCAGTTCTAAGGCTTCACACGTCTGAGTCAGTGCTTAAGCGCGTTATTGAATTAACGAGTTACTCGCATAGGCGCTGACGAAAGTCGTTTTAAAAATTACTGTTTTAGAAATGAGGTCTCAAAAATAGTGAATTTAGCTTTACTGTGTTTTCGGTAATTTTGTGCTGTGCCTTGGCAACCCCACGACCTCGAGCGCGCTACATCAGTGGGTGCGCGTCAGCCGCCATGTCCG
The DNA here is from genome assembly GCA_945859715.1 of Apamea sordens. Lineage (NCBI taxonomy): Eukaryota > Metazoa > Arthropoda > Insecta > Lepidoptera > Noctuidae > Apamea > Apamea sordens. The sequence goes on along the minus strand of OX243998.1, from coordinate 19,511,176 downwards.
TTCGACGCTTGCGCACCTTTCGTGCGCTCCTTGTTCTACTCGTATTCGCGAACACTTCGCGTGCGCTCGTCGACGAGGTCATCGACGTTATCAAACTAGGCAAGGAAGTAGGTGAAGAGGTGCTGAACTCCTGGGATGTGTTGGGGAAGCCGTTCAATGCGACGGGCGGCGTGGACCTCCCCGTGGTCCGCCGAAGAGAGCGGGAAATTTTGGCGCGACTCGCGGTGGTTTCGCGATCGATCGAAAATCTTGAACTCGGTGTGCAGAAAGTTGGTGATATCGCGCTAGTTTTAGCTAGGAAGGGAAACAAGCCGACTAGGCTAGAGCTGCGGTTGCACGAGATGTCGGATCTGTTGAATCGGGTTGCGTGGTCGAATAGGCAAATGCGCGAGTACGTAGGTCTGCAGGAGGAGCTGGAGCGGAGTACGTTACAGGACTTCGCGGAGTGGTGTGTCTCTCACGACCCTGGCGCGTTGCCAGGCCTGCTGGAGAGAGTGCACGCGCTCGTTGTGCCTCCCCACAAGAACTTGTTGGGACGAGGTTTATTGCAGTTGCTTATGGATGACTTACAGGTTTGTAAGGACAGTAAACCTAAGTTACAAATGAAATTAGATACTCTTCCATTCAGTCTTTTTTTATAGAACTTTGGTATTGTTGCGTCCGGCTCATAATAGCTATGAATTGTCGATTCGTTGCATTATTAGCTCTAACATCAGTCATGCGGGTACACATAATAGATGTTACACAAATTAAAGAGAAGCTTCGTTTTCAATGTCAACTGTTGCATGACTCATACGCAGCGCCCATATCATACTGTACTAAGTTACCGAACATTTTATTATGAACAAACTTTATAAGTGCAGTGATATTAGGCAGGGCATTAGAATCTTGTAGTGGTGGAATGGCTGCACAAGGTCTTAAGTACTTTCACTTAAGACGAACGGTTGATTTAGTTTAGTATCCTGTTGAATCAATCAACAATTCTATAGTTCAATTCTTTAAATTCAGTTTGGTGACGCATGGCGTGTAACGGGTTTCAAACGAAATCTTTGTTGTTACAATTGCTCAAGTTGTTAAGACAAAGTAGGCATTGTTGGATTGGTGTAATCATGTAATGTCTTTAGCATGACACACAAGAAACCGTTCTGTTGGTTTTTTGTATTGCCTACTTATACGTATATGATTTACATAACAGAATAAATGAACAGTAGTCCATTTAGAAGAGTACATTATTAATCTACTCCCAAAACTTATAGGTAGTTCTTAGTTTGACGCGAATGCTTGCTGATTTATATTTTGAAATAAATGCAAATGACGTCACCAACTTCGAATATTCTTCAACATTTGGTATACAATAAAAATCGAGCATCTGTCCCGCCAGAGATGATTTGCTTACAGTAAAAGATGAGTCATATAAGGGTCAAACAACTCTGTCTGGGCCGCAGAGCTCCACTTAGCTGGTCCCAAGAATTGTATCCTTGACAAACAATTGACGCCCGCTTTATTTGTCACCAGTCACAACCAGTGTAATTTGAACTCCGCGGTCACATTTATTTGAACTTTATACCCCTTTAAAGGATGTGGGAATCAAATCCGATAGAGATATGGATTTTGATGTTTATTGTTAATATTTATGCTGATTTTGATACATTTTATTTTTATCGTTTAACTTGATAGCATTGCTTTTAATAAGATTTGTTCTGTTAGATTTTCATATGCGCTAGCGCAGGTTGGTTGCTAGGCTGTTTAGGTTAGTCTGTCAGCATTGATTATTATTAAAAACCAATGCACGTTCCAATCATGCGCAAGTACCTAGTAGCTATTTCTGTTTGGTATGAAGTGTCAATGATTCATATGATGGCAATGGAGCAAACTGGTAAACACAGGAAATCGAAACAAGTTTTTGTTAGTGATTCACATAAAAATGATTTTTTACATAAGGGTAATTAAAACTATTGATAATGTATAACATCCCTGGGAAATAACTCCCTGTAATGCATTATAAAATGATAGGTCAGTAAAATGATAATGCAGCTTAAAAAAAACTGTTAATACATATGAAAGCTAATGAGAGAATATGTGTCACTCACAAGAAAAATAATCTAAGTAGTAATGAGTTTTCTGTGTTACAAATTAAAACTATTTTACCGTGAGAAATGTATTGAACAATAAGTTATATAACTTGTGAGAATACTGTCATTTGAGGAATTAAAAAAAGTATGGTAGACCGTGTCTGTCAGTTGTCTCCATACTGTATGTGTGTTAGTTGTGGCGTTAGTAGGTACTAGGTATTAGTTATTCTGTGGCTGTGGTGAGAAATTGTTTACAACATTACAATAGGTATAGGGAAAAGTTAGTTATCCTTAATTGGTACCGTTACAAGTTTCATAAAATAATAGGTTTATAAAATAAAATTCGACATCATTTGAGAAGAAAATCGAGAATTAAAATTAAAATAGAATAATAGAATAGAATTTTAGGAAATTTCCTAAATTGGACAGGACATAATTATGTTTTTTTTTTCGATTCTAATGCCGTGATGGCGCAGTGGTTTAGGCCTCCCCTAACATGCAATGCACGAGGTTGTGGGTACAAATCTAGACAAGTACACACGGCTACACGTCAAGCTATACAAAACCAGTTTGTCTTGGCCTCACTTTGTATAATATTTTCTCTCAATGAACGGTCAGCCAATACTGATTTTGCATAGCTTGATGTGTAGCCGTGTGTACCTACTAATGTAAATTTTTCAATTCATATATGTACCGTCTGAAACCGCCAACCCGTGTTGAGCAAGCGTGGAGATCAATGCTCGTGCGTTCTCTGTATGATAAGAGGCGTTTGCCCAGACGTGGGACAGTGATAGGTCAACAGTGAAAGAAACAAATGAACGCCACCCATTGGTTTAGAAATAAACAATGGCGCTTGTAAGTACATGGAGTGTTGGAGGATGTGATAAAGGTCGTATCGTATCCTGCAATACTTCCTTTAGCAGGGCTGGCATTGACCTGGTGTATATCAAACAATGACAAAACAAAATGTCATACGATGACATTATATTGTACGTTTGAAGTGGAAGGCTGTGGAGAAGGCCAAGTATCTGGCAAGGAACGACTTACAGCTGATAATTTGGGTGATGACGGTGTAAACTTACACGTACATCAGTAACTAGCTGCGCCTCGTGATAAAAAGTATCATATGTCCTAATCGAGGTCATGGTACTTATGTGCCAAAATCATCCAAATCCGTTCAGCCATCTTAGCGTAAAAGCGTAACAAACAAACATACAAAAGATCAAATCTTTATTCTTTATTATAATTATTAGTTTTGATAAAGATTATCGAAGGTCAGCGGTTATCATAAGAATTATAGTCTATGATGAAGCAAAACACAAACAGAGTATGCAAAATACTATAAAACATGAACCAAAAAATGAATGTAATTCCCACCAAAAACAATTTGCGTTTAAAATGTCCTGTTGTTTAACGGTATTAAAGTGATGATTCAGCAAAGACTTTATTTGAAAGAAAATAAATGTTATTTTCCCTTAGAATTGCTTTCATTAAGTAAATAACACATGAACCATACAAGACGACGATAGATTATTAAACAATGCTGATTTAAAAATAGGTTCCTACTATTCAGATTAAAATGTTACAAATAAATATCAAAATGTAAAACATACGCATGGATGGATGACATGGGTAAAGTAGTTCACCTTTAACAAAAGCAGGTTTGATGCATCGAGAAGATTTCGCATTTAAAACATACTGAAATATAAATTTCTTCTCGTTGTGACAATAAACCTGTTTTAGTACGGGGCACCATACTTGGAGATAGGTACTTGACTCATAATTTGCTTTTAAAGGCAGTGGTCTGATGAATCATTGCTTACAATAATATTGAGATATTGAATCAAAGCCTGGCAAATAAAAATTCTTTCTTAGTTATTTTTCTCGTGAATATTATATTTTATGTGGTCTAATAAGCAATAAACTAGCACAAGAAAGGAGTTTCAGGATAAAAGATTGATTGATTGAATAAGTAACTGAAACCTTGGAAAATATATCTGCTGTTTCACACAAAAAAGGAATATGTTATCATGAAAATATGAATATATAACAATTTTTTTATTTGTTTTTAGAGAGAGTCTCATCGTAAAAGTTGTGTATATTCCATAATTTTTCTGGGAAGCGAGATTCCCAAATAACGTTATAGCGGGTACTGTCATCCAATGGAATTATGAAGTGTATTTAAAAAAATATATTGCTTTTGTATCTAAAGCCAGTCTTTATAATTACATAGTTTTTGGAATCTATGTGACTTGCCAAGTTTAAGAATATCTTTCAATAATATTCGCAATGAGACGGACAAAGAGTTAGAATACGTCACAGTTCTAAGATAAGGCGATTCTAAATTAGTTGTTAGGCACGTTCGTGCAATAAACAGGTACCTATTAGCAGAAATCTAAAGAAAGTGATACAATTGCTTTGTTTATGCTATCAATGATACCTGGAAAAGGAGCAATAATTTAAGTAAGAAAGATGATCTGGTTTAAAATGGCTTCTTCTCTCTGGTTTAAAATCTTTGGTAATACAAATAATAGCAAATTAAGTAAGTATCTCGAATTAAACGTTCACAGCATAATTAAGGGTAAGTACCCATGTAATTACCTAATTAGACTAAGATTTTAACCGACCTAACCAACGCGTGCGATTCTTTTAGTGCTTTAGTTTTCCACAAGCCGTAGCTTTCAGAGTTTCATGTTATCTCTTTTATAAGACACTTAACAAATTAGAAAAAAAAAACCGGCCAAGTGCGAGTCGGACACGCGCACGAAGGGTTCTGTACCATTATCTATAAATCACGTCTGTTGTATGGCAGCCCCCCTTAAATAACTATTTTTTTTTAAATTTTTAGTATTTGTTGTTATAGCGGCAACAGAAATACATAATTTGTGAAAATTTCAACTGTCTAGCTATCGCGGTTCTTGAGATACAGCCTGGTAACTGACAGACGGACGGACAGACGGACGGACAGACAGCGCAGTCTTAGTAATAGGGTCCCGTTTTTACCCTTTGGGTATGGAACCCTAAAGAAATGGTCAATATTATATTGTTGATTTTTTCTAGTAAAACCAACCTTAACCCTACTATTGACATACCTATTATAGGAAAACTCTAAGAGGTTTATTTATAAACGTTGCTTAAAGTTAAAAGACGTTTAAACGTCAAAAATGTATGGCTAAACAGTCGCTAATCATTACTTAATTTTAAGCACCGTTTTCATATAAAGGGGTAAATTTTATCAGTCTACTATGGTAATTTAGGGACAGTCACATGTGGGTTCGCTACATCTTCCGAAACATAAACAACAGCTGCTGTACTATGTAACGCAGTCTATTCTGACGTCATCACTTGATGCAACTCCCCACGGTAACGCAGACACCACTCCCTGCCGACCGGTAACACACGGTAATTGGCGCTTCCTCATAACGCACAACACTACACCGGTGTCGTATCAATGAAAATATTTTTTTTATGGCACGAGCCGTAGGGGTGGGCCGTGCTGGAATTTATCGATCGATTTTTTGTTATTGAAAGAATTACTTGCAACGTTTTTTGCTGATGGAGATAGCTTTGTAGTCACTATAAATCGGTTTTTCAGAAGAGCCTATGTTCAGATGTAGATTTGTGTTTATGTTGAAGTTTTAGGGTGCTCAATTATAAAATGGAAACTTATACTAGTAACAAAAAATCTAGTACCTACATAATAATTAAATTCAATATGTTGTCGATAGGTACCGCATCGCAATACAATAAAACTAGTTGTCATCACGCGGAAGTGCTTAGAATACATTAAATACCATGTTATTATAGGTTGACCATTAACTAATGCAGTTTACTTCATGCTGATTCATTTGCTCTGCTCAGAGTTCCATTCACTCCGCTAGAAAATAATATAAGTTACAATAACCTCGTAATAGGCGTTGAAGACGTTTGATATTAAATGTTATCGATAACAAAAATGCACAGACTATTACATGATAAAATACTTTGTTAAAATGGTCACTATTGACAGTATTTTTTATGAATAATTGACTATGTTTAGCACATTGATCCATTCGATTATAAATTATAATTAAGTTTCAATCGCTTAAAGAGTAATTACTCAATTTTGTCGTATTGGTCAGCGTTTTATGGTCCGCGTGGAGATTTTATCACACTTTCATTACTTAATGCAGAGACGTTACACGTTTTCTTCTTTACGGCCTTTAATATAAATAACTTGGAACTTGCTGATCGAATGAAAAGAAATTACTTCAAAACAAAAAAAAATGTATGACAGAAACTGCTAACTTATATTAATATTTTTGCCACTTTTGTTCTTTTCCGATGTGATTAACAAACGGCCACACCCGGAGTATAGTCATTATCATAAAAAGCTTCGGTCACCATGAGTCAGTCCGGAAGCATGGATTTCACGTACAGATTTCCAAAACAACTTATTTCTATGTAGACTAAATTCTGAGAACTCAACAAAGAAAACATAAGTCTTGTATTCCTTGTGTGTGTAAAAAAATATAGCAGCGCCTGCGACATATTGCGCGGGAGTTGCCAGCTGACACCGCACATGTAATGAGCAAATAATAATAACAATGCTACTGTTACCAACATACGTATAAAAGACATATGAACAATTTTGTATCTTATTCCGCAGCATTAGGAGTCAAAAGGGGAGAGATTTATTATAGCACAGTTAACAGTATTAACATGCGGGTGCGCAAGGATGTGGTAAGCGAAAGCGTAGCTAATCGATATCGATGCAGCAGTTTGATGAGAAGTATGGGTCAGCTGTAACGAAATGTTTCAAAGCTAACATATTATATGATGCATTTTATTGTTGATGAAAGGTTAATTTGTTTAAAATAAATTTTGCATTATTTAATGTGTTTTGACGCAATTTGAGAGAAGTCTATGTCCAGCAGAGGGTTGCGATAGTCAGAATCAATTTATTTCTAAAAATAAAAGTCAATAAATATGTCCTTACCCAATTACGTCCTTAAATAATTATCAAAGTGGTTTCGTCGTTCAATGTCTCCAAATTAAACCCAATTAAAAGAAAACAAAACAATGATGCGATAAACAATGAAGGTTCCCTTTACTCATGGTAAGTCCGATAAGAAACAATGATAATTATATTTATACGCTTTAAAGGACAAACACAAGGATACAACCGAATATCTGAAAAGCGCGTTTGGCATTTCATTTTCGATTGACACGACATTCGGATAAAACGTATTTTATGTAATGATAATATTTATTTGAAACAAAACATCGATAGTGATTATCGACCTTACGCATTGCACGGCACATCACTAGAGCGACCCCACTCACTGCGTTCCGTCGGTCCCCTCACTTCGCGTCAGTCAGTGTAACTCGTGCCGCGTCACAAAACGTTTCGCTTCCAGTGCCACAATGAGAATCGCAGCGCTTTCTGCGCTGTTCGCGATCGGGTTAGCCACCGAGCTTACTCCGACGGACTTAGTTCGACAGAAGTTTTACGATCTAGAAGAGGAGCTATGGAGGAACGTGACGGACCCTATGTGGAGGGACTCCGGCCTTGGTGGTGATGTCGAACTGACAAAGGCGTTCTACGCGCTGAACGAGCAGATTGAGTTAATTCCAAGGCCTAAGAGACTGACGCTGAACTCGTGGTTATGGGGCAAAGTGTCGGAAAAGCTGCAGGTGGTGGACGGATTCTACAAGAACTTCATGGAGTTTGTGAAGCACCAGGCATCGCCTGGTACAGTGCCAGCGCCGGTCAGAGAGTGGCTGGACATGGCAGAATCTGTCCTGATGGACCCCAAGACATCTGTGGCCCAAGCTGTGAGGAAGATTCACGGTTTCTTGGAGCACGGAGATATTTTCCGCTCAGCCCTCCAGGTAAAGTTAGTCATAATAGCCGAGTTTGGGGTAGAACGACAACAACAATGGAAAGTTGAGTAACTGGAGATGTTTGGCAACATGTCAGTGACCTGATGTTTAACTTAAAACAATCGGAATGTTTACAATTTCCCTATAATAGCGTGATTATTTTTGGAGAACGTAGCATTTAGGTGTCTTGTTTGTATAACGTGTATTGAGTAATCGTATTTTGTTCGCGTTCTTCGAAGCAATGCCCTCATTACTCAGGTGACGGCTTACTGCGACTACAGCAAACATTTTGGATATCAAAAAGCAGGTTATTTTAATATGGCGCGTGTTCGTTTTACCTAGAAATATAAAACGTTTTAGAAATTCTGCTATTATACTTTTAGTACTAAACATGTAGGTAATCAAAAGGTCGGAATGTTGATATTGTATTATGTAAATAGCACAAATGAAAACCTAGATTGTATATTTTCACATTTTCTCCATTTTAATATTCGTTAAGGCACTCGGGAATGCCAACGATTCTCGTAATGTTATAAGGACAAAACGTGAAAGTTAAAACGGTATAATTATAATATTTATAGCCGTTTCTAAGTAGGCGAGGTTTCATTGTTCAGACTGAGATTATCACATTTGTAAATAAACGATACAGTAGTAGATTATAGTTTACTAATAGATAGCAAATACGTCGTAAGCCGAGAAAACTAGACAACTACCAATAATTCGTTTTAAAAAAAACAATAATTGCTTAAAAGGGTTATGGGCGTTAAGGATAAAAAAAAACAAAAAAAGTAATTTTGTTTTTTATAAGTACCTATCTAAAAACGTAAATGCTCATAATAACCATTTATGCATTCAATAAATGTATCAATAGATGTCTTGGTGGGGGTAGTAGGTAGGTTACTTTACAATTAGCAAAAAAAAAACATCATAATTGCAAAGCACCGGATATCTTGATGAGGAAAAGAATACATTCTGTTAATTGTCCCGTATTAGTCGAGTAATTAGATGTTAAATATGCATTGTATATGCTAAGGTGTCGTATGACTTGTCAACATTAGAGTCTACCACTACACAGCTTATGTCCTGTACTTTATGGTTATTAAAATATAATATGTATAATCTATGCAGTACCCGCTTGTGAGAGTGAAAAATGTAGGTCGAGATTGCGGCAAGAAAAATTACAACCTCGCGAATTATTTACACTGATTCATCTGTATTACGAAATATCTGACTTTTTATTAAAAAAGAACCGTTTTGTGTAACGTTAACATCACTTAAAGTTCATTGCGAGTTAGATAATAAATACGACGTTGTTTATTTCAGTTTAATTATAACGACAGTAGCCAATTACATTAATTAATTATGATTAGTTTTATGAGGGCAATGCGTGACCACCACGCTTCAAGCATTTTTTACCCGACTGCAGCAGAAGGACGGTTATGGTTTGAGAATTTATTTTAGAGCAAAAACTCTTATGCCTACACATACTATAATCAGCCTTTACCGTTCCCACTGCTGGGACACAGGCTTTCTCTCTTTTGAGAGGGAGTGGGTTGTAATCCACCACGCGAGCCCAGTGTGTGTTGGCAAATGTTACATTTCATCGAGTTTTTAGTTATAGGAGGCCTTTACCGTTTTGATTCTTATACGTAAATAACAAACGTAAAGACGTTTCTGCATGACATAATATATGTCGCTGACATTCTAATCGCTGAATAACATAACCTAATGGTAAATAACAGGAAAAACCAGTGTTATCAGCATAAATAACATTCCCGGTTTTACATACAATAAACATTACTAATCGTTATCAATCCAAAGTTGACTATTCCCACAGCTCAGGTATTTGATAAGCCTTATGCATAAAATATTCGTAAAGATGACTTCATACGTAATTTTGAGTAATAATAACATGACTGGCACTGAAAAGAATTTATTTACATCCATAGGCATTTAGTCTTTTATGTCAACAAGGAGATGTATTAATTGAGAAAAACTTAGGTCAAAATAAAATAAACAATAAACTCGTTAAATACAACATAGATGTAACGTTTACAATACTCCTTAGTCATGTCATTAGACGCATAATCATTTGATAATCACGAGTCAAAAGTCTAATAGCCGTTTTGTAAACTAATGACCGCGCTGTTGCTTTTATCTTCATTATTTTGGCCTAGTAAAGTATTTTTTTTTTTCTTTCATACTATCAGTCATTTTGTAATTGAAAGATCCCTAATGCCGCGAAGTTCGTAGCTAAATTCTGGGCAGACTTAATTTAGATTGCCATGGATACTCAAAGAAGACCCTATCTTTTCTTGTTAAAAAAAAAACCACAATTTTACCTATACCAAGTACAACAAAAAACTATCGTCTTCTATTTTCAGGAGGAGGATTCTGACGTGTGTGACCTTCAGATGTCCCCTCACCAGCTGATATACGACATGTACAACACCATAGCCTTGACTGAGATCAAGGGTTACGCTATGATGCAGTTCTCTTGGATGCTGCTCAGGATATACGGAAGAGGTGAGCTTAATATCACGCATGTATTCCCCTGATGGGTAGACAGACACATTTCACCAGTTTTGTTATAGATCCTATGTAATAGAGGACGAGTCTATAGACATTGAAATAGGTAAGGTTTATTTATGTGTTTAAGGTGTATAGGTAAGGTTTATATATAAAAAGACAAGATAAAAACACAGAATAGAAAAAATAGGTACAGAGGTGATGCTTATTTCATAAGTCTCTTCCAGCACACCCGAGACATGACAATAGATACAGGATACAGAGATGTAGACAGCGTGTGAAATAGGTAGTAAAGGAGACAAAAAAATAATACATGAAATCAAAAACAATTCATTTAAAAAACTAAACAAAAATTACGAGAATATACTAACATACATACATGCTTCTAAAATAAATATCACTAGAATGATAATAATTATATCATACTCAAAATAATAAATATATACACAACTATGATGAAGTGGACAGATAGTGGACGGGTTCTTTGTTTCCAAGTCAGGTGATGACCGTAAGTGATGTGATTCGTTATTCTAAAAAGTAAATAGACCGTGTGATTTATTTAACATAAATGTTAATTAAATTAGAACACTGATGAGGATTATCTATTAAAGTATGAGTATAAAAATATCAAAGCTGCGGAAGTAATTAAGTACAAGTAATTATATGAACCCTTATCATTGAAATAAAAGCATTATAGCCCCGCAGATGTTCACATCGGGCCACTGTGGGGGGATTAAAGTTATAATTAAATTATTATCTATAATCTGATTACTATTGTAAATTAATGTTACAGACAGCGAACAGTGAGAACAGTGGTGCAATGCATATTTTAAAATAGTTATGTAAAATGAATTGAAGCTTACAAAACCAACTTTATGATTTGTACGGTTTCGTGTTTGTTTTTCTAACACGTAAATAGAATCATATAACAATCCAATGAAATAGTCATATTACAACAATAAAAAAAATATAAAATAAATATTAGCTTGAGCTTAGCAATTTTCATAATATATTTATTGAAATGCTTTTAAAAAAATGTACCAAGATATTAAACCTGACAGAATGTATTATGTCCACAAGTACAAGAGCATCAAAATAATTATTGATTTAATTATGACGTTGTAAGTGTTGGGTAGGAAGAAAAATAGTCTATTTATAAAGTATTTCGTTGATCTCAAAATCAAAATCAGCACAAGTTTTTTTTTATTCATAAAAAGCTCATCAATGACAAAAAATCTCGTTTTAAAAGTATTCATATGATTCAGTTTGTCTTGTCATTGGAGGTGGCAAGCGCATGCGTCAATGCGAGTACATTTACATGTACGCTATCAATAAAATGATATGCAAAACATTTAATTAAATATGCTATCATTTCCATTCTGAATAACTGCAAATGCCTCATGTAGTTTACAAACGGTTAAGAACAAAAGAATTACAATGTTATAATTAAATTAAGTTGGGTTAGATACACCATCTATAACTCAAGAACAGTTGGACCGATTTTTTTGTATTGTTTTGTATTGTATTATGTATTGTTTTTTTTTTACTGACACTGGGTGACGCCAAATTAATGCCTAAATAAAAACGTACTGTTGAATTTTCAACGCTCGGCTAAGTGCCTAGAGTTTAAAATCCAACAATGCAATCATATTTAGGCGTTCATTTAGGTGATACCCAGAGTTACTGAAAACGGTCATTAATAAATCAAGAAACAAATGAATACGCTTACTTTTAATCGCGCTGCTCCGTTATTTTTAACAAGTTAAATTCATGTGAAACTTATTTCGGAATCGTTCGTTTAATAATATTGTTATGTGGAGCAAGGAAAACAAGAACAAAGAAGTAGGAAGTTAAAATAATTAATATTGATCAGTTGGTCTTCATTACCTCCAAGTATTTACCCGTGTGATATTTAAACAATTGATATATAAACAACAAGGTCACACGACAGTTAAATTTGTGACAAAACGGAGTATTTCATTAAACACAACGCATTCATTAAAGCGCTATGATTTTTTTGGTCAAAATTATACTTAAGGGTAGAATAACCTGCGTTTTTTTTTGACAGTTTTCTAATTTTTTTATATTAACACTGTCAGACGTCAATTTTAAACCCATTAAATATAATTTAATTTAATGGTTAAATTTTGTTATCTTTTCATTACGGACGATTTTAACATTGTGCGTCGTTCTCACATGCATAATTTTTTACATGAATGTAACCAATACTTTGTAACCATATTATTTTGATTTAAAAGAGTGTCCGGGGAGTTAAATTGTTTTGCCCGTTCTTCTCCATAGATACGCTTTGGAAAGGGTCACTAGCTTCATCTCTCTGAGTCTCTGACTGATCGAACCCTTGACAATTCAAAAGTGCCTTTAATTGATTTATTTGAAAATATGGTTCTAGTTTGACCATTCTAGTGAGCTTTTTATAACAATACATCTGTGTAGAGAACAATACACAGTAAAGAATCTACGTCATATTGCAACCACAATAAATAATATTGGTTGCAATTATTTTTATCTGAAACTAAGTATGTTGACCTAGTAAATTGTGGCTAATGGCACAACTATTAAGTAAATAACAACAATATAGGCAGTAGGCATATCCATTGTTTTCTTGGTCAATATAATTATTAGCTGTTTATTACAAATTATAATATGTAGCATTAATACCTTTAGCATTGTTATGAAATTGCCTACTTATGTATTATATGTATAAACTATTGTAAGATCAGCAGTATGCTAGATACACTATGGCAGGTCAATGAACAATTCAATGCACCGTACGTTAAACAATCTATTTTCACATAACTTGATGAACAATAGATTACGCTTGAAAAGCTATTGTGACTGAGAGCGAGCGCGAATTAAAACTATTAAATATAAAATATACAGAGCTGTTTTTGTTTTAACAGGCATTTTTTCATGTTAATATCTGATGGTTTTATGGTTTGTTTCAGGCAACTTCACACAGGAAGCGAGTCTAACGCGACAAAGGTACTCTGAGAGGACGGGACAGACAGCCACAGCTGCAAGAGCAGCTTTAGCATCGGCTAAGCGAGACCTGTACCGATGTGACCCACCTGTACATACCAGTGGTAAGCTTTCTTACTATTACTATGTATTAAGCGAAGGTGAACGACTTTGATAAACTTTGTCAATGTAGAAACTTGGTAACTTCACCAGTTTTGAGGATTTATTTTATTCCCAAAAATGACCAGACAAGCCGGATGGACTATACAAAAGAGATTGCTATTTTTACAAAATATTATATCGATGTTTATACCAATGTAAACCAGTCCCAGTCTAAATGATGTTCACAAAAAGACTCACTAACAATCGTTGACATAACAAAGCGCAAGAAAAACTGTGGGAATGTCTATCACAAGTCACTCAATAGCTATAAAATAATGTACGACAAAAGATAAAAAATACCAGTAAAAACAATAACATATCTGCGACACCTAAACGGATACTCCTAATTTATTCACACAAACAACCTTTACAGCCAAAACATTTCTCGAACTTTCCAATTACAGTCGATAATGTCCATTTTCCAGCGACGTACGCGGAAGTGACCCGCCTGCTGCAAGGCTACGTGGAGAACGAGGTAGACTTGAACAGCGACGGCACGTGCAAGGAAAACTGTGCCTTCTACACACTGACAGAGAACAAGGGCTGCTTCAAGGAGCAGTTCTGTGCCAAGCAGTCCACGTGCCAAGGCAGGATCATTGACTGCCAGTATGTCGATTCTGACATGTGGGTGTGTCCTTCGGTAAGGAAAATTTTAATCTTTTACCACTAAACCTTCTTATGTCTATTGAATTTGCTTTGTCATATTTTATGTCAGATTACATGATTTTTTGTTATTAATATGGTCAACCATTCTACCGCTAAAGATTTCACAGTTTTTCTAAGCAGACAGATGAAATAAACATTTCAGTAAATAAACAAAGCAGCTTCGGATGATACATTATAACGGTTTCACACGAATCTAATTGCTTTAATTGATGTGGAATTGTGGAGTCACATCTTTATTGTCCAGTCTGATTATACTGTTGTTATAATTAAAGCTAAGCATGCCAGATGACGAGACACATAACTAAGACAAAGAGGAAATAAATACTTCAGAGAATAGGTATTATTTTAAGTTTAAAAACAAACTGGGGCATGAACGACAAAAGAAAAATAACGAACAAATATTTCTTAGTTTTGTTATTAAAAACAGTACTGAACTAAAGCAGTAGCCGTGACCTCGTTAGTAACAAACAAATCACGATAATTCATCACGAGCAAATAAATATTGCGAAGATATCCGAGTAATTGTATACTTTGAACTTTACAGAGCTACAGCAGTTCCCGGCGGTATGAATGGATCGAGTACGAAAACGGACGCACACTGGGAAGGGTCGGCAGCTGCAGACTGGGAACAACCAAGGTTAGAGCAATTTGACTATACCAACATTGGCCCCAACATCTAATAACCCACAAATACCGTTGGCCCTCAATGTTTGTATATTTGCGACAAACGTATCGTTTGCAGAGCAATAGTTAAATATTACTTGGCTTATCTGCCAGACATGGAGAGTAGTTAATGAGGTCAGATGATTAAGGAAACAAATACGATAGCAAGACGATTAACGTGATTCTGTTTCATTTAGATAGATTTCTCGAACATCAATGCATAATGTACATATTTGCATGTAAGTCTTAGGGACATACACTGGGACACTGGCAGCTCTTGTCCATAGAAAACAACGATTTTGTATGGACAAAAGCTGAACAGAGCTAAATAAGTGTGGTTAGTACCTAAATCTACACTGTCAACCTTGATCTTGGTTTTTTTCAGTACGTCAACAACGTAATATCATCACTGTTTTTTTCTTTAAGTGAAACCTAACCAGTTGTAAAATAGGTATAGTATTTTACACGAAGCGACCGCTACCCGACCTCGAGAAAATACCGCACGTAATCAATATAACTCCTGATAATATCAAGCCTAGTGTTCCAAGTCAGTGGCTATGTCCAGGTGGACTCGTGGTGGCGCTGGTTGTTCTGGCACTGCTCCTACTGCATGTGCCTCTGCGATGACAAGACCCGCTCCGACCGCTTCTTCAGTCTCCGGGAGGCAGTATCAGACATCAACAACAACAAGTTAGTCCCTTAAATGTTCGGTTCACCCGCACACTTTTAGGGACATTCCAAACTTGCCCCAATTTAAGAAATCCGAACTAAAACTAAGATTATAATGAAAGTTTTTCCTTCTAAGGTCGACTCCTGGTGGAGATGGACACTTACTCACTGCTCGTATTGCTTTTGTCTGTGCGAGGACGATGTCAGCATGGCTGAACGTTTCTTCAGCTTACGAGAAGCATTGGCAGATATAGAAAACAACAAGTCAGTACTTGGAAAAATGGAGGAACTAACCTACGTGTCTATTCGACCTAATTGGCTTTCGTTGTACATACCGCTTTCAGGGATAGTAGAAAACTGTATCTATCAAGTAAATCTTCAGCGTAGCGATTCGGATCTAATGCCATCTTCTGTCATCCGTATTGTGTTAACAGCATGGGTTGGGTGTGCGGGTGATCTTATTCTTTGTTATTTTTAGTTCGATACTAACATTAGCTCAATTTTCCAGGGTAGTAACAGGAATGCGACTAGTGAAACACGGTAAAGTGTTCCACATTCAGATATACCAGGGTAAGCTGGTGGAGCGAGGGTTCGTGGAGTCTTCGGAGGAGGTGCTGGCACAGGCCTTTGATCCGGGGCAAGTAGGAGTCATGGAGGGCACTGACTACCATACGCTGACGTACGAGAGGCGAGCCATCGACTTGGACGAGTTGGATTCGCCTTCGGGACATGTTTTGACTGGAGCCAGGTGAGAAAACTCAATAAAAAAAACAACCAAAAATTCTAAATCCTCTTTCGGTTAATAAGTTTAACACTAACAAAATGTTCTTTCACAGGTTGCAACTGATCGGTGCCCATCTACACTTCGAGATTCGCGCTACACCATTCAACTACACGACAGGAAAACTTTCACCAGAAAAAAGTCAATGGATTAGCAACGACAACACAGAAGGATCACACGCACCTAGGTAAATACAGCTTCTTTCCTACGTGATTGGGTAAAAGGAATTCTGTCTGTAAAAAAAACAATTCCGGCAAGTGGGACATAGACGAAGTCGGCAAAAACCAACTTGACGACTTCACAGGAATCCTCTTCTAACACAATTTAGTCTTTCAACGAGATAAATTTTAGTCAGAATCCGAGTCTGAAGCCTTTTTAGGGATTATTCTAAACCTAGTGTCTCCCCTTTCTTTCCAGATCACGTCTAGAGCTACACAAGCCGGACATTCCAACGCGCGCGAACACTCCGCTGCGCATAGACTCCCAGCACGACCAGTTTATGGAGTTCACGCACTCGGACTTCGACGCCGACGCAGCTCAAAGCACGGTGCCGTTTATTGATATACAGCCCGTCGTGCCTTCCAAAGGTATGCACGCAGTTTTTTACTATTTATTGTTTTTGAGAGATAGTTCTTTGCCGATGATAGATTATAAATAATACACACTAGATCTAGAAAATTGCGACATTTTTTAGGTAAGTTTTACTGTAGGTGGTTTAGCTACCGTCATGAGCAATGCTCGTGCCTTCTCCGCATTAGAAGAGGCCTTTGCTCCATTGGGACAATAAATGGCTATAAACTAAAAGAACTAATTTTTGCTTGCAGCCCTAAACACCAAAGGAGCGACTTTGCTCAGCGGAGCAGGATTGTACCACAGAGGAGCTAAGGGCTCCGGAGGCTTCATCGCTGTCAAGGTCATCACTTACGACTACTCCAAACACGTGAAGGCAGAACCACCGCCATCAGAGTTCGTCGACGAGGCGGATACAACCGAATTCGTACCCATCGTCAATTAGAATAAAGTTCAATTTCATATACTCATTTTATTTTGTAATGTAGCGTAATAGTGATTTTTGATAATACGTATTTTTTAAGTCTTGTACTGAGTTTTATTTCGGGATATAATGTGGCGTACAATGGTGTTGGTAGGGTATGTACAAAAGGGATGTTCATATCAAACAAGATAACATTACATTATTGTGTTGCGTTGTGTGTTTACATGAACATTTACAAATATGTGGCAGATGAGTACAAACATGAAATATTATACATGTTTTATGTAAACATTGGAGTGAATGGACCACACCGATCTTTCAGATTCATTGTTCGAAACCTACTTGACTGGTCTCTTTCTTATGCCTGGCTGTTTTGGCATTACAAATTGACGAATGGAAGTTGTCATAATGGCGGTATTTGTACTCATTCAATCGGACAATGTGAAGTAATTTTGATTCATAAAAAAAAAAAACGAAACGTTTAGGAAAGAAAAACAATATCAATGTATATTTGATTAAATCGTAATTTATTTTAAAATGTGATCTTGTTTCATGTATCATCCCTGTAGGAAATAGATGACTCTAACTTTCTAGTCTACATACAGCTCCAAATATGAACAATAAAGATTAATATGGTACAGGTTCGTTTTTGTTATTACTTCCCACATTCTGAAAGGAAATTGTGGCCAGTCAGCGGTTTTGCCTTGTCTCATTTTTTTTTATCGGTGTTCTAAACATTATGCTGGTATCTCTTGGCGATTTTTTCGAAATATTCGAGTTACTTGAGTAGAACAAAATATACCCTATTTTATTGAAATAAATTAAATTTTAACCGAATTCTAAAAAGGAGGAGGTTCTCAATTTGGATGATTCTGATCTTTGCGCTAATCCGCTAAGTCCTGTGCCATTCTATACGCATCTACGTAAAACCGTTAGCGACGGTAAAAGGAATAACTAAGTAAAAAGCAAGCTCACTTTCTAAGTTACTTCACAGTTAAATGGTCTCATTTAATTCAGAAATTCACACTCTTCTACAATCCTTTTGGTCTCAAAAGGATTGTAGAAGAGTGTGAATTTGAATCTGCCTTGTAAAACGTGCAGTACTTAGCTAACAAATACCGGGATTACTTTGAGAAGTACGCTTTATTTTTAATTAGAATTGGCATCATTCACATCTTAGTTGCATTTATTATTTAGAATACTATTTATTTAATAAAATATGACAAATATTATTTTATCCTTGCTTGTGTGTAATAATAAAAATAATAATGTTAAAAGGTGTGAATATAAAACAATAAGGGCTGATTGTTCAATCGACAGATAATTCTTATTTGTGAAATAGTTGCCATCTGACAGTTTCTGTATGGAAGAACTGTCAAAAATTCAAAATTATTCCTCCGATAAAATTATCTAGCGTTGGAAAAATCAGCCCTTAGAAGAATATAAGAAATGTTCTAATAATAAACTTACCTTTCGATGTTAGAGAGCTTAGAATATCCAGCTTTCCTAAAAGTTGTCGTCACCCGCTTGTATTCCGCCAGACAGTAATTTTAAAGGAATAGCGTCACCGGTATCAAAGGACTGGTTTGACGGAGACCTCGGCAAGTGTATTATTATAGGAAGTGTACATAACGTCACGCTTCTCAGCGAGGATACACAAACATGCATAACAAATATATGTTACCTAAATTTAACAATAGCCCGTCAAATTTTAAGAAATTATATCGAGAATAAGAAAGAGCTAAGTCAGATTTCAGGGTACCATTACTATGTCTTTAGCTGTATTATTATTTCCTAGTGAAAAAACATCAACTTTGCCCGACCCGGGGATCAAACTCGGGTCCACACGTTCAGCAATCATGCTTGGGACTACTAGACAAACTATAGCCCGTTCCAAATGTATTTGAAGAAAGTATAAACAAACACGAATTAGTAACACATTCATCTGTGTTTAGAAGGTTACAACTTAATATCTCACCACTATTTCCAGTAATAATTGTTCGAATCACATTATTAAATTGTAATTAAAAAATCGACTATTGAGGTTATAAAATTAACCTGAATAGTTAAATGAAAACATCTATAAGTTGATTTCAAATTTGAATTACAGGTTTAAGTATTCAAATAATCAAATGACAGCCCTGAATTTGTAAGTGGGACTGCAAATTGGCATCCACAGGTACGTCGTATGATCCGTTTGTTTACATTTCATCAAAGACTTTTGGAACATTTGATCAGAAGGCAGTAATCCGTACCGTCTGCCGTATGCACATACCTGCACTCGCAGCGGATGCACGGCCAGCAGCGCCAGCAGCTCGGGCGGCGGCAGCACGTCGGCCGCGCGCAGCCCCAGCGCGCGCACGCCGGCGCACAGGAAGGCGCCCAGGTAGCGGTGCAGCGGGAAGTGGAACGACGCGTGCATCACCTCCGCCTGGGGGCATGGCGGTAGCTACTGATACACTCAACTCGTTGCAGGAAGCATAGATATCTCAATTGCGAGATATTATCGAGAATTAGGCAGTCCTCTCCTTTATTTTGACGACTTCTGGTTGATACCCAGATTCTGAGCAGAACATAAACCTAATACCTGACGGCTTTCCTTTAACCACCGAACTGTGGAGTGCGAAATTCACTCTCGATTTCACCACTTCCCTTCCACATCAAAGGAACAAGCTTCGATCACGACCAACATGGGGCTCGCTATCATGTACTCACCCTCTCCATGTGCGGCGTAGTGAAGTGTACCGCGTCGAGCCACTCCTGCAGGTAGGTGAGCGCGGCCGCGATGATCCGTCGCGCGAGCGGCGCGTGCGACGCGTCCGTCAGGTGCGACAGTACCGACCACATGGGATACGCAGCCGCTTCTAACTCACAGGAAAACGCTGCGTAGTAGGAAGACGGCTCGAATTCTATATGGCCGCCGACCTCACGGATGTTTACGTTCATGCCTGAAAAAATAATTTTGTTGAGTATTAGGCATTATTCTCAAAGGTTCCAAGCGTGCGTAGTTGCGACTTAAGTGGTCGAGAAGTACTTGAAAAGGTTTGTTTTTTAAACCCGAGCCCGAAATGTTAGATATTTTTAATCTGTTTTGATGTACACAAAAAGCGTAATGGAATAAAATAACAAAAAAACCAACCAACCTTGCAACATAGACAGAAACTCGAACCACATGTCCACAAGCGCATCATCTTGTAGAAACAGCAACGCAACACTCTTATGTGACAACACATTATTGAAGTCTGACACCAACGGCCAATAGCAATGCTCCTTCATCACGCGCCGTGTACAATCAATGACGTAATGAAAATTCTGTTCCGGATCATGTAGTGTGTTTTGTACGAGTATCTTCCCCATCATCAGACGTAGAGATAACACCATTACGTGTAGGAGGTGGAGTTGCTGTACACAGCGTAATGCTAGGGCCTCGTTAGAGAATAGTTGTACAGACATGTGGACGACTCGGTTGGATAGTGTGTCGGGGTCGGCGGCGTCTTCTAGCACGAGGGGAATGCGAGCGTAGTGCATCACGAATGTACGGGTTAGGTGTTCCTGTAACAAGTATGACGTGCTTTAGGTTAATATTTAGCTGAGGTGACCCTTTTTGGTAGTATTTTTATGATCTTTTTACACTAGTCTGATTAGCAAATCTGCTGTTAAATCTTATGTCGGAATGTCAACCACTTATCGTTTGCTAGAACTGATGGTTGACGTACATTTTAATACAACACAGGTTATCATGATCTCTGTAATGTAGGTAGATGAATACTTAGATATATTTAACATGATTGTAAGTCAGGTAGGTCAGGCGCCGGCCGCCGCCGGCAGTCCGCAATATACGAGCTAAGAGACTATACGCCTTTCGTTTACTCCACCGAACAAACATCACAATCTCTAAAACAGTAGGTATACTGAATGTGTGATCCCTGACAGTATTCAAACAGCGAGAAAACCACGGGGACTTAAATTTCATGAAAGATCTAGAGGTTTTTTCAGGAGTTTTAAAGATTTTACTTAAGAAAGTGTTTGGTTACCTTATAGTCCTGGTCTGGCAGCATATTGAGCAGGAAGCAGACCACGTTCTGCGGGAACTCGTACTTGAACGTCCAAAATATGAACTCGTCCAGTAAAGTGTTGTGTTGCAGACGAGGCGCCAGGGCGGGCAGGTGGCGGTACCTGGAGCAAAAATTGCTTATTTACTTTTCATAAACAGGAGGCCTGTCCATTACACAGCTGATGATGGTATGTTGGCAGCAGTAGTGAGTACCAACTTAATCCCCATTGCATTATGTCCCAGGTGTGAACCTAATTCTAGAGGGGCACGTGGCTAAATAATAACAGCCGCACAGGTCGATCGGTCAGGTTAAGCTACGCTTGCCGCGGTTGGTCTGTGGATGGGTGACCATCTTTACATACCGAGACCCCTCCGTGCCTCGGAAAGCACGTTAAGCCGTTGGATCCGGCTGTCATTCGTGGATCTTTGACAGTCGTTAGGGGTAGTCAGAAGCCCGAAAGTCTGACAACCAGTCTTACCAAGGGGTATCGTATTACCCAGTAACTGGGTTGTGGAGGTCAGATAGGCAGTCTCTCCATGTAAAATACTGGTATTCAGCTGCATCCGGTTAGACTGGAAGCCGACCCCAACATACTTGGGAAAAGGCTAGGCAGATGATGATGCGTGATCCTAATTCTATATCGAGCTTAGCCGAATCAGCATCTCATGTCGTGCAACCCAAATTGTAGCCAGTGATACATTGGAATCCTTCTCAGATCTCCGAACTCCGATATTGAGTCGTGGAGCGAATGACGGCAAGATGTCAGTGACTACTCGGATAGGCAAATACATATTTAAATCGTTAGATTCGCCCAACTACGACAAATAATCTGAAATGGCGATTCTGTTTCATTGACAATGACATTTGTATAGTATAATCTCACTCACTCGTACTGGAAATCGTACCTATCGGTCGAGCGAATCTAATGATTTTAATCTTTTGGGGACGGCATTTCCGAAATATTAAAGTTTCTTACTCGTCAGGCGGTTCGGGCGCCGGGAACATCTCGAGCGCTTTCTCGTACATCTTGTTGGACTCGGCCATGTAGCAGCCGTACTCTGTCTCCGGGAACGGAGGCTCCACCAGGTTGCGATACATCTGGAGCAAGGAAATACAAGGTTCAGTTACAAATTGTTATTACTTTACGGATTACTAGCTGCGCCCCGCGGTTTCACCAGCATAAGATTCGATTCCGTGGGAATATCGGGATAAAAAATATCCTATATGTTAATCCTGGTTATAAACCATCTGTGTGCCAGATTTCATCCAGATCCGCTCAGTAGTTTTTGCGTAAAAGAGTAACAAACATCCATCCATACAAACTATCACGTTTATAATATTAGTAGGATGACTAGTTTGTTTAATAAGTTGGCAACACCATACAGAAGTGTCAGGGGAGTCCGTACTTTCCCTGTGTAACCTATGTGTAAGAAAATAGTTTCTCAAGAAATACATTTTCTTGTCTAAATCGCTAGCTTATCATTTAGATATCCACCAGTAATAATAATAAGGGTGAATAAATCGCGATTCTTCCTTCTTGTAATGGATTAATGTTATTTTATAATTTGTAATTCCATTGACAACAGCAAATAAATTTGGTTCCGATATATTTTTGTGCGTACTATATCCTCGACCACGGGTAGCCCTAGTCCGTGTGCTTCAAAAATGCGGTAAGTAGATGCAGTACTACATAATATATCAAAATAATCTATTCAAAAAAATTAGTTTGGCAGTCTTGTTTTAGATTTTAGATTTACCCCACCCATCGATAGATACCCACTGAAACCAAGCTTGCCACCGCGGTTATGAGCAGCCTGTATTTCAAAATTCGACTTGAGGCCATTACTACAATACTTTGCCAACTTTCTAGGTCTCCAGATAGTGTGGCTCAAGCCAATTATTCTGCTCAAGAAGTTAAGAACTCTTGTGGACTGGGTCTGATATACAGACGCCAGCACATCAAGCTACTACAATCTGCCAAATTTCTGTAATAGATTTTCAACTTTATCGCGAAAGCATTAAGGCTCAAGATTGATTTTTTACCATAAAGTCCTAAGCAGTCTCTATTAGATTTTTGTATTTCTTATGTGGGAACCGGGCCTGGCGAACCTTAATACAGGTTACCATGTAACCTAGCTAGGACGCCAGATTCAATTCTGTTGTAAATCTCTTTTGTTTTTTTTTTGTCCCAAAATTGTATCATTTTTATCTTTATTGTAACAGACTGTATGTTCCTCACTTTTTGAAATAAATATTATTATTATGATTGGGATAATTTGACAGTTTCGGGTATCTTGACCTGCTGGCGTCTGCACAATACAGTTTATGTTGATCAACCACTCCTTTTCACAAAAAGGAGGCCTGTTCCTGTGTCCCAGCTGTCAGGACATCATAAGCTGGTTGTGGACTACCTCACCTGTGGGTTGATGAGAGCCTTGGTCATGGCGGAGCGCATTAGGTCGCCCATGTTGTTGAATTCCATCAGCATCTTGACGTAGCCCTCGCACTCCTGGACAGTAATACGATAGCTGTCTGATGTTGTCTGTGTGCCGCAACTGGGAATAAAGAAAATGTTAGGTTAAAAAACTGCTTTCTTCTAAATATCTAGGATGGATTGCGTTACGATCCCCGTATGCCATGCCGCTTGGCATTTGTTTTAAAACTCACGAGGCTGGTAGGGAATAGCGATTGATTTCGTTCATTTTAACGTTTATAGCAACAAAAACTTTCCTGTTTTCGATGATACTATGTCTCTATTTATCCCAACTTCAGACAAGCCCGACCCCGACTTAAGACCTAAAAGAGGCCCTCATAACTTCCGATCCGTATATCTTTTATTATAACAACACATCCTATGAAGCCTTTTTTTTTTTTTTTGAGGATGAGAAATCATCAAATGACCCCTCCCGCTCTGGGTGGAGCAGAAGGGAGTGTCAGACTTTTACTGACTAAAACCCACCCGTGTTCCTTCCTTAGCCCTTTATGTTCCAGGGCAGCGGTAAACCCTTTCGGATGGTCCCGCTACCCTGGCAGGCTTCGGCCCTATGGGGCCCCGTCTCTTTTGCTGACATCTCTTTGAGGCGCGCGTGGAACACGTACACGCCGTCCGGCACGGGCCTAGTCCTGATCGGACGGAGAGCTACCCATTACTCTCCGCCCGCAGGCTGGTGGAGGAGGTGGTGAGCGCTCTGTTCCCCTCACGGGGGGAGTATACTCCCCCGCCTATGGCTCCGCCACTTGCGGTGCCCGAAGCGGACCACGCGGACGACGACGACGACACCCCTGAAGTGACTGGGGTAGATCTGAGAGCGGCGGTAGGCAGGCTGAAGGCCAAAAACACCGCCCCAGGACCCGACGGCTTGCCGGGTAAAGCCTGGGTCCTGGCCTCGAGGGCTCTCGGGCCTCGACTGGAGGCGCTCTTAAGCGCATGCATGGAGAGAGGCCAGTTTCCACTCCGTTGGAAGACGGGGAAGCTGGTCCTCATTCAGAAGCCGGGGCGCCCTGCGGACTCTCCGTCCGCATACCGGCCCATAGTGCTGCTCGACGAGGTTGGCAAGCTCTTTGAGAGGGTAATTGCGGGCCGCCTCGTCGGGCACCTTGTAGGAACTGGGCCGGATCTTGCGGATTGCCAGTTTGGCTTCCGCAAGGGGCGCTCTACGGTGGACGCCATCATGCGCGTGAGAGCCCTCACGACGGGGGACGCGGTGTCCCGGGGTGGGGTGGTCGTGGCGGTGTCACTCGACATCGCCAACGCGTTCAACACCCTGCCCTGGAGCTGCATTGGGGAGGCACTCCGGCATCACCGGGTGCCGACCTACCTCCGTCGAGTAGTCGGGGCGTATCTGACGGACAGAGCCGTCATCTACCCCGGTCGCGACGGGAACTGGAACCGGCGAGAGATGTCGTGCGGTGTCCCACAGGGATCGGTTCTGGGGCCGCTCCTGTGGGACATCGGTTACGACTGGGTGCTGCGGGCCGACCTCCCTGAAGGCGTCAGCGTAGTTTGCTACGCTGACGACACGCTGGTCCTGGCGCAGGGGAGGTCGCATCAGGCGGCGGCCGACGCGATGACACGCGGGGTTGCGATAGTCGTGGAAAGGATCCGGCGGTTGGGTCTCGAGGTGGCATTGCACAAGTCCGAGGCCATGTCCTTTCATGGGCCTCGGTACGGGCCACCTCCGGGATCCCAACTAGTGGTAGGAGGGGTTCACATCGGCGTCGAGACCACGATGAGGTACCTGGGTCTCGTCCTCGACAGCCGATGGAACTTCGTCGAGCATTTCCGACGTTTGGCCCCCAAACTGGAACGGGCCGGGGCCGCCCTAAAGCGGCTCTTGCCCAACCTGAGGGGGCCAAACGCCTCCTGCCGGAGGCTTTACGCGGGGGTCGTGCGGTCCATGGCCCTATATGGGGCCCCGGTATGGGCGCGTTCACTGCGGCTTCGAGCCGCACACTACCTGAACGCGCCCCAAAAGGTGGTAGCCGTAAGGCTGATCCGGGGCTACCGCACGATCTCAGGCGAGGCAGCAAGCCTCCTTGCCGGACTGCCACCATGGGATCTGGAGGCGATAGTCCTCGCGCGCCTATACGATTGGCGCGCGGAGGCACTACGCCGGGGGGAAACTCCGCATCCGCGGCAAACCGCGGCGGAGCGGACGAACCTCCGGCGCGATCTCATGGTGGCATGGAAGGAGCGACTATCGCAACCCAGCGCAGGGCACGCCACGATAGCGGCGGTAAGACCCCTCTTTGAGGAGTGGCTAGAGAGACGTCACGGCGTTCTCACCTACCGCCTGACGCAGGTCCTCTCCGGACACGGATCCTATGAAGCCTTAGCTGACAAACAAGCAACTTTCTGGCAAGTCGAGAGGACTGTAGAACGCTCGAGTATCATAAAGCCCCGCGCGCCTATTGGAAAAAGTCGTTAGGATTGGCTGAGTATCTATTGTCAGCTGGTATGTGAAGTATGGGAGTTAGGACAGTCGCCTGGAAATAGAGTTCATGTGCTCGACATGTGAAGGTCGCGGGAATTTGTTGAATGTAAGCTCGGACGGAACCCATCGTTAAAATATGTGTGGAAGCCGAATATAGAGCAGTCAAGGCTTTTGTGGTTTAGAGACACGTATAATGATAATAAATTAAACAGAATGTCCTCGACGGCAGCTATCGTGATCTATCACCTTCCAAATTATCTATCGATCCGCCACCACTGCTTATTAACGCGGTAGGTACAAATTACTCATCAGACATATTTCGATTTATGATAATATGCGACATTGGCTTCTAGACCACTTGTATTCCCTGTCCATTTAGGTTAACCGTTTTTTAGGGTTCCGTAGCCAAATGGCAAAAACGGAACCCTTATGGATTCGTCATGTCTGTCTGTCCGTCCGTATGTCACAGCCACTTTTTTCCGAAACTATAAGAACTATACTGTTGAAACTTGGTAAGTAGATGTATTCTGTGAAACGCATTAAGATTTTCACACAAAAATAGAAAAAAAACCAATAAATTTTGGGGGTTCCCCATACTAGAACTGAAACTCAAATTTTTTTTTTCATCAAACCCTACGTGTGTGTTATCTATGGATAGATCTTTAAAAATGATATTGAGGTTTCTAATATAATTTTTTTCTAAACTGAATAGTTTGCGCGAGAGACACTTCCTGGCAAAATGTGTGCCCCTGTAACTTCTAAAATAAGAGAATGATAAAACTAAAAAAATATATATTATGATGTACATTACCATGTAAACTTCCACCGATTTTTTACAGCTGTCTTAGAACGTAAATAACTATTCCATATTACGTAAAAGTTAATGCGTAATAAAATAAATATTTAAACTGCCATAACTTATTGAATTATCTTATTTATGGCTTCGCTTCTTACAGACATTATAATACCGTACGTGTATCAATCAATGTATTTTATGTTGCTGCAATCACTAGTTCCATCTGTCAAAAAACGGTTTACCTACTGGACAGGGTATAAAGGATTTAAAAGGAATTTTGTGTTTTTTGCCGACGAGAAACCCCATCGGGCGTGAGCACGGCTTGATCAATAAATTGAGAATTTCTTTACCGCTTACTAATCCCTCTACAAAGACAGTGGCCCATTTTCTTTTCAAGACCATGCTTTACGACTAATGGCCTAATGTTCACTATGCCCAGCCATGTACGAGTAATTGACTCGACCTATTAACCTGACCTATTTAACGTCATAAATCCAGTTCTAGGTTACATCTGAATGCGCTGAACGTAACGAACGTAAACTAAAAATACTTGACACGGTTGCCGTGAGAAACCTTAGGAGCACACGTGTGGCTTCGCAAATCACTAGGACGGTTAAATTCGTGTCAGTTGAGCGGATAATAGGAATTGCTCCCATTGGATTATTCAAACTACGAAACCAGTTTATGGTTTCTAGTAGTTTCCAAAAGTTTTTACTAGCTAGGGAATGAAATCTTGTAAACGAGAACGAGATCTCGAATGGCCAATCTCGACACCAGACTTAACACGCGAGAACTCGATTTTCCAATCTCGACTCGAAATTGCATTCTCTAGTTACAATCAACTACAGTGCACCACGCATCTAAACTGTAGGGCTCTGGCCAATAGCTGGTGGAATAGCCATTCAAATCACCAGTAAGAAGCTGAGACTATGTGACGAACAGTTCAACTCTGGTACCTCTTTCAAAATGGTGTCATGATTTCGGCTCGAAATGTAAGGGCACCGGACACTAACCAGTGTTCTGCAGACCTAGAATCCCATGATGAACGATAAATGGACAGAAGGAAGCTAATCATTTACTTACTACTACGCTTTGCTCTTTTTTTTGGGATGGGAAATCATCCATGACCCCCCGCTCTGGGTGGAGCGGAAGGGAGTGTCAAACTCTTACTGACTAAAACCCACCCGTGTTCCTTCCTTAGCCCTTTATGTTCCAGGGCAGCGGTAACCCTTTCGGACGATCCCGCTACCCCTCGCTTTGTTCTGCAGTGACTTCCTATGTTAATCTAACAGACCAGCGGGATAACACACATACAATGGAAATCGATGGTAACGCCTTTCCTTTTGACAGCTCAGCTGCGTTATAAATGTTGTTGAGCAGAAGAATTTTTCAAACCGATAAAGTTTGGGATTCTTTAGAATTGGGAACAATGGTTTAGGATTCTCCTTCAAATCAGAATCAGAAATATTTATTTGCCAACAATGTAGGTACAGTTTTGAGATGGTACAGAATACATTGTTTCCGCTACATTCTACCTTACGGCGTGTGTTACGCAATCAGGGTGCGGCTGCAGTAGCCTGTAATATGCTGCTGCAATGTTTACCTATTCTCTCTGAAGTGTTGCAGCAGACGCAGTATGAGGCGCGGCATCATAGCCTCCGCGACGCACATGAGAGCCGCGGGCACGTCTCCCGGGCGGGGGCATTTGTTGCCGTGGTTACTGCAAAATCTGTAACGAGAAATGATCTGGATAAGTATACAAAAGTGACTAAGTGTGATAGACACTTTTTTTCCAGCAATGGACTGCGATAACTTGAGTCGTTTATATTCACTAATTTCATCTAATTAATTCCACATTGTCAAGAAGAGGCTTAAAGCTATGTACACAAATGTGAACCCCGTAAGGGCACAGCAAAAGGACAAAAAAAAACAAATTAAAACGACTACTAATATTTAAAAATCATCATTAAGTATAGTAATCTAGAACAATACAAAATCAACATTAAATCGTTCAACAGACCACCCGTGATTATAGTCGTAAATAAACCATTTTATTTGTTTAAAACGGTTTAGTTACGACTATACCATGATAGACATCCTAGATACTCATTTATTATGTTCCATGTAATACGAGGCAAGCCTGACACCATTGACCGAACACAATTCGGGTCTGCTACTGAGAAATTCTTGCTGCAAAAACACAATAACTCTGTGACGACCTGTGTATCGAACCCAGGATCCGATGCTCAAATAGTCCGGTTTAATTTTATATGAACGTGTCAATCGTTTTTTACCAGTCAGATGATAGGTAACTTTCCTACTTATGAATAGGTAACATGATACTGCAATGCGGAACTGCGGATGGGACATTAACACCCGACCACAGAGCACTTAGTTCATCCGGTCGTAAATATTTTATTACATAAATTTTGTTTCATTTTCCATTCATAATTCATGACAAAGTTGCATACTTGCATATACAAGCAGATAAACAAGATTAAATTATTACACATGGAAAACAAATCATAAAAATTCAAGTCCATTGTTTCAAAATCACAGTTTTTAAACCCACATAAATACATCAAGCTAACATCTGCTGTATATCCGTAGTATATCATTCCATTACAGGCGTAAGCATTAGATCGAGATGTGTGACGTAACACAGAAATGACGTCATCACGTCTCCCCAAGGTCATTGCGAAGGTCCAGGTGCAAGTTCAAACGGACGTCTGAGTTACGGAAAGGTCACGAAGTTCTGCCATCTCTTTCTATCTTCGAGGAAGTCCTATAATGCTTTGTTTGAGAGTAAAGGATGGCCGTTTTTTCAGTGTGTCCGCTGGCCTCTATTGTAGTTTTGTTAGCAGTCTGGATGTATTCATTTGTTTTGTTTGTTCTCTCTGGAAGGGTGTTCTGGTTTGGGTATTGTGCCGTATAACAATGTAAAATAAGGAAGAGCAGTAGGTATTTTAAAGCATTGACTTGAAGTTACAGTGAAAGATCATCTTACAGCTTAATTTTCTCAATGTTTTATTAGCCTCTTGATCAATCTACAATTCAAAGTCAGTAGTGTTTCATAACAAAAAATGCAACGTTATTCTTATAACATTTAAAGATATTGCTGTTTCTGTGTCCTACAGCCGTTTATTCACTATTTTAAATGTCACTCAGTCAGAAATTGTGATAAATTACTTTCCATTGTCCCACAGACGGAAACCTATTTCTCTGATAAGATCTATGTCAATATTAATGGCAACAATATAACTGATAAGCATAGCACGTCTGTATTTGAAGTGGCAACTGGCAATCAACTTCGTTATCAGCTGATGTAAATCATGGCTTATCAACAAAATGTAATAAATAATTCCGATATAGCTGTTAAGTAGTTTGTTTATAGTTTCATCTTGTTAGTTTGTTGTTTTAATTTAAGTGTTGTTGACAGTTCCTCTCAGTTTAAATAAACTAAAGCAACTTGTGGGTGTTACTGTTGTGTGGAAACCAAGTTACTACTAAATTACAAAGTGTTGTCAACACTTTGTAATTTATTTATAAACTAACAATAGCTGAAGAGCGATAACGATGACGATGCGTATTATTAATAATTTTTATTTTATTTTATGATGCTAATTTAATTTTATAATTTTAATTTTATTATTTAATAATGATTCTTATATTATATACTTATATTTATTGTGATTATAATTTTTAGTTTGATTTATTCTTTTCGTCTAATTTGATTTGTGTTGATTTTATTTGAATTTTATCTGACTTTGTTGATTTTAATATGATTGTGTTCTATTAAAGGGTGTCATTTACCTGAAATAAATGAATTTATTATTTATTATTACAACCAAGCTGAAGAGATTGTTTGTTTTTTTGAACGCGCTAATCTGTGGAACTACCTGTCGGATTTTTTTTGGATTTGATAACCCAATTCTTGAGGAAGGCGCTACTGAACATCACGCTAGGACCATCAGGAGCCGAGCACAAACATAAAGAGTCAGAAAGCACGCTAAGCGGAAACGAAGTAACAGCGCGGGCAGGCGATGCGATGCGACGGGGTGGGTCGGGGGAACAATAAACGACGCGGACAAAGTCGCGGGCAGAAGCATAAGGCTCAATTTACACTGCCGCGGAACAGAGTGGAAGCGAGTTTTGGTAGCTCGTATTACAGCTCTAGTTCGTATTACTTAGCTCGCACCCTGTATGCTGACGACATACACTTCATATTTTTACCTCTCTGACGGGTTGGGTAGGTACATCTGAGTGTACGTCAACTTAGACCAGCTTGACGAATACTGGCTTCCCTCGAGGCGATTGACCCCTAGCGATATTATACATAGCCAAAATTAACTTTATGTCAATTGTACGTACAAACTAGATACGAGCTAATTACTGCCGGCATTCCCGAGAAAGCGCAATAATTCTCCAGAAGATGCACGCGCGGCGCGACCTGTGATGCATAAATATGTGTATCTAATTTGTGCGTTACTCTTTTGACATAAAGTTCATTATGATTTGTACAAAAAAAGAGCTTCCACTTCGGTCCACGGCAATGTAAATTGAGCCTAATTAACTAATATCGATAACACGTTAACTTAAAATTCACACTACCGAATCACTAAACCATAGTCAATTTCGAGCGGCCATTGTTGTTTACGTCTTTGAAATTTTTTAAAACGACGTAGTTTAGATTGATATTCAAAGAAACTTTTCCTTTTTGATCAAAAGTTAGTGTTATTGTGTTATTAATATCATACAAGCCACCCAAGTCCAAGCTACGCCTACGGGTGGAATATCAAAATAAGGAAAATCTTTAAATGTTTACGATCGAATCATATTCTTGGAACTGTAAAATAAATTAATGATTCATTGATAAAAAGCTTTTGTAGCGCTGAGATTAAAACATTTTACTAGAGACTATTTCAGCTCGGCTGCTTTCTATTCCACTGCAGCCAGCGCAAGTGCTGATCAAAGGTTCTTCCGTCCTGAATTCGATTCCCATGTTGCGCAGATTTAAATACTACTACGATTTTTATACTCTACCGATCTTAAGTAAAGACAGGTGTTATAAAGTGTCTACTGGCTACCCTATTCTTAAAACATTCCACGTATGTAAAGCATGCAATGTATTCTAATTCTATATATTCGAAATGTCAACAAAACAATGTGCCAGCTGCTTATCGACCGAGGCGAATAACAATCGACTAGAAATGTGTTATCGAGATACGATATGATATGATATCCTGGTAACCCGTTTGTTAGTATTACATACTTTATTTTAACGGTATTGGCGATACTATAATGTGTAGCCGACCTCGTAATTGTTTTACCAGTTGTGACAACATCATCATAATTCTTCTGCTCTTATGCCAATTTATTTGGGGTCGGCGTAAAAAATCTAATGCGGCGGGTTAGACCGCTGTTGGCGACGCGACGCGGCCAACACCCAACACCAAAACGATTATTTTTAATCTTAAAATAAAGTCGGAATATTTTTTTTTTTGATTATCCCATATTTATTTCCTTAAATAAACCATACTTTCACGCATATTTCCTATACAAAGTTTCGATGTTTCACATCTGCCAGGCGTCCCCTAGAGGCTAATTTTTTTACCATACTTCTCTATTAGCCTTTACCACTTTCAGCAACAATTCCCAGTAAATTAAGACTCCACTAAAGTTGAATCTGTCTAACTGTGACATATGTAGGCAAATAGCCCGTGATGTTTTATAAAGTGCAAGTGACATTCAACCTTAGGGTGGTAAAGCAATTACGAAGTGGTCTTTAAATCCGGCGCAGACTGAGCACTTGGTGAATCCACCCAGCAGACATCTTGCTAACTGACTCATTATCTTTACAAAGCCACGAACTCTTCGGGCGTATAGTAAGTTCTGACTTGAGCTACACGATTACTGACAAAATGCGTGCTGGACAGGTCCAATGAAATCTGTGTGATTTTTTTCTCAACAGGCTATTTCAGACATTAATATGCATGGTCCTCAATTCCTCTTATGATCTGACCAAGATTATGTCTGGACTTTAAGAGACTGTGACTTCTGAGTTTGTTTCGGTCTTTCTCCACAGAGTAGGTAGTCACACTTCAGGGAAACACCGAACTCATCTCGTTATAAAACATAAGTTAATTTTGACGACTAAGGGCTCATTTGTCATTCGTCAGATAACTTATATCTGAAGTATAAATATGACCGTTTGACATATTTGTTATACAAACGCTGTTAAACCGCAATATTTATTCCTCAGATAAAAAATTTCTGACTATTGAAGAATCAGCCATAAGTATTTTTTTTAACCAATGGACAGAAATAAACACATATACGAGGGAAAAATAATTATGGCGTACCCCAAAAAATTACTAACATTAAGATCAATTATATTATTGGAGGTCGTGTTCCACGGTTCCACCCAATGCTCAGTACAGGCCTGCCAGTTCTGATATGCTTGTTTGGGCTTTCTTATAAATTACACCATTCAACTTTTTTCTGCGTTAAAAAAACACTACCTATAGGAGTTCATTGTACACCAGAATATACAGAAGGTGCACCATCATCGCACGATAATTTTTTTGTCGATAATTTATTTACCTCCCTTTAGTTTTTTTCTAGGCTAGTTTTTTATTGTGATTTGTACGAATCCTAATAATCTAAAATCACACATGACTAAGAGCTGATTTTTCAATCGACAGATATTTTTTATTCGTGGAATGAAATTGACGTCTGAAAGATTTTGTATTGAAGAAGAAGAATAATTGTCAAAAATTCAAAATTATTTCTCGGATAAAATCACACAGTTCAATTATTCTCAAATTAGTTAGATAGACTCAAATTAGTTAAATATAGATAGGTACTTCTACATCATTTATTTAAAAGTTTATTCTAAACAAACTATGTCTCCGATGGGATTTCCCATCGGCAGAAATGACAGAGGCTTGTGGCTAGGTAATAACAGCCGCTACGCTTGCCTCAGTTGGTCAGTGGATGAGTGACCATCTTTACATACCAAGAACCCTCCTCCGTGCCTCGGAAAGCACGTTAAGCCGTTGGCCCCGGGCTGTTCGTGGATCTTTGATAGGCGTTAAGGGTTGTCAGAAGCCCGAAAGTCTGACAACCAGTTTTACCAAGGGGTGTCGTATTACCCATTTACTATGTTGTGGAAGTCAGATAGGCAATCATCTGGCGTTGGAAAAATTAGCCCTAAATGATATTCCCACACAACGAGGAAAAGGGCTAATGATCTTTTAGCGGCAGAGCTAAATATAATTTTATCTTTACAAATAAATAAAATTTAAGCATATTTCTGTCTGTTTGTAATGTCAAAATAAAAGCTTTTTACTAAATGCTTTTATTTTGGAAAATCATTTACGGTTTCGCATAACCAATTTAAAGCCCATGGAATTTCCGACATCCACGCGGGCGAGCCGCGGACAGAATAGTTAGTAGTATCAATTAACGAATGCGCCGAATCAAACAACATTCGAATTAAAAGATCGCATTGAAGGCGGTCAAGCCAACGACAAATTAATAACACCAGAGACAAAACGGTATGTCAGTCAGCAAAACGGTTTATTCCGATCTACCATGCGACATTAGGTACAGACAAAGCCTTCATTGCACTATGATCCTAGGAGTGCCTACGCAACCATCAATCCATTGATAAAAGTTAAAACTCCCAGAGACTACTCTCTACTACGAGACTACTCCCAAAAGTCCCACAAACTGTCACACATTAGAATGGCCTTGCGCCGAAGGTCTAGTCCCGGTCAAGTTCAACGCTGCCAGTATGTTTTCATGTGGTCTTTCTTATCAGGCGCACGTGTGTTTAGACAGATTACTTATCAGCTTGATAAACAAGCCTGCGGTATCAGTGTGATCAATATTTGCGTGCTGTGTTTTATTTTGATGGAGGTGCTTACATAAAACATAGATAAAGAAAAATGGCAAGTTAGCTATACATAAGCCTAATCTTATGTTCCCACAGGTGGGGCACAGACCTCCTCTCTGTGAGAGGGAGTGGTCTATAATCCACCACGCGGGCCCAGTGCAGGTTGGTGGATGTCACATGTCCTCGTTTTTTTGGTTCTAGGACATGCCGGTTTCCTCACGACGTTTTCCTTCACTGTTTTGAGAGCAGTGGCGACAAAAACTTTTTTGCAAAAAAAAAACAACCGACTTCCAAAAAAGACACTACAAAGTGAAAGTTTTTATTTTTCACTTTTAAGATGTGATTTTTAACAGTACTTCATTTTAGTTTAAAAACCAATCTACTGAACCGTTTTTGATGAAATTTCTGTGGGAACCAATCTGGGGGTCTACTCCGAAGTAGTACGAAGTTACTATTTGGTTCAGTCGGTTCCGATCCTACATTCCTACACTCTTTCGAATATTGACTATGGTCCCGACCCAACTGAGCCGAGCCGATCCGAGCTTTTTTCACATTTTTCAATAATATTCGGTTCGGCCATGTGTCGGTCCGATCCGAACATTCGCACTTTGCACTTCGGAGTAGGCCCCCTGGAAGTATATACTTACAAATAAAAAAAGAATTTTGCAAATCGGCTTAATCGGCTTATAAATAACGGAGTTCTGAGATAACAAATATAAAAAAAAAATACAGTCGAATTGAGAACCTCCTCTTTTTTGGAAGTCGGTTAAAAATAATTTACACAAATTAAAGCGCCGACTTGGTTTGAACCTACTGCTATGCTGGCCTGGATCACGAATAGCCTGTCCCACAGATTATCTGAATCTTTGGGAAATCCTTTCATCATCTGCCTAGCGTTATCCCAACTACGTTGGGGTCTTCCACTCTAAACGGATGCAGCTGAACCAGTATTTTACATGGAGCGACTGCCTATGTGGCCTCAACAACTCAGTTACTGGGTAACAAGACACTTAACGACTGTCAAAAGTCTACGAATGACAGGCGGGACCAATGTTTTCCTTGCTTTCCGAGA
Organism: Apamea sordens; assembly: GCA_945859715.1. Classification (NCBI taxonomy): domain Eukaryota; kingdom Metazoa; phylum Arthropoda; class Insecta; order Lepidoptera; family Noctuidae; genus Apamea; species Apamea sordens. The sequence continues at coordinate 19,475,039 of OX243998.1, read as the reverse complement.
CACGGAAGGGTCTCGATATGTAATAGATGACGCAGGTGTTATTATTTAGCCACGAGCCCCCCACCCTATCCACAATCCTTTCAGGACTATTAAAACAGTTAACGAAGCTGCGTTTGTCCTTCCAATTTCGGTTGGCTTTCATGTTTCATTTAACAATTTAATTATATCGATAACCTTGATATGGCACTATCAGCCGGCACCGATATCAGCTCGCGTGTTTGTCATAACTCCATAACAAATGTACACAATTTATAATAATGTGCCAGCTTCGCACTGCAAGGAAAACATCGTAGGAAGCACGTGTTCGCGATAACAATCAAATTGAATGACTGTACGCGTTCAATACGCTAGACAACTCTTAATGGTTCTATTGCCTACTTGTTTATGATTTAATTCTGACTGTGATCGACTGCCCTACATTTTACCCTTGCGATTTAGAACGATTGTATCTTGAACGTGTGGTGGGGTCGGAACGTGACAGAATTTTACAACTAGCGACCCGCCCCTGCTTTGCATGGATTTTAGGGTTCCGTACCCAAAGGGTAAAAACGGGACTCTATTACTAAGACTTCGCTGTCTGTCCGTCTGTCTGTCACCAGGCTGTATCTCAAGAACCGTGATAGCTAGACAGTTGAAATTTCACAAATTATGTATTTCTGTTGCTATAACAACAAATAAGTACTAAAAATAAAATAAATATTTAAAGGGGGTTCCCATAAAACAAACGCGATTTTTTTGCCCTTTTTTGCTCGATATCAATAATGGCAACAGGTACTTGAAATATTCACAAAATACTCAGTTGTATTTTTACTTTAATAATAAAATTAAAATAAATATTTAAGGGGGGCTCCAACACACGTGATACAAGTACAACAGACGTGATTTTTATAGATAATGCTACGGAACCCTTCGTGCGCGACTCTTGACTCGCAGTTGGCCGGTTTTTATGACTAGACAAGACATCGAGATTTTTTTATTCCATGTAAGTCTAATATAAATATATTAGACACAAAAAACTTCCGGAATACATTCTTTAAATGATGGTAAAAACCACATCAAAATCCGTTGAGTTGTTTCGAATAACAACGCGGTCAAACAAGCACGAAAAGCGACTTTAATCAATGTATACATTATATTTGGTAAAAAAAACCCGGTCAAGTGCGAGTCTGACTCGCGCACCGAGGGTTCCGTACAAATTTGTAGGTATGAACTAAAAATTTACGGTTTTCACATTTTTTCCTTTATCTGTGCTATAAGACGTTGCTTCGTACCAAATTTCAAGATTCTGAGTTCACGGGAAGTACCCTGTAGGTTTTTATTCCCTTGCGAGTGTCGAAAATTTGCGGCATAAACGGCTGTATCTTTTGATTGCGTTGGCTTAGAAGTTTGATTTTATCACAGCTACAAGGGTCAGTAGACCTGAGTATTTGATATAAATTCCAGCTTGATACCTCCACGTGTTCCTGAGGGTCTTGACAGACAGACAGACGGACGGACAACAAAGTGATCCTATAAGGGTTCCGTTTTTTCCTTTCGAGGTACGGAACCCAAAAAAAAAGGCTTATCTGTGTTCAAACCCATGTCAGGTTCCACTGTTAGTTATTTGATCATACAGGCACAGAATACATTTTTTTTGTCAGCCTATTTTGTGTCCCACAGCTGGGCAAAGACCTCCCCTCTTTTCTTCCAAACCTCCCTGTCTTGTGCGATCTCTGGCCATGTATGCCATGTAGTACAAATAATTCAGGCTGAAATTCATGCCTGTGACAAGGTGACAACAAGCAGAAATAAACACCCTGAAAGCGTAATGCCTTGTCTAATGGAAACTGACTTTAAGACATAATCAAGTTTGAACTAGATTGGTTTAATTATGTAAAGTAAAATTATAGGCCCAACTCGTTATCTAAAAGACTGCGGATTAACTTTTCACCTAAACATAAGAATGATTACAATTGTATCTTTTAGATATCGTTCCAAGAATATCACAGATCGGCTGCAAGACAGCACCTTATTTGTGTAAAACACTTTTAATCATAATTTGAAGCATTTTGAAGAATATTGCTAATCCATTCTTAATGTTCGAAACATATGTCTGCTCAACAACGTAAATAACGCAATGGATGTTGTTGAACTATCAAAATGAAAGTCATTGTTACTGATAGTGTGCTACGCAATTATCCCGCAGTATGTATGTGGTGCATTGACTGCAAAGTTACTGCACTGAGACTGCTGTTGCAGTACTGCACCTACAAAACGACGATGCGACACCGGGATTTCCTTATGCGACTATATTGATTCCGCATACTAACATAACATTATTTTCCATGTGCATACCATTTATAAAATAAAGAAAACTACAATCTAATGTTTCTCAATGAACACTTCAAAAATAGAAAATACAGACAGAAGCAAAAACGAGCAACAATCAATAAAATACCTAACAACCGCATCTACACCGCCGTAATTTAAATAAAACGACTAAAATTTAAAATAATCATGAACATAAACAAGCCGGACGGTTTACGGCATAAATAAAATCGCCACTTAGCAGATTCGCGCTCACGACTAGCGCGTATACATGAGACATGGCGGCGAATAATTTCACTAATAACATAGAAAATAAACCTGTTTAATAAACACCACATCTACTTTGCAAACATAGAGGAGTAAGCTTACTGAGTGATAATAACTTGGCAGCAAATATGCGAAGTAAATCTCTGCCAATCGTCTTAAATTTTACAAGCATTAGACCCTTGCTGAGTAGGTATCACAAACGTCAAGCGCATCAGAGGTTGGGTGAACCGGGTGACCCCTTTCTCTCATAACGCGTATGGTATGGGTACTCCATTTGCTGTTTATCCATGGTTACCGTCCTCTCTTACATATGTATCATGTTACCACGACTGTTTGTTGACTTTATTTTGTACCGAATCTACATTTGGAGTACGGTATCGAAACTTGTTTTCGTGTTTTTGGGTGATAAATATTGCGCTGCTTTCAAAATAATAACAATATTGTAACGCACACATAAATAAGATGTTTTTGGGACGCAAACAAGACTATTCTAAGAACCCGGAGGGTATGAAGAAGGAAGTCAAGCATCGGCTGATAAATGCATAGGATTGCATGCTATTGTATAAGACCAATAAAATTGATAACGAATTGTACGTTGCAGTCCATCGCATTTCGATATCTATATATTCCTTTCTCTGCCAACTTATTCGAGTTACGTGGGATGATAATCGCCATTACTTTGTTCCATTTACTCCTAGATAGCCGTTGAAACACGGCCCAGCTTTGTACAACACAGATCGTTAAAGGCCCTGACTGACGTCATACAGAAAGCCGCCCCCGCATTTGACGGGAGCCTAGATACGTCTTACCATCTAAGACTAACATAAGCAGTTAGGACCACTTTATTATAATTATTACATCCATATAGCTTATTGGATCTCCACAAGGTAAAGACCGGGGCTATGAAAAAGGAGCGTCCTACCCTAACATGAGCATATTCATTAAGAGAAATCTGTCTGATAAAGCCAGGGATTACGACAAAGCTCAGCAATTGGTTTTGATGTAATGCGAATAGTATGTTATTTATTTTGCACCAGTAAAGTGGAAATTGAAAACTACAATTCACAAAGTTATTATTAAAAATTGTCATGTCTCTAGGAAATAAAGTTTTATATCTATCTCAGAATAACTTGGCTTGGCTTCAGTCTGATATGAAATGTTTTACAGTCTGTAGATATTTGGCGCCAGGAGGACGCCAAAACACCATTTTATTCAACCCACTTGAGACAAGACAGCCTTGACCCTGATGGGTTCTCGGTGCACATCCCAAATTGCAGTCTTAAAACGTGATCAAAATAATATGCTATAGCTAACTTTATGCGATTATTGCGTCAGTTAAAATAGGGACTTCGTTTAAGAACCGTATCTTAAACGAAGTCCAGTTTCAAGAATCGACTTCTTGTTCTTGACCTAACCTAACAATATACTTAACTTTACATTCTGCTGCGAATCTAAATTGTGAATTTGTGATATCCACTAAACTTATCGCAGGGCATAATTCCACAGAGTATGCTTCTGTCTTAACGTGTCTTTGCACTATACAAACATAATTATTATTAGCTATCTTAAATACTATCTAGATCCTTACCCATCCTCCTTCATGACGGACTTGTCGCCACAGTCGCAAGCGCCGCCAGCCTGCGACAGGAACATATTGAAGTCGTGTGTGGAGTGGTCGCCGCGGTGGAAGCACTCGCGACATATCGACATGCATGGCGAAATGCCGCACGTGCGACATCTGTACGCGACAACGCGCGGGATCCACACTAGGCCGCATTTGTCGTGTTTGTCGTAACTCCGGACTGTGGACAAAAGGGTACAACAGTTAGTATATCATCAATATTGATGACTTCAAGGTACAGAAGAGGCCAGTGTCTAAATTACATCTAAAATTAATTTTATGGTCACAAAGGGAAGCTTGGTACAAATAGGAGAAGGCAAATACTCAGCAGTGGTGGAACGAGGTTGCCAATGATGATGAGGTCAAAGTTATATTTTCACTAGCTGCGCCCCGCGGTTTCTCCCGCGTAAGTTTCGATCCCGTGGGAATATCGGGATAAAAAGCATCCTGTGTTAATCTTGGTTATAAACTATCTGTGTGCCGAATTTCATCTAAATCCGTTCAGGAGTTTTGGCGTGAAAGAGTAACAAACATCCATCCACCCATACAAACTTTCGCGTTTTTAATATTAGTAGGATTTCCATAATATATCAATACAGCTAATTTGACATGAGATTTGTATTCTGTTGCACAGCAACATTGCAGGCTTGAGTGTAGATCAATCAATATTTAGTAGCGTGACCTTCTGAATATGAAACATTATGTTAATTAGTAAACACTTGTATCCGTAACGAAGTTGATTACAATACACAACAGATGATAAGGAAAACCTGTTGATATTTGACCAACCAAATTAATAAAGACAGATTCAATATATGTAGGTACGTTCATCAAATATCCTGTTGACAAGCTGTAGTCAAATTAAATCAATATTAATTTTATATAAACAGCCATGACATTTGTTATTCTGCACTTTGCATATAAATTATACTGCAATTACTGCAAACCGTCGTCGCTCACCAATCACAATCCTGATACCCACAAACGTGTGGAAGAGTTGCGGAAGGTCGGTGCCTTATTCAAGTTTACACAGTAAGTTGTCTTTTGGGCTGCCTACGTATGGGCAAGTAATTAGCAAGGGCTGATAAAATTTCTTTCTTAGAAACACCATTTCAAGGAATTCATCTCCCGCCTGTACCACGAGCTGGTATTCAAGGGCTGTGGTTTGGTCATTTTTTTAAGTACAGACCAAGTCTTCAGTCGCATCAGACCTACAGCTTGACCTAACAGACTTTTTAGGTCATGTAAGAACTTTTCAACCGCTGCATTCGAAGTCCGCAGTGGTCTAGTCTACGCAATAAACTTAGAAATGCTGCAGTGCGGTTTAAGCTCGATGCAGATGATTCCAACTTCCAAATTCTACATTTCCGAATTCCCATGACCAAAAGCACTGGTATTTCCACGGTCAAAATGACTAAACGTCTACAACATTAATCACTATCGGCTCTTATTTCCAAAACGATCTCATATAATTGTTTTATTAGCATCTGCCATAAAAACATCAACCAACAATGAAACATCAAGCAACAATGGCTGGTCCCACCCTGTCATAGAAACAGCCAACTCATCTCATGTAATTACAATAGTCATTAATGTTTTTGAGTCCATATCTAATGGAATCCCGAGTTATTGGTGTGTGTGGACAGATTTGGAGTTTACTACTGCGAGTCCATATAGGTACTGATATCTCCAAAATTGACACTTCGGTAAGGGAGCTGACTGAGAGCGAGCATCTAACGGATTCCATTTTCACGGTGAATCGAATATGTCACGATTATTTCTAAATGTTTATTCATTTTTCGATAACAATAGATCAAAATTCCTGGTACAGTAAAGCTATTATAAAAATAACACGATCTTAACTGGCTTGTTTTGTTCAAAAGGAATGCAGCAATTCTAATAAAGGGACCATAAAACATGTGAGACATCTTCTAAACATGAATTAAACCCATTAGGTACCATAATGGTATTTAATAAGGTTCTAAACGACAAGGATGTCTTGTACTGCCAAATGATTGATGACTTATTTCCCTCGTCTTCAGGGTCAACTTCCCGACTGAATGGCTCTTTAATCTCCAGATAATGGCCCTAATGTCCGGAGGTCAACACAGTGCGTTAGCATTGACGCCGCGGTAGCAGAAATAATCTCCAACTTATCATTCAATTGAGAAATGCAGGAGACGCGAATGACTATTCTGAACGTTTGGCAAAAGATCAAAAAGAAATGACTACAACGATTACTAGGTTTGATGGGTATGAATCCAGTGTATTTAAAGAGGCTGAGTACAATAAACACACTCATTATCGTTATAATCTATTACGTATCTGCAGCGATTAACTCATCTATGTCGGTTTTTTCTTAGAACACTCAATTCAGATGAATTCCAACGTTCGTGGAACGAAGTGGTCTTAGACGACGATTCTAAATTACTCAATATAAATAAGGCTTTTATCATTCAGCTGCTTAACTAAGTTTTTAGCACTGTTTTGATTCCTTGCTCCTTTGATTCCTCCTTGGTAAGCTTCGTTTCTACTGGTCCACTAGACAAATATTTATCATACCTTACATTTAGGTCACCTCAATCTGCGGACTCAATTTCAAACGTTGCCAATTTTCCGGCAACATAGGAAGGTTGCCGGCTGCCTATCTCCAGCTGCTTGCATTTTTAATAAATGTCAGATGAGAGACAAAACGGCACCTTGTTAGTTCAAATTGGTCATTTCTCGTCATTGCTTTTTTTTTTGGGGCAATGATTGAACATACTCGATGGTTTAACGATTATTTTTGGTATCAAAAATATCAAGAAAGGTTTGCAAAGAATGTGTAAACATTCATTTGATACCAGCGACACGTTGCCCGATGTGACAACGAATTATATTTTCGACACAAGAAAAACACTTTTTTGGAATGAGACATACCAATCCAAATTTATCCAGTTTTTCACTGTTTACGATGTAAACAACATTTCGAAGTAAGTGAATAATGCAAAGCTATTAAAACGAGTGAACATTTTATACTTATAATAACGTTCACCGGTAGCATTTAAACATCGATAACGAGACAAGCACTTTAAACCCTTTAAAGACTACATTACCAACCGTGAAACAGCCATTTTTACAAAATAGAAAAAAAAGAACAAACGTAGTGAACACATAAAACCAATTAGTGCGCCAATATGAAACATTACGCAACATTAGCTGCCTGCAACAAGGCGTCCGTCGCATCGATAATTACGAACGGCATGCGCGCGCGCCGAACGGACAGGCGTTCGTATCAACGTTCGTTGTACACGTATAGGTGGTTATTGCCCTGACCGTGACGGTGCTGACGCTTTGGGCAACCAGTGATGGGTTGACATCGTTTCATGTATTAAAGCATATTCGAGAGGTCTTGGGTGTATAGTGGAATTTTTCATCCTTGGTAACAGGTTTTTGACGTAAGGTACACAAGAAAAAAGTATTTTATGGCTTAGTGAGAAAAAAAAATGCGCTGTGGAAAAGCTGAAGGTTTAATCTAGTTCTAAGTAACAAGAATCTACATAGTATAGGGGAAATCCCAAAACGGTAGGCACTCGATCTAACTTAATGTAACAATAATTAATTGTTTTTTAAACCAACGATCAAAGTGTGTTTTCGCAATGACTTCATCGTAAATGCGGAATTTCAAACCTATATTGGTGTCTAATTCCTTAGATTTCACAGCATTCAAGCTGGACTAATTATTAAACATTTTACAGTAAGATTGGCACTTCCTGTGTCGTTAAAAAGTAGTACTAAGGTTCTAGCAGTTAAAGTGAACTTGCAAAATGTCTGCAAGAGCTCAATTTTTTTAATCAATAGTTCAGCAGCATTTACTTTTAATGACTCAGCAAAATGACTGTTTCATCCAGAAAAGAAGGAAGTAATACAGGCATGGTTTCCTAGAGATTCATGTCTCGTATATAACTGAAACAAAGCGGGTGCTTATCTTTGAGCAAGGAGGAACACGGCACGTGGCTGTTGGACCGCGATCAGCTGTTAGACGGGGTCGACGCCCGCCACGGCCGGTGAATAACACCGTCCGATACGAAACGCACCGGTGTCAATGCACTGGCTAAGAAAACTGGGGTCGTCTCAAAATGTGCGGGTAAATCAAACTTGCATACGAGATGCGAGTACCTACTAAAATGGTTGTCAAATTGCTTCGTGAGTCACTCGATGGCGTGCATTCAACGCATTTCGATGCAGCCTACCTAGTAGTTTCTTTTTTTTTGCGTATTAAACTTGAGTATCAAACGAAATTGAAATACTGGAATCGAGTCATTGTTTCAATTGTGATCATAAAGTTTATGAGCGGCGTTTCCACCTCTTGGTAAGTATAAAGGCAACATTATTTTGCCAATATTTGCCTTTAGCATCACGTCCGCCTGACAATTTGCGAACAAATGCGAAATTTCTACACTAAAACTTATAGCATTTTTGAATATTCATGTTTGACTTGCGAATCGTATGAGTTTACTCAGCAAATAAGTCTGCCAGGTTAAAGTTAAATTAAATTCATACTTATTTCATGATCAAATATATGTCTAAAAGGCTTTTATCAAACGGAAATCTCATTTGCCTTGTAGAAATAGCACAATTTCTGAGGGCATAACAAGGAAAACCGCTTGACATCAACCACACTTTCAAAGAAACTTGTTCTTATAGCTCAGTTGGAACAAAAATGTAACAACTCGTACTTTTTATAAAGGAATTTATCTCCTTCCTCCGTCGTGTGAACCAAAGGACCATTTGCGAATATAAAAATAAAAAGCATGCGTACGAGCAGATATGAGATCTCTGGCCACATAATCATGTCATTCGTGACTGAGATAATACCAGCGAGATGCAATAAAGTGAAGTAAGAACTTGACATTTTTCCTCGTGTACGCGAAATAAATTGAGGACAGTACCGGAAGATTGCATGGAAATTCCCCAGAACAGGTACATTACGTAAGATCCTAATGCGAGGGGTTTCGCCGAGTATGGTGTCCTAGATATCGAATAGACAGCATTCTCGAAGCAATCACAGTCAAATCTTCCTAGCCTTTTATTAACTATGTTGGGGTCGGCTTGTCGATAGCCGTAAAGACTGTCAAAAATCTACGAATGACAGCCGGGATCAACGGCTTAACGTGCTTCCGAGACACGGAGGCGATATGTAATGGATGGAAGCAATCACAGTGCTTTCAGATAAATCGTCATTATGGTTGTTGTAAGTAATAATCTTGTCTTTAAAGCACACATAATCATATTTTCAATAAATATAGTAGCAGTTAGGTACAGCGAGTGAATCAGCAAAGTGGATCTGTGCCATATTCATGAGGTAGGTCGTAAACCATGATTATAGGCTATTCTGCTGTTCAAAAGGACGCTTAATTATTCATTCGTTAGTTGAATGAAAACAATAGCTCTGTATCTACTTATACTAATACTTACTATTTATAAGTGGTTTTAAAATAATATTTGAACTGATAACTTAGGTAGGTAAAATTCATTGAGAGAGTAGAGATACATACAATGTCATCTTTGTGTTTCATAATTCATAGTGACACTGCGGAAGAAAAGTTTCATCATGTGTCCAACTTAGTACTTAATCCTATGTAGTTTGGTCTTAGCAAGCAATGGTGAAGGAAACATCGTGAGGAAACCGACATGTCCTAGAACCAAAAATTCGAAGACATGTGACATCTACCAACCCGCACCGGGCACGCGTGGTGGATTATGGTCCGCTCCCTCTCACAGAGAGGAGGCCTGTGTCCCAGCAGTGGGAACATTATAGGCCAATTATGTAAGGGGTGCTTTAATAAAGTTTGAGTATTTGTGTATTGACGACGATAAATAAGCGTTGTGTGAAGTTTGTTTTAGTCTATAGATTAATCAGCAAGTTTTCAATATTCCATTTTGTGTTGTATTAGTTCTATAGGCGATACGATTTTATTTCGAATTATGATTCGAGGGCATGTCATACATATTATGTGGTCAAGCCCACGTATGCGTTCTTAGAACCTTCGGCCGAGTTATTAAAAACATAATCAAATGTCTAAAGATCTTTGTCATAAAGATGCTGAATCATGGAGCTAAGGAAAAACAAGAAGCTGTAGCGATTACTCACGTTTGATGCGATATTTTCGAAGTATAAGTTATTTAGGGATCGTCCGATCACAGTGATCACTTAAATCACATGCGTGGGAGTCGGTGATTGAATTTATTGCTTCGAATGCGATGTAAGTTGGCTCTACGCGTTTAAATAAAAAAAAAACTTTAGTGCCTCCGGGCCGTTGAAAGCTAAATTTATGTTCTGTTGTCTGATTCCGTTGACATAGTGCGGAAAATTTTAAAGACTCCGAATTAACTTTAACAAGAAATTATTTCAGGCTGTTTGGATAAATATTGCCCAGCACCCTAATTGCGTAACACACGATCAATCGGAATCGGTTTCATTTTGACAGTTCAACAACATTCATTGCGTTATTTACGTGTTGAGCAGACAAATTTTTCTAACTTATGAAGCAATGGATTAGCAATTTGCTTCAAAATGATTCTGATTCCGATTGATTGTGTATTACCAGTATTACGCAATTAGGGTGCAGATTCTGATTGAAGACCTACATCTTTATTTCAGCCACATTGTTTTACTGCAAAATACAGATAGATTACAGAGCTAGCATAAAGTATACCACTATGGCAAATGTGTCTAATACAAGTAAACATGCCTATGACTGATAGCGACTGTAGATAGCTCTTATCCACTCTACCAGGGATGCAATACTACATCTGAAAGAAGAATTCATAAAGGGTTATTAACTCAAGGTGGATTGTACATTCAATCCATAAAACCGAAGCAAACTTTTTAAAATAATGTTTTAAAATTTTCCGGTTCCTGGGCTGTTGCACCATAGTAAACTATAAATAATCTGTCCTCTCAGGTTTAATCCTCTTTTATTTTTGGTTTGATCATCTCTAACAATGATGACGCTACTAAGTTTTTTTTGCCAGTCACGTTTGACGTCATCTTATTTAGCATTAGTTGATCATAAAATATGATATCGTGGGCCTAATAAACTTCTATGAAGAACCTTGCCACCATGATAAAAGTGAATCGATTTACCAACTTAGAGTTGCAAAGTCCAACAAATTACATGTATTTCTGGCATTATAAGCTGCTGATCAAATACCACCGTACTAAAAGTAGTCGTAGTAGTAAAAAAAACACCATTTCCGAACACCAAACATATTATTTGTCCGTCTTTGTTGTTCTGTGTCACAGCATAATAACATTCAGGCTTTATCTAATATTCTTTCGCCAGTGAGCGAAGAGAGCGCCTTACAATGATTATTATCGTTTATGTTAGCCTGGCATTTAGGTCAAGCAAGTCAGGTGCGATGACATTGAGAGACAGGTGGCAAAAACACAGTTTAGTGGCGCCCTCATTATATCTTTCTAGTAATAACTTGATGTCGCTAGCTCGGTTAGATTAAATATTCTAAATATGTTATTACATTTAATAATTTTGGCCTCGTTCAGCAAACTAGTGGTTAGATTTGGCATTTTTTTGTTATTCAAGTTTGCGTTTGACCACAGTGGCACCCGATGGTAAGGAAAGACGCGGTCTATAAAAGTTGTCGCGTTTTTTGCTGTCTACGTAGCCTGCATTTGTAACGAAATATACTCATACTTTTTTTTATTACGAAAGTTGTAACTTGTAAGTATGGCAAAGACGCGGAAAACCAAGGAAGTTTAAAGGTATTGTGACTTTTTCTCGTTTCCTAGTTTATTTAGATATTATTGATTAACTTCAATAGACAAACATTCTTGACTTTATTGCAGAAGCTCCTGACACTAAACACCAGTAAGCAACCTATGACAAAATTGAAACTTGTCAATAAACTTGTGGATACATAATTGCAGTCTTAGCCTCTGAGCTCAATATATATAAGTCCGCCTTACAACAATTGTTCTGACGACCGCCGACCGACTCCGGCCTTCACGGACCTGAGGTTTGACCCGGCCGAGGTCCCAGCCAAGGTCAAGGTTCCCGCGTCCAAGATTATGCTAACTAGTTCCCGAAAACGTCTTTTTTGCTATACCTACTTGAATTTTTATTTATGTCTAGTTTGCCTTAGTTTTAGAAGGTCAGCTTTGTTTAATGGTCATGGACAATGGGTTCTTTGCTGTTTTGGAGAATCTGTGTGAGATACTGGTGCTCACGGGATCTGAAAGTATTGCTTGGTCTAGGGATTAATTAGTTTTACGTAAGTATAAATTATAGTTTACGCAACGGCAATCGGCACCATTATAGGTAGGTAATTAACCCGGAAAAGTGCCAAACAACTTTCATCGCAAGACGTTAAAGGGAAGTGTTTTTAAATCTTCCAATTCATGGACGTCATCCAAAAAACTATACAGTTTATGTTTACGAAAAATAATACGCCTAATTTATCGTGAAAGAGCTGCGTCATGTGGAAATCCAAAAGTTGATTAAAAACAAATACATTTAGTTATTCATAGGATGCAATACGGGTAAACAAAACAGATGGGAAAGGTTTCCGAAAACAAAATACTTTCATGCTAGACACAAAAAAAAAAACCACCCAAGAGCCGGAGTATCAAGGACCTAAGGCATCTGACTGCGTACGTAAATAATTGTGAGCCTAGCCTTCCGTATTGTAGGTAAGTCCCAATGCATTCAAGTCTATTTCTCTTCATTTATATGCGAATTCATCGGGTTATATTTACGGACAAAGGAACTTCACCGTTGACATTACGACGTGCGAATAAAAACAAAACTAACTGCAAGCAACCAGCTGTTTATTTAATCGAGGAAACAGTAATACATTTTGGAGAAATGTATTACTACTGAGGGTATGGGAATTCGCCATCCAACAAGCAGAAAGTTTGGTCAGATGTACAGAGAAGTGGTGATGATATCAATCAATATCAGAAGGTATCAAGAGGGGTATCATGAGAGGGGAAACCCGTAACGAAATAGTAACTTGCCCTATCTCTCTCACTCTTCGTTTTGACAATCATTGAGTGGGAGCAGCACCCTAATTGCGTTATACACGATCAATTGGAATCGGTTTCATTTTGACAGTTCAACAACATTCATTGCGTTAATTTGCGTTATTTACGTGTTGAGCAGACAATTTTTTCCAACTTATGAAACAGTGGATTAGCAATTTGCTTCAAACTGATTCTGATTCCGATTGATCGTGTGTTACGCAATTACGGTGCAGGTCTATCTCGAGTGATGTCATTGTATAAACCTAGCCTTCCAGTGGCTGCAGATCATACTAAACAGCAGCTTCTGAGTAATACCAGTGCTTAAGCATATCATGAATTCGTGACGTAATTAGACACATGCGCTTGTTTGTGCATTCAACGGCTTTTCGAAGATTTATTTAAGAACAAAGCAGTATCCTGCCGCGCTAGTTTTCTGTTCTAAACAAAGGTCAAATGAAGCTACGTGCCTTTTTTTTAATTTGTGCACCTTATGACGCATGACATAGAGTTCAAAATAACAATACAACAACACCTTAGCATCCGCATGGAAATAATTAAAGAGATTACAATGAAATGTTACACCATATTAGGTTTTTTCTAAGAACAGAATTACTTTGGTGCCTCTAAAATGCCTTGAGGCTAACGCACGGTTCAGTTGAGCAGAAAAGATCCTTCCTGATCACGCAACCTCAAGACGAATCTGTTCCTACTAACATAGTTAAGTAGATAGGTATCCGATCTTTGACGTATTATAAATTAATATAAAATATCGCCTCTACGAGTGACGATACTTGTATGTTTTCCGGAGTCAGCTTTGCAACCATCTTGCTGACAGGCTAATATTTTTACCATGGTATTATTAGGTATTATTCTTAAATATTTCATGTGCTTCGAGAGGAGGCCTTTGATCCAACTACATACGTGAAGGCCGACCTCAGGCTGCGCCCCCAGATGCATCTGAATATATTATTAATTTTACACGCGCGCGACTGTTAACTGACCTCCACTAACCAACTAGTAGAATATATTCGGTAATTCCACCGATTATAATTATGTATACATAATAAATTTCGATCGCCTATCTAACAAAAATCAGTATACATACTGATTTTAGTTACATAGGCGATCGATACTTTTGTCCGGTGAAGGTTGTCGTAGGATCCTATTGACTGAATATGATCGAGAGCATATCGCACTCGACAGGGAGTAAATCGGTCGCCACCACCGTGGTGAATCATTTCGGGAAATTGCTGGCTCAGCAGCTATGTCATTGGCAAAGATCCTTCAGCAAAGAGATCTATTATAAGGGAAGACGATCTTCTAAGTGGAATCTTACTATTTATGTACTTATAACAAAATAAACCAGTCCTACCAAAGGTAAAAAACAAAACTGTATTAAATGCAGCCTGACGTCATAGATAGATTAATTACCTCATACTGTTGCCTTTTAGAAACATAAAGGAAATACCAAACCTTTCAATAATATCATCTCAAGATTGTAGAGAATAATTGATATCCTCCATTTGTAGGTAATTATGAATCATATATCGACAAGGTTTTACAACATCTGCGTGACATTGGAAACGCCAAAATGGTCAAAGACGGCGACTGGTGCAGGTAAACATACCTACCTGTTTACTGAGGTTACATTTATTGACATCATAGTCTTCCTTTTATGTCACTTTGTATGAGTATTTATATCCGATTGACATCTCTTTAAGGAAGTTGTTTCTACCATTAATGAGGGACTTCAGGGCCTATGGAAGTGGTCTGCATTTGGACTGCAATCTAGATGCAAAATTGCAGTTTGGATATGGTTTTTGTGCAATTGATAGTATTGTGCCAACCAATTGTGCAGTCAGTCTGCAGTTGCTTGAAATACAAACTGCAGAAATTTTGTAATTGGTTTGCATTCTAAATACAGTATTCCCAAAGGGTCTAAGTTGACTGACTGCCGTGGGGTGTTGTGTTCAGACTTAGAACACAATATCATAGAGAAACAGAAAACAACTGTGAACTGTTGTTTAATAGAGTTTCATTCAGAAGTGAGTGTGCTATCAACTTACACTTGTGCAGGCACTAAGTAAACAGATCATATTCTTTACCTACTAATTGTGGCAGCGCAGTTCAGAAGAATAAATCTGCAAGTTCATTGGCAAACAAAGTTGTGTAACATTGTTTTTTGCTGTGCAAAAAATGTTTTTGCTGTGCGAAACATGTTTTTGCTAACAGAATGGAATGTAGCAGTGTTGCTGGTTACTTGCTTATGTTCCATAAACAAAAGAACATTCTGTAATATCAACTATTTCTGTCTACAATGTAGCATGATTATTGATAATTTTTTCCAATGAATATGGTGTCTAAGTACAGCAAATCATAAACGTTTAGTTGTTTCTATGTTAAAATGGACACACTATACTAGAAAAATTATTTGTGTGAACAGTGTTACATTGACAATTCTTCTCTTTTACTATTTTGCAAAGCAAAACAAATCCTTTTTAATTAGTAATTTGTTGATCTACATAATTATTTATTATTTTGTTGCTTGCACAAAATATCAATTATTATAGTGTCAGTTTATAATTACTATTTTTGAAATGCTGTAATATTTGATAGCATGCAAAACATTTACTAGATCTCAGTTCAATAAATAGTATTTGGCTAAGTATCTTCATATAGGAAGAGTTTCAATAAAAATTATTAGTTCGGGTTACTCAGATTACTATTGTTACCAAACTATTCTCATAACGTTAGTACTACAAACAGCACAATAGTTGATGTTTAAAATGCTTGAAACTTTTAATAGAGCCCTAATTAATTAGCACTTGTCCAACATGCATACTTAATGTAATTATGTCAATGTCAGCCCTTATTTACATTTATTCAATTGTATTTTTACCAACAGTAATGTTCCATATCCAACAGATGCTAATTTCATTGCTTTAAATCTGTAACTGTACTTAATTATTAAAATAAGGGCAAGAAATTGCTTTATTTGTTATAATGGCTGCATCAATCAACAAATAGTAATGAGTTAATGCAACAAACAATGGAAGGTCATGCATCGCTACAGCGCTATATTACTCATAAAAACTACGCAATTGGTGCAATAAAACTGTTATAACTTTGTTCCTAACCTACAAACTATCATAGACGTATTTTGAAGAGTACAGTTAGATGCTAGAACCCACCTATCGTTGCGAACTCGTCCGGCGTTCTCCCACCGGCCAACAGCCACCGGCACCAATCTATGGTCTCCCACTCATCGATGGCCTTGCTAGGGTTCAGCAGGACGTCCAGCAGAGGACCCAAATGCTGTGGAGAACCATTCTCACAGTCCGCGTGTATGTATGCGGCAGCACCCCTTTTACCCTTCTTCATAAGCACTTGAGCAGTAGAATTCGACATTTTGACACTTCGATCACCACAAAATCTAAACAATTACACTAAACACATAAGTCACCGTATATTTCGGTCACTCACGGAAGAAACACTATTTCAAGTTTTACATAAGGCAATGAACTGCGGTCCGTAACGACGTTGGGGTATAACATGTTTGTAAGCCACGAACACAATTTTGGCAGAAATTACACTAACGCGAAAATGTTGGAGTTGAAACAATCACCAAATATTGAAAATAGATAAAAATAACACCGTTCTATTGAAAATATGCAATGCAGAAACAACTCGGCCATTCGTTTAGTGTTCTCAACGCAAAATTTCTTTTCTTTCTGTGTCATGCTCCAAGTTTGTTTGCCAGAGCAAAAAATAAAACCTTACTTATTTTGAAAATTATTATCAATATTGATAGCGAAAAACTTACCCTAATAAAATTATCAATATTTTTCGTCTGCTACTCTCTCTTTACAAAATAATATATTTTAACCGACTTCAAAAAGTAGGAGGTTATGCATATTTTTTCTGTTTCGTCTTATGAGAGCGTTAAAAGCCATTTCTTTATTACCTCTTTGCACCGGGATGTTTTAGGGTCTTTTATGTTAAAACATTTATTATTAAATATGTTTCTAGACAGTGCGAACACAGCTAACAACAAATCTTCAGATCTGTCTTATAAAACTCAAACACAAATTAATCATCATCTGCCTAGCCTTTTCCCAACTATGTTGGGGTCGGCTTCCAGTCTAACCGGATGCAAACACAAATTAATAAAGTATATTAATTAAACGCGCGCTAAATCTGGAAGATTAAATGGCGATAACATATGAGTTTTTTTTATCCAACTCTCTTAATTAACGAACATTCTTATGATTTGACGGGTAGCATAATCAATATTTACATTATCAATTAAGGGTGTCGTACGTTTTCAATCCAAGGTCCAATGGGACCCGGTACCGAGCCAGCGGAGATTCGTGTGTTCGGGTCCATTTGGGGACGCTTCCGAATTAAACGGTTAAACAATATAAGTTATGAGATTTGTTTCATGTGTTAAACGAATATCTACAATAGGTTGATAGTTTTCTGGCGCAAACGTATAGAAAGTAATATCCTCTGTCTAGGGTAATATCTTTACATATTAAGCAGTGTTGTTTGCAGTATGTAGTTCTACAAAAAATAAAAAAGTGAAGAACCCAGCTAATCTGAAACTAACATTATTTTTCAATTTGCAGTCACTATTTTCCTTTATTTTTTGAAGTCCTTTGTTTTTTTCGTAAAACGTTTTACTCCTTGCAATTTTTATAACCACATAGTTTTATTTTTTGTCTTCAATCAGGTCCTTGATCAGGCCATAGTGTCATGGGCCAACGGTTAGCCACCTGGCAAAGATAAAGTTAGCAAAATTTTGTAATATGAATAAATCAATGCAAGCGCACGCCCTGACGGCTTTTTGCTGCGATTTTTATGCCGAAATGTTTGAATCCTTGAAGTTTTGCTCGTACTTAGGATTAATTCATGCGATTCCGGGACAGGCGGTTTTGGATTAGGTACATACCTACGTATGTCATTATTAGGAATGAGACTATAAGCGGATTGTGTGTCATAATTTAATCTTACAACACTAAAAAATATTTAAGCTGGCAATTTTAAATAAAAATCATTTGCAAATGGCGGCATGTCATTACACACGTGTGTTGTTTTGCTTGTAAGTTGTAGTTCTACGTCTCAAATCGAAAATGGGTGAAGAAAAAAAGGTTATGTTCCATGAAATGGAGCTCGACGATCGGATTTTAAAGGTAAATTACACGTAAATGAGTGGTTTATAGCTATATCGCTAAATGGTTTGACTATTAGTTCTGTCAATTAACAATTTGAGGCAAAAAAACTGCAAAATCACACATGGTTTTGTTTGGAAATGCGTAGTAGTTTGTCCGATAACCGCATTAATTTTGCAGGCGATATCACAGCTAGCATGGCCAGAGCCCACGTTGATCCAAGAAACAGCAATACCACTGTTACTAGAAGGCAAAGATGTGCTGATGAGGGCTAGGACTGGGTCTGGCAAAACTGCGGCTTTCACAATTCCTGTAATTCAGAAGATATTGCACTTGAAGAACACAAGTACACATCAGTGTATTAGAGCTCTAATATTGTCACCAAGTAAGGAGCTGTGCGGACAGGTAAGTTCAGCACATTTTTACACCAAGATAATCAATCCACTGTCTTTTGTGTTTTAAACCCCCACCAAATATTTAAGTGATTAAATACAATTTACCAGGATTAAACTACAGTATGTTGTTGAAATTTCTCATTGAAATAATATTATTTATACTTATCAGTACAATATTATTTTCTAGTCCAACATTTCAGATAACCTCCGTAATAGGTGACCTAACAACAAAATGCGCGAGAGAAGTAAAATGCATAGATATATCCTCCAGCGGAGACACACCAACACAGAAGGCTCTATTGTCAGATAAGCCAGATATAGTTGTGGCAACACCGTCAAGAGCATTGGCACATTTGAAGGCTAGTAATATGAGGTTGAAGGAAGATCTAGCGTTGCTAGTTGTTGATGAAGCTGATTTGGTGTTTTCGTTTGGTTATGAAGATGAAATTAAAGAATTGTTGGGGTAAGTTAATATCTTAATAATAAAAAACCACTCGCATAATAACAGTCATCACACAATGACAGACTCATCAAATCTTTATGCTGTAAATTTTCAACACCATAGTCCATGGTTGTCAAAAATAGGATTGTAGCAGTTTTCCTGTTATGCAGGTTGACCATCATTACAGCTGGTCCTAAACAATAATATAAATTTGAACCCTAACATCTTTTACTTTTGTAGACATTTACCAAAAATCTACCAAGCAGTGCTAGCCTCAGCTACACTCTCAGATGATGTCCTAAGCCTCAAAAAGATTGTCCTACGTAACCCAGTCACCCTAAAGCTGGAGGAACCAGAACTGGCCCCTTCAACACAGTTGCAGCACTACCATCTGTTTGCAGAGGAGGATGATAAGGCAGCCATCTTGTATGCCTTGCTGAAGTTGAACCTTATCAGAGGAAAGAGTATCATCTTTGTGAGGACTGTGGATAGGTGTTATAAGTAAGTAGACAGTATTTATAAAATTAACACTGTAGAAGAGATTGAACTTACATGATGAATTTATTTTAATTAGTATAGCAGTGGCACCAATTCCCTTGTTCACAAACTACACTAAATTTAAGTTCAGTGTATTTTTAGGGTTCCGTAACTTGAAAGGAAAAAACGTAACCCTTATAGGATCACTTAGTAGTCCGTCTGTCTGTCAAGACCCTTTTTCTCAGGAACGCGTGGAGGTATCAAGCTGGAATTTATATCAAATACCAGGTCTACCCTTAGAGCTGTGATAAAATCAAACTTCTAAGTCAACTCAATCAAAAGATACAGCCGTTTATGCCGCAAATTTCCGTAAATTTTCGACACTCGCGAGGGAATCAAAACCTACTTCCCGTAAACTCAGAATCTTGAAATTTGGTACGAAGCAATTTCTTATAGCAAGATAAAGGAAAAATTGCGAAAGCCGTAAATTTTTAGTTACATACCTACAAATTTGTACGGAACCCTGGGTGCGCGAGTCCGACTAGCACTTAACTGGTTTTTAAGGTTCCGTAGCCAAGTGGCAAAATACGGAACCGAAACTATAAGAACTATACTGTTTTCCGAAACTATAAGAGCTATACTGTTGAAACTTGGTAAGTAGATGTATTCTGTGAACCGCATTAAGATTTTCACACAAAAATAGAAAAAAAAAAACAATAAATTTTGGCGGTTCCCCATACTTACAGAACTGAAACTCAAATTTTTTTTTCATCAATCCCATATGTTTGGGGTATCTATGAATAGGTCTTCAAAAATGATATTGAGGTTTCTAATATCATTTTTTTCTAAACTGAATAGTTTGCGTTGCGCGAGAGACTTCCAAAGTGGTAAAATGTGCCCCCTCCTGTAACTTCTAAAATAAGAGAATGATAAAACTAAAAAAAAAAATCATTTACATTACCATGTAAACTTCCACCGAAAATTGGTTTGAACGAGATCTAGTAAGTAGTTTTTTTTTAATTCGTCATAAATCATAAATCGCAATTTACCTTTCATTCAAACAACTCATGATTGATTTTTATAGATAATGGTACGGAACCCTTCGTGCGCGAGTCCGACTCGTACTTGTCCGATTTTTTTCTATTTAATTTAGAAAAGAACAGAAGATTAATATTGGTTTAGTCCTATCAAATTGTCAACACCTGACGTAAATTGACTTGTTTTTAGTAGCCATGTTTTTAATCACTTCTAAACTTGCTATGAGTATCTTAATTTGACAGGACAACTAGTATTTATCTTTTGTCCTTTTCTTAATGAAATAGAAAGAAAAAGATGCACTGAACTTAAATTTAGTTTAGTTTGTGAACAAAGGAATCGGAGCCAGTATGCTGTGCATTGCTACTGTCCATAGTGAGAACAATATCTATGTCTCCAGCGAATTTTTATGTCCAAGACTTACTTTTTACTTGAGTTTTTGCACCCAAACAAGAAATAAACTGGGGATTATTTCTTGTTTGGGTGCAACAACTCAATCTCCAAGCTGTACACAGTTATGTGACATGTAACTAAGTTCATTTAACACTTCTTTCAGATTAAAACTGTACCTAGAACAGTTCAAAATTACCTCATGTGTTCTAAACTCAGAGCTTCCCGCAGCAGTCAGATGTCTGTCTGTAGACCAGTTCAACCGAGGAAGGTACCAGATCATCATAGCATCAGACGAGATGTCTCTAGAGGAACCAGATGGTGGTATAGTACCTATAGAAGAACGAAAGAAAAAGAAACAAACTTCAAAACGTAAAAAGGATAAGGAATCAGGAGTTTCTCGAGGAATAGATTTCCAGCATGTTTCTAATGTGATCAACTTTGACTTTCCATTGGATGTGAATTCCTATGTGCATAGAGCAGGAAGGACAGCTAGGGGTAAGAATCAGGTAATTGACAAAAAAAAATTATTACTATAGTAGGTATATACGGGTTTTCAGTCATAGGCCTGCTGAATAAGTTATTACTTTATGTGAGAGACATGGTCTCCCCTGCTTAAAAAGTGAGAATAGTATCTTTGTGCTGTTAAATCATCAAAATTTAATTTGCTAAGTAGATTGTATTCTTGGCATTATTATCAAGCAGTTAGAAATATATTTTCTTGATTACAGGGATCAGTGTTATCATTTGTATCCATACGTGAAAAACCATTGATGGATGCAGTAGAAGTACATTTATCAAAAGGTTTCAAGACACAGAGAGTTTTACAGTAAGTTATTTATTTAATTCTTCAAGCACATAAATGTACAGAGACGGACTTAATGTCATAGGCATAAGTTTCTTAACATATTTACTAGTCGCAATTTATTTTAAGGATGGCAACTCTAGAACAAGTTAGGTCACTATGCTGTAATTTATTTATCGACATATTAGCAGCAAGATGAAGGGCCATGATCAGCAGTGTGGATGTTGAGCAGATTTTGATTAAAAAGTATTTTTTTTTAAATAATTTTGTGCCTGAGGTATTAATATAAGAGTCCATTTACCCCCCAGGAAGTATGAGTTCGCCCTGGAGGAGGTGGAAGGTTTCCGCTATCGGTCGCGAGATGCGTGGCGCGCCGTCACCAGGATAGCAGTCAGGGAGGCTCGACTCAAGGAGATCAAGCAGGAACTGCTCAACTGTAAGAAGTTACAGGTATAGATTTCATCAGATCAGGTTTTTTGTAATCTTTTTGAAACTGAAATTAGAGTGTACTTAGCCCATAAATTAATAACTGCAAAATCAGACAGATATTGTGGTAGTAAAAGATACTACAGAACTTGTTAATTTACGTAGTAGATATTAAACTTTGAGTTTTATGTACACCGTTAAAGCGTTCGAACGACGCAAAACAGAATTAAGAAATTAATCATCACTATTATTTCCACATGATGAACAACTCTGACATATCACTTTGATGAATGACTAATCTTCTCTCTGACTAACCCTCTACTCATCATACTCTCCCCCCAAAAAGTCCTCTGAGATTAATCCAAGCTCTTCTTTAGGGCTACTTCGAAGAAAACCCAACAGACTTAGCAGCTCTTCGAAGAGACAAAGCACTACACACAGTGAAAGTACAGCATCACTTAGCTCATGTACCAGAGTACTTGCTACCTGCTGCGTTGAGGAGTGAAGAGTCGGTGGAAGATGAGCAGGACGGCGCGGCGGCACCGGCGCCCGCGCCCCAAAAGAAAAGGAAACAGCATGGACAGTATGGCAGCGCGAAAAGACATAAGTACCAGGTGAGATGTTCTAAGATTATAAATAATAACCCTTTCTTTTGGGTTTGCCGTAGTCGGTTAAAAAGGCGCTTGTATTTCCTCGAGTCAGGCATAAGTGTAGTGTTTCACTTTTCGCCAGTAATACGTAAGTCCCATGTAATAGGGAGCGTCAAGTTACTACTTATAATGGGGGTAAATATTTGTTATTTTAAGGGGGAGTAAAGAAATGTTACATAGTAAAGGGAAAAAGAAAACTTTTATAGCTTGGAATTTAGTGGCCAAGTTTGTGGCTCATTTTCGCGATACTATTAATTAATTTTGGACCTGCTGAAGGTTACTCTCGAGGTGTTTATCTGTCCTGATGATGTTTAACTTTAAGAAATACAATAACTTTTTTTTATAACCTCTGTAACAATGTCTTCGAAATATATGAATGGAAATACTAATCTTTGTTTAACTCATGTGTGTTCCAGGCTCGTCAAAACGATCCCCTGAAGAGCTTGGACGTGAAGACGAAGGCCGCGAGTACCGGCGACACGTAGCAGCAGACACCTTGTTAGTATCCGAATGGATAGATCTTTCTAAAATGACAATGAATTAAACAATACATGTTTTTATACAATGATTTTATACATAATCGTGTTAAGGCTGGAAGTATGAAGTAAATAACGTCGACAAATTACATCTGATTGTTTAATTGTAATATCAGTTATTTTATTTGAATGTATATGCTTTGGGAAAGATTTTGTCTGGTATCTGCTCTAAGAATTATTCGGGTGGACAGAAATGGCCAGAAAAAACTAACGTAATACGCCATGTGTTTATGGAAGCAACTCTGCATACAAGCATGCATGCGTAATTACTCAAATAATTATATAATATATATAAATGATTATATTTACTCAAAATGAAGTCTTCCATTGACCGTCATTAATTATTTATCGTCGCTGGTCGGATAGAAACGATTATTTCACAAGAAAGCGTAGTTCCAGCCTATCTGACAGTTGTACCCAGCATGTACAAATAAAGCATCTCATTTTGTGTTTTTCTTTCACACAGTTCGCGTTGGTGATCTTCACGAGATATTTAGTGTTAACATCGGTTCGGTTAGTACTGACAATGTTACAACGTAGCATTGATGAAAATAAACTATGATTCATTTTCAAATGTGGTTATTTTCTTTATTTTTTATGAGGTTTGACGAAATGGATGAAATAAGCTATCGTCTGTTTCGGACATAAATGATATGTTACGATAAGGTTGTTTCACATTGCGTCGTGGGTTTGTTTTGCATCAAGTAATGCGTAGTGCAGTCGGGCCTGCGGTGACGGATAGTTCTAAAGTACTATCTGATATGGAGCTATTCAAACCGCGGTAAGCGGTATCCATTACACCTGTCCGTCACCGCTACCGTCAACGCCACCAATTCTGTCTGAACAACGCATGTGAGTCGAAAGTTTTTCGTTCGTTGTTGTCTTCTGGTAACCTTGAGAACTAGGGTTGGCACTCATTTATGGGATAGTTGATATTGAAATCTTCATAAAACAAATTAGCGCTCTTTGCTGATTAGGGTAATAACACCGATCGGTGGATATCTACTGGGTCTGATTAAGACTAGATCATTTATAGTGCGAACCAATCTTTGGTACAGGCGTTCCTCGGGCCTCGAGACATAAATTTGTTTAGACGGCGAAATGTAGTTTTTTAGGGTTCCGTACCTCGAAGGAAAAACGGAACCCTTATAAGATCACTTCGTTCTCCGTCTGTCTGTCCGTCCGTCTGTCAAGACCTTTTTTTCTCAAAAACGCGTTGAGTTATCAAGTTGAAATTAATATCAAATACTCAGGGCTGCAATCCCTTGAAGCAGTGAAATAATCGAGTTCTAAGTAAACGCAATCAAAAGATACGGGCGTTTATGTTCCGTTTATGCCGCATATTTTGACACTCGCAAGGGAATCAAAATCCTAGTACCATATACTAGAATCATGAAATTTGGCAAGAAGCAATGTCACGTACCTAGCACAAGTAAAGGAAAAAAATCTGAAATCCGTAAATTTGTACGGAGCCCTCGGTGCGCGAGTCCGACTCACACTTGACCGGTTTTTTTCTATACATCCACTTAGAACTGGTAGTATTACGGCCGTCACTGAATCCCACGAGCGCACAGCGTAAATGCTGCTCCTAAAGTCGCAAACTCGCAGTCGTAAAGCATGCCCGCTTCACTCGATGCATGCTGCACCATTGTCTTGTAAAAGTATCAATTATAGTAAGTAGTATTCATAGTAACGTTACAGCCTCTGGTCCCAATGTGCCAATGTGAGCGCTCTGTGGGCAAACATTGGCATCGACCCAGCCAGCTCAGGGGATGGTAAAAATTTTTGGTAACAGTGTTTAGGTTATGTACACACGGCTACACGTCAAGCTATACAAAACCAGTTGGTCTTGGCCTCACTTTATATGATATTTTCTCACAATGAACGGTCAGCCAATACTGGTTTTGCATAGCTTGATGTGTAGCCGTGTGTACACCAGAGTGAGTGACCTGCTAGCAGAATAGATATATGGCGCAGGTTCTGGTCGTGTCGTGAGCACCAGCTTATGAGATGAGGTCTTACGTAACCACACTGCTAGCCTACTGGAACAAAAATTCAATGTTACAAATAAAATGAAACAAAAAAAAGACTGAACACTTGTGTTATTCGGAGATCTACATTTTGGTTATTTGAAATCTAGTTAGTTGTGAGTGCCGACCCTAATAATTCTAAATTCTGTAGAATATTAACTAAGCTATTAGATCGTAACAAAAGCTTCCAATAATATTAATTAAGTTTTTTTTTTTTTTTAAAACGTTGCCCCACACTAGGAATATCTCCTGTATCGTCGGTGCGTTTACAAACATTTAAACTCACATACACAAATAGCCTAAAGTTCTAAAGGAACTTCAGCCTTCTGCAGGCTGAATCCATAAATGCAAACTGCAGCCACAAGGTACTCCTACTTATCTCCAGCAGTAGGTATCTAAACACTACCACATAGTTTGATAAGAGGGCAATAGTATACCTAGTATGTTGTTTCCTCTTTGAGTACTTCGTTAGGTACCTATAGTAGCAAATTAAATAATTACCTAAGTACCTAAAGGTGCTATTTACCTTTTTGCTTGACTAGTCCCTAGATGCATGTTCAATAGTCCAAGTTATTGCCAGGGGCATTGATGTCCTAAACTGTGCAAAAGACTTGTTAGCTTGAAGTCCAGTCCAATTTTTACTCCCTAAATTCAGTCACATTGAAATGTACATCTACATTCAAACTAGGTCTCGACTTTAAAAATGTCCTCATAACAATAGCAAAGTAGCTGCAAAATCATGTGCATGTAGTTGTATTTTATTAGGATCAGCAAAGATTTTTCATGTTAGTAGATTAGTTCATTTTAATTGTTGTTTCCTTGTTGCTTGTGTTTTTGTTTGGCTGTCTAACATTTTGTCCAAAAACTGGTTGGTTTTTGCTTTTTAGGAGTTTCTTAATTATAATCGGATCATCTTATCACTTCATTATCACCAGTCCTTCATTCAGATTGTGTATTGATTTGTTCCGAAATTAATTAAATACATTCGTTTGCTAACATTAGTAAATGTCATTCCATACATAACCTAACCTCCTACTTTCGTTTTCTATCTTATTATATTGCTTGCTTAATAAAGGACCGCGCAGAACGCTAGTCCGACTACCAAAAATTACACGTACGACGTACCCCTATTTGGGATAGTCACAGACGGACTACTTCCGGCCACAGTGCAATGGCCGGAGTCCGCCCGGGGCAACCGCCTGCATGATCACGGTACACCCTACGCAAGGTTAGTATGACGTTGACAGCCTTGCACCCCCTTTTATACGCGCGCCGGAGAATCTTAACACCGACTTTTAATTTTATTATTACTAGACATAGTGACATCTGTTATCATTTTATGGAATCAATTCTGGATTACCCGTTGTGAAAACTCGTAATTAATAGATTTCATATTTTATGTTTTTACAAAAATAGTTTTTAAATTGATTTTAGGACTGCTTTGTGTTGGTATGTATTTTCTTGATTTGATAGCCTGATAATTTATTCATTCCACACATTTTTATTCATGGCACCATCTGGCATAAATGTTATAAGTTGCACCGCGGGAATTTAGAATGGTCCTGTCAAGTGTATTGTAGTTTTAAATAAGTCGAACTCCTTTGATAAATATGTGTGTAATAATGATTGTGTAGGTTAAAAATTAGGTCGCTCAGTGCGCTATGGAGCGAACTATGAAGGATAAAATCAGGAATGAAATTAATCGGAAAAGCACTGGAGTTACCGACAGCTTGCAGACTACGGTATAGCAGATGAGTCCGGAGACCGCGTATCGGCAAGCGTAGTGTGGGACGCCCCCCTAGATGGACCGACGACCTAAAGAAGGTGGCTGGGACAAACTGAATGCGAAAGGCGGAGGACAGGCTGTTGTGGCGCAGCCTGGGAGAGGCCTATGTCCAGCAGTGGACTGCGAGTTGGTTGATTGATTGAGGATAAAGATTTCGAAGATTGTTGTCTCATTCCCAAGAATTTTAATGATGACAGATACACTGTTGAACATCTCAACAGTGTATCTATTAAGTACCTATTCGAAAATAAAGAAACCATCTCATTAACGATATAACATTTTATTAGGTACTTGCATTGGACATTCTGGACTAGGTACTACGATTTCCAAACTAGACTAATTTGTAAAATATTCTAGATTACACAGATTTGGAATATCTCTTTTTCTTGGGCGGTTCTTTGATGATGATCCTGGAGTCGCTGAAGGCTCTCCGGAGCGTGAGGGTCTGTTGTCGCATGGACACGTTGGTTGAAGAATGTAGGGAAGAGGCCAGCGGTCTGTTCAGATAGTAACCGTAGGGACCCATCTCACGACGTTGCCACGGGCTGGTGGTGATCCTGAGGAGTAGAAACGGAGACATAAAATTATGAAGATATAACTTAGCAAGCTTTGGAGTGAGGTATTTATGTAGTCCAACAATTGTTTATCAGGAAAGTGGACAGCAAGATTGAGCTACTGACCTCATGACTCATGACACATACAATTGTCACTTTACATACATTCACTGCCAAGCGTGTCTATTACTACCTCATTATAAACTTGATTATTCGTTCTGAACATGCAAGATCACAAACTGTACATAATAATGTATACCCGATCGACGTTGCTCGCTTGTCTGACTGTTATACTGTCATTTCCACTCATGTGTAAAATTAATGAGCTGCAGCTTCGTCATAATGGACTTTATTGAGTTATACTTAGAATCGGATTTATATAAGCCAAATAGCATGCTTGCCCGTCTGATCTATCTGGACAATGGGCATCTAATTCAATACCTCATACATAGCCTATCAGCGACTGGAGCAATAGATAATTGGCAGTCAAAAATTAAACACGGGGTCAAAATACATTGAAGTGATTAGTGATGACTGCCGACATCTAAACATGATAAAATAAAAAAAAGAAGACACTACGCGGTCGTATATGCGGTCGTTGACCCCAAAAATAAAACGTCATTGTTTTAGTTTTTTTTCACATTCAGAAATCGATGCACATCATGTCTACGGAGTTTCGCTAGCTAATCTAATTTGACCCTGTAGAGTTTTAAACTGCTACCATATCATGAGCGGCGGCATTTCTGGTCGTGGCCTCGTTTTGATGTACATGGCCAGTGGCGCTGTCCCGCACACCCATATCATCCACTGCTGCACCATCTTGCAGCTCTCTACCTCATCTTCTGTCATTACCATCATACCATCCTGAAACAATGTGACCTTTCATGGGGAGTTATGCTGTTGTAAGATTATTTTGGACTTTTTAATACAATTAACAGTTCGCAAAGGTCTCGTTGGCACCTTTAGTTTTGAGTAAGAGTTTGTGCTTGGTTGAGGCTGAGCCAATATCATAGCCAATATAATTGAGAGCAGTAGTGGCTCTGTGATAACGGCCGCGACTTAAGGTAAGGTAAGGAACGGTAAAGGAAAACATCGTGAGGAAACCGGCAGCCAAAAATTCAAAGACATGTGACATCCGCCAACCCGCACTAGGCCTGCGTGGTGGATTATGGCCGACTTTCTCTCACAGAGAGGAGGCCTGTGTCCCAGCAGTGGGAACATTATAGGCTGATTACGCAATATCATAAGACATTGTGCAAAACAATAGGTAGGTAGTGATGTTGGAACGAAGTCTTAAGCCACGTCCTTTAAGAACTTTACGTTAAGAGGAAGGATTCAAGAAACTGCCCGAGCTGCTAGAAGTGTTATAAAATATTCCACTTACATCAAAACAATATTCTACGGTGGTTTTTATGACTTGGACCACCATGATCCAGAAGTGTAGGCTGTATATCACCATCCATATGAACAATAGGTGCTGTAAGAAAAAGAATCGAATTTTAGTTTAGAAACGGAATTGGACTGCGGCGTATGTAGCTTAGGTTTATTAAATTTGATATTAGATAGCTCCAAAAAGCAGTTAGGGGTATTTTAAGTTTTCGTTGATGGGATTTGGAGTTTCGAGGACATAGGTAAAGTAGTCTGTTTCTTCTACATCTGCTACAGGCCAAACCCTAAACCCGGTGTGATCTCGTTGGCGTAGCATCGGCGTAGACTGTGTGTAGACGTGCTACGAGAAACATGACTTCCGTAGCACGTTCTTATCTCTCATTTTCAAAGCTTTAAATTTTTTCATAAGAATGCCAAAATAACAACGAGTAGACGTCAAAGAATACCTGTAGAATGAGTTCCCAGAGCGGCACCCGCCGGAACACGAACCGTCTGAAAAGCGCGGAGAGCAACCTCTGCGCGAGCGCCCCCGCGCCCGCTGCCCACAAAACTGTCGGCACCACCGATACCGCATCCTCTCCGCACTTTGCCCACTCGAATAGCTGCAATATGTGTGGTGAACATTATTGAGTTGTGAGGAATAGGAGCTAAAATTCCTCATTCCCCATAGAAAAGGGAGGATCCTCCAATCAGACGGCTGTGTTGTCTGGTGGGCTACTGCCCAATGGCAGATGTCCGAAATGTTGTACTTATATAAGCTAGACGCGCGGATAACTTTGCTTGTGCGATGCAATATGATGCGAAGTTCGCATGTGGTTCGCCTGAAGCCACACGCAGCTTGACAGAGAGAAACACAGCTAGGAGCTTCGCTGGTGCCACGCGGTGAGTAGCGAAGTTCGAACAGTGTAGTGCCGCTTGCTAGGAGCTAGGTGATCTGGTTATGTTTGCGTCCTCCATCTAGATGACACGCCGCCGATGTGCGTTCACTTGGTGACTCAAAATCAAAGCATTTATTCCAGTTAAACCATCTGCAGGTCTTAAATTGTCAAAGGAGTAGGTTAGTCAGAAAGATGAACCTAATAGTTTCCTATTCCAATGCGTAGTAGGTTTGTATGGAGAAGAAAGGGCAAGAAACTCCATGGACCCTATTTTACATTATATTGTTACAATAATTCTTGTTGAATTTATAAATATGTGAGAACGATGTTGAAAGACTTGCGCGTTAAAACCGTACAGAGTGGAAACGAAAAGAAAGAAAACGAATGAAAAAAGGATGCAAGCGAAGCATAGATTCGGCCTTCACCTCTGCCTACCTCAGTTCCTTCATTTTGCATGTAACTCCATAAAGAGGTTTCCCACATCACAATTTTTTAAATCCAAATAGATGACTACGAAATTTAACATTGGGCTTATGATTTATTATACTTTCTTGTTGATTTACACAAAAATATCAACTTCTATGTCACCATGATCGCTTTGACATTGCACCACTCATAATTTGCGTCAGTCAAAATGATTTGACAATGATATTTTTTAACATAATTTTTGTTTGGGCTACAGTAACCGCACTGACTGAGTTTGTGAAGGATAGCGTTTGCCTCACAATTATTTTAAGACTATTCGTTTATAATACCTACTCATATTATAAATTCGAAAGTAACCTGTCTGTATGTTACCTTTTCGTTACCTACGCTTACCTAAACTGAACGAATTTCGATAAAATTTGGCAAGGAAATAAATGGCATCCTGGGGAAGGACATAGGCTTTTTTTTGTTTGTCAGTGAATGAATTAAATTAACATTGTTATTAAGGTTTTATTTGGTCACATCATGCTAGCAAACTTCCTTCGGACCTTCTGCGGACTGCAGTTCGTATCATAATGTACCTACCTTCATAGAACATTCCTTACTCAAAGTGTGCCAACAGAACTGTGTTACGTCTATCTAACTGTCACAGGACTCACAGGGCTGTACGCCTGTACTTATAGATAACGCATTAGGAATTCCCTGTAGGTATAATGTTAGTTGTTTGTGATAAATAAATACAAATAAATATATATATATTAAACCGAAATGTTCACAGAAAAGGTAAACGTAGGTTACGTGTTATAACTATGATCTCTATCATGAAAAATAAGAAAGTAAACTAGAATAGTACGGTCAGCATCAAAAGTCGGTTAACACTTTAGTTGTTTAAATCGTAATTATTGAGAAAAATATTCTTAAAAAGCTTATATTAATAACATATTTAAGAACTAGCTTCTGCCCGCGGCTTCGCCCGCGTGGATGTCGGAAATTTACCCACAGGAACGTGCTAACAGGATAAAATGTATGTGCTTCCCCAGAATGCCATCTATGTCGCGGGCCCTTTGTGGCTAATTACAATAGAAAACCAATTGTGTCTCATTAGTGGTGATTAAGAGGGTACCTATATGATATCTTTACCTAAGTACCTAACTAATTAAAAAAAAAAAACTCAATAACAGAAAATTAAATACCTACCTACCTAAATAAACCTATTTCTGATGATAACTAATCTAAACTCAATAAATAAGCAAAATCCCTAAAAACTAATATCTATACGAATGACTAAACCTACCTAACAGTATTATAAAATAACCTACGGTCACTACGTACACTATCAAATATACTACCTATACTTTAAAATTAAAATCTATACCTACGACTCATATAAAAATAAACCTAAATAACTCTAAAAACTAAAAGGAATAAAAATGAACTCCACTGCGGGTGACCCAACCTACGACAAACTTAGTATTTGCGGTTGGTACAGTACAGACAGTGGTAATCGGGTATAGGGATCGAACCGCAAAATTAAGTTTGTTTTTTATTGTATATACTTTTCCGGGATAAAAAGTACCCAGTGTGGTGCCCAGGATATTAAAGAATAATTATACCAAGTTTCATCGTAATCGAACCGGTAGTTTTTGCGTGATGCCTGAACAAACAGACAGACAGACAGACAGACCGACAGACAGACAGACAGACAAAAATTTTTTTAATCACATTTTTGGGTTCGGTGTCGGTCAAGTAACACCCCCTGCCATTTATTTTTTGGATATTTTCAATGTACAGAATTTTCACTTCTACAGATTTATTATAAGTATAGATAATTAACTCTTTGCTATTACATGAAATAGAGAAAACCAATGTATCACATCATTTTGTATCAATTTAGTTGACAATTTTTGGCGATATTTATAATACCTCTAAAATAGATAACTCGGTGTGCCCTAAACGCAAAACGCAGTCGTGGGTTACTGATAAGCTACGCATGCTTATAGAAGAGAAAGATATGCTATTTAGACAGCGGAAAAGTGATCCTAAAAATAATAATAAACGTTTACTGTACACTAGGTGCAGAAATAAGACACAGAAGCTTATAAATATGGCCAAAAATAAAAGTAGGCGTGAAACCATAATTAATTGTAAAGGAGACATGAGAAAGATATGGAGTAATATAAATAGCTGGCTTGGTAGGTCTAAATTAGGAGGAGATTCTGTTATAGAGAAACATTTACTTAAAAATGAAACATTGCAAAACATCTGTAACAATTTCTGTGAAACCTTTACGAATGAAGTCGATATGATTAAACATAAATGTCAACACAATTTTTTGGACAGGATGAGCTATGTAAATTACTGCAATGTAAGTTTCCGTTTTAAAAAAGTCCTACCTCAAGATGTAAAATCTGTTATAGAAAAATTAGACTGCAACAAGTCGCCAGGGTCAGATGGTATTAGAATTAAAGATTTAAAACAAATTAAAGAACAAATTAGTCCAATAATAGCTTATTTTATTAATATTAGTGTTAAAAACTCTCAATACCCAGAGGAACTTAAGAAGTCTATTATAAGGCCTATATACAAACAGGGATCGCACCAGGATTACAGCAATTATAGACCTATAGCAATACTTAATACGGTAAACAAAATTGTCGAAAAAATTATAGTTAAACAACTCACCAACTTTTTAGAAAGCAATAATATTTTAAACGAGGTCCAACACGGTTTTAGGATCAATAGGAGTACTGCTACTGCACTAGAGAAATTTACAGATGAAGTCAATAGTCAGCTTAACGAAAAAAAAATAGTTATGGTTATATTTATAGACTTCAAAAAAGCGTTTGATACATTAGACCACGGCGGCTTGTTGCAGGCTATGAATGAATGTGGCATTAGGGGTCCCATGAATGAATGGTTTAGCAAGTACCTAGACCAAAGATCACTTAAAGTATGTGTCAGTGGAACTGAAAGTGTACGGGGCGACGTTAAATTCGGAGTTCCGACTGGTTCAGTATATGGGCCATTAGGATATATTATGCACGTTAACAGCATGTCTAATGTAATAAAGAAATGTAAGGCATTTATGTATGCTGATGATACTTGCCTGGCGTATAGCCATAATAATATTGATACAATACAGCGAGATATGCAAAACGATTTTGACAGAGTAGTTCAGTGGGCACATGATAATGGCATTATAATTAACATCAGTAAAACTAAGTGCATGCTTATTCACTCTCCGTACCATAAAAATAAAAATAATTTGTTGACAGTGGGAGTGAAGGGTCATTCGTACGAATGTCTGCATAACAATAAACTGAATTGTCAATGTTCATATTTAGAAACAGTTACATCATACAAGTACCTAGGATTAGTCATAGATAACACATTCACTTGGAATCTGCATGTCAACAACGTTTGCAATAAACTACGAGCCATTTTGGGTAAATTAAAGACTCTTAAACATGCTGTCAATAGAAAAGTATTGTATACTTTATACTATGCACTGGCTGACTCAGTGATTGAATATGGGTTGGGTGGATATGGCCTTACGTTCCCTACACATTTAAATAAAATCAAAATCTTGCAGATACGGCTACTTAAATTACTTGTAGATAAAAAAACGAAGAAAAACTTAAATAAAAACTATGAAGAACTGTTTAAAATTTGTAAAGTACTTCCGGTCCATATCAAAAGTAAACTAAATATCTTAACTGAACAATTCAATAATGAAGATCACAAGGAGGAGCGTAGGCATATGTACCCAACTCGTTTATCTAAAAAGAAGACACTTGTCGTTCCTAAGGTCACAAATTACTTTGGTAAGCGCACAAGAAAATATGCGGTACCGTCGTTATTGAATGAGCTACCCTCACAACTGATAGCGCATGTCAAATCGAAAAACCAGCTTAAAAATGTTCTTAAAAAACATTACCTATCATTGTGTCCATAGCTGATTTTGTATCTGTGGGTAATAGCAATTTTCCATAGGTGTAAAATGTGTTTATTTATCTAGATACACTCACTCCCCCTTTTTGTATATTTTAAATGTTAGTATAGAGTAAAAATAGAAATTATAATGATAATATTGTGAAACGAGAACAACTGCCGACAAACTGTTTTGCAGTTTGGCAGATTTTTATATGTTATATTTATACAGACTTTGAAAAAAAAAATAAAAAAAAAAAAAGATGATTTGTAAAAGTAACAGTGTTAATTGACTTTTGATGCTGACTGTACCTACGCTCGAAAGGAACCGATTAGTGCGCGAGTCCAACTCACACTTGATATCCCCAGTGACCTATTTTGAAATACAAATAAAACCACCATGAATATGACAAATTTTAATATACTTATTATAAAAGAGCCAAGATAATTATGTCATTGAAAAAGTGAGTCGAACGGAAGCTTTTCGATGTGCCTCCAGGGACAGTCTTCAGGGCTTGGTTTCCTTAGGCATAGGACTAAGGACGCCGGTGATCTGTGCACTAGAACAGGTACATCTGGTCGCCTGCAGAAAAAAAAACACTAGTAAAGCATCAGCAGGGTAGGTATTAAGCCAGCGCAGGCCGCGCGCTGGTAGAAAGTTCTACTGAAGAGTGGTGGAAGTGTCCCGTGGTAGGACTGTATTATAGGTTCTACAAAAATTTTTAGCAATCCAGCTTGAAGAGGTTAGATTTCTTTTGACAATTCATACAGAATTTATTGCATTCCACAATCTGTAACGCAATGCGCAACTCGTGTGTGTGTGTGTGTGTTATTTGTCATAGGCCGATGATACAATGACGAAGGCCGTAGGTTTTCAGTCTTACTGATGGAGCCCGTTTTACGTCTTATTATACGATCCATGGTCACAAGTTTTGGAATTCATAAAGCTGGTCTTTGAATAGGATTGGGTAGTTTATCGTGTGTTACGCAATTAGGATGCGGAAGGCCAATTCTCGTAATTTAAAACGTTCAAATCTAGTTACAGTTTCCTCTCGGCGACAAACAAATGTCAAAAACTTGTCAAAAATGTAGGGAAATTAGAGGTATTTTTGACAGATTGAGACTGAGATCAGACTGTGTACGTTCTTAAAATTATGAGAATTGCCCCTCTGATAACTTACTTTAATGTCATTTCTGATTTTCTCGATGGCTTGCGAAGTGGTCTCGCTCGCTTTGTCAGCAAGCCGCATGTTGAGCTCCTTCGCCGACTTACTAAGGCCTGCTGCTTCGCATAAGTCCAACATGCTGCTCGTACCCCCACCGTCGCAAGAAACTCCGCTGCAGGTGGTATAGACCACGACCGACGACCCCTTAGAAGCCGCGCTCTCACTCTAGTGAACAACGCCATGTCTAAATAAATGTTATCTTATAATCTATTTCAAATAGGTTTGGGCGTCTCTTCAAAATAAGCTTGTTCTGCCAAAACGGTGAAAAATAAAACTGGTGTCATAATTTATTCTGACTAAGACTTGGAGGCAACATTCTTCATACCCTTCTCTGGAGATGGGGTAAAAGGCGTCTAAGATACTTCATTTTTTTATGTTTGATAACAAGATTTTTATGTTGGGTTACGTTTGCCTGCAGAAAG
This sequence comes from Apamea sordens, assembly GCA_945859715.1. Taxonomy (NCBI): domain Eukaryota; kingdom Metazoa; phylum Arthropoda; class Insecta; order Lepidoptera; family Noctuidae; genus Apamea; species Apamea sordens. The sequence continues at coordinate 19,438,851 of OX243998.1, read as the reverse complement.
AGAACCGTGTGATAGAATGTACTATGTACTTAAATAAGTTTTTGCTGTCTAAGGGCCCGCTAGGGCCGATGCCGCCAGGGCTGCGGGTTGTTCGAAAGAGATACCGTGGCCTTTGGCACAGGCAACTGAAGGAACACGGGTGGGTTTTAGTCAGTAAAAGTCTGACACTCCCTTCCGCTTCGCCCAGAGCGGGAGGGGTCACTTGATGATTTCCAACCCAAAAAAAAAAAAAAACCGCCCGGTCATGAGATGACGCGTCACGCGACGATACTCTATCTAACTAACTAAATAGGTCAATACGTCCATAATGAATATGACGGAGACGCTCTTCTAAGAAACCGTAGCTTTACGACGTCGTGTCGTTGAAATGGACGACATAGTGTCGGATACGACGTTCTACTAGTCCACTTTGGCCCACCTAAAGTATGTGTATAGTATGTGCATCAAGCAGTCTTGACTCCCTGCGTAAATAGATGATAAGTTACATTGAACTAAAATCATTACGTAGTATGTTGTTCGTCCCGCGCTGGGCACTGGTGGCACTGCGGTTGCTCGGGTGCGAACCCCCTCAGGCGCTGGTGCACAGAGCCCACGAAGCTGTTGACGCTCTGCATGGTGCGGTTGACTGACTGCACTGCGCGGTCGTGCAACTCGGATTGCCTGCTTCCACGGCGACACACAAATAAAAAGGAATACATATTAACTTTCGTAAAAAAGTGATTTATATAATTTTATGCAACCTAAAAGGCATTCTCTACCAGTCAACGAGTGTGGTGGAGAGATAACATGGCATGACCATACCAGAAACTTGTGAAATATTTTAATTATTTGGTATTAGGGACAACTAAGTAAATACGAAAGAGGTCATTAACCTACCATATAATTATCTACTACAAGAAATGAATCTTCTTCACTAGAACTACATAGTCCTCAGTTTTATTCACGTCCACGTTTCGAAATAAGTAGGAGCCGAATTTTTTTCGATTTAAATGATCGACGTTTATGGGCCACGTGAATAAAACTATAAACATACATACGAGAAGCTTACGATAGTAAGTAATATAAATTATCTTCTAGCAATTTTAAGTGAGAATTGATCATTTTATCTATGAGGTTGTGACTGTCTGTCACTTGTTCCTATTTAAGAACAAAATATTATATTCATTTTGAAATCGGCGTATGGTTCGGGCCTCAAAGGAACACATAAATTCTCTATTTAATGGGAAACAATATAAAGCCAATTACCGGCGGACGGTTCGAATGCAATAATTCTACGAATTCAAAGAATCTTGTGAAATATCCGATTTCTAATTTTAAGAGATAATGCTAGCACTCACATCTGCACCCTAATTGCGTAACACACAATCAATCGGAATCAGAATCATTTTGAAACGAATTGCTAATCCATATTGCTTCATAAGTTCGAAAAATTCGTCTGCTCAACACGTAAATAACGTAATGAATGTTGTTGAACTGTCAAAATGAAACCGATTAGGTACGATTGATCGTGTGTTGGCTGGTAACAATTGAGAAATCGTACAAAAAATGGATGTACGGAGGCTGAGCTATGCGTGGTATTTTTTAGGATGTGGACTGATGTAATAAGTCCGGGTCGAACCACTTTAGGATACGGACTTCCTAGTCCACGCTAGTTAAGTTAGGAGATTTAGGGAATGCCAAGAGGCTATGGCCGAGTGGGCTGTCGCAAAATAGCGAGCAGTAGATATTATGTTAAATATACATAGTTGGGTTGGAGCCCAGATTAGGTTAATCTAGTATTTTAAGTGGTGTGAGTGTGTTTGTTGGTGTGACTGGGCTCACCCAGTCACACCAACAAACACACTCACACAACACTACACACTAACTTTATCAGCCTAGGATAATTATTATAATGAAGGACTCATCCTTCATTATAATAATTATCCTAGGCTGATAAAGTTACTAAAGTTCTTATAACTAATCAGGCAGAGAGGTGTTGCTGGGGAGTTTCTTGTACCACTTCTTCTCCCCAACCTAAAACACTAGGAAGTAGTGAAGGCCTACCCTTCACCACTTCCTTGCGCTTTGGGGCTGTCTATATACCATCAAGAGAGTTGATTCACGACTCTATTAATTAATCATTCTTAATTTTTGACTCTGCTCTATTATCTAGTAAATCCTAGTACTATAATTCTTGAACGCTTCAAAACTCTATTAAATGATGGTTCTCGAGTTTCGAATCTCAACTCTATTGTCTAGTAATTCTTGAATGTTGTATTCTTTATCTCAGACCAATAGGTCGGTCAGACTGACATGAGCACGTGTCTTGCAGGTATGCTTGTTGTGCAAAGGGTGAACTTCCAGGGTTTTGGGTGACCACATCTATCTAATATCCAGTCCAAGGACTGATATGGACCATGTCTCCTTAAGAGCGTGATGCCGACGCAATGCCGCTGGAACTAGCCGGTCCATAGTCAGACAAGGACAGTTGGTTGCCGCAGGAAAAGCCGCTTCGTCACGTTTATCAGTTCGAAAGAACTGCTAGGGACCATGTCTCCAAAAGAGCATGATGCCGACGCAATGCCGCTCAAAAGCCGCTTGCGTCACTATATGGAAGTGTTGCTTTGAGTGCTCCGAGTGTAGATGTGAGGTATCGTGTGAGTAATGACTGATCAAATATATATTACGCCAACGTATGGGTTACTCACAATTTAATAATAATAATATAATTTGCATCCCTCTTTTATTACTAGCTTTCTAAAACCACATTCAATCTATGTTCATAACTATGAATCTCTTGGTCTTATTTAACATTCCTTTAAATCCTTTCCTTGGTCTATTGATGCGACAAGGCACTGGACTTCTTCTTCATATTTGGAATTCATTAAATCTATATTGGTGGGAGAGTGTCCAGACTGGGGCCGAGCTCTACAGAACAGTACCGGGAGGGGTACTGTTCTTCCAAAGGGGAACCGACTCATTTTCCTGACATTTCCACATAATTAGGAAAAACGAAAATTTTATCAGCTTAGGGTAATTATTAGTGGGAGGCAGTCACCTCCTTCTGCGAAGCAGTCATGCTAGCGAAGGAGGTGGCGGGGTGGGCGAGGGAACGCGCCTTGCGCACCTCACGCCTCAGCCGCCGCGGGAGACGCTCCGGGCGTCGGGAGCCGCGTGATGACTCCCGGCCACCGTAGGCGCGGGCCTGCGGGCGGAGAGTAATGGGTAGCTCTCCGTCCGATCAGGACTAGGCCCGTGCCGGACGGCGTGTTCGTGTTCCACGCGCGCCTCAAAGAGATGTCAGCAAAGTGACGGGGCCCCACAGGGCCGAAGCCTGCCAGGGTAGCGGGAACATCCGAAAGGGTTTACCGCTGCCCTGGAACATAAAGGGCTAAGGAAGGAACACGGGTGGGTTTTAGTCAGTAAGAGTCTGACACTCCCTCCTGCTCCACCCAGAGCGGGAGGAGTCATTTGATGATTTCCCATCCTCAAAAAAAAAAAAAAATGCGTAATTATTAAGGAACAGTCACAAGGTCAATTCTTTCTTTTTCTACGACCAAGCCGCGGCAGAAACAGGATCATGCAAAATCAATTCTCAAATAATTTGCATACGCATTAAAAGGACAAAATAGTACAGTCATTAACCATACCAACCACTGTTCCAAATACGGCAGGTTGAATCTCTGGCAGTAGTTCTTGCGGATGTAGTCTGCGTAGCACAGCGACAGGAACCAGCACACGGTGATGTGGATCTGCGGCTGCTGCTGTCGGAGGAACCTCGTCAGGGGACCCAGAGCCACCAGCTCCGCTTTTCCCCCCAAGAGACCAGCCGTTGTCATCTCTAGTAGCATGTTGGGACTCTGCCGAGAAATAGGGTGTTTGACTACTGTGCGATAGTTGAAGTAATATGAATGAATAGTTATTAAAAACAGTGGTAACTCAACAAAAAAAAAATGTGTATGTGGACAAATGGAGAAATTACACGCTTTTGAAGATATTCTTCTATCCTTGTCACGCAAAGCAATCATTGTACTGAATGGCGCGAAGTTACTATGGCGCTTGGTACATTGGCGCATGGTCTCTGTCTAGCATAGACTTTAAAACGCTTAAAACATCGCCTTTTATTGACATATAAAAAAGTACTGTGGCTTTTTGATTTTTAGGTTTTGAGAAATCTAATAAAAAAAAGTCCATTGAAATACCCTGTTGTGGGAGATGGTTTTCAAAGGCAAGAGTCTTTGAAAACCATCTTTTTTAAAATAAAAAGACATAAAATATAAATTTTCAATCGTTATAAGAATTAAGTAGTTAAATGAAGCGTACTTATGATTAGACAATGATTTGGTTTCGTACTTACCTCTCTAATAAGCGTATCAAGGTAGTATTGGAAGAAGCGCATGGAGCATACCCACAGGTGAACCATCAAGGCCAGCATGCCGAGCACCATTGTAGACTGCGGAATTTAAAAACTTCGTGTTATTAAAAACGTAAAAACCATCACTCTCTGCGCTGTGTGCTAACAGTTGGTCTTACATATAGCCATGTAAGACCAACTGTTAGCACACAGCACACTGACGAATAGATTTGCTATATTTTGAATATGCAACAATAATGTCGTGGAGAACTCGCGACAAAACGAACGAACTGTCGAGTATTAACCAGACAGAAGACATAGGCGGTAAGTAATCATGACATAGCAGGACTATTTATGGTAAATCGAAGACTCATTATCTCTTCACCAAATGATATGTAAGGGTACCCCCGGTAAGGAAGGTTATTATTAGACAGGTAATATTGAACAGAAGATTCTGATCTGCTTGACTGGATACGTACACATCCTACTCGAAATGGTCGGACTGTTACAATTTGAATGATTCGCTTCTGATAGAAGGCCGTCATAAGCGATCGCTCTGATCGGATTAAAAGTCACACAGCCCGGATTTTGTTCAGAAGAGAAAGGTTTGAAGGTACAGATACGCGGTGTATACGGGCCCTTTAAGTTTTCCCTACTTTATAGCAATAAAAAACTCACAATCAAGGTTTTCTCCAGCATGTAGACTTGGCCATGGGTTCCGGCGAAGACGGTGGCTTTCAGCTCGTTGTAGAGGAAGAGTGCGGCCGCACTGGCGAACACCAGCGTAGGCCCCACGCCCCATATCTCGCCGTTGCAGCTCAACCACTTCGCTACTGTTTCCAAGTGAGAGTCGATGAGATTCTGCGCAAGTGTTTGTTGGATCAGTTTGTGGGACATACAACGTGTAACTGGTGAATGTGAATATAATTAATACATTCCTGACTTTCTGAGATTTCTTTTCGTCGTTTCGATCATCAGAAAATTTCGTAGACGTGTGCATAGAGGAAGCATAGTGGATTGACGTAATGCACCTTTTTTCTTGATTGGTTTGGAAGACAGATTTTAAAATAGACCATTGAACTTAGATCCACATTTGTTTTATCGTTTCCATTCGGGTTCGTTAGCTCAGTCCCTCAGAGGCTATAGAGTATAGACACCCAAGATATCTGTGGCTTTTTACAGTTTTGAACTTGTTATGAACTGTGAAAAACTTTTATCGTAAAGACGAAGGGTAAGGCAGCGGTGATGCTGTTTTTTTTTTGTTTGATTCCATTTATATCTTTACTTTATGCCTTTCATTTATCTCTTTCTATTTTGGAATTTCAATTGCCTTATATTCAGATTCTGAAATATAAGTTTTTAAGGTTGCAACAATGATACCTACATCAGTATACTTATCATAAGTTCTCGAATGAAACTTGTTTGGTATCCACAGCAGGTACCTATCTAAGATTGATTTGATGTTAAAGTTGAGTTTTCTTATGATGACCTACAGGAAATATAGACATGACGATACGCAGGATGGCGGAATATGAGAAGCAGCACTGCCCTCAAATAAATCAAGATAACGGCAGCAGCTGGGTGACAGGATATAAGAGCATCTCATATTATTAGGTACTTACGCAATGTGTATTAAAGTTTACAGTTTTGGCAGCCATATACGCGTAGGGATGTTTGTGGTACAAGTTCGCCCTTTACTAAACATCTTCACTTTGCGATTTCATAAATAGATTTTAACATACTTTTGATTTTATATCTATTTCTTATATTTTTTTGGTTAGATTTACTGATCCGATTCTTTGACGGACTCAAAATATGTCAAACTCTAGATGGCATGCGCCAGAGACACTCCCGAGCACATGTCCCATAAAAAAAGGTTTAATGACTGATACATACTTTTAATGAAGGTGAGTTCCTACTCGTGAAGCTGATGATCTTAGTCTTAGCTAATCTTACGGCTCATTTTATAGGACCTCTATAATGTGGGTACTACTCACCAACATCCAACGTGTTATAATCTTCCAACGAACGGTACGAGTATTTAATCCTCTAGGTTCTAAGTAACATTTTATGATAATATTTTGAAATTAAAGGGCTTGTGGTTAAGTAATAACAGCCGAACGGGTCGATCGATCAGGTTGGTCCGTGGATGGCTGACCGTTTTTACATACCAAGCACTTCCGCCTCGGAAAGCACGTTAACCGTTGCACCGGACGACGTCATTACGTCGGCGCCGGCTGTCGCTGAAAACCAGCGCTGGGGCTCTGTCTTGCATAGGGTCGCAGCATAATGCTGAGCGATAGCCGTTTTGCGTGGATGTGACGCATATCAACCATTACTTATTGTTTTTTTCTTTATTTTGTTTTTATGTTCATGTTTACCGCAAATAAACGTATTTTGTTTCTTTCTTTCTGTTAAGCCGTTGGTCCCGGCTGTCATTCGCGGTTCTCTGACAGTCGGAAGCCCGAAACTCTGACAACCAGTCTTACCAAGGGCGCATTACCCAGTAACTGGATTGTGGAGATCAGGTAGGCTAGGCAGGTAGATACTGGTATTCAGCTGCATCCGGCTAGACTGGAAGCCGACCCCAACATAGTTGGGAAAAGGCTAGGCAGATGATGATGATGATTTTGAAACTAAACTCCTGTTTTCTACTGATAATAGTGGTTAGAGTTGTGTTCCCACTGCTCTTCTCCTGTGGGTGTCACAAAAGGCGCCTGGGATTGCTAAAAGAAGTATCTATGCCTACACTAGCTTCCCTGTTATACAGGGTGACAGGGTCATCGAAACTCCAATTGTAACCATGAATTCCACACATGATTGTAGCGAAGAATTTTTAATTTTTTTTATTTACAATGGGCTCACTCTTGACCTCAAAATAAGTCCTTTATTTAAAAAAAAAAATCTTCTGTACCTGTAATTTTAACGCAGTTTTCAGAATCATGTACTGAATATATGGTAACAGGTTGCGCGTCGATGTTTACGACTATACAGAAAATATTTTGACGATCACCTCATGAATAGATTTCTCAATACTGATAGGTACATGCAATTACTGAGTCACTTTAACCTGATTGTTGTAATAATCAATGTTTATGAGGTACTTTGGCTCTTGAGATACAAGTATCCTTTTACTTAGTTCAGGAGCCTGCTGTTCAACTTGCCTCTGCCCACTGCTTGTACAATCATGTTTATTGTAAGTCTAATCTTGTGTGTTTTTTCTTATGTCCCTGCCACTCTGTGTAGGTAATACGCATTAATTATATCTATATCCGTTTGCAAGGGGTGCCGAATACCCATGGCAGGATTTCAAGGTCACCTCAGCTTATGATAAGTCATCATTTGCCAGTCCTTATCCCAGTTTATTTAGGGTTAGCATGATAAGTGTCAACGATGAAAGTGTGAGAAGACGAGAAAAGAAACAACGTTGTATTGGTAAAACAAATGGCTAGATGGACCTGTAATGGCTGGTACAGGCCCAGTCTACACATCTGTCCTTTATTCTAACACGTACAACCAACGATTACATAGCTACGATACATACAACACCCACTACACATCAACTTGAGTACATCTTCAAACAACTAAGAACAAACGTATAAAAATAATCAACGAACTGTAAAGTCACGTAAACAAACCTGTGTGGGTATATGAACTACTTTTTAAATATATTTTTTATAAAAACACTTAACATTTATTGGTATAGTAATATATAATATATGCTAGTCTAAACTGAAAGGAGATTATTTTATGATTTATTTACTAGATCAACTACTGATTTGAAAAGTTTTGTTGATTACATAGTTTTTTGTTGATTATAGTAAAATGTCATAACAATGGTAACGTGGGCGAATATAAACACCCCTAACATATATTTTTTTATGTTGTATTCACTAATATGAGAATGATTGAAATATTAACCTATTTTGTTAAGCATAGGGAATGCTGGGACACAAGCTCGGAAATTGCTTTGCAAAAATGATTTTAAGATCCCCTACGTATTTACCTATTATGTACTAAACTCCTCTTTGTTATATTTCAAAAATATCTACTAATACATAATTACATATATTGTTTATAATGATTAAATGCAAACCTACTTCTCAAGTAACAACTTGACGCTAATTTATGACTAGTTGATTTGAGTTTATTACAAGAAGACCCGAATGGAAGATAATCATTAGAAATATCTTCACTACAACAATTTATAAAGATAATATCTATCTTTCTAATGGAATATGTCTACGATGTAAGTACTATATTAAAAGGTATTGTTTCACAAACGTTGACTAGATTGAAAACCTATGCATATGATCCCATTAACTTCATTTTTCATTTCTAATGTTATATACACATGTTATATTAACATATCTAGTAGTAGTAAATATATAAATTTCTGCACTCATTGCCCAGGAATACAGAAATATATATATTTTTGTATATATCTAAGTAAAAGCATATTTACAACGGGGTTTGCTTATTACTATTTAAAAAATATTCAAGCATTTATACACAATGAAATTAAATATACCATCTGTAACACAATAAGGAATCACGTATTTTTCAAATACGTGAATATTTTGTGAAGTTTGCAGACAGTATAAATATTTCTTACATTCCCGCAAATATTTTATAGTCTGTCCAGCAACACTTTTAAGATAATATACAGAATACTTAATATATAAATATAATATATCTATTCCATTATACACTTAAGAATATTCGTTGTACATTATAAACACGACGATAAAAACACTACATCGAAAGTTCATTTTAATAAATGCTAAGACGTTTAATATGCATTTATATGGTCATCGATTATTTCAATTTACAGCTATATTAAATGCTGTTGGTAAGTATTCCTTCTGAAATCGGAAAAAACTTTTATACATATTACAATACTAGACGATTACGTGCCTTTGACTACACTTATATTTATATTTCCCAAAATTCTTAAATGTTACCAAAAGCAGATTATGCTTAAAATCTACAACATGACATTGATTTAATATTTTTCTAAATATACCTACCATAACATACCGGAGTTTCTTTTCAATCCCAATAATATAAACAACTTTCATACACTTGATGTCTGCAAATCCGCTAATCTGTGCAATATAGTTATATACTTTGACGATATATTTTTATACATAGGTACATATTGGTCGATATTGCAGAGTTTAGACAGTTTTGCAGAGTTCGTTTATGTTGAGTATTATACAAGCCACTCGATGGCTGGCTTCGTCTGCAGAGTTGCTGAGCTGTAGGTCTGGTCAGGTCACAGGCTGCACACTGTTGCGTCCGCTGGCGGTATCGAGATCACTTCAGGTTCCTTTATCGTTTTGATGCGCTGAAGAAAATTACAATGGTAAGTACGGTCGTATTGTTATATACTCATACGATAAAAACAAATCCAACAATTGGTTCATTTTGCAGTAATCCATGAAAACTGCAAAAGGGGATTGATCTTCATAAATATACTCGTAGATAATATCCTTCTTCATATCCTACTAATTTCTATTCCTACAAATATTATAAACGTGAAAGTTTGTATTGATGGATGGATGGATGTTTGTTACTCTTTCACGAAAAAACTTTTGATGAGATTTGGATGAAATTTGCCACACAGATGGTTTATAACCAGGATTAACATATAGAATACTTTTATCCGATATTCCCACGGGATCGAAACTTATGTAGGTGAAACCGCGGGGCGCAGCTAGTACCAAATAATTTATGATAAACACTTGAGTTTTAGTAATAAATGCCTAAGTACCGTATCGTCGGTCTACTTACGTGCATAAAGCTGCCAGGCGTGATCGCGAACTTGTACACGATGTAGAGCGGGATGCAGGAGACGGTCGTGCCGGTCATGATCCAGCCCACCGTGATGGACCACTGTGGGTACACGTATTCACCGCCCAGCATCTCCTCGTGGGCCAGCACTGACACGATGAACAGCACCAGCAGGAATACTGGACTGTGGGCGGGAGAGATGATGTTAACAGCAGGTTGCGGTAGTTATTTTGTCTTACTGGTCGCTGTAACTAGATGGACAGACGACACCATGCGAGTTGCAGGGAAAAACTGGCTGACAGAAGCCAAAGACCGAGACCGCTGGGGTTCTCTGGAGGAGGCCTTCACCCTCACTACTTGAGAGGTTCATGCATGCATGATTTTTTATTTTAAATCTATAGAAAATCTTTACAAACGATCTTTACGATCGATCTTTAACTAATGTTTTACAAAATAAATATTATCTTATCTTATGTTATCTTATTTAATTTTAGCTAATGATTATTAATATTGAAATTTAATTTATACATTTGATATATTATTTAACGAATTTAATTTTAACCTTTAATATATTTTCATTGCAATCAATAAATCGAAATTGAAATGAGAAGTTGTTATGAAACTATGAACTAATATGAAATGTAAAAAAAAAAAAAATCGAATGTATAAAGTTCTTCTTAAATTATTTAAATGTATTTATAAATGTAAACACACTCATGTAAAAATGTTAATTTATTCTTCAATGCACGAAATAAAAGGCTTTTTTATTTTATTATTGGTCGCTTTGTGTGGCTATTTATATAATTGCTTTGAATATATGTATTATATTTAGTTGTGAAAGGGACGAATTCAAAGAAGACAAGTATTAAGAAACTTAACGTTTCTAGGTTAGATCACGGCACTGGTATATAGATGTTTGAATCATCATCGTCTATTTTGGTGATACGGTAATTATTTTGTTCCAAAATCGTGGATAAAATTCTAAATAAATTGCCTTGTTAAAAATCCGTTTGTTAAGACCACCATCAAAGTAGGTACGCCTTACTGTAACAGACTACATAGTAGGTAAACACTTTATTGTTCAGTCTCACTCACCTGATATAAGACCAGCAAGCCCTCCAGAACCACCCTGGAGTGTGTCCCAGCATGGTCCTAACATCCTCGGAGAACCGGTCAACACCGTACACCCAACAGACCCCGGCTGCCTCCGCGAACACCACGAACAGGATCGCCAACCCCGGACCGTACACGTTGAGGAGATCCACCAGGTATACACCGCCCTTGGAAGAATGTTTGATATGAATGTATGTAATCAATGGTGTCCACTAATGAATATGAATCATCGTACATAAACTTAGAAAACTGCAGACGTTAGCCACATTTTATGGAAAACTCGTAATAATTAACTTTTTGTTTCGTAGATACAATCAAATCTTTTACACCACCAACTATATAAAATTCATTCGTTGTTAATTCTCTCAACAATCGTGACAACCCAGTTGTGGCCGCATGTGCGACTATACTTTAGTAGCCCTTGGCTCAGACTCAGAAGCCTACGTTCACATAGGATCCCCGAGCTAGAGAAAGTAATGTTATTTGAAGTATTTGTCATACTCAAGACCATAGTTTCATTCCTGATAGATAGCAAAGAGATCGTAACTTATTACATGGCAGTACACTTCTGCCGGTCGATTCTGTAAAAATCTCACCGTGAAAACTCAAGTAGAGTTGTCAGTAGTGTCAATCCCTAGCATTATTTGGAATGACAGCTCACTCCACGCTCACTTCACCTAAGTTTTCACGGTGAGATGGTTACAGAATAGAACTATTGTTTACTACTTCGAATATTACACGCGGATTCTTATGTTGTTTGGGACAACTACAAGAATTAGCCAGAAAACTATAAATAAATTCCTCTCACTCAACACCTAAGTCAGTAATGAAAACACAAGGGGCGAAATAAAAGCAAAACAAAGCTTCCTTACACCGCAGTGAACGAATGTAGTGCCAGGTCATCCCGCTGAGTGATGACCATGAATTATGCAACGGAATACATTCGCAGAGATAACGGAACCGTAATTTATTAGTGATACCTGTGTTGTGTTGCTGGGGCTTTCTGTTAAAAGTAATAGGAGGGAACAGTAGTGAAGTTGATGAAGAGTTACATATGATCTTCATAGGAATAAATGCCTCCGACCTATTGTAACAGGAATTGACTGAAGATATTGCTTTGCTGTATACATTTAATCTCTTTGTACGTATTGTTCAATCGCAAAGCATATATGTGAGTAATATGTATATACTGTAGAGCTACCATTTACCGGGTACGTCTTTCATTGGCTTTTATATGCCGGCGGCTGAGAGTATGTCATGCTCACTCTAATGTCTCTCGGATGGTGGCGCACGTGTTGGATCATTTAGCTCCCTTCAAAAAGAGAAGATTCTAAACTAAAACTCAGTTTATCAGTTTTCGAAAATAACAACAATGCATGTGTGTGTCACAGTCAACATGTTCCAAAAATGGGATTGCGAAAAAATGAGCCATTATTCTCTGTACGTATTGATACTTACGTATATATCTTCAAAACAAGGCAAAATTGTTATTTGTTCGGAATTATTCCAAACAAATAACAATTTATTTCAGTAGGCTCAAGGCCCTGGTACGCGTGGTTCCACATTATCCGTTAGGTCCGGTCATGAGTTACGGGTAACCGAGCACCGTATGATGAAGCAATAACTTTTTGTGCTGACTCGCCCGCCGCGCGTAATCTTTCACTTACCTCGCTAAACGCTGTCTTACCTAACTGCCCAATCAATTTACCGAATTTTATGGTTATCGAACAGCATAGTTTGTGATAGCACGTAGGCTTTGTTAGTTTCTCAATATCTTGGTCTGTAGTTTCTTCGTTGCCACAGACACATAATTCTTTGAAAAAGTAAGGCCCTGCCGATCTATTCTGTAAAAATCTCACCATGTAAACTTATTTGAAGTGAGTTTAAAGTGAGCTGTCGTAACACCTGCCGGTCCGTTCTGTTAGAATCTCACCGTGAGAAGTTAGGTGAAGTGAGCTGTCATTCCATCTGCTGCTAGGGATTGACACTAATAACAGCTCACTTCACCCAAGTTATCACGGTGATCTTTTTACAGAATATCACCGCTGATGCTAGGGATTGACAGCTCACTTCACCTTACTTTTGCCGGTGTTTATACTGCGTTTGTTTTTAACCGTATGAAAAGTGAGATTTTGACACGTGATCCCAATTTTTACCGTAAAATATCGCACAGGACAGCGCCATTTGAAATACTGCTAATTGTTTTGCCAATAAGATTTTGAAAAAAAAAAATACGATTAATTACTAATTTTATCTTACTCGACTTTGGTATATCTATAGACAACCACAGTAAGCCAGATAAAAGTTCAATTTATTGAAACCAGTACACTGCCTGGCTTCAAGGAAATTCTCAGATACATACACACTTGAAATAATAGAAAGCAATGGTGTAGAAACCTTCAGCGCATCATTGTTTTGTTCAATGAAACGTTACATACTACACTTTGAAGTCGGTCAAATAGAAAGACTGTGCAGGATTTTGTATAAGGCTAAAAGGTCACAAATCGGCATTATTACAAAACAAGGTTTATGTTTAGACCATCGAGTTATTTTTGACGTGACAACGTCTTATAAATTGGTTTGCCGGGTGACACTTCAAGAAACTGCGTTACGCTCCGCTCACGTTATGCGCTCACAATGAGAGCGAGTGAGAGGCACGCGTCCCTTCCACTCGGGCATGGTTAGCCCGCCTAAGAGCGAGAGAGACAGACATAAAAAGTGAAAGGCACGCGTCCCTTCAAAGTCGTTGTCACGTAAAACTTTCGCCCGTATACCGACTTTACAGGCAACCAATTTTTTTTAATTTGAAACTTTATTCCGACAAAGCTAAAGTTCGACTTACAAAAAATGACTTAAACCGAGTCCAAGTTGTCAGTTTTGTATTAAGAACTTTACCTTACAACAAACTTAAAGTTCAAAATAAAACAACACGCTGGTTGTTTGCTGGATGGTTTAGGCTTGGACTAAAGTTAGAACACGTTTTGTAATAACAAGACACAGGTACTAGTGTACTGTATTGCGATCTACTTACATAGGTAGTCGTCGGCAGGGCACAGATGTAGATGAACACCAGTAGACCTGCCACGAACAACTCTCGATGTCGACCCAGCACCCTCGGGTACTCGTCACAGAGAGCGGTGGTCACTGCTTCCAGACCTGGGGAATAATTTCAGGAATTGTTCTCTTATATCTATCGAGTTGGGTGTCTATGATTAGAATTTATATTTATTTTACAAAGAACGCAGGTAAAATAACAATAGGCATTATTGTTCCGTAGTCAGTTCGTGCATTAAGTTGGCAATTAATGTAGCCGGTCACAGTTAATTATTTATTAACACATGGAATTTCTCACACTAATTCATCGTTGAGCTATATATGTATAGACCAACGATGAATTCAATTTGGAGGATTTCTGAGTTTCTCCGAGGCATGTCGAGGCGTCCTGAACTCCTGTATCAAGAATGTACTGAGTCGAGAATGAGTCGAGGAATATTATAATGAACGGATTTAGAATACGGGTGTTAGTCCAATAAGGTTAATAAAAAAATAATGGCAATAACTAATAACGGAAAGTACGAAACTCTTACCTCCAAAAGTACTGTCAAGTCCCAGCGTGATGAGCATGAGGAAGAAGATGATGGCCCAGAAGACGGAGCCGGTCATGGTGGCTATGGCTTCAGGGTACACGATAAACACCAGCCCCGGACCTTCCAGACCCACCTCCTCGATGCTCTTGTTCTGAACGTGCGCCATGTAGCTAGAGGAGAGAGAATTACATGTAGTATCTGATGGAACGAGATGATTAAATAAGAAGTTTTCAAAGGGTTTTTAAGTTAGTATGTGTTGTAACTCACTTTGAATGTTGGTTGACCTATTATTGGCGACTGTATAGGTCTAATATTTTTGTTACCTATTGTTAAGAAACGCTGTATACATAAGCTGTTGGTTAACCTATAATAAATAAATAAAAACAAAAATAACATATTATTAATGAATGAAATCATTGGAACAATCGACCAAGTCGAGTGTGGTATATATGTAGGTCCGAAAACGTTTTGAACAGTAGTAGATGTGCTAAACGTTGTGACAGAAAATTTAGTTTTTAAGAATGATCATGGCTTAGAATCTATATGACCATACCAATTGAATGAGCAAGCATAGATACCAATGTAAAGAGGAGGAGATAAAGTGCTTCTTGAATTGATAACTTAACGAAGTTTCCGCTAGAACTACTCAAGCCATATAGGTACGTATTGCAACTTACCCCAAAACGGAGAATATGACAAAACCAGCGAGGAAGCTGGTGAGGCAGTTGATGGAGGATGTGATGAGGGCGTCCCGGTAGCAGTTATTGTTGAACTTGTTGTAGCTGGACAGTGCCAGTAGGGTGCCGAACCCAGGACCCAGGGAGAAGAAGATCTGGGAGGCTGCGTCGATCCACACCTAGGCGTAGAAAGAAGGATTAGTATGGTGGAGTATAACGGGCAAAGGATCAGTATTAGTTGATTGGTAATTGATGAGGGAGCTTCAATAAATAATAAAGCTACGTCTTCATAATGGTTGTAGGTAATATCGAGTTTCCTAATCAGTTTGGAAAATTCTGTAAGGATAGTTCTGAAGAAGCGACGTCTCAGCATTTAAAATAATATGTTTGTTCAGAATATTCAAAATCAAAAGTCATTAATTCAAATTAGGCTTGCAATCAGCACTTTTCGAACGCTAAATAATCACATGTACATCAACAGAAGCAACAGAAGTTCTATTGCTTACCTTTGAATTCTGTAGCTTATGCCACTCAGGCGTGAGATAGTATCGGATGCCCTCGGTGGCTCCCGGCAACGTCACTCCTCGAGCCAGTAAGATCAGCAGAACGGCATAAGGAGCCAACGCTGTTACCCACACTACCTAAATAATTATAAAGAAAAAGTTTTTTTTTAAAGTTCGGATTTGGTAAGTTTCGAAAGCAGGGCTGAAATTTGTTCTGAATTCCAAGACCGAAAGCATGATTTAAGATTTATAGATGCATAGCAGTTATTGGAAATACAGGAAGGTTTATCCTGCCTGAGTTCATCGAACTCAAAACTCACGCTTAAGTGCCAAGCAAACATTCTCGTAGAAACTCGTCATCTTTTTGCGCATTCCAAAGAAAAGATTACGTTTATGATAAATGAGCTACGATAAACTTGGGAAAGTGTTAGTATCAATTTAGAAAAACTTTTCCAACTTCAACACTTTTTATCTACTCTGACATCAACATTTTTGTGACTTTGAAATTAAAAGTGGTTAGCTAAGAATACCTAATCGCTTTATATTATCCAAGTGCTATTTTCAAAAGAACCAATGTCCTCACCTTGTTCAGGACCCACTTACTTTAAACCAGTTAACTTTTACCCTTCATCTTCAGAATATATTCACTCACCTTGCCCGCACTTCGGACTCCTTTCCAGAGCGAGAAGTAGACCAGCACAAACACTCCAAACACGCAGAGCGCCAGCGACGGCTTGATGGGACCCATGTAGTCCAGACCATTGGATCTCTGCTGCTCCAGCACGTTGCGTCTTTTGGGGGGAAATTGATATGATGTAAAACTTGGCTTCGTATTGATTTTAGAGGTCTTAATCATTTTTAGGCTACATGTCGTTTTTTATTTTAGGGTATTTTAGACATACTTAAACATAACATCACGCAGAGGACTATAGAGATATACTATATTAACTGACGAAGGTGGGTGAGCTTCGTCAGTTATGCTATGTCCCTTGTAATAGGTAGGAGGTGATCTTATAAAGTAAGAAATCTATTCATATTCGGCTTCTAAATACAATGCATTAGTTACTCATATTATTATTATTTTATACCTAAGTCTTATCAATTGAAAAATCATATTGAAGTTAGGTTATTTTGGTTACTTCCCGCTCTTATGTGGCATCCTCACGGTAAGCTGATCGTTTTATGATTTCAAATTGTTAGAGCTATGACATCAATCGTTAATTATTTCGCCTATCTGAATGTAAATTAATAAAAAATAGCAAAGTCTTACTCAAAGAACTCCTTAGCAGGCGTGGAAGCATTGGGGTTGGTTTGCGGTGCGGTGACGGGGGAGCACAGCGGGGTGTTCCACTCGTTGTTGCAGCTGGTCCAGGGCAGCACCGAGTTGATGGACGAGAGGGACGCGATCAGGTAGTACACCGCCCAGCCGATGATAGTGTTGTAGTACATGCCCATGTAGATGTCGATCATGCAGATCGCGTAGCCAACGCCTGGGGATTGAAAGGTTCTGGAATTTTCTGTGTTTACAAAAATAAATTCGTAACCTTTTAATGATCTGGTTACGTTACTTATTTTGTTTATTCGAACTTTCGTTGCGAAAGAACGAATAAGTTCAAACCTGAATGAAGTTTCGTGAAAATAGATAATGGCTATCGGTTGAGAAAAAAAATAGGAACAGATCGGCCTGTCTTTGTTGTTTGTGCATGCATGTATCCTTATACAGGCTGTTAGTGTAAACACCGTTGTCACTAAAACCATAGGTAGTTGACTTAATTATTTTTTTTTTTTTTTTCAAACTCAAAGTATTTATTTCAATTAAACCAATTACAGGCACTTTTGAATTGTCAAGGGGTCGGTCAGTCAGAAAAATGAAGCTAGTTGCCCATTCCAAAGCGTAGGTACCTATGGAGAAGAACGGGCAAGAAACTCCATGGACACTCTTTTATATCAATATATGGTTACAAAGTATTGGTTACATCATTTATGTTATAAATTATGCATGTGAGAACGATGCAGAACGTTAAAAGCGTCCGTAATGAAAAGTTTAAAAAAATAAAAATAAGTTAAATTAAAATAAGCCATGGCAGCAAAGAGATGACCAGTCCCTATTGACGGCGCCCGTTCACGAACATGACGCGTGGATCAGCACCATTCAGCTCAACCATTTTGAAGGGAACCAAATGATCCAACACACGCGCCACCATCAGCGAGACATTTGAGTGAGCATGACATACTCTCTGCTGCCAGGGCAAATTCAAGTCAGTGAAAGACGTACACAGTATATGGTAGCTTTATAGTATGTACATAGTACTCACACATGTGCTATACAATTATACAATACTAGGAGATTGAATTTATATAATGCAAAAAAGTATTTTAAAATCTTCAGCAGCTCCAACAGTATTTTCAAATGCTAATCAATTTATTTATGCGTCCTTATGGAGCAGGACCAGCGTTTAGCCAAGCATTTTTATCAGCGATGTAATCCCCTAATTTATAATATGCCTGGCTGCATAGTGTGCGTTTTATACAAGATTTAAATTTCGTTTCATTCTGTTCTATTATGTGGGGAGGTATTTTATTGTAACATTTTAAACAGTACCCCATGAAAGATGAGTCTACTTTAGCCAGCCTGAAACCTGGTTGAACTAATTGCTCCCTATTTCTAGTGGTATAATTATGTCTTTCACCTCTTTTACTAAAAAGATGTAGATTTTTCCTTACGTACATAATGTTTTCATAGATATATTGACAAGGTACCGTCATGATGTTAATATCTTTAAACAATTCTCTTAGAGAGTCACGCCTGCGGAGGCTATATATGGCTCTGATGGCTCTTTTCTGCAGAATAAAAATAGACTCGATGTCTGCAGCTCGTCCCCATAGTAAAATACCGTACGACATAATACTATGAAAGTAACTAAAATAGACTAGTCTCGCGGTATCAACATCAGTAAATTGGCGGATTTTTCTCACAGCATACGCTGCTGAACTTAGTCGTCCTGCAAGGGATGTTAAATGAGGACCCCATTGAAGCCTTGAGTCGAGCGTGATCCCCAGGAAAACCGTTTCATCGACGAATTCTAGTTTCTCTTGATTCAATTCTATCTCACAATGACTACTTTTGACATTTGGTAAAGAAAATCTTATGCACTTCGTTTTTTTCCCATTTAATACTAAATTATTAGCAGTGAACCAATTTTGGATCTGCAGTAGGGCGTTATTTACGTCGTCAAGATTTGATGCACGTCTATTAATTTTAAAAATCAAGGAAGTATCATCAGCAAATAACACCATCTGTGGTTGAGTTTTTAACAAATGGGGTAGATCATTAATATATACTAAAAAGAGGAAAGGACCTAATATCGAGCCTTGTGGTACACCCATTTTTACTTTTAAACCGAGTGAATTGACACCATTTATTTGAACTTGCTGTTGTCTATCATTTAAATAAGATTTTACTAAACTGAGCGCAAGTTTTCCAAGTCCGTAATGCTCAAGTTTTAAAAGCAAGGTTTCATGGTCGACGCAATCAAAAGCCTTAGAGAGGTCACAAAAAATTCCTATGGCGTCTTGGGACTCTTCCCACGCCGTAAAAATGTGTTTTAATAAAGTTACACCGGCATCAGTAGTACAACGTCCCTTGGTGAAACCATACTGTTGGTCGTGCAATATTTTATTGGTGTTGAAATGATTGAGCATTTGGTTCAGCATCACCTTTTCAAACACCTTGCTGAAAACCGGTAACACGGATACCGGTCTATAATTATTAGTAACTTTACTGTCCCCCGATTTGAAAAGTGGTATCACCTTGCTGTATTTCATAAGATCCGGGAAGACTCCTTGATCCACACACAAGTTAAATATTAAAGCTAAGTACGGCGCTATAGTCTCAATAATGGAGGTACAAACTTTGATAGACATTCCCCATAGATCTTCGGTTAGTTTGATCTTGATTTGCTTGAAAGCTTTTATTACTATTGTGGGGTTTATATGCATGAATTTAAATTCAATCTGGCAGGATGAGACGTTTGCTCTTAATAAATAAATAGAACGTAAGGGCGAGGAATTTAAGATTTCAGTGGTTTTATGTGGGATACTGGTAAAGAAATTTACAAATTCATGAGCAACTTCTTTGTTAGTGCTTATGAGACCACGCGAAGTCTCTATTGTGAAATCATTATTATGTCTTTTATTCCGGTTAGTTTCGTCATTGATAATTTTCCAAACCGTCTTTATTTTATTATCGGCTGATTTGATCTTGTTGCTAATATAGAGGGCTTTAGCTACCTTGCAGGTATTTTTAAAAGTTTTAGAGTAGGTAGCAACATATTTATTAAAAGTTTCAGAGTTAATATAAGGCTTAAGGCCATACAGCTCAAACAATTTTTCCCTACTTTTCCTAATACCCTTAGTTGCCCAGTCACTGAACAAAAATCTTGGGCAAATCGTTTTGGTTTTCTTTTTTAAAGTATTATTGAACTCGGTGCGTACTACCGAAAAGAACCACTCATATAATTCATTTACATTGTTTTTAATATGGCCTGGTACATTTAACTTACTAATTAAGTTATTATTAAATCTATTTAGATTACTTGGTGTTATTTGTCTAGTTTGTATCAGAATTTTTTGTACTGGTGTATTGGATTTGAACACAACAGTTTGACCGCTGTGATCAGAAGGGAGATAATTTACTATGGCTTTATCTAAGTATTCGCAGCAACAAAAAACATTATCAATACATGTAGCAGAATTTTTAGTTATGCGGGTTGGTTCTGAAAATACATTTGACAAATTGAATGATTTAAAGAGACTTAATAATCGACTGCTATTTGAACTATTTTCTAGGATATTAATATTGAAGTCACCACAGATAATTAGCGATTTTTTACCAGTTCCAAGTTTTGCTAGAACATCTTCCATTACTGACTCAAATATGGAGTAGTTTTGATAATTAGGGGGTCTGTAAACGCACACTATAACATGCTTATCTAGCTCAACACAGGACAGTTCAATGTTATGTTCAACTGAAAGATCAACTATATCTGTACGAGTCTTAGTTTTAATAGAATTTTTAACTAAGATGAGTGAACCCCCACGCAGCATAGATTTCCGGTTAAAACAACTGCCCACACTATAATTTTCATAATTAATTAGCATTTCATAATCTTTCAACCAATGTTCAGTTAAACAAATAATTTCAAACATAGTTTTTTCTAAAAATAGCTCAATTTCTAATTGTTTGGTAGAAAAACCTTGAATATTTTGATGAAATAATTTCAAGGAATTCTGCTCAGACCCTTTTTTACACTTTACTATTTGAGAGCAAGAAGACACCTTGTTGTTGGTAGGTATAATAATATTGTTACTAGTGTCTTCTGTTGTCTTACTAACTAGTTTAAATTAACATCCAGAGTGAGCCCCAAGACTCCCAAGCCATCACCAGGCAATGATATCCCCCTACTCGTGGACCCCACATTAGGACAAGAACTTGCCATAGTGACACATGGATCCTCCTTCGTACAATCATTGTAAATAGTTATAGCATTAGTGCTACAGTTATTTTGAGTGACCACCTGTACATTAGAATTATTACTAATAATTGCAGTGTTAATTATAGTACAAGACTTCGACATACTACTTATGTCTGAGTTTATATAAGCTAATAGCCTCGCTATTTTATGTCTAAACCTAATGGGCAGATACACTGTATTCCTTGTCGATTTTAACTTAACAACAAAACTGTTGGTGTCAAAAAATATAAGTTTGTCACTGTAGTGACTTGCTAAGAAATGCATATGCTTATTAAGCATATGTATATAATTGTTTTGTCTATTTGATAGTGTCTCAAAATATGGAAAAGCACACAAAATAATTTTATTACAATTTATCTTTAAAAGTTTAGAAACACTGTCAGTGACAACTTCTTTTTTGACTTGTGAACTATCACCTACAAATACAGTAATGTTGGTATTTGAATCATATTGTTTTCCTGTAATTGATGTAATTATTTGTTTGAAGGATGTCCCAGGTAAACAATAGTTTTGAGTATTAAAACTAAAGTTGTCACTAACTAATTTCCCCAAACCTCTTCCTATACTATCTGAAAACATAACTGACTGATAACATACTTGACTACTACAAGAGGAAACATTACTAGTTGCTGACTGTCTTGCTTGAGATAATTCTTGCACAGTATCAGGTATATCTTGGTTGGGAATACAGTCCAGAGCACTCACAACTTGGGACGGGTCCTCCGTTACCTCAGGCTGGAGAGCATCAAGGTTGGATCCCCTCTGACAAGTACACTGAGTGTTACTGAGAGTCAGTGAGTCCACTCTGTCTACCAACTCGTTTGTAGCAAGGATGTGTTCCTTGATTTGGTGTTGAGAGCATAAATATTTATTATAAAGGGACTTTAGTGAGTCATCAAGAGCTTGAATTTCAGTTTGTAAGCGTTGAGTGTCTATTTCATATATGTTTATACTATCTTCTAATTTAATTTGATAGTTCTTCAATTTATTCATAAGAGTAACACGTTCTTTCCTTAATTGAATATTTTTGGAAAAATGGTTTTGCTGTTTCTTAAATTTATTACATTTTTTAATGATTTTATTCAGTCTTGCATATTTTTTTATTTTATTTTGACTCATTTTATGACTATAGTTATGTTTCAGTAAGGAATTTTCTGTTAGGTCTATTGTTGTTATGGAATGTGGATTACAGCTTTTATTTACTAATTCATTAAATAAATGGTCAGTTTCTTTGATCTGAGAACGTTCCTTATCCTTCTGTAATTTTAGGATTTGAATATTCGCATGGATTAATTCATCCTCTAGGTCCCTAATCTTACACAAAGCCTCCTCGTATAGATTACTGCAGTTTTTGAAGCCATCTGTGACAACCCTCAGCTGATCCCGTTCATCGACAACATTGAGGTGCAGACGATGTAAGTCTACGAGCTCCTGTTTTAAGCTTGTGTTTTTGTATATTACTTTCTCTACTTCCCTCTCACTTTCCTCTCTCTCCTCTAACAGTGCTTGACATTTTCTCTCTGAAGCCTCAAGTTCATGAATGGTTGTTCTCAATCTAAGCTCCACATCCTGAGCAGCAGCCTTACGGGTCATCACAGGCATGGTTTCAGGAATTAGTACTGAAAGGAAAATTAAAAGAACGGTGAGAACTACTTAGACAGATAAAGAAAAGGAGGGAAAGCTAGAAATGAAAGACTAAATTGTTAGAAGTTAGTGTAGCTTAGTAGAGTAAGTAATGAGATAGGCTGCTGAATCTAATTGAAATGCAACTAATATGATTAGATTAAGTACAATGTTACATTGATTCTATTGTCATAAGCTTTTATTTTTGCTAATGTGGGTAGGATGCTACGATAAAAAAATTAATTAAAAAAATCTAGTTTTCAATAAAAGATTACAATTGAAAACAACGACAGTCAATGTTATTGTTGTTACGTATATAAACACAGTGTTAAAACACTAATAGGATATCAGTATTTTGATATAATTTCACAACAACAAAGTTTCAATAAGATCTATGTAAACTAAGTGACTAGACCCAGTGCATTGGGCCTCAATGAATCTGTTACAGTCTAAGACGATTGTGTGCTAATTAAATAATAAAAGTAAACAATACTCCCCGTTTAAATAAGCAGGTCGACCGTCAGCTGTTCGTGAGAGGTTACCGGTAACGGCGGGCAACCAAACACTGTATTTAACTTTGTAAATTTGCAGGAAAACAATAATCCCGAGTATTTGTGCAGTTGTTTTACATTTGAATATAGTAATACAGTATAATTACACTTAAAAGTTAAATAAAAATAATTTTAAAATACGGAACAGAATTTTGACATGTCACTCGGGCAGTGTTGCCAATTTAGATTGTGTTATAAAAATGTTTATCTGAATTTAAAAATAAATAAACGTTATTTTATTTCAAAAATGTAAGAAAGTTTCTGTCCGACACCGTCCGTAAATTCATGCGCTTGCCGGCTTGCGGGCACTTGCGGCACGCCCTGCATAGATAAGGGAAGTACTGACGACGCGCTGTTTCCCGCGCTCCGTCTACTTTGCCCTTGCGTGCACTTGTATAGGGTGAAATAATTTTGAAGAAAAATTGAGACTTTACTTATAAAAAAAAAAAGATATTTTTTTTCATTGAATTTACGTTCTATTAGTGAAACCAAACCACTGGTTTCAAGGATAACGGTGTTTACACTAACAGCCTGTATATATAGAGCCAATAAGCCTTCAAGTTAGTTTCGTCATCACACTCATCACTACTCATATTCCTGCAATACAATATGACTTCATAGAAAGTCCAGTCTAACCAAACCTTCTACCGTACCATCTTTGTTTAAAAACAAATTACACCCTTCATCTACTGAATTAAATTTAATGTCTCCAAAACCAATTTCCCCGCAGCTTCGCAAACTGGCATTAAAACAGCATTCATCCATTCATCATCTCATAATAAATTTTCAAACATTCGAAATCAAATTAATCAGTGCAGCGGGCGTCAATTTTCGCGACGCAAAGTTAGTTCAAGTTGTAGAAATCAAATCAACGCCATCTGTCGTCGCGGGTAATCAAATGATATCGCATCGCCTCCGCTAATTAGTTTACTCGATACGAGATGGTGTTATTCTCAATCGGAGCTCCTACTGCAACTGTTGAATCGGTTTGTTATACGGCTCAGAAATGGGGCAACATTGTTAGCTACGGATGGAAGATCTAATTTTGAGTATTGAGTCTTCGTCTATCTGCTGATGTGATATACTAACAGTTAATATCTTGAACTTTAACCGGATTAACTGTTAAAAATTGATCCTGTCCAAGAGCTGTTTTTGGAGGAAACCGCATCCATAAGAACAGACCACAACATTCCCAACGACCACTTTTATGCAGCGCAATAATAGTCGCCGTCGCCTCAATATTAATATTTGCCTGCTTTTTCAGAATAAATACAATACCGCTTTACTAACCAACAACTACAACCAAACGACAACGTTTATTCCGATCAAGTTCATAAGACTCATGTCTACCTCACAGAAATCTGATTTTTTGATTTAGTTTTCTATGAAATTTACGAAATGTGTGAACAAAGCGAACAAGATAAAGAATATTATATTTCTGTGTCATTATTTCCAATCGAGTAAAAACTTATAAAAAGTCGAAGTTCTGCGTGAGATCCGAACACACGGCTCACTGATTCACGCATCTATGTATCTGCACGCGCTTAACCGCTAGGTCATCTTGACTCATATTATAACTTTGAAATTATGAACTACAATCACTTGTTGACGACAATGTAATTATTTTCTTGAAACTAGAAGGACGTAAGTCAAATTAAACGTCAAGCTATTGCTTTGTGAGATTGCCTATGGACTTTTGGTAGACAGTGTACATAAATGCCACCCTCTCTTAGTTTACCCGCTTTTTCAAATAAAAGTAGCGCCACTGATACTCTTTAACACCACAGCCAATCATACACACACATCCCACAACCATTTCTCATTGTAACGACTTCCTAAGAAAATAACAATCCTCATTCCCCGACTCGCGAACCTTGTTGCACCATATTTTGACACACAATCAATCGATGGAATATTGCCATAAACGTCGTCGGGAGGGCGGAGGGTATCCCTCTGTTATCGAAACTTCGGAGGGACGTACCTCTTGCTGATAACAGTGATCTACGGCCACATGTGATAAAACTGAGTCGTAAACTCACATGATGTGTGAATCTTTTAAATATTAGGTCACTTTTGTTGAGATTTCAATAGGAAGTTTTGATGGGTAGAGCGCTTTTTTAGCTTTACTTAGTTGTGGCCAAAAGTAGGTTGGTTTATTTCATAATCAGCCTTTAATATTCCCACTGCTGGGACAAAGGCCTCCTCTCTGTGAGAGTGGGCCGTAAACCACCACGCGGGCCCCGTACGGTTTGGTGGATGTCATGTCTTCGATTTTTTGCTTTTAGGAAGGACATATCGGTTTCTTCACGATATTTTCCTTTGCCGTTTTGAGAGCAATGGTTATGAAATAATTTACACAAAGTGAAGTGCTTGGCTGGGTTCGAACCTACGACCTCCAACTCATAATTTTATTTATTTATATTTTTTTTGTACAACAGATATATAAATACATAGATAACAAAGAATAAATTAAACACTACAAAACCATACAATTGGCGGCTTTATAGCTTTCTGCCATCTCTAGTTTTATTAATTTACCGAAATGAAAGACCTCCTTGCCTGACTGCATAATACGTTTAAAAATCGTGGTCATAGGTAAATATGATTGATTATATTTTAAGTTGTCTGTTTATGTAACCATCTTAAATCATCAATGTCCTTAACAAGACCGTATCAGTTTCAAAGGCGTTGCGTCGTCATTGTTACGTAAACTACGCCTTAATTGGAACGTTCTATTAGTGTTAGTTGGTCACGGAGTTTGGCCAAGTAAACCAACCATACACTTTAAAGTAATCTTTCATAAATCATACATGACTTTCTGTGAGTAGGTTTGTACAAATACTTTTACACGTCAATCATATTTTAAAAACTAGACGAGGTCGTCGTTTCCTATCTGACTAGTTTGAGAAGAAAGGCCGAAACAAACTCAGAGGTCACAGTCTCTTTTAAAGTCCAGACATAATCTTGGTCAGATCATGTGAAGAACATGTAGATTGATTTCTGAAATGGTCTAATGAAAAAGACTTTCAAAACATACTTTTTCTATAATTGAACCATCTAAAAGATATCCAGCATTAAAGAACGACTCGAAAAATTCAAAGTTTAAAACTGCCCAAAGATATTATAATTGCAAAAAGTTCTTTCACATCTTCGGTGAATTCTTAGTCTGAACAAGTGTAGTGATTGGTCAAATTATCACTACTGAGCATCTGCCGGGACTCGAACTCGATGCGGCCAATATAGCACGTTCGGAAAAATACTTCGGAATATTCTTACGCAAGAAACTTACATACTTTTAAGTTTCTTGCCCTTTTTATAGTTGAGTTAGAAAATGCAAAAGATTCAACTTCAAACTTTTATAACAAAGGAGAGATCAACTCGTACTATTGTTTTATCAATACTTCAGAAGCAAACAGTCCAAATGTCTTTTTTATCTACTCAAATAGGTATTCACAAATGATCAGTTTTAACCTAAATGCAATATTTATTATTTATTTATTAACTATGGATAACTTACAGCTAAAACAAACAGAATAAAAATTGTATGCGAGACTGACAGCCAATTTGAAGTCATCACTTCTAAAAACAGATTGGAAAGAAAGAGTGTGAACAACACAACACAGATACCAAAAAAGAAAGAGAAAAAAAAAAACAAAATAACATTCAAGCTTAAACAAATATAAGAATAAAAACCTTAATTAAAAAAGCTAAGGCTTAGGCACTTCCTGGCCGAATATTTCGCTCTTATCGTAGTGTCCACTTCCATCGTATAGGGTTTTCGATATATTCATATACCATAGTCAAAGGGCTACCGGTAAAGTCCAAGGTATTAAGATCATAATCTAGATTGGGTGTCACGTAGGCTCTCGTCTAGGTAGACGAAGCTATCATAGTAATCCCAACGTTGAGTTTGCATCTTCCATTGTTTCGTAGTGCTGTGCTACGTGTGTAGCATCAAGATTTTCATAGCCGTAGACAGAAACGCATCAAACATTATTCACAAGTGGTTATGATTGCAGAGACACTCAAAATATTGTAAAATATTCATTCTTAAGGTGGATGCTCCAAGGTATTTGTACATTACTTAAAATATGATTCGCGGCCGTAACTTTGTATTTACAGAATTATAATCATTAAAATCAAACTCAAACTCAAATCATTTATTTCAATTAAACCATTTACAGGCACTTTTGAATTGTCAAAATTAAATAGTCAGTCAGTTAGTCAGAAAGTTGAAGCTAGTTGTTAATGCTAATCAGTAATACAACTTGTTAATTTAGCTTATTCCTAAAATGTCAAGATTTCATGAAATAGTCATTCAGAAGGATTACTTGATCTTAGAGAGTTGTGTTGATGACTTTAATGATTATAATTCTGTAAATACATACTTGATACGGCCGCGAATCATATTTTAATCAGCGAACAACTTAGTACTGACCAGCAAATTGCAAAAAACGTAAGAAAATTTGAATTTCGCGGGCTACCTTGAGCATCCACCTTAAAACATTTATTGTTTGCGTCAACTTTTCGTAGCGCTTTGCTACGCGCGTAGCATCGTAGCAAGGTTTTCGTAACCAAACACAAAGCCATATCTAAAACTGTTTGCAAGCTTCTGTGATTGCAGACACTCAAATCTATATCTATATCTATACTTATAATAAATCTGTAGAAGTGAAAATTCTGTACATTGAAAATATCCAAAAAATAAATGGCAGGGGG
Organism: Apamea sordens; assembly: GCA_945859715.1. NCBI lineage: Eukaryota > Metazoa > Arthropoda > Insecta > Lepidoptera > Noctuidae > Apamea > Apamea sordens. The sequence continues at coordinate 19,410,415 of OX243998.1, read as the reverse complement.
TGTTACTTGACCGACACCGAATCCAAAAATGTGATTAAAAATTTTTTTGTCTGTCTGTCGGTCTGTCTGTCTGTCTGTCTGTCTGTTTGTTCAGGCATCACGCAAAAACTACCGGTTCGATTTCGATGAAACTTGGTATAATTATTCTTTAATATCCTGGGCACCACACTGGGTACTTTTTATGCCGGAAAAGTATATACAATAAAAAACAAACTTAATTTTGCGGTTCGATCCCTATACCCGATTACCACTGTCTGTACTGTACCAACCGCAAATACTAAGTTTGTCGTAGGTTGGGTCACCCGCAGTGGAGTTCATTTTTATTCCTTTTAGTTTTTAGAGTTATTTAGGTTTATTTTTATATGAGTCGTAGGTATAGATTTTAATTTTAAAGAATAGGTAGTATATTTGATAGTGTACGTAGTGACCGTAGGTTATTTTATAATACTGTTAGGTAGGTTTAGTCATTCGTATAGATATTAGTTTTTAGGGATTTTGCTTATTTATTGAGTTTAGATTAGTTATCATCAGAAATAGGTTTATTTAGGTAGATAGGTATTTAATTTTCTGTTATTGAGTTTTTTTTTTTAAAATTAGTTAGGTGCTCAGGTAAAGATATCATATAGGTACCCTCTTAATCACCACTAATGAGACACAATTGGTTTTCTATTGTAATTAGCCACAAAGGGCCCGCGGCATAGATGGCATTCTGGGGAAGCACGTACATTTTATCCTGTTAGCACGTTCCCGTGGGTAAATTTCCGACATCCACGCGGGCGAAGCCGCGGGCAGAAGCTAGTATACAATATTATATTGTGCCATGAAAATGTGCGTAGCACCGTAGCAGAATTTTTGTAGACGTACACAAAGACGTATTTAAAACTGATTTGGAAGTGTCTGTGATTGCAGAGGCATTCAAAATACGTTCCTGAAACTAATTTATCTTTTTAACCGACTTCAAAAAAGGAGGAGGTTCTCAATTCGATGGTATGTTTTTTTTTTTTTTGTGTGTTTGTTACGCGATTACTCCGCCAATTGTGGACCGATTTTCAAAATTATTTTTTTGTTCGAAAGGAGATACTTCTGAAGTGGTCCCATAGAAATTTTGACAAGATCTGATGATGAGTTTCGGAGACAGACAACGGAACTCTTCAATAATTGCCAGCAAATCAACGGCTATTGCTGCTATCGCTTATGTATGTATTGTTTACGCAATCACACAACATAACGTCACGCCTGTACGCTCTAAAGGGGTATGCAGATGTGTTCAGTATACGGTACACCCTCATTTCTGTCAAAGTTGTAATTGGGGTACCTCTAATCTTGTAAGTGCCTATATACAATTTTGTGTGGGGTAGGTACAACTAAAAAGTGAAAAATAAAAACTTTTTTGAAAATAACTTTAATTTCGGAAGTCGGTGTCGTTGGGTTCGTATTTTCGTTGTTTGCCACCGACACCGAAATTAAAGTTATTTTTCACTTTGTAGTGTCGTTTTTGGAAGTCGGTTGTTTTTTACCTTAAAGTTTCGTAGTACTATGCTACGAGCGTATCCTCGTAGACGCGTAGCAAGATTTTCGTAGCCGTAGACAGAAACGCATCAAGCTTTATTAGTGTCTGTGACAGACAGAGACACCCAAAATATAGAAGAACATTCTGGTATATTCATTCTAAAAACTAGTCTATAATTTTGACGTAGCTTCTGCCTAGACTATTAATACCTAGACTACTACCTAGGTCGGCTATACTCAGATCTGAATGCTGCGTGATCCGCTCGGCAAACATTTGCTGTGCCCTTCATCGACTCGTTCCAACTTATACCAATGTCAGCGAGGAAATTACTAACCTGTATGCACCGATATGTTATCTAAGTTGTGTGAAGGTTACGATATTATATTTTTTAGGCATTGTTGGAATATTTTCTGTTTTGTTACTTTATTAAGAATTGGCATAATTGTACTGTTTATTCAAAAAGTATTTTGGAGTGACATTATTATTTTAAGATTCGCAATAAGTTTATAAAAACGAGTACTGGCAATTTTTTGAGGCTATTTGATTATTTCCTCTCCTATTTTGTAAACTTCTACATTTTACTACTATTATTTTTTAGACTGTTTGCTTTTCAAATTATGTAAATATTAAAAACCTAGTTGCTGTAAAAAAAAAGTACTCACATGACAAATCTTGGTACTTATTACGTAAAAAATGGTCTGTGTGTTGATGCACTAAGGAGCTCTGAGGCACGTTTTTGAATAGCGTATACCGCTATCCTATAGCATGTTGGTAACATTGTTGGTCGATTGCACATTGGTTGGACAAGCACAATTAGTATCCCAATGATATGAATATATCTAAAATATATCTAAATAATATTTATGTCTTAAAACTAAGTATGTATCCAGTTTTAAAATCGTTCGCAATTACATTATGATTACTACAAGCATTCATGGTAGGCCCTCTGAAAACTAAAAACTTCCACAGTAAGTACCTATTGTAAAATTACATATCGTCATTTCATACCTACCAAATCACAGTTCTCTCAAACATGGCTAAACTGATAAACCACCAGCAGCCACTCAATCAGCAGTCAATCCTAAAAACAGTGGCCTCATTGGATCCATTTCATACATTTTAACCAGCCAACCACTCGACCGGACCATTTGTCTGGTGTTAAAAGCATTGCCTCCTGTATATTTATAAGCCACAAGTAATGCCCGATAGTGACCGGACACACTCGGACACTCCCGGACAATCGGACACTCCACGTTTACACACGAATGCCAGATTTTCGTTTTATATGGAGTTTGGGAACAATATGGGTAAGGGTGCGTTTGTAGGCTTTTATGGTGTGGCATACATACATAGATTACAACGGGTTAAGTGTCGAACTAGCTTTTACCTAGTAACATATCTAGAATTATGTTTGAAATATTTTGTTTTAGAAAAAGCTGTATACTGTAACACGTACGTGAGTTTTATTTTAAATGTTTATTAATTAGACATGAATAAAATACTAAAACGTCATACGCTAAGTTACTTGGTTTCACATAGATACCTTTTACAGGTACAATGTAACGATTAATAAGAAGAAGCCCTGCCAAAATCTTTAAAAGAAACAACAATTTTATTTTGGAAAGGAAAACTTTACTCTAGCGCTTTCGTCACCAACTGATTGAAAAACCAAATAATTTTCCCCGATAATGAAAGCTGTTCAAAGCAGTTTTCAATTCCAAACAGGCTGTAAGCAGCACTTTAAGCCCTCAATACTGATTGTTGATCGGTGCTGCCCCCTGGGGACATTGCGACGACTCTCTGTACCTACCTCATGAAAGCTCCTGATGAGTATTGTTCAGTGGTAATATTTTTGATTGACGCAGCGTCTATTTGCTTTGGTTTTTTCGCCATTAGGGAGAGATGATTTGTGGAGTTTTTAAGAATGAAAGATAGGGAGTGTCATTAGTTGTGGTATTTTACAAATTAAAACATAAAATTACTGTAACCGGTCCTGCTTATTTTGAAAAATAACAAGATTATGTTATAATTTTTATTTTCTACACTGAAAAAACAGCGTTTTTAAGACTATAACTTCGAAGGCCCATAGCATGATATTGAAAAAACATGGAAAATAGGTTCAATTTAGGTTCAACGATACACGAAACGTTTGTAAGTGCAGTTAGTAGTGTAGCAGGTAATATAAACTTTACAACCAAACAGTGTCATAAAAAACCAGTTTCACTCTCCTTCAGTTAAATAGACAAATAATTTCTTCACCATCCCCTGTGATGGCGGTCTATTTTTCCAGAATCAATAGGTGTCAACGTGATATCATCCAATACTTATATAAAGTCAAAGAATCTCTACTTACCCTTGAGCGCTGGGCAGATCCTCTTCCATAGCGTCAAACAGCCGCAGCGATGGTACTGCCCCAGAGCCAACTCCATGAAGAACAGCGGCATCCCGCCAAACAACAGCATCACGCAGTATGGGATCAGGAACGCACCTGGACGCAAAGAGGGCTTTGAAATTTTTGGAATATTGTTAGACAAAAATACAGAAGATTCTTACAATTGCAACACAATGAGGCTTGCTGTCTGCGGGTTCATGTATTGAGACCAAGTCAGGAACAGCCGGTCGATTCTGTAAAAATCTCACCGTGAAAACTCAAGTGAAGTGAGCTTGATGTGAGTTGTCAGTAGTGTCAATCCCTAGCATTATTTGGAATGACAGCTGACTCCACGCTCACTTCACCTAAGTTTTCACGGTGAGATGGTTACAGAATCGCACTGCTGTAATGCTATTCTGTGACAATCTCATCGTGAAAACTAAGGTGAAGTGAGCTTAAAGTGAGGTGTCAATTCCTAGGAGCATGTGGAATGACAGCACTACTGTATACATTAATTCATCTATTTAACAGGGACACAGGATCTTACATCTAAGACCATTGTGATATAAGTCTCACATTAATTCCCCAGTAAGGTTTTTAACAAGGATATGTCTTCTACTACTATTATTTTGGCAGATAACCTAACATGAGAACATCGCTTGACTCTGGTTTTCTACCGGATCTCTGCACCTACACAATCTTCGAGTTGACCAAATAAACGTTTATTCATTGGTGTATAACTTTACCTGCATTTTTATTCAGTAGTACTAGTTCTGGAAAAAGGCAACTGAAATTCTCAGATGAATGTTCAACATCTATAACTTTAGATTTATGTACGTACCGCCGCCATTTTGATAGCAGATGTAAGGGAACCGCCACACATTGCCCAGGTCCACCGCGAACCCCACCACAGCCAGCAGGAACTCCGCCTTTTTGGCCCATGTCTCCCTCTCCCGGGGCGGGGTCAGGGACACCACTAGGGAGCGACTCTTCTTTGGCGGCTGCTGGAAAGTAACGGACGTTAGTAGCTGAAGGAGTTGAATTAGGTATTGCAAGGATTTTCGTTTATATTGTAATTTGTTTCCAAATCCAGATGTTTTGAGAAGGAGGCCAGTCCAGTCCAGATTTTTGAGAATGTGACAAGTCAGCTTCCTTTTGACTACAAGGCGACTTTTATTTTCTTCCCGCCTTCACGATTTTGTGCGTCCTTCGTCAAACTGTTCCTATCTAGAGGGTGCAAGGGGGTGATGTCTGGTCGATGCTGTGGTATATTCTGTGATTCTGTCTGGTAGATGCTGTGCCTCACACGCACGAGCCATGGCCGAAGTTCGGTCAGAAGGAAGACTTTATTTCTCTCTGGTTTAGGCCAAATTGTGTGGTTTCTATGAGGTCTTACGTTGTTGGTGGTGGCCGGTGGGTCGGGCGGGGGCGCGGTGGGCGCGGGCGGCGCGTCCGAGGGCGGCATCTCTGACGGCTCGCACTCGCCGTTGCGCCGCTCCGGCCCGGGGCTCTCGCCCTGGAACAGAGTAGGCTTTGATACTGGTCCTACAATAACTGGTAATAAGGCCATTATTTTGGTAGTAGATCTTTAGCATATAAAATTAATGACATAAATGGCACATCAGGGCAAGCAGAGATACCATTTTAAAAAGATGATGCAAGAATCAGATTGTTTACATTGAATTACCCTGAACGAAGTGTTATTTCCTAATATATAAAAGGCTAAAAGGTAAATCCTAATCAGAGTAAAAAAAAAATATATATTCCATAGGAGCAAGTTCTTGATTACTACTGTTGCTGAAGATTACTAGATTAGAGTCTGAATTTAGGGTTTGTACGGTATAGTGAAAGGATTATGTATTTTGGGGTAAGTACTGATTTATCAAAAACACGCAAAATGTCCATCTTTCTCATTGACATTAGAATTCACAGAAAAGGAAGTCAGTGAAAAAGAAAACACAGAAAAATATTTTCCAATTAAAAAACGTAAGCCAAAATTATTTACCATCCACAAAATTCTCATTATTTTTGTTTAACGAACATCAAGACTTCCCAGTACATGAGAGTTGTAAAGTACCAGTATTTATGTGTGTACGAACAATTTGCCGTATTTACTGAACTGGCGTCCGCAAACACGACGACCGACCAGATTGCTGAGCAAATAAAAATAATGAAAAGTGACCCTTGTTGGTGGAGGCACGCGAATGTCCTAAGACCTCATTATTGACGACGAAATAGAAGATTACGTCTGGTAAACAAGTGGCTCCCTGAAGTTAACTAAGTATTTTGGTGGAATTTCTAAATGTTGATGTTATTGCGAAGTTTTTTTATGAGAGTACAGACAGCGTCAGTATGTGCTAACCCCTCAAGTTTTAAAATGTTACACTGCTACAACATTGAATTCCTTACGAATAATTTAAAGAATACTTCAAAAAGAGTTCATTGTTTCGACTCGGATTCGAACCATCGCATCACCGAACGTCGTCATACTCATACCGGCAGTTTGACGAACTAGCCAGCGAGCCCATATGAATTGCGATGAAATTGTTACCTACTATCGTCCGAGTCATTTTATCTTTAGGTCCCTGTCTAATCGAAAGATGTTATAATGTGAGGGTATCCATTAATTTGACTTACTTTCGTTGTCTTTATAAAATTAATCCATACCCTCAAGTCACTCAACTTTGATGTTTAAGTTCACTTAATTAGAACGGAGAAGAGTAAACACGACTACGATTTATCCATTATTTTTAAAATGATCTCTGATTTTATGAGAACTAAAATAGTTGTTCTGTATGAACAAAATGTGAGCATAAAAGGAATTGCGAGACAGCTTGGCATAGCAGTAAGTTAATTATAATATTATTTGTGTTCTCCGATTTTTTTTGCTGTGGAGCTAGTCGCGGTATCTTGTGAGTGGTATTTAATAACTTATTTAAAACCATTATTTTCTATACAGAGACAAACGGTGCGCTTATGGGTGCGCAGATTCCAAGAAACCGGCGATGTTAAGACAATGCCCATGGGTCGGAGGACTACTGGGATCTATACGGACCAATCTGAACGTCATCGGGATATTGTTAAGGTTCACACTACATCGCCGTTCACATCCACTCGTTACAGTTCGCAACGGCATGGAATATCTCTGTCCACGGTTCGAAGACATTTACACGCAGCGAACATGCACAGTTATCGACCTGCAAAGAAAATATGTCTAACGGAAGAACATCGAAGAGAACGATTGCGATTTGCCCAGAAATACCTTAATTTTAATTGGGAAAACTATATCGTTATCTTCAGTGACGAAAAAACCTTCAGGTCAGACTGTGACGGTCGAAAAATATTGTGGAGGAAACCTAATGAACGATACCAACCTCAAAATGTTTTACCTAACAGAGCCAGTGGTAGAATAACATTGGGTAAGTTACCTTTCAATAAGTCATTTATTATGTATATTCCACCCCATTTAATTACCTAATATTGTATTTAATTTAACAAATATAAACGTATACTTAACTATTTATTTATTATAATTTTAATACGTAAGTAAGTATATTAAAATAATATTATAAATTATATAATTTACATAATTCAGTAGTATTATATACTTAGTGTTAAGTTATTATATAATGTATTATTTATACATTTTATTCTATTTTGAACGTTGTTGTCATGACAATTGTTTGGAAACAAATGTCTAAAAACAAAATTAAACCTTTGTTTTTATTTTCAGGGTATTGGGGTTGGATGTCCTCCATGGGACCGGGAGAATTGGTAGAAGCAAGTGGGCGCATGAACAGCCAGACCTATCTGCAAATTTTGCAACATGTTATGGTGCCAACAGTGCGAGTTGCTTATCCAGAAGGACAGATCTATTTTGTTCAAGATAACTGTTCGGTCCACCGTTCGCGTATAGTGATGGAATGGCTCACTACACAGACTGACATAACTGTCATCTCCTGGCCATCGAAAAGTCCGGATTTAAATCCAATAGAAAATATGTGGGGTCAAATGGTTTTAAACTGGGATTCAAGCGAAGTGAAGTCCAAGATTAACTTACACAATGAAGTTTTGAGGAGTTGGGAGTTGATGCGAGGTAGTAATACAGGTTGGACGATGGTTACTCAAATGAGAAGCAGACTCCAACAAATTATAGAAAGCGAAGGTCATCCTCTTCGCTACTAAAAATTTATTTCGTCACTTCACACTTTGCGCTTTGCAATCCCGGTTAAATATTATTTAGAACAGTAAAATTGTATCTGTAGTTAAATCATTTTTTTAACTAAATATCAATAATAATAATAACAATACAACACTCAAATAATAACAAATCACAAATCATAGTTTCACTGTTATAAGCGGTTATGTTAATTACGAGTAAGTAGGTATGAGAACAAAATAAACAACGAAGACATTTAACTCATTTGATCCCACTATTTTACTTGGTATGGCAAAATATTCTATGTAGATATCATGAGCTAATAAGAGATGTTAATTGATTATCTATTGATAACATGTTTATTCACTTATTATGCTCATGATTGTAATCCTGCCAAGCTAAATTCTAGGTCCTAGACAAGTTGCAAACGCTTCAAAACTTGCCTCTTTTGATGTCGCTTGTCAGACTGTCAAATGTCAAATTTGTATGCTGAGACGACAGGTCACGTGACATTTCGTTAGCTTATGTCAATCTAAAATATTTCTACCGCTTCCTACTTTATCGTTTGCGTTAATAGGATGCCACTTGTCTAGGAACCCATTTGTGTCAGTTGGCGAAATATGTATATTATGATAACTGTAAATAAAATTATCAAATCAAAATATATATCTTTGTTGTAAAATAAGATCATAGTTTTGTTAAATAACAGCAATAATAAATATGTATTATTAAATGATTATTAAAGTATTTTATTTTTCTTGAATTTTTTATTCTTTATAAATAATTACTACTTAAAACAAAATAGAAAAATATATTAAAATAATATAATCCACAAAAAGCACATTTCGTGCGTAGGATTTGAACTTCCAATCATAAGAACGGTAAGCGGTCTTGAAACCTCCAGTCTATTTAGACGATGGATAAGTATTCGTAAATGTTAACCCTGCTATTGCTTATCGTCGCAATAATAAAAGTATTAATGTTTTATTGAAAAAAACAATAATAAAAACAGAATTAAAAAAAAAATATACTAACTTAAACTTATTTATTCACTAAAACAATACATTAATTAAAAAAAAAATGTTTTTGCAAAATACAAAAACCAACTTGGGCCTATCACGGATTTGAACGCACAAGTCTTTTAGTGGGGGTAACCACTTAATGGAGCTGTGTGTACGAGGCTGCTAAAAAATTATGATATTAATCAATTTTTAACTCTTATAGGATTTTTTTTTTCATCGAACAAAAAGGTAAGTTTAAAACTTACCTTTTTGGAAGGAAGAATAAATTATTTCGTAGTACATAACTGTTTTATGGAAATACAGGGTGTTTGGTAGAAGGACCGACACAATTTTTTTAGGGATAGGAAGTGTCATTTTATCTTAGTTTTCACCCATAACACCTGTCTTAAGTGTCACAGTAAGTAATTGAGATAATAATATATTATGTTGCTTTTTAATCACCCGAAATATCGTCACAACTTTTTTGCACCCTGCGGTTTCATCCGCATAAGTTTCGATCACGTCGGAATATTGGGATAAATAGTATCCTATGTGTTAATCCTGGTTATAAACTATTTGTGTGCCAAATTTCATCCAAATCCGTCCAGTAGTTTTTACGTGAAAGATTAACAAACATCCATCCAGCCATCCATACAAACTTTCGCGTTTATAATGTTAGTAGGATTGGTTCTAGAAACTGACTTGAAAAATTACAATTTACAAATTCATAATAAAAATTCGTACATGACATTGACACAAACATGACATCCCCAATCCCTCAAAAAATTGTGTGGGTCCTTCTACCAAACAACCTGTTTATCTTTATTGTAGAGTGATATTTAAAAAATACTAATGGATTATATCATCACGCATGCATATATTTTTAAACTTGTTTTGTTCCATCTGATAGATAGTCACTCTCGGGAGGGACTTTGAACCAGGCTCTTAATCTATTATCTCTTTTCCCTGCCTTAGCACAAATCAACCTAATAAAGAACCTATCCAAGCCACAGACACAATTGATTGAATCACCACTTCTTCCCCACATCAGGATCAATTCTCAATCTGCCTATTTTCATTACTTCGCCATTAGTAGCAAATAGACGAGCAAGTGGCGCCATCAATAAGGGGTAGATAATTGTCTGAACTAATTAAGAGGAACCTTCTTGCTCGCGTAAGTAATCCGATGTGTAAAATGTTAATTGTTTACGCGTTTTACTGGATTTTAGAGAAACGGTTTTATGTGTTTGTAAGATGTTTGATTTAAAGATGCGAATGGGTGAAAAATAAGTGTTTTATTTTTAGTTTTCTTGTGGGCCGAAAGGCTAGAGTTATTTGGGTAGATATCGAGTTCAATAAAAAAAAAAAGTGTGATTATTTTATTTTGAATTTACTTTTTCACACCTTAAAAATAAAACCAGCCGTTTTACTAAGTAGTGTTTATTATTTAAAAAAGTTTTAAACAAAAAAAGTTGTAAACAAAATGTGACCAAACTGTATACAATGTTGACATCTTCGTAATAATTCGCAACCAAGCTCGGCAGCGTCTTAAACTAATACATGTAAAAGGGCTCGTACTTAAAAATAAAATGCAAAACGTACACAAACGGTCTTCAAACGCGTTCTTTATGAGGTATTCTAAGTTTATCGTCGATAAAGCGGACGGTAGTTACCATCACTCATTGTGAACGGCTTGAAAAGCTAAACATTAAGCTGTTAATGTGTAATTTGGGTGCTTCGTTTCTGAATACGCTTCGTTTTATTGGTAATTCGTTTTTAAAGAGTGCTAACAATTTAGGGATGCTTTGTGTTAATGATATTTTTTCTAAGTTGCAGTTTACACGGTTTGATAAACTGTCTCATTTTCTGTGAAGCGAACATACTTGTTTAGACAACGCATTAATTATTTGACATATCTTCTTATCAAATCAAATCATTTAATTCAACTAAACCAATTACAGGCAGTTTTGAATTGTCAAAGGGTCGGTCAGTCAGAAAGATGAAGCTAGTTGCAAATTCCAAAGCGTAGGTATGTACCTATGGAGAAGAACGGGCAAGAAACTCCATGGACACTCTTTTAAATCATAAAATTATTACAAAATATTTGATTACATCATTCCTGTTGAAATTAATCATGTGAGAACGATGTAGAAATACGTGCACGTTAAAAGCGTCTGTTATAGAAAACATAAAAACAATTCAGAAATTGAAATTAAAAATTAAAATAAGCCGTGGCAGCTAAGAGATGAACAGTTCCTACTGACGGCGCCCGTTCACGAACATGAAGTATGGATCAGCACCATTGATTCAGCTCAATCATTTTGGAGGCTTAGGTTATTACTAGGGTAGACTGATGTGGAAAACCAATATTATGTGGTTTATTTATAAACGTCGCTTAAAGTTAAGAGATGTTGCTTGTTCAATGAACTCTCTAAACGGCCGGTTTACACTTCCCGTGACCCAAGGGCTGGCTTTTACTTTGGCCAGAGGCTAAGCATTCCCATACAACGTGGCAATTCCGCCAGTCTCTTGGGTACATTACCAGTCGACACCGATGCGGAGGAATATTTCGACGCAAAATTTTAGTTTTTTAATAGTTTTAGTTAGTACTTATAGGAGATTATATTTTTATTTCAGAATTACAAAATTTTCTGATATCAGAGACGTTTTAACATTAATGTACATATGGTTAAACAGTCGCAAATCATGACTTAACTTTAAGCATCGTTTATAAATAAACTAGTCAGTGTATATCTGCATGATGCATAAACAGTTGATATTTAATACTGTGCATGATTAAGGAATGGACAAATGTAGATAATCAGATAATCTCAGAATATCTATGGCCAAACAGAGTCCCAACCAGAATTTTCATCATGTCTGTCTGTGGGTAATGTTAACAGTAGTCGTTCCATCTGATAAAGTCTGAAAGTCGTCTTTTATGATGCACACAGATACACGTTAGGACTGGACTTCTATCATACGAAGTAGCGGATGACACATCAATAGAATATACTTTAATAATTTTTTTTTGTAAATTGGCTACACTTATACTTATGTTTTAAAACTAGATGAGGTCGGTGTTTCCTATCCGACTACTCTAAGAAGAAAGACCGAAATAAACTCAAGAGGTCACAGTCTCTTTAAAAGTTCGGCCATAATGTTGGTCAAGCCATATGAGGACCATGCAGATTAGTGCCTGAGATGGTCTTTTGAGGAAAGAACCACACAGATTTGAGTGGATCTGTCGTCAGTCTATAACTTGAGTTCATTTAGATGGTAATGGGTTCCGATTTCAAGAGATTCTGTGACACGATCATGCTTCACTTAGATATTGGCTTATGTCGACTTGAGAAGAAGAATGGTTATCATCACAAAGCCAATTTTCTTAATTTAAAATGTTCAAAACTCAGTTGTAGTCTGAAGGCCAATTCTCGTAATTTGAAACGTTCAAAATCTAGTCGCTGTCTCATCTCGGCGACAAACAAATGTCAAAAACTTGTCAAAATGTAGGGAAATTAGAAGTAATTTTTGACAGATTGAGACTGAGATCAGACTGTGAACGTTCTTAAAATTACGAGAATTAATGCCTCTCTGGTGGACCAACGGCCTACATAAATTAAGAAAATCAGAAAATTCTAAATAACAGATCAATGAATAAATCAATTTGAATATGTATGAATAGTATTTAATTAATAAAACAAAACGTCTTCTGTTTACTTGAGGTACTTTATGTAAATCGAGTTTCGTTTGAATTTAGTCACTTTACGAGGTTTGCAATCACTTTCGAGTTAGAACAAATTTGTTTTATGTGATTATACATTCAGGATTGTGATAGAAGACTTTCGGTTTTGGAAATGGGAGTTATGTTACTGTGTAGTCAAAAACTGGGTTAATAGAAGAGCCCACATAGATATATGGGCTACCTATTTAAAAACAGTCGTACACCGCCGCGTTGAAGAGAAATAGTGTTTTTATAGGTGAAAGCGCCCCGCGATATTCAAATTTGCTTACATTTTTTTGCAATTTGCAGGCCAGCATCAGGTTATATTTGATTAAAATATGATTCGCGACCGGAACAAATATCAATCAATCAATCAACTCAGCCCATCGCAGCCAGTTTAGGTCGTCCGTCCATCTAGCTGGGGGGCGTCCCACACTACACTTGCCGATACGTGGTCTCCACTCCCGCCCCAGGACTCGTCTGCTCCACCGGCCGTTGGTCCTTCGACAAACATGGCCAGCCCACTGCCACTTCAGTTTGCTTACTCTGCGCACTATATCGGTAACTCCAGTTCTTTTCCGGATAATTTCATTCCTGATTTTATCCTTCAAAGAGACTCCGAGCATAGCTCGCTCCATAGCGCGCTGAGCGACCTTGAATTTGTGGACCAGCCCGACCGTCAGTGTCCATGTTTCGGCGCCATATGTCATGACGGGGAGGACGCACTGGTTGAAGACCTTAGTCTTCAAACACTGTGGGATAGGCCAAGAAAAGACTTGATGGAGTTTTCCAAATACTGCCCAACCCAACTGAATCATTCTGTCGGCTTCTTTCTTAAAGTTGTGTCTATCGAGCTGGATTATTTGCCCCCAGGTAGACATAATCCTTCACAACTTCGAGAAGCGACTCTTCGATCCACGGACTCGGCAAGACGTGCGAATTGTACATGACTTTCGTCTTGTCCAAATTCATGCCGAGGCCAACCCGCCGTGAGGCTCCATTAAGGCCGTGCAGCATTTGGTCGAGCTGTTCCAGCGTCTCTGCCATTATGACGATGTCATCAACAAATTGAAGATGTGAAATGTACTCGACGTTCACGTTGATACCCTGTCCAGTCCAGTCCAGCGTCTTGAAGACGACTTCCAACGCATTTGTAAACAGTTTTGGGGATATTACATCCCTCTGTCTCACCCCCCTGAGCAGTTGGATGGGGCTGGTTTTCCGGTCCTGGATCTGGACAGTCATCGTGGCAGCGTCATACAAACATCTCAACACTTCGATGTAGCGCCAGTCAATTCGACATCGTTGCAGGGAGGAGGAACTGCCCATATTTCGATGGAGTCGAAGGCTTTCTCGTAGTCCACAAAAGCCATACACAGCGGCTGATTGTACTCCTCGGTATACTGTACAATTTGCCGAACAGTATGGATGTGGTCTACGATGTTGAAGCCTTTTCGTAAACCGGCTTGTTCTGGCGGCTGGAACTCGTCAAATCTTTTGATGAGACGGTTCGTGACGACACTCGGGAACAGCTTGTATACGTAACTCAGAAGTGAGATGAGTCTATAGTTCTTCAGTAAGGATTTGTCACCTTTTTTGAAGAACAGAACCACCGCACCTCTGCGTCACGCCTCGGGCGTTGTACCCTCTTGGATGTCGGAGTTAAAGAGACTGGCTAGCTCTCTCAGGACTGGAGCTCCACCCGCTTTAAGGATTTCTGTCGTTATTCCGTTGTCCCCAGGTGCCTTGTTGTTCTTTAGCTGCTCTAGGGCCGCCCTAATCTCGCACTGGTCGATATCCAGAATGTTCTCCGTGTAGTGGCACGTTAGTTCGGCTCGATGGTTATCTGCACTATGTCCCGCCGGTTTCACCTTCCGCGTTGAGTATAGGTGCTCGTAAAAATTCTCGACTTCCTCGAGTATCTCGGACTTCGAAGTCACGATTCTGCCATCCGCAGTTCTTAGTTTCGTCAGATGGGACCTCCCTAATTGCTGGGCGAACACTTTCGACCCTCGGTTCTGCTCAATCACGACCTTAATGTCCAAACAATGGAACAAATATGGATTTACAGAATTATAAACATTAAAAAAATCAACATAATCTCTTTCACTTCAAATTACTCTATTGAAGGAATATTTCATGAAATCATGACATTTGAGGACAATTCTAACTTAGAGAATATATATTGATGATTCTTATTAAGAAAATCTGAATTTCGCGCGCTATCTTTTAGCGCAGTCTTTGCAATAACGCAAAATCGGTTTAAAGAAGTTTATTTCTCAAAAAAGAACATACATAGTTCACTTAAATATGAGAATCTTAACGAAAATAAAATATTATTGCATTAATTCAACATAGTTGTCGTTCGATCTGTCGTACACTGTTATTGTTGGTTGGCCAAATACAACATTACTCTATTTTTAAAAATGTTCATTGATGAGGAGTCTCTTATTTCTTTAGGCAACTTATTATAAAGCTGCGCTCCCTCAAACTGTATGGTTCTCCTTCCGTACAAAGTTCTAACCGAAGGCAGTTCTATACTATCCCTATTCCTAGCGTAGTAGTGGTAAGTTTTGCGTTTGAAAGTGATTTGAGAGTGTATTTTGTTAGTTAGAATTTTCTTTATTAGTATGCATATGTGGTATGTATATAATGTTTTTAGATTAAATAATTTAGTTTTAGTGTAAAGTTCTTTTGTAGGTGTTAAGTAATTGTAATTAAACAGAGTTTTGATTGCTTTGTTTTGCGTTACTTGTAGGTCATGAAGATGTGTAATAGCGGCCTGTCCCCATACTTGTATTAGATAGTCCAGGTGCGGTTTGATGAGAGTATTATAAATAGTGTAGCGTAATTGAAATTTCAATGCTTGTTTATAATTTCATCTTTCAGTTCCTTCCTTGCGCCACCCATTGTGTCCAAACATGCGAGTTCAGAGGGAACCACCCCATCTGTAGTTGGTCTCCACTCGCAGGAATTTAGAGGTAATTGCTTGCCCACTTCGACAAATGTTTGCTAATGTTTTTTACTGCCCAACGTAATGGAGTCTACACACCAAACCCGCCGACCCGCCGACACAGCCCGGCGGCTTGGTGTCGGCGACCCAAACCCGCCAACCCGCCAACATGTGTCATGGGGCTGTGTCGGTGAGTTAGTCGGCGGCAAGAAATCAGTACAACTTTTTTAGTTAGTGATTGCAGTGTGTACGAACGTGACGTGTTGTTTTTGTCGAATATTGCAGCCTACAATAAACATGGATACTGATGCTGATCTAATAATAGCAGCATGTGGAATAATTTTAGCTGGGTCCCTGAAGAGAAAACGACAGTGTTGGCACAAAACACAAGTACGTCA
Organism: Apamea sordens; assembly: GCA_945859715.1. NCBI lineage: Eukaryota > Metazoa > Arthropoda > Insecta > Lepidoptera > Noctuidae > Apamea > Apamea sordens. The sequence continues at coordinate 19,394,299 of OX243998.1, read as the reverse complement.
CTATCGCTGGAGTGTCGGCGGGCAACTGAGCGTGCGCGTACGCAAGTCGCCGGCCATGCCGCCGACTTGCACGCGCGGGTACGAGTCGCCGACATGATTCTTGAAGCAAAGTCGCCGACACCAAGCCGCCGGGCTGTGTCGGCGGGTCGGCGGGTTTGGTGTGTAGACTCCTTTAATGTTGGATACTTTAGGTGATAGGATTGAATTGGTTAGTTTTGTTTACGACATAAACTTTCGGTATTTTGAATTCACCTTTCTATAATTGTCTTCAGTATGAAATACGGTTTCAGGACTCTCTTATATTTCCTTGCTGCACTTTCATGATATAATTCTATCAAATCATGATTATAATATATACGATGGCACGACGTAACAAGGTAACGCACAACCTGTAACCATGAATTCAGTACATTGTTCTGAATCCCCCTCCGTTAAACTTTTTCGACGGTCATAGCATTTTGACCGCGTAGATAATTATTGTAGTTTTCAATGAAACACAATTTTGTTTTGATAACTTACAAAAATTTGCTTCGCTAGGGGTTTAGAATCATGTGCTGAATTCATGGTTGTAATTTGCGCGTCAATGACGGGTTTCTTCCTCTTCGTGTCAATGGCATGACTGTATTTTAAATCTTTTTGGCCCAAAACTTTGCCACTTTCACGGCGTCGTCAGTGACAGCGCACAGGTCACTTACCCTGCACCCTGTATAGTAACAAATTCTTAGTCCTTGCATTTCTGTTTTAAGATTGCCACGACTAGTTGCTCTACACACAAAAGTGTTTTAGTTCGACTAACGTTCCACCGAAATTTCCTGAACCTTCATACATCCAGCAAATCCCAGTCATGCAAAATGGATCATGTGTGTCAAAAGCTACAAGATTTAAGCTAATCACTTTTTGACAGGGTCGCAGTCATCGAAGCATTTCATGCTTGCGTTCCTGTATTTAGTATCTACAATTTAAAATATGCTGAATGCTCCTATGTCGTATCCCGAATGCGTAAACGTAAAACTCTGTATTTCTACTTCTTCAAGTTTTAAATTAAATACTCTTTCTAGAGCGTGATTGATCACGAAATGATGTTTTTTTCATAAAATATTACTATAAACGCTCGACGCCATCGTGGCAGGCCGAAGACGAAGGACGAAGAAGGCGGGGCAAGCTTGACTCCTACCTAAAGAACTGGCAAAAGAACTTTTGCCTGCAGTGGAATAATACAGGTTAGTTAGATTAGAATATTAATATTACTATGACTTAGTTATTGGACTTCGATCCGATGCTCCCAGATATCCGCGTGCCGTCCATACCTTGTCCCCCACATATCGTCCTCAACAATGCGCGACACGGGCACGGTATGTGACATACCGTGCCCGACTATGTCGCTTTGTGACACAGCCCTAATCAACACAGCTATGCTGCGAACTAATTTTTACGTTCTTTGGCAAGGACGTCCGCATGTCCTTGAAAATGGCACTTGTTACAAGGGGTTTGTAGATGAAAATTTAGCGTTTTACCTGTTTTTACAATCCATAATAATATCCATACTTCCACACTAATCAGAATCGAAATCAAGTCATTTATTCAAATTAGGCTGAGAATCAGCACTTTTCGAACGTCAAAAGTACAAAAGACCCCCAAAACACCCGCCCTTCACCACTTCCTAGTGCTATCGCTGGGAAGAAGAAGTGGCGCAACAAACTCCCCAGCAGCACAGCTGTTTGTTCAGTTAGAAAATACTTGATTGAGAATATACAATAATAGATATTATGATAAGTAATTACAAGACACAGAACATTAAATAAATTATATGCCATATGTCAGCTAATATTATGAATGCTGTATGTTTTGAAGTGTGTAACTTAACGCAGAAAGAAATTAGGATTTGCTGCTGGTTGGTTTTTCACCAGGTTTTGAAGAAAGCATATCCGCGTCAAAATGTTAACTTTCTAGTGAGCCTATAAACATAATCATTATCATTTTCATTTCGTAGGGTTTACTGAAAGAAAACTCACAATAGAATCATGTTTTTTTATGAACAAATACAAAATGTTTCCCTTAAAAAATCCTTAATATGTGCCGTTTTTCGAGGTCGCGACTTACAGGGAGTTATCATTGTGATGACAAAGCGCCCCTCCACGTTTAAGGAAAACTTTGATTTGTACACACGGCTACACATCAAGCTATGCAAAACCAGTATTAGCTGACCGTTCATTGTGAGAAAATATCATACAAAGTGAGGCCAAGACAAACTGGTTTTGTATAGCTTGACGTGTAGCCGTGTGTACCTATAGACATGTTTTGAAGAGTCTGCAACTTTTTAAAAGCTATAAAAGATACATTTTGTGTGTGTGTTTTAGTTGAACTTACAAACTAATACGTTACTGAGACTAGAAGAAACAAATTGGATTTCTGGAAGTTATTATACAATTCAGTTCAAATTCAGTGCCACGCGCGCGAACCAACCTGCTCAGTATAAAGCGCCCCTGACGCGAGCCTTGCATACACTGAATGACACTGCTGATAGAATAGATTTATTCAATTGCTCTCTGAATGACACAGGTAACATTGTTTGTATTATGTTATGGTAATATATAACTAGTAGCTTTAATTGTAATTTAGAATGTCCAGAAGACCACGCTGCGATTATTGCCTGTAATGATAGTTGTGTTTGTGATAAATAAATAAATAAATAAATTAAAAACGTATTTTTTTAAAATGTGATTGTATTTATGTTGTGTATTTTTTTAGAGAGTTCGTATTTTGTTATTGCTATATTGGCCTGCTCTAACTTGACCTCGATCACGCCTGATGGAAAGCAATGGATGAGGTCTATGATGGAACGAGCGTGCCCAGAAGAAGCCTGTTCACTCTTGCTTTGAAAGAAGACGGGTTAAATAATAATAATAATATCCCTGGACATTTCACACAGCGCCATCTAGTCCCAAGCTAAGCAACCTAATGCTTGTGTTATGGTAACAAGATGGCTGATAAACTACTTATATACATATTTTTTTTGTAAATACATACATATTATAGATAGAAAAACACCCAGTCTCGGAACAAATACATGTAGGTCATACAAATATTTGTTCCGTGCGGGAATCGAACCCGCGACACGCAGCGCAGCAGTCAATCGCTTAACCACTGCGCCAACCGTGCCGTCAAAAGGAAATGAGGAAGGGACCACAGACACTGGCAGAGAGTTCCATACTTTGGCTGTGCGCATGATAAATGTGGAGGAGCAGCGCTGAGTACGACTGATCGGGATATCAACCAAGGGTGAATGGTACCCTGCAGTACGTCTGGAGTTTCGGTAGTAAACATGTATGTATCTCTGACATAACACTGATGCGGCACTATCAACATCAACCATTTGCAAACACGCTTTATTTTAACTTTGATATACCAGGCAACTGTTATCCAAATACATGTTCATAACACAGCATTACCTGTATCTCTACAGTTTCCCGCCAATCCTCCAAACTTACCCGAGAGCGATCTACGTGGATCTATGAGCATGTTGTTATCTAAACGAGGTTGCGAACTGTATCCAACTTGCGATGAGTCTGTGCGACGCGGTCACCCCCCCGTCTGCATCTGCCTTACAGGGGGATGATTCACATTGACCTTCATAGAGGTACTTTAGAACGAAGGTAATGAGCCACCTGTTTTATTTGCCTACTCATGTTTTTGATAGTCAGTTACGAAAGCCACTATTTTAATAATACGTATGAGACAAGGATCAATTTACAATATTCAAGTAATATTGTCTATCTATTCTATCTATGTATAATATGTATGTATTTACAAAAAAAAAAAATGTATATAAGTAGTTTATCAGCCATCTTGTTACCATAACACAAGCATTAGGTTGCTTAGCTTGGGACTAGATGGCGCTGTGTGAAATGTCCAGGGATATTTATTTATTATTTAATATCGTACACCTAATACAGCAATAATTGCTGTAAACTTTAAGTCAGTAATAGTTAGTAAGTGGTAGCTCATTACGAGCATACATTTACCCTATACATCATAATCATTATCATCCTATAATGTTGCTCAGCAGTGGGCTGTGACATAGGCCTCCTCCTCTGAGAGAGGGAGTGGGCCGTAATCTACCACGCGAGCCCAGTGCGGGTTGGTAAATGTCACATGTCTTTGAATTTTTGGTTCTAGGACATGCCGGTTTCTTCACGAAGCTTTCCTTCACCGTTTTGAGAGCAGCGGTGATGAATATAATTTACACAAAGTAAATTGCCGGTCTGGGTTTGAACCTACGACCAGCAACTCGTAAGTCGTGGCCGTTATCACTGGACCACCAATCCTCTCATACAACCAACCTATACATAAAGACATAGAAATATACTTTCTTATATTTATGCCTAAAGGGCTGGTGGGAGAGTCCTGGCGGAAAAGCTAAGAAAAATTGTTTTTCTAAGACACGGTACCTACTAGATAACTAGACCATAATACCTGACCAGCAATGGGTAAGCTACGTTAGTAACAAACGTTAGAAGTGTTATTCCTGGGCATAGTAAGTCAGCCATGTTGATGCATGTCGTGTTTATAGTTTCGCGTGTTCCGTGGAAAGGATTATAATTATGCAAACATGTGTTTGAGGAATTATAATTAAGTATGTCCTTGACGATCAATCACATTTTAATAATACTTTGTAGATATTATGCCGCAGAATGTAGTAGTAGGTGTAATTTTAACTTCATGTAACTATTATCAATTTTCTTCACTACAGAGGAAAGAAGTTCTGATCAATAGTCTGATACCTATAACATGATAAATTTGATTAAAACTACTAATTCAATAAGACTAATTTATACTATTTTTACTCCTGAACTCTGTACAACCCTTAGATGTGCTGTACCTAAATTTAGGATGTTTTTAAGTAGATAGTTAACAAAGATAGTGTAATGTCAGTGGTTTTAGATTGTAACTTTAATAGAAGCACTGTTTGGCAAGCACAAGTTTAAACTGGCATGCTTTCAAAATATAAAGGCACATTTTATCGCAAAAAAAAAAAAAACGTGAACGACACCAAAATAAACGACAGTCGTCAAAAAATCAAATCGCTTGCAAAATATTATAACGGAGAAAGATAATCCTACTCAATATACATTTTATAAGGGTGTATGTACACTTTGTTACACAAGCAGATTATAATACTACGTACGATGTTGTCAAGCAGAATATTTTGTTTATTTTTTTTTGTGCCGATAATGTGTGTGTGTTAAAAATTCAGGATTTTCAGATTATGTTGCACTTATTTCAATGTGTGACTGCCATGTTGTAATGTCACCGACATTTATAATATTCTGTACGTTTTTAGAATGTTTTAAAAATATTGGAGACCTACGAAATGGTTTTATTATTTCCCATTGGTTAGTATTAGATTATATTCAAACATTCATTTCTGAAACTTCCTTAAAAAGTATCCTTCATGTGATATCAATTAACATCAATATTTGAATTAATTGACCCAACACTAAGGCAGTTAGAGACTAATTCAAAATACTCAATAGCCTTCAGCAAGAATGTCCGTAAGGACATTGCCACAAGGTCCGGCTGCTCCTTGATAAAAGGAACTGGTCAAGCGCACAGTGCGCCTTCATCCATGATAGATATGGTAATGGTCTGATTTTATATGGTACTAGTTAGTGCCCGCGGTTTTATTCGCGTTCTCAGGGAACGATTTCAGGAACCTACGCGGATAAATATTGGACGTGTTAATTTAGTACATTATATCAGTGTGCCAAAGCTCATTCCAACCTGACCAACCATTTATTCATCCATGTTTTAATATTACCTATAACAAACGTTTTATGACACAAGTGGGCATTTGGATGGCAAGCTACGCTACAGAAACGTTACGGAAACGCTACTGTAACCCTACGTAGGAGACTGTTTTTTTTTTTTATTGACAATGGGCTCACTCTTGACCTCAATCCAGACCAGAGGCAGGGATGAGATCTACGGTGGAACGAGATTGCCCAGAAGAAGCCTATTCACTCTCGCCTTGAAGAGATTCGGGTTGTATGAACTCGGGAATGCAGACGCAGGCAGACGGTGATGCTTTGTACGTTCTGCTTGAAGCTATTGACTTGGGGTATAAGCAGTTTTTAAAGTTATAAGATGTGAGGCCTATTGTAAACTTCTGAAATTGATTTTAAAAGTATTATCAATACTAACCGGTGCCCTTAAATAAATTGTGGCAATTGCGGAATTATTTCAGACTAGGCGAATTTACAGGCACTGACGACTGAGGGAAACTGACCAGTAATACGCGGACTCAGCGAAACATGTTTACGATATCATCAACAAATCAAAGTGCCTCTGTCCTCTCAGTTGACCTTTATAACACTTGAAACCTGAACAAATTCAGTGGAAAATGGAACGGTAAAGGGCAATGGAACTCGACAAACGGTAACACGGGCCTAAAGTACACAGTTTAGAGAAATTAAGCCAAAATAACTTGCTTAACAAAAGAACAAAGTGAACAAAAGAATGCCGGCTATTCCGACATTCCCACTTTTGAACAAATACTTTTCGTTTTTGTCACAGCTTTGTGGTTTAAATGTTAAATATCTGGGGGCGTTTGAATTTTTTTTTTTCATTATGACGTGACCTCAAAAATGTGACTAGGGACAGACTGATGCGGAAGGCAGAGAACCGACGCCCTAATTGCCATACTTTCAATCACAATCTGAATCATTTTGAAGGATATTGCTAATCCATTGCTCCATATGTTCGAAAAAATTTGTTTGCTCAACAACGTAAAAAACGCAATGAATGTTGTTGAACTGCCAAAATGAAGTTACGCAACTACCGACGGGTCTTGTGCCGCAATTTGGTAGAGGATTAAGTCCAGCTGTGGACTATATACACAAACAGTCTCTGAGGTATTTGTAGTTTGATTCCCGTTAGGAACAAATATTTTTGGCCTACAGATAGTTGTTTCGTATACATGTAAGAATGGTCTCTTTCGAGTTGTAGGTCTTGGGTTCGAACCCAAGACCTGTCAGTGGTATGTAACAGTCCGCGTGTGATCAGTGGTGGCTCAGTGGTTACAGCCCTGACTTACGAGTTCGAACCCAGGCAGACACTTTACTTTGAGTAAATTATTTCCTCACCACTGCTCTCAAAACGGTGAAGGAAAACATCGTGAGGAAACCGGCATGTCCTAGAACAAAAAAATCGAAGATATGTGACATCTATCAACCCGCACTGGGCCCGCGTGGCGCTCTCACAGTGACAGGAGGCCTGTGTCCCAACAATAGGCATAATATACATATTATATATTATTATATTAAACTGATTATGCATATAAAATCAACCACGATATAGGGAGGGAACACTTTTGAATGATCTCAACCTCGGAAAACCATACGTTGTCAAAGATTGAAAAATCTAATGAAAAATCTTGGTTAAAAAGTTTTCTTTACATATTAGTCTGTGAAGTTATAAAACCAAATATTTGGCTAACCTTCACCATAGACAACATTCTAAGTACTTCTACTTGGCCTTGACAATGACATGGTAAAAGATTTTGAGTTTCAAAGCGAGTTATAGCAGTTGAGTGTAAGCTTCTCTCAAATCTTTAGCCGAAATCTTTTTCATTATTTTGATGTTACGTTTTACGTTTAATTTTGTGGAAAAGGGTAGTAAATGACAGTGTGTAATGCTTCCTGAAATTATGCGATTTATGATAAACCTTTGAAAGCATCTGGATGAAGGTTTTTTAGAGACGGAAACTCTTCCAAAAAGTATTTACTAGGTACCAACGCGGACACTGGCGGTGGAGTACTTTTCAACCTTACTACTATGAGCATAAGGGTGAAAAGTGGTCGACTACCGTTGTCCGCGGTCGTACATATATTTATTCGTTTATTATTTATTTTTTATTTCAGTAATAAATGATATTTATTTTGTAACTTGGTTAAACATTACTATTTACAAGTATTTTTTTTTATTTAAACTAGATTCAACTAGGTTTAGATGTGTCACTTTGTTAAGATGTACTTGTCCAAAAGTATTATAACAAATAATCTTTGACGGTAAAGCGGTACAAATTGGGTGTATGTTCACGTTGAAAACAGGGTGTGAAACGGTGGTTTAGGTACTCGGCTCTTAGAATTTATGATTTTGCTGGCTTCACTTATTTACTTGGTTGATTTTTGGGATGGGGCAGTAAGGGCAGTCACCTTAACAGTTTTAGTTACAGGGAAACGTTGCTCGGAGATCGTCCTTTACTTTTTGAGTGATTGCTAACTGTATTTACAGATTTAGGCAAACAGGTACCTACAGTCAGTTTGAAAAACGTCTATTCTCACGGTTTGTTTTATTATGATGCCAATCAATGAAGTTTAGTATAAGGATTAAATAACTCTTCTGAATCAACAGACGAAAGAGTACTATAAAAACCACAAATCGCAAAACAAAGAATTACGTTTGTGTAGGGGATCCCGACACTTACTGATATGATAACGGAGCGATTCTATTTGAATGATGAAATAAAACCAACCGCCTGAATGTTCGGTAACACTGCTTTATTGAAATACTAGCAGCGACCCGCAGTTTCACCCGCATAAGTGTCAATCCCGCGAGAATATTGAGATAAAAAGTGTCATAGGTGTTATTCTGATGTATAAGCTATATTACTGTAAAGTTTTATCAAAATCCGTTCAGGAGTTTTTGCGTGAAAGAGGAACAAACATCCGTCCATCCAGTTTATCCTCATAAACTTTCGCGTTTATATTAAGTAGGATTTTTGAACATTATTATTTGGAATATTAGGTGCAAATGCTGTGTGTGCAGAATGCATGGTGTGTAGATCGGAATAGTGATGTACGCTTACGTACAGTTTGAAAGGTCGTCTCTAAATGGTTTAATTGAAATAAATGCTTCGAGTTAGTTAAGGCACCTGCCTTTATTCCCCTATCTGTATCTCAAAAATTCACCAGTATACAGACTGGATAAAATGTATGAGTCGTGTTGAATGAGCGGTTTGGGAAGAGAACTTTTAGTTTCAGTTAGGTAGTTAAAGCTTTTCTACCAATATTTTGTAACTACAAAGTCTAGTATAAATAGAACTGAAAACGCGCCCTAGGTAGCCGCACTACAATCCATGCCGATTGGCTGAAATTCTTAACTATTCTCGTACTTACCCGTAAATCGTGCTGTTTTAAATTTTAAATCTCAAAAGTCAAATAGCGCGAAAAATAAAGAATTTCAGTGGAAATTGACAAGTGAAGCGAGCAAGTGAAAGCGGCTGCAAGCGAGCTGTTTGCACAGCGACTGTGTCAAGTTGAGCCGGCTTCAACTTTACAACTTTTTTATTATTTTTATATGCTTGCTGATGCCAAGTGGCTAATGGTAGGCTGTGCCTGTACTCTATCAGGTTATTTTGGGATATCGATGAAGGATTCACTTTCTTAATGCATAAATATGTAAGCTGTCACGCCCTTTATGCCTGGAGGCTTTTATTTAGGTAGTAAGTTTTTATTTCCATTTTAATTAATTATTTTTCAGCTTGAGTACGTATAGTTTTTATTATATTTGTTGGTATATTGGCGTGGCTAGCTGACATATTTTATGGCAAATAATTTAAGTTTCTTGTAATGTTAATTACTGAACATATGTTCCTAGTATTGTATACATGCAACTATATTCTAACTGAACAGACAGCTGTGCTGCTGGGAAGTTTGTTGGCCACTTCTTCTTCCCAGCGATAGCACTAGGAAGTGGTGAAGGGCGGGCGTTTTTGGGGGACTGTCTTTTGTAATTTTGACGTTCGAAAAGTGCTGATTCTCAGCCTAATTTGAATAAATGACTTTTGATTTTGATTTTGAATGGCCCCAATAAACTTCAATGGCCGAAAAAGCAATAGTGCAAAAAAAAATCTGTTGCTATTAAGTCTCATGCCGCTTTTGACACTAAGGTGTACATAATAATAACAAATATTGTAGCGATAGACCCGATACTTCTTCGTAGCGTGTGGATGGCAAAAATAACACGAAAAAAAATATAGGTTTTTAAATTTGTTTGGTTCAAAATTCAGCAACGCAAATACCGTTCGCTGACGCAGCCAGTACACATACGTCGTGTCGTATGGGCTCACGATGTTCCATGATTCATATGGTGTACATAATAGAGAGTATTCTATGTTTCATAAGAAAATCACACCAGAAATGACAGCAAGTAATTGTAATCTTCGTAAGTCTTCGAAGATAAGTATCTTTAGCGAATAAATTATTTGTACGAGTATTTGAGCGTTAGAGGGTTAACGGTTCTCCAAGCGCAACAAGTGCGATGGCTTGAGCAAGCGCTACAGAGCGAAATGCTAATAAAACGTGTTATATTAAGTTTGAATATTGTGTGAAAGATGATATATGGCTAGAAATTGGATGACTACTGAGATTAATAGAGAAGTATGGAAGGAGAAGACATGTTGCTTCGACCCCAAATAAATTGTGATAACGGCAGGAGAATGATGGTATTTGGTTTGAACCTCCAAAGGTAGAAATATTACCTTTTGAGGTACAGACGCCAGCACATCAAGCTACCCGAAACTGTCAAATTTTCCCAATCAACTTTGAACCTTAATGCTATGAGCGATAAAGTTGAAAATCTATTAAAGAAATTTGACAGTTTTTAGTAGCTTGATGTACATACATTTATCGCATCTGTATGAAGAATGGAGTGTGAAGTGACAGATTATTTTATATAAGCAGGTTTAGTGCGATTGTTACGTTGAAGATTGAATTTGAATGGCTTTCCGGAATGTGATTTCGGTTCTTGTATTATTTCCGGGATAAAAATCTTAAATTAATCAGTTCACTGACAGACAAAGCACAGCCTAAACCGCTGGGTCTAGAAGAGTGAACTTCTACTTTTTACAAGAGTTCCTTAAATAACGAAAGTGAGCCCTAAGGAAGGAATTTTGAAAATTCATCCCCTTAAGTGGTTAAATAGGGGCTGAAAGCTTGTTTGGAAGTTCGTCATTTTTGCTGATGGGAAGCACATCGGGCACACGGCTAGTAGTATAATGAAGAGCACACGTAAGTAACTTTCATACCAGGATATTTTATTTTACGACTTATTCAACTTTATGCAAATAAAAAGCACCTGAAGCGATGGATGTTGGCGTGGCCAAGTACAGTCAACATTTAAAGAATTTATAAAAGTACTAAAACAGGTTTAAAAGTAAAAAGATTAGTTTTTTAATTAGGTACACTGGACTTTCTGCAATTCTAAGAAGATTCTTTAGCACGCTTGTGGTTAAAATGTGTGCTGTGTTTGCCTCTGTTCTCGGAAACGTGTTGATTCTAAAGATTGCGAGACTCAATGAATGTTGACAGTGTGTGGTAGCTACAGGTAGTCAACAAGTCTTTCTGCTTATGTTACTGTGATTTAGAAGACACGTGTATGCTGTAAGATTTACTTTAACGTGTGTTTTTAAAGGTAGTTAATGTAGGTAAAAATATATTTTTGGAATTAGATAGAGATTGTTTGGAGGGGATACAATACGTAGTTAGTTTAATTAAATAGCTCAGTGGACTTTGTGTCAGTTTTAAAGTTTATTTCAGAAAGTGTGAGTTTTTACAGAATTGATCTAGTGAAACTAATTGCTATTAAAACCCAGTAAGTAAATGAGAATATCTTGCATAAGAATGTAAGAAAGGTAGTTAAAAATCTTCATCTTAAAGGCCTGTTTCGCCATCTCTAGATTAGCTTCGGTTAACTTTGATTTAGGACAGAAAATGTTGAACCAAGGTTGTTTCAGTTTTTAATTTATCTGGTGGATAGTATCCTGTTCCAAACCTGTGACCAAGGTAAAGCACGCCCAAAGCTATGGGTCCTAATTTTTTCGATGATGTTTGCGAAAATTATACTTAAAGATAAAAAGTTTTTATCAAATTCGACTTTAAAAAAAAAATTCAAAATACTCTACAAGTGCTTTCAGAAAACTTGAAAAAATTCAATCCTTTCAAAAGTAAACTCAAAGTTTCAGAACTACGTACCTTAGGTTGAAGTAGACGTCAGCGCTCCGGCGAGAGGATTCTCATGTCGAACTTCCGGAGGGTAGCCATGACGTGTGCTGAAGTCTGCGTCTCCAATGCCACTGAGGAAGCCAGCAGCTTCGGCCACGACGGCGCGGTGGGCGGGGCAGGACACGCCCACTGCAACAAGTTGCCGCCAACTGGTACGAAGAATCAGCGATGCCGACTGTTTTTTTTTCAAAATGATGTTAGAGGCCGGTGCACATGGGATGTAAGATTTAGTTACGAAATAGTTTTTCAGATTGTTTTACCGATACCTTCAACGTGTTTTTTAAGTTTTCGGCTGTGTAGTGCAGCTACTTCAGATAATCTAAACAGTTTCAACGTATACAGTCACGAGCACCAATATGTCAACACTCGGCAACTTTCAATTGCGATTTTTTCGTGAAATAACGAATGCAACGTTGAAATACGACACATTACATAAAGCTATGGGTTCGAAAATGCTATGTTCGTAACAACATAAAAGTTCATTTAAAAATAAAGGAGTAAATAGCTTTTGAATAAAGCCGAGTGTATACATGCTTTTACTCGTGACTGTACCTTATGGTGGTTCTAGAATTTAAATAAGCTTGTTAATTTGTAGCAGAATCTTCTAACTAACGTCGTCTATTTACTTTTTAGCACAAACTAAATATTTTGGCCTTTTTGGGCTTCGCACAGTTTTTTTTTTTTGGTTGGTTTTAATGTAACTTTTGAGTTTTAAATGCTCCTTGCTGCTCACGAGTTTGCTGCACCACTTCTTCTTCCCAGCAAAAGCACTAGGAAGTGGTGAATTATTCAAAAGCCTCAAAACTTTAACCTGGCCTTCTCTGTATATTTATGAGGTAAATATATTTGTTAAAACAAACATGAACCTATATGAAATAGCTTTCAAAAGTCAATATAGACAACTACGTGATAGAAATAAGTTAGAGCTAAGAGTACCATATACAGGCACGGCCTTAATGAGGAAAAGCTTTTTTTGTATGGCCCAAAGAATATTTAATAAGTTACCTTGCTCAATAAAAAATCTAAATTTAGTCAATTTATATACTATATTAATACAAAAATGTTACTATTCTCTCAGCGACTACTTTGATGACAGGTCTTTGACATAACATATTTGTATATTCGTAACTTGACTATAAAAGCATGACGACTCTCACAGCACTGTGGACTGTGTGTGTGACTGTGTGTAACTTATTGAAATTATCGTATTTCATTAAATATTGACATTACCTGACATTGTTTTTTTTTGTCTGTTTTGTTTAAAAAAAAATTGGTTGCCTGTAAAGTCGGTATACGGGCGAAAGTTTTACGTGACAACGACTTTGAAGGGACGCGTGCCTTTCACTTTTTATGTCTGTCTCTCTCGCTCTTAGGCGGGCTAACCATGCCCGAGTGGAAGGGACGCGTGCCTCTCACTCGCTCTCATTGTGAGCGCATAACGTGAGCGGAGCGTAACGCAGTTTCTTGAAGTGTCACCCGGCAAACCAATTTATAAGACGTTGTCACGTCAAAAAGACGATTGATTGATTGATTGAAGGGTGGGTGTTTTGAGGGACTGTCTTATGTAATCTTGACATTAAAAAAGTTCTGATTCTCAGCCTAGTTTGAATAAATGACTTTTGATTTTGAATGTAGCATTAATAATAATAATATCCCTGGACATTTCACACAGCGCCATCTAGTCCCAAGCTAAGCAACCTAATGCTTGTGTTATGGTAACAAGATGCAGATGCATTAGGTTATATTGAACCGAAAGTCAGCTGCATAAACCAAAATACAGCTACGGAAGGCACAAAATTAAAAAAAAAATGCAGAAATTGACTTGAAGTTTGCTTACCTAAGTTTCGTTTGAACTCCTTCTAATACACGTGTAGTGAAACCTACAGGTTTTCAACTGAAACTAAGTAAAGTTTGCGTTGCAAGTTCAGAAACTTAAATGAATATGTTCCGGGACTACTTTTTAACACGTGTACATGTTAGTAACTACTTTCAGAGGGCTAATGTTGGGTACTCACATGTACATGCATCTGAGTACCCACAACATTAGCGTTCTAACTACCCTCTAACTATTAACGTCTAGAAAAACCGATAAGATCACTAATCTTTTAGTGATCTCATCAGTTTTTATGTGTGTTGCAATGAATTTTGTTCTTTACGAACTGATGTAGGTACACTGATGTATTTACTATCTGATGGAGATGAAATTGTGCGAGGAGCTGGCCTCATCGTAAACACACATGATCTATATCTTTAAAATTTTCTCGCCGAACTGTTTGTATAGAAATCGTTGTACTTTCGGCGTCAAAGTTGCATTAATAGGCATCGTACTACGAAATCATTTTTACAGGCGACAAATAGTTTTCAGCTTGATATTGTAGATAATTTCATCCCGTAAACGTTCTAAATATTGTTTTTAATGAGAGTCATCATCATCTGCCTAGCCTTTTCCCAACTATGTTGGGGTCGGCTTTCAGTCTAACCGGATGCAGCTGAATACCAGTATTTTACATGGAGCGACTGCCTATCTGACCTCCACAACCCAGTTACTGGGTAATACGGTACCCCTTGGTAAGACTGGTTGTCAGACTTTCGGGCTTCTGACTACCCGTAACGACTGTCAAAGATCCACGAATGACAGTCTGGACGAACGGCTTAACGTGCTTTCCGAGGCACGGAGGGGTCTCGGTAGGTAAAGATGGTCACCCATCCACAGACCAACCGCGGCAAGCGTAGCTTAACCTGACCGATCGACCTGTGCGGCTGTTATTATTTAGCCACGGGCCCCCATTTTTTAATGAGAGTCAATATCTAAAATGGTTATCCGACGCACAATATCGCAAAAGGGTATAGTTTGAATGAATGAATGAATGAACTTTATTCACATAAAAATTTCTTAACACTAGGTACATTGCCCCACAAAACTGCATACGCAGTTTAACTGTGAGATCGTTGAGTCTCTCTTACAATAAACTTTATGTTAGGTACATCTCTAACCTATATATACTTAATACATACACTTATCTACGTAGAATCTAATAAATATTTTTTAAGTTTACGTGCGAATTTTACTTTATTAGTTTACTTGCAGTATTTAGCTTCAGAATGGATAACAGTTTCTGCAGTGCCTACAGTTACTAGAGGAACTCAGTCCTACAACTACAGTAACCCTACAAGAAAAACTATTCCTTCACTAAGTCCACCATCCTCTCCTCATCCTAACATCTTACAATAGATAAATAAACATCACTGCGTCCCGCCCCTCTGTGCTCTTCGCAGATTTGACCAATCAACCGATACTATCTATAAGTCTAAGCTCATCTCTATCACGAACTTACGGATAAGTACGGTTTTTCTCTCCTCCATGCTGATCGGGGAGTAAAATAATTGTGTCGGAGGAATGTATTATGTTACTGATTTGCTTGGTAATGGATGGTGCTTAGACGGCAGGAATGATTAAGAATTGGTATAGTTAAGTTGGTGGAATATAATTATACTTAGCTAGATAGTAGAATAGCAAATTCTTTTCATAACGGAACTTATGTATCACTAGAAATAAATGGAAGATTAGAGAAGAAGAGAAGATCAAATTTATCTACATCCTGAAAGGCAATTCTCGCGTTTACATACATAGCATGATGCATTCGTCATTGCTGCTCGTCTCCTACGACACTTATGATATAAAATGATGACATCCATATTCAAAATCATGTGTTCTCATTACAAGTCGATAGATAATCACGTGTCTAGGTCCTGACCTAACCTTAATCACCACTCAGATAAAGGATGTAAACAATCGCATTTTGCCGCATTTAAATAACCTTATACCTACGACCAAAACATATCACGGGCAGACAGATAAAAGCTACAGCTCATCACCTCCCTTTAGCTTCAAGGCATAACCGAGGCAATACCTGAGTTGAACCTTCGGAAACACTCCATAGGATAAGCATCATCTTATCAGCCTATAATGTTCCCAATGCTGTGGCACACACAGGCCTTTCCTCGGTAAGAAGGAGTGAGCCGTAACCCAGCACACGGCCCCAGTGTGGGTAAGTAGATGTCTCATGCCTTCGAATGTTTAGTTCTAGGACCTACTGGTTTCCTCATGATGTTTTTCTTCACCGTTTTGAGTAACCCAGCACACGGCCCCAGTGTGGGTAAGTAGATGTCTCATGCCTTCGAATGTTTAGTTCTAGGACGTACTGGTTTCCTCATGATGTTTTCCTTCACCGTTTTGAGTAACCCAGCACACGGCCCCAGTGTGGGTAAGTAGATGTCTCATGCCTTCGAATATTTAGTTCTAGGACGTACTGGTTTCCTCATGATGTTTTCCTTCACCGTTTTGAGTAACCCAGCACGCGGCCCCAGTGTGGGTTAGTAGATGTCTCATGCCTTCGAATGTTTAGTTCTAGGACGTACTGGTTTCCTCATGATGTTTTCCTTCACCGTTTTGAGAGTAGTGATGATGAAATAATTTACACAAAGTAGGTAAAGCGTCGCGCCTGTCTGGGTTCGCACCTGTTGGTACCTGCAAAGAGTACACCATTGCTCTCACTGGAGAAACTCCAATCAGTATAATTTAGAAAAGAAACAAGACAACGTTTTATTTCAAACGAAAATTACATAATTCTATTACAAATAGGAAGATACATAATATTCGCTAGTAGCATGAAGTAGACACAGTAGATAAGTGTCCAGCTGCCCGCATCTGCGACGACCGCTGTTATCTGATAACACCCCACAAAGCATGACCTAACGTCATGCGGCCATATAAAATATCACATAATTAAATGGTGGTAACTTCTAAAGGGCTGTAAAAATTATAATTATGTTCCGGAAATTTACGGAAATAATAACAAAACGATATAAGGATTCATATTGAAAATCAAATCAATCTTATCAAACTTTAATAGCCATGCTTTAATGAAACGTTTGAGTTGTACGCCATGTATTGTAATCGTTTATTGAAACTATAGGGTGACGTGAACTTAATGACGTAATTATATTTGCTTTGTATCCACACCGAGCGAACTGACAATTATCGCGAAGGTGCCAGTGGTGGACAACAGTTTTCAGCAGGGTAATTGCGTTTCACACATAAATCGACAATTCAATTCAATCAAAGAAAGACAATTGATCGGATGTTCTTTCTTATATAGGACTTTTAATTTTTTATTACCAGAACTTAATTAAAAATGTTCAAAATCTAGTCCCAATCTCATCTCAGCGACTATCAATGTCAAAAATTTGTCAAAAATGTAGGGAAATAAGAGGTATTCTTGACAGATCAAACTGTAAACGTTCTTATAGTCTGTGCTAAATAAATGTAGGTACCTGTTTCTTTCTTTCAATTTTATAGTTTAGCTACGTCCATCGTGTTGTTTACGTTGTGCAGACGAATTTATCAAAACTATGAAGAAATGGATTAGAAATATCCTTCAAAAGTTTGCTTACGTTTGTCATAGGAAATCAGGAACAGCGATTTGGTCTCGTTTACTGAGAACTCCGAAGCAAAGTCTCCAAACTGAAATTTTAAATAAATCAGTGATATTTTCGACTGGTGACAACATCATTATAAACGCATCTTACAGCCTTATGTTGTCAAAATGTGTTTGCGTCCAAATGGAAATGTTAAAAGAGACTTGAAAGGAAACAAAATAGATCGCATCTCATCTTAGCTAAGTTAATAAAATCGTCACCATTTATTCAATGCCCCACAATGTTACGAACCACTGACACCTGCAATTAAAAATTTAAAGCAATTTCGTAATTATTTTGATTTGAGCTTCTGTTTTCCACACATTACATTCAAGTCTTGTGGTTCACAGTCTTCAGCTGAGAGTTAGAAAACTCCAAAGATGGGTATTTTCGTAAAAAATGCAACATTGTCAGTGAGAATTTCGCTGACAGCTCTACAAATGGTGGGGTTCTGGGCTCCAGAATACCTGACAGAGACACA
This sequence comes from Apamea sordens, assembly GCA_945859715.1. NCBI lineage: Eukaryota > Metazoa > Arthropoda > Insecta > Lepidoptera > Noctuidae > Apamea > Apamea sordens. Next base: position 19,376,278 of record OX243998.1, on the reverse strand, counting down.
GAAGCAATTGTACGGTCTCTACTCCGTGTTCTCTCTTATGTTCTTATTAGGTTGGTATCATTCTGATAATGATGAGAGTAGGGAACTGGGGAGGATGCTAGTGGTGCTGGTGGGATGTATCTTTTAAAGGTTAATAGCGTAGGATAGGAGTTACAAATTAAAAAAGACGTTATTTGTTTAACTAATAAAATAAAACAAATTATAACAGACAATGTGCGTATGAGTATGTGTGAATTTTGCAATTTAAGTATCTTAGAGTTTTCACTTATGCAAATAATCTAGGATTCTAGATGGTTCACGATTTTTCAGCAGTCATCATCATCATCTGCCTAGCCTTTTCCCAACTATGTTGGGGTCGGCTTCCAGTCTAACCGGATGCAGCTGAATACCAGTATTTTACATGGAGCGACTGCCACGATTTTTCAGCAGTGTGTGTCGTAAAAGATGCGACCTGCTGTCTGTTATATAAATGATTTTTTTTCGTGATAATTACAGCATTTTCCCCTTAAGTTGTAAAGCCCACGTTTAGCTGTAGGTATACGATGCTAGAGATCTCTGATTTATAAGAGATCATTTCTTTCAGGAACCTACCTTATCATCCAAGTTGTAGACCTATTCCTGATCTGGGGAGACCTGGGCCTGATGACTGGTACAGCCTTCCTGCTGTTCACCAACATGGCGCAAGCAGCCAAGATCGTGAACATCCTGGGAAGGAAGCAGAGGATCCAGAATATTGTCAATGATAGTAATGAGGTTTTGTCGGGTGTGAAGACTAGGGAGGAAAGAGAGATAGTTAACAGGTATGATGATGATAATGATCTTAGTGGAAACTATGGTTTTTCTAATTATTGTTACCTTCTTTCCCTTTCTTTTGGGATTTTTCGCACGTTAAAGTATGAAACTGATTTACAAGCCACACTTCAGAATTTAGGTCCAGCTGAAAATCAGCGTCAGGCACTGTTTGTCTGGCATTTCTGCTGAACTGGGTCTATTTGGCGTCGCCGTGAGACACTGCTAATTTCTTACACTTTTCATTTGATTTTTATTCGGAAAATATGTTGTATGCCTTTTAGATTAAAGTCTATTGCTAAATAAATGTATGTTTATTCTTTCTTTTAATAATTAGTTGGTTCAGGACTCGCCGAGCTCTAGTGAATTATTATCTTTTTTGCATTTACTTAATAGCAGAAAACATTGTTTTCAATTACTTTTTAAAACATTTTGACTTCTTCCTTAATGTTTACAATTGGATAAAGGTATTTAAACACCATATATTTTGTAATAAACTCACGCGCTCTGCGCACCGCCCGCCGCCGCCGCGCCGTCGGCATGTGGTCAACCGCGCGTAGGCTGAACTCAGATCCGTTTTATGATAAAATAAATACAGAAAAATCAACTTTATAATATTTCTAATAACTGTGTACTTACTGTATTATATATTTGCAAGTCATCAATGCAAAAATAATATCTATTTCCATCATACGATGATGCATCCGATTTTGTTTAAAAAATTGTATAAGTCAGTTTGTGTTTTGTTTTAGTTGTAATTGGGAGATGATCGTGCTGCAGGTTTTATACTTCTCCCTCACTCTGGTCACAAGCCTTGGATGGGCCACCAGCGCTGAGAAGCATCAACTACCTCTAAGAGCCTGGTGCGTAATGTATTCTTAAGTTCTCACTGAGATATGAGAGCGCCGTAGCTGTTTAATAGGTAATCCGCTGTATTCAATACAATTCAATTCAAAAATCTTTATTTCAAGTTAAGAGGTATAAGTATAAGTTTATTTATTTTATCTTCACAAATGTATAGTAGTAGTGCTTAAAACTGGCTTAAGGATAAGTTTAAATTCGTGAGAGACTGGTGCTTAAACAGGCATTGCGAGCGACGGCTGTGGTGCAGGTCACCTGGGGGCCTACTCCAAAGTAGTATCGGCCGAATGTTCGGCTGTTTCCTGCTACGAAGTTGCTATTTGGTTCGGTCGGTTCCGATCCTACACTCCTACACTCTTTCGAATATTGACTATGGTCCCGACCCAACTGAGCCGATCCGAACTTTTTTCGCATTTTTCAATAATATTCGGTTCGGCCATGTGTCGGTCCGATCCGAATATTCGCACTTTGCACTTCGGAGTAGGCCCCGTGGGTCCCACGACGCTTCAAATGTTCAAGCTTACTTTGGGTGCTTTTGTGAGATGGTGAGAATTAACATTATAAGAAAATTAAATAAACACTCTACGGGGAAAAACAATGATTGTCACTTTATACTATATGGTTAGTAACATAGTTCTTAAAAACTAAATGATATTATGATGACACATGTAACTGACAGCAGTGAACCACATATATTATGGACACACTCTGTTAGCAATCATTTTTAGAACCCTCCGTACCCTTTGAATATCAGCATTGTCTTTAAAGTCAGTGTTGACGAAGTTACCAAGTTATTTAAATTGTTCCACTCCCTCAAGAGGAACACCGCTTCAAGATAGTATTTGGTCCCCGCATCAAAAACAATGTGCTGACTTTTCTGAATGTTATACAACAACTATAGATGGGCAACCCAGCTAGGTGCTTTGGTAAACACCCAATTTTCTGGGTGTTTGTGGGTATTTACGGGTATTTATCAGGTATTTACCAAAGCACCGGGTTTAAACTTGACGGCACGGTTGGGTGATTGACTGCTGCGCTGCGTGTCGCGGGTTCGATTCCCGCACGGAACAAATATTTGTATGGCCTACAAGTATAGTTGTTCCGGGTCTGGCTGTTTGTATATGTGAGTTTAAATGTTTGTAAACGCACCCACGACACAGGAGAAACTCCTGTGTCGTGGGTGGCTATAAAAAAAAAACCTGGTGGATTGTCCATCTATAACAACAACCCATGTTCTGTTGGGTAGCGTTCACAATAGTGGCCAATAGTGTCCTAATACCTTGGACTGACGCGTTCAACAGCACCATGTCGTTCACGTAACTTAAATTATTGACACATGAATCGACATGATGACTGCTAAGCGCCTCAATCAGGGCATTCGTATACAAAGTGAAGTGGGCAGGGGAGGTCAACCCGCACGTGTCTCACTCCGCACTCCAATTGATATGGCTCCGACAGCACACCTGCCACCGAACATTGTTGACCTTGTTTCCTACGGTATGTCCGTATCCACCATAGCGCTGAAAATATTTAGCTAGCGATTCTAATCGTGTTAACTCACATTATTTTAAGATATATTTAAACGATGCAAGTTTCTTGACTGTAGCATACAATAAAATCGAAGGAACTACTGACTAGCATTGTCTGAGGCGCTCGTGGTTAAGTAATAACAGCATCGGAACGATCGAACAGGTTAAGCTACGCTTGCCGCGGTCGGTCCGTGGATGGGTGACCTTCTTTACCGAAACTCCTCCGTGCACTGGAAGTACGTAACGGGTCGTCTGAAGCCCGAAAGTCTGACAACCAGTCTTATCAAGGGGTATCGTATTACCTAGTAACTGGGCTTTGGAGGTCAGATAGGCAATCGCTCAAAGACAAAGACATTCATTCGTCGGATATGGTAGTACAAAGGTGGTTGGTACATATGGATAAGTTCGACACATCTAATGTGAACCTAATGTACACGTGCGTGTAAAACCTAATTTATAATCATACTACTTATACTCTAGTAAACAATACAACACACATATTTGTACTTTAATATACCTATACAATATAAATAAAATAAAAACTCAACATTAACAACATTTCTATTATACAGTTAAAAAAACTACCTTATTATTAAAAAAAAAAATATGTTATTCACTTATTAGCACTTATAATCAAAAAAATATTTTAATGTGTAAAAATTATTTTGGAGAAGTCAATTTTTTTGACTTTTTTTGTATAAATTAAATGGTAGCTCTCGTATTAGTTTTGGAATATGGCTATATATTTTAATGGACATAAGGTAGCTGTTTCTGTAGTGGAGATACTATTACAAAATTGGTTTTTTAACTTGGTGGGGTCCATGTAAAATATTCAACTGCACTCGGTTAGACTGGAAGCCGACCCCAATATATTTGATAAAAAGGTAGTCAGATGACGGACTTGCATCGTCCAAACACTGTTCAGACTATTATTTGGGTACTAAAATTAGTTTTAAGTTTTCTTGAATAACACTACAGTTAACAGCCGGTCGATTCTGTAAAAATCTCACCGTGAAAACTCAAGTGAAGTGAGCTTGATGTGAGTTGTCAGTAGTGTCAATCCCTAGCATTATTTGGAATGACAGCTCACTCCACGCTCACTTCACCTAAGTTTACACGGTGAGATGGTTACAGAGTCGCACTGCTGTATGGATTCATTACATACATAAACGCACGCCGTTCTTCCCATGACGTTAGGCAGAAACAACAGAACGCCTTATATACTCCTCCGCCTTTAACCCTTCACTGTGGTCTGATAGTAAAGGTTTTATCATTATATTACCCCGCAGGTACCCATACGACACGACCAAGTCGCCAGCCTACCAACTAACATACGTACATCAAGTAGGGGCCCTCCTCATTGCTGCTTTCCTGAATGTGGCCAAGGACACGCTGGTGGCAGGCCTGATAGCGCAGTGCAGGTGTCGGCTGAGACTGCTGGGACATGCTTTGAGGACATTGGCAGAGGGAATGGATATCGAAGACGAGGTAGTGTGGGGTTTGTAAAACCATGGACTTTCTTTGATGGGGAAGGTAAAATTAAGATGAAGACCATAAAATGTAAAATACCGGAAATTTGATGAATCAATGATATTGTCCATTGTTATATGATTAATGTAATGACAAACAAACAAATGACACAGAGGCAGGCGTATTATTAATCATTTTTATTTTATTTTATGATGCTAATTTAATTTTATAATTTTAATTTAATTTATTTATATTATTTAATAAATATTTTTATGTTATATACTTATATTTATTGTGATTATAATTTTAGTTTGATTTATTCTTTCCGTCTAATTTGATTTGTGTTGATTTTATTTTATTTGAATTTTATCTTTAACTGAAATAAATGAATTTATTATTATTATTATAAGTAAAAAAGAGTGGCACGTTAAAACTTGGCTAATTAGCCAGGTTTTCTTCGTCTTGTCTCCTTTTCGCTCCCGATAATTACGAAATGCCGTCCCACTTCCACGTGTCATCTAATAGTGCGACATTATGCCGTTTTTAAAGAACGAATTTTGTGTCGGTAAACTATGAATCTACGTCTTTTTACTTATAATATCATTGGTATTATACCTGAAGGCCAATTCCCGTAATTAAAAACATTCGAAATCTAGTCGCAATCTCACCTCAGCGACAAACAATGTTAAAAACTTGTCAATAATGTAGGACAGATTGAGACTGAGATCAGATTGTGAACGTTCTTAAAAATACGAGAATTGCCCCTCTGATTGGTGTTTGACATTCGATTCAAAATTCGAAATGGTTCAGAGGGGCAATTCTCGTAATTTTAAGAACGTTCAGTCTGATCTCAGTCTCAATCTGTCAAAAATACCTCAAATTTCCCTGCATATTTACAAGTTTTAGACATTTGTTTGTCGCCGAGATGACATTGCGACTAGGCTTTGAACGTTTTAAATTATGAGAATTGGCCTTCTGGAATCAATCCAGCCAGAGGATAGCTACGGTCCAGTTAGTTTTTAACGACCTCTGCCAAAGCATGTTCTCTTTATAGGGTGTGATTTGATTAATCGTTGATTACACATAGAATTAGGTGGAGTACGCCAAAGTTTTAAAAGTATTTTACCGGAACATTGAAGTTTTATTGGAATCAAGAATATGCTCACCAAGATATCAACGACAGTGTCATCTCTGTATCTTACACAAAATCCCTTCAGCAAATAAACTAAACGTAGCCTGTCGTAGCGGTACTTTCGTAGAGCGTCTACGAGACTACGGCCGCGCTACATAATTATTTTGGATGGCTACTAGTTTTGGGGTACGATAAGAGATGGCGCTTATTTTAGGTTTGAGTATTTTTGAGTTCATTTTATACCACGATAGTCATTATATGAACGTTTGAAAAGGGTTTTGTCTCTTCTAAATTATTTGCCTAATAGGTAAAATGTAGGATTAAGACGCGGTAGAAAACTCAATAGTAGTCTGAACTTCTTTATGTTTATTGCAAATTGCATTATTTTATGGGTAGGTATAGTCAACAAATTCCTTTCGCACATAGAAGGCGTTTGTCACCTTTTCGTACTGTAATTTTTATTCTAAATGTTGGCGAATGCTTGACGTATTTATTCTTTGTCAAATGTCGAGAGGAAAGTTTTGAGTATGAATGTGGATAACTATAAGAGTACGGGAAGACCTAAGAATCGATGGATGGACTGTGTGAATGATGATATGACTAGAAAAGGGTTGACTACCGAGATTACGACTAATAGAGATGTATAGAAGGGGGAGACATGTTGCGCCGACCTCAAATAAATTGGGATAAGGGCCAGAGAACGGTGAGGTACATTGTATGTTCATTATGGGCCAGAGAATGATGACGTACATTTTATGTTCCTCAGTACGTGTTAACTCCTGATCAAGAACGTACAGTGAGGCTTCGTCTGGCTTCATGTGTCAGGAACCACCAGGACACCCTGGAGGCTGCTAAGGAGCTGCAGGAGTGCTTCTCTGAACCCACCTTCGCACAGCTGACTGTGTCGCTCATCATCATCTGTGTCACTGCCTTTCAACTGTCGGTGAGTATAATGTTCAAGCCAAGCGCAGCCAACAATCGATAAGTAGTTTTAGGTAAATCTTCGTCACCGGCTTGGAAGCTAAATCTCCGTCCAAAATGTAGTCTACTGCAGACTCCAGCAAAAAAGGTCTTTATAAAGTTGAGCTTTCAAATCGGTCCATCTAGCATTTTAACTTCAGGCGTGCGACAGAACTGCGCTGACTATGGCAATCGCATTTTTGTAGCAGCATCCATACTCTATCTGCCTAATCTCTTCCCAACTGTGTTTGGGTTGGCTTCCAGTCTAACCGGATGCAGCTGAAAAATAGTATTTTACATGGAGCAATTGTCTGTCTGACCTCTATAACCCAGTTACGAAACACGATACCCCTTGGTAAGACAGGTTGTTGGAATTTTGGGGTTCTGAGTACCCGTAACGACTCTCAAAAATCTAAGAATGACATCGGGACCTACGGTTTAACGTGCTTACCGAGGCACAGAGGGGTCTCGAAACTCCATGAACTATTAGTGAGCAAATGTTATTACTCTATGAAAGACTTTTTTGATGACAAATCACTATTAAAATACAATCTGCCTGAGTCATGATGCGTTCGGTGTAGATAATCAGATAATCATATAACGTAATAATAATAATTAAGAAGATTCAAGAATCTCATAATTTACAATGTATTACATTGTTGTTGACATGCATGTACGAGTAAACTCACTAGACACTTACCTACATTCTATTGTACGCCCTAAGGGTAGGACATAGCTGGTCCTAAATATTTAAACAACACCATCTGTATTATGTACCTATGATCCACAATAAAGATGATTTGATTTGATTTGATATGTACCTAATGGATGGTCACCCATCCAATAACCGACCGCGATGAGCGTAGCTTAACCTTCGATCGACGCGTGCGGCTATTATTATTTAGCCACAAGCCCCTCTTTGGTAGTTATTAGAACTACCAAAGGGGGGCTTGTGGGACGCTCACCGCGCTACAAGAGACATTCTGTTTCGCATTGATAGTATTAATGTGGAAACTCATAAAATCTGTACATTTAGATGGCACAACCAGACAACATGGTGCGTCTGCTGTCGATGGGCACCTACCTCCTGAACATGTGTTTCCAAGTGTTCATCTACTGTTATCAGGGCAATCAGCTTTCGGAGGAAGTAAGTGACTGTTTTTGTTTACCAGCCCACAACCACTTCAGACCACTCCTAACAACCAACGGACTAGAGAATCAGAAGGTTGCGTGTTCAAATCACGTCGGGGTCACCAGTTTAGAGGTATGAGGAACAGGGTGTAAAGTTCACTCAACCTCCATAGAAAAGGGAGGATCCTCCGACCAGACGGGTGTTGTGTCTGGCGGGCAATTGCCCAACGATTGATGTTGGGAAATTGTATCTATGCTAATTGCGCGGTAAACTCTGCTTGCGAGATGCAGGATTTGCGTGACGTCAGTATGACGCGTTGTTCGCATGTGGCGTTGTAGATACCGCTACAAATGGAAGATACTTATTTATGATTTATTGCTGCTACGAGTATCACTACGCTTGGCAGACGAATTGGTGATCGTAGTATCTGTGGAAGAAAACTTGCAACTAAACCTCTTGACTGATTGTATGAGTCATCTCTGACGTAAACCCCCTAGGTTGTTTCAGAGATGAAGGATTCTATATTTTTTTACTACTATAACTTTACTTTCTATTCATCGTCCAAAAAAAGCATTCACTGAACAATCTTTAGGGTTTGATGCCAATCATAGCATCTACGTGGTATTGGCCGTATTGTAGTGTCTCTTCCACAAAAGCCACTTATGAAGAGTTGACTTTGAAGAGGAGCACAAGGCTAATTATTAAAGGGGTTTGAAGATTTTAATATGGAGTCTGGCATACTACTGTTATACAGGGTTTTTTGTAAAACACCAACAACCTCTTAAGAGGTCATTGTACTCATCATTATGAACAACTTTTACTATAGGACCAAACTTGAAATCGCGAACAAAACATGCTGCTCCCTACATTTAGACGAGTTTTTTTTTCGCGATTTCAGTTTTGGTCCCATAGTAAAAGTTGTTCATAATGATGAGTACAATGACCTCTTAAGAGGTTGCTGGTGTTTTACAAATAACCCTGTATACATCGATAGCTGACATCAATGCAAACAGAAAACATAACAAGACCAAACTCTGTAAAGAGTCACGGTCCGAGATATTGACGTTCAAAGTTGATCGTGTTAATATATCTTCACTATCTTCATAGGTTGTAATTTTTGTTACGTCTCTAGAGTTCAGAGATAGCGGGTGCTGCGTACGAGTGTCCGTGGTACAAGTTTTCGCTGCGGATGCGCCGCGCGCTGCTCATAGTCATGGTGCGCACGCGCCGAGTAGTCCGACTCACTGCTGGCGGGTTCACCACGCTATCACTGGCGTCTTTCATGGCTGTAAGTAGCTGTAACTGCTAACTCCGTGGCTACGAGCTACACGCTCAAGCGTCAGCAACTGTGGCGAAATCAAAATTGAAAGAAGTAGTTTAGAGGATGCCGTAAGTTGCCTCGATGCGACTTGCGGAGCGACGGACTTAGGCGATTATCACACTGCAGCGCGCTCCGTCGAGTAGCGCGGCGCGGTCATAGCAAACAATCTGATTGTGTTTTGCATACAAATTAGTACAATGTTAAATCTGTCACTCCGCGCTACGCGACGGCGCGGCGCGCGCTGCAGTGTGATAATCGCCCTAAACAGGTGACGCGTGCGCGTGTCATTTGACGAAAATCGCGTGGGAAGCCACATCGCTTGAGGCCCGGCCCTACGGGATGTAGCTGTATGTCAAGGTGAAAGGTTTTTTACAGCTTATTCAGGGTAGTCTATAATACTCGGTTTTTCCTAATTTTATTTTATTTGGAGGGGTTTTTATATCCCTGATAGATTTAGATCCCTGGCCTTCCTTAGGGTGTTGGGTATTTGTATAAAATAGTATTTTTGGATAGGAGTAACTTTACTCATCTCTGATTAAACTTGCTCGCTTATTACAAAACAAGGTTTTTCTTTAGACCAGGTTGGAACCACCGAGCCAGTTATGGAATTAGGAACCCAACTGTTATAGAAATGCAGTTTTTTATACAAAAATGACAGCTTAGTTCGGTGCTAAGTTGTCATTTTAGTATAAAAAACTTTGGCTAAATCGAAATTTAGCTATATATGTATATACATGGCTCAAATGTTTAAGCTAGAACTAAAGTTAGGTTTCGTTTTATAATAAGATGGTATAGGTTTAAAAAAAGTGCTGTTTCCAGAACCATTTTATCAATTAGTTTTGTTGTTTTCAGATCATCAAAGCTTCGTACTCACTCTTCACACTGCTGCAGCAAGTTAATGAAAACTAAAAATATTGTTGATGAAGTACAGTAGTTTTCACTTTGTCAGAATATTTAGTGAATATTTACAAAAGTAGTTTTTTTTTGCTGGAATACCATTGGCAAAGGTCTCTCTACTCACCTTTCACCTCCTCTCTCTATCCAGAGCAGCCAAGAACCAATATTTATTAGCAAACGACATCGCGACAGGCCCAGACGGAGATGGTGGGACGACCTGGACTCCTTCAATAAAGTAGAAGTTAAATATCAATAATATTATTCGTTTTATTTTAATGTTCCCTTTCTGTATACAACATTATTGAGCAAATAGAGTGAACGAGGGGATTCAGTGAACTTTAATAGAGGGATACCAAAAAAAATCTTTCATGCATGGCTAGTCTAAAATAATATTATTAATAAAAAAGTGTTTTTTTGTATGTTTGTTTGTTACGCTTTCACGCTAAAACAGCTCAACGGATTTGGATAATATTTGGCACTTGGGTAGACCATGACCTGGATAGGAAAAAGGATACTTTTTATCCTGATATTCCCGGATTGAGATTTATGCAGGTGAAACCGTGGGGGCAAGCTATCAGACCAACAAACAAATATGAACTGACTATAAGTTTAGTTGCGATGAGTGTAGTAGTAAGCCGAGTCAAAACAGCATTTCTAAAGAAACACCTGTAATTAAGCTGCAATAATTACGTTTCATAATAATCGTTTCATGAAAACACAGGCTGTGCTGCAGATAATAACATAATTATATTTTACCGTAACACAAAGCAAACTGATAATTATCGCGTGACATAGATAATAGGGTATATTCCCAGTCCCACATGGATAGCCACCAGGTGGCAATCGGGAATAAATTTCCCAGTTGCCACCAAGTGGCAATCGGGAATAAATTTCCCAGTTGCCACCAAGTGGCAATCGGGAATAAATTTCCCAGTTGCCACCGGGTGCCGACTGGGAAGTTATTGCCCCCACTTCAAATCGCAGTACAGTGCGGCGTCAATCGCCAACCCATATTTTTTTTGCTATTTACATTTTTAAGCATTTTTTAATACAAAATTTAGGTAAAGGTAATTTTATTTTTAAAACATGATTATTGAAAATATGTAATTTGATTATCTCCGACTGACTGATGATTAGGTTTTTTTAGGTAGTTTAATAATATTGTAAATACTTTCATTGTCTGTGATACGAATTTACACCAAGTTTTTATAATTAAAAGCAACTACGATGAAGAGAATTTTGTTTGTATGTCCCTAATACGAGTAATTTCACTTAAATCTACTAATAAAACCACATTGGAAAAGTCTGACCGCCAGCCCGCTCATCGCGGCCGTAAGACAGACAACGATGAGGGGGGTTGGCGATCCACGTCGCAGTGTACAGCGCTTTGTAGTGAGGGCAATAACTTCCCAGTTGCCACCGAATTTTATTCCCGATTGCCACCTCGTGGCAATCCATGTGGGAGCGACTGGGAATATACCTTTGAATACTTGTAAGAGTGGAAAGCTTATCATTACAGTTATTATTATTATATTTCGGTTACATCTTCAGACGAATATCACTGTTACCTGTGTTGTCAATACTATTTGAGAAATTAAAATCAATTAAATTAATTAATAATTATGAATTAAATTAATTAAATTGAAGTTGAAAATCTAATCTCCGATTAGCAGTTTGGATTTCGAGAACTATAACTACGCTCGACCGTACACAGAATTAAAAAAATAAAAATATTATTGTTTACCTGGATTAACACCTAAGATACTTTTAATCCCGGTAGAACCTTCCTGTGGGATATTTTCTGACATAGGACAAAATCTAGTTAATAATAATAAAATGTTTTATTGACAGATAAAATGTAATGACTCTCTTTGACCTTAGTACTCATTGATCTAGTATGTTACCTATTAAGTTCAATTCCATTAATTTAACATTGCACGTGACATTTTGTATTACTTTAATTATTATTACTTTTATTGACATTATTTTTATATTTTTCCTTTTGACATTTGTATACTTTTCTTTGTTTTTATTTTTATTTTTGTCAAATCAATTAATACTATATGCATTCTATTAATCTAGTTATGTTATCAATTTTAATATCAATGATCTCTATAAATATTTGTACGCCTTCGGGTATAACATAGCGCTCTTCTAAATTTTTGTATGTTAACAAATGAATAAATGACTTATAACTTATGACAGAAAGAAGGTTACATTTGAAATTGAAGCCCTGACTCCTGAGCTGGATGGTAGCTATGTTCAAGAGTTAGTGCTTATTGACAGACAATATAACAATTTCACGCTTCTTTCCCTGAAGGCGTTGGCAGAGGTGTAAGTGTAATTGTGTATACAGGGTGAAAGTCTAAATTTTTTCGTCGGTTATTAAAAAAAATGCTGTTCCATTCCGAGTGTACTACGTGAGCTCGACAAATGGATGTGCGATCATTTTGACCGCTTTTCTTTCAAACAGCAGACTTTTTTGGTATCCGACGAGAAATGTTTACGGTTGGGGTTCTAGATCATGTGCTGAATTCATGGTTTCAGTTTACGCGTCGATTTTCCTGCCAGCCAGTATGTAGCCAGTTATGTGTAATTCATATGTAATTGGGACGGGCATAAGACTTCCGGCAAGTACTTATCCTGAAAAATGCAATCAATAACTATGCCTGATGTTTGCTTTTTTATTTATTACTAGCTTCTGACCGCGGCTTCGCGCGCGTGGATGGAAATTATCCCACGGGAACGTGCTAACAGGATAAAATGTATGTGCTTCCCCAGGATGCCATCTATCTCTATGCCAAATCAGAAGTTCAGTGGTTTATGCGTGAAAATGTAACATACAGTTTCAAGTTCAAATCCTCCCCTTTAAAACTGAATTACCCCTTTTTGTCCCGTCAGTGGTAAATTTTCGTCAACTTTACATACTTATTATTAATAGCTGTGCATTGCGGGTGACGTAACCTACGACAAACTTATTATTTGCGGTTGGAACAGTAATCGGGTCTAGGGATCGAACCGCAAAATTAAGTTTGTTTTTTATTGTATATACTTTTCCGGCATAAAAAGTACCCAGGATATTAAAGAATAATTATACCAAGTTTCATCGTAATCGAACCGGTAGTTTTTGCGTGATGCCTGAACAAACAGACAGACAGACAAAATTTTTTTTAATCACATTATTGTGATCGGTGTCGGTCTAGTAACACCCCCTGCCATTTATTTTTTTGATATTTTCAATGTACAGAATTTTCACTTCTACAGATTTATTATAAGTATAGATTTAACCTTAGCCAATCTTTTGCCTTTTATCTTTCTAATGCTAGACAAAGGTCTCCTCCATACTTTTCCAATTTTCTTTGTGTGTTATTCCTTCATTAAGAAATTAAATAAAGACTTAATAAATAGTTGTTTTTGTACGTATTGAGTGAAATTAATAGCATAGCCAGTTTTTACATTGGTCTAGTTTTAATTTCATGTTTTACAGTAGCTACTATAATTGCAGACTTACGTACAAAATACTATATCATTGTACAGTCAAGGAAATTAATGTTTAAGCAACCGATGACCGTTGGGGTAGACGTGGTTATGAGTGGAGACCGCGAATAATAAGGCAAACGTAAGGTAGAATCAATCAAGCTCGGCGGAGCGACGACCTGCGCAGGGTGGCTGCTAGCAGCTGAATGAGAGTTGCCGAGAATCGAGCTGAATGGCGTACAATAGGACATAGGCATAGGCATTTCCAAAATGCCTATGTCCAGAAGTGGACTGCTGTAGACTGATGATGATGAGTCTAATGAAAACTGTCATTCTTTAACAGTTTTATGAAATGATTTTAACAAGGCAAATTGACATATATAGGCTGTCAACTTGCTTAAAAATTAATTCCCAGAATTTACATGAATGTTTTGTGAGTATTTATTAAAGTTAATAACTCAATTGAACCATCGACGTAATATCACAAATAATGCTATATGTTTTCACTGAAACACTAAGTCCTACGCCTCTATGTAGAAGTACGCCCACAGACAGGTATTGCAAACATTTTGAATGTTTATTAATTTTATTATTTACATACACGAAACAATGGTCCACTTCAACCCTGGATCGAAAGAGCTGGAAGTCGTAGGCCTTTGCCCAACAGTGGGATGTTGCAGGCTAACAGTAACAGGAACATACACACGGTAAAACAATAAAATACTACTATTGGTAGAAGGTGGAAGTAAATTGGAATAAAATCTAAAACATTTACAATTTTGATTAATATTATGATCAAAACAGTGGAATAAAATTACTAAAGTGCCAACCTAACAATTTTGTTAGTCAATTTTTTTAAATGAAATATATTGTTTGTCTGGGAAACGTGATTCCCAAAGGACCTTATAGCGGATAGTATGAAACCATCATAATCGCTATGATAAAAACATTTGTGTGTTTGTATAGAATGTATAATATGTGTCTTACATGGTACATATTATACATTCTTAACTTTTAACGGTACCTAAGAATTGAAGGCCAATTCTTGATCTTAAAAAACGGTCAAATTGAAGACGCAATCACATCTCAACGACAATCAATATCAAAAATGAAAGTAAATTAGAGGCTTTTTTGACAGATTAGAATGTTCTTAAAACAGGGGAATAGTCCCTTTGATGTCACCGCAGCCAAATTAGGTATCTGGAAACAACAAAATGTTAGCAAACCCTGCTTTGCAAAGTACCTTCAACAAAAACGCCACGATTTGGCTTTATCAGATCAATTCAACAAACAATAGGCCGGCAAACACTAGCGTGTCACGTAATCATGGGAATCTTGGTAAAAAACACCAATGGTTCGCTGTGTTTTTGTCTGACCGTACTCAAAGTAGTTGGTTTCCTGACGCCGCATCAGTCAGGACAAAGTTATGGGTTCTTTTTATGGGTTTACTGCTTTTCTACTTTCATGTTTCTAGTTGGTAAGTGTTTGCTAGAAGTTTAGGCACCTTGGAAACCTAGCTCTACCCGTGACAGTGGCGGATTTACCAACAGCCTGAGTAGGCTTAAGCCTAAGGCCGCAGATTTTAGGGGCGGCAAATTTGGGAACCGAACTTGTTTTTTTTTTGTTGTCATATATTTTCTGATTACTTGCCGAGAATTCTTTCTTTTTGAAGGCACAAGACATATTTCTGATGACGTTTCCGTCTCCCCTTTCATTGTACAGACGCCAGCACATCAAGCTACTACAATCTGTCAAATTTCTTTAATAGATTTTCAACTTTATCGCTTAGGCATTAAGTTTCAAGGTTGATTGGGAAAATTTGACAGTTTCGGGTAGCTTGACCTGCTGGCGTCTGTACATTCAACGGCATCGCAAACTTCTGTATTCTATGGGGAAAACACCCAGTTTGCGTTCCCCAACTAGTAATATCGGCTTCTGCCCTCAATTTGTAGGAGTTCGAAGAGAGCAAAATTGCGGAAAATATATTTCACACTAAGATGAAAATATATCTTTCACATTGTAGAGAAGTGCGGTAAAATTTTTACAGCCTAACCTAAAAATATAAATCCACCACTGTCGTGACAGCAGAAAGTTGCAGTCTGAAATTAAGGCCCATATCTATAAACGTTACTTAGCCCGTGCTTTGACATATACATGTTCCCCTCTCTATCTTGTAGGTACTTTTAGTTTGATACTTGTGGGAGAGTGACAGGAATAATACTTAGCTGGAGTGTATGCTAATTAACGTTTATAGATCTCGGTTTAATCTACTCCTAGAACACTTTGTTTTAATTTAATCTTTCATCATCTGCCCAGGCTTTTTCTGTCTATTTTTGAGGTCAGCTACCAGTCTAACCGGATGCAGCTGAATACCATTATTTTACGTGGAGCGGCTGCTGATCTGACCTCCACAACCCTAACTGGGTTGTGGAGGGCACATAAGCAGCAGTGGCTAACACGTTACCCTTTCGTAAGACTGGTAGTCAGACTACCGGGCTTTTAATTTCAATCTTTACAGTAGCTAAATAAAAAAGGCAGATATTGAATATTTTACTTATAAGTAATGTGAAATTGCTTTGGGGGAGGTTTATGTCGAACATTCAAGTGTTGCAGTTAGCTAGTTTATTTATACCACAGAGCAAGAACCGCCGCGCCGGCAGCTTCTAGAAACAGCAGTATTGATAAAATATGTGGCGCCGAAAGTGCGTTGAGCGCACAATTTTTCACAGACGACCATCCAAGGCCGTCATCTGTTCAGTGCGAGTAAACAGGGACGCTTGGTTTGTTTGGAAAGTGTGCACAATGTCGCCTCTACCAGCGCCCCCGAGGCATCTGGTGCTCTGTGATTAATATTAATACTTTGGATTCCCTTCCTTTCCAGGCGGTTTTCTAATCGCTCAAACGGGCGCATTGTTCCAAATATGGGGAGACCTCACCCTAATGACCAGTGCATCATTACTCCTCTTCACTAACCTGGCCTTAGCGACGAAGATCATCAATGTGGTGACGAGGAACCGGCAGATTCAGGAGATCATCGATGAAGTTGATGAGGAGCTGATGTCCGAGAACAGGGAGAAGGGAATTGAAATGATTAAAAGGTGTGATTAAAATTGATTGCTCAAAAAGCCGCTAAGCTAAAGTGGGACTTGGCTGGCCACGTCTGCCGTATGCCCAATGAGCTGAGGGCCAAAATGACCATCACGTGAAGCCCTGACACAGCTAGAAAGCGTCGCGGCAGACCCCGTAGAAGATAGCGGGACGAGCTGGAGAAAACAAACTACCAGAGCTCCACTTTAGCCCTGGATAGAAAGAGCTTGAAGTATGAGGAGGCCTTTGTCCAACAGTGGAATGATGCAGGCTAACAGTAACCAGTAGCTAGTGACCTGGATGTGAATGTTGGGAGTGGCAAAAGAAGCATGAAAGTAAAGTAAATGCTCTGGAAATTCGTTCCTTGCGAAGCTTAATATGTGGTGCGAATATGCATGATAGGACAGGATAGGATAGGAAAGATGTGGTAAGGCAACAGTGTGGTTTAAAAGAAGATGTAGTGACAAAAGTTCAAAACAGTACGAGTATGCTTAGATGGTCATACTGACAGAATGAATGACAGGCGGCCAACAAAAGCTATTTACAAAGCAGATGTGAGTGAAACGCCGGGAGGGGATGTCCTAGAGGACATACGAGGAGTGTCCTTATTGATGATGTTCTTCAGAAAAGTCAGGTGCGTAGCACTTGCAGTCGGCGTGCGTGTATGACCTGAAGGCCAATTCTCGTAATTTAAAACGTTCAAAATTTAGTCGCAGTGTCATCTCGGCGACAAACAAATGTCAGAAATGTATAGAAAATAGTGGTATTTTTGACAGATTGAGAATGAGATCAGACTGTGATCGTAAATCTTAAAAGTACGAGAATTGCCCCTCAGATGTATGAACGTACAAGGCAAAAGGGGTATCCCTTTTGCCTTGTACGTTCATACATCTGAGGGGCAATTCTCGTACTTTTGAATGAATGAATGTAAACAAGGCAAAATTGCTTTTGCCTTGTTTACATTCATACATTTATAAGAATCGTAGCGTGGGCTTCTGTAGTTTCCACATATCTCCAGGCGGGGGTTTACGTAATAATAATGAATGGAAACTGAGTAGCATCTGAAACTGTTTATTTTCTAGCTGTAGAGGTTTTTTTGGAACGAAGTTCCTTATCGCGCGTTGCGAAAGGAGGCTAGACGGAAAAAATTAAGACCAAAAGTTGGAACGACACTTTTTGCTATAGTTAGTTGTAAGCCGTGTGGCGTGCGCGTGTTTCTCTGTCTGTGTCTCTCTCTCTCTTTGAACTTCGTTCCATCCGGGTGTCCCTTGACACCTCTCAAGTTTTTTATTATTATAATGTAAGTAAATAGCAATGTGTTCTTTATTTACATAGTTGCAACCGTGAAACTACCAGGAGCATATGTTTATTCGGACTGCTGTCTGGAGTGACGGTGTTCGGCTGGGCAGCTAGTGCTGAGAAGAACCAACTGCCTCTGAGAGCCTGGTTAGTATAATCTATACTTATCCTAAATACGAAAATTTGAAAGTTTTTGCTATCTTTATTTTGGATTTTACTTTTGCGCTTGCTATCGACTTCAGCACCCTCCAAAACCATGAAAGCTATCTCTGTCTCTTTCTATTACATATCATTTTAATAAAAACAGATTTATTAGTAACACTGGAAAGGCTACAAGTGATTCTAACAGCATGTTTAAAGCCGCTCAAATAAGTAGAATACCTTTGTATATATCTAATGTGTGTAAAGAATCGAGGGAAGAGGATAATATGCAGTACATTTGGAACAAAACTCAAGACTCGGTCTCACTAGAAAAAATAAATATGAAGAAGAACAAGAACTATAATTCTTTTATATGTTATGTCTCTAGCCATAAATTGAGCTTATTTCTAAATGATGAAATGTGGCCGGATGGTATATGTTTTAGGCGCTTTGTACAGTTTCGTAGCAAAGTGAGCAAAGAGGATGCATCAGAAAAAGGGTCAACTGAGGTAAAACTAACATGATGAACAAAATAGCTACTAGTACAAATACATAAACGAAGTTTGTGACTTTCTACTGTAAATCCTTAAAAAGATTTATTGAAAGCGTTAAATACTTATGCAAAACAGCTGACATAGTGGCATTGCAGGAGACATGGCTGATGCCTCATGATATGTCCGTGCTTGGAAATATACATGACAGGTATGGATTCGTTGTAATAAACCGAATTCCGGCAGAGTTTTGATGAGATGCGAGAAAGCCAAAAGATTTTCAAAGGAAAACTGAAATGGTGTCAAAATCATCAAGAACATAAAAATGGACATAATATCTTCTCACAGATCATCAAAGAACTTTAGCCGATTTTGGAAATCCACAACTAGCATTGATCTCAAGCCCGCCCTTCCGGTGACAGTTGCGGGCTGTAGCACAGCTAATGGTATAGCGAATATTTTCAAAGACAATTTTCGCGTAACTTCGCCGCTGGGCCCTTCGGGTGGGCTGGTCGATGCTGAGACTAGTCAGAGCAGCCCTGTTATCAGATTTACAGCTAAGCAAATATCTAGCGTTATACAAAAAATGACGGGAGGAAAATCTCCAGGGCATGACAGTCTCAGAATCGAGCACCTAAAATATGCGGGGTTCCATTGTGCTCGGGTGTTGTCTATGTTTTATTCTTTAAGTATCAGTCACTCTAATCTACCACCAGATTTAATGAAAACGCTAGTGGTACCCATTATAAAGAATAAGACGGGTGATATCACAGACGTAAATAATTATAGGCCTATATCGCTCGCTACTGTGATTGCCAAAGTATTTGACGGTTTGCTGGACAACATATTGGATAAATTTTTAAATCTACATGACGCTCAGTTCTAGTTTAGGCCAGGACTTTCCACTGAAAGCGCAATATTAAGTCTAAAGCAAACCGTCAAATATTATACTGATAGACGCACGCCAGTTTACGCGTGCTTCCTTGACCTCTCCAGGGCTTTTGACCTTGTGTATTATGAAATTTTGTGGAAAACGCTCAGGGAGGCACGCGTACCTACTGAAATAGTTCGTGTGTTTCAGTATTGGTACTCAAACCAGGTAAATAATGTGAGATGGCAAAACTCGCTTTCTGACGCATACAGACTGGAATGCGGGGTGAGGCAGGGGGGACTTACCTCACCGAAGCTTTTCAGTCTGTATGTAAATGAGCTGATAGCTGGGCGCAGCAGCAAGCGTATTGGATGTTGGGTTGATGACACTTGTGTCAATAACCTTAGCTACGCAGACGATATGGTGCTGCTGGGCCCAACTGCCAGCGCAATACGGGAACTTTTGGACTGCTGTACCAAATACGCTGCAAGACAACGGCGTCTGGTGTACAACTCTGAAAAGAGTGTCTACATGATCTTTAAGGCCGTCGGCAAAAAATTATCTCTTGAGCCAGTCATTACACTCAATGGACAGGTAATGCATAGAGTGAACCAATTTAAATACTTAGGACACTGTGTAACGGACGACCTTAAGGATCATGCAGATATTGAGCGGGAACGCAGAGCTCTCGCTGTGAGAGCTAATATGTTGACCCGCAGGTTTGCTCGTTGTAGTAGAGAGGTAAAAGTAACCTTGTTTAAAGCTTATTGCCCAACTTTTTACACGAGTAGCCTGTGGGTCAGTTATACGCGTGGAGTGTTGGATAAGCTGCGAGTCCAGTACAATAACAGCTTCAGAATGCTTTTGGGCTTGCCGCGTTTCTGTAGAGCCCATCAAACCCATGACTTTTATGCCATGATGAGGCTAAAGACAGCCTCACTTTTGCATAGGGCGCGGTCGGGCTCAAATGCCGTTCTGAGGATGTTATCAAATAAATTTGACTCGCCGTTTCTGCAGCACTTTATGCGAATACTGGTAAGGCAAGAGTAAAGTTAAGTTAAGTTTTTATTATATTTTTATTATTTTATTCTTTGTGTCTTTTACTAACGTAGTTTATAAGTGTCTCTGTAACTAACCCATGGGTCCTCTGATGTCTAATAAATAAATTATATTATTATTAACAACTTATAATATGCTTGACTGCATAGTGTGCGTATGCTTTTTCTTTCTTTCTTTCTTTTTTTATGTAAGATTTGAATTTCGTTTCATTGAGTTGGAGTATGTGGGGAGGTATTTTATTGTAACATTTTAAACAGTACCCCATCAAGGAAGAGTCTACTTTAGCCAGTCTGAAACCTGGTTGAACTAAATGGTCCCTATTTCTAGTTCTATAGGTCTGTCTGTCACCTCTTTTACTGAAAAGATTCAAATTATTCCTTACGTACATGATGTTTACATAGATATATTGACAAGGTACCGTCATGATATTAATATCTTTAAACAGTTCCCTTAGAGAATCGCGCCTGCGGAGGCCATATATTGCTCTGATGGCTCTTTTCTGCAGAATAGCAATATTATATTAATTAATAATATGTATAGTACAATTCAAGCCTGAAAAACACAAAAACACACCTATGAGAGTTTTCACCATTTATCACAAAATTTTCTTGGACTATCCGCAGGTATCCGTATGATGCTACCAAGTCTCCTGCTTACGAACTAACATACGCCAATCAGGTAGGTATATTCTTCACATTGTTTCCTGTATTCCATTGTGGCTTTTGTTATGATGATGATGAGAGGGATGAAACGTACGTGACTAAAACAGTGATGAATATAAATGTCGACGGATAGAGAGGGAAAGGAAGGCCAAAAAAAAGATGGATGGCCTGTGAGAGGAATGATATGAAAGAAATGAGAGTGAATAATAGCGTGACGGTTATAATATATAATCAGCCTATAGTGTTCCCACTGCTGGGATACAGGTCTCCTCTCTGAGAGAGGGAGTGGGCTAATTAATCTACCACGCGGGCCCAGTGCGGGTTGGTAGATGTCACATATCTTCGAATTTTCCGGTTCTAGGACATGCCGGTTTCCTTACGATGTTTTCTTTCACCGTTTTGAGAGCAGTGGTGATTAAATTATTTACACAAAGTAAAGCGCCTGTCTGGGTTCGAACCTACGACCTACAACTCGTAAGTCGCGGCCGTTACCACTGGGCCACCACTGCTCTCGTGGCTCTCTCTCTCTCGTTTGACGGCTGATAGGGTTGAATGGAAGGTGGAAACGTATTGCGCTGACCCCAAGTTACATGAGACAAGGGCAGGAACATGATGATGATGATGACATGCTCATTTTATTTGTTGCAGAGCTCAGCAGTGACTATCGCTGCTCTGGTGAACGTGTGCTTGGATACCTTGGTGACGTCACTGATAGCGGTCTGTCGCTGCAGACTGAGACTAGTCGGGCTGTCCCTAAGGACTCTGTGCGAGGGTATCACTTTGCCTGAAAAGGTAGACCTACTTAGCGATAAGGGCATAAACGTGTAATGTTCTTTATAATGTTCAGGCTTAAACTAAATGAAAGAGTAATTTTAAATTTTAACTGCCGAATCGGTCAAACACATCGATTAAACTAATTTTTCGTATGTAATCTGGGTAGAGCACCTTTTTTAGAAGATATTAATAAAAATTATCACAATTATAATAATAAATAATAATAATATCCCTGGACATTTCATACAGCGCCATCTAGTCCCAAGCTAAGCAACCTAATGCTTGTGTTATGGTAACAAGATGGCTGATAAACTACTTATATACATTTTTTTTTTTTGTAAATACATACATATTATAGATAGAAAAACACCCAGACTCGGAACAAATACATGTAGGTCATACAAATATTTGTTCCGTGCGGGAATCGAACCCGCGGCACGCAGCGCAGCAGTCAATCGCTTTACCACTGCGCCAACCGTGCCGTGTGTCGTATAGAAGGTATCTATATACTTATAATAAATCTGTAGAAGTGAAAATTCTGTACATTGAAAATATCAAAAAAATAAATGGCAGGGGGTGTTACTAGACCGACAACGAACCCAAAAATGTGATTAAAAAATTTTTTGTCTGTCTGTCTGTCTGTCTGTCTGTTTGTTCAGGCATCACGCAACAACTACCGGTTCGACTACGATGAAACTTGGTATAATTATTCTTTAATATCCTGGGCACCACACTGGGTACTTTTTATCCCGAAAAAGTATAATTATACAATAAAAAACAAACTTAATTTTGCGGTTCGATCCCTAGACCCATTTCTGTGTCAACCGCAAATAATAAGTTTGTCGTAGGTTACGTCACCCGCAGTGGAGTTCATTTTTATTCCTTTTAGTTTTTAGAGTTATTTAGGTTTATTTTCATATAAGTCGTAGGTATAGATTTTAATTTTAAAGTATAGGTAGCATATTTGTGTCCGTTTCGACTGCTCGGCCACAATTTCGTAGAAGCAAAACGACTACGTCAACATTACGAAGGAATTTGTAAAACACTAACAATGAAAGTCGCAAATTCGTAGATCCAATATTCAGAAAGTTGTAAAGGTTTAACCATGGCCGCGCAGTCGAAACGTGGAGAACCGCGCGGCCACGCAGTTCTCTTAAAGTTCTCTTAAACGGAGCTTCGTAGAGGTCCCATTCTTTTTGCTAACCACTGATACGATTTCGAAGAAATTGTAGACAGTATGAATAAAGCCCTAATGTTTGGAATTCACGACCTACAGAACTTAAATGCTATGGCCGCGCAGTTGACACGTGGAGAACTGCGCGGCCACACAGTTCTCTTAAAGTTCTCTTAAACGGAGCTTCGTAGAGGGCCCATTCTTTTTGCTAATCACTGATACGATTTCGAAGAAAATGTAGACAGTATTAATAAAGCCCTAATGTATGGAATTCACGATCTACAGATCTTATAACCTATAATGCAAGTTAGAAAAAGGGTGACCAAGATTTATGGTGCGTCAATCAGACATTTTCAAGCGTCGTTTTTATACCACGTAGCCTATTATCATAATCTATATCTATACATATAATAAATCTGTAGAAGTGAAAATTCTGTACATTGAAAATATCAAAAAAATAAATGGCAGGGGGTGTTACTAGACCGACACCGAACCCAAAAATGTGATTAAAAATTTTTTTGTCTGTCTGTCTGTCGGTCTGTCTGTCTGTCTGTCTGTTTGTTCAGGCATCACGCAAAAACTACCGGTTCGATTACGATGAAACTTGGTATAATTATTCTTTAATATCCTGGGCACCACAATGGGTACTTTTTATCCCGGAAAAGTATATACAATAAAAAACAAAGTTAATTTTGCGGTTCGATCCCTAGACCGATTACTGTACCAACCGCAAATAATAAGTTTGTCGTAGGTTACGTCACCCGCAGTATTATCTGTGCGACCTTTTTATTCATTTTAGTTTTTAGAGTTATTTAGGTTTAATTTTATAAGTCGTAGGTAGGTAGTATATTTGTTAGTGTGCGTAGTGACCGTAGGTTACTTTATAGTACTGTTAGGTAGGATTAGTCATTCGTATAGATATTAGTTTTTAGGGATTTTGCCTATTTATTGAGTTTAGATTAGTTATCATCAGAAATAGGTTTATTTAGGTAGGTTATTTTTTTTTAATTAGGTAGGTACTTAGGTAAAGATATCATATAGGTACCCTCTTAATCACCAGTAATGAGACACAATTGATTTTCTATTGTAATTAGCCTCAAAGGGCCCGCGAGATAGATGGCATCCTGGGGAAGCACATACATTTTATCCTGTTAGTACGTTCCCGTGGGATAATTTCCGACATCCACGCGGGCGAAGCCGCGGGCAGAAGCTAGTAAAAAATATTTTCCTTTATTAATATACAGGTTGGCAGGTACATCGACGCGCAACTTGTTACCATGGATTCTGGTTATAAAAAAAAAACTGGTGTTTCATAGAAAAGTGCACCTATGGAGTCAAAATGTACTGTTTTTTAGTAGGCTAATAAAAAATAAAAAAAAATGCCGATCCATACATTTTGACCGCGTAAGAATTGCAGTTTTCTATGAAACAGACGTTTTTTTTATAACCTACGAAAAATTTCTGAGCATGAGGTCTAGAGTCATGCTCTGAATTCATTGAAGTTTGCGCGTCGATGTCTGTATCATCTTCGTCTATGAAATCAGGGGGTCTACTCCGAAGTAGTATCGGGCGAATGTTCGGCCGTTTCCTGCTACGAAGTTACTATTTGGTTCGGTCGGTTCCGATCCTACACTCCTACACTCTTTCGAATATTGACTATAGTCCCGACCCAACTGAGCCGATCAGAACTTTTTTTGTATTTTTCAATAATATTCGGTTCGGCCATGTGTTGGTCCGATCCGAACATTCGCATTTTGCACTTCGGAGTAGGCCCCCTGTTTCGAGGTCGAAACTTTCTTCCATTAGTTCTTAAGTCGGTCAGTTAGTCATCATTCTTCTGCCCTGGTCAGCTAGCATGGCATCATCAGCCTATAATGTTCCCACTGCTGGGAAACAGCCCTCCTGTCTTCGAGAGGGAGTGGGCTATAATCTACCACGCGGGCCCAGTGCGGGTTGGTACGGTTCGGTCAGTTAGTGTCTACGAATATAAAATTTCCTTGTCCACAGCATCTTCTAACCCCTGAACAAGAGCAGACAGTACATTCACGCCTGCAGCAGTGCGTGGTCAAGCACAAAGCCGCATTGAAGACAGCCAGACTGATCCAGGAGTGTTTCTCTTACCCTATACTAGCGCAGTTCACCGTGTCTGTCGTTATCATATGTGTCACGGCTTATCAGCTCGCTATGGTAAGCATTTTATTTATACATTTTTATCACGTAGGTATGCAGGTGGACTGGGTTTTTTGGCAACATTTCAGAAGGTCACATGTGAGGTTACATAATCAATCTGTACTTATACAACGTGGCGCTACAATGGCGACATTAATTTAACACACGGGTAGGGCTAGTGGCCAGAAATCATAAAAATTATAACAACATAAAAAAAATCGTAACTTGAAAACTTCCACCTGCGCCGCCCGCCGACAAAGGGCTCTCTCTCTTTCCTTCAATTCACCTTCTCTTTGCTCGTTAATTGTTTTAATTACATTGATGCGATGTTATGATCCGTGACCCCGGCAAATGACCCCTGCGCTACAGTTCTTTAAGCCAGGTTGCTCTAAGATGCTATTTTATAAAATTGTTAATAAATAAATAAATATGAATGTTTAATTAAATTAAAATATATTCATAAAACTACAACGCAAAACCGTATACGTGTAAATTAATGTCGCCATTAAAGCGCCACGCTGTATAATACAGCTGAAGAGTTTGTTTCAATGCGCTAATCTCTCGATGTGCCAGTCGGAGTTGATCAAATTTTGTTTGCTTCTGGTAGTCCAATTCTTAAGGAAGGTTATATGTTATTTAACATCACACGACCCTAAGGAGCCGAGCAAAAAGAAAAAAAGACAAAAAGAACGCTAAGGGAAAACTGAAGTACCTGATAGTGCCGGTGGGAAATGTGGCTGTTATTTTAGGATATTGTGATGACTTACGACTTGCACGCGAACAAAGTCGCGGACAGAAGCTAGTAATTTAATATGAAACAAAATATTATATACTCTGTGCCATAGTCTAATAAAACATGGTCTTCTCTTCCCAGACTGACACAAGCCTACGTCACAATAACATTGCCACTTTATTTCAACATAACATGTTACATGGGTACATTATATCTATGATTAATTAGTTAAAATATTTCTTTATAATTTTATAAATTTCATTTATATGTTTTTTACCCTAAATTGTATCCGTTGTTTAAAATTCTCCCACATTTTTAAGTTTGAGAACCTGTAAACAGCATGATGACGTAGGCTTGTGTCAGTCACGTGGTTCCCGAGTCTCGGATGAGAGTACCAGGTAGTAACTATTCAGTAATCTGTGGTACCAGGCGGAGTTATATTATTATACCATGCTCTGTCCACTAGGTTAACCGTTTTTTTGACAGCTGCCTGAGAACGTAACTCCTATTCCAAATTAAGTAAAAGTCAACTTTAAGATGCGTAATACAATAAATATGTAAACTGCCTTATCTTATTGAATTATCTTACTTATGACTTCTTACAGACATTATAATACCTTACGTGTATGTATTATTAATACTATATAATTTTATATTCACATTTACCAAATCATGAGGTAATTATTAATAATGATGGATAATTATTAATCATTTTCAATTAACCACACTTACCGTAACATATACACTACGATACAATTTATTGATACGGCAATCAGTGCGTCCTTTTTTACGCTGATTGCCGCTATAAAACCTGCAAAATTGAAATTAAAGTAAACAAAGTGGCTAATTTATATTGTTCTGTATTTAATAATAATAAACACTGGCATAGAAACCACATCATTTTTGTTTTGTCAGCAAATAATCGATAATTGATACTATATACAAATTAAAGTGAAATTAGCGAAATGTGTGTTACAATGTTGCTGTAATCACTAGTTCCATCTGTCAAAAAAAGGACAGAGTATAACAATGTTATAAATCGTTCCAAAAGGTAGGACCATTACATTTCTATGGGTAGGACGTATAGAGTCAAACAACAATTTAATATTAGGTATATTACCCAACTAGCACAAACTGCTGCTTAAGAGCTTTGAAGCTAATCCGATTATTCCCAAAGGCGCCAAGCTCAAGCGCCAGAGCGTGCACTGCAGACCTTATGCAGCCGCTTTGCAGCCAAAGGGGCACAACTTTTTGCAATCTACAGTTCCATTAGAACTTCATAATAAGGGCATAAAAGCGTTACAGGAGCTGCCGCCAACCGTGCCGCCAAAAAGATGATAATATATTCTTACCTGTCTCCCCTACCAACGAGCCTGGACCGAGCCAGCGAACATAAATACGAGCGCAACACGTGTCTCGGGCTCACTTCCTTTCCGGACTTCGCGCTGTTAGGACGTTAGAATTATCATATTTGGTTATGTATATTGCTGTCAGGTTAATTTAAATGTGTTTTTGGTCTAGTTAAGGATAGTTATAGTTTGCTCGAAGTAGATTACTTGTGATTAGAGATAAAGCTTAACTTGATTTAAATGTTGTGATTTATATTGTGTAGTTCGTTATTTTCCTTTTTTAAAAAATTAAAAGTCTTCTTTGATTGTAAGATCAGAAGTGGGATAACCACTCGTTCTTTTCGCTATTAGTATTTTAGATCCTGATTCTTTATTCGAAAGTCTTTTTTGTTTACACCCCATCGAGGGTACATCTAACCATTGTTTGAATATTGTTGAAAACATTATTTTTGCTAAGTATATAGAGTGAGTGAGTGTGTGATTGATTGGGGTAAGTTTGTTTGCATATTACAAAGTAACCATGCCGAGATCTCCTGTGTTTAGTAGACGTGATCGGTCTCGTAACGATAAACGTGGCAGGCCTCGTGAGCGTTCGGATGAACGTCGTAGTGCAACATCGTATCGTTCGCGTCGCAGTCGTTCGATCGAGCGCAAAGACCGGTCAACAAGGCGAGATAGGCAGGTACTTACGCCCCCTTATAGTCGATCCGGACACCGCGATAGGTCATTTGATCGCAATAATACACCACAAAACGATACTTTAGATCGTATCCTTGTAAGGTTAGACGCAATAGAAAATAGGGTCCGATCGACGTCCAGTGTCGATGCCTTGGCTCGACCTGAAACGGAACGTTCTCAGGCATCAGCTCTTTCACGCCCTGTCCAAATACCAGTTTCTGAACAATCTACGTCGTTACCAAAATCAACGAACGTAACCGCAGATACAAATATGACGATTTCTTCTGAAGTAAACGATGAAACAGATAAAGTTGTGAAGGTACTTTCTAGATTGATAAGCTCAAAGTCTGAAAGTTTTTACGTGTCTCCTTTCGATCCGAACGTTCATAATTTTGATTCTTGGTGTGAGGAAGTTGATCGCGCCAGGATTTTAAATAATTGGGACAACCGGGAATGCTTAGGTCGGATAGGTAGTCGTCTGCGTGGTGATGCAAAGACCTGGCTGAGCGATTGGACCACTAACGATAGAACTTGGAGCAATTTCAAAATTGAATTCCGGTCATTGTGTCCGCAAAAAATAGACGAGGCTACAATTTTGTTTGATGTTATGAATAAGAACTCAAATGATTTCTCTACTTACGCTGAGTACGCACGTAAGTCGCTTCTGAGGTTAAATATTGTGAACGGATTGTCTGATGAGTTAAAGGCAGCTATCGTTATCAGGGGTATTACAGATCCTCACATTAAAGCAGCAGCAACTAATGCAAAATTGTTACCTCGTGATATAGTTCAATTTTTGTCAAATTTTGTCAAACCAAAGTCAACTTCGCGAAACGCTCACAACGTCAACCCTCAGAAGCGACATCAGAATAATAACGTTGTCGTTTGTCGTAACTGTGGTCGAACTGGTCATAAGCAGTGGAACTGTACAAAAAGGTCTAAACAAGATACATCAATTGCTTCCCGTAAGGAGGATTCGGCCTCAAAACCCGTTCCTACGGAATCCCCCCGCAATAATAAGTCTACCAAAGTCTGTACCTTTTGTAAACGGAGTGGACATTTAGTTGACGACTGTTTTCAAAAACAGCGCTCTGACGCAAAAGGCAAGAATGTAAATTTTTGTTCAGAATCCAGCACCAACGACCAAACATAATACCAGCAGTAGTTCAAAAGAAGCCTATCGATATCATGATAGATAGTGGGTCGGATATATCTTTGATTTCTGAATCAACTTTAAAACACTTTTCATTTAATCAAATTCCCGATTATAGAGTCATGAGAGGCATTGGACGTCAGGAGGTCGAGTCGACTTCTTATATTACTACAGTTCTGGAATTTCCTGAAATCTCCCTTGAGGCAGATCTACACATAGTCCCGTCTAACTGCATAAATGCCCCAATTCTAGTTGGTACCGATTTGTTAAACCGTGAGGGTATAACATACTTACGAAATAATAACGAGCAAAGGTTGATTCGGGGTTATAGTCCTTCCATTGTAATGCATGTGACAACAGTAGACGTCGACCAAATAATGACTTCCCTTAAGGGTGATCATAGGGACAGTTTGATGGAAATTATACACGAGTTTTCGTCTTCTTTTATTACGGGGACGGCGACCTCTACTGTAAACACAGGCAGTATGGAAATTAAGCTTACTTCTAACATACCTATTTGTTACCACCCATACAAACTTTCAGCCGATGAAAAAGGTAGAGTTAGAATGATAATTAATGATTTGCTTAGTAAGGGTATTATCCGCGAATCGACGTCCGAATACGCGAGTCCTATCATTCTTGTGAAGAAAAAGGATGGAAGTGATAGGATGGTCGTTGATTACCGTGCATTAAATGCAATAACGGTAAAGGAAAGGTTTCCGCTACCATTAATAGACGATCATATAGACAAAATGGGTCAGTTTAAACTTTTTAGTAGTCTCGACATGGCGACAGGTTTTCACCAGTTGCCATTGAAAGATGATGATAGCATTAGCAAAACTGCTTTTGTAACACCCGAGGGACACTTTGAGTACATAAAAATGCCATATGGCCTGACTAATGCACCTATTGTTTATCAACGCGTGATAACTAAAACGCTAAAGCAATTTATCGATGTTGGTACTGTATTGGTGTTTATCGACGATGTTTTGATCATGTCCAATACAGTAGAAGAGGGGTTAGCTACCCTGCGTAAAGTACTTCATGTCTTAACCGTCGCGGGTTTCTCGATCAACCTGAAGAAATGTAGATTTGTTAATGAAGAGATAGAATACTTGGGGCGGCTTATTGGACATGGTCAAGTACGACCTAGCCCTCGTAAGGTGGAATCACTTACAAATTCAAAAAGACCCACTAATGTAAGGGAGGTTCGTCAGTTTCTGGGTTTGGCTGGTTATTTTAGGCGCTATATTGCGGGTTATGCTTCCAAAACTGCTTGCATAGCCAAATTACTCAAGAAAGGCGAACCTTTCGTGTGGGGACCAGATCAAGATGCAGCTAGGGAATACATTTTGCACTGTCTTACTAATGAGCCTGTTTTAGCGATCTTCGACCCTAAACTACCTACAGAGGTTCATACGGACGCCAGTTCGTTGGGACTTGGCGCTGTTTTATTGCAGGAGCATCCCGGTAAGAGAAAGAGGCCCGTCGCGTATTTCAGTAAGTCCACCCAAGGTGCAGAATCCAGGTATCACAGCTACGAGCTTGAGACGCTGGCGGTGGTAAAAGCACTTACGCATTTTCGTCACTATCTCATTGGAATTAACTTCAAGGTGGTGACGGACTGCAATTCTTTGAAGTTAACTCAACATAAGAAAGACTTGTTGCCACGCGTCGCTCGCTGGTGGGTATACTTACAGGATTTTCAGTTTACGTTAGAATACAGAAAGGGCTGCCTTATGCAGCATGCCGATTTCTTGAGCCGGAATCCTCCTGCTAATGTGTCACACATTCGTAGTCCAAATAATTGGGCTAAGATCGCTCAAACAGCTGATGAGGAAACACAGCACCTAATGTCTAAATTAAGGGAAGGTCAGCTAGATGACACTAAGTATGTAATCAAAAATGATCTTTTGTACTATAAGTACACGCCGACGGGCGACGAACCGCGACTCTTGTGTTATATCCCGAAGGGCCATAGGCTTAGCTTGTTGAGGGTTTTCCACGACGACCACAGTCACATTGGCATCGATCGAACCTTGGATTTGATTCTACGCCATTTTTGGTTTCCTCATTTAAGACAGTTTGTGAGAAAATACATTGGTCACTGTCTGGTTTGTTTGTCACACAAGAAGGTGCCTCGAGCTCCACATCAGCCGATCGAGTCCTGGACGAAGCCTGACACCCCCTTCAAGGTTGTTCACACCGACGTGCTCGGGCCACTTTCCGAATCCAACGGTTATAAATACGTCCTTCTTGTAGTGGATTCTTTCTCCAAGTATTGCCTGATGTACTCGTTATATAGGCAAGATGCTGATGAACTGAAGCGAGTATTTTCTAACGCGGTATCTTTATTTGGGACACCAACAACCATAGTATGCGACCGAGGTAGAATGTTCGAGAGCACTGCGTTTAGAAGCTGGATGGATGAACTGGGCTGTTCCCTCCACTTCATTACCCCAGGCATGCATCGGGAGAACGGGCAGGTGGAAAGATACTGCAGAACTGTCCTCAATATGTTACGCGTTGAAGTGGGTAACAAAGATTCGGAATGGTCTAGCGCTTTATGGAAGTTGCAACTTACTTTGAATATCACAAGACAAGCTACTGTTCAAGCTTCACCTCTACAACTCCTAGTGGGTATTGATGCATCAACGCCAGTCATAAGATCCCTAGTCCGAGATATGGCTCAAGAAACATCTGAACCAAATAGGGAAGCCCTTTTGACGGTAAGAAGGCAACGAGCGTCACGATTACTGGACGCTAACCAGCAACGGCAAGACGACTATGTGAATAAAGGTCGAAAGGAACCTCGCAATTTTAATATTGGAGATTTTGTGTTTGTCAGCAAGGCGTCACAAAGTACAGGAAAGCTGGATTCAGGCATGCGCGGCCCCTACAAGATCGTTCGCGTGCTGCCTCACCACCGCTACAAACTAGAACTGCTTGCCGGAGCATATGGCAAACAGACGGAGGCTGCTGCCGAGCACATGGTGCAGTGGCGCGGTGAATGGACACCAGACACATGCAGAGCCTTCTTCGATAATGGTGAGCGTTTGTGAGTGGACCGCGTTGAATGAGTCGTCACCTCATAAGTGACGAACAGTTAGCGTGTTTCATGTCACCTGTAAATAGCTTCGGCTATGTTACACTTAACATTTTCTTTGTAAGTGGATAGCGTTGGCTGATTCATGCGTTAAAGGTGGACTAGCTAACGTTAGCCATGTTACGTGAATAACGTCAGTTATGTTGCGGAGTTACCCCCATGCAAGTAACGGTTATGTCACCACCTTAGTGAGTAGCGTCAGTTGTGTTGCGGAGTTGTCTCCAGGCAAGCAACGGCTATGTCACCCTTTTGTGAATGGTATATTATGTCACTCAAGTAGTGAACAGCTACCATGTCACCATGTATTAACATTTGTGAATGGATGGTAAGCCATGTCACCACAGTGCTTTATTTTTGTGTATGTGTCGCGGGCGATAGAAGTCCGGAGTTCGGTCGCTCGTGATACAGCCACATGCCAATTGTTATTTTTCTTATTTGACGGTCTGTGCAACAAAGGTTATTCAAATTCAAGTCATTATGTGACGACTTGTTCCAGCAAGAGTGCACGCTTGCTTGTGCAAGTCCTTTTACCTGGTGAACGGCTTTAGTTGGTAACAGACTGGTAGCAGGCGAGTTGTTCAATGGCTCTTATCAAGTCTTACCGTTGCAGATGATGTCGGTGATGATGCCCAACCCACGGACGAGGTAGTCGAGGACGACTCACATGCAGGAACGGCCGTCTTACCTGTCTCCCCTACCAACGAGCCTGGACCGAGCCAGCGAACATAAATACGAGCGCAACACGAGTCTCGGGCTCACTTCCTTTCCGGACTTCGCGCTGTTAGGACGTTAGAATTATCATATTTGGTTATGTATATTGCTGTCAGGTTAATTTAAATGTGTTTTTGGTCTAGTTAAGGATAGTTATAGTTTGCTCGAAGTAGATTACTTGTGATTAGAGATAAAGCTTAACTTGATTTAAATGTTGTGATTTATATTGTGTAGTTCGTTATTTTCCTTTTTTTAAAAATTAAAAGTCTTCTTTGATTGTAAGAATATATTATCATCTTTTTGGCGGCACGGTTGGTTGGCGCAGTGGTTAAGCGATTGACTGCTGCGCTGCGTGTGTCGCGGGTTCGATTCCCGCACGGAACAAATACTTGTATGGCCTACAAGTAGTTGTTCCGGGTCTGGCTGTTTGTGTACCCACAATACAGGAGAAATTCCTAGTGTGGGGCAACGTTAAAAAAAAAAAAACTTAAAGGTTTCAATACAATGATTTCAGTATTTGTATTTTTAAATATTTAACAAGGACAGTTATATTCAACATGACTGCATGCCTAATTTCATTTGCCATAAATCACTTTTACACTACCATTTTTTCGAACCAGAACTATCTTTCCACTAATTTAGCTATAACTAAATTAGATAAGCTTTTTCATTTTCCATGACAAAATATGAATTTATTGGAATTTATTAGTGGCCCAGTTGTAACGGCCATGACTGACGATTTGTAAGTCACAGGTTCGAACCCAGACAGGCGCTTTACTTTGTGTAAATCATTTCATCACCACTGCTCTCAAAACGGTGAAGGAAAATATCGAGAGGAAACCAACATGTCCTAGACATCTACCAACCCGCATTGGGCCAGCGTGGTAGATTATGGGCCACTCCCTCTCACAGAGAGGAGGCCTGTGTCCCAGCAGTGGGAACATTATAGGCTGATAATGCTATGTGTTAAGCTAATCTTGGAATGTAGACTCCATGCGCATGCACGGGACATTTCAAATTTGTCTCTTAAATAAGCAACGTAGCGGGAAAATGTTGTTGATCCTGCAGGCGACCATTTTCCAACCATACCAATAACATAAAAATCTAAAATAAACGTTATAATAAAGCATTATAATACTAGCTTTTGCTCGCGGCTTCGCCTATGTGAATGTCGAAAAATTCTCCACGAGAACGTACTCCCGGCACTAAAAGTATCATTTGTTTGTTGCGCCACTTCTTCTTCCCAGGGAAGGCACTAGGATCTAGTGAAGGGGCGAGCGTTTTAGGGGACTGTTTCATGTCATTTTGACGTTAGAAAAGTGCTGAATGTCTGCCTAATTTAAATAAATGATTTTTGATTTTGATGTTGTTAATCCAAGTTACCAACCAACCCGCCCGGTCTGTGTACCAACATCCAAATCCGCTTGGCCGTATTTGCCTGATAGAGTAACAAACATCCAAACACACATATTTTAACTATCATATTTATAATATTATAGTAGAATATTATTCATTACATTTCATGTAAACTATGTTATTTTACAACCAACTATTAAACAGTAATAGGTAATTAATATATTCACAACGATCGAATGAATAGACGAAGCAAAAGAACTACTTTGTAGTACATATTGTAATAATTGTAGTAATATTGTCAATTGCTTCAATTGAATTCGGTAGACGATCAATTTGCACATCAATGTGTCTCAATCACGGCAACCATTTGGCATTCTTTAGTTTCTGTATGTGTGTGTATCATCATTATTTAAACCGAAACACGTCCATGGCTGGATATAGGCCTCCTCCAGGCACCCACTTCAACCGGTCCTGTACTTCCCGCATCGAGCGGGTTCCTGCGGCCTTCACAAGGTCGTCGGTCCACCTTGTGAGAGGCCTTCTAACGCTTCGTCTTTCGGTACGCGGTCGCCACTCCAGAACCTTTCGGCCCCATCGGCCAGCTGCGAGCAATATCGCCGCCCACTTAAGGGCCTTACTCTCGTTTAGTACCGTAATACGGTCACTTTATGAAGAATATTTCTCATTAACGGCTTGATTAAAAGATCTGAAAAAAATATATGTTTGCTATAGATTCATGACCAACATTTCTGTAGAAGGATTTTTTCGTATGGCTAATACTTTTGCCTTAAAAAAATATTTACCAACACGCTATTTTTTTCTGATATTCGATATTACTTCTAAACGGCTTTGATGTTTGGAAATATTTTTACACTGAAAAATCGATGGTTAGAGGTACTACAGATTTGTCATAGCTTATGTAAATCAATTAACATTTGCAAAGGATTGTTGATGATTGTGATGTGAAAGTTTGGCAATGTGGGTATGTATTGACGTAGCACAATATCTTCACTCTTGCGGGGTAGTTGTGTAGCACACTAACAGTAGCAATGGCTTACATGTTGACAGTTCAACAAAATTCATTGCGTTATTTACGTTGTTGAGCAGACACATTTTTCTAACAAATGAAGCAATGGATTAGTGTATGGTGTGTTAAGCAATTAGGGTGCTGAGAACAATAGTAGCATCTTTACCTAAGCTAATGAAGTCTTATATTTTTCAGGAATTAAATAACAGGAAATGGGTGCGGAGCATTCCCATGGTGTCCTATTTGTTGTGCATGATGCTGCAAGTGTTCCTGTACTGTTACCAGGGCAACCAGCTTTCAGAGGAGGTAATAATATAATGAACTACTGACAGGTAGACCTTTACTATTCATCATCTGCCAAGCCTTTTCCAAACAATGTCAGTCAAGACCAAAAAAATCCAATCGCCTTCAAGAATATTCATAATAGGGCCATAATCGGACGTTATGCGTAGCGGACGTAACGCGACTTGTTATCATATACGCGAAATATTTATTTATAGAATTAAATTAATTTATTAATTAATAATAATAATTCATTAAATAATTATTATTTTAATTAATTATGATCATAAAAATCCTCAATACTACCTTAGTGCATCTCCCTTAATGCCAATAAATTGTCAAAAATGTAGGTAAGTTAGAGGTTATTCTTAAACACATTAGAACTGAGATAAGAATAGGTACAAATGTTCTAAAATTACGGGAATTGTTCTTCAAGTTTTTTCACCATATACTTTGCCTTGTTTGTTGTACTGCGCGTCTCCGTAAGTACTGCTGACTTTGTGGCTATTGAGCAGTGATGGTAACAGCCGCCACTTACGAGTTGTAGGTCGTACGATCGAACCTAGTCAGGCGTTTTACTTTGTGTGAATTATTTCATCACGACTGCTCTTAAAACGGCAAAGGAAAACATCGTGAGGAAACCGGCATGCCCTACAACCAAAAATTCGAAGACATGTGAAATCTACTAACGCGCACTGGGCCCGCGTGGTGGATTACAGCCCACTCCCTCTCACAGAGAGGATGCCTGTGTGCCAGCTGTGGGAACATTATAGGCTGGTAACGCTTTATTTTTTGCCACGTTTGCTATACTGGGCGTCCCCGGTAACTTTCTATATTGGCACTCATTTGTTTATTTCTTGCATTTCGTTTAATTGCTATAGAGGTATCGTTTTTTTTTACTGGCGATTTGTGGGTGTACGGTAGGTACAACCCGTACGAATTAACTGTGCACCTCGCTGGAATGCGACCCCTCTCCCGCTTCCCCTTGCGGCGCCCGCGTTCGCCTTGAGTTTTCAGTAGCGATACATCTTTGCTTGTGAGTTGCAGAGTGACGTCACAGCGCCAGGTGCACAGTTAATTCGGACGGGTTGTACACCTCTGCTAAACCCTTCGGGGAAGCCAGGTGTAATATTATGTTATGTGTTTTATTCAGAGTTCCGAGATAGCGGGTGCTGCCTACGAGTGTCCATGGTACAAGTGCTCACTGCGTGTGCGTCGCGCGCTGCTCTTCGTTATGGTGCGCTCGCGCCGTGCACTCCGACTCACTGCTGGCGGGTTCACCACGCTGTCACTTGCTTGCTTCACTTCTGTAAGTCTGCTGTCTCTCTAATCACCAGTTATTGTATGTAATCTTATCAGTCGATAAACAGCGCTGCTATACACGCAGGAAGTGAGAGGTAAAATAAATGTTCAACAGGGAAATTATCCTTATCACGTGAAGGTGCATGGAGTAGAAGCGTGGCTCACACGCCCACGCGTTTGGCAGATGGATTGGTGATCTTAGGCGGCCCCTACACCTACAATAAGTTTGTGCAATATGTTTGAATCCGCGTTTGCACCTTTGCACTCAAACAATCCATTATTTTTACGCAATAAAATGGACAGCTTCAATGTTTTTACTTATCCTATAAGGTGCAATTAAAATAACACGCAATAAAAATTAATATCGTTTAAACTTTTGTTCAATCATTGTGCAATTTTATTTTAGTTAAGGTATTAAATGTAAATGTATTATAAATAAACCATTATTATTATTAATCTTCAATATTAACCCTAAACGATCAATACATTGTACAATATCACGAATTGCGCAATGTATTGATCGTTTAGGGCCCGCCTTATTAATGTACGTAATAAATGTAATTACATACTTACGTTCTTATTAGCTAGTACGCGAAACGGTAATCGGGCTGACTACTAAATCCCCCACTATATACATTTTAATATGCATTTCAGTGGGCCTAGCGTGAATGCGTACGTAATAAAATTACCGTAGATTCTAACGATTACAATCGAAAATATTTACTTGTTTCGCATATAATGGCGCCGATTCCCTTGTTCACAAACTAGTCAGCGCCTGACTTAAATAAAATTGACGTATTTTTAGTATCCATGTTTTTAATCACGTCTACACTGTCTATGGAGTATCTTAATTTGACAGGACTAAACTAATATTTTTATCTTCTGTCCTTTTCTTGAAAAAATAGAAAGAAAAAGATGCACAGAACTTAAATTTAGTTTAGTTGGTGAACAAGGGGGGAATCGGCGCCAATATTTACGTTTTAAAAATCTATTCATATCTATCTATCTATTGTGCTTGTCGCAATTTAAACCACACTCCTATGAAATTGAGGTATTTCGATAAAAATATCCTCTGAATTTACGTTACGTTATCGTAAGGCTCTTTGTACACGTTTTTATTGCCGTGTAAAACTACGGCTACGGCAGCCATGTCTAGGCACAGTCGTCATTGTTGTATGGATCACTATGGAAGCTTGTTGACGGACACGGTTTATACGCCCTACCGTAAAGGAACCGTACCGTGTACAAAGGGTCACACGTCCATGCTAGGGCCTCTGTACAGTATCTTGATGGACCCCAGTGACTGCAGATATGCAGATATTGATGCCATCAGCAAATTTAATCAGCAAAATTTCTTGTTTCAGATCATAAAAGCTTCGTACACTTTCTTCACTGTCTTGAAACAAGTAGAAGATAGAAAATAAAGACAATGAAGCATCGAGGGTGCAGCGGATGCTCTAAATAGCTGTCACTTGTCTTGTGTTCTTTTAAGCCGATCAGTATTCAATGTAATTTACGTAAGCCGCTGCTCCACAGCAGCCCACGCGCGCCAGGCTACACACGTGTGCTTACAGTCCTTGTATAGTTGACACAGTTTACTTCTGACAGCTGCAGCTCAACAGCAACAATATTACAACAACAATAAAGATCACTGTGAATTTGACAGGCTTGACAGTTGCAGCAACCCAACACCAACCTTATTGTCACGAGATTAAAGATCACTGTGATATTGACAGTGATGCAACATCAGAGGTAAAATAACTATGAATGGACTGCTGCTTCGCTTTGTACGAAAGCGTTGGTGGGATAGTCAACTGCGACGCGCAGATGCGTGGCTGGTAAACGGATGGTGGCTCTTCGTGCAAATCATAGGATTTGCACGAAGAGCCACCATCCATCCATAAAGTCGACCACCCAGTACGGCTACATAGGTAGCCGTACTGGGTGGTCGACTTTATACCGTCTACATTCAATAAATGTCTGCAAAATCAAGTAAAATTAAAGTGAAATGGGCACTGAACAATGGGTTTCAGCCCTGAAGCCCAATATAAGATATATATACCAATGGAAAGAGCTTTTCAAGTAGAACCTTTGCTACTAACACGACTATGTCAATTGTTGGTCAGTTCAAATCAAATCAAATCAAATCAAACTTTATTTGTGAACATAGGTATTACAATAAAGGTGTTATGTATACAATACAGTTTAGTTGATCTCTATGTCCTACCAATGAAATTGGTGTACAAATCTATTCATTTTTTAGTAATAAGTCTGAATTTATACAGTAAAAAGTCAAGTTCAAGTAAATAATGTCAATTAAATCAAAATACGAATAAATGGTACTTATCAATTAATCAATTATAATTTATTTTTACATGCATGTCAAAGGTTAATTGTATTGTTAGTAATGTCACATTTTATCATTTAAAAATTCTTCTATGGAGTAGTACGTCTTATCTAACAAAAATAAATACAATTTTCTTTTGAATTTGCGGATAATATCTTCACTCCTTATACATTTTGGTAATTTATTATAGACCCTTGGTGCCATTACAAAGATACTATTTCCATATAGCGCAGTTCTAGACCCAACTGTTTGTAACCGATCACAACGGCGCTGACTAGTTACTCGAGCAAATTTATGCAAATTATTTTTAACGAACATAGACGTTTCATATATCTACAGCGAGGGCATCGTTAATATTTTTGTACTTTTAAAAAACGGTTTGCAGCTCTCTGTTGTCTTTAAATTGTAGATAGCTCTAATGCACCTCTTTTGGCACTTAAATACCATTTCTTTACCCGTGGCATTCCCCCAAAATATAATTCCGTATCTCAATGTTGAGGCTACTAAACCATGGTAAGCCGTTAAAACTGTTGCTCGATTGGCCGTTTTACTTAACATATGCAAAGCATAGGATTGTTGGTTAAGCTTACTGCATACTTTATCAATATGGGAATTCCATTTTAAAGTGTTTTCTATGTTTAGTCCAAGAAATTTAGTCTCATTTGTTTCATTAATAATTTTGTCCTTGTATTTAATATTTAAGTCTAGATTGTAATTAACTCTCTGTTGAAACTTCATTAATACTGCTTTGTCAAGATTTACAACCAAATTATTATTTTGTAGCCAATTCACAACTGATAGCAGTGTAGAATTAATCTCAGGCTCTATTTTACTCACGTCGTCACAATTGAAAAGTAAAGTGCTGTCATCTGCAAACATTGTCATAGGATATGATGATGCTGTCGGAAAGTCGTTAATATAAATAATAAATAGGAGTGGCCCCAGTACACTACCTTGTGGTACTCCATAATTTACCGTTCTCAAGTTAGATTTATGGTTAATTAAGGATTTTTTGGAAATTCTACTGATTGTAGTTATTTGCTGCCTATTACAGAGATAAGATTCTATTAAATTTGATATATTTCCCCTTATGCCATACGCATTAAGTTTACTTATTAGTGTTTTATGGTCTACACGATCAAAAGCTTTTGACATGTCCATATAAAGCGCAAGAGTTGGTAGTCTCTTATCCACTCTGCCGGTAACCATATGTAAGAAATCGTAGATGGCCATGTCAATAGATCTTTTTTTTCTAAAACCTTTCTGGTTATCGACAAAAAGGGAGTTTTTCTCAAAGTATGAGGTAAGTTGAAAATATATTGCTTTCTCAAATATTTTTGAGAACGGAGTTAATGACCTAAATTGGTGACAATTTAGGCACCAAAGTTAAGGAATTCTTGGCGCCCAATGGCCATAAGATATACATCAATAGAAAGAGCTTTACAAGGAGATTTCTATTGGTATGTATAATATTTGCACCAACGACAGTCCCACTTTATGTCCAGGAAAATCACTGTCCATTCTAAGGTTGCCTGGAAGAGATCGCAGCAATGCGATAAGGCCGCCCATTGTATATTTTGTAGTGTTTCATGTATTTTTTTATACTATGTATTTATGTGGTGTACAATAAAGTATATATAAATAAATAATAAATAAATATCTTAACGGTATTGGGCTTCTAGGCAGATTCGCCTAATCTCCTTTGAGATATTTTGATGCATCAAAATGTACCTAGTTTAACCCTTCATATACGTAATCGTAAACGTAGAACGTAGATCCACGCGTGACACAATGGCTTTTTAATTGTGTCTGTAATTACGGCATTCAACAGGTTAATCAATGTTCCTGACTTAAGTCAGGAACCTTTGACACTCCCTTCCGCTCCACCCAGAGCGGGAGGGGTCATTTGATGATTTCCCATCCTCAATAAATTTAAAAAAAAAGTCAGGAACCTTGATTGATAGACACACACAGGATGGATGGAAAGCAGCACATGAAGTAATTTTTTGCTCCGTTGGTGTAATTGCTGTAAGGGGAACATAGCGTGACGATAAATAAATAAATAACTTGCAATCAGTAAATTATAACTAAATAATTAGCATAATTGTCATCATGTACCCATGATTATTGTGTGTAGAGTGTAGATATGTTGTAAGTAGTTAAAACTACATAAGCCTCATAAAGTGCCTGATGAGTTAATGTAACTTAGGATAAGTGCATTTGGTTTACTGTTCTATTGTTAAATAAAGATATTTGAAAATAAAATAATCAATGTTCCTATTTACAAGATACAAATAGTTTACAGTGTTGGCCAATAAACATTTGCATTGTAATTCTTTGGTGCTAAACAGATATCATTCATTATATTTTCCATTTCAATCACGGTAATAGGATATTAACCAGTGATCCTAACAGATGTTGAAATACAAATGTATCTAGTAAAATATACTTAGATATTACTAGCACGTGTAGTACAAGTGACATGGTAGTCACAATGCAATAAACGCGCTCGCACGTGTGCGTTCTAATGATAAATTAATTGTAATAAACGATGTGTCCACGAACGTGTGCTATTATCATTTGTAACCAAATTCTTAGGGTATGAGCACATGGTGATGGGGCCCGATACACATGACGGGCTGACACTAGACGGGTGTGCGTTGAATGTACAAGGATCTCCGGGGGCCCCGATTTATGTTAC
Source organism: Apamea sordens (assembly GCA_945859715.1). Classification (NCBI taxonomy): domain Eukaryota; kingdom Metazoa; phylum Arthropoda; class Insecta; order Lepidoptera; family Noctuidae; genus Apamea; species Apamea sordens. The sequence continues at coordinate 19,334,238 of OX243998.1, read as the reverse complement.
TAGAAGGAACATTAGGGCTTTTTTTTTGTGTATGGGAAATCATCAAATGACCCCTCCCGCTCTGGGTGGAGCGGATGGGAGTGTCAGACTCTTACTGACTAAAACCCACCCGTGTTCCTTCCTTAGCCCTTTATGTTCCAGGGCAGCGGTAACCCTTTCGGACGATCCCGCTACCCTGGCAGGCTTCGGCCCTATCGGGCCCCGTCGCTTATGCTGACATCTCTTTGAGGCGCGCGTGGAACACATACTCGCCGTCCGGCAGGGGCCTGGTCCTGATCGGACGGAGAGCTACCATTACTCTCCGCCCGCAGGCCCGCGCCTACGGTGGCCGGGAGTCGTCCCGCGGCTCCCGACGCCCGGAGCGTTTCCTGCGGCGGCTGAGGCGTGAGAATCTCTCCCTCGTCCATCCCGCCACCTCCTTCGCTAGCATGATTGCTTCGCAGAAGGAGGTGACTGCCTCCCACTCCCTCTCGCCCCAGACCATGGCTTGTCGCCGCCGCTGCCGATCGCCTCTACGAGGACACGGCGGTGCAAAGCGTTAGGGTTTCAGTCGGTAAAGTCCGCAATTACCCTCCGTTCTCCCCAGACGGAGGGTAACCATGAGAATTTCCTTACGTAAAAAAAGGGTATGTTCATATTGGCCGGCGTGGAACTAAGGGCGGAAAGACTAACGCCCGAAAGTATTGCCTCTGACCAGCGAAGTGTTGTTACCGGGAGTGTTAGTAACATGGAGGACTAGGTAAAAGTTTGAAGAATTTGCGACGATTTTTATTACCCTGCATTTTTGCTTAAAATATCTCAGACTACCAAAGTCAAAGTCAAATCATTTAATCAAATCATCATCAAAAAAATCAATCAATCATTATTCTTTATTTATGTCACATAAAAGACACTTTTGAGCGTCAAAAATTACATTGAAATAGAATTGATTCTAGTCGCCCCTTCCAAAAGATAGTTTTCAAATGGAGAAGAATGGGCAAGAAACTCCACCGTTACTCAATGTTTTCCAATATTTTGCATACATTAATTATATAATTATATGTGAAGACGATGCACCTAAAATAAAATTACTATACCACAATAGGTAACAGAATTAAAATGGATTAATGAAACCATGACATACAAATCAACTATGTGATAGATACATGGTGCTCACATGTACCAGTAGCCATTTAAAAATCGTATTTAGCATAAATTATTTTGGGACTGGCTAGAGAATGGGCAGCAGCGTTCTCTATGCATTTTTTAAAACCATACTACGGTTGCCAACCCGCCTGGCCAGATTGGCGATTATAGTAACCCTTGGCTGCTACCATAATCGCCAATCTGATGCCCCCAATGACAAGCTCAAAGGGGCTTCGGGGAAGGCCTATGTCTAGCAGTAGACGTCTTTCGGCTGAAATGGTGAATGATGATGATGATTTAGGATAAAGATAACGGTAATATTACTTGAGGTATGTTACCTTGTAGGTAATTTCGATTTCGGACCTGCCCTACGTGTCATAGAATTGTGTCATCAAAAGACCAAAATAATTTTATCAGGACTCTAAACCGCTAACCACCATCATACTGATGATAAGACTAGATGTTAATTATGTCGAAACTCTACTACTACACTGACCCCCCCCCCGTGACGCCGACGCGAACACACGTACTTTCTATCACCTAGGTGTTTTAAAATCCAAAAACCGTATATAAAGTGCATTAATTAACTATAAAAGTATACAGTGAACATCTATAAGGTTCAAGTGACAATTATGTGGAAATTCTCAGTGAATGGACAACTGCAACCCCATCTGTGTATAGTTAGTTTTAATAATTCAACGAACCAAACATTTTAAATAAGTGGCAACCATTTGGACTTTGACCGCATTAACAACACAAAGAAATCGTCGATACCTCATTAATCACCTAACCTCTAATTAGACTACTGGTCACTAATTTCAACTCGTCGTGGAACGCGCTTGTGGTGCAGCGGTTTCATGGCGGCTAGCACAAGTGGCACGGCACGGCAGTCTTAGGTTCGAACCCGGCCTACGCAGGGAGATTTTTTGCTTTTTACAAATTTTATTATACATACGTTTTGCTTGCAATTCGCAATTTATACTGTACTCGATCCCTGTGACCAGAATTTGAAACTGTATTCTTATATTCAATCATTAGGAATATACTAATAGTAATACTTGCGGCCTGTTACAAAATGCAACGAACTCCGCCTCTAACTCCTAAAAGAACCTTGGTACCGGGACAATCACTGTCCGAATTGGACTTAACGTCTGCGACTACTACCCAAAATTCAGACGGAAACAATATGTACTCGTACCGTACGGTACGAGTACAAACGTAAACGCATCGACGATTCCCCAAATAAAGAAATGCATACTGAACTCAGGCCAGCATTAGAAGACTTCAAGCTCGAGCTACTGGATATGTTGACGAAATGGAAGGCTGAGCATGATCAAATTCTAACATCTTGGAAAGCCGATCAAGACGCCATATTATCCAAATTAGTCAGCGATGTTTCTCAGCTTAAAAAGCAGTGCCTTTCAATTTAGACGACCAATTCCGATATTGACCGCATAATGACCTTTATTAATAAATAGCACGAAGATTCGCAGCGCGAGGCCCGGAATGTTACCACACTATAATTATATTTCATGTTTCACGATCTTTTTTTTTAATGTATGTTTATTTTATTTTATTTCATGTTTTGATTGTTGTTTTTTTTTGTTTGTGTCGAATCATATGTTGCAATGGTTTATTTTATTTCTTGGTTTTATTTATTTATGTATAACTAGCTTCTGCCCGCGGCTTCGCCCGCGTGGATGTCGGAAATTATCCCACGGGAACGTGCTAACAGGATAAAATGTATGTGCTTCCCCAGAATGCCATCTATCTCGCGGGCCCTATGTGGCTAATTACAATAGAAAACCAATTGTGTCTCATTAGTGGTGATTAAGAGGGTACCTATATGATATCCGTGGTGGTGGCCGTTTTGCGTGAATGTGACGCCACCACCACCACCACCACCACCACCACCACCACCACCACCACCGCCACCACTCAGCATAATGCTAAGACCCTATACGAGACAGAGCCCCAGCGCTAGTTTTCAGCGGCAGCCGGCGCTGACGTGATGACGTTAACCAGTGCAGCATGCAATCTATATCTATTCTATACTTATAATAAATCTGTAGAAGTGAAAATTCTGTACATTGAAAATATCAAAAAAATAAATGGCAGGGGGTGTTACTAGATCGACACCGAACCCATAAATGTGATTAAACAAATTTTTGTCTGTCTGTCTGTCTGTTTGTTCAGGTATCACGCAAAAACTACCGGTTCGATTTCGATGAAACTTGGTATAATTATTCTTTAATATCCTGGGCACCACACTGGGTACTTTTTATCCCGGAAAAATATATACAATAAAAAACAAATTTAATTTTGCGGTTCGATCTCTAGACCCGATACTGTACCAACCGCAAATAATAAGTTTGTCGTAGGTTAAGTCATGCAATGGAGTTCATTTTTATTCCTTTTAGTTTTTAGAGTTATTTAGGTTTATTTTTATATAAGTCGTAGGTATAGATTTAAATTTTAAAGTATAGGTAGCAGGGCTCTGAAACCGGTTGAAATTCTTAACCGGTTACGGTCATTGACCCCAAACCGAAATCGATTTAGGTTAAAGGTTGCACTTTACCGGTTTTAACCGGTTTTTGCGGGAAACCAGTTTTTCACGAATTTTGGTTTTGGTAGTGAAAATTAACCGGTTCAAACGAAATTTGAACCCCCGCGGCCCCCGCGGCCCCCGCCACTCTCGCAAGCACGGTCTGGACGTTGCGATGTCATTTAGTTACAAAATAGTCACATCAAGTCGCATGCAAGTTCGCAACGCGCGTCGTTGCCACCGTTTTCCTTCACCTTTCGTAACTTCGGAGTTTTATTTGAATTAATAATGTTGACTTAATTTTAACTAGCTTTCGTCTTTTCTTTACTTAATTTACTTATTCTTTCCAGGATTAAAGCGAAGCAATTCACCATTTCCTTTAGACTCAGAAAAAATTTAACATGAATAAAAAAAAATCTCTTCTTGAATTTGAATTACTAACGATTCATAATCAAATAATAATAATATTTTGATACAGCTCACACACGGCCATCTAATCCCCAAACTAGGCAGAGCCTGTACTATGTCAACCAGACAACTGATAAATATACTTAAAAATTTCTATATACATACACTCCATAACTACATAACTCGACGTGGCCATTGATCTCGGACCCAAACGAGATCATTAACCCGGCTCCGAGGTATCTAGAGCCTCCTTCTCTAGGTTTCCATCGGAGTAATTCCTATCCGGCGCGTCCTAGTCGCGGGGGTGGGCGCCACCTGTCCTAGTAGGCCAGGGCAGGCTGGTGGCGAAGTTCGGATGGGGACCCAGTTCTGCGGGGTATAACGTGGATCCCTTGTCCAGGGTTACGGATGAAGACCTCAATGGCTTCGTTGGCGGAGATGGAAACCATCGGTACGGCAATTTAAGGCGGAAGAGGCACGTCTATTTCGGGGGCGGTGGAAGAGTCTTCCAGTCCGGCTCGGTAATAGACTTTTTATCGACTTCATCGGTACAGCGGGCGGACAATGTCGATAGGCAAGCGGATCCGGCTTTTTGTGGCGATGGAGCAAGGCACGTGGAGGGGTGCCTCATAGGGCGCACGTCAACTCTATATCGTTTGATAAGCGGCCAACCTCCTGCATTCTCATCTTCCTGTCGGTTGTACCGGTCACCCGGTCCATCGGCACCGGGACTTTGAGGACGAGAGAGTGGATCTGCACCAGCGCAACTGCTTATCCACTTAAATATATTCACGCGCGGATGACCCTGGCTTTCTTTTGAAGGAATACGAGCTATATAAGCCCTGCGGCGATCGGGAACTGGTGGTGGGGTCGAGGTCTTGGTGGATCATCGACCTTAGCTGGGACTCGGCACGTAGGCGGTCAGTAGAGAGTGGTCGCTCCTGGACTTGACTGAGGCGGGAGGACAGGTTCGGCAGCACGACTGACGACAAAGCAGCCCTATTTAGGATCGCTCTGCTTTCCCCAATCCGGGGAGGGGCCTAGAAAAGGTGGCCCAAACATAGTCCGTCTCTCCTCCAAATCAGGTGGCAAACCGCAGTCATCTGATCACCAACCTTTCTTTGCGGTCGCGAGAGACATAAAAAGAATACGACAAAAACCTTTACAGTGGGAGCATGGAATGTACGTACACTCTTGGATGATGACTCTAACCTGTGTCCCGAGAGGAAGACTGCAATCGTAGCAAGGGAACTCTCAAGATACAACGTGGATATTGCTGCTATAAGTGAGACCCATCTTAGTGATAGTGGAAACCTTTGCGAACAGTTGGGTGGATATACATATTATTGGATTGGAAGACCAGCAGGAGAGCGAGCGGCTAGCGGTGTTGGCTTTGCAGTGCGTAATAAAATTGCAGCATCCTTAACACAACTTCCAAAAGGAATCAATGACCGCATGATGACCTTACGCTTGCCCATTAATGATACTAAGTATGTCCACCTCATCAGTATCTACGCACCCACATTAACAGCTAATGATGATGATAAAGCAAAATTCTATCGGGACCTATCCTGCGTTCTTGCGGGAATTCCACCACAAGACAAAATTGTCCTACTGGGTGATTTTAATGCACGCGTTGGTACTGATTACGAAGCATGGCCTGGTATCCTTGGTCATCATGGAGTTGGGAACTGCAATGCTAACGGGTTGGAGCTTCTCACACTGTGTGCAGAGTTTGATCTGTGTCTGACTAACACCTTTTTCCGTCTACCAGGAAAATATAAGACCTCGTGGATGCATCCCAGATCCAAGCACTGGCACCTCCTTGATTACGTAATTGTACGCAAAAGAGACCGTAACGACGTCTTGATAACAAGAGCTATGCGGGGTGCAGAGTGCTGGTCAGACCATCGGCTTATTCGATCGAAGATGCGTCTGAAACTGAAACCTCCTCGACGCGCAGCACATAAGAAACCAGTGAATGCATGTGTTGCTCCACTGGTTCACTCCGAAAAGCTCAGACGGGACCTGGATAATCACTTCGGCACCAACATGCAGGATGCTACAGATAATGTTGATGAAGCGTGGCATTCATATGCTAAAAACCTTCGCGATAGCGTCTCATGCACTATACCAAAGCCGCAGAAGAGAAACCAGGATTGGTTTGATTACTCAGACGAGGAAATCCGAGCACTGCTTGAGAATCACAGACTAGAACTGAGAAATCTATCAAACACCGATAGACGAAGATCCATTCAGCGCGAGCTGAAAATCAAAATCCGTGACCTCAAAAATCAATGGTGGCTGGATCGATCAAAAGATCTGCAACTTTTTGCTGACACAAACCAGACGGGCAGGTTTTTCGAAGGCCTGAAAGCAATTTTCGGACCTAAATCGAGGAAAACGGCACCGATATATTCTCGTGATAGGGACTGTAGACTGACAGATCATAAGCAAATCCTAGATAGGTGGGCAGAACATTTCAATGACGTCCTGAATCCCTGCTCACAGACAACTGATTTATCGTATGTTGAAGATCTCGAATGCCGTCCTGTTAAGGAAGACCTAGCTGATCCACCAACCTTTGAAGAGTTCATGTCAGCCGTCAAAAGATTGAAGAATGCCAAAACACCAGGCACTGATTGTCTACCATCGGAAGTCTACAAATATGGTGGTCCACATATACAAAGCAGGCTCTTCAATTTAGTGCTCAAGGTATGGGAAACTGAAGTGGTACCTCAAGATTGGAAGGATGCCTCCATTTGCAAACTTTATAAAGGCAAAGGTGAATTATCTGACTGTGGTTCCTACAGGGGCATCTCCCTCCTGTCTTCTGCTGGCAAGGTACTGGCGCATATCATCAATCGCCGCTTGGCAAATCTTGCTGAGCGGATACTTCCAGAGTCGCAGTGTGGTTTTAGACCTGGTAGAGGAACTGTTGACGGCATTTTCATAGTGAAGCAATTTCAGGAGAAAAGCCTCGAACAAAGCCGTCCTCTGTACATGTGTTTCGTTGACTTAGAAAAGGCCTTTGACCGCGTGCCACGCGCTGCTCTTTGGGTAGTGTTGAAAAAGGCTGGATGTCCTGAGAAATTCGTCAACATGATTCGTCAGTTTCACGACGGTATGACGGCGCGTGTTCAACATGAGAACGATTTTTCAGACCCAATTCACGTAACCAGTGGTGTGAAGCAAGGTTGTGTCATGGCTCCCACGTTGTTTGCACTCTATTTCTCGGCTGTGTTGAATGATGCACTAAAGCATAGTGTTGGACAGATTGAACTAAACGTCCGTACTGATAAAAGTGTCTTCGATATTTCACGCTTCAGAGCAAGGACTAAGACGTCTAAGGTTCCCGTACTTGACGTACTTTATGCCGATGACGTATGCCTGTTGGCTGACTGTATGGAAACACTCCAGGTCTATGTGAATGATCTTCAAGCCTCGTGTTGTAGATTTGGACTAGTAATTAGCGTGAAAAAGACCCAAATCCTAAAGCAGCCACCAAGGGGATGTGACGCTGACAGCTCAACCGTTAAGCTCCATTCTGAGCCACTGGAGGAGGTATCACGCTTTAAATATCTTGGAAGTCAAGTCTGCAACGACAATAGGCTGGCGTTTGAGATCCCGGCACGGATTGCTAAAGCAGCTGCCACCTTTGGGAAACTTGGCAGGCGTGTGTGGACCTCACACGACTTGAAACTGCAAACTAAGATCAGCGTCTATAAGGCCTTAGTTCTGCCAATACTCACCTACGCAGCAGAAACCTGGTGTCTCTATAGAGGTGACATTAAAAGACTTGACACTTTTCACCTGCGGTGTCTTCGGTCTATCCTCCGAATAAAATGGCAGGATCATGTTCCCAACTCGGAGGTGCTGAGGCGCACTGGAATGATGGGCATGGAGGCGATTTTAATAAGGATCCAACTGAGATGGTGTGGTCATGTGCAGCGCATGGATACCAGTAGACTACCTAAAACCGCTTTCTACTCGGAGCTCGCCCAAGGAAAACGTGCACAGGGCGGGCAATACCTGCGCTACAAAGATGTCCTCAAACGTCACCTTACGACCTGTGGCATTCCCGTTGATCGGTGGCAGGAGCTTGCTCGAAACCGAGAGAGGTGGCGCACTTCAATCCATAAAGCAACTGAATGCTTTGAAACAAATCGTCTTGTAGACCTAGACAATAGGCGCCAATTACGCAAAAGCCGCCCAAAGCCTTCCTATGCATACACAACCAACGATGCTGATCAGCTCTTCTGTATTCGGTGTGACCGGGTTTTCAAGACCAAATTTGGTTTTGCTAGTCATCAGAGAGCTCACGAAAGGAAAGAGAAGTAGTCGGGGTCGCTGTCGCCGGATACGGTGAAGAGGACTATACATAACTCGACGTATTCCTTCCAGGGCGTGATAGTGTGACCCATTTGCAATAATTAAGCACCCCATAAAGCCTAGGCGAAAATTCATGGAATAAGAGAAAACCGATTTTCATGTTTTTTTGAAAATTTCCCAGAATTCGTCACTAAATATCAATAAGTGATATTTATAATAAAAACTTAATGTCCAGCCAGCCTGAGTTCAAGCTGGCTGGACACATGTATCTCCGCTGCCTGATGATCTACGGCCTTCGAAATGTGTTCAAAATTTTGTGACGGGGACGATAATGATAACCCGAATTTGTGACGGAGAAACTTTGCGTAGTTTCAAAGATATTGATCATTTAAATTTTCCCATACAAACACTGCAGTATGGTTACCAATATTGTAGGTTTTATGTAGGACTAAGTATATTTTAAGGTGTTTTCTTTAATGGACGAAAATCCGTGTATTGGTGATACTAATACGAACAACTGTCAAGTTTGTGTTAGCGGGTTACCGAAAACAAACAACACCGACACACCGGTACGATCAACGAGACCCGACAGCCCTACAAGTCCACCTAACGATTCTAAACAAAGCCCGATCACACCGGCTGATACTAACGTAACTCGTAATAAACGCCACCAGAGCTCACCTTTGAGTCAAGTGGAAGACGACAATAATATCTCCGATAGCAACGGAGTAACTTCTTAAAGCAGTAGGAATTCACCTACTAACCCCAACAACACGTCGAACGGACAAAAACTTGAGAACTCGACATTGAGCCCAATAATCGCTAATGATGACACAGTCTTACATTTAACAAAGAGCTCATTCAGAGAAATACTCCGACAAGAGATAGCGAACGCAGTCAAAGAAGTAGTGGCGGAACAGTTCAAGCAAATTAGCGAATCCATATTGGGTTTCCGTACCTCGCTAGACTTCTACAACGAGAAATACGAGGAAATGAAAGTTACTCTTGAGCAAAACTGCTCTAAACTGCAAGAACTGGAAAGACACAATAGCAAGCTGCAATCATCCATTCAAGACCTCAATAAGCGCGTAAATCTAATGGAACAACACAACAGATCCACCAACATTGAACTACAAAACGTGCCAGAAAACCGCTCGGAAAACATAGTTACTACGATACTGCAACTCAGTAATATTACTAATTGCCAAATTAGCGAAGCTGACATAGCCTACTGTACCAGGACTGCTAAAAAAGATACCCAGACTGCCCGACCTAGATCAATCCCACGCATACGGGACTCTTTCCTCGCTGCGGCAATAAATTTCAACAAAAAGAACAACAAGTTGAACACAAGCCACCTCAGTATCGCAACAGATAAGCCAACACCAATCTACGTTGTGGAACACCTATCAGCAGGCAACAAAGCCTTGCACGCAGCGGCAAGACTTAGAGGTAAAGAGCTTGGTTACAAGTTTGTCTGGTTGCGCAATGGTAGAATCTTTATGAAGAAGAACGAAAGTGTAGAAGTGAGGAAGCCCTCCCCCCTTCCTCACTTCTACACTTTTGTCTTGGTAATTTTTTAATGTTATTCATCATCATCATCAGGCAGCGGAGATACAGCCAGCTTGAACTCAGGCTGGCTGGACATTAAGTTTTTATTGATTTCTCGTAAGCCCCTACATGTGACGCCATAAATCAAACGTTATTACTGTTACACATTGCATCATTAAATGTTAGTAAAGGAATCATATTCGAAAACGCTTCCGTTATTGAGATTCGGAAGTGCCAGCCAGAAGTTTTATACGTAGCCGGCTGAACACAGATTTTTGCATTTTTCTACTAAACCGCTGTACGTATCACAAAACTTTTACCTCGATGCCTGTTACAAATTTATGTGACGCCCGTTGATATGCAAAAAGTCGTCAAAATCACTTCCGTTACCGAGATTGAGAGACCAGCGAAAAGTGGTTTTACAAGCTGCCTGGACACGTTTTCGATCGATTATCTATGATTCTGTAGCGTTACAAATTCTGAAATAAGGCTGTTTAGCCGTCACATAAATTGCCCTATTAACCTAGTTAAACGCGAGCTATTTTGAAGATTTGTCCAGCCAGTCTGAGTCACATGATTAATGACATGATAAATAAAAGATTATTTCTCAAAAGCTTAAAAAACCGAAGTATGTTTATAATTTAAGAGTTTATATGTGCGCAGTAGTTTAAAAATCAGGGTAAAAATACGTGAACTATGTGACAAACATTCGGTGATTAGCTCATCGACTGCGAGTAATACCACTCGAAAGTGTGGTCTTAAGTTGCCGGGAGGTGCGGAGATAAAGGGATAACATAAACCAGTTAATTAATTCAATTATCACATCATTTTAAAATATTTCAACGATTTGCAAATTTGACCTTTGCCAACAGTATCGACTGTTTTATCGACACCTTTGAACATTTATGAAACTTTTGTACCTCGTTGCATAGCTGATTAAATGAAGATGTCTTCTCCGTAATTTGTACGCTTAGTGTTTTTGTAAAATTTTGAGATAACTGCTTTCAAAGTTCGTGTACGTAGATGATTTTTGAAAATAGTTAATAAACTTCTTACTTTAATCTTTAACTGTTTGATATTTTAGAAAATTTGGTTACATCGATAGGTGTGTTAAAGTATTAGGTAGCCAATGAAATAGCTATGAAAACCACTGAATTAGAGAATTTAGAGATGTGATATTTAGTGACGATTTCTGGAAAATTTTCAAAAAAACATGAAAGTCGGTTTTTCTCGGATTCCATGAATTTTCGCCCAGCCTTTATGGGGTGCTTAATTGTTGCAAATGGGTCACACTATCACACGCTGGCAGGAACACGTCGAGTTACCAGTCACCTTGTATACAGGGTGGATACGACCTATGAGATTTCCTTTGAAATACCTACTGCTTCTGCCCATAGAAGTGAACAACTTTTCCAAGAAAGTAAGTCTTCCGAAAAAAATTTTGGACCTCCCGTACTAATTTTGATCAGCTGATGATAACTTTATATAGTAGGGCCATTTTTTTGTGGGAATAGACTATTACTGTCTTATTAGTTTAATAGAAAAGAGCACACGAACATATTCCTTTTTTTTTCTCCCCAAAATAAATAGGTACCTACTTAGCTATCACATTCACCATAATAATAAAAATAGTTATATCTCCGCTGTGAGTTTACGAATTGTTCAAACCAAACGCAATGAACGAGGAGTGAGTAGCGACTGGCGTAGGTTTGCTCGACGCTTTGTTTGCGGGCGCGCAAGAACTAAGCAAGTCGAAACATGGTTGTAGGTTGTATTTGACATCCTCAGAATTCAGATCAAACATTTTTTTTCCTAATATTTTCTGGGGTACTAATGTCACTATAACTTGTTGGAAGTGTTAAAAAAGTAGGCGAAAAAAATTTACGAATTACGGAATTAACCGGTTAATTTGGGTGTCAAAACCGTTTGTGCTTATGTAACCGGTAACTTTTATCATTTGTGTTACATAAGAAAAGTTCACTTGTTTAACCGGTTAATGAAGGAACGATATATTTACCGGTATTTAATCGAAATTAACCGCTCTTTTTAAACCGGTTCAGAGCCCTGATAGGTAGTATATTTGATAGTGTACGATGTGACCGTAGGTTATTTTATAATACTGTTAGGTAGGATTAGTCATTCGTATAGATATTAGTTTTTAGGGATTTTGCTTATTTATTGAGTTTAGATTAGTTATCATCAGAAATAGGTTTATTTAGGTAGGTAGGTATTTAATTTTCTGTTATTGAGTAATTTTTTTTTAATTAGGTAGGTACTTAGGTAAAGATATCATATAGGTACCCTCTTAATCACCACTAATGAGACACAATTGGTTTTCTATTGTAATTAGCCACATAGGGCCCGCGAGATAGATGGCATTCTGGGGAAGCACATACATTTTATCCTGTTAGCACGTTCCTGTGGGATAATTTCCGACATCCACGCGGGCGAAGCCGCGGGCAGAAGCTAGTTATACATAAATAAATAAAACCAAGAAATAAAATAAACCATTGCAACATATGATTTTAATTGTGTATTTATCTTCTTTTGTATGCATCATGTTTGCCGCAAATAAAAGTATTTTCTTCTTCTTCTATATCATTAGCAAGGTTTCTAACTTAGAAAAGGAAAAAAGCGCAAACTCCGAATATATAAGCCGACTACAAAAGCAAATACAAGACCTACACTTCCCGTCGTGCCTAGCAATTACAGAGATACGCAATATCCCGGTTAAAGAAAAAGAAAATCTTGAAGAACTCATTATAGCAAAAATTGTGGGGAAAGCTCTCAACATGGACATTCAGGCTTCCGTTTTCCGGGGTGTATACCGTATACCTGGAAAACTAGGTTTATGCAGACCGATAGTTGCTGAATTTTGCTGCGTCAACACAAGAAACGACTTTCTAGCCAAAGTCCGAACATTTAATAAAAAGCGGTCATTACCTGATAAACTAAACACACAGATGATTGGTATCGAAGGTGACATACCTATGTCGACGAACACCAAAGGGGTAATTCTCGTAATTTTAAGAACGTTCACAGTCTGATCTCAGTCTCAATCTGTCAAAAGTACTTCAAATTTCCCTACATTTTGACAAGTTTTTGACATTTGTTTGTCGCTGAGATGAGACTGCGACTAGATTTTGAACGTTTTAAATTACGAGAATTGGCCTTCTGCTATCAACCGTGAAAAAGCTACTTTATGATACCCGCCAGTTTGCTAAAACCCATAATTATTCCAGTTGGATTCGAACGGAAGAATCCTTCTGCGTAAGGATCCGACTGACAACCCACTCCATATCAAATCAGAGAAGTGTCTCTCTATGTTATTGGAACAACAATGACTACTCTTTTTAATACCTAATCTCTTTCGTTATGCATGCATTAATTTAGTTATTTTATTAAATTTTTGGCTTTGTGTAACTAATATTTACTTTTTAATATCCTTATACTTTACTTATTACGTACTTACACTAATATATTACACACACAGATTCACTCACGTAAGCAACCATAAATATCTTGCTGTAAACCTTTTGAGTAGCACTGATAGCAACATTATAATACCTATTTCTGCCCCCTACAATTCGGTATCCAAATATGAAGTCTTCCCCCAGAAACCACTACAAACCGCTACACCTCATACATTTAACCACAAATACCACAAAAAAATAATAATATCTCCAATGAAATAGATGAAAGAAAGAAAGAAATTACGTTTATTTGCGGTAAACATGACGCAAAAAAGAACATAAAAGCAAATAAAGAAAAAAACAATAAGAAATGGTTGACATGCGTCACATCCACGCAAATCAGCTATCGCTCAGTATTATGCTGCGACCCTATACAAGACAAAGCCCCAGCGTTGGTTTTCAGCGACAGCCGGCGCCGACGTAATGCCGTAGTCCGGTGCAGCAAACAATTATTCATCAACAAGAATGCTTGTTGAAAATAAAAATAATGGTTATAATGATAACCATTATTTTTATTTTTAAAACAAACGGTAGATGACCTCTCTATAGCCTGTTCTCATCTATCCGAGCGGTGTTTGGATTTTATGAAGCAACCAAATAACAATAAAAAAATTATTCACTTATATATCCGAAGCATTAAAAAGAACTTTGACCAATAAATTTATCACGATGCTAACAACCACTAAAATTGAATTTGACCTAATTATATTAACCGAATGTTGGCTAAAAGTCTCTCCCCTTCCTTACCCGCAAGGCTACTCTTCTAACGTTACGAAAAATAAAAAGTCACAGAATGATGGCGTGGTGATTTACACCAGCAGTGCGATTCTGCAGTGCGATTCTGTAACCATCTCACCGTGAAAACTTAGGTGAAGTCAATAATGACACTGCTGACAACTCACATCAAGCTCACTTCACTTGAGTTTTCACGGTGAGATTTTTACAGAATCGACCGGCTGTAACCATCTCACCGTGAAACTTAGGTGAAGTGAGCTGACATTCCAACTGAATTCAGTGTGCAAAGAATTCTCATACAATTTATTTGCATCGTCCATATTAGATTCAAAACATTTATCTTATTATTTAGGGTACTATTCAATCTATTTAATTTGCCTGTCGTTATTGGTCTAAATTGTACCTACTTGCACTTATTGCAAAGGTGTTTTAAACTTAAATGTTACCATTTGTCCCATATGATCAGACGGCAGATAATTTACGATGGCTTTATCTAAATAATTACAATCGCAGAAGTCATTATTGATACAAGTAGCAGAAGTTGGAGTTACTCTAGTCGGTTCTGTAAATTGAACGATTTAAAAAGGCTTAATAATCTACTGCTATTTAAATTATTTTGCAAAATATTAATATTAAGATCACCAGAAATATTTTGCGGTTTTGTTACTGAATGCAAGTTTCGCTAGGACATCTTCCATTATTGACTCAAATAAAGAAAAAATCTGATAATTAGGGGGTCTGTAAACGTACACTACAACATTCTTATCTAGCTCAACACAGGACAGTTCGATACAATGTTCAACTGATAAATCCACCGTTTATCAAGATTAGAGAACTTCCACGTAGCATAGATTTACGGTTAAAACAACTGCAAACACTATAGTTCTCATAATTCATCAGCATTTAGCAATTAGACGACGCGGTTGGCGCAGTGGCTGAGTGATCAACTGCTGCGCTGCGTGTCGCGGGTTCGATCCCGCACGGAACAAATATTTGTATTGCCTACAGGTAGTTGTTCCGGGTCTGGCTGTTTGTGTATGTGAGTTTAAATGTTTGCACCCACAATACAGGGAGTAATTCTAGTGTGGGGCAACGTTTTTATAAAAATAAAAAAAAATTGATAAGTACCTAATCCTTTAACCAATGTTCAGTTAAACAAACAATGTCAAACTTTGTTTCTTCTAACAAGACTTTAATTTCTAATAATTTGGAAGAAATACATTGAATATTTTGATGAAATAATTTCAAGGCATTCTGCTGATCTCCTTTTCTTAATTTAGAGCAAGAAGATACCTTGTTGTTGTTAGGTATAAGAATATTCTTACTGGTACCTTCTGTTCTTACGAACTGGTTTAAAAGATTATCCGGAGTTAACCTTAAGACTTCAATGTCATCACCGGGCAATGAGCTCACATTGAGTGTGTGAACTAAGTGTGCCCTCAAGTACCTGTATGTCAGGCTGTCTGTTTAATTTATTTATTAGATCAACACGTTCTTTCCTCAGTGGAATATTTTTGGAATAGTGCTTCTTTTGTTTCTTAAACTGATTACATTTTTAAATTATTCTATTCATTCTTGCATATTTTTTCATTTTTTTATGACGAGCTTTATAACCAGTTATAGGAATAGGTAGTGCCTATTTGCCTAAACTTCGAAGAACAGAGACAAGAAACGGAGACTTCCTTAGGACTAAATTTTTTCCGGGACATCTGTCCCGAAATTCGGGACAACACTTTTAAATACATTAAAAAATATATGTTATTTGGAATAAGTAATTCGTCTATATTTACCTTAAGTTTGCGACTAGACATAACATAATAAATAACATTCACAGTCGTTACAACCATAAAATTTTCTGAATTTTTTTTTGGAGATGACTTGGCGTTCATCAACAACATTCAGACATTGTTGATGTAGGTCTACTAGCTCCCGTTTAAGGCTTGGGTTTTTGTCTTTTCTATTTCACTCGCAAGCAATGATTAGGTGGTTTAGATTTTAAAAAAAAAGTATTGTGGTATAATTGAGCTGATTAGAAATCGATAGAGGTGAGTATTGAAAATCATTCAAAACTCACCTCCATCGATTTCTAATACCACAATACTTTAATTTTTTTAAATCTACCTATAGGAAATCTAGGTTAATAGGTACGTAACATCAACAAAAACTACTTTGTACTTTTTGTTGATGAGTATACGCATTATTGTGTTACGTAGGTACCTATTAACCACAGAACACTAATACCCTAAGGCAGGCTATTAACGCTTGCGATTCAAATCTTACGTGTTTTATCTACGAGTTGGAAAACATTTGTCACACTAACGCATCATTTTTCGCGACGTAGGTACTCTTACAAACATTAGTATCGACAAAAATACTTTTTTGTAAAGTTTAAGATGAGTGTAGGCAAAATGTGGACTGTAGTTTTTATAATTCAATAAAATTACGAATCACTGACACAACTGACTTTTATTTTGACAACATTTTTAAAGAGTAAAAAACCATAAAATATATAAAAAGGTCGCAACAGCTAAATAAAACAGATGCGGGCCTTTTTTTTAAAAAAGGGTAACTGGTCTGCGTTCCATAGAGGGCCGAATGACCCCTAACCCGCAAGACTTACTTAATCCAGGTTAAATGAGCGCAAAGGGCAATTCTTAAAGTGATGCAGTTCAAACGCAGAGATTACCCAACCGCCCTGCTCTATTCTGAATCAAAAGTCCTCAACGTTCGTCAACTCTTCATTCTACGTGCGGTATTACGCTGTCATTCTTTGCTCCCTCTTGATAATAAACTTTTAAAATGCGTAAAGGTTGCCCAGTTTGTAATACTAATCGATGTAGTACTTCTTTTGCAAGCCGACACTTCAACGTACTTAAGTGTTGAAGCGAATTTACAATAAAATCCATCGTCTTTTTGATACTTTGAACAGGATTAAATTGATAAGCAAGCTTACTAGTTGGCTCTTGAAGCTGTTATACGAGAATACCGAAGGTGTCCTTTCAATAAACTCATAAACCTTTAATTTATAACTGCCAGATCATAAAAAAAGTAAATACCACCTACTAAAAATCACCCACAGCACACACACATACATATGTAATCATATCTCGTACATAATCACACACTCTCGTACACAATCACACAACTTGCCACAACGCTGTACTCGCCGCATAGTATGTATATGGTGTAACCCGTGTAACGCTTTAGTAAACCCAGACATTGTTCCTCGGGGTGGAAACCTGGTGTCCTGAAACACAGGTTTCGGCCTAGCTTAGGCACCATTCTCCCACAATATTGTAAGTACTAAGCAGTACTTGTTGACTTATAAATATTGTGGTGAGAAAATAAATTTTATTTATTATTACATACCTATTATATTATTATTTTTCTTAGCGTATCGATGACAAAAATTTCAAACATGTTTGGCCCAAAATTCAGCTGCCCGTACTCCACTCATTGACGCAGTCATAAGATCATCAAGTACACAGCCGCTCGATTCTGTAAAAATCTCACCGTGAAAACATAGGTGAAGTAAGTTATCATTCCAACTAATGCTAGGGATTGACACTATTGACAGCTCAGTTCACCTAAGTTTTCACGGTGAGATTGTTACGGAATAGCTGCTGGTGCAAAGGCATGCGGCGCAGGATGAAAAGTGGGTCTGTGGGGAGACGCCGCATACGCACTTGAGATCTGAGCCGTCCATGAACCTGGGGAGATTGTCTTTGCTCCAGCCGACTTGTGTTTGAAATCTTTTTAGAGATTTCCAAGTCAGCCACGGTAATAACGGTAATAATGATTAAATAAACATTTTATTAAACATCATAAAATGAATCGTTTAAAATAATCTGTTTACAACCCACATTGTGAGTAGCATGGACAGGCCACGATAATGTCATTGCATCTATATAACGTTAGATTAGATTAAACTTAGAGATTAGTTTAAATATAGTCTATCTATTGGTTTGTAAAGGTGCGACATAATGGAGTCGGGACGAGCCTTCTTTTACCCGACAGAAAAGACAAAAAAGTCGTACATTTTACAGGTTATGTAAGTGTAGTTTGTTTACTTATACCTAGTTCATTGAATTAATAACAAGAAATGTAGTGTCATTGGATTAATCTTCATCGATAATGACTAAAGCCGATCGATTCTGTAAAAATCTCACCGTGAAAAGTTAGGTGAAGTGAGCTGTCAATAGTGTCAATCCCTAGTATTAGTTGGACTGACAGCTCACTCTACGCTCACTTCACCTAAGTTTTCACGGTGAGATGGTTATAGAATCACACTGGATCATCATGGCGGACCCTAGCCAGATTCCATACATGCATTTCTACAAAGTCTGTTTTAAACGTGAATATTATTAATCTACTACTAACATATCAAATACCTCCTGCCTCTAGGCTCTTAGTCACATGCCATGTTATGATATTCGTAGTATTTTGCATATAAACTAGACTAACTACGACTAACTATAACTATCAACAGACTCAAATAATAGATCAAAACGGAGACTATAAATATAGTAATGGGATTAATTTAACTGGTCCTTATGACCCACGATGTTATAGTGTAATGTTCAAGATGACCTGGGAACACCTGGTGCAAAACAATTAAACAGTAGTAAGCTCCGTTATAACGAACAAGTTTAATCGAGGCCATATAAGGCGAACGTCATCTGCGAACAACAGCTGTTTTTTAAACCATACAAATTGGGATCTAGATTCTCATATGTTTTTATGTGTTACAGGGCTTATTTAATAACGCCTTTCGTAATTTGACATAAAAAATGGTTCAATCAAAATGACTGAATAAAATTCATCAATAATAATTATGATTGCATCGTACACAAATGTGGATGCACCTTTAGCTAGTGTGTTGCTACCGTAGTGGGGACAATATAGGAAGCTGACTCGCTCTAACCAACACAATCGGACGTCGGCGCGCAGTCAAGATGTCAAAACTACTACTCGTAGTACTACTCGTTGAGTTTGTGAGAGGTTGTTATTGGAACGCGCCGTGCCCCTACCAGCTGTTTGGGTCGAAGACACCGTATGATACCGTCAGGGGAGATATTCGAGACTATGCGACGCCAGCAAGTAAGTTTATTGAGATTTTTAAATACATATTTGTATTTTTATTGAACCTAAGGGCCAAATGATTAACATTAAAAAAAAAAAAATTAATAAAGGCCATTAGTTTGATTGAATTTTTTAAATTGGAAATGTGACATGCTAAAATAATTTATACCTAAATAAATCAATCATAGAAATGTAAAAAACAGTACCCGATAAGTAAGATTGTTGACATAGGTGGTATTACTGTCGCTATTGAGTTGCGGGTTAAGTAGAGATTTAAATTGGCGCGAAATAATTATTCCGTAAAAATGCCGATGTTGTTGATAAAATATTAATTAAATTAAAATTAATTTATTTCGGACAACAGTTATCTTTAATTAGTTAGTTTTACAAACAGCTAATATTTTATTGTTAGTAACATGGATATAAAAATAGTTTAGTTAAAACAAAGGATAATCAGACAAGAAAATATGATTCCTATCTAATAAACGTCCGTACAAAATTTGGAGTATAGCTCTCCGCCACAGCTCTCAGGATATAGTTTGCGATTACTCCACACTCAGCACAGCAGCGAAGCAGTTTTTTTGTGTATAATGGTTTGAATTTAAAAGCATGATTAGACCTGCTGTCTTGTATGGATGTTGGGCCACAAAAGGGATAAATAAAAGGCAATTGCATGCAGCTGAGATGAGAATGCTAAGAGGGATGTGTGGTGTTACACGAATGGATAGCATAAGAAATGAGTAGGTATATATAAGAGGAAGCCTGAAAGTGGCACCGGTAACTGAAAACTTGTGCGTAAATCGGTTGTCATGGTATGGGCATATGTTACGGAGAAATGAGGAAAATGTCATGAGGAGAGTTTTGAGTATGAATTTCGATGGCTATAAGAGGAGGGGAAGACCAAAGAAACGATGGATGGAATGTGTGAATGATGATATGGTTAGAAAGGGGGTGACTACCGAGATTACGACTAATAGAGAAGTATGGAAGAAAAGACATGTTGCGCCGACCGCAAACAAATTGGGAAAAGGACAGGAGAGTGATCAATGAAATGATGATGGTTTGAAAGCCGTCTGTGTGGGCCTCGGCAAACATTTCTGAGGCGCTACAGAAACGGGCCAGTCGCAACATCTTGAAATCATTATTATTTTGTACGCGCAGAACATCCAGCGAGCTCTCAGTTGACAGGTTTCTATCAGCTTGCCAACCCTTTTATTCCTAATACTTAATTGTTTTTTTGTATCTAAGTTATTATTATTATTAAAAGCCTGTGATGTCCCACTGCTGGGCAAAGGCCTCCCTACTCTCTTTCCACTCCTCTCTGTTTAAAGCTGTTAAGGACCAGTTCTTGTTGAAGGAGTCCAGCTCATACCGCCATCTCTGTCTGGGCCTGCCGCGATGTCGCTTGCCATTAGGAGGGACCCATTGGGTCGTAAGTTTGGTCCATTGGTCGTCTGACATGCGGCAGATGTGTCCAGGCCAATTCCATTTTAGCGTGGCAGCTTTCCAAGTGACATCAGTCATTTTTGTTATGGAACGGATGGTTGTATTCCTTACCCGGTCTGTTAGTTTTATACCCAGAATACTCTAAGTAATAATGATTCATTTGAATGAGGATGATCCGAGCGCGGCGGGTATCCTTGTTTCCGCTGTAAGTAGGATATATTGATTAAAAATATTTTTTTTAGGATATATTTGTAAAGGTAAAAAAACGTCGCTTATGCTTGGTTTGTTTGTGGAGACCGCAAATCGGTAAGCGTAAGGTAGGATGCCCTCAGGCTGGTGGAGCAGGCAATAGAGTAGCTGGATGAGAGAGATGCAATAGGAGAGGCCTATGTCCAGCAGTGGACTGCTGTAGGCTGATGATGATGCGTGTTTTATGCTACTACTAGCGTTTGCCCGCGTCTTCGCCCGCGAGGATGTCGGAAAATATCCCAAGGAACGTACTACCTGGATTAAAAGTACCCTATGTGTTAATCCAGGTAAAAATCATATTATTATAACTTCATTGGTTTACGCGGCACACGCCAGTAAAGCTCCCTTTTTTCCGACATCTTCAACAATCATCGTAACATTTCAGCCAATTTATCCAAACCTATAATGATTTATACACCTAAACTCTCCGCATGAAGCACTCCATCCATTATTGTTTATTCGTGTCAAAAAATCCGTTCGGAAGTTTTAGAGTTTATCGCGTTCAGACAGACAGACAGAGCCTAGGTGGCGGGGGCACTTGGTTTTATAACATGTAGTAGGTAATAGTATAAGCCGCCACCAATTCAAAACATTTAACGAGCATAATATACTTATTTCTCTGCATATTTTTTTAAACATTCTTGGCACCTTGGGTGGCTGATTTTTTATTTAAGAATGTTTTTATAATTTTATTCCTAATCTCTGCGTTTAGTACCACAGGAACATCTTGAGACGACAGTAGACGATAGTCACTTAGTAAACCTACCACAAAACAGTGTTTATCAGTTGTTTAGGCTAAACACCTTTAAACACGACATACTTATATGGACTTTGACATAACACTGACATTAAACACTCGTTCAACAAGTGTTTAAGTTTTTATAGTAAGACCCTTAGAACCGTAATAGCCAGATTGTTGAAATATTCACAGCACATGTGTAGTAAGTTATCCTTGCAAATAATAATAAAATATCCAGATTCAAGGGAGCTCTACATACAAGAACCCGCGAAAGAGAATTTTTACTCAACACGACGGGAAACAC
Organism: Apamea sordens; assembly: GCA_945859715.1. Lineage (NCBI taxonomy): Eukaryota > Metazoa > Arthropoda > Insecta > Lepidoptera > Noctuidae > Apamea > Apamea sordens. Next base: position 19,312,249 of record OX243998.1, on the reverse strand, counting down.
ATGAGTAAAACCTCGTCGTATTTGGTTGCAATCTATTTTTTTTTTAATTTAACACTTGTTTAAGCACACGCACACGCTACAGAGGCGGACTTAATGTTATAGACATTTTCTCTCAGTAAACCAAATCTAAACATTAGTGGCAGTAGGCAGGGACATTGCTCGCAGAACAGATGGCCGATTGGGCAGAAAGGTTCTGGAGTGGCGACCGGGTACCGGAAGACGTAGCGTTGGAAGGCCTGAAGAACGTTGGAAGGCCACAAAGTAGACCGTTGAGCTTGGGAAGGCCGCAGGAATCCGCTGGATGGGGGAAGCACAGAACCGGTCAAACTGGAGGTGGTTGGGGGATTCTTATGTCCAGCAGTGGACGTCTTTCGACTGAATTGATGACAATGAACCAAATCTATGTTAAAATAACAAGTAAAAAAATAGGTACCTACCTCATCCCACACATGTGAAGTATGGAAGGTACGGAGCCCGGGAAGGGCTCCGTACCTTCCATACTTCACAGGTGTGAAGTTCCATACTTCTTTTATCATTATTATCGAATTCAACGGGTGTCGATTGTTGTCTTTTTTTTTATCGAAAATCTTTGAAAAACCTTACACCTTAAACCTTGAATTCTATTTGGTTATTCGAGGTCAAAGACAAAAGTGTCTATATTTTGTGACATAAATTATAGTCAGCCTCAAAAACATTGACAAGAATTCGTTCAATTTTCTACAATTTGTTCCATAATTTTGTAACAATGTGTAGCAACAAAGCTGCCATTCGTGGTTCTTTGACACAGGTTTTCGTTACGGGACGTCACTAGCCCGAAAGGCATAACACCTTGTTATGTAATCCTACTTAATATTATAAACGCGAAATTTGGTATGGATGGATGGATGTTTGTTACTCTTTCACGCAAGAACTACAGAACGGATTTGTGTGAAATTTGGCGCACAGATAGTTTATAACCAGGATTAACACATAGAATAGTTTTTATCCCGATATTCCTACGGGAGCGAAACTTATGCGGGTGTAACCGCGGGGCGCAGCTAGTATAATATAATGTTATACGTCACATATCTAAACAAAATTCCTTAAAATTAAATGACCTGCAAGCAAAATTATGAACCAGGCAGTTGGTTTTCTAATGAGCCTTGTACGTTTGACATCGGCACACGCACCAACACTTCTCAGAAACGTATTTGAGTGTCACATCTACTCGATTGTTTATTTTGCCGGTAATTTCTTATGGTTGAACGAAGTTTCGCAAATACTAGTAAATGTTATTCGGGTTCCTTACCAAAAAGCTGCGAACGGGACCCGATTACTAAGGTCCCGCTGACCGTCCGCCCGTCTGTCACAGGGCTGTATCTTTTGAACCATAATAGGTAGACACTAGAAATTTTCACGTGTGTAATAGGTACATACTATGGCCGATATAACAACATGTATTAAAAATTAAATAAAGTTCTTCGGCGTTTTTTCTTTTTGATCTTAATAATGACAATAATGGCAGATCGATCGATTAGGATAAGCTACACTTGCCGCGGGCGGTCCGTGGATGGGTGACCATCTTAACATACCAAGACCTCTCCGTGACTCGGAAAGCAAGTTAAGCCGTTGGTCCCGGCCCCGGCTGTCATTCGTGAATCTTTGACCGTCGTGATGCGTCATCAGAAGCCCGGAAGTCTGACAATCAGTCTTACCAAGGGGTAACGTATTACCCAGTAACTGGGTTGTGGTGGTCAGATAGGCAGTCACTCCATATAAAATGCAGATATTCAGCTGCAACCAGTTAGGCTGTAAGCTGACCACACCATAATGGGAAAAGGTTAGGCAGATAAGATGACTTACAAAAGTCAAACTAATATAACTACAATGCATACTCTTTATTTACAAGGGTACCTAAAAATAAATTGTATTGTAATTATATCGTACGCTGCGGTGGTACAGCATTCTTCGTGAGCGACACGCACTTGGCCGCTGTTTTGTATGTATAATATAATATATAATAGGTTCTGAGTATCGTGCTGTCATCTCGTTAACTGTTGTTAGTTTGTGTACTTACTTGTGGTTTACTGGACAATACATTACGTATTCTGTGGCAACACAGTGCTTGGGAAACCCCGGTATGAAATTCGCCTAATCGTACCTATATGCTAGGTATCACAAAAAATATGAAGTTGAATATTTTTTTTGCTGAGATGAGTTATTTACTTTAATGTTGGTACGCACGGCTACACATCAAGGTATTCATTACCAATATAAGCTGACTTCTGATTGTACAGACGCCAGCACATCAAGCTACTACAATCTGTCAAATTTCTTTAATAGATTTTCAACTTTATCGCTAGAGCGTTAAGGTTCAAGGTTGATTGGGAAAATTTGACAGTTTCGGGTAGCTTGACCTGCTGGCGCCTGTACAAAAAACCTATACAAAGCGAGCTCAGCTAAAACTGGATGTGTAGCCGTGTGTACACTGAGGGGAAGTGCTCTGTACGTGCCTTAACCTGTAGTTTTAATTATAGTTCGCTAGGTTTTTATTACTTTTTGTCATTTAATGATTTGTGTTAATTTTTTCTTATTTTTTTTTTTACCTTCTTTGTGTAAGTGCTTTTCGTCTGAAGTAGATTGTTTTTCTTTAATAATAATAATATCCCTGGACATTTAACACAGCGCCATCTAGTCCCAAGCTAAGCAACCTAATGCTTGTGTTATGGTAACAAGATGGCTGATAAACTACTTATATACATTTTTTTTTGTAAATACATACATATTATAGATAGAAAAACACCCAGACTCGGAACAAATACATGTAGGTCATACAAATATTTGTTCCGTGCGGGAATCGAACCCGCGACACGCAGCGCAGCAGTCAATCGCTTAACCATTGCGCCAACCGTGCCGTATTGGTACACACGACGACACATCTAGCTATAGGTACATTTCCAGTTCCAGCTGACCTCGCGTTGTACAGGCTTTTTGTACATAGAGAAATCAGCTTATAGTAGCTTAGCTTAAGCTTCTGCTCGCGACTTCGTCCTCGTAAAATTTATTTTTCCCCCGACTCACTCCGTCGCATCGCACCACCCGTATTACTTCGTTTTCGCGTTGTTTCTGACTTTTTTTCTTTTTTCTCGGCTCCTAACGTGATGTTAAGTAGCCTATAGCCTTTCTCAAGAGTTGGGCTATCAAATGCGAAAATAATTTTTCAAATCCGACCGTTCGTTCCAACAAACAAACTCTTCAGCTTTATTATTAGTATATAAATAAAAATAATAATAATAATAATAAAAATAACTATTAGCTTTATTATTAGTATAGATAATTCGTCATGCGTTACCTATATATACAGCAAGTATTAGAAAATCATCGGCTGCCCCATTCAACACTCAATACCGGCTCAATGTATGGGACAGCTGATAATTTTTTCTCGATTACGATGTTGGTTCCATGGAGAAAGTTGCTCAGTGTGCTGCGTGTCGCGGGTTCGATTCCCGCACGGAACAAATATTTGTGTGACCTACAAAGTTGTTCCGGGTTTGGCTGTTTGTGTATGTGAGTTTAAATGTTTGTAAACGCACCCACGATACAGGATTAATTCCTAGTGTGGGGCAAAGTTTTTTTTTAAAAGAAAGAAGAAGAAAGTGTGATGGTCTGTATCACACCCTTAAATACCCCCACACTTTCTTTAATACCCCCACACTTTCTTTCGTCTTCATTCTCGAAAGATTTTTCGTGAAAATTCGCGCCCTGTGGTTGTGCCATTGAATATAATTATATATGTGTATGTACATGGCCTTCGTGATACAGGGTTATCCTAGTATGAGTGCCAAAGCACTCCTCTGATATCTATTAAGACTAAATTTTTACTGTACCCATTCTTCTACTATAACGATTTTTATTTATTTATTACTAGCTTCTGTCCGCGGCTTCGCCCGCGTGGATGTCGTAAATTATCCCACGGGAACGTGCTAACAGGATAAAATGTATGTGCTTCCCCAGGATGCTATCTATCGCTATGCCAAATCAGAAGTTCAGTGGTTTAGGCGTGAAAATGTAACATACAGTTTCAAGTTCAAATCCTCCCCTTAAAAACTGAATTACCCCTTTTTGTCACGTCAGTGGTAAATTTTCGACAACTTTACATACTCATTATTAATAGCTGTGCATTGCGGGTGACGTAACCTACGACAAACTTATTATTTGCGGTTGGAACAGTAATCGGGTCTAGGGATCGAACCGCAAAATTAAGTTTGTTTTTTATTGTATATACTTTTCCGGCATAAAAAGTACCCAGTGTGGTGCCCAGGATATTAAAGAATAATTGTACCAAGTTTCATCGTAATCGAACCGGTATAGTTTTTGCGTGATGCCTGAACAAACAGACAGACCGACAGACAGACAGACAAAAAATTTTTTAATCACCTTTTTAGGTTCGGTGTCGGTCTAGTAACACCCCCTGCCATTTATTTTTTTTATATTTTCAATGTACAGAATTTTCACTTCTACAGATTTATTATAAGTATAGATAGATTATAAGCTCAGCCCTGTATTTACGGACTGTAAATACAGGCTTAATTTAAATTTGATGACGTGCTAAATAATAATGTACCTAGTGACAACAAAATCCAAACACTTTGATTATATCAGTGGTGATATTTAAAAACATGACTTTTGAATTACCTACACATATATGCAAATATTGTGTATGTTATGTTTCTCTTTTATTTATTTGGTTCCAACGTTTACTATTCTATTATCTATACTACTTATAATAAATCTGTAGAAGTGAAAATTCTGTACATTGAAAATATCCAAAAAATAAATGGCAGGGGGTGTCACTTGACCGACAACGAACCCAAAAATGTGATTAAAAAAATTTTTGTCTGTCTGTCTGTCTGTTTGTTCAGGCATCACGCAAAAACTACCGGTTCGATTACGATGAAACTTGGTATAATTATTCTTTAATATCCTGGGCACCACACTGAGTACTTTTTATCCCGGAAAAGTATATACAATAAAAAACAAACTTAATTTTGCGGTTCGATCCCTATACCCGATTACCACTGTCTGTTAGGTAGGTTTAGTCATTAGTATAGATATTAGTTTTTAGGGATTTTGCTTATTTATTGAGTTTAGATTAGTTATCATCAGAAATAGGTTTATTTAGGTAGGTAGGTATTTAATTTTCTGTTATTGAGTTTTTTTTTTTTAAATTAGTTAGGTACTTAGGTAAAGATATCATATAGGTGCCTACCCTCTTAATCACCACTAATGAGACACAATTGGTTTTCTATTGTAATTAGCCACAAAGGGCCCGCGACATAGATGGCATTCTGGGGAAGCACATACATTTTATCCTGTTAGCACGTTCCCGTGGGTAAATTTCCGACATCCACGCGGGCGAAGCCGCGGGCAGAAGCTAGTATAATATAATATCATTATCTGCCTAGCATTTTCCCAACTATATTTGGGTCGGCTTTCAGTCTCTCCGGATGCAGCTGAATACCAATATTTTACATGAAGCGACTGCCTATCTGACCTCCACAACCCCAAATAAGGCTGGTTGTTAGACTTTCGGGCTTCTGGCGACTCGTAACGACTGGCAAAGCTCCATGAAACACAGCCGGGACCAACGGCTTAAGGTGCTTTCCGAGGCACGGAGGGGTTTTGATATGTAAAGATGGTCACTCATCCACAGACTAACCGCGGCAAGCGTAGCTTAACCTGACCGATCGACCCGTGCGGTAGAGCAGGGCTATTATTGATTCTAGTCCGAAAAAAGGATGGTGCTATTCATAGATATAAGAGGACGTCATGATGCGACACTTGTACCTAACGAAAACATGATCTAGTTTTCGCCAAGTCTAAACACAATGACTTCATAAAACAATGATTTTATTTGAGTCTATCCATAAAATATCTGACTCGAAAAAAGAAAACAATGGCAAAAGGTTGTGTGTCTAACGATAGCATAAATATGTCATTATCACAATTGTCTGTATGAAGCTATGAAAATGGATTAGTAAATAAAAACACGTGCCGCTAGGCTTCGTCCACAACGAGCAATCTTTAGGGGATGGCCACACAGAAGGATATACGGGATACGATGACGGGACGCAGGCGTGGCTATAGTATGCAGATGGAACCCTTCTGTATATTTTGTGCCAGATCGTGTTAGACATACATTCTTAGTTTAAAAAAAACGAATCCTACTTTCTACTAATATTGTAAAAGCGAAAGTTTGTGAAGATAGATGGATGGATGGATGATTGTTATTCTTTCACGAAAAAGAAACTGAACGGATTTGAATGAAATTTGGCGCACAGATAGTTTATAACCAGGCTTAACACACAAGATAAACCGCGTGAAACCGCGGGGCGTAGCTAGTAAATTTATAAAAGTTGAATCGCATATTTGCTTTAAACTGTGGATGTAGGCATTAGTTAACAGAAGTAAGTATAACCGGCAAAGTTAGGAACGGATCCTGTCGAATCATTTTGAAGGATATTGCTCATTGGCGTAGCGAGGGATTTTGTCTACGGAAGCTGACATCCAACTAAACTAACCACAGTCATCTAATGAGAGATCATAAATGGCTCTTCGTAATAAATAACCCCACCAAAACATTTCATGTAAAGTAGGTTGCCAAGAATTCAATAACGGTTTCACCGTTAAAAGGTTATCACAGATCGAATGTGGAGCCCCTAACTCTACAAACCTGGCATCTCAGTCAATAAGTACGACTCTAAAAAACCCAATAAAAAGCGATCAACCAATAAGTAATTCTTCAATTCAATACTGTCGATTTTTCTAGAGTGGGCAAAGAAGTTTCTAGGGTAGGCGTTGCTCATTATTGCCCCCCCACTAGCTACGCCCACGATATTGCTAATCCATTGCTTCAAATTTTCGAAAATGTGTCTGCTCAACAACGTAAATAACGCAATGAATGTTGTTGAACTGTCAAAATGAAACTCATTGCTACTGATAGTGTGTTACGCAGTTACCCCGCTGGTGTTGTATTGTATGTCTGCCTGCCTGTGTCACTGACGCACAGCATTTTTCTAGTGACCGAGTAAATGTTTGATTATTTTGTTTTTTTTTTCTTATCACAATAGAACGAGCTGTCAAAGTCAATATCAAATCATTTATACTTTGTATTTGTACTTGCGGTCAAAATTAACAAGAGAATAGAATTGATTCTAGTCGCCCCTTCCATAAGGTCCGTATGGAGAAAAAAGGGCAAGAAACCTTGTCCATTAGGTAAACCGTTTTTTGACAGATGGAACTAGTGATTGCAGCAACACACAATACATTGATTGATACACGTACGGTATTATAATGTCTGTAAGTAGCCATAAATAAGATAATTCAATAAGATAAGGCAGTTTATATTTACGCATTTTAAAGTTAACTTTTACGTAGTCTGGAATAATTATGTACGTCTATAACCGAACTCAATGCGGGCGAAGCCGAAGGAAAAAGCTTACCATGACCTGCAGAGCGATTCTGTAATCGTCTCACCGTGAAAACTTAGGTGAAGTGAGCGTGGAGTGAGCTGTCATTCCAACTCGCAACTAATGCTAGGGATTGGCACTATTGACAGCTCACTCGAAGCTCACTTCACCTAACTTTTCACGGTGATATTTTTATAGAATCGATCGGCTGGGTTAGGTAGGATATCTTTTGTTTTTGTAGTACATTCCCAGGCCTTTGCTTAACAGTCGTGTAGGCTAAATAAATACAAAACATAAAAAAGTAAGTACATTCCGTGGGATAATTTCAGAACTCCACGCGGGCAAATCTGAGGGAAGAAACTAGTTAAGTATAAGTACTCTAACTACAAATTGACGGCTACCGGTCGGTTGTCAAGTGTTAGCGAAGCGATAAACGACCAAATTATGAAGCACAAAAAAAAATTTAATGTTATGCAAACATTAAAAAGCAGTTTGTTATCATTATCAGGCGTGTACACGAGTACATGCGTGATAACCTAAAGTTATTTTGAAAAAATAACCATCTTGGGTTTTTGATTTGTTTGTTTGACGTAGTTTCTTGGGTTTCCTGTTATTAATAGTTTCTGCTAAATTCTTTAGGTAAAAAAACTCGAAGCATTTATTTCAATTTAACCAATTCTTCGTCTGGGCCTGCCAAGATGGCGTTTACCATTAAATGGGATAAACTGGACTCCTTTAATAATGATATGAATGAGGAATTACCCTCTATTGTTTCCATAGAGTACAATAAAAAAACGAGATATTGGAAATTGATGTTGAAACTTCAATACGAATGTTTATCTGGATAAACATTTGACAGAACGATGATGTCAGAGTACTGATGATCAATTACTGAAGTTAGCACCGTGTTCTTTTAATATTTGCATTAAAAGGCGAAATGTGTCACTGCACTAACAATATACCTAAGACGACAGTACTACAATAAATTGAACGACGTATTATCAAATTCAATCAAATATATCGAATAGTTTAGTCACCGTATCTAGTCGATTTATCGGCAAAATCCATAATTAGCCCATCACTACTATTTAGTTTATTGAAAATATCACTTTTATAAGGTGTTAAGATTTATTTTATAGTTCCAGAATACTCTTATGCATTAGTATTGCCAGTGTTTTCCATCTTAACTGACATTGGCTGTATTATTATTATTTTTATAAAAAAACTTTGCCCCACACTAGGAATTTCTCCTGTAGGTATTGTGGGTGCGTTTACAAACATTTAAACTCACATACACTAACAGCCAGACCCGGAACAACTACTTGTAGGAATCGAACCCACGACACGCAGAGCAGCAGTTAATCGCTTAACCACTGCGCCAACCGTGCCGTCAAAATTAAATTAAATTAATTGTGTGGCCGGCCTTTCTGTTTCCTGTTTCTTTTAACTAAAACTAAGCTACACTCTCATCTTTTTTCCAGATTGCCAAGCGGTGTCAATATGGACGTTAAACCGCCACGGCAACAGGAACCCTGGCAACAGCGTCACTGTCGGCATGAAGGAGGTCGCACTCTTAAAGGATGAAATTGTCAACAGTTGGAATACTAGTAATAGCAAACTTTGTGCTCAGGTACCTATAGTAAATTATGTCTTTGAATGTTTGTAGTAATTGTAAGTCAGAAGGCCAGTTCTCGTAATTTAAAACGTTCAAAATATTGTCGCAGTCTCATCTCGGCGACAAACAAATGTCGAAATTTTGTCAAAAATGTTGGAAAATTAGAGGAATTTTGACAGATTAAGACTGAGGTCAGAGTGTGAACGTACTTAAAATTACGAGAATTGTCCCTCAGGTGTCTTGATTTTGGTATTGAAGGCGAAAACGACAAGTAAGTTCAAATTATCCCATTGAATGACTATTTCATAAAGCTGTATTGATGGTTCTAATGTTAATGTAAAATTCTGTAAATACATATTTGTTACGGTTGCGAATCATATTTTGATTATTCTACGATCTGACACTGACCTGAAAATTGTAAAAAAACGTAAGGAAATTAAATATATATATTATATAATATATATATACAAATATTATTAATTTTATATTTATTTTTTATTAAATAAATAAATAAAGTTCCCGGGCTACCCTAGCCCATCCCCCTTAATTGAAAGGTTATAATAAAAAGTAAAAATAGATAAACTGGATCTTAAAAGATAAAATCAGACAATCTAACTTTTAATAAAGATGGCATTGCGTCAAATATTTATTTAGAAATATTTAGTGAAATATATTTTTTTGTGCGTCTTTTCATATAACATTTTGTTTATTTTTTACAAGTGTTACTGTATTGTGTTTTTGCTTCGTTAATTTTGTTATTACCTTGTATTATTATTATTTTATTGTATTTTATCTAACCTACATAGTATGTATTTCTGTCACTTTGTAGTTTGTAAATTGCGCTGTACAACGCCTTGGGATTCAATTCTGTAATGTTGTGCATGAATCTTAAATAAATAAATTTAAAAAAAATAACACTCACTCGCACTATCTGAAAACGAACCTAGTCAACTATAAACAATGAATCATCTAATTCTAGGACATCGAAGACTTCAGAAACTTCAAATGGAACGATACCATGGATGTGGCCATGACTTACCTCACTGGAACCGGATACGAGGAACTCTATAACATTGGCAAAAGGATCCAGGAAAAGTATCCCCACCTGCTCTTCGGCCAGGCTGATAAGTTTTACTTCAGGCCCACGAATGAACAGAGGACTATCACCAGCTGTATGGCATTTGTACATGGGTTCACAAACGGCTTGAACTTGAATGTAACCGTGGAGGAATCAAGGCAAAGGGATGATGTTATTAGGGTGAGTTTGGAAGAATAAAACGTGATCCATGTAGTAAAAGCTGACTGGATTGGTTTTTGTACAAATTACTCATCATCATGAATCTAGCCTTTTCCCAACTATGTTGAGGTCGGCCTCCAGTCTAACCGGATGTAGCTGAGTACCAGTATCATACAAAATAGATATTGATTTCTTTTGGATTTTAATCAGGCAAAATGCAATTTTCCCTTACAAATAAATATGAGAATTGAAATAGAACAGTTAATCTTAGCTGTTGAAATAATAGCTGATAAGATCTGAAGAAAGTTCAGATTAATATCTTTTTAATGTTCATCAAAACAACTTTTTTGCACAGGACATTGAACTGGGAGAAGTGCCAAATATTTTGTAAATAATTTACTAATTATTTCTTATCTTTTTGCAGCCGTATGAGTTCTGCGATCGGTATCAGCAGGAAGTGAAAGGTTCATTCACTTTGGCTCGTGCGCTGGACTCATATTTTGTTACTCCGGAGTATGTTGCTGTAAGTATTATTTTCTTTAAAATCTAGTATTTCCGCCAAAAAATGTATGAAAATTAACATAATAAATTTATGATGTGAATATTGTAACAAAAAAAGAGGTATTTGCGAATATGGCATGTTTTTAATAGGGTCGTAAAACTGCTAATCATAGATATATCGTTGTTGACCATCTTAGTATTGTGATTTTGAATGCTCAATTGAAATTTACTAGGTCCAAAACGCAGTCCAGGACCGTCTAGGCATCACGACCAAGCTGAGCGCGTCCATGGTCTTCTCCATCTACGAGATGTGTCGGTTCTTCCGTTCCTGGGTACCCGAACACAAGTCCCCGTGGTGTGCCGTCTTCACTGAAGAAGATCTCATCGTCTTGGAGTACTATGATGACGTCAGACATTATTACAGGAATGGATATGGGTCTTGGGTGAGTTCGAGATTATATTCGACAGGATCGTCGTTGGTCGTAATCTCTCCCGATGTAAAGCGATGCTGAGTCAACGATGGCGCTTACCTAGATGTTCGCGTTACCTATAAAAGCGTGAATATGTTACCAGATCTTCATTTATTTCAATTAAAACATTTAAAGGCAGTTTTGAATTGTCCAGGAGTCGGTCAGCTGGTCGTCAGACAGTTGAAGTTAGTTGCCCGTTCCGAAACGTAGACACTCTTTAGATTGAATTATAAACTTATTGTTTCACTTAACGCACAATTTGATTGCTAATTGGCATTGACTTATTAAACAACTAATTAACTTTAACAATAAAGATAATATTTACAAACTAAATAAACTACAAATTATTAAAATAAAAATATAATATCCTATACTAAATAAAATATTGCATCGAAAAACCGTTAAACAATTTATAATCAAGTCTTTCATTCGACTTTAGGTGAACGAGCACCTTGGCCGTTTACCAATGAAGGACCTGTACGACAACTTCATGGCATTTGTCGAGGGTGGAGGCAGGAAGATGAGCGCCCACTTTACCCACGACACCATGATGGAGATGGTGTATTGCGCCCTGGGGCTGTACAACGAAGATCCTCCCCTGCAGGCTTCGGACAGAGTCTCGAAAAGGGCATGGAGGACGAGCTACATTGGAGCGTTCTCTGGCAATGTTATTGCTGTACTTAACAGGCAAGTTTTTATACTTTAAATAGCGGAATGACAATAATATACCAAATGAGCAAATGATGTTGGCTTTAAAATGAAATTCTATGTAACATTGAAAATATCACTAGTACGTTTACCTTTGCAAGCAGGTGCTCAGGTCATTACTCATTTATATCGCTTCTTCTGAATATTTTTAGACAGTCTTCGTTTATTACCCGTTATTAGTTTTTCGGCAAAAACTTCATCGTCAGAATAATTAGGTACTTTTTATTCAGTAACCACAGAAATATAATTAATACCGATATTTGTATTGTTGCTCAATAAAACTTACCCAAATCGCATTATCATGCAAATTATCTAAGAGTATTTATTTATCGAAAGCATTATTATAGGCAATTGATAGGATTAATATAACACGCAGGCCGTGTCTCATTTTTATTGACATTTACCTTAACTGTGTTATCGCTGATCCAATGAATTATAAAATTTTCGAGTACTTTATCAGCTGTTATATAAATGTGCAGTGTCTACTGATTTCCGTTATCTACAGGCGATATTGTCACTCATTGAACAGTTGAGATATTTATGTCAAAGCGTCCTCCTTTATCTTGAGTTCACCTATCGATACCCCTATTTTACGAGCAAATACTATCAAAGTTTAATGATATTGTCTTCTTATTTATCTTGTTATCTGCTAGTCATATATTATCTGGATTGCCAACCATTCTTCATACGGTTTCGTTGCGATGTAGTCTTCAAGAAATATTAGCAGTATAAAATAGTATAATTGCTTTTCCTATTCTCTTCCTATTTGTAGTTCAATCTGTATTATTTGCTATTTTTGAAACCCTTAACTCCAGAATGAAATCAACTTTTCTGATTAACTCCGCTTGACCGATGGTTTGATGGAATACTCATGTTACCTATCTAAATTCTTCTAGATGCAACGAACTCGGTAGCCACCCCAGCAGCCAGTCCTACCGTGTCCAATTCTTCATCAACGAGAGGGAGACTCCCATTTGTCCCTTGGAGGGCTGTAGCTGGGAGGAGTTCCAGAAGAAATTCAAGCCATTCACGTACGCTAACTTAGACTTCTGCAGTATGTCTTACTTGCACAAAGATAATGATCCGTTGATGAACAACCCGGCGGCTAAATCAAAATTTTGGGGGCCTTTTTAGTTATTAAAAGTGTGAATTGAACTTGAAGTGTTAAATTATTGACATTGCTACCTATTACAGTATTTAAGGAGGTACAATTTGTTAGGCCCGATTCCAATAACGTACATTATGTATGACCAATAACGATCACGTTTTTGGTAATAAATCTGATGTTAGTCAATATCCAATCATAAATTATATACATTTACTAGCTGTGCCCGCGACTTCGTTCGCGTGGAATAGTGACTTTTCGGGCAGCATATTTTGAATTACATATACCGTCGCGACGGTACCCAAACGACGCGTCGTTTGGGTAGCTAAAAATTTACTTTACAGTAATGCTTCTCTGTATACGATATTTGACGTATGGCCATCGGGGATGAAAGCATACAGGCTCCTAGGATTGCTAACCCGTGACAGAGCCATATACAACTGACCGTGCGAGAAACAGCAGATACTTAGATCTACACCCACAACTGTCAGCGTCTGACCTTGGGCTTTATTAATTGTCATCGCAAAACATAGGCTGACTGGAAACCGGACTCGTTTAAAACTAAATGGAAAATTGTTTGGAATCAGAGGAATGAAAACACTTTCACCTTTTCCACACCCTGTTAAAATCTCTGCTTCTATCAGATTTCGTTGTAAATTGGTCACTTTTAACCTGGTGCCATTACAAAGTTTTGGGGGGCTTAAATTTCTAAGAAGCATTATGGGTTCGCAGAAGGCTCAGACTCACGCGATAGCGCGTGAGCTTCGCGATCGACAGATAAACGTGCCTTTCGTTGTTCCCCGTTTTCCCTATTTCGAGTTGTCATCATTCGAGAACGATTTGAATTCAGTCGAGATTCTCGCCGAGTCGAAGTTTCTGCAGCACGAAACCTAGCCTGATGTTCCCGAGTTGCAGAGAGCCTTGCCTCACGACCTTCCTCAGATTTCTGTGATCGAACTAATTTCATCCTTTTAGCATTTCTGCTACATTGGGAGAGGTTGGATCTTCTTCGAGGCATTCTTACAATAAAATAGTACATACTACATAACACACAGTTATTTAGTAAACACGTAGGTACTATCGTAAACAATTAAATTATAAATACTTACAGATTATTATACAGTCTAAAATTATCACAGTTTAAGTAATAAGTGTTAAGACGTGTAAACCAAACGTACTAACTTTATAAAACAAAAGAATTGCTAGAAAAATTTATTACTAACCTGAGCTAATGAACTTATACTTAATTAAAAAAATCAAGAAAAGAAATGCCTAACCTAAGTATACCAAATACTTATAATATTTATATACAAACCCTAAATACAAATTAAGATAAGTATACCAAAAATCAAGGAAAAAACCGCCAACCTATACCAAATACTTACAATATTTATTTACAAAATTTTAAAGAAAATTAAGAAAAAGAACCTAACCTACAAACCCTAAAATATAAATAAATGAAATATGCAAACAGTCAGTATTCAAGTGAATCGCAATAATCGAATGCAACTATTCGTCTATACTCTCCAGGATACGTGTGTTCGCTACGAATAACTGAATCCTTATGGTAGCGGCGCGTTTTTTTTTTTTTATGAATGGCATCTCGTAGTTGACCTTGAGAGGTCGTGACTACAACCGGACTATCCTGTGGTTGCCTTAAGAATTCTTAAAGCCTCCAGCCAGGGCTACATCTAGATTATAACTAAGCGACTGCACGCTAAGGGATCCCCCTGTGGGGTACGAACCTCGGCTTAGGGCGTCGCTGGGAGAGGGCAGAAAGGGGACAGGCTGGATCGAATTAGTATTATTAATGCTTTGATGAGCGCGGCGTTTCCTAGGACTATCTCTGAGAAGAAAGGCCGAAATAAACTCAGAGGTCTCAGTCGGGGAATTTAAAGCTACAGGCTCAGCTACGGCGCGGGCTGGCACTTCAGCGGGCAAGGGTTGGGGGGTCAGCGGCGCGGCTCTCAGCGCGCTTTATATAGCCACGGACACGCAGGCGCGAGGCGTGTACGTACTCTGATATAATACCTTAACAAAATATGTTAGCCGTGATTCTTTAAATTGTCATAACTTTTTTATTTATGAACCGATTGACATGAAATAAACACTAACTGTTAAGTGAAGCTTACTATAATATATTAGTGAAAACCGCATCTAAATTGAATAAGCCGTTTCTGATATTAGCGTGCACAAACACACAGACAAACAGACAAAAAAAAAAAAAAATTACAATTTCGGGTTCGGCATCGATATAATAACAACCCCTGCTACTTTTTTTTTATATATTTCCATTGTACAGACACCACTTTTCTGCAATTTTATTATATGTATAGATTATTCCTATCCAAAGCACCCTGTAGCAAAGACTAGAATCTGTTCACCTGTTATACTATTACTCGGCAAACCCATACGACTAGATATACATAGAAAAATAAAGACTTCAGAAAACCGAGTATAAATATTATACAATGAAGTGATAGAATTGTTGAAAAGATGTTTGTTATGAATTCCTATTCAACATAGAATCATCAATACATTGTGAATATGCATGAATTTAGCTTATGAATGTTTGTGGCATCTGTGATGTATAGACATTCATCTGATGCAGTTACGACAATAATTATGTGTTTCATCTAATTCAGTCACACTGTTGACTTAACGATGTTCCATTAATTACAAACCTAATAAATTATGTTATAAATCTTGATGATGAAGTGATGTGTGATCTTAATCATCTGTTTATTTTATTGTATGTATGTAAGGATGTCAGTTCCGACAATTACTGACGAAACCCAGTTCCTCGAGTTGTTAAAATAGATGTAAGAACCGTGAGATTTATGTTTTGTAAAATAAATGGTTAAATGTACGGCTGTCTTTCTATATCCAAGGAATTTCTCGGCTTTTCCCGTGCAGGTGTACACACGGCTACACTTCAAGCTATACAAAACCAGTTTGTCTTGGCCTCACTTTGTATGATATTTTCTCACAATAACCGGTCAGCCAATACTGGTTTTGCATAGCTTGATGTGTAGCCGTGTGTACCTTCGTAAGGGGTACACTTGTTCGTGTTAGCATGCTTCGGCACAGCCGGGCGACAAAACCGAGCCGCGCGGCTGTGCCGAATTATGTCGACCCAAACAAGTGTGTAGGTAGCATTCCTTATATATTTATTTCTGCTACAAGGATTATCTAGTTTCATTATAATTAACTCCTTGTGTATTTATTTCTGCTGCAAGGAGTATATAGTTTCATTATGACTGAGTTTGAAATATTGTCTTAATTGTAGGTACGAGTATGAGTGGACTCTCTTTCAGTGGAGTTCATTTCCCAGGCAAAGCATCTGCAGATACTCTACTTTTATAAATAATCTCTCTTAAATATATAAAATTGCGTCTGCGATTTCATTTTAAACCGCTTTACTTCATTGTGAAGCCCATTTTTTGTATGAATTTCTGGTGAGTAATCCAGGATTGTCATACGTTTTTAAATGTGAATGTGCGTAGTGTCAAACTTATGTCTACCGTCTTAGCTTACCGAAATAGTGTTCATTTCTTTGGAAATATTATTCAGTGCAGTGATCAAAGTTCCATGTTATGTCTGACTTGTTTCATGTGTCATGTGTGTCACCTACTTAATTCTTTAAGTGTACAATTGTACATATATGGATTAAGATTATGTAGTAGTAGTAATAATAGATTGGGGATTGATAAAAATAAAAGTCGAGTAATAGTATTTTATGACAACGATATCGCTTTATTAGATGTCAAAATGAGGCAAGCGAGAGAGGCGCGCGCGCAGGCGGCGGTGAGGGGGTGGGGGGCGTGTCTCGAACGAGCAAGCGCACGCACGGCTCGCGCGCGTCACTCGGGGCCTCGCACTCTCGATACATACTCCACGGTAATAAATAATATAAATAAATATCAACAAGTTACAAAATAGCCTTTGGTAAAAAGATTAGATCACTAAAGTGTATATTTTTTTTTTGTTTGGCTTACAAAATTTTTTTTTACAGTTTTTCGTTTCACGCATTCGTAACTTTCAACTGCTATGTATAAAAAAAATTAGTTACATTTCAACGAAAAATCTGTACAGTCCGTTTTTTTTCTGTAGTGGAACGTTTAGAAATCTTCGGGCGCCAGGTCGAACCTAGGTGGGAAGGTGCCGAAACCGTCAGCGAAGTTGGGACGTGAGCGCTGGGGCTGCGGATAAAAACATCCATTAATATCTTACTCAACATCACCAGTGAAAATAAACGACATGCGGGACCTGGATACTCGTACATGCCTAGGAATCAAAGATGCAAGACTATAATAAAATATATAATTATGTATGGTATATAGGGAGAACTTCCACCGGTACTAGGTCTACATCAAGGGGCTGCACTGCTCATGGTGCTGTATGTGGCGTGCAATATATTGCCAACTTACATATTACTCTCCATTGCTGAATTAGGGACGCCCTTTAACGGACGCCTGAATCAGAGAATGATGCTTAGTATCTCGAATAAATATTGACGGTTCGGTAAAGACTTAGTGAAGGAAACTCACCGCCGGACTGACTCCTCTTGCGGCGGAACCCGCGCGTCCCTTGCCACGGAATTTGCTGATGGCCTGCTCGGCAAGGTCTGCCCTTTCTTCGGCCTCCTCCAACTCCTGCTGTGCCTTGCGGAACTTAGCCAAGTTGAGGGCGGCGATTTCTTCGGCCTCCTCGATCTGCCTCTTGTAGGTCTTGATCTTCTGTTGCAGTTTGTCGACCAGGTCTTGCATGCGCTCGTGGTTCTTGCGGTCCTCTTCGGCCTGGAAGGTGAGCTCCTTGATGCGCCTCTCGGACTTGCGCAGGTTCTTCTGGGCGTCAGCGTGTCTCCTCTGTTCACCGTCAAGCTCGTTCTCGAGCTCCCTGACCCTCTGTTCAAGCTTCTGGATGGCCTTCTTGCCTCCCTTAAGGGCGTTGGCTTCAGCCTCATCCAGCCTGACTTGCAGTTCCTTGATCTGTTGTTCGAGAGCCTTGCGGAGTTTCTCCTGGGTCTGGGCGTGGTCCTGTTCGGCGCGCAGCTCGTCGGCGAGACGGGCGGCGTCAACCATGGCCTTCTTGGCCTTCTCCTCGGAGTTCTTAGCCTCGTTGAGGAGCTCGTCGAGGTCGGAGTGCAGGGTCTGCAGCTCGGACTCGAGTTTCCTCTTGGCGGCGGACAGGGAGGCGCTCTGGGCGGACAGCTCGTTGAGCTGTTCGTGAGCGTCGCCGAGTTCCTGTTCGGCCTGGCGGCGGGCGCGGTCGGCCTGTTCCAGAAGTGTGCGGGATTCCTCGAGCTCGTTCTGGAGGGCGTTGGCGCGACGCTCGGCAATGCCACACTGTTCGCGGGCATCGTCGCGGGCGCGCTGTTCCTCTTCCAGGGCGGTCTGGAGGTCCTTGATCTGGGCCTGGTAGCGCTTGATGTTCTTCTGGGCCTCAGCGTTAGCCTTGTTGGCGTGGTCAAGAGCGATTTCGAGCTCGTTGATGTCAGCCTCAAGCTTCTTCTTCATGCGCAGGGCCTCAGCCTTGCCCTTAGCCTCGGCTTCGAGGGAAGCCTGCATGGAGTCGAGGGCGCGCTGGTGGTTCTTGCGGGTGTTTTCGAACTCCTCCTCCTTCTCTTGGATGCGCCTGTCGATCTCCTGCCTGACCTGGGACAGCTCAAGCTGAGCGCGGAGGACCTTGTTCTCCTCCTGTTCGAGGGCAGACTCAGCCTCCTCGAGGGCGGCCTGGAGCTCGTCCTTCTCGGCCTCAAGGCGCTTCCTGGCCTTCTCGATCTCGTGGATGTTGCGGCCACCTTCACCGATCTGGTCAAGCAGATCCTTGACTTCGTCGGCGAGGTTCTTGTTCTCGCGGCGGACAGCCTCGAGTTGTTCCTGGCCTTCCTCGTAGGCACCCTTGAGGCGGAACAGTTCGGTGGAGTAGTTGCGGCACTCCTTCTGGCTGGCGTCGAGTTCGGCGGCAAGGTCGTCGACCTTGAGCTTCCATTCTCCGATGATCTTGTCGAAGGCCTTCTGCTTCTTCTCGGCAGCGTTGGCGATGGCGGTGGCACGGTCGACCTCGAGCTGCAGGTCCTCGACCTCGGTGGAGAGGCGCTGCTTGGTCTTCTCGAGAGCGACAACCTTCTGGTTGAGGGACTCAATGGTCTCCTCTGCCTCGGCGAGGCGGGCCTGGAGCTTGCGCTTGGCCTCCTCGAGTTCCTCGGAGCGGGCGACGCCCTCGGACTCGTACTTGGAGCGCCAGAGCTGGGCCTCGGCGTTGGCCTTGGAAAGCTGGCGTTGAAGATCAGCCTTGCCTTCGGCCTCCTCCTCGACCTGTTCGCGGATGTTGTCCAGGTCGTGCTCGAGGTTGCGGAACTTGCCAAGAAGTGTGGCGCGTTCCTGTAGATAGAAAGATTCGATTAGTCATTGTTCAAGTAAAATTTTGAATAGGTGTATGATCCTTAGGGATGTGTACATACCCTGGCCTCCTCGTCGGCGAGCCTCTTGGTGTCCTCGAGCTGGGTGGTGAGGGACACCTTGATCTTGGACAGCTGAGACACCTGGGACTCGGCCTCCTCCAGTTGGCGGAGCAGGTCGGAGTTCTCGATGGACAGCTTCTTCTTGGCGGCATCCAGGTCGTTGAGGGTGCGGTTGGCCTCATCAGACTTGCCCTGAACCTCGTTGAGCTGGTGCTGCAGCTGTTTGACGATCTTCTCTTGGGCAGCCTGGAGGATAAGTGGGTTTTAGTATGCATGTATTGATGATGTTGCATGTTAGTTCATTTGTAAAAGTAAAGTGTAAACTTTTGAACGATTCTTTATTTGTTATTAATATCAAAATGAATTGTTGTTAATAAATTATTATTAGTATTTGTCCAACTGGTATAAACCAATTCCTTATTTGGCACATTTAAAACCAATTCATATTATTCAAGTAATTCGAACTTTTTTTTTCATTACAATCTCTTTATTAATAAATCCATGCAGTTTTATTTTTTCTTTTTTGGGATGTTATTGTAATATTAGGGAGGTCACTCAAACGTCGAGGCGGTTTTAGCTTCCATGCTACACCTAATCAAATGAAATTATTAGATTATTATGATGAGTATCATTGTCATGGGTGGGATTATGTGTTTCATGTGTGGTGTTTCGACATTTATTCTCCTTAGATTAAATAAGCTGCAAAGCGAAGCCCTGTAATGGCAAAGGCCAACAAAATTTTCTTTTCATCCTTTGTACCTTTTCGTTGGACACATGGTCGAGTCCGGCACGAAGGTCATTGACTTCGCTAAAGTACTGAGAGCGCTCTTTCTCAGCCCTGGATAGATAAATAATGACAAAACATTTTAGTATATGTCAACAACCGTCTAACACAGTCGAGGAATGAATTGAGAAACATCGATCGTATCACAATGCCATGTGATGTGTAATGTGGGTCGTAAGGTTCCATGCAAGGTTCACCCCAGGCGGTACACATGCCTCTACGGACGACATGTTACCTTCTCTCTCGCTACTTGATCGACAGCCGCGCGAGTGTTGTTAAGCTCGTTGTAGCAAGACGCGCGGTCATGCTCAGCCCTGGATGTTGCATTATAGTTCAGTAAATGTAATTTCTATATTTAATTCGGACATAAATCTATCAATCCCACATGTATCCGTCGACCGTTTCTGATGAGTCACGCGTAGGCGTTGATACATCACATTTCATTTTATTGGCTATTTTTATAGTAATGTAAAAATATACTCACTTGGCCTTGAGCTTGTTGAGTTGGTCGAGCTGCTCACCCATCTCCGAGACGGCATCGTTGTGCTTCTTGCGGAGGTTGGCGAGGGTAGACTCGTGCTGGATGTTGGCCTCCTCGAGGTCGCGACGCAGCTTGCTGAGCTCAGCCTCGCGCTTTTTGTTGAGCTCGATCTGAGCGGAGGTGGCGCCACCGGCTTCCTCAAGGCGCTCACCCAGCTCCTCGAGCTCACGGGCGAGGTCGGCACGCTGCTTCTCGGCCTTAGCGCGAGCCTGGCGTTCGGATTCGACCTCCTCCTCGAGCTCTTCGATGCGGGCTTGCAGTTCCTTGATCTGTTTCTGGTTCTTGCTGACAAGAGACTGCTCGTCCTCGAGCTTGGCGGTGAGGGAAGAGATTTCCTTGTCCTTGCGCTGGACGGTCTGCTCGAGCTCCTTCTTGTTGCGCTCGAGGTCGGCGACGGCCTCCTGCGTAAGCTTGAGGTCGCCCTCAACCTTCCTCCTCTGCTTCTCGACGTCGGCGCGCAGCTTCTTCTCGCGCTCCAGAGAGTCCTCGAGCTCGTCAAGGGTCTGCTCGAGCTTCTGCTTGACCTTGTTGAGGTGGTTGACCTTGTCCTCAGCGGCCTGGAGCTCCTCGGAGGTCTTCTGGGTAGACTCTCCCTGGAGCTTCTTCTCCTTGTTCAACTTGTTGATGAGCTCATCCTGGTGGGCGATCTCGTCGTTCAAGTTACGGATCTGGTGGTCCTTGGTGGCCTTGTCCTGCTCGGACTTCTGGACGGCGAGTTCCAAGTCCTCAACATCCTTCTTCAGGCCGGAGACTTCCTGTTCCAACTTCTTCTTGCCCTGGAAGAGCTGGTTGCGGGCATCCTCCTCCTGGGTAAGGCGGTCCTGGGTGTCCTACAATATAAAATGTTCGAGTCAGTTCTGTGAATCTGTTATTGATTAAAATAAGTATTAGCGCATGCGTCTGTTTCTTTTCAATTAACACTTCTAAGAATAAGGCAATTCAAGTTTCGCAATAAAATCCTGTAGGGTGCAGACGTGCAGTTATTTTAAACACGAACGAACTATTTCCCGTGTAAACAAACCTGGAGTTTATTTAAAGAATCGCGTCAAGTAAACTAGCGGTGAGTTAACTCGCTACACTGCATAACTACATATTTGGTTTGTGACACTGACTGATGTTTATCAACCGCAGGAAACTTCACTAATTTTAATGAGATTAATTAGCTGTAGACTTTCATCGCGTCAACTCTTCACGACCTAAATTCTAGTTGCTATTTCAGTTCCAGTAACAAAATTTAAAACATCAATTTGTTTATCACTACATCTCATTTTAATTAACGATAATTGCACTTGTTTCTATTAGCAATAATGTAAATGTGAAGTACTCACCCTGAGCTGCAGCTCGAGGTCGGCCTTCTGCGCGTTGAGCTTAGCAGCGCGCTCCTGGATTTCGGAGAGGTTGCCCTCCTTGCCTTCGATGGAGGCAAGCAGAGAGGTCTTCTCCTCGAGCAGCTTGGCGTTGAGGACCTCGAGCTCCTTGCGGAGCTTCTCTTCCTTCTCGAAAGCCTCCTGGGCCTTCTGGGCCTTCTCCTCAAGTTTCTGTAAATCGTTGACACCTTTAGTTTCCCCGTTCCATTCCGATAAGTGAACCGCGGCCGCCATTGTTTATTAATTAATTAATTATTAATTAAAACATCAATAAAAAATAAATAGGAATGCAAATGTGTTCGGTCGTTCGTAAGTATATGGTAGGGTAGGTGGTGCGCGCGCCGCCGACCACTCCGCTACTGAGCGGCGCTGGAGTTTTCCAGCGGGTGGAACATCGCCCACGCGCCCAACATTGTGAGTATGGAGAAAAGGTGCGCGGAGGGGGCGCGGATCCAGAAATGGCCGCAGCACCTGCTTCGGTGTCGCGTAACCGACAGGTGGGCGCGGTCCGGGCTATTTGTAGTACCTTGATTCACGCGTCCTATATCCGTGTATAGTGGGTCAGAGTGTACGATCTAATTAATAACGATGATGGATGCTTACCGCGAGCTCATCCTCGACGCGGGTGACGTTGAGGAGGGGCTTGACCTTCTGCCACAGCTTCCACCAGGGCCAGGTGCGGAGTTGCAGGTATTTGCGCAAGTTGCGCTGGACAACTTGGAGAGCCACCCTTTGGAAAAAATATTATTATAAAATGTCGTGCACTTCCAAATATGGCGCCAATGTCCAAGTGGCAATGTCATGTAGGTATGTACCTCTGTTCCTGCAGCTTCTTGTACTCCTTACGGGACAGGTAACCACGGATGTAGGCCTGGAGCCACGAGACGATCTTGGACAGCCTGTCGTCACGCAACTCTTCCATTTGACCCAGGACACCGGCGCGGAAGAATACCTGCTCGTACATGGCAAGTGTTAAGGGAGGAGCACGCCATGGTGTGGAGGTAAGCAATATACAAACATTAATTGAATTGAATATTAACATATTGAATTTACCTCATACGGTGCTTGAAACATTTCAAAATGTGAAATTTATTATAGTGGTAATAAAAAAAGAAAAAAGATAAAATCTTGTGTTAGTCATTTTCTCATATGAGTCATCGACGAAGAATTCACTAAAACAGTAAAGTGGCACAAAACAGACTGATAGAACAGAAAGATAGGGTTATTTTAGTTACTGCGTCATGCAATGAGGATATAGAGGGAAAATTAGTTTCATGTAGGCTGTGCGTGGCATGCGGGAGTTCTACCTTCGTCTTTCCAAGCCTGAAAGACTCCGAATCCAGTCCGGTACTCTCGAGAATTTTCTTAGTAGCAATCTCAGGTGTAATTGGTTCTTTGATGAGGTTCGGGCACAGAATTTTGTATCTGCGTTTTAGGAGTACACACAATATGATAACAGTGTTTATTATGTACGTGTAGGGTAAGGAAGGATAGGGTAACACAAACAAGAGTCTTAGTAGCTTGGACTCCGAGGGTGAGCACATATAGGTTTAAAGGTCAAATTATGACACCAGTCTCATGAGGTGCTGAATTCGACAAAGCATTTAAGCTTAGCGGTCCAGCTGTTTGGGGGTTTTGGACCGCACGTCTCAAATAACTAACTACTTTCAGGGTTTAAAGACATGCCTTGGTGTGACCCAGACGGTAGGACTCGACGTCTAAGGCAGTCGCTTCCAGGATGACTTGAGCGATTTTCTTAGGATCGGTTTCCTTTTCCACAGCTTGAGGGGCCAGGATCTTGTAGCTACATTATCAAAATATATGGGCACACAATGAGGGAATGTACTGATAATATGTTCATGAGTATACCAATACATAGATACAATGACCTTGGTATCTTCGAGGGCAGTGGGGGCGGATCAAGGGTTAAACCAGAAGTTTCCAAAACAGCGTTTACGTTCTGGAAAATTCTTTAAGGGTAAAAGGGTTTGTATGACTAGATGACAACATCTAGATTACAGGTGATTTCTACGGGTGTATACCATTCATGACAACTAGGCATGATACATACTCGGTAGGAGGCAAACCATGTATGGTAGGATCTAAAAAACAAATCTAGTTTCTTATAGATTTTCAAAAATCTATAAACTATCACATGCTATCTCCATTCTAGGATGGTATCAATCTCTGCCTTGCCTTTGTGTGGCCAATACGATAGCTTTCGGGGTCGAGACCCACTTCCTCCAAACACTTCCTAGCGGCCTCTTTAGGATCTTTTTCTGCTGTCATGGCGACTGGTGCAAGAATCATGTAACTGTTCATTAAATAACAAGTTAATTTAGTTCATCATCATAAAACATGAGTGGCTTCAGTATTAATATCACTTCGCACCTTGATCAAAAAATAAAGGTGCGAGTGAGTAGGGAGTCATCAAAATAATTTTAGATGTTATTAGTCACGCCTGCACGAATCTCTGATGACGTCAACCGCCAGTCAGCTGCAGTACCAGAATAAAATCGTGTCGAATATACCAGAGTCCAAAGAATTTGTTTTGACTCGCCAACCAAAATTATGTGCGTGTCTTCATAAATTTAATCTCATATATGAAAATAAAATAAAGTTTAAGAATTTGTTGTATACCAAAAATATTTGCCGAATGGGCACTCAAGACTAAAATAGATTTGGTTGGCATCCTTGAGGTTGGAATCTTACCGGAGCTTGAAGTCAGGGTAGACCATCCTGTTGGGGAAACCTTTACGGCAAATACGGATGCCTTCAAGCACACCGTTACAGGTCAGCTGGTGCATCACAAGGTGAGAGTCGATGAGACCTGCGCGACAAAGTTACACGCTCAAGACAAACATTACATTTTTGTACCGAACATGGAAGAAGTTCCAAGTACGGTAACTGTGTATCTAGAAGTTATGCTGAACATTTTAACTAACTACATTTTCTTGGAGAAAATGTTCAACAGATGTAAAAATTAAAGAAATCAAGTAAGGTACTCACCAGCCTGCTTCAACTCGTTGGGGATGATACAACGTACGAAGTGAGGCTGGGTAGATTTCAGGGTTGTCATCAGGTTGTTAAGTTGTTCCTGTAGATACGATATTTATTAGAAATCATGACACTGCTACTAAGAGTTGCACTACAAACGATTTTGCACTCAAAAATTGCAAGAAAGAATTTTCTTGTAAGCTTGATGAAGATCATTTCTGTCGTCAGTCTTCAGAAATTATCTTTGAAACATAGAGAAGCGACACTCAAATGTAACGCAACCAGAAGTATATTTTGATGGAAAGGTGCATAAACACACATTTAGGTTAAAACATGAAAAACACAACAAAATTATTAGTTTTACATTCAGCAGCAAATGTAGCATAGTAACGTTTTTCAGTAACTACTTTGCAGCAACGAATTACATTTAAGACACACTTTAGTCTGTAGAGTGCGTCTGCGATGGATGATGGTGAATTATACATACCGTACATGTATCATACAACACAATACATGTAGGTTTGGTAATGAGGTGATTCTAAATTACCTTTCAGTCAATCCAGGTATCGAACTACAATAAACTCAAAATCCGAAGCAGATCTACCCAAGTAGTTGCTTCTGCCTCGGTGATGATAAAAAAAAACAAAAAAAAAATCAACTAAATAATTTGAAACATTTAAAAACCTTGTAAGCGGAGGAGACAGTAGCGAAACCACCGCCCTTCTTACCGCGACCGCCTATGGACGTACATTTACAAGCAACTATTAGTACCAGGACAATCACAATGACGTCACTTAGGACACTACAATACTCGCAGACAATACACCTGCGGGACGGCGTCGACATGAGCTGTGTTTATATAGACATGGACAGAGACATGATTATAGTGAAAGCGTGCAAAGCTGGCCCTATCGTCCTGGAATCCATGAACCAAAAACAGACAATTAATTTAGATAACTTCGTTAATGATTCCATAGAACGGGAGCCAGCCTTAAGCGTGTAGATAGACGAAGACAGTAAAGCCACGTAGGAGTCACAGAAGCAAATCGCGGTGGTTGTATGTTCCGGTTTACCCTGTAGAGTGATGATACAGTCTGGAAGGCAGAACCCTTAGTGCGCTTGCCACCTCCTATTTTTATTGAAAACATGTGTGTCAGAATAAAGTAAAAGCTGCAGAGCTAACTGCTGACGTTTGTAGTCAGTGTTAGTTCTATATAGATGCTGTATAGAAAGTATGAAATGGACCAAGTATTGAAGTATAAATCTTGGTGTTGATATCGGTGGGAAGTTCTGATGGGTGATAATAAAGATGTGTAGACTTGTATGACGGTGATGTATGAACGAGCTCATGGTACCTGTCGCCTTCAATACGATTATTGTCATCTAAAGTGTTCATCATTATAGTATTTGATTCAAATATTTCATTAAAGTCAAGTGTCGAAATGATACGTACCCTTGCCGCCACCAGCATCGGCACCACCAGACTGACCAGGATGGTCAGCAAAGATCTCAACAAGCAACTTGTTCTGTCCCTTCTTGAACTGGTCAACGACGGTGTCGTTGAGGGGGTCCTTGTTCTTCTCAAGCCATCCAGAGATGTTGTAGCCGACCTGTTACAGGATAAATTGAAGAAGTTAGCTCAAATAACACGGGACAATCCGAGTCCCGAAGATGATGATGTAGTTGAATTAGTATGTTTTTTAGATACTTACGTTACCGGCATAATGGCCAATGGCGAAGTGAGCGGCCTGGCAACCGGGCTTGGGGGGCTTCGGCTTCAGGTAAGGCGGAGACTTGCCCAAGTGGTTGTTGTTCAACTTCTCAACGAAGGTTAGATCGGTGGCTTTGGGGAACATAGACTCTTCCTCAAGGATGGAGAGGATACCCATGGGCTGTAAACGTACCAAGAAGATTAGAACACGAAGGAGGCTCGGGTGATGCAAAGAAATGTCTCATATCTGTAACTTTATGGGGAAGAAACGCTGCATTAGGTATAAAAAATACAATAAACGGCATTTAAATCAATTCTCTGAAAACTTAGAAATACCAATGATTTCTTTTTAATATTTACTACATAAGCAGGAGGAAAATTTAAAATGAGACATTGTAGCTTCTAGATAAACTATAGGTAGTAATGTGCAGCATGCAAGTTGCAAGTACTTAATAGTAAGAAAGTAATGATAGTGAATTAAATATCGTGTAAAAGAGTATTTTGGTAAAAAGCTCTACCTTAATGTTTTCTACAAAAAATTGTGCAGATTAAAAATAATTACATAATAACCCAGGCAAATTATTTATGTAAAAAAACTAACTAAATAAATTAGATCGTTCGAGCTGTGCATTTTTTATGAATTAGAGAATATTACAAAATTAACTACGTTTCGCGTGCGATCCTGAGAGCGGTGTATTTATCGTACTTGGGACGCGGTAGCTAGATGCAAATTAAAATATTTCATAAGTTTTGCAGTAGCTTCGCTTGCATATTGTTTGCGTGTGGTACAAGCGGATACTGTCATATCTCTGCCTAGTGATACCGTGGCATGGGGGTCAGCCAGCAGTTTGCAATTTGCAGGCGATGGTTCAGCTTGAAGCTCTCGCGGCCCTACTTCCTCAAGCTATGCACTGATAATCTCAATACCTTCTCTATTAACTCTATTGTCGCTTGGAGGTCCATACCAAAATCTATGAAGGCCCATTGGATCCCTTCTCTTTCATATTCCTCTTGTTCTAGGACGAACATGAAATGGTTAAAGTACTGTTGCAATTTTTCGTTGGTAAAGTTAACACAGAGCTGATTAAACCCGTTCATCTGGATCGCGGAGCGTCATGGAAAAAACGATTGAAATACTGTTATTAGTTAACTGATTATTTTTAAGAGCAGTGTGTCGCGTGTTCCTGAAGATTTTAGAAATGTAACATTATTATAGTAAAAAAGACACACAGAAAAGAAATCACACAGAAAAAACACAAAGGGCAAACAGCATTGGTGAGGCCCTCGAGCAACAGCACGCTGCTCGAGAACCCCTGTGGCGTGAGCAAGCTTTTATTGTTGCGTTGACGCCAACTACCTTTTCAATAAGGTCAATGCAATTTTGCAGATCCATGCCAAAGTCAATGAATGTCCATTCGATGCCTTCACGCTGGTACTCTTCTTGCTCCAGAACGAACATGTGATGGTTAAAGAACTGCTGAAGTTTCTCGTTGGTGAAGTTAATGCAGAGTTGTTCAAAACCGTTGAACTGCAGGGAGATAAGTAATGTGGAGGGTTAAGTTTGGGGGTGTAGGTAAATATGCTACGGATCTCATTCCGCAGTTGTTTGATGCGTGATAGACCTGAGTGAAGTGAAGTACGACCAATCCAGTCTCACGTGGCTTGCAATGTTAATTTTACACGATATCCCGTCAAGTTGCTTCCTGCGCCGACGGGCTACGACGAGACACGACGACAAATTACCTTTTCGATAAGATCGATACAAGCGAGCAAGTCCATTCCGAAATCGATGAAGGCCCAGTTGATGCCCTCCTTCTTGTACTCTTCTTGTTCGAGTACGAACATGTGATGGTTAAAGAACTGCTGCAGCTTCTCATTGGTGAAGTTAATGCAGAGTTGCTCGAAACCGTTGAACTTTTGATAACATCATGAAGGGGGTTACACACACACACATTAAAGCATTTGACTATCAATAACACTAGCCTGTAGCTGAAAACTGAACACAAAATGATAACAAATAGCCCAACCGAGGATTATGCACACTCGGTGTACCTTTTCAATAAGATCTATGCAGGCGAGCAAGTCCATTCCAAAATCAATGAACTCCCAGTGAATGCCTTCCTTAGTATACTCTTCTTGCTCCAATACAAACATGTGATGGTTGAAGAATTGTTGGAGTTTCTCATTTGTGAAGTTAATGCAAAGTTGTTCAAACCCATTGAACTAAGAAATAAATTTGGATTAATATCTTAGGAAATGATTGATGTTCATTTCTTTTTTTTTCTTACTACTAAACTAAATCTAGTACTTATTATTATAATCTTTTTTTCCAATAGCCTTAGCCTTTGAGGCCGGCTCAAGGAATGATACTCACGTCGAAGATCTCGAAACCAGCGATATCCAGCACACCGATGAAGTGCTGCCTCTTCTGCTTGGTGTCTAGGGTCTCGTTACACTTCTTCACGAGCCACTTGAAGAGACGATCGAACATGCCCTTGCAAAGAGCACCGACGGAGTTGGTGACCTGGTCCTTGTTACGACCCTGGGTGACGAACTCGTTTCCGACCTTGATGCGGGGCTTCAACAAGTTCTTGTACAGGTCCTGCATATCAACTCCGAGGAGCTTGGCAACCTTGTCACCATCCTGTAAAAAGAGAGAGTAAAGAACGTTAGTTATGCGATAATCATGGGACAAAGACACTAGAACAAATTGTAACGTCGATGTTTGTCATCAATACAACTCAAAATATAGGATTCTCAATGAATATATTTCCATTAGATACTGACCTCAGTGCCGTCAGCCTCAGCCTGTTCCTCGCGACCCCTCTGCTTGAACTGCATGCGACCCATGTGCATGACAGCGGCAGTGATCTTGTATACGTTGTCCTTCTCCTCTTGGGTGAAACCAAGAACGTCCATGGCTTGCTATATTATAAAATACACATTAGTATACAATAAGGGATAGCCCTTGTTCAGCAGAACGTTTGTGGGCTGGTAGGAAGAAAGAAATATTGAGATCGGAAAAAGAAAATATTCAAGAAACTTAGTTTTTTTTATGAAATTTACAGATAAGTTAATTTTTCTTTTACTGTGAAGCGAGTTACACATAAAGTTAAGTTTAAGTTGCAAATAAAGGGGCCGAATAACATTAGAACATAGTTAAAAGAAAGAACAGCTTAATTCTAGGAAGTACTTACCATATTAGACAGGTTAGTAAAGTGAAAGGGAAGCGTTAGCAAAATTAGGCATTTGTGGTAATTTGTTCGTAATACAGGAGTTGGTGCACAGGATACCATATTTTTAACTAATTTGTTTTCGGTGGTTCAGAGGGACGGGTATACTATACAAATTTTGATACACATCATGTCTAGTAGTTCTAAAGTGGATTGGATCGGAATGGTGTAACAACTTTTACGATTTCGTAAACTACGGATTTTGTCCATTAGCGTCAATATTAATGGTTTGTTCGACTCTGTATTATCTTATACAGATTTTTTGTGCGTCTTGTGACTACATCAATGGGATCACTTTTTTTATTCTCATTCCACTTACGTCAGTCAGCGTCGATTCTTCTCCGTCATCGATGTTGGGTATAGTAATCTTACCCTGGGAGACGCAATGGTAATCGTATATGTCGTTGGATAACTGACACATTTCTGCCGATTAGATCATAAAATAACTATTAAAAACCAGTAATAACCACCAAAACCTATAAAAGTTTTCCTGAAAATGCTGTCTAAAACCTAACCGTCCCGTGTCGTGTATTTAAACATATTAGTTCGTGTGGTTGTGCTTGTGCTGGATCGGGTATGGTGTGTCACCGTGATCAATAAAAAACCTGTGCATAAAGCCCTTTGAACTCTTGCGTGGAGCGGGCAGCATGTGTATGTCAGAAATTTTGTTTCCATGACCGAAAGTCGACTACGCAACGTAAGACACTAGAAGACTACTGAAATAGTTTTGTCAAGATGAAACTTCTGGGTGACATACATGGACATCCATCTTTAGTGTTGCAGACAGGGATGGACATCCATAGCCAGACAATATGCTATAAGTGTATTAAGCCTTTCGTTGTGGAATCGATACAGTCATCTGAAATCGGACCCAATACACGGATATCTGCATCAAGACGCACGCTCCATGCGCAGGTTCAAGACTTACGATCGTGAGATCGCACTCTTCCGCGTCGTTGATCCCAGGTATTCGTGTCTTCCCTTGACTTATGAGGGGATAGTCCGAGATGCGGTTGCTTAGCATCGTTATTTCTGTAAACACCAAAATACCTGACATACACATGCGAAAACCGAGCGCCGACTCCGAAGTAAGCAAAGCAAGCAGTACTGCGATAGATGAACACGATAGTAAGGATAGAATGAGTGGACCCAGTTGTCAAGCACTGGACTCACATCGGTAAGTTTTCCTTCCTCGCAGTCGTCAACGCCAGGAATGCTAGTCTTGCCTTGGGCTACGATGTGGTAGTCATTGACGTCGTTGGATAGTAAACAGATTCCTAAAAATGACACCAATCATAGTCATGAGGGAAAGGTGTCACAAACTAAAGGTAGGAAGGGTCACTCCACAGTCTCTGAGTTTGGTTGGAACTTAAACTAAAACTAGAGGTAGGTATCTCGTGGTAGTACAGGGGCGAGATACGCCAGCCACCAGTCGGTTACATGCGAGCCGATGGCCGGCATCACACAGGGCACGCTCTAACGACCGTCTGCTATACAGAGGCCGGACTTACGTCAGTCAACATACACTCCTCGCCATCATCTACGTTGGGGATGGTAGTTTTTCCTTGCGATATGATGTTATATTCATATACGTCGTTTGACAGCAAACACATGTCTAAATTTTAAATAAACAAATTAATGATCTCTCAGTATGTACACGTTGTTCATTCAATGGCTTTTTTTGTCGAAATGTGTAATTGTGTGTGTCACTGACCCAGGCTTTGCTAAATGGAATAGGGGAATAAAATTAACACATCCTAACATTGAAACTAGAATAATATAGTAGAACTGTTACAATTTGATCTTGATAGTCAGGATATAATAACAATTACAAAAAAAAAATCTGATAAGTTAATTTTGAAATATATCAGTTCTTTTCCTATTCATAATTATGTTTGAAATTGTAGTGTCATGGGACCTTCACTTCGGTGTTAATATATATCCCGTTCCGATATTCGTAAATAAATTATTATTGACGATTGAATTTAACAAAAGCATAATTTTGCAGTCAAGTATTAAAGTTTTGTAGCCCACAAGAAAGTCCCGTGACCCTAGCAGAGTTTGACTCAGACCAGAGTCCATACGCACCCTTAAGTCCAGGTACGGCGCCAGACATCATTTGGTAGAAGATGTGGTAAGAACGCTCAAGAGCCTGCTGGGAGATGACACGGGCCTTCTCGAGCAGATCTGGCAAAAACAAGAACATTAGGACCAAGAACACAAGGACCAGCGTACAAAGTGGCTCGAGGAACTAAAGTGTGAGAAATACTTACAGGTCTCGATATCAGCTCCAGCCAGTTTACCGGAGGGTCCGAAGTGAATACGGATGAATTTACCCTGGGTGAGGAAGAAGAAAGGTTTTAGTGTCAATAAAAAACAAGTCGAAACAAATGTGCAGAGGAATATTTTTTTATGTTTGCTAAGGCACAAAGAAAGCAAGGAAAGTTTTACTTAGAAAATGATTTGTTTTTAAATCTAAAGGTTCTTTTACGATTGTTCTCTAAGAAAAGTATAAAGTTTGGTATACTTACGAAACGAGACGAGTTGTCGTTACGGACGGTCTTGGCGTTACCGAAGGCTTCAAGTACAGGGTTAGTTTGTACGACCTGATCTTCAAGGGAGCCCTTCTTCTCAGTGCTGGCATCCTTCTTCTGGGAGGCACCGACGGTGGCGAAGTACGCAATTACCTTCTTCGTGTTCTCAGTCTTTCCGGCACCAGACTCTCCGCTGTTGGATTAAAGGGACTTTTCTTAGTGGTCGTCGCGAAAGATACATTTTGTGGTAGAACGTTATTGTTTGGAAAAAACAACGCCCCTGACATTTACCCTCGTTTTTAGGTTTTATTCTTTTGATATTGTTGCTTTTTATTTTTTGTTTAAGTTATTCATTTTTTCTCTTTTTAATGACGCATTTAGTCAAAAAAAATCTCAGTTTTTTTCAGAGAATTTGTATGAAAATAAAAACAAACTTACGTAATCAACATAGATTGATTCTCGTGGTTGGTCAACATGTTGACGTAGGCACCATCGGAAATGGCGAAGATGTGGGGAGGCACCTCCGAACGACGCTTGCCACGGTACAGCCTGGCGCATCGTGTGGTGTACACGGGGAATCTCTTGTAGGGGTTGATAGCCACGCAGAAGAGACCCGAGTACGTCTGTGGTGATTGTGAGAAGATTAGATATGCTGCTGATAGTGGAGGTGAAGGTGATGGGGCTGAGGTTGGTGATTAGGAGCATAGGGATGGATAATATGGTAAAAAAGGCAAATGAGAATTTTCCAAAGAATAAGTTTTAGAAGATGTTTTAGGACATGTAGTTACAAACATTTTTGCAATTTAATATGGGCGAGTTGAAAAGTCATGGTAATAAAAAGAGTGATTTCAATGGAAATAATTCTCCAAGTGAAAGAGATTTTGAACAGGGATTTTTGGTCATAATGTAAAAGTTACATTCCTGCAATTTTTACTCGGTGAAAAGGGTAAAACCGTGATTGGTATAACTAAGAAATCTTAACCAAGGGAATTCTGGCAACAGCAAACAGAAACTATATTCAGGTTTACAAAAAAAAAATGAGTAATAAATTAACTTTAGGAAAAGTAGATATACAACTTTAGGAAAATATAGGTGCAGAATATAAAAAAAAACAGGAAGGGTAGGTAGTTCATGACACATGATTACAAAAAGTAAAATAAAGCTAAATCTAAAGAAAACACCAAAACATTGACGGGTACTGTCCAAGTACTTTACGTCAGTTCTTGAAAAAATAAAACCTTGAAAAACGCAGGATTCTCTATAAATTTCATATTTCACAATTCATATTTATAAGAAACGTTCACGTAAAACGTACGTATTTTAATAGAGAACCCTGCTATTTCTAAAGCTAACACGTTTCGTTAAAGGGACGTCACTGAGTCCTGTAAAACAAATAATGGAAGAAATGCAGAGCGAGGGTACAGTAATGATACCTTTTCGCTCCACGTGAAGAAAGATAGAACCACTCCCAACGTCAGCGACGTGGAAGTTAAAACACAACACAAAACTATTCTAGACAACAATGTTCTCTATTCTATGAAAAGAGATACAAAAAATGTAGAAAAACAACCACAAGAAGATCCTCCGGACGCTGTCGAGTCCTTTTGCACCGACTTGTAAACAAGAACGGCCCAGGAAGTTTTTAGTAACAAAATGGGTCAAGATTTTGCTTTGTAGACACATTTACTACGATAAAGAACCTTAATGCAGATAGGAATAAAGTTTATAAAGCTATAGCGGAAGCTACCGAAATTAATTTACAAACAATCTATTTTGGGAAGCTTCGGCAGTTTTTTCTTATACTAATTTTATATTATAGTCTCATGCGTATAACTTTACAGTTAGAACACTCCAACTTTGTTTATAAATGTTATAATTACTATAATTGTTTACTTGTAATTATAATGGATATCATTTATGACTTCTGCAATAATTAGCAGCTATTAGTTCGGACGCCAAAATAATAACGTCGAACGAGAGAGAAACTTTTCTATCGGGACAGAAATATCGACATGCTAAATAAAATGTACTGAAATAGCATCAGCTGGCATGTCTCTACTGCTATTTATATTCCAAATTGAGACATCAATCCAAGATGAATTGCGCCGTTCATGGACATCTATCGCACTTTAAAACTTGGTATCTATCCAACACTATCGAGAAATGTGTCTACTGTGATGTACTGTGATGAAAGATAGGAGAGGTGAGGTGCATGCACACTGCAAGGCCGGAACTCTTGACCGCTCCCTAGACTTACGTAAATGAGCTTATGGTAATATCTCTGCTTCAAGTTATACAAAACAGAAGCGTCGTTGAGGTATGTCAAGTTGGACATGTCCTCGGCTTTCTCGTACTTAGGTGGGTTGACTTGAGCAACAAGATCTTTCTTGAAGTCTTTGGTCTGTGGGATAAATGATTACATTAGTATAAAGTAATGGTAAAGGCGCCAGGAGCGCCTACTTACATAGATGAGTTTCGCATAGTATCGTTGTCGTAGATTGTGAAGTACGGCAGCATCGTTAAGATAAGTTAAGTCAGCCATGTCCTCGACTTTCTCGAATTTCGGCGGGTTTACTTGTGAGACCAGTTCCTTTTTTATCGTCTTTTCCTGCTCATTTAATGCAATGTTTAGTTAATCATTAAAACATAAAAAAAGATTGAAGCCTTCCTCTTTGATAATGATTCAAGTTTGTTTATCTTTAAGGGCCCTTGCCGGAAAAGTTAAGAAAACCATGTTTATCTAAACAAAACTTTCTAACTCTTCAGCAAAAAAAAAAGTCTGCTGTTACGTCATCATCATGTTTACTTAGAGTTAAGTATTGATAACTATTAAGAGTAGGTATATCTTATTCATCATTCTGCGAAGCTAACCCATATTCCGAAATCAATAATTTCACTGATCTAAGTTCCACTTAGAATGCATCAGCTCCATATTCTAAGTCTACTAGGATATGCAAAACTGTATAATTACCTCGCCACCGGGCAGATTGACGGTCACCAGATCACCCTTGGTGGCCTTGATCTCGCCCTGCAAGAAGCCCTCCTTTTCGTCAGGCACCCAGCATGCCTTTTTGCCATCGTACGGCTTGCTCTGGTCGATACGCTTCTGTTCCAAAGAAACGAACAGGTACGGAGTCGGATCGGGGTCATCGCCCTCTTGGACTACTGGCTTCGGCATTTTCGGAGGGCTAACGAGACTTTTGGGCTAGTCGAGACACGAGAACGTTGCCCTGGAGCCTTCCTGTAACACACCCGGCACGTTAGTGAACCGACACGACTTTATCGACGGAGATAAAGCGGCAGAGAGGCGCGTGCGGCTATTTGTGGCTGTAACCCGAGTAGTGGCCGCGCGGGAACGGTGCCAGCTCGCTAGTTTGCGTAACGCCGATTTTTATGCTCGCGTTTTTTATTAGCTTACACCGTACGG
Source organism: Apamea sordens (assembly GCA_945859715.1). Taxonomy (NCBI): domain Eukaryota; kingdom Metazoa; phylum Arthropoda; class Insecta; order Lepidoptera; family Noctuidae; genus Apamea; species Apamea sordens. The sequence goes on along the minus strand of OX243998.1, from coordinate 19,276,105 downwards.
CCCTTCGCGGATATTACGTCACAGAGGTATGCGAGCCTGGAGGCACGCCAACCGATTTATCCGTCAGTGGATTGTTTATTGTCTTTTATGGTGATGGCTGATGGGTCACTGTTCACAACACCTGTTGGATCATTGATATCGATTGCGTTGTTATTATCGATTGATTGATTGATTTCTGATTTCAGTTAATCACTTCTCTCTATCTCATCGACCCTGTATTGCGTCAATGCTATTTACAAGATAGCTTCAACATCAATTAGTTAATTACTTTCTTTTTAAACTTTAAGTTCAAAACATTGTATATCCATTTAATTTATTACATTCAGGACAACTAACTGTTTATCAAAACCAATTAATCACTTCAAACTAAGAAATGTTTAATTTATTTCGTCATTAATTTCAAAAAGTTATTTAAATTCTATTTACTATTAAATTAACAACAAATCGATACGGTATCATAAAATTCATTTCAAATAACAAGTAAATGCACTGAATTTCAATATACCCTCAATAATCCAAAGCTGTCGAGTGAACACAAACCCACCAGCACAAAGCACGGCGACCACTGAACAAGTGAACACAATCAATCCAATGCACGCGATAGATCAGCTGTCGTCCTGCTACGTCACTAGCAGCTCCTTGCACTGAGGCACTCGCGAGGCCACTCGGTATGCACTCCACTAATAGTCACACTAACCACGCGGCGCGTGCGTCGTTACTCACGTTAGAAGCCGTTCTGACCGGCGGCGGGGTGCTCCGCTGCTTTTTATACGCGCAATACGATACCACCGCGCGCGATCACCCCATTTTAGGCGGATGCCAGCCTGGGCTTCAGCTACACTTTCAGACGAGCTTAGCTTTCACTTGGGCGGCAACGCGCTACGGAGCGCTTCCCGCTGCCGGCTTCTGAAAAATAATCAAATCAATTATTATTAATTTTTGTTAATGAATGTTTTTATGTTTATCGAATAGCGTTCCAGCAGATGACCTGTGGATGGACCGGTAATTGAAAACAGACCTATGGTTTATGTTGAATATAAACATTGGAGCGTTTACACGTTTGATAGGGAAGGTAACTGTATTGATGATTGGGTTCAATGGTTTGTCGTTAATTTAATTAGATTCAATCAAGTAAAATATTTCTCATTACCGTGTCATTGACTTTTGGGTAGATTCTGCAGTTTTTTGCAGTTATTTTGGTAATATTTCATCATAATTATTGTTTATTAGGCGGTTGATAGCATATATTTCAGTTCAAAAATATTTCAGAGACAACTATGCTGTATGAGCTTAATGTCATCATACCGTCGTCAAATTTTAATCTGGAATTGACAAATGGTTTTTCTCAATAGTTTTGCCGTTGAAGATTACCTACATCAAAGAGGACACCATCACGAAAATAAATCTGATTGTTTTCATTCATTCACGATTTGGATTCACCTATGAGCATGTTTCAATTTTATGTATATTAATTGGCATGATTGAGCATGGTGGTCTACGTTTTAGTAGCAGAACGAGCTGCAGTGCGATTCTGTAACCATCTCACCGTGAAAACTTAAGTGAAGTGAGCGTGGAGTGAGCTGTCATTCCAAATAATGCTAGGGATTAACACTACAGACAACTCACATCAAGCTCACTTCACTTGAGTTTTCACGGTGAGATTTTTACAGAATCGACCGGCTGATGAGTTGAGTTCTTATTATTTATCGCCAAATATTCCACCACATTAGTTATATTAATTTTGTATTCTAGTTATTTAATGAGCCATAGTTTTGACAATTAAATCGGCATTTTTCTCAATAATTAATGATAGTGGGTTTAGAATAAGCCTTTGTCGCCAAATAATAAACAAAAGGTAATGTTTACGCTGGCGTGACGATTTGGACTCGTTCCTAACCGATTGGACGGAGAAGGCACAGCGCAAGGAAAGGTGGAAGAATATGGGGGTGGTCTTTGCCCAGCAGTGGGCCAATATAGTCCAACGGAAAATGTTTATAGTTGCTGGGAGACGAGGGTATTTTTTAATTCTTTATAAGATTAGGTGTCCATTAGCTACAACTGCCAATACGTTTAGCATAACTTGGCCAGTCAATACGAAGACAAATCCAACATACCGGCTAATCTTCTCATCACGACATAAGCTATCCTTGCTTATCTAGTGTCGGCATGAGAAAAAAAAAGAAAGAAAGAAAAAGCATTTACTTGCGCAAACATGACGCATAAAAAAAGGACATAAACACACAAAAAAGAACAAGTTGGGGGTAAACATGCGTCACATTCACGCAAAACGGCCACCGCTCAGCATAATGCTAAGACCCTATACGAGACAGAGCCCCAGCGCTGGTTTTCAGCGGGAGAAGAATTAGAGACTGCACAGTTTCAAGTCAGTCCGTCGACACGACATCAAGATATTATGCTAATCCTGGACTTTCATTGTTTCTTTTTTTTAAACTGGTATACGACCAAGTTGCACCAAGTTTAGTATCTTCGTTAACCCTTCATCGTGAAGCTTCACCAATAGAAGTTCATCTTCGGCTGCTGATATCCTGGTGGAAGTCATTCAATTGTAGTGTTCAAATGAGTAGAATATCATCGAAATCGAAAATATTTATTGTCCACGTAATACAGTAAGCAGGTTCACTGGTTATCAGCAGGTTGAGACAACATGAGTAGCTTATAGTACTACCTACAGTGGTGTGGAGAATAACGTGACTTTGGCGCCGATTCCCATGTTCACAATCTAAACTAGAAAGTTCAGTGCATCTTTTTCTTTCTATTTCATTAAGAAAAGGACAGAAGATAAATATTAGTTTAGTCCTGTCAAATTAGTCAGTGCCTGACGTAATTTTTAGTAGCCATGTTTTTAATCACGTCTAAACTGTCTATGGAGTATCTTAATTTGACAGGACTAAACTAATATTTTATCTTCTGTAATTTTCTTAATGAAATAGAAAGAAAAAGATACACTGAACTTAAATTTTGTTTAGTTTGACGTTTACAATTGCAATATTTCTTCTTCCTAGACTGTCGTGTTGCTACACAAGGAGTTTTCAGCTGCTCTGAGAATCAGTTGATTCTGATACAGGTTGTGTTGTAATACTACTGAAGGCCAATTCTCGTAATTTAAAACGTTCAAAATTTAGTCCCAGTCTCATCTCAGCGACAAACAAATGTCAAAAACTTGTCAAAATGTAGGGAAATTAGAAGTATTTTTTGACAGATTGAGACTGAGATCAGACTGTGAACGTTCTTAAAATTACGAGAATTGCCCCTCTAAATGGTTGTCTCTTCATCAGTTGCTACATCTTTAGATGTTTTTCTATCGTCGCAAAATAGGAAAAATTATAAAACCCTTAGTATAAGTATAGTATACTAACTGCGCCCCGTGGTTTCACCCGCATAAGTTTCGATCCCATGGGAATATCGGGATAAAAAGTATCCTATACGTTAATCCTGGTTATAAATCATCTGTGTGCAAAAATTTCATCCAAATTCGTTCAGTAGTTTTTGTGTGAAAGGGTAACAAACGCCCATCCATCCATACAAACTTTCACGTTTATTAAATAATAATATTAGTAGGATTGGCTTATGTGATATGACATATGTATATCAAAGTATAAGAGTCCTGTTTATGTAATAAATACATACTCATGTATCTTTGCCTAATGGGTTATGGTATAAATAACTTATAAATATTGTTCAATAAATTATAATTTACTTTGATGTAGCGTTAAATTAGCATGGAATATGTGAGTTATTAGTTAAGTATTTATTTTGGTATGAAAATTCAAATGTATTTATCTGTTGAAATTCGAAGACACAGGAAATTCGTCAATCCGCACTGGGCCCGCGTGGTGGATTATGGCCCGCTCCCTCTCACAGAAAGGAGGCCTGTGTCCCAGCAGTGGGAACTTTATAGGCCGATTATGCTAAGCTGTTGCAAGAGGCCTCATGTTATTATTATATGTATGTTTCAATGAACCTAGTATAATTTTTCGATGCCCTATGAGCTCCCGCCTTTTTCTTTGTTTTTGTTATACACCACCAGGCCATTGTAAAGACGCCAGCACATCAAGCTACTACAATCTGTCAAATTTCTTTAATAGATTTTCAACTTTATCAATGAAGTATTAAGGTTCAAGGTTGATTGAAAAATTTTGAAATTCAGATGGGTATTGCCAACTGAGAAAAAAACCTAGTATTATTACAAGCCAGGGCGAAGGTTTTGCCACAACACTTTTTCTAGCATAAATAAACAGATAGGCAAGAAAAAGAATAGAAATCCATTTATTTGAAAACACTGAAATATTTTGGAAGAAATAAGGAAAATAGACCCAGTTTACTAAATAAACTTTAACAAATAAAGTTCAATCGAGTTTGTCTACCCCAGTTTCTGTTACCTGCAACAACGTGCATTCTTAATAGTTTAGTCTGCAGCTACACAATTATTTACCTTATAAACAGCTTTTTTATAATCTTTTGGGAAGAGAGATTGTATAGTAAACAAGTGGTCAGTTTATATGCAGTCTTTCAGTTTTCAGATGCGATAATGCTAGTGATCATAATGATGTTCTTTATTAAATAATTAAACATTTTGCCCGGGCATGACGCTCAACAGTCGACAATGTAAACCAAGTTGCGATACCAAACTAGTATTATTCACCCGGCCTTGCCTGCCAGGTAATAACTCTTCGATCTCTCCCTGTTAATGTACGTCGACGCCTTGAATTTACGAGTACCTATTATGCTCAATCGTTCCCAATCGGGAAATTAATTGATACACTAATACTTTATGGGATTGCCAATCGTGTACTTACACAGTATAACTTTTAGATTAATTATTTACTGTAATTTGAGGTAAAATGCCGGTTTTTTTTTTCATCAGTCAACCAACTTAGCCTATCGCAGTCCACTGCTGGACATGGGCCTCTCCCAGACTGCGCCACAACACCCTGTCCTCTGCCTTGTGCATTCAGTCTACCCCAGCCACCTTTCGGTCGTCCGTCCATCTAGCTGGGGGACGTCCCACACTACGCGACGCAAGACGAGTCCTGGATTTGACCCGCATAAGTTTCGAACCCGTGGAAATATCGGGATAAAAAATGGTTATAAATTATCTGTGTGCAAAATTTCAGTAGTTTTGGCGTGAAATAGTAACAAACATCCATCCATCCATCCATAAAATCAAAATCAAAAGTCATTTATTCAAATTAGGCTGAGAGTCAGCACTTTTCGAACGTCAAAATTACAAAAGACAGTCCCCCAAAAACGCCCGCCCTTCACCACTTCCTAGTGCTATCGCTGGGAAGAAGAAGTGGCGGAACAAACTTCCCAGCAGCACAGCTGTCTGTTCAGTTAGAATATAGTTGCATGTATACAATACTAGGAACATATGTTCAGTAATTAACATTACAAGAAACTTAAATTATTTGCCATAAAATATGTCAGCTAGCCACGCCAATATACCAACAAATATAATAAAAACTATACGTACTTAAGCTGAAAAATAATTAATTAAAATGGAAATAACTACTTACTACCTAAATAAAAGCCTCCAGGCATAAAGGGCGTGACAGCTTACATATTTACGCATAGCTGGGTTCTGGTCACATAGCTGTCACTTGAGTCACAGATGAAAAACTAGGACCATTGAAGTAAAATAAATAAATAAGTTAATACTAATAACAATAACCTGTCAGTAAGCTGATTCTGGAGAAAGAACATGAACATTGTCTTGAGTTAATTAGGGCGACCAACTATTCATATCGTGTAAGTAGTCGTTGATGGAATAGTAAGCCTTTGAGCAAAGGTTAGATTTTACTTGAGCTTTAAACGCATTGAAAGCCAAGTCTAGCAAAGAAGAGGGTATCTTGTTATAAAAGGTTATACCAAGCCCAACAAATGAGTTATGAACCTTATGAAGCCGGTGAAAGGGGGCACGTAGTTTGTCCTACTCATACCAACTCATCATACTCGTACCAACTTTCGCATTTATAGTATTAGTAGGATGTTGTGTGGTTGCCAATCATTAGTGAACAATTAATAACCATGTGTGGCAATTTACACGCGTCTTAGGATGTAAAAAAATCCATACTCTTTGTTCAAAGATACCAAACTATTTACGTGAGTTCAGTGAAAGAGACTAACCAATTATGGCCAGCTGAATCAGCATCCTTTAAAAATAATTATACTGTGATTAGATAAACATCTAATCACAGTATAATTATTTTTAAAGGATTAGGTATTGCTAAATTTGCATATAACATAAACCTGTTATTTGCAAGTTTAGCAATACCTAATCCTTTTCAACCAGCAATAGTATCGATATAAATGATATTTGCGTACAAAACAGTTCACGAATATAACCACCTTTATTATAGACTTACCTCTCTAATCGAAACTGTTAGCTAATAGTGATATATAATAAACTGAATCTAGATGCAGTTAAATATAATAAATGTTCAAAGGGGTGTGAGCCTGGAGATCTGTCATACCGAACCTAGTTCAGAATTCAGCTCTCACAAAGGTTCTAGCAGAAGGCAAAATTGTATATACACAATACTGTAACAATGTACCTTTATGAGAGAAATAAACTGTATTATTATTATTTGAAGGTCTTGAATGCACATTCAACAACAGAAAAATTTAAAGGCTGTTTTAATTATACGTATATGTTGTCTTTAGTTTAAGTGACAGGATTTCTAGAATAAATAGACGTGTGTTTGTCGAAAAGATTTATTTTATGTCAAACTTGCCAGGAATTCTACAAATGACCCTTCAACGAGACAATCAGCTGATATATCAGATTCCCGACCGAGTTAAGATTAGAAAAACAAAAGAAAATCGTTCGTAAATCGTTGCCAATTAAAAATAAACATACATATAATGTCATGCGCCGTTCGATGGTAACTAACGCTCGATTAAAACTAATGACAATCAGTGAATCTCCGCCCACGACACACCTCCCCGGTCTACTCTAAATAGCTGGTCGAAGAAGTCATGAAGTGGCAATAGCCCCGTGGCCGAGCGATAAGAATATCTTGATTTAAAATGGCAATAGCCCCGTGGCCGAGCGATAATAATATCTTGATTTAAAAGAGTGTCCTTGGAGTTTCTTGCCCGTTCTTCTCCATAGAGATCTACGTTTTGGAATGGGCAACTGCTTGAAAAGCTTCAACTTTCTGACTAACTGACCGACAATTTAATTTTGACAATTCAAAAGTGCCTTTAAATGGTTTAATTGAAATAAATGATTTGAGTTTGATGATCTGGCAAAAGAAAGCTCGTGAGTTCGAACTCTATCAATTGTTCTAGGTTTGCGACACAGATTTTAAATTTTGTATACTAATTTACTTGTAATTAGTACCTACCTCATTCGTAATTTAATGAAACAAAGGGTAATATTTGGCAAAGGCAACAATTAAACGTTAGTTTTTTTTTATTTGTTGCAATATCTCCTTGTCTGTTTTCAAGACTACTAGGTCCAGTTTTCCACACAGCTTTCTTTTACATTTTATGAAAATATTAATAAAATTATTAATTCTACAATGGTTTTTAAAATAGCATACATTTTTGTGATTTCATTTACAAGTTTAATCAATTATACATTTTCTAATGGCTGCTTACCAGATTTTGCTCTGTAGATTGTAAGCATCTAAAATATTCAACCTACCTGTGTTTTTCAGAATCCTTGAAAACGTACCTAATATATACAGTCTGGTGATTAGGTTATCAAATTAATTAAAACCTGCACATTTAATTCTAGTATTACATTTAATTCTGCATTGCGTACTTTAAACATAAATAATAATTAATAACAATTAACATTCTGATCGTGGGACCTATTTTTCGTTTCAGTATTTTTAACATCATCAAACGTAATTTGTCATTATTTGGTAACAATACGGTTTGTGTTGAATTGTTGATACCATCGCCCTGCGCGTGTCTAGAGCGCTGCCTCAAAGGTGGTTTATTTCATGCCAATTCAAACGCTATTTAGTTTGTTTGAAAAATTTAATTTTCTATTTTTAGGCAAATTGTTTATTTTATTATTTTAACAGACTGATAACAGCTTGTAATAACTGCTGTACTGTTTAACATTATAACCTAATCACTACTCTGTATACCAACCTTACAAAATCTTTTCCAACTTCGCTGGACACGCTTCACAAGGACCACGTGTGAGCAATATTTTCATTAGAATCCGTCCCCTGTCATAACACGTCAGATAATTTAGTTTTGATGCTCCTAGTAGTAAACTGAGACAAAATATGTCACAGACTGGAAGTGGCATTTGATAGTATCGTATACTACACGAGGATCTCTGGAGCTTGAATCAGTCTACGCATCTACAACGTATTTCTTTCTCAGGAGAAATAAAGTACCTAAATCACTCGTTTTAGGAGAAAAATGACTGCAGTTTTTTTTATGTCACTGTTATTTTATTAGGTTACTTATGAAATATTTACATAATTTAAAAGCTTAGTCTTAAAATAATAATATTTACAAGTATGTAAATAGGAGGGGAAATAATCAAAAGACATCAAAAAATTCGTCCGCATCGCTGTCAACAGGAAACGTGCCCAAAAGGCTGGCAGTTTTGTCACGTTGTATGGCCATGGGAAATTAGATGTTTATCAAAATCAACGCATCTTGAGGCCAATAATAGGAACAAAAGAGTTATATGTTTGGAGCCTAGATAGTCTTAAACTTAACCGTCATTTCCTTAATTTTTCAGATAAGTTTTTTAAACGTTACCCACACCTATGTTTTCTTTGTGTTGTGCAAGTGTTGATAGGTTTACAAAAACCTAGACGCGTAACTATTTGCTATCCATAAATGGATAACAATAATGGGTAATTATAGGTTTTTGTACCACAATATATTATGTACCTATGTGTTGAAGATCAAAACCGCCACAATTTTAAGTACTACTTTTTATCCACCAAAAGATCCACTGATACAATGAAAGCTCCGATATTTCTATGATAATTAGTTACAGTGATTCACTAATTGGAAACCATAAACAATATCTGATCTGATTAATTAGGTGTTGACATACACATTAGGTAAGTTCTGGCACCAAATACATATCGACTCTAATCTCAACGACTCTGAAAGACAACAGGTAATTTACTTTCCATGCCGGGAATAAAGTTGGTTGATTGAATATTACGTAAGTGACAGGTTAACTTTTGGAGTTCCCGCATGTTGAACGAGTTTTGGGCCAAATCAATTGGGTCTCAGAAAACTTCCGGCGACATCGAGGAGAGAGGAGAAGATGGCGGGACGAGCTTGAGCTAGTGTGAACCAATCTTGTCTGTAGGTGTACAAACAAGATTGGTTCACACCAGCTCAAGACAAAGAGGGTTGGAAAGGAGAAAGGGCTTTGTCCTGCAGTGGGACAAAATAGGCTAAAAATTAAATAAATAAATCAAATAGGTCACTGTTAAACCTATTATAGTAAGAGGGGCAATTCTCGTAATTTTAAAAATGTGTGAACTATTTTAAGTACAGTCTCAGTCTCAATCTGTCAAAAAAACCTCAAATTTCCCTACATTTTGACAAGTTTTTGACATTTGTTTGTCGCTGAGATGAAACTGCGACTAGATTTTGAACGTTTTTAATTACGAGAATTGGCCTTCTGGTCTTTACCAATACATTGTCTTGCAGCACCTACCTACTACTTTGTGTGTCTGTGACATTGTCTGATTGGTATTTAGCTACATCTGATTACGCTGAAAACTCCATTAAAGACAGTTAGGAATAGACTAGGCCAATGTAATAGTAGCGACCACATCCTTCTTTCTGTTAGTTTCAATATACTGTATTCACCAATTGCCAAATATGGTGTTAAGGACATCATTTCTTATGACTCATTAACTTGGGACACGTGGATTGTGTTGACTGGCCGACGTGATAGTCTGACAGTAATGATACGACCATGTCTCCTTGCCAGGAGCCCCTTCTCCAGCAGAAGACACTCACCTATGAATGATTGAATAGATGAATGAAACATCAAGCCGTCGACGTAACAGCGAATCACTCACTTCAGATAAGAGCTATGTACTCAGCAATAGTACACACGGCTACACATCAAGCTATGCAAAACCAGTATTAGCTGACCGTTCATTGTGAGAAAATATCATACAAAGTGAGGCCAAGACAAACTGGTTTTGTATAGCTTGACGTGTAGCCGTGTGTACATCATTTCTCATTCAAACATTCCAGTTACGTCCAGAGCAGACCACCAACTACGAAGTTCTCATAAATATCTGCGTCGAATGTAATGCGTATGACACACACTTTATTTCTTACCACAGAGCCACAGCTGCAGCCATTGCGCAACAGTTTGTTTTGATGCAATGCACTTTTATTTTTGCATTGCTTTTTTATCAAAATTTTTCAGAAGCTTTTTTACAACAGTCTATTTCGTTTTTATTAGTCATAAAAGATTTTATTTTAGTGTGTTTTTTGTTAAATCTTCGCCCCTTCACCATCAAAATACACAACATAACACCACGCCGGTAATAACCGAAGGGTTAGGCACAGGTGTATCCAACTAGTTCAACTAGCTTCATTTTTCTGACTGACCGACCCCTTGACAATTCAAAAGTGCCTGTAATTGGTTTAATTGAAATAAATACTTTGAGTTTGAGTTTGAATGACTTTGTCTGCAACATTACTAATTTGATGATGAGAGGTCTCCATTAAATCCTGCCTAATTTATAATTCCCCCCTATAGTTAACCCACATCATCAGTAGTCTTTTGTTTATGAATACAAAGTCGAATTAACAAACAATCTCCCATCACCACAGACTAATTCCATCGCCAGTGACGTCTTTACTCTTGGTATTTCTTAACAAGGATAAAGTACACCTCACACTAAATCCGTTCGCGCGATACAACAACACACACCCCCTTCCTTTACTGGTACAATAATATACACCCCGTCCCCCCTGTGATACAATAACATACACCCCCCTTGCCTCCTGTGCGGCACTTGCTTCGCTCCTGTTATGCCGTTCCTTGTCCGTGTGAGTCATGTGCGTTTGGTTCCAGCTAATTATAAGCACTTAATTATTTACGGAACATTTGCTCATATTTGGGTTACGAGAAGCAGGTTGCAGTTAAATTTATACATATTTTTTTACTTTAGTTTGTATGTAAAGTATTTAAAGTATGTAAAGTATATTCTGTGTAATTCTAAAAATGTATAAAGTATGTAAAGTAAAAGAAAAAAAGCAAAGCAAACAAAAGTCAGGGGGCCTACTCCGAAGTGCAAAGTGCGAATGTTCGGATCGGACCGACACATGGCCGAACCGAATATTATTGAAAAATGCGAAAAAAGTTCGGATCGGCTCAGTTGAGTCCGAACCAAATAGTAACTTCGTAGCAGGAAACGGCCGAACCCAGCAGTGGGGAACATTATAGGCTGGTTATGTTGTAGGTAGTGGAAGTCAGTCTATAGCCGGACGACTGCTGGATATAGGCGATAAACCCTTCCTTCCGGGCGTGATCTGCAGTGGCATGGAAAACTCTCAATCGATTGCGTACCCAAGTAGCAGCAGACACCATTTGTCGAAGTGGGGGATTACTGTTGGATGGGTATTTTAATGTTCATTTATTTTATTTTTAATTTATGATACTGATTCTAATGTAAATTAATGTGGGTTAGGGGGGAAACTGGCCTCTAGTCCGCGGCCCACATTACACGGAATAGGAACAGTAGTGGAAAAGTCGGCCGAATGCGTGGGCCAGAATACCATGGGAAAAAGTATCGTATTTAAATCGACCCATTGGGATTTAATGTCGTCTGATATTGATTTAAATGGTAATTTATTGTATTTTTAATTTAAACCGGACTGTATGGACCAAGTTATCTGAAATAAATGAATTTTATTTATATATTTAAAACCTAGAGATGGTAATCAATATTTTTATGAAACACTAGCTTCTGCCCGCGGCTTCGCCCGCGTGGATGTCGGAAATTATCCCACGGGGACGTGCTACCAGGATAAAAAGTATGACCTTCCCCAGGATGCCATCTATGTCTTTGCCAAATCAGAAGTTCAGTAACGTGGTTTAGGTGTGAAAATTGTAACGTACAGTTTCAAGTTCAAATCCTCCCCTTAAAAATCGAATTACTTTTGCCCCGTCAGAGGTCAATTTACGACAACTTTAGATACTTATTATTAATTATTTTCTGTCAAAAGTATTAATACTGAGTTTCGAGTTAATCGGACCGCGCATTCAAATTCTTCCACACAAACTTCAACGCCCCTATATCCCTATTTGAGGGGTAGTTTTGAAAAACTTATAATGATAAACTTTATTACTTGCAGCGAGTATTATTGAAAAGTTTCAAGTTTATTAGCCTAATGAAGAAGATTATTCATATAAACTGTGTGCCCCGTTTTTCAACCCCACATCCTTCATAACTTTTTTTTTTTTTTTTTTTTGAGGATGGGAAATCATCAAATGACTCCTCCCGCTCTGGGTGGAGCAGAAGGGAGTGTCAGACTTTTACTGACTAAAACCCACCCGTGTTCCTTCCTTAGCCCTTTATGTTCCAGGGCAGCGGTAAACCCTTTCGGATGGTCCCGCTACCCTGGCAGGCTTCGGCCCTGTGGGGCCCCGTCACTTGCTGACATCTCTTTGAGGCGCGCGTGGAACACGAACACGCCGTCCGGCACGGGCCTAGTCCTGATCGGACGGAGAGCTACCCATTACTCTCCGCCCGCAGGCCCGCGCCTACGGTGGCCTCCTTCATAACTTGACTCAAAGATTATTTATACTTATTTTCGAGTTAATCAAGCCATGCAGTAAAATCCTCATCTGACTACCCCTTTTCAGGCCGTCAGGGGTAATTTTCGAAAAACCCTGATACACGTTATTCTTTACTTTCGATCCTAGGTTCGAGGACTGAGTTTCGAGTTAATCGGACCGCGCGATAAAATTCTTCCGTACAAACTTTGAAACCGCCCAATTCCCTTTTAGGGGGTAGTTTAGAAAAACATAAAATGACAAACTTCATAATTTACTTAGATTAGTATTGGTGCCAAGTTTCAAGTTTATTAACCCAAGGAATAAGATTTTACATACAAACAAAATCCCCCCATTTCACCCTCTTAGGGGTGGAATTTCAAAAAACCCTTTCTTAGTGGATACCTAATCTTCACGAAGAACACACCCTCCAAATTTCATGTCTCTAGGACCAGCGGTTTAGGCTATACGTTGATGTATCAGTCAGTCAGTGAGTCAGTCAGGACCTCAGGACTTTGGATTTTATATACAGATTTTACGCAGTCATTTTGAATTGATTTTGACTATTTATGATTAAAAACTACATTTTTGATAGCCGACTCAAATAATACATGAAAAATATCAATGAATGTAGACAAAATACCAAAGTATGCGAGGACGGGCTAAAATTACGTCTCGCTGACGTCACCAGCCTTAATAGCAATCCCACAATTCGTCTTTGATGGCTTGAATCCCGAATATGAATCAGGCTCCCGTATTATCAACATTGGTTGTAGTGCAAGGTGACGTGTTACTAACATAGTCCTTATTTATTAGCACAAGTTTATATTTACTTTATATTTATGCTTGTTTGTGTGATATAATATCTAAGGGCCATTGTATCCAGAAATAATAATAATTTCATCGATTCTATTTAGTACATTTTCATTACTTCACTAGCTGCGCCCCGCGGTTTCACGAGCATAAGTTTCGATCCCGAGGGAACATCGGGATAAAAAGTATTCTATATGTTATTCCTGGTTAGAAACCATCCGTGTGCCAAACTTCATGCAAATCCGTTCAGTAGTTTCTGCGTGAAAGAGTAACAAACATCCATCCATCCATCCAGTAGTAGGATAGTAGGATTAAAAACAAGAAACTTCATATTTAAAACACTTTTGTTCTTGGGACCCTGGGGTCCTTGGGACCTTTGGCAGGCGTAAGAGGGGCCGAAGCTAACTCGCCGAGGCACCTTAGACAATTTTAAGTGTTGAGGCACCAACTGACACTTATCCCTGTATGCACGGTGTGTGCACCGAAAGACAACCCCCGGTTGGTGCAGGACTACTGCAGAACATGGAAAAAAAAACATATTGGGCTATGGGTTTGGGTAGCTATAATGGATTGGTTACCTAGAACTATGAAAGGACTATGTCCCCTGTCTAATCAGTGTTATGTAATACACGAATAATAGCACTTGTACAATCAATAATGAGCCCACGAAAACGGTCGCTTGCACAAAATAACGTATTGACAAGGGTATTTTATAAGAGGTATCAGGACAATCCCGGAAGTATGGTCAAGATCTCTACCAGCATTTTACTGGAATACTGCTTTCCTTTGAGCACATTTGCTCTTGCGAATCTCACTCAAGCTGTCCAACAAAGGCAAGCCAGAAATTGAAGTGAGCTGCCGATCTATTTTGTAAAAATCTCAACGTGAGAACTTTGGTGAAGTGAGCTGTCAATAGTGCAAATCCCTAGCATCAGGTGGAATGACACCTTTTTTTTTTTTTTTTGAGGATGGGAAATCATCAAATGACTCCTCCCGCTCTGGGTGGAGCAGAAGGGAGTGTCAGACTTTTACTGACTAAAACCCACCCGTGTTCCTTCCTTAGCCCTTTATGTTCCAGGGCAGCGGTAAACCCTTTCGGATGGTCCCGCTACCCTGGCAGGCTTCGCCCCTGTGGGGCCCCGTCACTTGCTGACATCTCTTTGAGGCGCGCGTGGAACACGAACACGCCGTCCGGCACGGGCCTAGTCCTGATCGGACGGAGAGCTACCCATTACTCTCCGCCCGCAGGCCCGCGCCTACGGTGGCCGGGAGCGAGAGGTCGCCGCCGCTGCCAATCGCCTCTACGAGGACACGGCGGTGCTCTGCCCAAGCAGGGCAGACCTCCACCGTATGCTCCACCGTGTCCTCTGGGCGATCCTGACAGTGGTGACACCCGGGCGTCTCCTCCCGCCTGATGATGTGCAGGAACCTCCCGAAACATCCGTGTCCGGAGAGGACCTGCGTCAGGCGGTAGGTGAGAGCGCCGTGACGTCTCTCTAGCCACTCCTCAAAGAGGGGTCTTACCGCCGCTATCGTGGCGTGCCCTGCGCTGGGTTGCGATAGTCGCTCCTTCCATGCCACCATGAGATCGCGCCGGAGGTTCGTCCGCTCCGCCGCGGTTTGCCGCGGATGCGGAGTTTCCCCCCGGCGTAGTGCCTCCGCGCGCCAATCATATAGGCGCGCGAGGACTATCGCCTCCAGATCCCATGGTGGCAGTCCGGCAAGGAGGCTTGCTGCCTCGCCTGAGATCGTGCGGTAGCCCCGGATCAGCCTTACGGCTACCACCTTTTGGGGATGGAATGACACCTCACTTCAAGCTCACTTCACCTAGGTAAGTGTTCACGAGGTGATTTTTACAGAATAGATCGGTTAGTCCTGTCCTTATGCAACTTACCATCCGGTAGTGTGTTCACTATACAATAAAGTTACAACAATTCAATGAAAGATATGACTCGGTTAATGAGCCTACCTATTGGTCGTATAAATACAACAGCATAGTTAGCATCAAATATATGTTGCTATTCGATATTTACTAACCTAACTTTAGGTACGGAACTAACTTTGTACCAAAAGGCATTAAATCTAAATCGGTAACTGTTATGGAAACCGTAATATGGCACGGATCGTAGCATTTTCACAATAAAAAACTAAAATTACGTCTTACGTTATTGAGGAATTATGGAGCTTTAATTAAATTAGCTATGATCGTAAGCGTAGCGTCCTGGGTGCAATTCCCAGGTTGGGAAAAACTTCTAAGTCACCTGGTGTCTGGGTTTCCGCCCGGTTCATGGCAAAAATCGTCCCCTAACTCAATGACTGGTGAAATATAGGTGTAGGTAGGTACAGTCACCAAAAGAGATCAGTAACCAGGGCCGTCGAATATAGTTGACGTTTTGTAAGAAACCAATGGATGTTTTCGAATGAAATTTAATTTGATAAATGAAGTGTTTGTTTTCTATTAATTAAATTAAACTTCATCATCTGCCTAGCCTTTTCCCAACTATGTTGGGGTCGGCTTCCATTCTAACCGGATGCAGCTGAATACCAGTATTTTACATGAAGCGACTGCCTATCTGACCTCCACAACCCAGTTACTGGGTAATACGATACCCCTTGGTAAGACTGGTTGTCAGACTTTCGGGCTTCTGACTACCCGTAACGACTGTCAAAGATCCACGAATGATAGCCGGGACCAACGGCTTAACGTGCTTTCCGAGGCACGGAGGGGTCTCGGTATGTAAAGATGGTCACCCATCCACAGACCAACCGCGGCTAGCGTAGCTTCACCTGACCGATCGACCTGTGCGGCTGTTATTATTTAGCCACGGGCCCCTCTTAAATTAAACTTCATTATTCGAAAATATCGATCCGTTTCTAACTAAACTTCAACTATATGCGACGACCGTGGTTACTTATAATCTCCTTTGGTGAGATGTACGTCAGATGTACGGTCACCAAAGGTCTAACTCTTCGAAGAACAGTGGTGTGATGTTATGTTATTATTAGGATTTTGTTTTCTCGCTGATCTGTTTGGGGGAATGAGGTGACTCAATCGAAACTGGGTGAGGATAAATAGGATTGTTCATTTCCGTTCTAATTCGGGATTGAAGAAAAGATTGTTTATATCTTGGAAAGATACTGGTCTGAATTTAAAAACGATTGGTGAAGTGTTCTTGCAGTTTTGCAAAAATAAAATTGAGTGAGCGAGGGGCATGAGATCAATCTTCACCTGTTGAAGAATTTGAATGTTGCAAAATATGTATCAGAAGGACATAGGAATAAAGATAAAATTCTGGTATGTCTCTATTCATTTCAATTTTAAATAAATCAAACCAAGCATCGATCAAAAATCAATATAATCTAATAGCATCCCGCCATAAAAAAAAAGAAATCGATTCCAATTTTAATTGAAACATAAAATCTCTAATAAAATTCGCAAACATCTAATGCAATTAATGGGATAGCCCATTAAAATGTGCTCAATCGAGGCGGCGTCCTGTCATTACGGTGCAACTTGGCTCAAATTAAACATCATTTAGTGGCTCATCTTCACGGCATTCGATAAAACATGTCACTGGCCAGATGAGAAAACTACGCATTATATAATAATTTGTATATTCACTGAAATATATGAACATAGATTATGTGATAAAACTGATAAAAGATTGCTGTCCATATGGTAAAATGTCACATTAGAATGAATAAACTCGTAGACGCGCTACGAATTTATTGGTTGGTGCCTCTACGCGGCTACGGCGTAGCTCTATTTCGTAGCACCGTTTTTTTATATAATGAATTATTTGAGAATGTCAGTTTCTAAATAAGGTTTAATATTGTGAATGCATACTTTTTGTTGCATTAGGTCATGAGCAGTACTGATGTATGAGAACCAGTTGGTAGTCGCAGAGGCACCCCTATCTAAAGCCAATAATGATATAGTCGATGTAGGCAAAACCTTCTTTTACGACTAGCATGTTGATCGGCATTATTTTGAATCTAGCTTAGGTGTTGGTGTCTCAGTCGTTAACAATAAGGTCACCTCCTACAACGACGTGCAGTTGACGATCTCGCTTTAAATCACTCAGTAAGATATTCATATTATGATTTCATACATCTCAAAAACACGGAACCGTCGCCTGTCCACCTGTCGTATTTCCTAAAACTATTCTACTATCACCAATCACATCTGCCCTCTCTCCGCTCCGTAATCTTTGCTGGCTGCATGACACACCAGCGCTACGGGCGCGTCGCCAGGCGGTCTCCACTCCTCACGCACACTCCTCAGTTAAGGTTCACTCGCTATTCGCCTTTAATCGGCCATTCGGGCACTTGAACAGTAACTGTTTGTGCTGGAAATAGCTTTTACAGCTCTTCCAGGTGTATGAAATGAAAGTTATTGGTATTACTAAGTAGTTCTAATATGGATGAGGCTAGTGCTGTTTTAAATCTTTGATGACTATAAATGGTACGGTTAAGGGCATCGGTCTTAGTCATAGACTGCTGGTGAACATAAAAAGTGCACTAAATGAGATATAGAAGTAAAACAAGCAGGAATAATATCAACAAGTAAAACAGTGTCCCATCTATCAAACGTAGACTAATTTCTATGTAAGGAACAACGGCATAGATATAAGTAGTTTTGCAGTGCAATTCTTCCTTTTACTTTTAACCAGAAGGCCAATTCTTGTAATTTAAAACGTTCAAAATCTAGTCGTAGTCTCATCTCGGCGACAAAGAAACAAAAACTTGTCAAAATGTAGGGAAATTACAGGTATTTTTGACAGATTGAGACTGAGATCAGAATGTGAACGTTCTTAAAATTACGAGAATTGCCCCTCCGTTTCCAACATGATATATAAAGACTTTTTCTATTCATATGAGAGAATATCTTATGTAGTCGGTATCTTAGATGGCAGAAGGACTGTTTGCCCAGAGTGCTTTAGATCTAAATAAGTAACTTCATTTAATACTTCAACGAAATGCAATATTCATATTCCCTAAAAATGTTATCCCCTTCCAGACTGCCCACTCCCTGCATCGTTTACACATACAATGCCCGTTTTAGTGACCGCATTACCAAATGCGCGACGCTCGAGTACCGTTTACATTGTAGTTTAGTACTAACATCAAGTATCAAGATACTTTGTGCTGTAATGTCCAGGGTTTGTCGTGAAACATGTGGGATGGAAATCGTTGATTTGCCAAAACGATTAATTCAATTCTCACTCCGTTTATATTCGCATTCGAATAACGCCAGTATTTCCTAAATGATTAGTCTGAGGTATATGTTGGCGGTGTACCTACTATATACCTCCCCCTGTCCCCACCTGTTTCACATATTTATGTCCAACGTAAAAAGTCTCCCCTATTTACATGATTAAAACTGGTTTACATCCGTCGTCTCACACATCAGCGGTACTTGCCCGTGGTCCCCTAGTCTAGTTCCCCTTGGGGTACCACAAGCAAACACTTTTGCCCGTGGAACCCCCTGAATAACTATCTTCTTATTAAATATATTTTTATTGCCCGTGATACCCCATCCCAAACATTTTAATTTCACATTAAAAAATCATTTAAGAAACGAACTGTTGCTTGACAAATAAAGAAATACAAAGAAATTGTTTTCTCAATCATATGAGATGTTTAAAAAAAATCATAATGTTAACGCTGGAAGAATTTAGAAAAATTAAGAGAGAGTTTGAAGAGGAAGTTTTTTTTTTATCATAGCAAAGAGATTGTATTTGCATTTTATTTATTTGACGATTAGCGTATTTTGGTTACCACGGACCAAATAATTTGCCCATGGTACCCCTTTGTCCCCCTTGGGGACATCCATCCATCCATTAAATCCCCATCTTGATTAATTTACATTCTATTGTAGTGTGAAAATTTAACATTTAACGATCATTTTATTGTTCAAAGCAAGCTGTTACTTTGTGATTTAATAGCCGTTAGCGAACAGCTTTTGTGCCAGATTTAGAATCTATTGTGGTATGCAGAATGCATTCAACATGCATATTAAAATATAGTTACTTAGAATTGTCTTATTGTATCTTTGTTAAGCTTTGGATAAATATACTCACTCATAACTATAACATAACATAATAACTATAATAACCAATATTATAAACGCGAAAGTTTGTGAGGATGGATGGATGAATGGATTTTTGTTACTCTTTCATGCAAAAAATACTGAACGGATTAGGATGAAGTTTGGTACACATATAGTTCAGAACTAGAATTAACACATAGGATACTTTTTATCCCGATATTCCTACGGGATTGAAACTTATATGAGTGAAACCGCGGGGCGCTGCTAGTTGATTATACTGCCGCTGTAAGCAAAAATGGCGAATATGAGGGAAAAAATAAGCCTTACTAAAAGCGCCTTTTTATCCAGTACCTAAAGTTTATTTTACTTAATTTATTTTCCTCGGCGACAGTATATTGTACAGCATTCATATTATAAAGTGCATGTGACACAGAAACAGACACTGAAGTCACACCATCACTTGTATTTATTTTGTTTTTACTTTTGGCAGAGATTCCAAAGAGATAATATCCTAAATTTGTGCCATATTCTACAGATCAACATGCAAAAAACCATCAGTGCGTATGTACTTGATCTGAAGGCGTATTCTCGTAATTTAAAACATTCAAAATCTAGTCGCAGTCTCATCTCAGCGACTAACAAATGTCAAAAACTTGTCAAAATGTAGGGAAATTAGAGGAATTTTTGACAGATTGAGACTGAGATCAGACTGTGAACGTTCTTAAAATTACGAGAATTGCCCCTCAGTATACCTAACCCTGCGTTTACACCAAGTGATATTTATCGTTTACACCTAAAACAAGTTGTAGAGTCAAGTTGATAACAAAACTTGTAGACACCTTGTCAAAAAGGGGAACAAAATTTGACAAAAACGACGATGAACACGATGACGTCAATCAAGGTTTACACGACATATTTTGACAAGTCCTCTTTTATATGGGACGCTGGTCCCATATACAAGAAGACTTGTCAAAATATGTCGCGGCCGTTACCACAGGGTCACCGCTGGGTGACCCTGTGGTAACGGCCGCGACTTACGAGTTGTAGGTTGCGGGTTCGAATCCAGACAGGCACTATAATTTGTGCAAATAATTTCATTACCGCTTATGACGCCATCGACTATTGACGAATCACCACTGCTCTCAAAACGGTGAAGGAAAACATTATGAGGAAACCGGCATGTCCTAGAACCAAAAATCGAAGACATGTGACATCTACCAACCCGCACTGGGCCTGCGTGGTGGATAACAGCCCACTCCCTCTCGAAAAGAGGAGGCATGCGTCCCAGCAGTGGGAACACTATAGGCTGATTATGCTATGCTATGCTTATACAGTCGGCAACACAATTCACAGAGAGCTCCTATGATTGACGTACGAACATTCGTCGTGTATTGAATTCTGTACAATCCGCTGCCAAGAATGTACGATAGTCGAGTCCATGTTATTTCTGTAAAACGGAAAAAAAAAATTATTTGTTGCCAGCTATTTCATTGTTGCTGAGTCGTCACTAATCGTTATTTTGTCCCCAACAGACTTTTATTAGGATAATAATTTTATTTTTAAGCTTTAATTGTCGTTAAATTGTACATTATTTTTAAGGTACATTATTATTGAGCTGTACATTGTCCTGGTTACTAATGTATTTTTGTTATAAGTGTAGAAATTATAATAGTAAATAGAATTAGGGTTTTGCTCGCGGCTGTACCAAGTTGGTTATTGTAGTTTAAGTACTCTATATTTTATGATCTTACAGGATTTTCAAATTTTCAATCATCATCAGCATTTAGCAGTCCTCTGCTGGACATAGGCCTCTGCTAGTGCGCGCCATTCAACTCGATTTTCTGCAACTCTTATCCAGCTGCTTCCAGTCATCCTGATTTTCAAAACATTTCATAAAATTATTTATTTTTGAGGTCCAAAAATCACAAAACTTGAGAGGTGTCAAGGGACACCCAGATGGAACGAAGTATAACTGGCTTGCTTTCTATAAGAGAGAGAGAGAGACAGAGAAACACGCGCACGCCGCACGGCTTACAACTATAGCAAAAAGTGTCGTTCCAACTTTTGGTCTTAATTTTTTCCGTCTAGCCCTCTTTCGCAACGCGCGATAAGGAACTTCGTTCCAAAAATAAATAGCAATAGAATCAAAAAAATAGTACAATTCTTGAATCAATATGTGTATTCTACGTTAAATCAATAAAGCAGAACTTTGACGTTTGGGAGCATATAAACAAGTAGGTGCCTACATTGTATTCTATAATATATAAAGTATCAGCTGTTTATCTGACGTCGGCTATAAAACCTGACTGGAGAACGAGGCTACTGCTATTTCGGTAGCTCGGTGGTAAACGGTTTCTGCGTGCATTCATTTTTACCTTACTTGGTATCAAACATTTTGTTTGGTTTTTAGTGTCCAGTAATACTGTAAATGATATAGCTAATGTTCCTGTTATTTAATGTAGAATCTCTACTCGGTACGGCTTCACCAACGATGCCCGATGTCGATGATCCAATATAAAATAACCAAATTATATGTTTATACATAAGTAGGTCTTTTAAGACACTTTTACACGTCAATATTTAAAAAAAACTACATAACGCCAGCATTTCCTAGCGGACTGATCCCTGAAAAGAAATTCCGAAATAAACTCAGAGGTGATGGTCCTTTTTAAAGTCCAAACATTATATTATTTGGATTTTATGTGAGTCTAACAATGAAGGGCTTTTGAAGAAAGAGCCATTGCAGCGTTGAGTTGCATGTATGCATCAGTCATCGTGTAGCTCAACCGTATTTTAGGGAGCTCATCGACCCGTCACACGACGCTACCAGGTCTGGACATTGGGTAGGCTATTTACAAAATACTTTATTTATTTATTTAAGATTCATGCACAACATTACAGAATTGAATCCCAAGGCGTTGTACAGCGCAATTTAAAAACTACAAAGTGACACAAATACATACTATGTAGGTTAGATAAAATACAATAAAATAATAATAATAATACAAGGTAATAACAAAATTAACGAAGCAAAAACACAATACAGTAATACTTGTAAAAATAAATAAAATGTAATTAAGAAGATTAATAGAATAATTTACAACATACGATTTATACCCACAAACATATCACGTGTAACGTTACCTTTGCGAACTCGCTCAGTGAACATGAGAAAATATCTAATTTATCAGCCACCAAATTTAGTGTGCGCATTGTTCGCGTCAGTAAAACCGCCAGACAGTTATAAAGTCATGTATCCAACCTAGCATACATGGTATTCACATTGAACATACCAAATTGACCAAACAACTTAATTGAAACACGAATATCAAAAACTCTTCCTTGTTTTTTTTCAGTCCTTCTATCTATTAAGCCTGTAATGTCCCACTGTCGGGCAAAGGCCTCCCTTTCCCTTTCCACACACGACTGTACACTTCTATTACTGGCCACTCCTTTCTATAAGAGTCAAGTTCGTCCCTCCATCTTTGTCTTATAATGTCAGGTAACGTAACGTGACGTCTAGCATTTAATGGGGCCCAAGGGCTGGTTGTTTTAAACGGTTGGTTAACGTTACATACGTACTTACGTCAAATAACGATTACGTACTCATTAATATTTGACTTACGGCAATGCCATAACTTTGCAATTGTAACTTGAAACAACGGTTTTTTTGGTTTGACGATAGTTAGCGCCATTTTTGACGTATACGCGTGCGTTAAGTTGAGGTGAAACAACTCGCCCTATAATAATAATAATATCCCTGGACATTTCATACAGCGCCATCTAGTCCCAAGCTATGGTAACAAGATGGCTGATAAACTACTTATATACATTTTTTTTTTGTAAATACATACATATTATAGATAGAAAAACACCCAGACTCGGAACAATACATGTAGGTCATACAAATATTTGTTCCGTGCGGGAATCGAACCCGCGACACGCAGCGCAGCAGTTAATCGCTTAACTACTGCGCCAACCGTGCCATAATCATCATATTAAAAGTAAATCTTAGACAGATTAATTGATATATATATAACAATTCCATTTCCAACTCCATCAACCCACATTCCATTTTGGCCATGTATTTACGCACTGGCTGCCCAGATTTGGTTTTCATCCTCGTCTACATATGTTTGTATGGAAAACGTTCCATAAATGTTCGTTGCCAGATAAACGGAAGCCATCACTCAAGGTAACGCATAGGAAGACATCAATCCTTTGTAAGCTGTTGGGGAAGTTATACCGTGATATTATGTGGTATGTGTTGAATGATGGTTGAAAGTAACGTAATATGGTGTTATGTCTGATGAGTTTGAGATGAGATTGAGATGACTAAAGACGGTGGTGGTATTTCATGATGTTGGAAAACGCGGAATGTTGTCGCACTTTTTCTGTAGTTTTCATTCGAGATCCAGCTGATCTATTCTGTAAAAATCTCAGCGTGAAAACTTAGGGGAAGTGAGCTTGAAGTGAGCTGTCAATAGTGCCATTCCCTAGCATGAGGTGGAATGGCGGCTCACTACACTCACGCTTTCACGGTGAGATTTTTACAGATTGATTGGCTGTTTGGTTATATTGATATCGGTTTGCTCGTTACTAGTATTTTGTTAAGTTACTGAATATACCAAATATTGTAATCAGCTCCTGTAGTGAGCCAAAGGCCATGTTGTGATCACAAAACTTTAATCCTCACCGGTTAAAATTCTGACCTCATCTCAGCCTTTAACCCGCTGATGCTATTGCAGCATTTTTTTTATCTAAAAAAATTCAAACTCATTTTTCCAGTTTTGTCCCATGGTATAATGAATTTTATGAGAGACATGGCCCCAGTTAAAGCTTTGAAAAATAATTAAATCAAGAGATAAGCAAGTAGTAGTTTTCAGAATGCTGAAAAAAAATTATGAATGATGGGGCTCAGACGAATTTTCACAAGAGATTTCAGAAGATGATAATCGTTATATTCGTCTGCCGGTCCGTCTGTCTGTCACAGTTTAATCTTTATATCAGCAGCCTTAGTCCACAGACGGCCTTGTCACTACACGTAATTTCAGAAATACTGGAAACGATGAAACTAACATATGTATCTTTTTTCGAAGTTTGCAGTATCTCAACATAAAACATTTTTTAAAGTGGAACTTTCCGTTTGAAAAAGTTTGTTTACTTTGATAACCTTTTTCAGAAATTAGCACTTTTAGGCACAACCGAAATATTAAATTGCATTTATCAGATTTTCACACATTCTTCATACCATTCAGACTCCTTTCATCTCTCTCACAAAAACACAGGCATTTTCTCAGCCTCCACACTCGGAACTTCCAGGAAAACAAAATATCAACGCAACGCAATTATTCATTTTATTTATGCGTTCAGCTATTTTCCACCACAAACACATTCGGACACACATAAAAAACTCAACAGTCACCACTACTTACACACCTCACGAACACACAGAAAAAAAATAATCAAAAATGGAATCTGAATTAAAAAATTCAAACTGATCTTCTTAATTCAAAATTCGAACTGTCATTTGTTCTAATTAATAAAACGTCCGTTAATATTTCATTCGGCGCTTGAATTATGCAAGGTGTGCACATGCCGATTGTGGATCGAAAGAAAAAGGTATCTCGACCCACATCGCGCCGCGATCTTTGTCGAGGTATATTTAGACCAGCTGAAATAGCCGTCAGGGCACACGACCGATTTAGATCGCGTTTCGTTTGTTCTACGATTGTCACTAACAGAGGCGCCTTGTCGTTGCTATGATGTTACAACTGAATCGGATACGTGTTGCAAAAATTTATGTAATGTTTTCGATAGTGTGAACTAGGGTTTAGGTTAGTCGGTTTTATTAGATCTCTGACTGAATTTAAAAATATATAATTAAAATTGTTTCAAAAAAGATAATACTCTCTTTGAGTAACTACAACCTTTACAGTTTGTTTTTTTTTAACCTTAATTTATAATTTAACTTTACAATAAAGATTGGGTGACGGGATGTTAAACTTGTGTTGTCAGATAAATCTTGTTTTATAACAAAAAATTACAATAGTTGTTAAAAATTACACAAGATTTTGTAAATACTTTAAGAACAGCTGAGATAACGACAACGCTTCGCAGTCAAAAATAGAGTTATCTAAAACAAAAGAATAACGACACAATTGACATTCAACCTACCACTCTCAGTCTACTACAAATACACAAACTCCGCTAAAAACTCTCCGATTTATATCCGAACGCATCCATTTCTTTTAGTTTTTATTAGTACGCTTTAGTATCCAATAAAAAGTTTGTTAATCAATTTCTCGTACGTATCGCAATTCCTTATTGGAAAATCATCATAATGGACAATTTATTTGTAAGTTCAGTTTAAAATTCAGTTACGGGAAACTAAAACATCTACTAAATTTCAACGTATATTTCTGTAGTTGTACAGTATTATGACTTGTATGGGACAATGGCTTTATAATAGTTTCTTTAATTACGACATTCAACTGGGTAAGCATAATTTGCTTATAAGGAATGGATTCACTAAAAAACGTCTTAACTATATAAAAAAAAAAACTTGACCTGATTTTTTTAAAATATTTTGCAAAGTATTATTTGGCTATTTTAGATTGAACTCGGCGTTCAAACTAAAATAGCCAACCAATCCTTTCAAAAATAAAACCAGAAAATCCACCTATACACACATACATTGATAAATCATCAATCTATTTCCATGTTATCCCGTCTCCGTTCATTTTTGTGCGAACGTTGGCAGCTCGGCGCGGAAGCCCACAGACTATTGAGGTCGATCTGTCCAACGTTTTGGAGCAAGCAGTAAGACAGGCAAGCAATTTTTATGTTCCCTTTCGTTGGAAATGGTAAAAATATGGAAGAAATGAAGATGGTCAAAAGAATAATAATAAAGGTTTATTCACAAAAAAAATAATAATACAGAAACATTTATAATGTACATTAAAAGTTGCTAAATCTGTACAAAATGTATATAACCTTGTGCCTTAGACTAGGATAGCCTTAGAATGGTTCGAATAGTGATGATGGTTGGTCAATATTAACCATACTTATATTTTCTTTGAGTTGACTTATTTACCTGAAATTATCCAACAGCATTTTATAGTCATCTCAGTATTATTTACGAGAATGTGCATACCTACCCTTTTTAGACCTTTTCTTACCCGGTTAGACTGGAAGCCGACTACAATATAGTTGGGATGTTGGGGTCGGCTTCCAGTCTAACCGCATGCATAGTTGAATACCAGTATTTTACATGGAGCGACTGCCTATCTGACTTCCACAACCCAGGTACTGGTTAATGAGATGGGGTATCTTCTAGTAAGACTAGTTGTCAGACTTTTGGGGTTCTGACTGCCCATAACGGCAGTCAAAGATCTACACTTGACATCTGGGACCGACGGCTTGACGTGCTTTCCGAGACACGGAGGGGTCTCGATGTGTAATGGATGATCTCCCATCCATGTACCGACCGCAGCCAGTACAGCTTAACCTTTGATTGACCCGTGCGGCTGTTATTATTTAGCCACGAGACCTGTAATCATCTAAATAAATGAGAAATAATTCTTTATTAATGGGAATATTGTAGAGAGAAATGATGTTTGTATAAATAATTTAAGATTCTGGCTAAATAGCGCAATTTAGAAATATGCAATAATCATTGCTTACTCCATAATTTGCTAAAGCAGCAGGTTGGACAAGCCAAATAAGTAACATTTGTAGCTATTACAAACACCTTTTTGACATCTACTAAGACATTCGATTTAATTTGTTAAATAAAATAGAAAAAGTACTTGTAGGAGTAATTATCTCACGGGAACTTAGTATGTAAGTACCAGGATAAAAAGTATGTTATGTCCTAACCCAGGTCGTAATCTACCTGTGTGCAAAATTTTATCGAGATCCGTTTAGCTGTTAAGGCGTCAAAAGGTAATAGACAGACAGACTGAGTTACTTTCGCATTTAATAATAAAAATAGCAGCCTATTATTACGCCACTACAGGCCTCTCCTCATACAGAGAAGGTGCATTGATCCCACGGATATCTATGATTGATCCTATACGCAACTGACCTAGCATAGGATCCCATACCCTACTGGGGATCTTTAGCGAGCGTGGTGCTCGCTCATGACGGGTTGGCGGGTTGACTTTCGCATTTATAATACAGGATGAAATTGAATAGGTGCGCCAAATTAAAATATCTAAATCAACGTAAAATAGGGATGCACATACTCGTACATACGCGTAAGCGACCGATTTAGCAACGTCGTCGCGCGCCCTTTTTCGTAGGAATGGTCAAAGTTAGGTAAATACCGCTAGTTCAACGCGTTGCCAACTTACTTCTTGTTATCAACTCTGCGATGAATGGATTAGTTATCGGGCATGCGCTAAAATGTGTGTGTAATTTTCTCATTTGATATGATAATTTTGAAAAAAGAAAATTACTTGAACGACGATTATTCGTGTCTACTCCAAGGCAATAACTAAGTTTGCAATATCCAAGACGATAACTACATTTTATTTTCAAGAATTTAAATTAGGGAAATGACAATTTATTATGATTATGTAATGCACCTCCTATTTAGATTTGTCGAAAGCTTACAATTTCATCCTGTATAAAAAAAAAATCATAAAAAAAAACTATCAAGTACGAATTTACAAGAAATTCGTACTTGAATTTACAAGAAATTCGTACTTGATAGTTTTTTTTTATGTTTTTTTTTTTCTGAGCCCTAAAGCTCTTCTTGAGCATATTGACAAATCGTCAAACAAATCAACATATAAATAAGCCACTGAAAATCTCTCCACACATTCGACACATTTAGAAATAGATTCACAAATCATACGACCGATTTCCCGTAAGCGTATTTAAAGCTTTACCCCACATATTAAGTGTGGAGACAATTTAACACCTGGACTCTGTGTCACTGGGCACTGCCAACAAACTGGAGTAGAATAACCGTATTAATGGTGTTTTACACAAAATAGTGCTTGTTTTTGATAGCTTAGCAACTGGAAACTAGGAGAATGTTTGTGCAATAGTGCAAACTTTCAACAAGGCATGTTTTATTTCATTTTATTTCTAAACATGGCTCAAAAGTGAATACTCGTATAAATAAACGAGTAAAGTGCAGAACATCTTTCAACTGCAACCTCTTCTAAATGATAAATGCTCTTTATTTTTGTAAGTACGTTTATACAAACACTTAACACGTCATTCTAGCAACCTTCCACTCTTTTCTAATGTAGATAATATAATTCATTGCCATAAAATAGCATAATTAAAATACCCGACTGGTGAATACATACATACCTAAATTCACACCTTCTTCCCATAGAGATAGGCAGAAACTACAGAACGCCACCTACTACATTACATACTCTTTTTGCCTCTCTACGCACCTGACCTTAAATGATAAATGATTTTATTTTGTAAATAGGTTTGTACAAACACTTTAACACGTCAATCATATTTTAAAACTATATGAGGTCGGCGTTTCCTATTTGACTAGTCTGAGAAGAAAGGCCGAAACAAACTCAGAGGTCACAGTCTCTTTTAAAGTCCAGACATAATCTTGATCCTTTCTGAAGAACATCATCAATAAGGTCCACTATACAGCGTGGCGCTTTAATGGCGACATTAATTTAACACACGTATACGGTTTTGCGTTGTAGTTTTATGAATATATTTTAATTTAATTAAACATTAATATTTATTTATTTATTAACAATTTTATAAAATAGCATCTTAGAGCAACCTGACTTAAAGAACTGTAGCGCAGGAGTCATTTGCCGGGGTCACGGATCATAACATCGCATCAATTAATTAAAACAATTAACGAGCAAAGAGAAGGCGAATTGAAGGAAAGAGAGGGGGCCCTATATCGGCGCGCGGCGCAGGTGGAAGTTTTCAAGTTACGATTTTTTTTATGTTGTTATAATTTATATGATTACTGGCCCTACCCGTGTGTTAAATTAATGTCGCCATTGTAGCGCCACGTTGTATATCCTCCTAGGGTGTCGCCATCCCGGCGTTTCCACTCATACCTATCTTATAAATACCTTTTGTTAGTAGTCTTTCATTTATCCTCTCAACATGACTGCTGAATACAACGTGCATTTAAATCCCACCCATTACACTTTTAACAAAATCCCTCTCCTCTAATTTAGTTATAGGGGTAACAGGAATATTAGAAAAATGCATCACTCATGGCTAGCAATTCAACATGGGGTGAGCTTGACACAAATCAAAACATGTCCATGTTACTGAGATATCACCACCATTGTCTACAGCCGGACTCCACCCACTGCTGAGTACAGGCCTCTCTTTTTTTGTGCCAATCTCCACGCTCCTGTGCCAGCCTCATCCAGGTTCTCCCTGCGATGACAATAATGAGATATACCAAATGGATAAACAACAACACGTCACATAAACAGTTGCTAAAGACGCACCAACAATGACGTTGTTTCCCGTCATTGGTCTGGTCTGATGATCATCTCTCTATATTCTACTTGTCACAAACGAAGAACGTCAGAGACAGACTGTTGAATTCGGTCTGCTTCAACTATCCGTGTGCAAACGAGAATGATAGTCATTTAAGCTATCTGGCTGATATTGTGTGCTACCCCTTTGACGTCTACAGTACGTCATCAAAAACTATGCACATAAATTGATCATTTGGCTTGCCTTCCCAACTCAGCTGGGTTCGGCTATATGTAATGCTACTGAATATCAGTATTTTATTACGAGCATCTGCGACTATCGGCAAAGCTCCGATGCCCCAAGGATTGACCGATACACAGACTTTCAGGCGCTCCAATAGTATAATGGTAAAGTAATCATTAATCAAATCATATCCATTTATTTGCCAGAATGTAGGTTTATAATATATGATCTTAAAACTATAATGGGCCCCTTTAAATATTTAATCTATGAAGCCTAAGTTGACCGTGGCAAGAGTCATGTTTCTTTATCAGATTGATCAAGCAAACTAGAACTCAAAATCCAAGCATTTATTTTAATTAAACCATTTACAGGCACTTTTGAACGGTCAAAGAGTCGGTCAGTTAGTCAGAAAGTTGAAGCGAGTTGCCCATTCAAAAACTTAGGTTTCTATGGAGAAGAACGGATAAGAAACTCCAGCGTTGGGTGTACATATTAGTGCCCTCACGAATTATAAAGTAAGTCCATAAGTTTTCATAGAAAAACTATTTGGCAGTAAGAAGATGTTGACGCTTAGAAGAAACACATGTTGATAAGAATGTGGCATGTATACGTATACCTCACGTACGTGGGCAACACGTCAATAGTTTTAGTTGAGGTTATCGCTCTAAAAATATAGGTAAAACGTCTTGTTTTCGAATGCTGCTGCCGAAGGTGATATATGACGGGACGAATGGAAAGCAAATGGGTTCGAACCCAGACAGGCGCTTTACTTTGTGTAAATAATTTCATCACCACTGCTCTCAAAACGGTGAAGGAAAACATCTTGAGGAAACCGGTATGGTCTAAAACCAAAAATTCGAAGACATGTGACATCTACCAACCCGCACTGAGTCCGCGTGGTAGATTACAACCCACTCCATCTCGAAGAGAGGAGGCCTGTGTCCCAGCTGTGGTAACAGGCTGATTATGAGGGTGTTGGATGAACTGCTTTTTAATATAGGTTAAGAATCATGCTCGTTAAACTCTCGGGGGCGCTCA
The DNA here is from genome assembly GCA_945859715.1 of Apamea sordens. Classification (NCBI taxonomy): domain Eukaryota; kingdom Metazoa; phylum Arthropoda; class Insecta; order Lepidoptera; family Noctuidae; genus Apamea; species Apamea sordens. The sequence goes on along the minus strand of OX243998.1, from coordinate 19,244,753 downwards.
ACATAATGAATAAGTGTTGCATTTTTCTAGTCTCGATAAGTTAAAGATTCAGACATGTACATGCCAATAATTAGCGACTTGGGGTAAACCCGCGTAGATCAGACTGGCAAAGGTGAGCGTGGAAATTGACACAAGCAAAGAGAGGTCTATGCCCACCATGATGAGAGATGAGATGAGGATGATTATCATGATCAGACTATAATATTCCCACTGCCGGGACACAGACCTCCTCCTGGTGAGAGGGAGTGGGCCGTAATCCACCACGCGGGCGCAGTGGGGATTGGTAGATGTCTCATGTCACGATGTGTTCCTTCACCGTTTTGAGAGCAGTGGTGATGAAATAATGTAGGTATGTACACAAAGTAAAACGCCTGTCTGGGTTCGAACCTACGACCTTCAACTCATAAGTCGCGATAGTTACCACTGGGCCAACACTGCTCTCAGTCGCGGATGATTATGATGATGGTGAACAAATTAATGATGAGGAAACATACACAAATCCCTCAGGAATTTGATGAATAGGCATGCTGATCTATGCTCGTTCCTTCCCGTATGAGAAAAATCCTTTGCTCTGTAGTCCGCATGTGGACGCATCACCAGCATAACCATGCATGATACGTCGAGCTCCTCGTACAATGTGATGTTCAGCGATTGTTAAGGCATTGACACGCCTATTCAGTTAATGGGAATTATAGCAGTCGAAAGGTGACATGATCCGTGAAATGGCATTCGCATACCATTCATTGACGTCACCATTTTGTGGCGACGATGAATTCTTCACTGTCATCGTCCGTCTGACGAAAGTAAAATTGTTGTAAGTAATGTAAATAAAAGTAATTTTTGAACACCGTCGTATAGAGTTCATGTCTAGCGAGTTAGATTCCCGATAAAGTCATAACTCTCCTGCCCTTACCTCATTGTATTTGGGGTCGGCGCAACAAGTCTTTTTCTTCCATATTTGTCTATTAGACCTGCGAAAAACGTACGTGAAAACGTACGCGTTGCTGTACCCCACAAATTCGTATTTTCTTACGTTTTTCGCAGGTCTAAGTTCAGTACCAGGTTGTATGTTCATCAAAATATGATATGCGATCGTAACAAATATGTATTAACAAAATTATAATCGTTAAAATCATCAATAGGTACATCTCTCTGATTACCCTATTAAATAACTATTTCGTGAAATCATGACATTTGAGGTAAATTATTCTAACTAAGGGAGTTTGTATGTAAATACATATTTGGTAGTGTCGGGAATTATATTTTGATCAACATACAACCTGACACAGATCTGCAAATGGCAAAATAGATTATATAAATAAAATCGGTGTTTCGTATAAAAATATCTACGTGGTCAAAATGTATGGATATACACCATTTTTCTTATTTAATTAGTGAGTGTTCATTAAAATCTATAGTATACATTAGTAGATATTTGCTGAAGGGTAGTTGATATTGTTGAAGGGTCGCCAAGCCATGGTAGAATTTGAACGTTTAGCCAACAGCAGTATCCAGTGGCACTGGCATTGAATGCAACTCTTCTTGCCCGATTAGGAGAGGCCAGGAAACATGCAGATATTGGTGTATATGTACTTGTGTATATCAGTTACAAGAGAACGAGGTACAGTAACGTTAGTACCACAATAACACATTTACTGGGAATGTTGGCAGCCACCGAGAAACAAGCAGCTGATGATTTTCTTTTCTTTGACTTTGATTTAAAACTGAAATACGAAAAGTATTTAAAAATTAACAAAAGTCGAAAAATGAGTGACCCAAATCTTCAGAACTATAGAGGAATATAAATGGTAATTCAGTTTTCCAACATCTGATGGGTAAATTGTTTTCAGCAGACTTAGGAAAGGTTTAGGTCGATGCTGATTGACCTACGCCAATGCTGGGCAAAGCCCTCACCGTTTGTCCAGCATCGGTCTCAAGTATTGGCTGATTTTTCACCGTTCCTATATGTAAAAATAAAGTTTTATATTTTAAGAAGGCGCGATGCCCAACAGCCGGCGTGCCAACAATAACTGTTTGTTTAAAATCAGCTGATTTCTTTGCACTTAACGACATTGCTAATTTGGAATAATTTTGAATCTCCAATGGTGACCTAATTTTCAAGAAACCAAATCAAGAAACCAAAACCATCTGTATGTTGTTGCTTCAAATGAATATAAGTTTTTTTTATTTTTATAATTTTGTCAAATATACATAATTTGTTTTAGACCAAATAATTATTTACCTACATTTCATGATCTGTTAGTACTTCAAGTGTATGTTAAAAAAGAGTTATGACCACATTCGTCATCACAGTTCTACATATTTTATATCAAGGTTAATTAAAGAAAACAACTCGTGAGTAGCTACAATTTTGTGGCACTCTCAATTTTCAGTAAAAACTATTATTTATAAAACTACGTCGTCGTGGGGTAATGAAATGATAAAAATCATAAATATCGTGAATTATCTCATCTCCATCCATATCAATTCAAGAAATCTTTCTCAATGACAATAAATTACTTTCTTAAGAGAATACGAATGAAGATCCGCTTTCAGAAGACAGGTCTAGTTAGCTGACTTGTCAAACGGTGACTCAGCGCCAGCCAACGTCAGAGATCCTATAACCACCTCACAACCTGTTCCCTGCCAATTCTATTCTTAATAACAGGTAATGACATTAACAGACGAATATAAACTTCAAATTGAAGAAGCTAAAACTTCTTTTCACTTGGCACGATCCCCAAAACTTTCTGCTTCGGAAATTTGAATTCAAATTTTGGTACCAGAGAGTTGGAATTTGATTGCAGCTATCTCCTGCATAGTTTCAATCTAATCACGTATCGCCAAACGTCATTTTATAAAGTGTATCGAACATGTCTGGAATGTTCCACATTGTGTAGTAATAATTTGACACAAAAACAATGAAGGTTATATCATAATCGGTCCTGAAATAGCCAGGCGAGGTGACGAGGAACTCGATCTTGCTATTTAAATAAACGCAAGCTGTAAGCCGTCAATAGAATGTTTCTACGTCATGACGGTAAACGTGTCACTAGGCGGAGTCCAACACTCAGCTCAGCAAGATTTGACTGAATTTGGTGATGAGTTGCTTGAGCTAATATTTAACAAGGTCCACCCAGGGACGAAGGTATCTTGAATTCTACCACTAACTGAATCTGGAAGTTTGATACAATACACTAGAAAATATGGAAGAAGGAACATACTGCACAGTCCTCTGACTGTTGAAAATATCATAACCATCCCGGGCCTTACTCTACTTACTTTGGATTAATCGCGGCACCCTTATTTTTCGTAACATCTTCAGCACCTTGTTCCTAGCCATGCCGACTGTATTATTTATTTATTTTTTGGCTATGTTATTCATTGCAGGGCAAAGGCCTCCCTTTCTTCTACTACTCCTCTCTGTCTTGACCTAGTGTGGACAAATACTGTCTGCAGGCGTCGAGCTCATCCCGCCATCTTCTCCTGGGTCTGCCTCGATGTCGTCGGATGTTTTCTAGGACCCACATGGTGTATTATGTGTTACATTTTCTACTTACCTCCTTATAACATCAATTGCTTATATTCCACTGCTATGATATAAAGTTTATGACGTCTACTTGGCTAACAGTGTTCGAATCATAGTGTCTAGACATATGTATATTTCATTTTATGACTGACCTCCTCGACCAATCTTGAATATCTACCCTAAGGTTACACCAAACATTAATATTCCCAGAATATTTACTAGAATCTGTACTTTCTTAATGAGTATAACGCCCATTATAATTACAGATTAATTAGAAGATGTGCATGCATCACTTGAACCCTAATCAACGCGTTGAATCGTATTTGCCAAAGGTCTTTAACTCTCTCGAAGTATTTCTATAATTCAATCATGTTGATATTTGTGATGAGTACTCTCCTATACCTTGGAAAGATCTCATTCTTTAACATTATATAAATTGTCTTCGTTAGGATCTACATTGGTACTGATTATGTGGTTACCAACCTGCACTGGGCCCGCGTGGAAGATTTCGGGCCGTTCTCTTTTACAGAGAGGAGGCTCATGTCCCAGTTGTGGGAACATTATAGGCTGACTATATCTGGTTATCAATAGCATTATTAGTTAAGTAGGTACTGCAATTATTAGGTGTTTCTGATTTTTAAACGATGAACTATTTGGTTTTCGCAGAACCAGTTTCTCTATTGCTTTAGATTTTGCTAAAACAACCTTTTCAATCGCGTTTGGCTCGTTTTGCTAGTAGCATGCTGACTGGTTTTTGTTTTTTTAACAAAGCATTGTTCATATGTTTTCGTTTACTCGAATGTAGAAGTTAACCATTCTCAAAAATTACTGCGTATATCTATAATCGTTTATTTGTCAGAATACGGTACATTATATCGTCTTAAGATTAGTCACCTAATACTTACTAGACTTCAGCAATCCCTGACTTCTTGATTTTATACAGCCAATGTAGGTTGTATATATTTTTAGACTAGAATTTTAAACCTTAAACAATGTAAGATTATTCTAAAGATTTGGTTTGAGTCTGGCAAAATTGATAAATCGCTCGTCAGTGACTAGAATGTTTGGCTCGCGACAGTTTCGTGGCGCAAGCGCAACTTTGTGCCTGACATGATGAGTGGCGCTACCTATCGCGTATCTGTAGGCATACCCAACGTTACCTTCTGATCTATTGGCGAGAGTCTGCAGCGATTTCAAAATCGATTCGGTTTCGATTAATTGTCTGGTCTTGCATCAGATTGGGGTTGACTGTCTAGGATGATTCAGACACTATTCTAAATTCGGGTTAGAGTTGGATGCAACTCAAGGAATTATAGACTTAACTTACTTTTGGTTCTTATGAATTTATTTTTGGAAAGATTAAGGATTAGGGAAAATATTGCAGTTTCAACGAGAGTAAATCAACATTAGCTACTTTTACTTGGGCCTTTTTAGGCTGAGGTACCTACAACTGGACTGGAACAGGAGCGTGAGGATCGGCAAAAGAGAGGCAGCAGTGGCTGAAGTCGGGCTGTGGATGGTGATGATGACCTACTTACTTCCTTTTAATCAAATTCTTTTTTAACGAAATCCTCTGTGTTTAGGCTGAATCTGAACTAAACACGTATAGTACGGTTGCTTCACCAGCAATGCAAACTGAAAAACTTTCAGTCTACTTTGTTTTTCTGCACTGAAACCATCATAAAAGTACAGTAATAAAGTCGCAGTCTAAAAATATGTGTCATGGCTGCCGTTCGTGAGAAACACATGATTGACAGAATTCTTAGCTATTTACACTCTTTTAAACTAAAGTTACTAAAGTTAAAAGCATTTATTTGCAGTTTTTTTCTGTTTTAAAAACTGTTAATTGTCTTAAAGATTTTCTTTTATCACGTTCCATAACTTTCTGAAGAAACTGAAGAAAAAATCGTGATTAATTAAAGTTAAAAAAAAAATTATACTTATGCAAAAAATTACATGTTTCTGTACCATTAAAACAAGTTTAGTTCTTTTTTTTGAATGATTGAACTCAATTAATGCAATCTTAATAATTGCATTTATCTTAACCGCTGAATAGAATGCCTGTTTTTACCTACATTTTTATAAGAATGAAAGGAAACAAGCAATTTAAAAGCTTAGCTTCCCAAACGACCTGTGGCATCATAATCATTGACCTTTCTCACCCAAAATCATCGACACGACATCGTTTACTAACCGATACCCAAGGTTGTTTATGAATGGTTCTCCACTGGAACCGCTCCAAGCCGTCTCCAGCGGTATTTATACTCCGTGAATACCGCATCACCTGCTCATTGTACGATTATCGAGTGACTTGGAAAGAACGTGTCTCGCAACGTTCTCTATTATCTCTGTATATTATTCTTTTATATTTTTATTATAAAGATAGGTACTTGTGGGGAAGGGGAGAGTTATATAAAATGGAATTGCTTGGTTTTTGGTTCAGAAATTATGTATAGGCATCCGTCTGAAGACAATAGAGAGTTTTGTCGGGCTCGTACCAATTTTAGTCACTCTGTGTTCCTCAACCAAACATACCTAATTATAATAAAATTTAACATATTTTATCGTACATTCATACTTTATTTTCTTAGCAATTTTTCATTTCTCAATAATTGTTTATTAAATTGAGCAGGGTAAGCTACAATCAATTCGTTTTGTGTTTTCAACGCTGTATGGGCTTCTAGACTAAAGGAATATTACTCGAAGAAAATTCATGCCTCTTAAAACGTCTTCAAAAATGTTCATTCATCGTATTCGTCTAGTACTCGGAACTCCAAGTGTCTGCATAGCTGCAATGAATGCAGTTCAATCGGACAGGACTTCAAACAGTAGACTATCAACAGATGCATAGCCAGCACTCAAAATAACTCACATATTATTAGCAGACACAAATGTTTTCAGAAAGATAACTGTACCAGCAACTGGCTCAAGTAAACTTGAAATTCTAGGCGGGAACGTCGTAAAAATGTGGCTTCCCTGTTCATACGAATTAGGTAAAATTAAATGCAATATTTTCTTTAGCAAAGTTCTACTTTAAAAATATTTAACAGACCTACTATATATGTTTATTAGACTCAGCATTTCATTAACCTACTGGCTCAAATCGACCACCAAACAGCGCTAAAATAATACTTTTAACGGTTCAAACTCCACAGAAAGACACCTGCATAATATATTACACATTTTAGGCCCCTCAGAAACACGCGTCAGCATAAAAACCTTATTTTAATGAAGCAACGAAGTACTGGGGCAGCTAAAATGTATCGCTGAACCAATTTATTCCTCAGTTCTGAGATTCAGCCTCTATTTATTTTTAATGTAACACAGCGCGGGTATATGAGTGTTTGTTTGATATTTTTAGCACTAACGTCTGTTACGTTTGAGAAATCTATGAAATTATCAGCTTCAGTATTCTCTGTAATACTGCATAGATGTATGTAAGCATACAGATGTATTGCATGTATGTATGTGTGTGTTGTATTGTAAATGTGTGTGTGTATCCTTAGATCGTGTAGGTATGAGGTTATTTTTGCTAATATCGGTTTTTGTTGGCAGGTGTTTTCGATCAGTATTCAACAGGCATTTCATTGTGTTAATGATAGATGGAGTTATTGTGTTTTTGGTATTGCTCATCGGTTCTAATTGTAAATTATTATAAGAGGGTTAGAAGTATTTCTTGTGCGGAGTTTAAAGGCGACAAACTAAAGTCATGTTCTCTACTTTTCTATGAAAGAAATTCAAGAAAACGTTCCTCCAAGAAAAAGTTTTTTTTTTCTCTGCGTCATGTTTACCGCAAATAAACGTATTTTATTTCTTTCTCCATTCATTTGCAGGAATTTTATCTTACACAGGATAGTAATCAGATATGTAGTGTGCTGAAATCTAAAATCTTTTGGATTGACTAGAGATAGTAGGTACCAGGGTAACAATGGTACCGTAGGTAGGTCAGAAAAACAGATACTAACGGTCCAGAACTGTTGGCCATGCCACAAGATATATTGCATTTAAAAAAATAATTCCTTCAGCTTACAAGATTATCTCATTATGAAACAGGCGCTTCCTCGTTGTATTTATCTGGTGATTCATGAAAAGTGCCAACTGTTTAACAAATTCTGCTATTTTTATTTGAAGATATCTTAAAGTTCATCACGATTCCTGTACATGAGGAAAAAAATTTTGCTGATACGAGTACTGTGGCACTAAAACTTCTACAAAGTTTTTCCTGTTGTAAAAATCTTCTCATTCGCTGTTTTGGAATCGAGTTCATTTGTATCATTTTAATACTAAGTGCAGTGACAAAAACTACCATTTCTCATAATTACTATATATATATTTTTTTGCACTCAAAATAATATAAGTTTAGAACTATTAATCATCATTAGCATCAACCTACCGGAGTAGGCACACAACAACACGACACAGAACACAGTGGAACTACGGTTTTATATAGGTAGTCCCATACATATTGCTGCCAGAATACTTGACCACCTGATTTCGTATCTTTCTAGTATCGTCCCCAGGATGCAGGAACCTTATTAGTTCATACAATTATCATAAATTCCCCCGTGCTACCTTGTAAGGCGCATTCATAAAAGACATGTAATACTCAAATTCCTGTGCGGGCCGGCCCTCAGTTGTGAGTCAGTGCGGGCTAAAATTACCATCCATGACGTCATCCGTGTGTGCCACTGCCACAAAAACGGATTAGCGGCCACTTGCCAAATTTAGTTGTTATTGCTCTGACCTGCTTGAGAAGGCGGCTCCAGGAGATGCTCATTTAGTTCCCCACACTAGAGCGTGAATATTCCGAAGTATTGAGAAAAGCGGCCGTTTAATTTGCACTCAAGTATAATGTGCAACAGAAATAGGCGCTTGGGGATTAAAGGCAACGTCCACTATCGGAGGTGCAGCGCCAGCCGGAGTAATTTTCCATACTATGCCATTATTAGGTTATCAACTAAATTTATAGCGTTCTTACATGAATCTATCCCCGAAACACTTTGTACCAATAAGTCTTGGCTTTCTCGACAGCTTTAAGCATATTCAACCAACGAGTGAGCGTTACTCATCTTCAGCCTATAGCAGTCCACTGCTAGACATAGGCCTCTCCTATTGCACGCCATTCAATTCGATTTTCGGCAACTCTCATCCAGCTGCTACCAGCTAGTGAGCATTATTAATGCATCTGAACAGGTGGTAGGGATAGGATTCCTTGCGTTGAAATTTTTCGTCGGTTCCTTAAAAAAAAATCATTTCTGTATGTACCAGTACCCGAGCGACAAGTCTAACCTGCACCCTAATTGCGTAACACACGATCGGAATCGGTTTAATTTTGACAGTTCAACAACATTCATTGCGTTATTTACGTGTGGAACAGACAAATTTTTCGAACTTATGAAGCAATGGATTAGCAATATGCTTCAAAATGATTCAGATTACGATTGATTGTGTGTTACGCAATTAGGGTGCTGGTCTATGTAGTTTTATATTGCGCTTGTACTTTCCAACTGCTGGGCAAAAGCCTCCTTAGACACTCATTTTCGTCTTCAGCTAAAACTGATATACTGTACAAATGACAAAATATAAGTGGACTATTCAGAATCTGGTTGTCTGTCTGCAATAATATCTACATCAAGAATATATGTGTGTAGAAATGGGAATGAACGCGTATTGACGATTTACAGTTAATAAAACAAACTTGTTTGCGGTCACAGTTGCTCCAGCAAACGTCGATGGAACTATAAAAATGATCGTTAAACGTAGATTTATGTGCACTGGAAAATAAAGAAAATATGCTATTCACCTTAACATATTTATTGATTCGTGTTAATACTGTTTCCTCTGCTTTTGTACACACAATATACAAACTGACAAGAATGTCAACCTCCACTGCATGCATATATGTAGAATATAGGTATTCTATATACATATACTATTGTGATTAAAAAGAGTGTCCGTGGAGTTTCTTACCCGTTCTTCTCCATAGGCACCTGCTACGCTTTCATCTTCATCTTTCTGACTGACCGACCCCTTGACAATTCAAAAGTACCTGCCTGTAATAGCTTTATTTGAAATCAATGCTTTGAGTTTTGATACAGGGTGGCAGGGACATCGACGCATAGCCTGTTACTACCATGGATTCAGTACATGATTCTGGACCCTCTGCAGTGAAATTTTTCGTCGGTTATTAATAGAAATCTGCTGTTACCTACGCGGTCAAATTGTATATAGAACAACAATTTTTTTTTCAATAACCCGCGAAATATTTCGACGATGTCCAGAATTTATTTTAATCCCCAAGTAGTTAATGTCAATGTTTATATTAGGAATCCTTTGATGAAAATGCATTATTACAAGATTATTATTATTTAGCCAAGTAATTATTTTATTATTCAATGTCAATTTTATCTCTGCTTCATATAAATTATTAGGATCGTCACATTTTACTACTACCGTGCTGTCATCGACAAATAATACGATCGGATGCTTTATTTCTCTAGGCAGATCAGTTATATAAGTTAAGAATAGTGGAGGTCCTAACACACTACCTTGTGGGACTCCGTATTTAATAATCCTACTACATCTTAACAGTGTCGTGTAGATGTCCCTGCTACCCTTTATTATAGAATGTAAGATGACTATGGCTATTAATCCTGGCTGGTATATACGAATGCAGCGTTCAATGTCATAATCTTACTTTCCGGTATCCTCAGTCCAACGGTAAAGAAAAATAGCTTGAAGAAACAACATTGGCTTTATGGTATATGTGAGTTCATTGTATTGCAGGCTTCCCCGTCTATGTAGGAACAAGCTTTTGCCCAGCAACTATTGTCAATGGGTATCGTAGAGATCTTAGCCTTGGTTGGAAATGTTGTACTATGCAGCCTTCATGAAAATTTTATAAGTTGATGGTATAGTTCCTGTAATGCGTATTTATTCAAATATTTACATAATTTAAAAAGCTAACCGTCTTAAAATAATAATAATATGTTTAAAGGCTTATTCTTCAATCGGCAAATAATTTTTATTCGTGGAATAAAATGGACGTCTGACAGTTTTTGTACGGGAGAACTGTCAAAAATTGAAAATTATTCCTCCGATAAAATTATCTGGCGTTGGAAAAATCAGGCCTTGGTATATAAAAAGGGGGAGAAATAATAATAATAATATCCCTGGACATTTCACACAGCGCCATCTAGTCCCATGCTTGTGTTATGGTAACAAGATGGCTGATAAACTACTTATATGCATTTTTTTTTTGTAAAATAATTAATAAAATACATTAAAATTAAAACAATAAAACACAATTATATAATATAAGGACCAACCACACGTCAGCCTAGTCAAATAACCCGCCCCTAACTGTTCCCGGCGCAAAGGTGCCCAAAACGCTTGCTGCATTGCCACGTTGGATGGCAATGGCTAACCTTTGCACCAAGAACGAGCCGGAGCGGGAGTCCCCCGTTTTGTCACAGAGCTTGTGCCCTATCTCGCCAATGAGCTTCCTAGCCTCAGCGCCCCAAGCACCCATGGTCTCCACGGCAATGGGCACAAAATGATAGCGGTCCAGCAACGGTGCGTACTTCACCCTCTTCCTCCCAGCGGCATCTTCCGCTGCTGCCGACGGAGAGTGGACGGTGCGACCAAGGTAAATACATACATATTATAGATAGAAAAACACCCAGACTCAGAACAAATACATGTAGGACTTACAAATATTTGTTCTGTGCGGGAATCGAACCCGCGACACGCAGCGCAGCAGTCCGATCGCTCAGCCATTGCGCTAACCGTGTTGTCGAAGTATCAATAATCAAAGGGCATCAAAAACAGTGTTTCAATTGTATGGAAATGCTGATTCTTTGGCAAAAAAATAATCTAGCCCTCTGGTCACGTGAAGAGTCGACCAACCGCTTTGCGATGTCTCGAAATAATAAGTGGGCCTTAGTATTTCAACCCCAAACGGCTCGAACGTATAAGTTCGAAAAAGATGTGCGCCGTTTGACGTTTGGCAAAGACTATTTCGTATTAAGAATACTAGAAAATTATTGGGAATCAGCTGGGTGAGCTGACAATGTTAAAAAGTAGTAGACTGAAATATAGGAACAACTATATGTATATATATATATATTATTATTAAATTGTACCTATAAATTATTTTGCATGCAATTGATACAATTTGTGTATAGCTGAACATGTGGACATTATATACAAAAACCAGACTTTAACACCTTTATACCATGTTTAAAGCAAATAAAGACTTATCTTATCTTATCTAACTATGCAAGTTATATTATGAATACGCGTTTTATTTCGTCTCAGTATACCTAGGACAATTTGGGATGAGGGCGCGTGGCTAAATAATAACAGCCGCACAGGTCGATCGATCGAAAGCTACGCTTGCCGCGGTTGGTCTGTGGATGGGTGACCATCTTTACAGACCGAGACCCCTCTGTGCCCCGAAAAGCACGTTACGCCGTTGGTCCCGGCTGGCAGATCTTTGACAGTCGTTACGGGTAGTCAGAAGCCCGAAAGTCTAACCACCAGTCTTACCAAGTGGTATCGTATTATCCAGTAACTGGGTTTTGGGGGTTAGATAGGCAGTCGCTCCATGTAAAATATTGGTATTCAGCTGCATCCGGTTAGACTGGAAGCGACCCCAACATACTTGGAAAAAGGCTAGGTGGATGCTGACCTAGGATAATTTCAGGGTGTTAATGGACAAGCTTTCAAGGTTCTTCGGTACGAATATTCCAATTTAAATCATTATTCTGAGTGGTTAGTATATTAACAATCACTACCGGTAATATTGCCAAACGACAGCTAATCCTTGTTTACAGACAAATATAATGGGCTTTAAATAGCTTGGCGAGACTGTTTGAGTGTTCGTGAATCATGGCTTAGGCTCGTAGTTACGTGGTGGGGACTAACGTAACCGGGCGTGGGATCAAGAGCACTTCGAGGGGGCACACGTGGACAGGTGGTGGGTGGTACAGGTGAGAATCCAACATTGGATATTTGTAGTCTGTTATTTTTTTTTTAAACTTACCGTGGAGTTTCTTTTCGGTTCTTTTATATGTGAAATAACAAATAGAATTTTTAAATACTATAAATAGTTACTTTTCTTATAATACATATTGAGAATGGTTAGTATACCTAATAATCTTTTGAGGGGAAAAATGGGTGGCGTAGAAAATGATGATTTGTGTTTGATTCTTTCGGTGGCTAAATAAGTATCCATTGTACTTAGCAGGTGGTATTGGTGGAAGCAGAGCTGTTGTAAGACGGACTTTTTGTAAAAGCTGATAACAAGAAATGAACCTTCACAACAACCATAATTTGAAAACCTTCGTTGGTGGGAAAATATACCATGTTTAAGAAAATTGGTCGTAGTAAACAAGATTTTTTTAATATGGTAATATTTCAAGAAGGTTTTAATATGGTAATATTTCAGTAGGTATTTAGAACAAATGCATTTAACTTACCAACATAGGCACTTTTTAATAAAACTGAAATTACAGAAACAATCTTACTAGCGATGACCACATAACCGCGACATCAAATAAAACAGTAATCAAATAAATTTCGATGTTTAATTCTACTAATTAAGATTAGTTTTAATCAACTATAATCCAACGCAGTAGCAATGTCGATCACTCAACGTGTTGATATTGTAGCAGATCGACGAACGAATAATTACAAGATATTGGAGCCAGCGATAAAATATTATCCAATCGCTGATTGATCAGTTAAATGAGCTGCCACCGAATTAGAACATTGACACCCATCAGGTGTGAGTAACGCGGGGTGAGGGAGCGGGTACACTGCATAAACGGAGCGATTAAGGACCAATGCAAGAAGAAAGCTGAGAAGGAAAAGAACAGAATTATAAAAGCCGCTTTCCATAACGCTTTTTAAAATCCAATCAAGTCATTTATTTGCTTGAATGTGAGCAGTACATACGATTTCATACACAATAGCAGAGCAGTACACAATTAAACATCATTAACATAATTAAACATCTAAAGAGTATGAAACTTGCCCAGTTCTTAGTAGTCTCGTAGTGCTTTTATAGACATCGGTCAATGTATACCACATTGACCGATGTCTATAAAAGCACTACGCTGACACTGCTCTTTCCTCAGAAATCATGTCCACGTGTCTATGATACTGGAATTGTGTCCTTCAAGTGGACCAGTGTACGTGGTGCGAAACACATTAATAAAGAAAACGTTTCCTTGTATAACTTTCACAGACTTTCTTTCAGCATCAACGTCGCTCCTCCTATGTAACTTAACAGCGGTACAAGTGCATGCGTCACTTGCAATGCATTTATTGTTCGACATTTGCCAACAGTTTCGATTTGGTTCAACATGACACTCGTTGCTAACATTACTTGATACTCCCGGGTTCGCTCGCATTCCAACTAGACAGAAATGTCGAAATTCTTATTTGGGAACATTATAAATACCGTGGATATTTGAAACTGGAGGGAAATTAAATCTTTAAATCGAGCCCAGACTGATATCATCAGATTATTTACGGGGTTATTATAAGATTGTTATATTGCGTCATCAGGGGCCTATTTCACCAAAACGTCGGTTTTAATAAAGTGTTCTAACGACAATCTGACATTTCCACAAGTTTCCTTCATAAGTTTTTCTGTTTTATAACAGCACATGTCGTGAAAATGCAGCAATTTTGGCTTAAGAAAAATATGTTCTGGGGCCGAAAGGTTCTAGAGTAGCGTCCGCGTACCGGTAGACAGCGTTGGAAGACCTCCCAAAAGGTGGACTAACGACCTTGTGAAGGCCGCAGGAATCCGCTGGATGCGGGAAGCACAGAACCGGTCGAAGTGGAGGTGCTTGGTGGAGGCCTATGTCCAGCATTGGACGTCTTTCGACTGAAACGATGATGAAGGAAAAATATGTCGCGTTAACTATATTAAGTAGGGTAGACAACACAGTCCTACAGAATATCTGCCGTCTAAAATTATCCTATCATTAAAAACTTGATAAATATATGTACATCGTTGGCCTTTTATTTGGCTTACGCACAGTAGAATAATACTTATTGAATTATAAGCTGTTTGGCTCATTTAGCTGTTCAATTATTCCCGGGATTACAAGACAATTTCAACATGAATGATGTAACCAATATTTTGTAACAATTTTATGATTTAAGAGTGTCCGTAGAGTTTCTTGTCCGTTCTTCTCCATAGGTACGCTCCATAGGTACCTACGCTTTGGAATGGGCAACTAGCTTCATTTTTTTGACTGACCGACCCCTTGACAATTCAAAAGTGCCTGTAATTGGTTTATTTGAAATAAATGCTTTCAGTTTAATACCTAACTCATGATTTTTTCCGTAGGCATTGTGGGATGTTTATAGAGATTAATCTTGCAAGCACAAATACCTAGACATTGAAATTATACCTGTGTACAGACGCCAGCACATCAAGCTACTACAATCTGTCAAATTTCTTTAATAGATTTTCAACTTTATCGCTAAAGCATTAAGGTTCAAGGTTGATTGGGAAATTTTGACAGTTTCGGGTAGCTTGACCTGCTGGCGTCTGTACAATTTTAGAAAACAGTTAAAAAAAGAGAAGAAACCTCAGAGAGTTTGGATTTGTGGCTAATGGCTCGTCCTTCCCCTCTTATACCTGGCGAAATGTGAGTCTATGAAACACCATCGTCTTAAATACATTTTACATTCAAATTAAGTTCAGAATCATCACTTTATGAACGTCAACATTTTACAAACAAGAAGGTCCACCAAGACGCCCGCCCTTCGCAATCTTTGGCGACCTTCGGATATCCCGCCTGTACTTGATTTCACATAGGTATGTTCCCTCACAAATATAGCTGTTTAACCTAAACCATGTTAGTACCGTACATGACGTGAAAGCTCAGAGCTTCAAACATTCACTGCTGGCGTCATCAGTTTATATCTATGGGTTAGGTAACCTCGCATACCGCGTTGTGTCTAAATATTACGTCTTCTTGAACGTTGGTAAATGTATAATACATATATTCATTTAAGTTGTTAGGTTGGGTTAGAATTCAGTAACCATGCAGGCATTGGTTACCGCTTAGTCTTCCCCTAATAAGTTTGTATAGGCCACCAATCAACAAAATAAGAGTAAATAACAAAAACAACAAAAACCACACACACACACACAAACAAAATACACACTCAAACAAGATACACACACAAAACAAAACACACACACGCACAAAACACACACCCGCACAAAACTAACACACACACATACATTAACAAAATAATTAACAAATATTTGAAAAAAAAAAACACCTCAATTGAGAAACAACTCCTTTTTTTTAAATCGGTTAAAGAACGATGTCAGCTGACCAATGTCCTGCGCCCTGCGTGTTTTATACAATAAATTCGTTCAGCGCTGCTGTCTTATTGCAATGGTTTTGCAAGAGTCAAGATTTTCATGGCATCATCCGTAAAAGGAGAAAGAGCAAACATACCTACTGCGTGTTTCGCCCCCCAGCAGAATCAACTGATCTATTCTGTAAAAATTTCACCGTGAAAACTTAGGTAAAGTGAGAATAGAATAGAATATATTTATTTGCTTTAAAACATGGTACGGTCTTATAAATAAAGTTATGATCTTACATGTTTCGCCATGGACTGGCATACAAATACAAATAAAAATTTCACCGTGAAAACTTAGGTAAAGTGAGAATAGAATAGAATATATTTATTTGCTTTAAAACATGGTACGGTCTTATAAATAAAGTTATGATCTTACATGTTTCGCCATGGACTGGCATACAAATATTTAAACATGTTAAATGTAACAAATTTAACACATTAATTTGTTAAAATTATAACATTTCTAATAACATTATAAGGGTAATTAGGGATTTGCGTCTATTTGAACACTTAAGAATAATAGATATATAAAGTAATATAATTAAATCTCCAAATTATCTTATATTTATCTGCTACTTTTTATCAAAAAAATCTTTTACACTATAAAAACCATTACCAATAAGCCTTTTGTGTAGTTTTGATTTAAAGCGTTTTAGGGGAGTTCCCTTATTTCTTTTTGAATATTGTTGAAAATTTTAATTACTGTGATATAGCTATTTTTATAATGTGCTTTGATGTGAAGGAATTCTTAGTCGTGTTGGGTCACGACGGGTATATTTTGAATGTAAGTCGTATGTTATAAAAAATTTAGAGTGTTCTTTAACAACTACACCAGCTTGCATTAGGAAAAAAAACCTGGTTTAAATTTTTTATAGTGAAGTCTGCAGGATATTAAAGGACTGATACCGCAGAGTGCCCTTAGGCCTTTTTTCTGTACTTGGAAGGCATCATTAATATTCGTCGAGTTCCCCCAGAGTAACAGCCCATATCTGAGTAAAGAGAAAACTTACCCGTGGTAAGCAGTAAGTGCAACTGCTTCACTCGCGGTAGATCGAGCAAATACAAATCGATTTAAGTAGTTTCTTGCATATGTACATGCTCTATGTAATTTCCAGTTAAAATGCTCGTCTAGAATAAGTCCAAGAAATTTGTATTCACTAACTTCGTTAATTTGTTGTCCTTGACAATTAACTTTAAATGCTTTTTGTTTAGAATTGTAGTTTTTAAAGTTTATGTATTTGATTTTATTGAGCTGTCAATAGTGTCGATGTCTAACATCAGAAGGCCAATTCTCGTAATTTAAAACGTTCAAAATCTAATCGCAGTCTCATCTCGGCGACAAACAAATGTCAAAAACTTGTCAATATGTAGGGAAATTACAGGATTTTTGACAGATTGAGACTGAGATCAGACTGTGAACGTTCTTAAAATTACGAGAATCCTCAGATAGAATGACCGCTTACTTCACCTACCTTTTCACTATGAGAACAGACCGGCTGATCCTACAGCACCCGATACGACTGCACACCCAGCTAACCAACAGTTTTAACAGTCTACACTACGAAGTGAAGTGTATAGAATATCTACCAAAATAGTAATAGTCAAATATTACAATTAAACCCATTAATTAAAATGTAATTTATTTAATCTAATGCAGTTGGCATGTGCGGCATTTGGGCCGTTGTCATCGCACGCTGACAGTCGGTCAAAGTATTGCAATAGCCCACTCGAATTGTGACTCGGTTTAAATAGGCATCACTCATCAGCTACGCGTTGTTATGACAGTAGTCATGTGCGTGGTGATGAAGTACGACAGATGAGAATAACCTTACGACTGTTCTAACTTGCAAGTAACTACTAATGTAACCTAACCTAGGGGCCTAAAAAGGCCACTTTGGCAGAATCATAATAGGATAACAATATGAATCATATTAAAAATCGTAAAATGGTCACAAACTGACAATTTATAATATGATCTGAGTGCAATTCATATCACAATGAAATAACATTTAAACTGTAGAAATAAAAAATAAAAAAAACAATTTGATTAATAAAAACTGTACTTAATGAAAATTTTACCGATAAAATTACGGTTTTTATTTTTATTTTACGAAAATTAGAGGAATCGCTAATGATCTGCTGGGAATTCAGGAAATGAATAGCTTTTAGAGGTATTGCTTAGTGGCCTTTTTAGGCCCCCTGACCAGACGATGGCCCACTTGTTTCAGGAGTGTACAAAGTGGCCATACTCCTGTACTTTTAAGGACGTAAAGAACGCTACTGAAGCCGCGATCAACGTAGTCAAAGAAACTGGACGAATATAATCTAATCGATCTATTTGAAAAGAACAAGAAGAAGACCTAACCTGTCAGTTAGGTTATTAGAGTCAATCAAATTGGGTTCGGTAAAATGCGCGTTATTTAGCAGTCGTATGTGCTACGATGATGAGATATTCAGGACTCACTCGTTCCATAGTTGACTTCAGCATTCGCTTTCCAACGGGCGAGATCGTGACAAAGAGCAAGCCCATGTACTAATAAGAAAAGATATCTATGAATCTAGATATATATGAAAACAATCTGGGGGTCTACTATAAGAAGTAGTATGGGCCGAATGTTCGGCCGTTTCCTGCTACGAAGTTACGATTTGGTTTGGTTGGATCCGATCCTACACTCCTACAATCTTTCGAATATTGACTATGGTCCCGACCCAACTGAGCCGATCCGAACTTTTTTCGCATTTTTTCAATAATATTCGGTTCGGCCATATGTCGGTCCGATCCGAACATTCGCACTTTGCACTTCGGAGTAGGCCCCCTGGATTTTGATTCAAGTATAAAACTAGAAGTGGGACAAATTATTTATTATTATCATTTATTTATTAAAATCTCCCTTACAACTATTATTACAGGTGGAATGGTTCATCCTAAAAAGGCACTTAGATACCACTTTTATTTTACTAGTGTTTCTCTACAGACATTCACACAGATTAATGCAACTCGTCTGAAATAATCATGTTTTTGATAACATTCTTTTGAAATGGAAAACGGAAACAGTTTTAGTGTTTAATTACCGATAATTCTTGAAGTAACAGCTTCTATTATGGTGGTTGTAAATAGTAGCTAACGACTCGACTCACGAAACGCGGCAATTGGTGCATAAATGAACCGCGTGTGCAAAACTTTTAAGAAAGAAGCTAAATAAGAGTAAGGATTAACAGAGAGTGGTGATGATGATGATGACTTTTGTCAAACTCAAACATCATCTGCCTAGTCTTTTCCCAACTATGCTGGGGTAGGTTTCCAGTCTAACCGTATGCAGCTGAATACCAGTATTTTACATGTTTACCATTTTGTTTAAAATTGAATTTAAACATGGTTTAGAGAAACATTTTATTTTATTACCCATACTTACTTTGAAAATGATGGTGAAAAAGAGTGCTGGTCGAACAGAACACAATAACCAGACGTATTGGTGGCAGGCTATACAAGAAGAATGACCTTGACCCCGCCATGACCATTGCACAGTGCGAAAATAAAATTATGACATAATACTCAATGTAATTCTACTTACATGCTCCATATGTTGTTGTACCAAATCACGGGACAACATGTGTCACGCACAGAAATATGGTGGCTAATGATTCATGGATACTGCGTATAATCACGCTGACAAGATTAACTTGATCTGCAGTATTTATATTGATATAAATTGTATATATATATTTTTTTTTTTTGGATGTTTCATTGGTAAAAGTGTGCTTCCCTTTAATTTTTACCTTTTCTTGTTTGAAAAGTAAGTATCCAAAATCCTCTTTTAGAATACCAAAGTATCTTCTACCATTGATTAAAATATATGTTGATTTGAACTCTACCGTCTATACACCATTTCGATCATTATGTCCAGTTTCTACCTGTTCCTAGTTGTAGGCAACTAGGAACCGAATCATATACAGGAGTCACGATTTGTTTATACACACACGTACAGTCACGAGCACCAATATGTCGTGAAATAAATGCAATTTTGAAATACGACAAATTACATAAACCTATGGGTTCGAAAATGCTATTTTCAAACAACATAAAGTTTAGGTAATTAAAAAATAAAGGAGTAAATCGCTTTTGAATAATGCCGAATGTATACATACTTTTGCTCGTGACTGTACACCTGTCATACTGTATAACGCCTTTCATTCCTTACACAGTCAACATGAATTTGAAAGCAAAAGAAAATACAATTGAATGCTCATTATTATAATAACTAAAATCAAATCTACTATTGATCAGCCATATTCTTCTTATTCCACTTCTCGATATACTCTTGCCTGACGGTCTTAACATCGACAGTAGCCCCGGAGCCGACGCTTCCAGCAGTATTGGTCTTCTTCTTACACCTGATGAAAGGCTCTATGAAGGTGCGCCAGGTCTTGCCAAAGATCCGCATCAGTCCTATCACGGAGAGGCCGAGGAGGAAACCCTGGGAAGGAAGGAGAACTCTTGAAGACAATACATTATAATTTTTTCCTTAGTTAGCATAGCAATGATATCTATGGGCAAGGTTTTGGATTCGTATTTTCCATACCTACTTACTAGATCAGACAGATAGCGACTAAATATTATCTATCTGAATATAATAATACCATTTCTATTCTTTCTTTACTACTCTTCCTAAAATTAACATTTAATAAAACCAATTCTTGTTGCAGCACTTTTTTTTGTTTCTCCGTTATTGTCGGATTGCCGTCCCATCGGACTATGGCACTGAGGGAAGAGGGAGTGCGCCTGTGTCTGCGCACGCACCTGTGCTCTATAATATCACCGGCGTCGATGTCTAGTCTTCGCTGAGATTGGCCGCGATCGAAATTCGGTCTGGTGGACAAAAATATGTCAACAACACTCTGGCGATATATTTTGGTAAAACTTATTTAATATCAAGGCTGAATCACTAGCACTAAAATACAGGCCCAGACCTAGTTTGGGATTTAGCTTCAGGTTTTTATAATACACTAGCTGACCCGGCAAACGTTGTTTTGCCATATAAATTATTTCTAGCTGCCCGGCGCTACTTCGTTCGCGTGGTGTCCTACCCCCTACCCTACTCCTACCCTACTCCTACACTACTCCTTCCCTACTCCTATCCTACTCCTACACTACTCCTACCCTACTCCTACCCTAATTCTAACCTACTCCTAACCTACTCCTACCCTACTCCTAACCTACTCCTACCCTACTCCTACACTACTCCTACCCTACTCCTACCCTACTTCTACCCTACTCTAACCCTACTCCTACCCTACTCCTACACTACTCCTTCCCTACTCCTACCCTACTCCTACCCTACTCCTACCCTAATTATAACCTACTCCTAACCTACTCCTACCCTACTCCTACCCTACTCCTAACCTACTCCTACCCTACTCCTAACCTACTCCTACACTACTCCTACCCTACTCCTACCCTACTTCTATATGCTGCTATAAACCTCACGGAGCCCGAGACCTTTCCAACGAATGCAAAACCGTGGAAATCGGTTCGTGCGTTCTGGAGTTATAGCGTCAGGAAGGAAAACCCGACTTATTTTTATATAGTAGATTAAGTAATATATCTCATTCAATTAAACCATTTAAAGGCACTTTTGAATTGTCAAAATTAAATAGTCAGTCAGTTAGTCAGAAAGTTGAAGCTAGTTGCCCATTCCGAAACGTAGATCTCTATGGAGAAGAACGGGCAAGGAACTCCAAGGACACTCTTTTAAATCAAGATATTATTACAAAATCCTGGGTACATTATTCGTATTACTTCTATTATTTATTTATTTTACCATTTATGTAGGTACACAAATATATAAACAGACATTGAAAAACAGAACAGAAAAAACAGGTACAGAGGTGATGCTTATTTCATAAGAAATGAAACGATTATTATATGTGAGAAAAATGTAAAAAAGAAACAATTTAAAATATAAAATTAAAAATAAGCCCTGGCAGTTAAGAGATGACCAGTCTCAACCGACAGCGCTCGTTCACGAACATGACGCGTGGATCAGCACCACCCAGCTCAACCTTTTTGTACGGAACCGAATGATCCAACACACGCGCCACCACCAGTGAGACATTTAAGTGAGCATGTTATATTCCCAACTGCCAAGCTCTTTCAAGTCAACATCAAAATATCATAAAAACCAGATCCATGGTTCTTACATTTACAAAATTTTAAAAATGCTTCTAAATTATACAAAACTATAGTTTGCAATTTATATAAAAGATGAGAAAAATAAAATTACTACCAAACAGGAAGAGGTATTTAATTTTGAAGTATTAAGAATTAAATCTTGATTTAAGAAAATAAACATTAAGTTCGTAATGTCCAAAACACAGAAAAAAAAAAACAGAAAACAAGGGGAAGCATCTCTTCCAAATATTGAAATTGTGATCAACTAGTGAGCCTAAGTGCCTGTGGATCAGGACCAGCATTAAGCCAAGCATTTTTATCTACGATATACTCATCCAACTTATAATATGCTTGTCTACATAGTGTGCGTTTAATGCATGTTTTAAAGGTCTTCTCAATTAATTGAGGAATATAGAGTGGTATTTTATTATAACATTTTACACAGCACCCCATAAAAGAAGTTTTTACTTTAGACAATCTGAATCGCGGTTGATCTAGTTTGTTCCTATTCCTAGTGTTAATATTATGCCTGTCACTTATCTTACTAAAAAGATGTAGATTTTTTCGAATGTAACATAATGTTTTCGTATATATATTGACAAGATACCGGCATGATGTTAATTTTTTTAAATAGTTCACTTAGAGATTCGCGTCTGCTGAGATTGTAGATGGCTCTGACAGCCCTCTATTGCAGAATAAAGATAGAATCAATATCTGCAGCCCGTCCCCACAGCAAAATACCGTAAGACATGATGCTATGGAAGTAACTAAAATAGACCAGTCTCGCGGTATCCACGTCTGTTAATTGACGGATTTTCCAAACAGCGTAAGCGGCTGAACTTAGGCGCCCTGCAAGTTATGTTAGGTAAGGACCCCACTGCAGCTTTGAGTCAAGCGTGATTCCCAAGAAAACCGTATTTTCGACGAATTCAAGTATCTCCCTATTCAATACAACGTGAAATTCATTACTTCTAACATTCGGTGAAGCGAATCTAATGCATTTAGTTTTTTTCTCATTTAATACTAAATTATTTACATTAAACCAATTATGGGCCATAAGCATAGTATTATTTACGTCGTCAACCTCCTGTGCACGTCTGCATACTTTAAAAATCAGTGATGTGTCATGAGCAAATAACTCCATTTGTGGTCGGGTTTTTAGTAAATGAGGTAAATCATTTATATATACTAAATATAAGAACGGCCCCAATATTGAGCCCTGCGGTACACCCATTATGACTTTTAAGCCCAATGAATTCACACAGTTTATTTGAAATGGCTGAAATCTATCATTTAAATATGATTTTATTAAGCTAAGAGCTAGTTTACCCAGTCCGTAATGCTCAAGTTTCAAGAGCAGTGTTTCGTAATTCACGCAGTCAAATGCCTTGGATAGGTCGCAAAAGATGCTTAATGCATCTTGTGCCTCTTCCCATGCGTTAACTATGTGTTTTAATAAGGTGACATCGACGTCAGTCGTACAACGTCCTTTGGTGAAACTATACTGTTAATAGTGTAGGATGTTGTTACGATTAAAATGATTAAGCATTTGATTTAACATTACCTTTTCAAACACCTTGCTGAAAACCGGCAATACCGATACGGGCCTGTAATTATTTGTGTCTTTGCTGTCCCCAGATTTGAAAAGTGGAATAACTTTACTGAACTTCATTAAATCCGGGAATACCCCTTGATCTACACACAAATTAAATATTTAAGCTAAGTAGGGTGCAATTTAAATGAAGCGCATAATGTATTTTAAACAAATCAACCTTGCTCCATTGGTGTAATTGCCGTATGGCGTTCCAGTGTGAGGATAAATAAATAAATAATAATAAATAACAATTGTCTTAATAATGGATTGACAAACTTTAAATTCCACAGTACAGGATGACACATTCGCTCTTAATAATTCTATAGCTAGAGCGGGCGAGGAATATAAAGTTTCTGTAGTTTTAATTAGGATATTGGTAAAGAAAGTTGTAAATTCCTGAGCAACATTGAGGTTATCGCTAATGAGACGCGGGAAGTGTTCAGTGTGTAATCAGTATTACGTGTTTTGTTCCTGTTCGTTTCATTGTTAATGATCTTCCAAACTGTCTTTATTTTATTGTATGCTGATTTAACCTTGTTACTAATGAATGAAGCTTTAGCTGCTTTGCAGATATTTTTTAAAGTTTTAGAATAAGTAGCAACATACTTATTAAAAGTATCCGTGTTAATATACGGCTTAAGGCCATACAGTTCAAATAATCTTTCCCTACTTTTTCTGATTCCTTTAGTTGCCCAGCATCCATACTTCGCTTCCATACTTCTCTATTAGTCGTCATCTCAGTAGTCACCCCCTTTCTAACCTATCTTAAAATAATTACTTTCGAATTGATTTCTGTTACTGTATATCTATTCTTAGCGTCATATTATAAAAAAATATATTTATTTTTTATCTTTTGAGCCCACACACCAATAAAATCTAAATGTTACGACAATGTTGCCTTGATACTGCTTTTAACCGAGCTGTTATTTTTACACTTATGTCTCGAATTAGCTTCTTACAAACATATATCATGAACACAAACAATATGAGATATAACTCGACCTCCAAAACGGTTTCTAGAATAACTGAATCAAACAGTAAAAGTGTTTGTATATTAGAGCATTTTGCTAGCGTTTGAAACATCCTATATCCAGAAGATTTTTCCAAAACGCGCTTTTATTTAATATTGCTTTAAGCTAACCGTTCAATACTGTATTTCATAATGCTTTTGTGTCCGTGAGCATATTAATTATAAATATCTTAAATTGCACATTCATCATCATTCTTCATAGTGAAATTTCATCCCAACACCCAATTGCGTAACACACATTCAATCGCAATCTGAATGATTTTAAAGATTACTGCTAATCATTTGCTTCATATTATGTTCGAGAAATTTGTCTGCTCAACAACGTAAATAACGCAATGAACTTCTTTGAACTGTCAAAATTTAAACCATTGCTACTTTTAGTTTGTTGCGCAAATACCCCGCTGGTAGTTGTGTTTACCCCTCCAAATCCCAACTGTCTTGTAAAGTTTAAAAACAAGTTCCTGCAAAATTATTTTCTTAAATCTGTGCACATAAATGTGAGTCTGTATGCCCCATAACATTTCATTCCAAAGACACAGTGTTACCTAGTCTTTGAAATAGCGGCATGGCACCTTGCCAGCCGCTGGCATAATCAATGGCATCATGTTTATCTCATCGGAGTACGAGGATGTTTGTGTAATATCTAGATTGGCAGAGCTTAGGATTGAGCCTATTGAAGACGGAGCCGTGGTTCCGGGTTCAGGGAGAAATTAGGGTCAATGAATACTTAATGTTACGGGTCGGATCATGTGGA
Source organism: Apamea sordens (assembly GCA_945859715.1). NCBI lineage: Eukaryota > Metazoa > Arthropoda > Insecta > Lepidoptera > Noctuidae > Apamea > Apamea sordens. The sequence continues at coordinate 19,219,272 of OX243998.1, read as the reverse complement.
GTGTCTGACATTTGGACGGCACTTTAGGCGCAGTGGCCGATCGTTTGATACTCGCAATGAAAACTGATCATATAAAATTCCATTGCTATACAGGGTGTTATTGACAGCCCTCCGCAAACTGATAGGGTGGCTTCAGTACATCATATTAAGATGACCGGTACATGTAATTCTTTCAGGAACATTAAGGGAATCCAAAAAACCATATTTGTTTTATTACCTCACACGCAACGTATCGTTACCGTGGCAAAACGCACGTAGCGGACGGCAGCGCAGCGAGCTTGAGCGAGGCTGTTTTCAGCTGTTTTATTTACATAAATGGAGTGTTGCATACAGAGAACGTAATTTTACATTGAAATAAAGGAATATCAGCAGAAAAAACGGCATAATTCTTTTTTTTTCCTGAGAAAATTTCCAGTGGGATATGATTCAGAATAAGGAGCTGAATCAATCCTGTGTTTTTGTGGAGGGCTGTCAATAACACCCTGTATACTACTATCTGCGCCCCGTGGTTTCACCCGCATAAGTTTCAATCCCGTGGGAATATCGGGATAAAAGTATCCTATATGTTAATCCTAGTTATAAGCCACCTGTGTGCCAAATTTCATCCAAATCTATCCATCCATCCATCCTTCCATACAAACTTTCACGTTTATAATAATTAAGATTTTACAGGAGAAATTCCGAGTGGATTTCATCCTTACCCTTGCAAATCTACTCTTTCGTTATGCTATAAAGATGTCACATTCACTGGATCTACCTATGGTCTGATAGTATATTTATATGCCAGATTTCATATCAATACTTAAGTTGGTGCTGATATTATGATAGCCCTTAATGCATACATAATTCTCGATGTTGATGTTACTAAGAAAGTAGTAGGTACTTACTATACTCCCACCAAGATCTGCCACAAACAGGTTCCAGTCGTAGTTGTAGCGCTCCTCGTACACTGACACCATCATGCTGTTGAAGTAGAAGTACAGCTGCGAACAGAGATACATCCATCGTCATTCCAACTTAATATGTAAACTTGTAGCGGTATCTACAACGCCACATGCGAACAACGCGTCATACTGACGTCACGCAAATCCTGCATCTCGCAAGCAGAGTTTACCGCGCAATTAGCATAGATACAATTTCCCAACATCAATCGTTGGGCAATTGCCCGCCAGACACAACACCCGTCTGGTCGGAGGATCCTCCCTTTTCTATGGAGGATAAGTGAACTTTACACACCTGTTCCTCATACCTCTAAAAACTTATAATATAAGTAAAAGTAAGTAAGTAAGTTGTAAGTGATTAAATAAATAATAAATAAATAAATATGTCGTAAGCATTCAGTGAAGACACGTTGTCTTTCTACTGATTCATAGACCTTCTGAAGGCTTCTTCTCTAACTATTATTTTCATTTCTTGTTACACAATGATGGATACTGCTGCCTATTCACTCGGCAGGGGGTTTAGCCAACGGACCAGCAAGTGTTAGAACTGTTAATAGGAGATCCCTTACTACCGTCAATAGACTAAGGAGATCCTTTACATGTCTGTGCAGACTTGGCTGTTCCCTTACATGCGTCTGCAGAGCTGCTTCACCACTGCTCAGAGACCATGTCTTGGCCGAGCTGTCCCAGAAGTAGAATTTTTGCCTATCAGTCACGAACCCGTTGTAAAGGAGCGAGTGGCAGATACGGGGACAGCTGTTGCAGGAATGTTTCTCGAATGTTCTGTAATATGGAAAATAATGTTTATAACCTGGTGGCTTTGGTTCATAGAATACATTCTCCACTCATTTCTACTTCCACCATTGTACTTCCTTCGACCATCGCCATTTTAGGCTAACTGGTGGACATCATAATCAGCCAATAATGTTCCCACTACTGGGTCACAGGCCTCCTCTCTATCATGCGGGAGTAGACCGTAATCCACGTGCGCCGGAGGCCACGTGCGAGTTGACAGATGTCACATGTCTTCGAATTTTTGATTCTAGGACATGCTGGTTTCCTCACGATGTTTTCCTTCACTGTTTTGAGAGCAGTGGTGATTAAATAATTTACACAAAGTAAAGCGCCTGTCTGGGTTTGAAACTACGACCTACAACTCGTAAGTCGAGCTGTTACCGCTGGGCCACCCCTGCTCTCACTGTTGGATAAAAGACTCTCCAATTGCAAGCCAAAGCTCGATCTTTATAATATAGAACATGAGATAATAACTGAATGTGTGTGGAGACACTCACATAAAATTCAATATGAGTCGAGGTTATTAATTTTGATGGCTCACAAAAAATTCTGCTGAGAAAATGATATCTTTGCTACGTTTGGCAGACGGGTGAACCCAGTGGTCTATCTATAGTATAGATTCTATACTATAGCAGTGCTGAGTAAAGATTGAATAACGAAGTTTTTTTTTTTCAGCATGCGTAGCCCGACCACTAATGTCTCTTATCTACAAAGAATAGAAATTAACTCTCCTGTTGTGACATTTCTTTTCTTCATTTCAAATGTCCAGGGATATTATTATTATTATTTTTAAATCGCACCATACAAATCTTTCTACTAGTACGATCGGTCATCTTGTTATTTCGTATGGTGGATGGAAAAGTAAATTAGAGTAGATAATAAAAATTTAAAAAATGCTCACTGATCGTAATAAGAGATCAGTGCCCTCATGCTAGAGTAGTTGTTACATTGGGGCACGAAGCTCTGCATCCAGGGTCCAGAGCATCCCGCATGCCGCACCGCCTTGTCCCACACGTACTTTGTGGTGCACTAGAAGAAGATCATTAATTAATTAAAGCATAATTCGACCGACGGCACGGTTGGCGCAGTGGTTAAGCGATTGACTGCTGCGCTGCGTGTCGCGGGTTCGATTCCCGCACGGAACAAATATTTGTATGACCTACATGTATTTGTTCCGAGTCTGGGTGTTTTTCTATCTATAATATGTATGTATTTACAAAAAAAAAATGTATATAAGTAGTTTATCAGCCATCTTGTTACCATAACACAAGCATTAGGTTGCTTAGCTTGGGACTAGATGGCGCTGTGTGAAATGTCCAGGGATATTATTATTATTTTCTTTATTATTATTATTATAATATAAGCATTTCATTCGGGATCTTTCACTCGAAGTAAAACGTCTGAATACGAAATGAATCAAAAGTGAAAAAAATATTCATTAGTGAACCTATCCCATTGAGAGTAGTGGTGGCCCAGTGGTAACGGCCGCGACTTACGAGTTATAGGTCGTAGGTTCGAACCCAGACAGGCGCTTTACTCTGTGTAAATTATTCCATCACCACTGCTCTCAAAACGGTGAAGGAAAACATCGTGCGAAAACCGGCATGTCCTAGAACCAAAAATTTGAAGGCATGTGACATCTACCAACACACACTGGGCCCGCGTGGTGGATTACGGCCCACTCCCTCTCACTGAAAGGAGGCCTGTGTCCCAGCAGTGGGAACGTTATAGGCTGATAATGTATGAACCAATCCCACGACGTTTGACTTCTACACTCGCATCATCAGAAAAAAGAAATGAAATTAGTACATGAACGTTCATCCCATGTAATTTTTTAGGTTTCGTGTAAACGTGGAATGAAAGAGAAATGGACAGTCACTCGAGTTAACTGCGTTCTCGAGAAAAGAGTCTGATATCAGCTTTAGTTCCCTAAAAATCGACTTACGGAGACACAGCTTAAGCTTGCTTTCATATTTCACCAACTTGCCTTCATCTTACAATTCATAGCCCTAGCACCAATCCACTTGAATTCTAGACTGAATTACTTCTGATGCAACGACCAATTTAGAAACTATAAATTGTATTAATTTGTTATAGCTATTAATTTCCTCTGCATGTGCAATCCAGTCATTTAAATCACACGATTAGTTGTGATGGTCTGGATATAATAATAATAATAATATCCCTGGACATTTCACACAGCGCCATCTAGTCCCAAGCTAAGCAACCTAATGCTTGTGTTATGGTAACAAGATGGCTGATAAACTACTTATATACTTTTTTTTGTAAATACATACATAGTATAGATAGAAAAACACCCAGACTCGGAACAAATATATGTAAGTCATACAAATATTTGTTCCGTGCGGGAATCGAACCCGCGTCACGCAGTGCAGCAGTCAATCGCTTAACCACTGCGCCAACCGTGCCGTCAAATATATATCATACGTGAACGTGATATCATTGTCCCTCTCAATCAAAGCACTAATCTCTTCACCACCCTTGGTTGACTGGTAGAGAATGCCTAAGGCATTAAGTCCGCCTTTGTACCTTTTTATGCGAAAAGTTTAAATAAATAAATAAACAAATTATATCTAATTATTTCATTGATCTGTTCATTGGTAGTCGAGGGTAAGCTACACTTGGCGCGGTCAGGTATTGGATGTTCCAAGGTTAGAGAGCATGAATCCGTCAGTTTAGATTGCTATGCAAGCTTGTACATGCTGGTGGCTATGAAGTCAGGTTGGAAGTATTGAGCCATGTGAGGGTTTTGATGATGATGAGCGGACATTAGAATTAATCATCAGCGTTGCTGGCCTTCTTTGAGAAACTGCGATGGATCAAACAACCGATTTTCTCACCCGTACGCAAAATACGTGCATTGACGTGGAGTTGCGGACACCAGCCCGTATTACCTATATCTTGCTGACTTTTTACACTGGCAAAAGCTATAATATATGCTTTTTGCTTCATCGTGCTGATATGAAAGAAGGGGAACCAACCTTTCAAGGACAACTTACCTCATTAGCACTGTAGTTAACCTGGTCAATGCAGGGGTCGTCATGGCGGCTTATCATCTTGTACTGGTCTACCTTTAGCTTCACGGTGAGGGTCTCGCCCACATTCACGTACAAAGAGTCCACCATCCCTCCGTTGTATACTGTCACCTCTAGATTACAAATCAAAATAGGATGACGGTTTAGAGAACGATATTATTTTAGTTAAAATAGCTTTAGCACCACGAAGTAATATAGAAGTAAATTCGAAACACTGAAAAATTAATTATGCGATTTCATCCAAAAATTTACTTATATTATGTACTATGATTTGAAAATAAAACTTTATTATTATTTAATTTATTAGCTTTCTTAACATATTATAGTTACTTTAAAAAAAACTTTTTTTTTAATGCTCACGTGTAGAGATCATGCCTGGAGCTTCATTATTGCTTTTTATATTGAAACAGCATTTTTTTTGTATGTGTTGGTGGTATCTAAACCAAACACGTACCTACCTGTAAATGGCTCCTTCGAGTAATGGATATAGACGTGGTACCCAGGTGGTATGATGCTGGTGGTGGTGGCGATGTCCCGAGCCGTGTGCTTCAGCGACACCGAGTAGCCCAGGGGCTTGGTGGCGTGGGTGCTCAGGATCTTAGGAGTCAGGGTGTAGCAGCGACCGAGCGCGAAGCCCATAGTCTCCGTTAGTTCCACATCTATGATGTTGGTGGAAGATTCAATGCTAGAATGCCTTCAACGTACAATAACAACATATCGTTAGGATGTTATGAAAATTATTCTCTCCTTATAATCCATTTTTGATGTGATGGTGCCAGAGAAAATGCTACCCATTGCGTCTTATCCGTTTGTGGTAACAGATGATTAAATGAACAATAAACTGCTATCACCAATTTGTTAGTCAACCCTGGTGATAAAATAATACTTTTTACACTATCACTGTTCTTTGAAAGGAAATGAATCTTCTGTTGTTTGCTATCGTTTAAAATATTGCTTTCTCTTAGAAAGCTCAGTTAGTTTTGGATAGTGAGAATAAGAAATACCTGAATGAGGTAAAATATCTTACTATCCGGTTCTCCGGCGAGACCATAATGCAGAAAGAAATCCTCGTCATTGAACGTGATATTTTCCCATAAGTCGTCCAGGCTAATATTTTCGAAGTCAAATTGCCGCCAGGCGGATGTGTAGTGAGGATGGGCTTGCAGGCCGTATTCCTGGAAACGGGAACGATGACAGATTTCTAACTATACTATGTAGATTTTGTAGTAGAGGTCGTTAATTATCCTACAGGAACATACTACCGGAATAAAAAGTATCCTGTGTCCTAATCCAGATCGTGATCTATCTCTGTGCCATAATTACATATGTCAAAATCCGTTCAGCCGTTAAGGCGCGAAATGGTACAGAGTTACTTTCGCGTTTATAATATTAGTATGGACTAGTGCGTGAAGTCTAAGAACAGCGTAGACACCAAATCTTGAATAAGTACTGTACACCCACGAGGTGGTTCGACAGCTTAGTAAAAGTCTTAGGAGTCCACTGGACGTGGATAGTACAGCAGGTCGTTAAATCTGAACGTCCACAGCTAGAGGCCTCCCTATAACTGTAACATCTCATTTTTTTTAAACCTACTTTCATTGGAAATCAGTATTTATCTATATGGCCAGAGAATGGAAGGGAAATCAGTAATTATGCCTTATTGCGCGAGAATTTGTTCTTATATTATTTACAGTACACACAACCGATATCTTAAACCACTCTTTCATTCGAAGAAGATGTTAAAGGAAAGGGTAAGCAGACTCTCACCCTCATTTTATCAAACTTGTACGGCGGTTCCCTGCAGAAGGTGACGCTCGGGTAGATCAGGGTCTTGTTGAAGTCGAAGTGCGTGTACGTGGTGATAGGGACGTCTATCAGTTTTTGGATGCATACTGTTATCTGAAAACAGTTTATTTTATTAAAAATTGAAGTAGGTGGGTAAATACTTTCCGAGTTAATATATTTAGGGAAATATTGAACTGATCCTTATTGACTTTCTAATGATGGAGGCTTTTTGAAATTAATGAACCTTCTAAAACCTTTTTGGGCTTCTAATGATGTACACTTGTATTAATAATCAAGCCACTTTTTACCTTACTAGGCTTTTCTCACAGTTGGTAACTAAGCTAGGTTACCCCAACCAAATGGGTTACGTTAGGTTAGAACCGTGACCAACGAGCAAGCCGAGCGAGCGAAGTGAGCGGTGCCCCGGCAGCGGCCGGCGAACGCTAGCATAGCTATCCAACTAAATGGGTTAGGTTAAGTTAGAACTGTGACCAACGAGCGAGCCGAGCGAGCTCCTGCTATCCAAGTTGGTCGCAGTTACTTGGCTATTTAGTATTTTTAGGACCCACACAAAAAGAGTATTCATTATATATTAATATATTAGATTAGAGTGCAGCAAAATATAATTGACTAGCAGCGCCCTGCGGTTTCAACCGCATAAGTGTCGATCCCGTGGGAACATCGGGATAAAAAGTATCATCCTATATGTTATTCTGATGTATAAGCTAAATTACTGTAAAGTTTCATCAGGGGTCCGTGACTAAATAATAACTAATTGCGTAACACACGATCAATCGTAATCGTTTTCATTTTGACAGTTCAACAACATTCATTGCGTTATTTATGTGTTGGGCAGACAAATTTTTCGAACTTATGAAGCAATGGATTAGCAATTTGCTTCAAAATGATTCTGCGCCCTAATTGCGTAACACACAATCAATCGGAATCAGAATCATTTGTTACGGATCAGACAGTCGTTACGGATAGTTAGAATCCCGAAAGTCTGACAACCAGTCTTACCAAGGGGTACCTATCGAATTACCCAGTAACTGGATTGTGGAGGTCAGATAGGCAGTCACTCCATGTAAAATACTGGTATTCAGCTGCATCCGGTTAGACTGGAAGCCAACCCCAACATAGTTGGGAAAAGGCTAGGCAGATGATGACTGTATGGTTTCATCAAAATCCGTTCAGTAGTTTTTGCGTGAAAGAGTAACAAACATCAAGGCATCTTCGCGTTTATAATACTTATAAAAAAGTAGGAAGCACGATTTGAGATTCGATTAAAATACATGTCATATTTTTAACAGAAAAAGAACTTTCCTTACGGATCTCGTGTTGCATTTCAAATTTATTTTTAAAATAAATAAATAATTAAATATGTTTGTTATATATCCTGCCCCTATATAACGTCGAAACTATACCTAGTAATCGTGTTTTCGGATCGTTTTCTTTTGCGTCTGCGTCTTCATTATTTTTTTTACTTTATGTGACAATATTTAAGTAAGTACCTGCTGCACTACAACTGCAACACATACAATAATGACCAACGTTTTGATCAAATTGGGACCCTGAATACATTCTGCACACTTCTGCCGTATCTTCCATCGAGGGTCTTCTTCAACCTGAGGAAAATAAAAAACGCAGTTCCTCAAATCTTTATGCAAAAAGATTCTTTACGCAAAACTGATGTCAGCCAGCATCTACAATGTCTTGATGAAGATACAAAAAAAAGGATACTGATATTAGGTAGTTTATGTTTGTTAGATCATCGTTCCTTTTTGTAAAAGAGAAGACCTTTCCTGTATAGATTTCATTTTAATTTTGTTCTTTGAAATATTTTTTGACCAGAGATTTATTATAATAGTCATGTGGGTGTACAGGAGAAATTTTTAACCAGTATATACGCAAACTGTAACCATGAATGCACAAGGTTTAAGACTCCCTAGAGTAATTTTTCAACGGTGTTTTATAGAAAAGTGCAATACCTACGCGGTTGAAATGTATGACAGAGCTAATTTAAAAAAAATAGCTCTGCCATACATTTCACATTCATTATCATTCATCCTTTTTTGCTTTCATTTCATTTTTTTTTTCTTATGTTATAAAAATAAGCTACGAAAAATTTTAGCGTAAAGGGTTTCAGAATCATGAAGGTTGCAGTATGCGCACTGGTTAAATATGTATCCTATATGCCTGTAATTTCACCGGCAATGGTTTAAGTAAACAGAAAAATAATGCTATACCTTCTCTTCAACGCTCATCTTCTTTGTTCCAATTCTCCTTCAAATTAATTTCCCATATTGCACGACCGAATTTCAGTTCACTACAAAGATGTATTCATGACAAAGTGGAAGTGACCATGAAAGGCGTTATATTCCCAAAAGGGTAATTTATTGAGTCGTAAATAGCATTATATTAATATAGATAGCGCTTATTGCAGTTTAGTGGATAATGGTGGGATTAAGTGTGTCCAGATATTCTTTTTTATGTTATTGGATGGTAACCAAGCCGACGAGGGACCCTGATAGTAAGTTATCATCACCGCCTCCTATGGGGTAACCTAGAGGCATCGTACATGCGTTGCCATCCCAGGGGCAAAGTTGGCATGTCTAATGCGCCTGTAAATCTTCTTCTTAGCGTGTCGATAGTCATCTAAATGGACTCGGCCCAGAATTCGGCCACTTGTTTGGCGCCATCACCAGCGTCCATCAGTTCCTGTAACGTGCAGCTGGCAGGAGACGCAGGACACGATATTAAGTGTCCCATCGTTTGTGGAACACATCACTGGACTTACGCTTATCGCCGAGATCTGCCTGTAATCATACCGGCACTGGCACAACCGGAACACAGCAACCCCGCTTGGTGGATGAAATAAATAGGTAAGTACAGTATTCGGAAAACTGCCACGCTGGACACATCTGCCGCATGTCAGACGATCAATGGGCTAAACTTACGACCCAGTGGGTCCCGCTTAATGACAAAGGACATCGCGGCAGGCCCAGACGGAGTTGGCGGAATGAGCTAGACTCCTTTAATAAAGATTGGTCCTTGGCAGCTCTGGACAGAGAGAGGTGGAAGGAGAGTAGGGAGGCCTTTGCCCAGCAGTGGGACATTAACGGCTAATAAAAAAAGTAGTAGTAGGTATGTACTTCCGACGAGCTTCTTCGCAATGAGCAAAAAAATTGTTAAGGAAAGAATTTCCTCTATAACTCTAAACGATGAAGGAAAACATCGTGAGGAAACCGGCATGTCCTAGAACCAAAAACAAAAATCGAAGGCATGTGACATGGATCAACCTGCACTGGGCCCGCGTGGTAGATTATGGCCCACTCCTTCTCACAGAGCCTATTATGTGTTATAATCGTAATGATTACGATTGCAGGCCCAGCAGTGGGAACATTATAGGCTGATTTCGATTATAACACATAACTGGACCAGATGACAGATGTCCGTCGCAAGAATACCTAGGTATGTATTCTTGCGACGTACAGTCACGAACAAAAGTATGTATACACTCGACTTTATTCAAAAGCGATTTACTACTTTATTTTTTAAAGGAAATTTATGTCGTTACAAACATAGCATTTTCGAACCCATAGATTTATGTAATGTGTCGTATTTCAACGTTGCAATCGTTATTTCACGAAAAAATCGCAATTAAAAGTTGCCAAGTGTTGACATATTGGTGCTCGTGACTGTACATCTGTAATCAATGGTCAGCAACAGAGAGGCAAACTTCAATATTTGATGTTTGAACAGCTGCCGGTCGATTCTGTAAAAATCTCACCGTGAAAACTCAAGTGAAGTGAGCTTGATGTGAGTTGTCAGTAGTGTCAATCCCTGGCATTATTTGGAATGACAGCTCACTCCACGCTCACTTCGCCTAAGTTTTCACGGTGAGATGGTTACAGAATCGCACTGCTGGAGTGATCTTCGGTAGATTTCTCTATGTCAGCCATTCTATATGGAACTTGTTTCTCGAAGAGGCATATAATTGCTATTCTTTACAAACAGATTGATGAAATCTGTTACTTTGTATTTTATAAGATTTGGTACATACATGTTTCATTCATATTATTACAATCTATTTACATCATTTTATATTTTTATAAACAACGTCATCTATCTGTTATTATAGGAACTAACAATGCAAGCAACAACTGCTTCTAGATCACTACAGATGGCGTTGATCGTGACAGTGGTGATAAATGTAAATATTTCACTGAATAATCAAGCTTTCTTATTCCAACGGGTTGAGCAGAGATGATCAAGTCCAGTGACAAATGGGTGAAGACTTTTTTATGCCCTTTTTATTAGAAATCAAATTGATTGCCAATAATAGCCTGGGCATAATTCCAAGGATTAATTAAATTGCTATAATAGAAAAGTTCATGAATACTTCTCTAGTTTAAAATGGAGCCTTGCTTATTACCGAGGCCGAGGTCATCGTTCTTTATAAGGTCTGGGTCACTTGTCATTGATCATTATAGTTCACACTGGACGTGTGACGGCGCTAATCGACGTCCGGTAGTCGTCCCCTGTACCGAACCATGCTAACTGGCTAATCATTCCACGGCGTGAATATAGTTTTTTACCTCGTGCCTATATGGAACGTTAGACTATCCTGTTGCCGTGCAATAAAAACCCTGTAAAGATGAATTAATAGTTTTTTTTTTTTGTATAGAAAAACTCATGTTGCATAATATTTAGAACGAACTTGCATAGTTTCAAGATGTTTTAATGCTTTATTGATGATAATGAGAGGACCTCAGAGAACGTCGATGACGGGTATTTTTCAGAATTTTCCTTATTCTGTTTTTATCACTCCCTGTGAAATAACGTTTATTGCAGTCAGGAGGTTTTCGCTGCACAGCAACGATTCAACGCTTGAAAGGCAAAATTGACTAAGCGACATAGGGCTAACTTTACCTTTTTGGGAAATTAACGCTTTTTCTTTCTTTTCTTTCTTCTTCTTCTTACAAGAAAAAATCATATACATTCTGATTCTAATGATAAAATAAGATTTTCAAAACAGTTAGAATTACGTCTGTAGGATGAAGATCAAGAATTTATATGTATTTTTTTTTTTTGAAAAGTTAAACTTTAAACTGTTCTCATGTAAAGTTATATAAAAAATTCGAAATAAGAAAACATTTTAGAAGCTTTTAGCATTTTTTATTAAAGTTAATATTTACAAAATACACGTACCGTGCTCTATTCTAGATTAGCTTATAATATGTGATATCACGAAAAGGCACAAACTAAGTACGAATAACATTACATTATATGCGATCACAATAAATAAAGCGGTAACATACTTGTTACTGTATCGCTGTCCATCACAGCTGATTAATTTTAGGCATTTTGTACGCAAGACGATGTAAATATTCAAGTATTTTCAAACAAATTCCTTTCCAGCAATAGAGAACGCATTCAAAACCATCTCAAATTGTTTTTTTTTAAATTCAAAATGGTTGCACGACGGACGTGTAGAACATCGAGGCTCGAAAACATGCATAGCCTTGCGTAAAAAAGATGTAAGGGGACTGAGCTGTGCTTGAATTATTAAGATTAATTAAAAAATATACTCGCACACACACACAATTTGTGCAAAGTCAAACTGTACTTACCTACACAAATGCTTTACGAGCCTTTAGGCCGAAGAATGTCTAACAATTTATATTTAAGAAATATTTTTTAAATTTAATTGCGTGTAACAGATTAGTTTTTTTTTTTACATTACCTATGCATGTAGCACATGGACAGTGAATGTGGCAATACTTAGTACATTTCTGATGAAAACCACTTAGCTTTCCAAGGAGGTTCGTGGGTTAATTCTAGACAGCCCACACCTGAACCGGATATGCATCGGACAGCATGTCCTAGAACCAAAAATACGAAGACATGCGACATCTACGAACCCGCCCGCGTGGTGGATTACTACGGCCTATTCCCACTGAGAGGGGGCCTGTATACCAGCAGTGGGAACATTATAGGCTGATTTTGCTATGCGAACATCTGAATCAGGTCTGCTATATTATCCAAATCGTTTGGAATGTTTATTCATTTAAAAATATTTTCATAAAACCACAATGCACCTAATAATAAAATAGACTATAATACTAACGCTTCCGACTAGCATACGAACTGGTTTGTCAGTCCCTTGTCACTTCAAACTCCAAGCCACAAGCACTAGAACATTCTGGACGCCAGTTATTATTCCTAAGTTCACAACCTTATATTTAAGTCCTTAAATATCTTAAATTATATTCCAACTCTTTCCCCCTTACAAGCGAGAAGAGTACAGAGATAGTGCCATTAAAGTTTGCATAACTGACGTTCAAAACGAAACTTGTTCGTAAAAGCAACGCAATTGCAGAGACACCCTAACATTAATTTGTATCAAATACCGCTTAGGCAGTAAGGGTGATAATCCAACTGAACAGGAGTACGGTAACAACAGACAAGGGATTAATAGCTGCACCGCCAGATTTCTGCTTTATCTTAGCAACGATCGAGTTCGGGGCATTCTTGACTTTATTCACGAATTTGTCCAAGATGTCAGATCTAGGCGTGATATCGCAAGCGGTATGACTGATCGCGTCTACAACAGGAGCTGAAAATACCCTAAAGTTTACATCGTTAGGGTCTAAACTTCCGTACATCCAAATTGGCATCCTGTTTGATAGAATCCACAAGTTGTCGTTATAGTCTACTTTTATGTCCGTTGGGTACACCATAGTGACTTCGTTCATGTAGATCCTGCCTTGGTTCTTCATCAAGTATTCCTTGTTCGACGTCTTCCAACACGCAACAGCGTTCAGGTTCACCAAAGAATAGAACAACACTCCAGTTTTCGGATCGACAAACGAGGCACTGGATTGAGCGTTTGGTCCGCGAGTTCCCAATACATTGAAAGCGTCGAAATTGTTTTCAGCGAGCGACTGGTTCCTCAAATATTCAGTGGACACAGAGAACTCATCGTAGCTCGCCATCGGATGGAAGTACAGGGTGCTGTAGTTGTCAGCGTTGGGGGCAGAGAGACCAAGACCGAATATCGCGTCAGTCCAACTGAAGTTAAATCCTTTGACACTGAAGTCGCAAGCTAGTGGATCGGGGTGGAAGTAATGGTGGGTGATCCTCCAGGATTCGTTCTTTTCCCAGGAGTACACTACAATCGCTGGTTTCCCCAGATCCCCTGCATAAGCATAAGTATTCATGCAGTCAGCATCTTCAACGGCTATGTTCGCGAACCCAGAATCTTCTTTGACCTGATCTGCAGGGAACACGTACTTCCTGAGCAGGTTATCGGTTTTCAAGTCGTAAACAATGATGGAGGGTGGGTGTTTCGTCCCGTTTTTCTCTAGGCTGCCCATTTTTCCGCTGTCGAGGACCCAGAGACGTCCGCAGCGGTCGGCCCTGACGCGGTAGGGGGAGACGATCTCCGGAGGTTTGCCGTCCATTCCTATGGAGTGGGCTGCCCAGCTTGGATACGGGATCAGCTTCGGTGAGTTTGTTGAGTTGTCTGAAATGAGAAAAAAAAATGATTAGAGAGTGCAATTTATTCTTGTCTATTCTGTACAGTTCATGTCCTGGTAGCTCTTGAGTCTCTTAGAGAATCAGTAGAAATATAAACCATTAAAGTATGCAGTTTATCTCACGAAGCGACGCGCGTTTTACTTGTAATTACCAAATGTGCATACATGCTGTGAATGTGTGTGTATGTAAGCAAGCGCAGGAGCTCTCGTTACCATCCGAGACATTGGCGAAGTCAGAAGTATGTATTTAAGAGTGTGCCTGTGTGTGTTGTGAGCTGACGCTACTCGTCTTCACGCAAACATTTACAGCGTGTTTGTACAGACGCCAGCACATCAAGCTACTACAATCTGTCAAATTTCTTTAATAGTTTTTCAACTTTATCGCTAAAGTATTAAGGTTCAATGTTGATTGGGAAAATTTGACAGTTTCGGGTAGCCCTGGTGGCGTCTGTGCACTAGGTTACTACAAGTAAAGCGCGCGTCGCTTCATGAGATAAAAATACTGTAGCTTATGATAATTGCCATAAATAGTAGACATATGAACAACAACATACATAAATAGGAAATTCCTTTCTTTTTAAATATACTCAGTACATTTGTTTTTCTCTAATAAAATACACCTAGCAGGAAAGAATTACACAATATTCAAAATAGATAATTATGAAAACGCTGTTATCCTTGACATCTTTACATTGGGTAATGATGGGCATTTTGTAACCGATGGTAATTTGGGCATACCCACATGAAATAATGGTGTCAATATGCATCAAAATACAACTAGGTATATTTATTGTCTGATGATGGCACTATTTTACTACTATACCTATTTAAAACTGTTTAGCACTATATCTGAATTTCACTTGGAATGTTAATTAATCATTCATAGTTCTTTGTATTTGTATGTAAATTGCATGTATATATATTCAACACAATGTAAATGGTACAGTTTTATGAATAAATGAAATGAAATTTTATGGTTTAAGTTCACTAAACTTTAATAAACTCATAGAGTGATTCATTCAATACTAAAAGGATCAATATCTTATAATCGTTTCAGTACAATAACTCTTTTACATTTTTGTAGATAATATTGCCCGAAGCCAAAAACCCGAAGTTTATAATTAGACACGACACGGTCGGTAGATTATCTATAAAAATGAATCCCTATTTCCCTTGGTCACGCCATAACTTGAGAACGACTTTACCGATTCCAGCCATCTTTTTTTTTAAATGTTATCTAATACTTTGTAGAAGGTTCTTACGGAAAAAAAATAAGAAAGTTGCGCAGAAAATTAGAAAATTTAAGAATTACGCTTTTACGCTAAAACTGCTAAACGGATTTAGATGAAATTTGACACATGGGTGGACCATGATCTGGAGAAGGACATAGGCTACTTTTCATCCTGGATCGCAGACGAGGTCGCGGGCAACAGCTAGTTACAAATAAACTTACTGGTACATTAAAAGCTATTATAGAATTGTTTGTTTTTCCCCTGCTGAATGGTAGAACAAAATAAATGTATAAGCAGTGTAATGAAACGAAATCTAATAATGAATCTAGAGTTTTTATCTTAAGAAAGCTGAAAAAGCTAACCAAGACTAATTAGACACAGAAAAGAGTGTGGAAATCAGAACAATGCATGCAGTTTCTGACTTTTTTTTTAGATTTTTATATTCAAAGTTTTTATATCCGACAGACCAGCACCCTGATTGCGTAAGTTGCGTACACTACCAAACACAATCTGAATCATTTTGAAGAATATCTAATCCATTGCTTTATGTGTTCGGAAAATTTCTTTACTCAACAACGTTGACGGCACGGTTGGCGCAGTGGTTAAGCGATTGACTGCTGCGCTGCGTGTCGCGGGTTCGATTCCCGCACGGAACAAATATTTGTATGGCCTATAAGTGGTTGTTCCGGGTCTGGCTGTTTGTGTATGTGAGTTTAAATGTTTGTAAACGCACCCACGATACAGGAGAAATTCCTAGTGAGGAGCAACGTTTTTTAAAAAAAAAAAAACGTAATTAACGCTATGAATGTGGTTGTGAAATGCAAGGTTCGAAAAATAAGCAGAAGAAGGAACAAAACATTTTTCTCGAAGGACGCAGAAGGCATCATAATCCTCAACATCATCTAAAGCAGTGATGATAATAACGATGATCAGAGTAAAGAACCCATTCATTCTACGTCTTACGTTAACACGTCTCCTTGGCAAATTAAAATAACTATTGTGCAAATAATACGCGCTAAGTAAATAATTTATTCTCCTCTTGTACCGTGACAACCTAATTTGCAAGCATAAATGTGTTAGATTAGCAACTTAGATGTCATTACTATTGTATGCAGGTTGTATCTAAGCAAATTAAGTTGCAAGATTGTGTAAGATCTAGAAACAAGAGGGCATTTGATATCTATCTTTATCATCATTGTTGCCTTTTCTAATCTATTCTACCTGAGCAAATCTAGCAGGCTTGTATTTTCCCTTAGTATTTTCACAATTTCCTTACGCGTTTTGATTGCCATCTGACCTACAATACGAGTACTTTTCTTTTGGGGTACCTTTAACCGTAGTGACAACGAAATCGATGATTTAAGGAACTCAAGTCTCATAGTTTTCGTTAAGAACAAGCTTCAAAATTAAAAAACTACAACACTTGTGGCAATATTCCTAAATCTTCCTAGCACCTATATCTTTTGATTGACGGATCAGTGAGGTCAAGACCTTAGTAATAATTGGCCATAGGCTCGCGAAATGGGAGCCTAGCGTACTTAAAAAAGCATCAATCTGAATAATTTTGAAGGATATTGCTAATCCATTGCTTCATATGTTCGAAAAATTTGTCTGCTCAACACGTAAATAACGCAATGAATGTTGTTGAACTGTCAAAATTAAACCCATTGCTACTGATAGTGTGTTACGCAACTACCCCGCAGGTTCAGTAAGGAAAGAAGAAAGAAAATGCATTTATTTGCGGCAAACATGACGCATAAAAAAAGGACATAAACACACAAAAATAACAAGTTGGGGGTAAACATGCGTCACATTCACGCAAAACGGCGATGATGGCGATGTTCAGAGATACAACAAAGTTTATTCCCAATTACCAATTCGCTAAACTGTTTTATATCAGCTATAAAGCAAAACTTTTACGACTCTGTACAGAAATTGAAAAGTGTGCAGCTTAGGAATGATGAACATCTTTCTGAGAGTAAAGTGGACAAAACAATTTCGCGAACAATGTGGTGTTCATTATAGAGGAAGTGGTGAAAGCTAAACAATTAATTCCCGGTAATAGCTCATAAAACTGCATTGACTGTCTTAATGATTACCGACACTTCGCAGTTGCAGCTAATTGTACACGTAACTCGAATTACGTTTTACTTGACATTTTAGAACAAAGATTCCTCTTTGCTGTAATATTACTTACAACATTCTGAGATCATCATCATCATCATCTGCCTAGCCTTTTCCCAACTATGTTGGGGTCGGCTTCCAGTCTAACCGGCTTCAACTGAATACCAGTATTTTGCATGGACCGACTGCCTATCTGACCTACTGGGTAATACCATACACCTTGGTAAGAATGGTTGTCTAACTTTCGGGCTTCTGACTACCCGTAACGACTGTCAAAGATCCACGAATGACAGCCGGGACCAACGGTATAACGTGCTTTCCGAGGCACGGAGAGGTCTCGGTATGCAAAGATGGCACCTATCCACAGACCAACTGCGGCAAACGTAGCTTAACCTGAGCAATAGACCTCCGGCGGTTTTTGTAGCCACGGGCCACACACAAACATTCTGAGATCAATGTAATCATATGTAGGTATGAATGTATTTTTTTTTTATATTATGAGTCAATGATACTCGAAATAAAAAATATTATATTATATTATGTGTCTGTGTGAGAAGTTATACTTCTTTATTGTTATTATAAGAAACTTTCGTTCTCTGTTAATGACTCGACTTCATCCATCTATGTTAGCCGTTATCACATGGTTCTTCCAAGCGATTTGGCCATTCATACATAATTCTTTATGTCAACAAAAATTGGGGTTGAAACACTAGAATAATAGGGTCCGAGTGCTCACTTGATTTTTCGAGACATCGCCAAGCGTTTAGTCGACACTTAACGTGACCAGAGGACTGACTGGCTTATTTGTTTATCAAAGAATCAGCATCGCTATACAACGTGGCAATGCTGCCAGCCCTTTGTACACTTTTTTGTTGACAGCGATGCGGACGAATTTTATGATGCCTTATGATTCTTTTCCTTCTTTTTTTATATACATACGTACATATTAGGTATTAATATTATTTTAAGTCTTATAATATCCTTCATAAATTAGCCATTTAGATTTTCCATTGCATCTAGACTTCCTTCTTCCTAGACACTATTATACCTAAAGTAGTATTGTCCATTGTCTGTCTGCAATTCGTAATTACCTACTTCTGCTCCTACTTCCTCCTTAAAACGGTCTCCTAGTAACCACATAATTACAAAAACGACCATTACCTTTCAAATTGATGTAGTTCAAAGTAGCAGGGACTCCCGACTTCCATCTCGGTACAGTTATAAACAGCCTGTCTTCATAGATCTCCAGGCCCATAGGCATACTGTTCTCCGGGATGAACGTCTTGGCTTCTATAGCCTGACTCCTGATTGAATTGCTGGGGAACTCGTAGTCGATCTGATTCCATTCGTAGACGATGTGCAGCTGGTCCATGCACACGCAGAAGTAGACCAGGTGCAGGAGAATGAGGGTCTTTAGGCCCCCCATCTTGAAGAGCTGGAATTTAAAGAAAAAAATTGGTTAATATAAGTATAAAAGAAAGCTTCAGGATTAGAAACTGGATGTTAATGGGTTCAAAAAAAGATTATTTTATGCGAGACGGCCTTGGCAACGTTGTCTGAAATTAATTCTACTGACGTTATTTTGTATCCTTCTGGCAATGTTTTGAAAGTTATAGATTTAGATTTTATCTCAATAACTACAACCCACAGGACAGTCATAACGCCACATTTGCATCACAAAAACCCACTTATTATCGTACGCACTATCGTACCAAGTATGGTACCATAAAAACCCATTTTTAATAAGTCAATTTCGCATAGTAATTACATTATTACAATCAGAGTGTGCCGGGTGGACAAATTGAAAGGAGTATGGCCTTGGACGAGGTCAGAACATATTTCTTGTGACCTTGGCTTATAGGAAGTAGGTACTTGTTTTGGCCGTAAGGTTAAAACTGATTTATTATGTAACTAGTGTGAAATTGTTTTTGGGCCTGTTTGATGTGCTTGTTATCTTTATTTATTGCGTATTGTTATTTTAAATTATGCGAGAGGCTGAGTTTGTAGGAGTGGCTAGTTAAACAAGTTTTATTTCTAAATAGCTTCCTACGTGATTCGTTTCAAATTTTATGAGAAATATTTAATTGCTTCTTTAATAACTTGTTGGTATTATAATGGTAATTGCCGCTTAGGTTAGAACTGTGCTGTGACAATAGATATCCGTGGTTGTGCTTGTGACCAACTGCGCGCAGTAGAGGCCGGCAAGCGCTACATATAAGTTTTTCGCAGTTATTTGGCTATTCAGTTTTTTAAGAACAAAATTAGGAATTATTTGAGAATTATAAAAAGAGGCACATTTATAAGAGTATCCATTAATATTTTCAGGAAATCTACCTAAATGATAATTATTCGTGGTTCGGGTATGGTTCAGTCCCACCCTACCCCCAGGGGTACCTATGACCAAGGGTTTGGTGGGTCCGGACTCCGGACCCACCATAATTCCACCAATAATAAAATTACCATAGTCCGGAGTGGTTCGATTAAACACATGCAGCCTTCAAGAAAGATTTTTGACAGAGTTTAAAACGTCAAACCCACAGATATAGAGTCTATCTATATCTGTGGTCAAACCTGCATTACAGTCTTGAAATCACTCTTAATATTCTTGTCCAGTCACAAACCAAACAGTTTGTTTGAAAAGCTTTTAAAGTGACTCAAAGTGTGTGTATACGTAGGTATTAGAAGCAACGGAAGTCCCTGTAAAACAAAAGGCTATAAGGAAGCTAAATAACCTGTCAATTGTATATTTCGAGACACGCGGATGTAAGTGACTCACGGTTTCCATGAATTTTCACTTGGGTTTTTACGCTCACACTCAATGAGAAGTTTGAAAATACATTCCTTAGGATTGAGGATATATTGGACCACTTTCAAATAAATAGTATAGTATAGCAAATATAATACCTCCACGAAGTGGGTGGGCACGTCTCCTTGAAAGCCATCAAAGGCCATTCAACTCAAATCAAATTCATAATTTTAACCAAAAAAAAAAAAAACTAGATTTGATTTAAAATTAACATCATTTATGTCACTTTTATTTAAATCAAGATTCATGAATGTTTTATTTAAAACTCAGCTCAGCCATGTCTGAGCATCGTTTTAGAATACCAAATACTTATCAGTCATTATTATGCTCAGGGGGGCAATTCTCGTAATTTTAAGAACGTTCACAGTCTGATTTCAGTCTCAATCTGTCAAAAATACCTCTAATTTCCCTACATTTTGACAAGTTTTTGACATTTGTTTGTCGCTGAGATGAGACTGCGACTAGATTTAGAACGTTTTAAATTAAGAGAATTGGCCTTCAGTTTTGAGGCTTTGAGGCTGGAAGCAGCTGGATTTAAATGACTGAAGTTGGAGTTACATTACTACGGGATTGGAAAGGCCTTTGTCCAGCAGTGGACTGCTATAGACCAATGATGATGACAAGTTCACGGCTAACCATTATTAAACATACACAATATGTTTATCAGAAAACCTTTTAAAGGCACTCAAAGACCAATCGGAAAGATGTAAACAGGTAATCATAATAAATAATATAAATGATCAAACCAAGCCTCTGACACAATGCGAACTTACAGTATAAACATTAGAATTCAATGCGAACTGCGTGCATAATTAGCTTATAACTACCATTGTTGATCACCACAAAGGATTTTGATATTTATTGCTTTCAGGCTAAAGGTGGCAGTTGAGTGGGGTTGTAAATGTGTCGTTGGCCGATTGATTCCTTCGTTATCGTCTATAATATTTTTATGAAGTTCTGTGATCATGCTTATAAAGGTATTATGGTCATAGTTTTGAATTCCTGCTCAAACGCAACATGAATTCCTAATGGGTACGCTTAAACATGATGTTATGTAATGGGTGTGATACTAACGTAATTCTTTCCCTATGAATCATGACGAGTAAAGCATAAACTTCGATCGACCAAACACAATATTTAGGGTTATCATAATATACAGTATTGTATACAATCAAGTATCAAGTATTTTCTAACTGAACAGACAGCTGTGCTGCTGGAGAGTTTGTTGCGCCACTTCTTCTTCCCAGCGATAGCACTAGGAAGTGGTGAAGGGCGGGCGTTTTTGGGGGACTGTCTTTTGTAATTTTGACGTTCGAAAAGTGCTGATTCTCAGCATAATTTGAATAAATGACTTTTGATTTTGACATCACGCCTTGTTTCCCAGAAGGGTTAGGTAGACGCGTACATATAGTACACCCACATTTCGCCAGTTATGTTTAAGTCCGATGTAATAGGAAGCGAGCATATTGCCATCAAGCAATATTCCACACTCTGTGCTGCTAATGAGAAACTCCATATCGAAAACCACTTTCCCCGACCTGGGAATCGAACCCAAGGCTGCCTAGCAGTGGAGACGCCCACGCCCTGGACGGGAGTCAACAGCCGACTCCCGGCCACCGTAGGCGCGGGCCTGGTAAGAACCAGGCCCGCGCCGACGCGTTGTGTTCCACGCGCGCCTCAAAGAGATGTCAGCACGAACTGACGGGGTCCGCTAGGGCCGATGTCTGCCAGGGCCGCGGATTGTGCGAAAGAGATAGAGAGAGAGAGAAGGAACACGGGTGGGTTTTAGTCAGTAAAAGTCTGCTCGCCCAGCCCAGTGTGGGAGAGGTAATTTGATGATTTCCCACCCAAAAAAAAAAAAAAGGCTTACGACCACTAGACCAACGAGCCTTATCCAGCTATACCTAATTTAGCTAAAGCAATTTAAAATTATCTAAATCATCGATTGTATCAAATAGATTGTATCGAATGTATTAGCTGTAAGTTTTCTTAAAATTAATAAAATGAAATAAATAAAATAGTAAAACAGCACCGCTGGTTTTTTGACAAAAAATATACTTTCCCGGAATACTACCTACGGTGCCTACTCATTTCAAAAAGACGCTACGTTTTTACATGTCACTGTTTCCACATTAGTTGTAAGCTCTTTCTATTTACTTGTAACATACAATTTCACATTTAAGTAAGTGATGTGAGCCTTTGCTTGTTTTCCATTCACAGTGAAATTTTACGAGTAGGTATGTGCTAGCGCTGCTAGCTAGAATAAAGTGTTAAAAGAAAAATTCAGATAGACAGACATAAATTGAAACAAGTTGATTGCTTTTTGAAAACTCATACCCAGTAGTTTCCTTCAACTCTTGAATAAATAAGGCTCTCCTAATAATTTCCATCAACTCCTGACCAAGGCTCTTCCCTGCGGGAAAACTACGCAACTCACAATCCCAATGCCATTAATTTGACAATTCAACAATATTCATTGCGTTATTTACGTTGTCGATCAACCGAATTGTTCAAACATATGAAGTAATGGATATTGAATTTCCTTCAAAATTCTTTGATTCGTGATAGAAAGTATGTTACGCATTGGGGCCCAGGTCTTCCTACAGAAGATCTAAGGGAATTGCCATAATTCCTATGCTGGGTTGATAATGGTTCTGCTTTATAAGACACTTATCGTGGGGAAGAAGTGGCTGTCGTGGCCATTAAAAACACGTAAGATACAAATTAAATTAAATTAGCAAAATACTTATACAACATTGTTTTCATAATTGTCTTGTAATAAGACAAATACACCTGTGACTGGTGACCTATAACAAGTGGTGACCTCTAGCGAGTGTTGCGATAACTATGTGATGACTGATGACGTATATGAGGCTGTGAAGATGTGGCACAGTGGCATCGGCAAAGAGAGAAGTCACCATGACGAGAAATACAAATACATATCGAGTTTTGTAATGAGACATTTTTTTGACGTTCGAAAAGTACTGATTCTCAGCCCAGTTTGAATAAATGACTTTTGAGTTTGCCATTAAAAGCCATTTCAATAACGCTGTTTTAAATCGGTTAATTGGCAGTTAGCTATACAATTTCGGTAGTTTATTAAATATCCTTATAATCATTGGAAAGCAACTTCTTTATCTCTTTTTGAGTTGTTTTTTGTCTGTCTAGCTGCCCTAGAATTAATCTATCAGGATATCTTGTGTTAAACGTACCTAACAGTGTCTCCAAAACGTTGAAATAAGCCTGAGAGCATTTGAAACAAAAACCCGTTGTACCATTATTTATCCGGGTACTATTATAACCTCGTGGCTAAATGATAATAGCCGCAAGGGCGGATCCAGGGGGGGGGTCATGGGGGTCATGACCCCCCCCTGGGCTGGGTCCAGGACCTAGGTGGACCACTAATTAAAATTGTTGAACATAATGTTTTTATATATTTTTTGTCACAATATAGATTTTATTTATGTACTTTCAATATTTAATTAATTTAATATAATACCTACTTTGTTTGGCGCTTTAGCAAAAGAAGTAGCTGAGCAGCTAGATGTAGAAATTAAATGTCCCAGAATAGTGTCAAGACAAATACATAGGGCCAATAACCAACCTGCTCAATCTGCTGAATAGTATTTCAGCAGAGCCATATACATCCCTCTTCTGGATTCAATAATAAGTGATCTATAGGACCGTCTGTCTCCTGAAATACTTCATTTCTTTCAGCTAAGCGTTTTTATGCCAAAAAGCGAATACAGTAATCAAGACATTGAAACTGTGAAACAACTAGCAACCGATTATACATTGTTACTATATATATAATACTCCAGTTTCTGTCGTTGTAAACGAATATCGGCTGTGGATGGTGAAGTGGCAGCGGAGTCAGGACATACCGCAGTCGATTTCTGACCTTATTTTAAATTGCGATATTGAGATGTATCCTAATATAAGAAAATGTTTATGTGTTATGGCTACACTACCTGTTAGTGTAGCGACAGCGGAAAGATCTTTCTCTACGTTACGAAAAATCAAATTGTGGCTAAGAGCTTCAATGGTTGAAGAACGTCTAACCAGACTGGCACATCCTTAAAAACATACCCATTGAAGTAGATAAAGTCCTGTGACTTCCGGGCTACGCAAGGCTTCCGCAAGGCTCAATACTGGGTCCATTCTTATTCTTAGTATATATCAATGATTTACCATTCCATTTGAAGGGCATCTGTGACATTGTACTGTTTGCAGATGATACCTCTTTTATTTTTAAAGTAGACAGGAAAAGACAAGATTTTTACGACCTAAACAATGCACCCTCAATAGTTACAGATTGGGTTACGTCAAATAACCTAATTCTCAATGCCAAGAAAACGAAATGTGTAAAGTTCGCCTTACCGAATGTTAGAAATCTAGGACCCAACATCGTCTTAGATAAAGAGGTGCTTGAAACTGTAGGCTCGGCAATTTTTCTAAGACTAACAGTAGATGCTAAACTTCAGTGTCAAAAACAGTGATATTCACCAGTGTTAACACTAGAAATAAGGACAAACTACGTGCCCCCTTTCACCGGCTTCATAAGGTTCATAACTCATTTGTTGGGTTTGGTGTAACCTTTTATAACAAGATAGCCTCTTTTTTGCTTGCCTTTAAATGCGTTTAAAGCTCAAGTAAAATCAAACCTTTGTTCAAAGGCATACTATTCCATCAACGACTACTTACACGATAAGAACAGTTGGTCGCCTTAGTTTAACGCAAGACAATGTTTATGTTCTTTCTCCAGAATTAGCTTACTGACAGGTTATTATTATATAACTTATTTATTTATTTTACTTCGATGGTCTTAGTTTATCATTTGTGACTTCAAGTGACAACTATGTGAACAGAACCCAGCAATGCATAAATATGTAAGCTGTCACGCCCTTTATGCCTGGAGGCTTTTATATAGGGTAGTAAGTTTTTTATTTACATTTTAATTTTGATTAATTATATTTTAGCTTGAGTACGTATAATTTTTATTAATATTTGTTTGTATATTGGCGTGGCTAGTTGACATATGGCAAATAATTTAATTTTATATTCTGGTCTTGTAATGTTAATTAGGTAGGTACCTAGTATTGTGTACAGACGCCAGCACATCAAGCTACTACAATCTGTCAGATTTCTTTAATAGATTTTCGACTTTATTGCTAAAGCATTAGGTTCAATGTTGATTGGGAGAATCTGACAGTTTCGGGTAGGTTGACCTGCTGGCGTCCGTACAATCAAGTATTTTTTTTAAACTGTACAGACAGCTGTGCTGCTGGGGAGCTTGATGCGCCACTTCTTCTTCCCAGCGCACTAGGAAGTGGTGAAGGGCGGGCGTTTTTTGGGGGATTGTCTTTTGTAATTTTGACGTTCAAAAAGTGCTGATTCTCAGCCTAATTTGAATAAATGATTTTGAGTATAGTACTTACATTTATTTATAAAATACCTACTTTTTACTTGTATCTATTATTATCAAAATTAAATTATAACTTCTTGTGACTTGACCACGACTTTTGACCCCCCCCTGGCGACAAAGCTGGATCCGCCCTTGAATAGCCGCACGGGTAAATCGAAGGTTAAGCTACGCTTGCCGCGGTCGGTTCATAGATGGGTGACTATCCTTTACTTATCGAGACTGTTAGCCGACCCCAACATAGTTGGGAAAAGCTGAAGCAGATTGACTTATAGATACATACACGAATAGAATAAGAGCAATTTCAGAAGGCCAATTCTCATAATTGGCCTTCTGAACTTGTTCTTATTCTATTCTATCTATAATATGTATGTATTTACAAAAAAATGTATATAAGTAGTTTATCAGCCATCTTGTTACCATAACACAAGCATTAGGTTGCTTAGCTTGGGACTAGATGGCGCTGTGTGAAATGTCCAGGGATATTATTATATTATTATTATTATTCGTGTATGTTTCGGCGACAAACAAATGTCAAAAACTTATCAAAATGTAGGGAAATTAGAGGTATTTTTGACTGTGAACGTTCTTATAATTACGAGTATTGCCCCTCTGATACAAGTTTTAGAGAATATGTAGAGTTAATTTTAGATATTTATTGTGCTTATATAAGTCCTGCTTACCCCGCTTTAAAGAATCTTGACCGAGTCAAACTAAGTAGGTTCTTCGCAAACACGTCTGAGATTGCGTGGCAATGGAAAATTATGTGATAGACAATAGAATAGATGGACGATAGTGTAGGAGCTCGGGTCCCGTTATTTAACGAAATCATTAATCGTGTTACTGTTATTGTTATCCTACCGGCGGCCGTGGGAACTGTATGTACTTTTATATAAAGAAAGGCAGGTATATCTTCTTACTATTAAATACAAAATTATTTTAGACCCAGAGAAAGGGTCATAATTATGCGTTAATTAACTGTTATTGACTACCTACCTACCTATAAAGTACATTGCTATGTAACATTGAGGATATAATTGCTTTCAATAAATTAGAAATCGAATTGGGTTAATTAGCTATTTCACATAAACACTGTAATCACTTTATAATTATAAATTGACACACTTAAAAACCATGTTTAATTCAATGTCAAAAACAGCAATCTTATTCATTTTCGCGAAGGTTCTTTAGCGAATACCTTACAAATGTAGAACCTGAAAGGTTTCATGAAAGAGACTTAGATTACAGTAACCTATTATTATAAAACGAAATGATTATGAGAACTGAAGACCAATCCCCCGTAAACTGAAGGCCATCCCGTAATTAAAAACGTTCAAAATTTAGTCGCAATCTCGTATCAGGGAGAATCAATGTCAAAAACTTGTCAAAAATGTAGGGAAATTATAGATATTCTTGACAGATTGAGACTGAGATCAGACTGTGAACGTTCTTAAAATTACTAGAATTGCCCTTTGTTCTCCTTCATAATTCATTGTACCTATTGTTAACGTTTTCGGCAGTGATTTAGGGATGTTGATGCCAACCAACACGTAATGAGCGTAATGGTAACTTTAACTCATTTACCAGCACCATGAAGTACACCTCAATACAAATATCTGCAAGACAAATAAGCATTCCAAATGTCTGCATTCCGATTGTCCGTAAATTAATTCAAATTATTATGTTCAATAACAAGTTCCGATTGCATTGATTAATTTCTTACAGTAAGAACCGTAACGAAAACGACTATACTTTTTCAAACTATACTTTTTCACGCATTTTCAAATTACAATCCCGTTAGATCGATTTTGCATTTCTAATTTTATTAGTTTATTCCCATGACAGATTTAATGATGAGTCATTTGGTCGTCAACTCTCGGTCTAAGATTGAACGAGAATAGTATTTTAATTATAAATTCCGATTGTATTTTTAATTGTTCTTACGAAAGTACTTAATCGAACAATCGCCACTTGATGCTGATAATTACTTTTGACGTGGACACGGAAATCCCTTGATTGAACAGAGTATCCGCAAAGAAATCCGCTTAGAACGAGATATTTTTATACCTACGTATATCTATGCCAAACCGATTAACTGATTTCCTTATTTTTCATATAATAATGAGGAAAGTTTTGAGTATGAATGTCGATGGCTTTATTGAGAAGGGGAAAACCAAAGAAACGATGGATGGACTGTGTGAATGATGTTTTGCGTGGATGTGACGCATGTTTACCCCAACTTGTTTTTTTTTTGTGTTTATGTTCTTTTTTATGCGTCATGTTTGCCGCAAATAAAGTTATTTTCTTTGATTCTTATGATACTTACGGTTAGAAAACCGCAAAAAAAAACCGAGAAAAAGACTAGCTAGATGACGACTAATAGAGAAGTAGATATGGAAGAAAAAGACATGTTGCGCCGACCACTAATAAATTGAGATGAGGGCAGGAGAATGATGAATGATGAGACGCTCCTGCATAAAATAAAATACTCTTGTAACTCAAGCACTTAACCCTTAGGTATACTGTACAAAATTACTCTGAAGCTATGTCACACCTATCAGATTAACCTATTGGTCAATCGTGATAGTGACATTACTTACTGGTTCAGTAACGCATTCCTCAAAGTAAGCCCTTACTAGATATTTGCACAATATTAAAGCTCACAATAATAAATATTATTCTCTTTGGACACCTTTTATTGCCTTGAGTATAAGTAGAAACAAAAGAACAACTCGTGTTGTAACTTTTATCTCTACACACACATCTAATTTTACACCAATGTCCGTAACATTTAAATTGGCACAAACAAAATAATGCCAAGATGACAACCGAAAAAGAATGGCCGAGTTCAAAACACGATTAGAGGTGGTACAGTCACGAGTATGCATACACTTGGCTTTATTCAAAAGCGATTTACTCTATATTTTATGTTGCTACGAACATAGTATTTTCGAACCCATAGTACCGAACCCGTATTTCATTGTTGTTTTCGTTATTTCATGTAAAAATAGCTATTGAAAGTTTCCAAGTGTTGACATATTAGTGCTCGTGACTGTACATGTCAAAACACGATTAAAGGTTGTTGCATTCTTGCATAATCGTCACATTTGACAGATAAGTCAACAGACCTCTGAAGAGATAGTAGAACCGCACCTGTTTTAAGTACTTATTGATTGCACAATGCAGACTAGATGGTGTGCGTAAAAATTCCTTTGGGGACAGCGCAAGGCGAACCGGTCGGTTTAGGAGTAATGGGCCAGTGATATACACGCCTACACACTTACCCACTGCCGTCTTTTATCTGCTAGTTAAACGTTACGCTGTACGTTAAAAGTAAGAGTCAATAATATATATTCTCAAGAGGATGAGAGGTGATCGCAAATTGTGTATTGGAATTCCCAATTTTTGGAAAAGACAAACATGTGAGGAAAATGATTTGTGACGAGAGCTATCCACTTTTAATGCTCGGTGACATCAGTAGAACTGCCGAAAGAGTGGGTCTTAAAATGAACATGGACAGAACGAAGGTCATGTCAAATGCTCATGTTACACTCACCGTGTAACATGGGCAAACGCCCATGTTACATGGGTCATGTCAATCGACATGACCCACGTAACACACACTCTCTCCTCTCTCAACTCATGACGATCGGAGACTCAAGACTCGAAATAAGTTTAGTGGTCGAGATATGTTTACCTAGGACAAACTGTCTAGTTAGGTCCGACTTCGGGAAAGAGGTCTATCGGCTTAAAAGAAACCTAACAGTAGCGGTAACCCATACCGATGGGTTTCATGGCATCATCTGCAAAAAAACGGCCTCACTCCTGAGCAGAATAAGAGGCAGTCGCAATAGCATCCTGAGGGCTGTGGCGACTGATGCCTCCTCCGCCATAATAAGGGTATTTGTGCGAAGACTTGTTCCTTAGTTTCTGGTCTTCGCTTTCATTCGTCTTTAGTTTTAAGTTACTAACTAAATATTATTTTAAGTGCAAAAAACAATTTATGGACTTTTAGAGGCATGAGGAACAGGGTGTAAAGTTCACTCATCGTCCATTGAAAAGGGAGGATCCTCCGACCAGACGGGTGTTATGTCTGGCGGGCAATTGCCCAACGATTGATGTTGGGAAATTGTATCTATGCTAACTGCGCGGTAAACTCTGCTTGCGAGATGCAGGATTTGCGTGACGTCAGTATGACGCGTTGTTCGCATGTGGCGTTGTAGATACCGCTACAGATTTCATAGTTATTCGAAATAAAATTATTTATTATTATATTATTATAATAGTAGCACCTACTGCAACAACAAATTACTACGGTGTCTGATATTTAGGTACAGACATTTGCGACTTAGACAAAACTAGTTCTTCAACAAACTATAACTACTAATATATTCACACACTTCTTTTTTTTTTACAGTTTATTGTATTATTTGAAGCTCACAGCGGACGGAAGCCGCGATTATTTTTAATTGGTTTTCCTTGTTGCGAAACCACTTATTCAACTAAAAGATATAATTCAGTCAGAAGGTAAGTGTCAAGTCTGAATTATTTATATAAGCCCATTCGTAAGTGGAAAGGTTAAAGGATCATATGGAATATTTTCGTGCCTTTTTAAAGTCGACATTTCCTTATAAGCGAGTGCATCACGACCTTATAGGCAATAGGACCATAATGAGAAGTAAAGGCTCTGGCTTGGTAAGCCAGTATTTTTTCACTTTATTTCGTATCGCACCTGCTAAAGGTTTAAGTTCATCGAATACCTTTTAGACTTCGTTTGGATTTACATGTCTGGGCCCGCGTTGGGTCATAATAATGTCTTTTTACACATAGGTATCCGGTTTTTGACAGCTGTCTAACCGGTTTTTGATAGCTGTCTTAGAACGTACATATTCCAGATTATGTAAAAAATCTTTAAAATGCGTTATAAAATAAAATATATAAACTGCCTTATCTTTTTGAATTATCTTATTTATGGCTTCTTACAGGCATTATAATACCGTACGTGTATCAATCAATGTACTGTGTTGCTTCCATCACTAGTTCCATCTGTCAAAAAATGGTTTACCTAATGGACAGGTATATGTATAGTCCTAAAATATATAATACTGGGTAGGTGTACTATAAGTCAGTAACTTCTAAAATATTTCATTACCATGTAAACTTCCACCAAAAATTGGTTTGAACGAGATCTAGTAAGTAGTTTTTTTAATACGTCATAAATCATAAACCAATCATAAAAGATTGATTTGTATAGATAATGGTACGGAACCCTTCGTGCGCGAGTCCGACTTGCACTTGGCCGGTTTTTTTTTTTCTTGTAACTGACTCGCTGAGGTTTCATGTAAGCACCAAATAGGCTAAGTCTCTAAAGTACACGGCTGCCTAACCCTTCGGGAAGTACAGGCGCAATGTAATTTTATGTTATGTACATCCATATTATTTCCCTGAAGCACTGCAGTTTTGTTAACCTTTAACCTCATGTTATTTATCACACTTGATAACCATCTGACTTCCCGAAGTAATGCACGGCCTCTACAATTAAACCTACCAATATATTAATGTTACTGCAGCTTTTCTTTGCAAATTACTGAATCCTGCAACTTTGCACCATGAGCCTAAGAATTTTTAGGCCCTTTGTAAGTACATACACGTTATTCTTGTTGTGATAAACTACGGTTTATTCGTCGTGTATAGGTACGGTCATCAGTGATGTATGGATCATCATTACATTATGGAAGCTTGTTGACACACATTTTTTTCTACGGTGCGTACCGTACCGTAAAGAAACCGCACTGTGAACGGTCAAGACTAAGTTCCTTCCAAAGTCGAAGCCAGGCTGTTGCGCCCGCGCACATGTCCTTTATACAAATTATCTTTACTTACATGTTACATGTTGTGTACATAATATACGATAATGTCGATCAATTAAGTGGGCAAGCTTGCAACGAAATTAGTGGGTCGAGGCGAGCGGGGCGAGTTGACCAGCGCCCGCGCATGGCTGCGGAAAAAATGATCGACACATGTCGCGCTCTTGTAACATGCTTGTAATGATGGTAATAATGATAATGTTACTGGTTCTTGAGGGCCGAGTCTAATGTGGTCCTGGTTGATTATTAGCCCAGCTCCTGAGGGCAAGTGCTAGAAAAGTGACAATAACTTTCAAAGCATTTCGTATTTCTACGACTTTCAACAGGATTGACATAAGTTTTTCGGTAGCTTATGTCAATACAATATATTTTTGACTTCTTCATCATCTTTATCACTGAAAGAGTGACACTTTGTCTAGACCCTCACGTCAGTTCGAAAATGTTTAATTTAACTAATTATGCCGTAAATATCCTTCGCCAGATACCAAGATATCTCTCTCCGAAGCATCGCAGTCTATGATTCACGGAGTTTCGTGTAGGTTACTCAGTACCTACCTGAGGTATATCTAAAAAATTATACCTACTATACTACCAAAGGTCAAGAAAAAATGTATAAAATAAAATTGCGCGTTCGTTTTCTGACGCGATATTCCGCTTTGTGTAAAAAGCCATAAAAATATAGGTACCGTAATTATATAAAGAGGTTATTATCAAACTATTTCAATTTACCAATATCGGACGCTAATAACCAACAATTAAAGCCATATATTAACAGTTGGAAGTGTACACAATTGGGCTATAAATCATTTAGTTTAAAACAAAGAGATTTTTACTACGAAGCACTTGTGTCAATACGTTCAAATTATATTATGTTAGTTAAAAACATTTTAATGTCGTGTAATGTACAGAAATAAGTATGACATAGTTTACTAATAATCTAGCTTACAAAGGACGGGTTGTTTCACGTCCACGACGCACGCGTATCCGTCAATAATGGCGCTAACTACTTATCGTCAAACCAAAAAAACGTTGTTTCAAATTACAATTACAAAAAGATGGCCGTGCCGTACGTCAAATAATAATGACTACCTTTTTGTAATTGTTATGATTTGACGTACGTATGTATGTTACGTTAACCAACCGTTTGAAACGACTGGCCGGGCGGCCGTAAGTAACAAAGCAGAAGAGTATGTTTATTTCGCGCGTTACGCGCGAGATCAGCGCGTAACGCGCTGATCTCTGGAACTACCAGTTGGATTTGATTGTTTTTGCATTTGATAGCGCGATTCTTGAGGCTATAAGCTATAACAACATTACACTACGACTCATAGGAGCCCAGCCAAAAGAAAAAAGTCAGAAAGAACGTTAAGCGAAATCGAAATAAGACCGCGGGACTTGACAAACAAACTCGAAAAGAAATCCACATTATTTCCCAACATAACCAGATCATCATCTGCCTAGCCTTTTCCCAACTATGTTGGGGTCGGCTTCCAGTCTAACCGGATGCAGCTGAATACCAGTATTTTACATGGAGCGACTGCCTATCTGACCTCTACAACCCGGATAATAATAATAAACTCAAATGAAACCTTTCCACGTATAGAAAGAAAGAAAGAAAAAGTATTTATTGCGACTCGTAGGTACAGGAAGATCACAACTAAACTAACTAAACCCAGTCAGACAAAAAAGTAACAAAAAGAAAAAAAACAGAAAGTCCTATACGAGGCCAAAAGGCTAAAGACATTTGGACCAGTTTCGAACACACCTCAACCAAACAAGGTTTCCTAGCCATCATTGAACATATTCTAAGTCAAATGTGCCATAATTGATACAAAATGCAAAATGCTAGAAGTTATGCAAATATTGACCAAGGCCAATTTGCCGTTCACGTCTGTTTAAAAAATAATTAACGCTACATGCTCTGCTAAGTTTCGGTCTAGATATTTTTCAGCGAGGAATTAATTAGATCCTAGCAATTAGTTGCAAAATTATTAATGTTCTGGTGGAGTCTTCTTGATGTAATGGTCTAATAGACACGGCAGCTCAGAGGTATTACGACTTCTGATTTGGTTCTGATAGAAAAAAATATGAAAAAGAGTTTATTCACAGAAATAATGCCAAACTGCAAAGCTAAGGTCACATTATGTACCTAATAAGTCATTATAATGCTTTTTTTATTTTTTAATACTAATACTAGTTTCATAAGTTTTACTGCACTAACATTCTATGGATTTATAAGTCTGAATTAAAAAGTATTTTATTTATTTTTAAAGCAGTTTGTTGGCAGATCTGTTAAGATGAAGAACATTTTAATACTGCATTTGAATGACGGACTAGCAGATATTTCATCTAAAGAATTATGAGACATCCTGAGACAACCCATGCCTCTTGCGAGTGCCACAACTATGAGGCTATGACGACTCGGCCACCAAAGGCATCAATGAATCTGCCTAGCCTTTTCCCAATTATTTTTGGGGTCGGCTTCCAGTCCAACCGGATGCCGCTCAATATTTTACATAGAGCGACTGCCTATCTGACCTCCACAACCCAGTAATTGTACACAGTAACCTACTGGGCTAAAGAGGTAAAGGGGTATCATGTTACAACATGATACCCCTTTGAAGAGACACGTGCGACCAGGATGGTTTCATCAAGGTGGAGAAGAAGAAGAAGAAGAAGCCTCCTTGTCAGAACCAGTGCGGCACCGCGCTGGCAGGACCCAACATGCTGCTGCGTCCAGCAATCCCGACAACGCAGCTGTACGTGTCCAGACTGCACCACTCCACGAAGGTTGAGGAGATCGTGGAGTACATGCGTGTGAAGACCAACTGGACTTTGAGGGTCGAGAAGTTGGAGTCGCGTCACAACACGAACTTCAAGTCGTTCGTGGTGTGTGTTCCGACAAATCATCTCGAGAAGTTCCTCAAGGAAGAGTTCTGGCCGAAGGGTATTGTGTACCGCCGGTTTCGTGGCCTGGCTACATGACACCAGTCAGCGAAACACGACGCAGACACTTCGTGTGCGTTAGTTAGTTTATAGTGTTGTTGTTTAGTGTGATTATAATGTTGTATGTATTTATAGTATTTTTAAGTTATATTTATATTGTATTGTATGTGTTTTATATGGGCCTTGATGCCTGAAATAAATGGATAAATAAATAATAATTTGAAAGACTGATTGACAGACTTTTTCAAAAATCCACAAATGACAGCCGGAACTTTACTAATAGCTTAAGGGCCTTACTCTCGTTTAGTACCGTAATACGGTCACTTTATGAAGAATATTTCTCATTAACGGCTTGATTAAAAGATCTGTAAATTAAATATATTCAGAAGCTTAAGGAATGTTTACAAAATGTGTCCTGGTCTGAAACTTATGCAGAAAAAAATGATATAGATGTAGCATTCAGTTCTTTTCACGAATTATTATGCCTTTTCTATAATTTATGCTTTCCAAAAATAAAGGTTAAAGTTAATACTAATCAAAAGAAACCAAACTGGATAAGTAAAGGACTGAAACAAAGTTGTAAAACCAAACGGGCTCTACGCTATCAATATTATAAAAATAAAAATATAGGTAATAAAAGTAAATATATGCAATATTCAAAAATCTTACAGAAATGTATCTACACATCAAGAAAGAACGCAAATATTAAGTTTATTAACGAAAATGAAAATAAATGTAAAGCCGTATGGAAAGTAATTAGGGACGAAATCATAAACAATAATTTCAAGGACAATATAGAAAATATTCAAATTGATAACACGGTAGTCACGGATCCTTTGGAAATAGCAACTGCCTTCAATGACCATTATATTAATATGGCGCATACTTCTAGTATGGATATAAAAACAAGCCCTAAGAAAAATTCAGCAGCTCATTCGATGTTCCTCAAACCTGTGTCGGAAAATGAAGTTAGAACGGAGATAATGGCATTAAAAAACTCAAATTCTGAAGGATACGATGAAATTAATACAAAAATTGTAAAAGCATGCACTATTGAGCTAAGTTCAATTATAACACATTTAATTAATTTATCTTTCTCACTTGGTACTTTTCCTGAAGCATTAAAAGTATCAATAGTTAAACCAATTTTTAAAAAAGGAGACAAATCTGATGTTAATAATTATCGCCCAATAACATTAATACCTATTTTGTCAAAGATATTTGAAAAGTGTATGTACAAACGATTGATAGAATTCTGTAATGAATTTAACATAATTAAAAAAGAACAGTTCGGCTTCCAAAAAAACAAATCCACAACACTAGCTATCTTCACTCTTATAAAAAATATATTGACGAATATTAATCAAAACCGTCTTACTACAGGTTTGTTCTTCGATTTATCTAAAGCCTTTGACCTAGTGTCTCATGACCTGTTACTTCAGAAACTGGAGGCAATTGGAATTAGAGGCATAGTGCTTCAGTGGATATCGACATACCTAAATAACAGACGACAGCGGGTTACCATTACAAAAGTGGACAGAAATAACGACATGACATCACACTCATCCGAACTAAAGTTCAACAGATATGGCGTCCCACAAGGAAGTGTGTTAGGTCCAATTTTATTCCTTTTATACATAAATTCTATAATTAATATAACCAAACATAAATGTATACTTTTTGCTGACGACATTTCTATTATTGTAACAACTGATAGGAAAAATAATACGATTGA
This sequence comes from Apamea sordens, assembly GCA_945859715.1. NCBI lineage: Eukaryota > Metazoa > Arthropoda > Insecta > Lepidoptera > Noctuidae > Apamea > Apamea sordens. The sequence goes on along the minus strand of OX243998.1, from coordinate 19,183,022 downwards.
CGATCATGAGACTGATATTAATAACACTATTGAAAGTCTAATTGAATATCTACATAGAAATAATTTATCAATAAATCTTAAAAAATCAGTTTATATACAATTTAATAAATCTAATAATGCTAAATACAATGTTAAAATGAATATACATAAAATTGATGAAGGGACGCAAACTAAATTTCTAGGCATAACTTTAGATCAAGACATAAATTGGAAAGCACATATTGATACTGTCTCCAAACGTATAAACAAGTTCGTATATGCACTTAAAAAAGTCAGAAATATAACAAACGTTACAACGGCAATAACGTCCTACCATGCATACGTTGAATCGGTTCTCCGCTATGGCTTGATAATGTGGGGCAATAGCACAGATCAAAGTAGAGCATTTATTGCACAAAAAAAATGCGTTAGAGCAATAAACGGGCTTCGACCTGACGAATCCTGTAGGCCAATATTTAAAAAGCTTGGCTTGTTGCCGCTACCGTCTCTTTACATTTATGAAATCTGTATGTTTGTGAGGAAGCATGAGGAATTGTTTAGCAATGCAGATGATTTATATCCTCGTAACAGACGAGACCCCCACAGGCTCGTACTGGATATCCTTCCGAGATTAGCTAAATATAATAAAAGTTGTATATCTATGTGTGTACGTATATATAATAAGATACCAAGTAATCTCAAGACCTTAAACATGAGATTATTCAAAAATAAATTGCATGAATGGTTGTGTAGTCATAGTTTTTATAGTGTCAAAGACTTCTTTGACCACAAATGTTAAAATAATATGCTTGTGAAAATTTGTACGCTTCTAACTGTTAAGCAAAAACATGTATGCTCTTGTTATTTTGTTTTTTACCATCTTTTTATACCATGTTTTTAAGCAAATAAATATTCTATTCTATTCTATTCTAAAAAATATATGTTTGCTATAGATTCATGAACAACATTTGTGTAGAAGGATTTTTTCGTATGGCTAATACTTTTGCCTTAAAAAAATATTTACCAACACGCTATTTTTTTCTGAAATTCGATATTACTTCTAAACGGCTTTGATGTTTGGAAATATTTTTACACTGAAAAATCGATGGTTAGAGGCACTACAGATTTGTCTTAGCTTATGTAAATCAATTAACATTTGCAAAGGAAATGTCCCCACTTTGAGATCGAGCTTCAGAGGGGCTCTGCGCGGGCGCGGGCGGCAGTCGTGCGTTAGCATTGAGACGGGATGGCTGTGTCGCTCGCTGCTACGCTCCGGCTATCGACCGACTATGCGCGTCTGCCTGTGTTAGTGCAAATATTTACGAACGAATTGTATCAGTGTGCGTTTATTGACTAGCTCGCTGCAGATGGCCCATTTCTATTGTGCGCGTGGACGCTTACGAATACTTACGATAGTAAAATACAAGTAGTCATATCTAAACTAATATTAAAATGAGAAAAGATTGGATTTGATCAAAATAAAAGTCCAAGATGGCGGCTGCGAAAATTTTCAAGTTTTTCATCATGGGTGTCGTTTTCATATTTTTCGAGGGTGACAAAACCGATAGTGAGGTCAAAATAAAAATCCAAAATGGCGGCTGCAAAAATTTTCAAATATTTCATCATGGGTGTCGTTTTCATACTTTTCGAGGGTGATAAAGCCGATAGTGAGGTCAAAATAAAAATCCAATATGGCGGCTGCAAAAATTTTCAAATATTTCATCATGGGTATCGTTTTCATACTTTTCGAGGGTGATAAAGCCGATAGTGAGGTCAAAATAAAAATCCAAAATGGCGGCTGCAAAAATTTTCAAATATTTCATCATGGGTGTCGTTTTCATGCTTTTCGGGAGTGATAAAGCCGCTAGTGAGGTCAAAATAAAAATCTAAAATGGCGGCTGCGAAAATTTTCAAATATTTTATCATGGGTGTCGTTTTCATGCTTTTCGGGGGTGATAAAGCCGCTAGTGAGGTCAAAATAAAAATCCAAAATGGCGACTGCGATAATTTTCAAATTTTTCATCATGGGTGTCGTTTTTATGCTTTTTGGGGGTGATAAAGCCGATAGTGAGGTCAAAATGAAAATCTAAGATGGCAGGTGCGAAAATTTTCAGAATTTTCGTCATGGGTGTCGTTTTCATGCTTTTCGGGGGTGATAAAGCCGCTAGTGAGGTCAAAATAAAAATCCAAAATGGCGGCTGCGAAAATTTTCAAATTTTTCATCATGGGTGTCGTTTTCATGGTTTTTGAGGCTGCTGAAGCCAATAGTGAGGTCAAAATGAAAATCTAAGATGGCAGGTGCGAAAATTTTCAGAATTTTCGTCATGGGTGTCGTTTTTATGCTTTTCGGGGGTGTTAAAGCCGCTAGTGAGGTCAAAATAAAAATCCAAAATGACGGTTGCGAAAATTTTCAAATTTTTCATCATGGGTGTCGTTTTCATGGTTTTTGAGGCTGCTGAAGCCAATAGTGAGGTCAAAATGAAAATCTAAGATGGCGGGTGCGAAAATTTTCAGAATTTTCGTCATGGGTGTCGTTTTCATACTTTTCGAGGGTGATAAAGCCGATAGTGAGGTCAAAATAAAAATCCAATATGCCGGCTGCAAAAATTTTCAAATATTTCATCATGGGTGTCGTTTTCATGCTTTTCGGGGGTGATAAAGCCGCTAGTGAGGTCAAAATAAAAATCCAAAATGGCGGCTGCGAAAATTTTCAAATTTTTCATCATGGGTGTCGTTTCTATGCTTTTCGGGGGTGATAAAGCCGCTAGTGAGGTCAAAATGAAAATCTAAGATGGCAGGTGCGAAAATTTTCAGAATTTTCGTCATGGGTGTCGTTTTTATGCTTTTCGGGGGTGTTAAAGCCGCTAGTGAGGTCAAAATAAAAATCCAAAATGACGGTTGCGAAAATTTTCAAATTTTTCATCATGGGTGTCGTTTTCATGGTTTTTGAGGCTGCTGAAGCCAATAGTGAGGTCAAAATGAAAATCTAAGATGGCGAGTGCGAAAATTTTCAGAATTTTCGTCATGGGTGTCGTTTTCATACTTTTCGAGGGTGATCAAGCCGATTGTGAGGTCAAAATAAAAATCCAAAATGGCGGCTGCGAAAATTTTCAAACTTTTCGTCAGTGATGTCGTTTTCATGCTTTTCGGGGGTGATAAAGCCGATAGTGAGGTCAAAATAAAAATCGAAAATGGTGGTTGCGAAAATTTTCAAATTTTTCATCATGGGTGTCGTTTTCATGCTTTTCGGGGTTGATAAAGCCGATAGTGAGGTCAAAATAAAAATTCAAAATGGCTGCAAAAATTTTCAAATATTTCATCATGGGTGTCGTTTTCCCACTTTTCGAGGGCGATAAAGCCGATAGTGAGGTCAAAATAAAAATCCAAAATGGCGGCTACAACAATTTTCAGATATTTCATCATGGGTGTCATTTTCATAGTTTTCGAGGGTACTACAGCCGATAGTGAGCTCACAATGTAAATCCAAGATGGCGGCTACAAAAAATTGTTTTTTTTTTTTTAATCATACATAAGGAACTTCGAATAACCTAAGTTATTCCGATCAAACTAAAATTTACTAATTATTACTTGATTTTAGGTACACGATACTTATTTGACAATAATATATTTAGTGTGATGAGTTGCCAAATAAACAATGTTATTTATCACGAGACCGCATGAGTGAGTGAGTGAGTGAGTGACAGATAGATTGCAAAAACAATATCCTATACGGTTAAGACACAAGAAATGCGTTTCCGTGAATACTGTATCATTGTGTATTAAAATTCAATTGATTTAATACAGATAACTTATTATTGAAAGATTATCTATTTATCCAGTTCTTTATTTAGATATTTAAGAAGGAAAATTAGTTTTATATGTAACCAACACCTCAAATGATGACTGAATAATTAGTTACAACTAAAACTAGATTTTTGAAGCCGCCATTTTGGATTTTTATTTTGACCTCACTATTGGCTTTATCACTCTGGAAAACCACGAAAACGACACTTATGAAGCAAAATTCCAAATTTATTGCAGCCGCCATTTTGGATTTTCGTTTTGACCTCACTATTGGCTTTAGCAAACTCAAAAACCACACCCATGATGAAAAATTTGAAAATTTTTGCAGTCGCCATTTTAGATTTTCATTTTGACCTCACTATTGGCTCCAGCACCCTCGAAAACCACGAAAACGACACCCATGACGAATATTTTGAAAAGTTTTGCAGCCGCCATCCTGGATTTTCATTTTGACTTTATAATCGGCTCCAGCACCCTCGAAAACCACGAAAATGACACCCGTGACGAAAATTTTGAAAATTTTCGCACCCGCCATCTTAGATTTTCATTTTGACCTCACTATTGGCTTCAGCAGCCTCGAAAACCACGAAAATGACACCCATGACGAAAATTTCGAAAATTTTCGCACCCGCCATCTTAGATTTTCATTTTGACCTCACTATTGGCTTCAGCAGCCTCGAAAACCACGAAAATGACACCCATGACGAAAATTTTGAAAATGTTCGCACCCGCCATCTTAGATTTTCATTTTGACCTCACTATTGGCTTCAGCAGCCTCAAAAACCATGAAAACGACACCCATGATGAAAAATTTGAAAATTTTTGCAGCCGCTATTTTAGATTTTCATTTTGACCTCACTATTGGCTCCAGCACCCTCGAAAACCATGAAAACGACACCCATGATGAAAAATTTGAAAATTTTTGCAGCCGCCATTTTAGATTTTCATTTTGACCTCACTATTGGCTCCAGCACCCTCGAAAACCACGAAAACGACACCCATGACGAATATTTTGAAAAGTTTTGCAGTCGCCATCTTGGATTTTCATTTTGACTTTATAATCGGCTCCAGCACCCTCGAAAACCACGAAAACGACACCCATGACGAATATTTTGAAAAGTTTTGCAGCCGCCATCTTGGATTTTCATTTGGACTTTATTATAATCGGCTCCAGCACCCTCGAAAACCACGAAAATGACACCGATGACGAAAATTTTGAAAATTTTCGCACCTGCCATCTTAGATTTTCATTTTGACCTCACTATTGGCTTCAGCAGCCTCGAAAACCACGAAAATGACACCCATGACGAAAATTTTGAAAAGTTTTGTAGCCGCCATCCTGGATTTTCATTTTGACTTTATAATCGGCTCCAGCACCCTCGAAAACCACGAAAATGACACCCATGACGAGGTTTATCTACTAAACGGCCGTAGGTAATTATTTCAAGGTCACTGCCGAAACTATAACATCGTTCGATTGGCTACGGAACCCTAAAATGCTATTTAGGTACAGTGCTAGTTAGGTAGGTTTATTACTGATTTATAATAATTCAAATTGGTGAAACAGGATCACATTTTTTATAAAATCTCATTTTTATGTACTTAATAAATCCTCCTACCTACAGTATGCAAATAAAATGTTATTCGATTCCTAAGAAAAGTTTTACCCCCGCAGGAACTAAGTTCTGATTTTAAATAAAATCGAAATTTCTAAATGAAAAATGCTTAAAATATACGTAACATACGTATCAATCTATACAAAATATATCAGACTTGCAACCGCAATTCCCTTCTGGAATCGTTGGCAAAAATAGCGACCTGCGGGCGGCATGTCTGTGCCTCTGCATACTCTTTGATCGTCGTTTTAGTTCAGCGCGCCACCGCGCGCTTTTTACGTTTTCGGGAGTAGAGCGTTTAGCTCCGCCCACATGCACAAGGTCAGCGAGCCCTATATACACCTTAACGAGCTTACCGAGGCACGGAGGGGCCGTATGTAAAGTTGGTCACCCATCCACAGAACCTCAAGATATATCAGATATACCCTTTAGGTAGTTTTTTTCGGGATATTGATTTATTAATAATTCATTATATTCTATTTAATTTGAGGTGGCGCGGCCAGAGAGCACTGCCTGGCGGCCGGACCACATAAATTGTTAATTAAAAAGATATCTCTTGAGGTACTAAAAATATATAATATACGTATTCCGATGAAAGTAGACTTTAGGTAGGTATTATTTCGAACTATAGCATCTGAGTACTAAACTGTGGTCCGGCCACAGAGGAACACACCCTCTAGTGTTTAGCAATTCAAAGAGCTTCAATAAATCTTGGCATTGACAGAATCATCGCAAACACAAGGACGCCATGAAAGGTCGCCGATTCCGAATGATACTAAAATATTATACAATAAACCTAAATGTTTTATTGTATTGTATAAATAAACGTACTTTTATTACTTTGGCCTACTGTTTGACGGGAAGTTTAATTTTAAATCATAAATAATTTATTATAATATGGTTTCACTTTTATGCAAAATAGTCTTATTTTCATGTTAGACAGAGATTTTGTAACAATCAACCAAGCCTACCGAAGCCCACAACTGGAAATGGGTCTCATAGCGACCACAAAAACCACGTTTATAGTACACACGGCTACACGTCTAGCTATACAAAACCAGTTTGTCTTGGCCTCACTTTGTATGATATTTTCTCACAATGAACGGTCAGCTAATACTGGTTTTGCATAGCTTGATGTGTAGCCGTGTGTACACGCGGTTTTCCGCAGTTGGCAGCGTGCAGCGTTTCATAATCTGACTATAATGTTCCCACTGCTGGGACACAGGCCTCCTCTCTGTGAGAGCGGGAGGGCCACCCACGCGGTTCCAGTGCGAGTTGGCGGATATCACATGTCTTCGAGTTTTTGTTCTAGGACATGCCTGTGTTACGGTGTGCTCACGATGGTCCTCGCCGTTTTAACTACGGACATGTCTGTGTTACGGTGTGCTCACGATGGTCCTCGCCGTTTTAACTACGGCCTACCACTCTTAAGTCACGGCCGTTTCCACTGCGCCACCACTACACCACAGCAGCTTGGGACAGACTAGACTTGACTAGACCGACTAGACTTGGCTAGACAGACTAGACTTTGTAGCAACTTTATTTATAGATGTCGATGTTTTATTTGTTCAATTGACTCAAGGTCAGAATACGAAACAGGTAGGTATTTAAAGTTATTATTAGGTATGAGAATAATATTTGTAACCTTTTCTTCACATACCTAAGTCATCATCTGCCTAGCCTTTTCCCAACTATGTTGGGATCGGCTTCCAGTCTAACCGGATGCAGCTGAATATACCAGTATTTTACATGAAGCGACTGCCTATCTGACTCCACAATCCAGTTACTAGATTACCAAGCCAGCCAACCAGTCTTACCAAGGGAAAAGTCTAGGCAATCAAAATATCTAAAAAAAAGTTTTCCTAATTCCTCTACCTTTATGGTCAAACAGCAAATTGAGAGTAGCACGACCTCTCTCTACCTTTTCATTACAACAATGTCAGAACGTACCTACGACCGACCGACACTAAACCTGCATAGAACATTCCTCAGAACCTTGTACATACGAGCTTTTACAAAGTAGGTACATAGCTACAGCCACGAACATAATGTCTTTTTTGAGCATGGGAAATCATCAAATGACCCCTCCCGCTCTGGGTGGAGCGGAAGGGAGTGTCAGACTCTTACTGACTAAAACCCACCCGTGTTCCTTCCTTAGCCCTTTATGTTCCAGGGCAGCGGTAACCCTTTCGGACGATCCCGCTACCCAACATAATGCCTTACACTTTGGTACAGTACCATATTATTATTCCTTGAGAAAATTGCTTTTGAATTTTGAAAAGCAACTTATCTGATGATTAATGGAAAAAATTACTTCATCATTTCAGCCGAAAGATGTCCACTGATGGACATAGGCCTCCTTCAAGCATCTCTACTTTCACTTATGCTCGTGTCTGTACCTACCTAACACCTTGATAAAGCCCAAGGAGTACTAAGTCTCGGTATGTAACCGCATGTCACGTACCACATGCATTTGAAGGTTGAAAATGCTGTTCAATAGTTCACGTAAAGAGAGGTTACTAGTTTATGGTTTGAACTTGCACATATTATAAAGGTGCACCCATGACCTCACTCGCGTGGACGAATATCTTTGAGAAAGAGACTAGAGATCTTATATTATTAATAAATAAAAAGCACATACATAGTTTGAAACCTACGAAACATATTTGAATATATGACGAATACAATTAAAATGAAGATATTTAAGACTAGCAGCGCCGTGCGGTTTCACCCGCATAATTGTCGACCCCGTAGGAATATCGGGATAAAAAGTATCCTATGTGTTAATCCTGGTTATAAACTATCTGTGTGCCAAATTCCATCCAAATTCATCCAGTAGTCTTTGCGTTAAAGAGTAACAAACATCCATCCATCCTCACAAACTTTCGCGTTTATAATATTAGTAGGATATTTTTAGTAATAACACTTAGGTAATACCCGACACAATGCATGACACAATTACTAAGTTAAACAATAGCCATGATCCATGAACCAGAATAGGTATGTATTCAAAAATACTTAATAATGTTCACGAGACAGGAAAATGGATAAAATTTTAAGGAAAACGGATATTTTTAATTTGTTGACAAACAACAAATTAAAAATAACGTAATAGTTATACAGCAAATGAACCGTGGTTTTCCAGTACTTGTGGTCAGTTTAAATACAAACCTAAATGTACCACCCACATTACCTACCTTTCGTATCAGATTGCAGAAATGCAACGACTGCAAGATTCAGAATTTTCCAGTAAGTAAATGTTTCCTTCCTTGTACGGAGCGTTTAAAGTGTTTAAATATACAGAATTCGGAATTAAATATACAGCGTAAGTGGCTTTTTGAAATCATGCATAATTGATTCCTTGAAGTGGATAGAGCAGCTAATATCCTACTTGTACTTAACATTAAAATACCTGTATGTAGGTAACTGTACGAAAATATGAATTACCTAAGTAGGTATTGGTGCCTAAATAGCGACCACCTATTTAACTTTATCACATTGGTACAACCGTTGCATTTAGTAATGTCTAACTTCCTCCTTTGTCCCTGGACCTTGAAGGTAAGTTCATCTGTAAAAGCTTCGACTATGGGATAAAAGACTCTCCTTGCTATGAAGAGTACGCTTTATAATATAATCGTAGAAGTGAGAAAGTAAATCTTGATCAGGAAGACTTCAGAACTAGTAGAGATGTTGTTGAGAACTGTAAACTACCAATCAATGCGACGTCATTAAAGTTCGATCCCTCTACAAGAAACTGTTCAACTCGTTGGGATTCATAAATGGAATCTAATCAATATAAAATGTGTATTAGGAGAATTAACTTAAGGACTATATTACCATACATATACATTCCTACAAATATCGAATAGGTGTACCTAATAGCAACTGTGGAATTCCACCGCCAATGCAATGGAACAGTCGTAAATACCAAGTTTCCTACCAACACGATGATTTCAGTGCGAACTGCGGGATTTAATGCTAAATTCTTGACATTCCAGTTAAATTTTATTGCTCACCGGTTAATCTTAACGAACGGTTAACAAAACGTGTGTGGTAGGATTTCAATTCTAGAAACAGTTATTACAATGTCGAATATGATTTTACTTGCGTGTTGTTTTTTATCAAAATTGCCATGACATTGAGTGGATAAACGGGACTTATAAGCGTAGGAAAAGAATACATTTGGAAAATCGAAAAAGTCGTAATAACTGACTAAGGTCGAATTCGACCAAACTTTTCTACCTACCTGCACTTATCCTGCGAATAAATTTCGATTTTCGACAGGTTTTACTTACGAAAACGGTCAATTTTATTTACCAGATAAGGCTTTGCAAGGTAGGTATAGAATGTAGTCCTAAACGACTTACCTAAACATCATCTTCAACAGACATCTTCGAAATACGATAATAAAATTATGCTTAATTATTTCTTAAGGTAAAATTCGTCAAAAAATACCCTATTGTGGAATGTGGGAAACCCCAAGCAAGGAGAAATCTGATTCACCATGACACCACCACCGAAGCCATCAGAGCTCCATGCATCCATCAAAAGCGTCATCTCATGAAAGGCGACGATACCCACCTCATTGTTCCAGAAGCAGCACATGAATCACGACGATACACAATTCGTGATCATAACATAATTAAACAGAATCGACTTTGTATTTAACCAAACTAATGTGTTTACCATACATATAAACATATATGCATGCAAATTGGAGATATAAATCTTGCGACCATGGCACTTACATAAGAATATACGTAGGTAAGTATGTGAACAAGTATTTCAAATTGACGTCACATGAATGCTGATTTCCATGAAATGGTGGCAGTGGAGGTAAAAACAAGATGTCTGATGGGGTTTAGAGATTATTTTTTAACTTTATATGAGGTTGTTACTTCTTAAGGAGGCCGTCAACTACTGCAGGTAATCTCTTTACAAGGGTATTTCATACAGAGTTCAAGGTAAGTATAGCAGGTTTGAAACTTTTGGAGTCTCCAACAGTCTTGATTTTCCGAAAATCGTGCATCAACAAAATGCACAAAGATGACAGTTCTGGAGTCTTTTAGAAAAGTATTTAACTACTAACACTTGAAAATAACAAAAAAGCTCCACTGCGTAAGTGCCTAATGCCTCGTGAAATAAAAACTCTAAACCGGACCATGATGCAATTTCCAATATAGAATAGGTTTTTTTTAAACTGACTGCGTCTTCACTTTCAACAGAACCGCAGGCTGACAAAAAGATGAACAAGATACAGAACATGTGCGTCATCAAATACAACTTATGGTAAATGGTTCACAGGCGAACCAGATTCCTATTAAATAAGAAATATACTCCCGCCCCAATACGTGACCGCACGCATCTCATCAACGAAGGCAATATCGTCATCCACATCGGTGGCAACAATTTGACATTGACAACACTTGTATGTCGTAGCAGTAAGAACGGTTTTTGTAGGGCAAGTTTCATCATTGATGAACGGTTGGCTGTACAACACAGACGACCAGTATTACAAACTGGCACGCATTGGTTATTTATTGGTACCGGTACCATCTTTAGACAAAGATCATTACGATTCCATTCGGTACTTAGAGTGTGAACAAGAATTTCTTTAGTTAGTGGTTTGTATTAGCACGAGCTTTACTTAAAAGGTAAAACTAGACAACAAAGTAGGTAGATATACGAGTAGGTATAAAGCTAGTAGCTTTGGAGCCTATGATCACGAAATGAACGAAGAATGATAAGGCTAAGGTGTACCGTCTCAACATTGTGTAGATTGAGAAGGTCGGCCTCTTTTAATAAAATGATGACCATGTGTACTGGAAGCCAGAATCTACAATAGCAACCAATCCGACAACCGTGGAGATAATGAAGCTTGGCGAATCGCAGAAAATAATTCAACTGCCTTGAAAGTGGAACCACCAAGGAAATTTATTAGGAAAGAAAAGTAGAAGCAGCAGGCAGAAAAGAGCTATGAGAGATTTTTAATATAGGTGTACAAACTATGCAAACTATGCTTGCAAAATAGCTTTCTAAATGATTATTAAATAAATGATTATCATTTCCGAGTTCGTACAAGATGATCCTTCCGATTCTGGAAAGTTTGAGTGAATAATCGAAGGAGCATGGTACAATTAGAAAAATTCCCCTTAAAATTAAAGGCTTCGGGCAAGAGATAGGTGCTCCATCATTTAAACCAAACACAATGTTAAGACATACCTGACCTAGGGATTAATGATGCTTAAAGATCTTATGGAGCTACAGACTGAATTCATTCACTAATTTTTAAACGGTATGAAAATTACATTTTTAATGCACGTTAGCTCTCTAATAGATCAATTAATGTTATTAAGTTATCAAAACGAACTTCCGGTATTACTATTTCCGGCGCGTATGAGCAATCAAATGATTGGATATCAAGCTAAATTAGACTCTGTTGAACCGTAGTATGTAAAATATAGAATTCCTTTAATATTGTTAGTGATTTTTGTGGAAAATAAAGGGTACACCTTTCATTTTCCAAGAGCTATACTTTCTGGGTTTACAGGTTTTTCGAGATCGCAGATAGGACTGGTTGCTTTGAATTTGATTAAGGACCTTTTGTGTGTGTTTGTATCAATTTCGCTTGTCCTCGTTTTGGGAGTTATGATATCCATTCGACGAGCAATTGCCCTGCAATTTCTTTTTTTCTTTTTAAATTGCTTCTTCTACAACAAATTCGACTCCGTCAGTGCAACTGCGCAAAACCTTAAATTCCGTCATCCATTTCACCTCTAGTGACGTGTGTGGTCTCGCTGATCTGCAATATCGTGTTAGGTAATCTACTCTTCATTTTTAATTTTAATACAGGCAAGCTTTGTTGTTGGTATCACTTTGTGTTATTTAAACTTGGACCAGCATTCATCAACAAAATTATTGAAGGACGATTTTGGGCTTCAAGTACCTAACGACCAGAAACTTTTCAAGCCAATCAATAAGGAAGTTAAAATAAAAATAAAAATTATCTCATTCCTGTCTCCAAGGTTCTTGGGTTTTTTATTATAACAGGATATTCTAAATACTACTTTTGTATGCATGTGTAGTATCTACATACTTATTTAAAACATTGAAATTCAATGGCAAATCGGCAATAAACCTTTCAATTCCCAACGTGTCTCATTAACAATGAAATGTTAATGTGAAAAAAGTTTTTAGTGTTTTAACAGCTCTATAAAGTTACTGGCCAAAAAAAGGATAATACTCTGACTCATCGCCAACTCTGGTTGGTAAAATTTAAGGGCACGCATTCCGTGAGGGTCCTTGGTCTAAGTCCCGAGTCACGCAAGCAATTTCATTGCATGTGGCTTGTTTTTTGTCATTCATAACTAAGTGAAGAATTATTATAAGGAGGTTTTTTATAACGGATTCTGATGAATAAATTAAATTCTAAGCTTCTAGGATATTTTTAGAATACAAAAGTGGTCTGTCGAAAACAAAATGCTAATCTCGTTAGAGAAACAGCATACCTTTTTAAATATCAGAATATTTTGCAACACTGTGAACTCTACACGCACCTCTATGGAAAAAGCGTGGGTGACACTGTTGCACTAATCGCTAAAAACTCTACTTGAGCTAGTTTGCATCAAAAACTAGGTTACCTGCTAATAAGAATCTTATTAGCAAAGTAAAGCACACGACTAAACATCATCATTATTTTCACCAAAAAGTATCTGACTGATTTGTGAACCTCCTTTAAATTCCCCGAAAAAAAAAATGTTATGGCGGAATTTAAAAAAAAACTCCAAACGCGTCCCAACAAACTTTGAGGCGAGACCGTTAATCGACGCACGCGATATTTTAGCTAATCAAACTAATTGATAAAAACAAAAACACTCACCTAGGACTCTCTCCGAAAGTAATAAAAGTTGAATCAACAAGCACCAAGTTACCTACTTAAAAGGTCGTAATTTTCATATAAAAAACGAACACACAACCACTCGACGGAATAGCGGTACGCAAACTGAGGCTGAGGTAACAAGCTAAACAGCCTATTGCCTCGATCGCGGCGGGGTTACCATCACACACTCGCGATTCTTTTAAAAATATATCACGCACCTTTTCCTTCTCGTAAAGAACGAAAGAGAGAGCAAATGTTGTGATTTGATTACGAGAATTAAGTGAGTCATTGCCCCGTAGTAAAGCCGCAATGTAAGTGCCGTGAAGGGTACCGACACTTTTGGAATTCTCGAAGACATTTTCTTATTGGTGTTAAGAACCGTAATGGTTATGCTCTTTTACATAACAAATGCGAGTCAGGAAGCGGAGTCGGGCCTCTTGCGGTCTGTCAATGAGTAGGTGAGTATCTATACGATTTGTATTATTATTCAATTATTTGATGGCTAAATAAATCATCATCATCACTACAGCGGGGTAGTTGCGTAACTAACTAACAGTAGCAATGGATTTCATTTTGACAGGTCAACAACATTCATTGCGTTACGTTGATGAGGAGACAATTTTTTCGGGCATTTAAGAAGCAATGGGTTAGGTTATATCCTTTAAAATGATTCAGACTATGATTGAAAAAATGTTAGGTACGCAATTAGGGTGCAGGTTTGTAAAGTCAAAGTGTCGAGTCCGTCTGTTTTGAAACGATTATCTTAAAAAACTGAACGGATTCTGACATAAGTTTTCACCAATACCTACTTAAAAGCCTTACTGTGACCGGGGGCTGCAGGTCAACTAGAATTTGGGTACCTAGGTACAGACGCCAGCACATCAAGCTACTACAATCTGTCAAATTTCTTTAAAATATTTTCAACTTTATCGATAAAGCTTTAATGTTCAAGGTTGATTGGGAAAATTTGACCGTTTCCGATAGCATGACCTGCTGACGTCTGTACATAAATTCCTCGAAAATATTAATAAGAGTAATAGTCCATGAAGAGGGGCTCGTGGCTAAATAATAACAGCCGCACGAGTCCATTACATATAGAGGGTGGTTCGTGCCTTGGAAAGCACGCAAAGCCGTTGTTTTTGGCTGTCATTCGTATATCTTTCACAGTCGTTACGAGTAGTCAGTCAGAAGTCCAAAAAGTCTTACCAAGGGGTATCGTGTCACCCAGCAACTGGGCTGTGGAGGTCAGATAGGCAGTCGCTCCATGTAAAATTCTGGCATTCAGCTGCATCCGGTTGGACTGGAAGCCAACCCCAGAATAGTTGGGAAAAAGGCTATAGGCAGATTGGTTGACTCCACGCAGCATTTAATAACAACGAAGTCAACGAATGGTCGTAGTTAACTTCAAAAGACTATCAATAATGAGTGAACGACCTACAAGCCTCCTCGCTAAGGTCGCAAGTAATTAATTATAATTAGCAGTTCTTTGGAGACTATCTACTGTTATTAAGAAATTAGCTTTAATTTGTTTGAATTACTAAGCCTCAAACGTCAATTAGAATAAATAATTTTAAAAAATATTAATACATTGTTGATAATGGGTATTGAATATGGGGGCAGTGCCCCTCTGTTGTTCTATATGTAGTTTCACCTGCCCCTTACCCCTTAGATGAGGAGGAGTTCTGCCTACCCCTGATTGATTGATGTTATTTTACAGCAATCTGTGTAGGTAAATTATTTATGGAATGAACAACGAATTATTCTCAAATGTAGAAATAGAAAACATTTATTGTCCATGTAATACAGTAAGTAGGTTCACAGGTTCACAGCAAGTTATGATGACATTAAAATATTACCTACAGCTAGGTTACAATATGGTATTTGCTAGTGAGCCCCAAACTAGACAGTTAGTCTGTATCTTGGGGCTCGGAGTACGAATTCCAGAGTGGAGACTAGAGAGGTGATTTCAGGTATGGTATGATGCGTGTGTGTTTGTGTGGTGTGTGTGTGTGTGATGTGTGTTCGTTTTAAGTAGGTACCATCCGAGGACGTGCGTATGAATACACAAGGCACGACCGAGGACCTTTTCAAAGTGAGGACCTTTTCAAGGGTCCTCGGTTTGACTTGACCAAAGATTCGTATGCGTGACGTCATGTTCAGTACTAGTCGTCGATGGCTATTGTCAACTCAAAATCGAAGCATTTATTTCGATTAAACCATTTATATAGGTACAGGAACTTTTGTCAAGGAGTCAGTTAGAAATATGAAGTTGCCCATTCAAAATCAAAATCAAAAGTCATTTATTCAAATTAGGCTGAGAACCAGCAATTTCGAACGTCAAAATTACAAAAGACAGTCCCCCAAAAACGCCCTCCCTTCACCACTTCCTAGTGCTATCGCTGGGAAGAAGAAGTGGCGCAACAAACTCCCCAGCAGCACAGCTGTGAGTCTGTTCAGTTAGAAAATACTTGATACTTCATTGTATACAATACTAGGTGTTAAGTAATTAACATTACAAGACACAGAACATAAAATTAAATTATTTGCCATATGCCTATATACCAACAAATACAGGGTGTCCGCCGGCAGATTTTATACTTAAAAAAACAAAATGAAATAAAAATAAAAAGAAAAACCAAGTTATTTATTTATCATCTTATAAAATATAAATGCGGATTTTAGGTTTTAAAAATCACTCCACTCAAATGGCGTCCTTCTAGCCGCAAACATTCTTGCAATCTTTCTTTCATGTTGGCCAAAAGTCGCTTGCAAAGTTCTGGACTGATAGCCGCCATCTCGCGTCGGATATTTTCTTGCAGGGCCTTTATTGTTGATGGCGAATCACTGTAGACACGAGATTTGAGGTATCCCCACAGGAAAAAGTCGCAAGGGGTCAGATCAGGTGATCTAGGGGGCCAGGCTATGTCGCCAAAGCGACTTATCAATTTTCCGGGAAAAAGTGGTCTAAGTTTAGTCACTGAGTCCCTGGAGGTGTATGCCGTAGCCCCATCCTGCTGAAAGTGGGTTCTGTTATTTTAGCTAGCACCTCCGGTATAAAAAAGTGATCCAGCATCTCGCAGTATCTCTGTGCGTTAACGGTTTTGCCTTTGCCGTAAAAATTAAGTCCAATTATGCCATTTTCAGAAATGGCGCACCAAACTGTGATCCTCGGGCTGTGGAGAAGCTTTTCATGAATTTCTTTTGGATTGCTCGCACTCCAGTAACGCATATTCTGTTTATTAACGTACCCTCCGATGTGAAAATGCGCCTCGTCACTGAAAAAGATGTTACATAACCGCGTAGGCGTAAAAAATCGTTCCAGAACGACTCTAGCATAATTTTGCCTTTTTATGAAGTCATTTTCTTACAACTGCTGGATGATTTGGAGCTTAGATGGATGGAGCTTCAATTTTTTTTAAATAATTTTGTGAACTGATGTCTTTTTCAAACCCGTTGATGCTGTAATCTTTCGGACAGACTTACGCGGATTTGTCAAAATTTGCCTTCTCACAAGTTCTGCGTTTTCAGGAGTAGTAACAGACGTTGAAGGTCCAGCCGAGGCTCATTTCCGACTGATCCAGTTTCTCCAAACTTCTGTACCCACGTCCATATCAATTAGTTTGACGGACCATCCTTTAATCGTCGGATATCAAAGTGAAAACCAAACCGACGCCTCGCCACATTGATCGAATTATTGTTCGCAAAAAACGCCTCAAACGCAAAAGCGCGGTGCGGTCCCGTCCACTGACTCATGGCTACTAAACAACCCGCAACACTCCCGCGCCGAATGATACACCGCTCCCCCCGCTGACGCTTTGCTAGTCGCCGTGAGCTCTGTTCAAAGTGTAAAATCTGCCGGCGGACACCCTGTATAATAAAAACTATACGTACTCAAGCTAAAAAATAATTAATTAAAATGAAAATCTAATAAATAAATTCCAAAGCGTAGTACCTAGGTTTTGAGGGGAGCTAAATGATCCGACACACGCGCCACCACCAGCGAGACATTTGAGTGCGCATGAAATACTGTCAGCCGCCAGGGCACATTCAAATCAATGAAAGACATATTACCCGGTAAATGGTACTTAGTTCTATAGTCCAGACGCCCGCAGGTCAAACTACCCGAAACCGTCAAATTTTCCCAATTAACCTTGAACCTTCTTGCTTTAACAATAAAGTTGAAAATCTATTAAAGAAATTTGACAGATTGTAGTAGTTTGATGTGCTGGCGTCTTCTGTACATACATAGTACTCACACCTGTGCTATGAAACTATAAATAAAATACAAAGCAGATAGAGTTTTATACAACGCAAAGGTAGTCTTACAATCTTCAGCAGCTCCAACATTCTTATTTAATAAGACACTTTATTATTGAACATAGCGTCGAAAATCAAAACTTACGTAATTATTACTAGACTTAACTTTTTCTAATCAAAACAAAAAAAATTGTTTTTACTTTTCTTCAATAACTCTTGTCAATAGTGACTATTGAATAGCCCTTTTTCATTCCACGGCCATTAAAAAGAAAAAATAATAGGTAGGTAAATTAAAAACAAAAGAAAATTAGTTTGCGGCTGCTCATTTGTTCAGTGTGAGCAATACCTTACAACTGCCTGCTTGCTAACTAGTTTTGGGGAATCTGACTTCCTACTATTCTACTAATATTTCCTTCCTACTTTAATATTATAAACGCGAAAGTTTGTATTGATGGATGGAGGTTTGTTACTCTTTCACGCCAAAACTACTGAACGGATTTGGATGAAATTTGGCACACAGATAGTTTATAACCAGGATTAAAACATAGGATACTTTTTATCCCGATATTCTTACGGGATCGAAACTTATGCGGGTGAAATAGCGGGGCGGATGAGAGTTTTAGATAGTAAAGCCGTTTGCTGTTGTTAGATAGATAAGCTGTGTTTGAACGCGCTAATCTCTGAAGCTACCAGTGGGATTTCAAAATTCTTCTTGCAGATGGACACGAGCATCAAGCTAGGACTCGTAGGTACAAAAAAAAAGCGTCAGAAAGATCGCTGATCGAAAATGAAATAAAAGCGCGGGCAGGCGATACGATACGACGAGGTGGGACGGAGGAACCAGGGGGTCTACTCCGAAGTAGTATCGGCCGACTGTTCAGCCGTTTCCTGCTACGAAGTTACGATTTGGTTCGGTCGGTTCCGATCCTACACTCCTACACTCTTTCGAATATTGACTAAGTATGGTCCCGACCCAACTGAGCCGATCCGAACTTTTTTCGCATTTTTCAATAATATTCGGTTCGGCTATGTGTCGGTCCGATTCGAACATTCGCACTTTGCACTTCGGAGTAGGCCCCCAGAAATTTCACGCAGGTGAAGTCGCAGACAGAAGTTAGTAAAGGATAAAGCATCAACAATGTCTTCAGGAATCAGTTTCCCACAAAAAGAAGTTTATGGTACTTACTAATAAGTACCTAGATACTTATAAGCTGTAAGTTCGCTGACCAATTGCGTAACACACTATTACTCTCAATTTGAATCATTTTCAAGCTTATTGCTAATCCATTGCTGCATATATTCGAAAAGTGTGTCTGTTCAACAGCGTAAATAACGCAATGAATGTTGTTGAACTGTCAAAATGAAACCCTTTGCTACTCATAGTGTGTTACACAATTAACCTTCTGGAGTCGCGCAGATCACTCTTATTACCTACTTATGTATCACTAATCTGCGATGATGTCCTTTTAGATGCACCGATTGTCCGCCTTTGTCTTTATTATACACATAGTTTAATAAAAAAATAGCCATTGAAAGATGTATAATTTTAAAGCTATGTAAGTATGTCTTCTGCCTACCTCAATAGGAAAAAGGCGTGAGATGACGTATCGTATCCTCAAATTCTATACAACAATGTCACCCTAGCTATCTCAATGAATCAGGTGCGTGCAGACTTCCCGCTGCGACCAGCGACCACCATCAAACTGGTCGCGACTGACCCCACCTAAACTCATTCTCACGACCACAGCTTACACCACGTAGACAATAAGCCTATTCGGAAACCCTGAAACGTTTTTGAAAATATTTGAACAAGTCACGCTTTTTTAAGCATCATTTGTTTTATTTTTAACTGTGTTTAGTTTAGTTTATGATCCTGTACGAGTCGCAATAAATATTTTTTCTTTCTTTCTTTCTATATCATAATGCCATCCATACCCGTTGGTTATTTAGGTGTTAAGTATATGTTATCCTAGTAATAAGGCTACAATACACTATCAGCACGATATGAAAACCAGATAATACCTGGAAATGATTTATTTCACCTTTTTTTTTTTTTTTGAGGATGGGAAATCATCAAGTGACTCCTCCCGCTCTGGGTGGAGCAGAAGGGAGTGTCAGACTTTTACTGACTAAAACCCACCCGTGTTCCTTCCTTAGCCCTTTATGTTCCAGGGCAGCGGTAAACCCTTTCGGATGGTCCCGCTACCCTGGCAGGCTTCGGCCCTATGGGGCCCCGTCTCTTCTGCTGACATCTCTTTGAGACGCGCGTGGAACACGTACACGCCGTCCGGCACGGGCCTAGTCCTGATCGGACGGAGAGCTACCCATTACTCTCCGCCCGCAGGCCCGCGCCTACGGTGGCCGGGAGTCGTCACGCGGCTCCCGACGCCCGGAGCGTCTTCCGCGGTGGCTGAGGCGTGAGGTGCGCAAAGTGCGTTCCCTCGCCCACCCCGCCACCTCCTTCGCTAGCATGACTGCTTCGCAGAAGGAGGTGACTGCCTCCCACTCCCTCTCACCCCGGACCATGGCTTATTTATTTCACCTCTGCCAACTTTTTCGGTGATGAGGCGTTAAAGATAAAGATCATTTATTTGTCAAAAACATGCGTATACACACCGACTAGTCAGGCATGCAAGGTATTAAATTGTTAAAATGTACGTACATGTTTTGCCAATTATGGCGTACAAATTTAGTTACAACATACAAAGTCAGAAACACTGGCAGATTTATAAACGTTTAGTAATCAAAGTTAAGTTATAGTGTTAATTAAATTCATAGAAATTATCTATATATTATTTAGTCCAAAACAAAATTAAAATAATCAAAAAGTATCATTCAAAAAGTCATTTATATGATAATAACATTTCTCTGTTAATAAGTTATGTTAGGGATCCGCCCACGAGCAACTTTTGTCTCCGCAACTAATGTTTTATGGTTTTAGGTTTGTATGAAAGTGCGCGCATGTAGCGACGCGACAGCTAGGAGACTTTTTTGTCGCCCTTCTATTGGTTGCAATGCAAATGCGCGCACGGCGACAAAAAAGTTGCGGGCCAGCCAGTTGCCGCTCAACAGAAAATTAAACAAAAAAGTAGCGTTGCTGTCGCTCCCGTGTGCGCATCATCCAAATCTCGGCGAGGAGACGGTGACAGAGACAAAGAAGTTGCTGGGCAACTACTCGTAAGTTGCTCGTGGGCAGTTAGTTATTTAGTTACTTGCATGTTGTCGTTCAGTGTACTTAAGTCTTTAAAACCACAGATACTATACAAAGTGGAGCCGTGGAGATGACAATACGACAATACATTTATCTGCGTATAGCTGATGACGTCTCTAGTCTGCATACCTACAAAAATTCAATCAAAGATATCCAATAGTTTAGTCACTATAGCTAGTAAAAGATTGGCAAAACCCACAGCCAAACAAAAACCAAACTAACAAACTACTGATGAACCGAACTACAAACTTGGGCATGGGTCCATCACTAGTTTGTAGTTCGGTCTAACTATCAAATAAATCCTAGAAGTGATTATTTCAAACAAACTTGGCACTAGTTTGTTTGAAATAATCGCTTCTTTAATTTCAATGCTAGGATTTATTTGATAGTTCCACAATACTCTTATGCATTAGTATTGCCAGTGTTTTCATTTATCGTTGAAGAGAGCATGAAGAGAAACAACATTTCTCCTATACGAGAATCGAACCGACACCCAGCAACATAATAAGACAAGCACTGCACCAAGCGAACAATATGGGACAAGGTAATTCGGTAATACTTATTTATTTAATTATTTATCCTCAAATACATCAACTCGATGTCACATAAACTAGTCTTCAATGACGTAAAGGCTATGCAGACTGGTCGTCAATGTCCTAAGGTGCGCGTAGACTGGTCGTCGGCGACCACGGACACTAATGACGGCCTCCCCTCAGGATATGATTATGTAAAAGAAAAACATCCGCACTCATGTTGCTTTTAAAAGGTCACAACGAAATTCAATTACCTTCGTGACATTCGTTTTCTTTTTTGCTCTTTAATCAAGTGGTTCTGTTATTTACTTAGCTATTTTTAGTCTTACGAATACATAGATAGATTATTTGTGTTTTCAACAACTAAATGAACTGTGATGTAACAAAAATTAATTGATTGAGGGCTGATTTTGCCAATCCGTAAAATAAAATTGACGTCTGACAGTTCTAGCAGGTACCTATGGAAAAACTGTCAAATATACAAAGTTTATTCTCAGAATAAAAAAGGAGGAAAAAAGAGTTTTATTCCAGGCATAAAAGCTTGGTGAAATTCGCCCTGATAAGAAAAATAATAGATGTTTGACCGTTTTGAAGGTTATCATTAAAAGTACAAAAAAAAAAAAAATTACGCTGGTTTACATTTTAATTGGCTCATCAAGTCATCACTCATCATTAGTCATCATTTCATCATACTATAAACCACTATGAACATGATTTTTATTGATCCCAGGCAGCCCCGGGGCTTCAGTTAGAGAACCACTAAAGAACTAATTCACATGCTAAAAAACAGCGCGTAAATAGGTATACCTACACTACAATATGTATCGGCTCCAACTTATGCGCTGTACTGTAGGTCGTGAGTTCAAACTCAGGCAGGCACTTCACTTTTATCACTACTGCTCTCAAAACAGTGAAGGGAAACATTTCGAAGGCATGTAAAGAAAGAAAAAGAAATAAAGAAAAAGAAAGAAAGAAAAGAGTTTTTTGGACACAGTTTGTGAAACAAAACTTATAACACCCCGTCGTTTTTGCGTCGGGGGTTAACAAAATACAAAATTAAAAAAATGAAATAAAAAATAATGTTTCAGACAACAATAGTGTACGTGCCTCACGGCTGCGCCAAAAAGGTTCATTTCAGCCTTAATGCCAGACAGATGCTGCCTGTGTCCCAGCAGTGGAAACATTATAAACTGATTATAGAATCTGCTTTGTAGAATCAACGATTCGACGAAGAAGAAGAACGTGTACAATTTCAACTCATTGCTATTATAACTACAGTAGGCGATTTGTAAGATAAAATTAATGCCGTTTAAATTAAAGAAAATTGCTTACTAGTGACTGGGACAGACTGTTTTCAGATGGCAATAAAAATTTTGCCAGCCATATTTAAAAAATATGTTAAGGTGAGTATAGACTAGAGCATTTACTTGTAACAGAACAATGAGCCGCTCTATGATATGTTCTAGTGTATCACCCTTCACGAACCAGACGTCGAGCACGCTCGCCGTTTTATTGTAACAATAATTGTACAAACCAACGAGCGTATTGGTGTATCATTTCGTCGAGCCTTTGCACGAACGCGGGCGATGCGACGTTTCAAGGAAGAATGAACGCAAGTTAGGTACAACGAAAAGTTTACTACTACACTACCTACCCTATTTAGAAATGCAGGCATTGCAAAATTTAAAAAAAGATACAGTGGATACTCCAAGGTACCCCGCGAAATTCTAATTTTCTTACGTTTTTTGCAATTTGCTGGTCAGTAGGTACTAAGTTGGACGGTGATTAGAATATGATTCGCGGCCGTAACAAATATAAAATATATTTACAGAATTATATTCTATACTTATAATAAATCTGTAGAAGTGAAAATTCTGTACATTGAAAATATCCAAAAAATAAATGGCAGGTGTTACTTGACCGACACCGAACCCAAAAATGTGATTAAAAAAATTTTTGTCTGTCTGTCTGTCTGTTTGTTCAGGCATCACGCAAAAACTACCGGTTCGATTACGATGAAACTTGGTATAATTATTCTTTAATATCCTGGGCACCACACTGGGTACTTTTTATCCCGGAAAAGTATATACAATAAAAAACAAACTTAATTTTGCGGTTCGATCCCTATACCCGATTACCACTGTCTGTACTGTACCAACCGCAAATACTAAGTTTGTCGTAGGTTGGGTCACCCGCAGTGGAGTTCATTTTTTTTCCTTTTAGTTTTTAGAGTTATTTAGGTTTATTTTTATATGAGTCGTAGGTATAGATTTTAATTTTAAAGTATAGGTAGTATATTTGATAGTGTACGAAGTGACCGTAGGTTATTTTATAATACTGTTAGGTAGGTTTAGTCATTCGTATAGATATTAGTTTTTAGGGATTTTGCTTATTGATTGAGTTTAGATTAGTTATCATCAGAAATAGGTTTATTTAGGAAGGTAGGTATATAATTTTCTGTTATTGAGTTTTTTTTTTAAATTTGTTAGGTACTTAGGTAAAGATATCATATAGGTACCCTCTTAATCACCACTAATGAGACGCAATTGGTTTTCTATTGTAATTAGCCACAAAGGGCCCGCGACATAGATGGCATTCTGGGGAAGCACATACATTTTATCCTGTTAGCACGTTCCCGTGGGTAAATTTCCGACATCCATGCGGGCGAAGCCGCGGGCAGAAGCTAGTAATCAATAAAGCTAACTTAGCAAGTTGTATTACTGATTCTAATGATTATAACCTTAACCTTCGAAATAAACATTCAGATAATACTGGTTAGAATTCTAATAAAAAATACAAAATAGCCCTGTACTTGAATTAAAAAAGAAAAATCTTTTTTACTTTTCTTCGTTCTATATGGCTCAAATCTCGATTTTTTTGCTTTTTTCCACCAGTTACAAGCCAAAATCATGTTATTATTCCAATGGCAACATTGGTGGTTTCCTGTCAAAACTCTAACCTGTCAGTGTCAAACTCAATAAAGTATTGATTTTTGCATCCACGCCCGTCGTTTATCTTTGTCTTACTCGTGTGATTTGTTATCGTTATCTCTTTTACAGTATGCCTGTGACTGTGCAATTTTTTATTTATAAATCTGGAATACAGTTTTCGTTACAATTGATAACAATGTTAAATGTTTCGATGAAATTATTTCTTAAATTCTGTATTAAATTTTGAATGAATTGTAAAAATACACGGCCAATGTAATATTTGTGTATACTATCAAAGTAGTTCAACATCCTGCGTTATATCAAAAATATTAACATGTATTTCTCTTTTATTGTGTTGTTGTCTGGTTTCACATCTATTTCTGCTAATGCTTGTGTTTTTAACGTGAAATTGAAACAAGTTCTCAAGAATCAAGGCTTCCACAGGCAAGGCATCAAGGCTAAGCTATTTATTTATGATGAAACTACAATTTTGTAGTTTCATTTTCTATGGTTAAAATTTATTATTTTTACAAACATTTTAACCAAACCTTTGCTGGTTATTCACAAAATACTTTTATCATCATAGTACAAACTACTTATTGCTGTTTCAGGAACATAACCTACGGCATAGTGTTCAACAGTGATGAGGACCAATGCTGGCTGTACAAGGACTGTGTCGTAGGGCTGGACCAGACCCTGCCGCATGGAGTGTATGCCAATCCTGATGAGCTAAGTACTTTGAGGAGACTAAGTAAGGTAAATGAAATATAGATTATTTTCATTTAATTAGTAGCAATATTGCCAATGTCTAATATAAAGTTCTGCCAATCTATTCTGTAAAAATCTCACCATAAAAAAATATGTGAATTGAGCCGTTGATAGTGTCAATCCCTAGCATCAGGTGGAATGACACCTGACTGACTGGTTGGTGACTTCATGCTCACTTCACCTATGATTTCACGATTTTTACAAAATTGACCGGCAGCAGTATACTGACATGAAAACATAGTTCCTAAGGGGGATGCAGGTAGCACGCGAAATATATAATTTAATAGGTAGGTAATTAGCATTTTGCGGGCTTCTTCACATACAGTGTACTTTTACTAATTAATGCATTGTGTGTGAGGCATGTGGTCCGAAATAAAGAATTTATTTATTGAAAACTAAAATATGTTTCTAATTAGTTCAATATTGCCAATAACACTGGAGTTCAGTGTAATGATCATTTAAAAAAAATTGCTTATCTCTCATTTTTATTCAATATACCAGTCTGGCAATTACCTAAATACCATCCAAATAAAAATAGTTTACTAACATGTAAATCTTGTTTTATAATCAACATCAATCATGAGACTCCTAATACACAAACTTATAACACCCCGTCGTTTTTGCGTCGGGGGTTAAAAGTAAGAAACACCAAACTAATATCTATTCCATAACTTTCCAGCTGAATGCAGTACCAAAAAACCGCATTAACACTGAGCTGCCGGCAGAACACTCATACCCCACCACAACATACATCACTGAGAGGATTAAGGACTGCAAGGTGTACATGTGGCTGCCTGTACATGCTAGGTATCATATGGCCATGCCTGGTGGTGGGTGAGTAGAACTAGCAATACATTGTATTGGTGTAGCTATAAATAAACTTGTGGCTACATCTACATCGCCACATGCAAACTACGCAACACACTGACATCACGCAAAACCCTCTATTGCGCAAGCAGAGCTTACTGCGCGACTATCGTATATACAATGTCCCCAGGCCAGTCACCAGACACCGTCTGGTCGGAGGATCTTTTCTATGGAGGATGAGTGAACTTTACACCCAGTACCTCATACCTCTGTAAACTAAGTCTATTGAGAATGTTACATGCTCAAAAAAAGGTTCGATAAACATCCTTATTTATATGATTTGGACACTCAGGACCACCTCTATAACACCTAACAGGGATTTTGTTAGGTGTTATAGAGCTTGTGGGATATTGATAGCTTGGTATCTATAAAGGCAATGCTATACTTTTATTTGGGCAGAATTTTCCCTTACAATTATTATTATGAAGTCAGAACCCAAAATCATCACTCTTGGCTTTTATATCTAACTGGCTGGCTG
Organism: Apamea sordens; assembly: GCA_945859715.1. Taxonomy (NCBI): domain Eukaryota; kingdom Metazoa; phylum Arthropoda; class Insecta; order Lepidoptera; family Noctuidae; genus Apamea; species Apamea sordens. Next base: position 19,156,700 of record OX243998.1, on the reverse strand, counting down.
GCGGCTACTTCACTCCCCCTGGCTCGGAGTTTGGTAGGGCAAGACTCATGTAGTGGGGAAGTGACGTAGCGGCTAGGCGTGGCGGGCTTGACAGCTGGCTTAACGGATGGCTAGCGACATCTAGCGTTACATATCCCTTAATTAAAATATTATATATACTATATACTTACAAGATTCTTTTTAGGGAACAACATGATAAAAAAGCTTGAAGTAAACCCAGCAGCCTTTTGTGGAACCTAGAATATTTCCACAATAAACTGCAGTGAGTTTAATGCTCTAAAAAATCTAGTTGAACATAATAGTGAAGGAACAATTTTCTTCAATATTTCTCTTTATCTGCAGAAGTCCAGAAGATAATATGTTTATCATTTGTGCCCTACAAAACTTCTAATATCTGAATTACATATTCTTGTTTCTGATTCCAGCATGGCGCGAAACACCATAGGCCCACCGAAGCTGTACCTCCGCTGTCCTGACCAACGCCTGGACATGTGCGGCAAGGAAGCAGCTCCTGTCAACTTCCTCTGTAACGGCAGCTCCAAGGAGAAGTGCAGCTGGAAGGAGTTGCCTTACACCTTGGTGAGATAACCTCTTTGTTTATGGCCAATAGACCTTGCATAACCTTTATGTATGTCTTTTTAGCACTCCCCTGCAGCTCAAAACGAAAATACTGAACCCTTATAGAATCATTTCGTTGTCCGTCTGTCTGTCTGTCTGTCATGACCCTTTTTCTCAGAAACGCGTGGAGATATCAAGTTGAAATTAATGTCAATAAGTACATAGGTCTAAAAATGACAAGCTCCTAAATCAACGCAATAAAAAAAACGGTCAATTATGCGACATATTTTGCTACTCAGAAACCTATAGGGTACCACTCGTTGTCCTAGAATCATGAAAGCCAAGAAGTTTTACGTACAGACGCCAGCTCATCAAGCTACTACAATCTGTCAAATTTCTTTAATAGATTTTCTAATTTATCGCTGAAGCATTAAGGTTCAAGGTTGATTGGGAAAATTTGACAGTTTCGGGTAGCTTGACCTGCTGGCGTCTGTACTGTATTACTGACCTCGTAATTGCTTCACCAGGAGGTTGAATGTCACTTGCAGGTCATAAAACGACAAGGTCTATTTGTCTATATGACGGTTATATAGTTTCAACCTTAATGAAGTTTAGATTTACTGAGATTTGTGGTAAAAAATGCAGCAATTATGAGGTAGACTACACATGAATAAAACGTGTGCGGTCGGGGGACTCCCATCAGTAATGACGTTCTTTACGCGATACTCGCACACATTCACTCATAATATAATAGAAAGGGACAGACCAGACCAGACGAGACCAGAGAGAGAAAGTCGCATAAACGGGGCATACCTAACGTTTTATCAGCGTGACAATGGCGCCAATTCCCCTGTTCACAAACTAAACTCAATTTAGGTTCAGTGCATCTTTTTCTTTCTATTTCATTAAGAAAAGGACAGAAGATAAATATTAGTTTAGTCCTGTAAATTCACGTATTTTTTAGGCACACCTGCCCTTTTCTTAATAAAATAGAAAGAAAATCTTTTTCTTTCTATTTTAGTTAGCTTTAGTTAGTGAACAAGGGAATTGGCGCTAAATTTAAGTTCAGAGCATCCTTTTCTTTCTATTTCATTAAGAAAAAGACAGAAGATAAATATTAGTTTAGTCCTGTCAAATTAGTCAGCGCCTGATGCAAATTGGCGTATTTTTAGTGGCCATGTTTATAATCACGTCTAAACTTGCTACGGAGTATCTAAATTTGACAGGACTAAACTAATATTTATCTTCTGCCCTTTTCTTAATGAAATAGAAAGAAAAAGATGCACTGAACCTAATTTGTGAACAAGGGAATCGGCACCAGTGTCTCCAATCAACTCCTACCGCAAACCGCGTTAAGGAACTTCGTACTAAAAACTACCAATTGTTTAAAATTCTATTCCTCTCTTCCACAGCTAACAGACACGCTAGTCTGGCCGATACCGGTCGGCAACATGGAGCACTACCACGCCATCTCAATCGGCACGGCCGTCATCATCGCGGTGGGCTCGCTGTATCTCATCAAGGCCATACACGAGCACAAGCTGGTCGCCATGGCCTTCAACCCGTATAGTTCGTTGCAGAAACAACGTTAGGAATATTTGCGTGGAAATTCTGGTTAATTCGTTGATATTTTACTCCAAAGCACTATGTTGAAATTGGTTGATTGATTTAGGAAAGGTTTTTTTATTCTGCACAAATTAGACTCATAAAAAAGGTCCTTTAAACCGTATAGTTCGTTATAGAAATAACGTTAGGATATTAATAAGAAGAACGAAAGGAAAGATATAATTATTTGTTTGAAAGGAAAATTAAGTCGAAATTTTCGTGCGGCGAAATTCATATCAGACATCTGTGTAACCCACAAGTGTGAAAATATTTCAAAAGTCATTAGTAGTAGAAAGACATGTGGAAGTAAGTAACTTAAGACTGATATAGAAGCCCTGAGGTGCTCTATATAACGCATTATAGGACGGGGTCTAAGGTATTGTTGCAGTAAGATGGATTGTATACATACAGGGTTAAATTATTAGCTAGCAAAACTCCGCAGACGTCATGAAAAAACAATACTTAAATTAGTTTGATTATTTTTTGGGGTCATCGCCCAAAGTCAAGTAAAAACACTACCAGCTGTCGGTGACCCCAAAAAAATCTTTTTTGTTTTTATTTTAACGTGTTTGTCCACGTGACCTGCAGCGTTTCGCTAGCAAATTTTGACCCTGTATATGTATATATTAAAATAATCATTGTTACGGCTAAAAGTTCAAGCACGGCTAAACCTATGTTTAGCGTAATGGTCTGGTCTTAGCATATTCGTACATCTGTAGCTAGAGGGCTTTCACCTAGATAAGATTCGGTTTGAGACAGTTTTTACGATGCTATTGAAAAATAAACTTTATCCTCCTAGGAATAAAGTTCAAAGTTGTAGAAATATCGACACATACATAGACCGGCACCTTAAGCGCAAGTAAGTTTGCACTTTAAGACATTAACGTTAAGGTTTATTATTCAACATCATTAAAATAAAGAGCTTTCGTACTTATTGCTATTATAACCGACCACCTTATTTTTAACTATTTTACAAAGTCCTATCTTGTTGCTAGTATGACGTTAAACATAAGGTTCAAATTCAAGGTACAATAACTATCAGGACTTCGTGAAATATGAAAACGAAACCTATGTAGCCGCGATTGAACTGTTAGCCGTTACACAAGTTTTCAGTATTACATTTGTATTTACTAAATAATAATTGTAAATATCTTTATCTTTGTGTAGCAATTTTAATAGCATTATAAATGTAATTTATTATAAAAATTGCCCATTTTTGTCCTAAATCTATGAAATATTTGGGTAAACAATATCTTCTTAACATTCCTCTCATTGTATGTAGGTACTTATTCGGGTACAGTCGACGTAAGATATAAATAACTAGGCGGAAAACAACATCTTTACACTGCAAAATTAATTATTATTCTGTAAGTAATAATATTTAAACATAAACCTTAGTCAGATGAACAATGGCGCCGATTCCCTTGTTCACAAACTAAATTAAATTTAAGTTCAATGCATCTTTTTCTTTCTATTTCATTAAGAAAAGGACAGAAGATAAATATTAGTTTAGTCCTGTCAAATTAAGATACTCCATAGACAAATTAAAAGCGTTCAAAAGTGCCTTTTATGTGCCTAATTGAAATAAATGATTTGACTTTGACTTTGATTAGACGTGATTAAAAACATGGCTATTAAAAATACGTCAATTTACGTCAGGCGCTGACTAATTTGACAGGACTAAACTAATATTTATCTTCTGTCCTTTTCTTAATGAAATAGAAAGAAAAAGATGCAGTGAAGTTAAATTTAGTTTAGTTTGTGAACAAGGGAATCTGCGTCAAAGATTTAACTAAGTACTGAAAACAGGCACAATATGGGTTAAAAACATAACCTTTAAAAAAACATTACCTTTAGAGCTATCGGTTAATAGAAGTTGTAGTTAAATGCCTGGTTACTTATCTGTTTTGTCGACTGTACCATTAATGTCGTAGGAGAATTACAAAACTAATACATATATTATGTATATATTCTATGATTTGAGAAATTTATAAATATATAAAAATTAATCCCTATTTCCCTTGGTCACGTCATAACTTGAGAACGACTACCGATTTCATCCATCTTTTTTTTTCTAATACTTTGTAAAAGGTTCTTACGGAGAAAATGAAGAAAGTGGCTTCACGCGGACGAAGTCGCGGGCTGAAGCTAGTTTGATAGAAATGGAGAAATAAGAACAAATATGATTTTGTAATTTTCCAGTGACAGATGTTTTTTAAATCTTAATCATTGTCTAGTCATATAGCAAATAATAAGTGAGCATACACACGGGCGACACGCGTCAACGCAGAGGCAACTGCAGCCGTCGACGCCCGCCGTCGACACCCGTCGACGCCCGCCGTCGACAACATGAGCGGCAGTTGCGCCGTTGACGCGCGTCGCTCGTGTGTATGATCACTTATTATTTTCGCAGTCGCATGCACATAGTGATAACATTGTGAACTGCAAGATTTTATTCAAAATAAACAATATTGTAAATACTTTTCAGGGTTTGAATATTTTTTTCCCATCAGCCTGCACCGTTTTTTCATGAATCAATGAAATATCAATCTTACTGACGTCCAAATAAAGTAGAATTAATTTCTTTAGCTGTAAAATCCACTAACCTTCGCTAGGTGTGCGTCAATTTGGAGTACAGCCCGATTCAAACTTTGTGGCGGCGCGGAACATGAGGCGAGTCGCTACGCAGTAACACATTCACGTGTCAGCGGGGGTGAGGGGTGAGGTACTTGGTACCTACTGCGAAGCGAGTGAGCCACCATAAAGTTTGAACCGTACTTCCCGCTTTAAAAGTTTGGCAAAACTGTAAAAACTAACTTTTACACAGGCAATGTGTGATTGTCATAATTTCCCCAACGTAGAAGGTAGTAAACCTGACCAAAATTAAAAGCAACCATGTCTTCGCGAAGATCACGCTCATAACCGAAACTGCCTGCATTCCTATTAGTTCCTGTGACAAGTATCTTTTCCCCAAACGACTAGAATGGTAACACTTATACTTTCTCTACATTCCATGTGCTGGAAGCGGCCTCCTTGTTGCTCTCCTCTTCCCACCTTCCTCCGGCGGTTAACCTACCTATATCATAAGGATTTCCGGATTTTATTATCATTTATTATTAGCCATTAATGTCCCACCGCTGGGCAAATACCCCCACTCTCTTTCCACCTTTCTTTGTCCAGAGCTGCCAAGGCTGCCATCATCATTAAAGAAGTCCAGCTCATCTTTCGGATACGCTCATAATGAAATGGCTGGAACACTGAGCGATTAGTATCCAGAAGTGGTAAAACAGCATTAGCATATTCTGCAAAGAAGCCGTAAGCCAACACAAAACCTGACATCGAAGATTATGCTTATAATATGAAACTCGATGTTTGTACTTGGGATGGGCAGGTAAGTCCTTCGTACTGAAGTAACTATTTAGTAATCTGTGGTACTGATTAGTCACCTAATTTTTTTATCTATGTAGGTAAAGTACCTACTGAAGCCTGTTCCATGTCCAGCTGGAAGATACTTAGTACATGTCAAGCTTTACATAATATGATACTCATTCTTACATGAATGTAGTAGACTGTTTTCCATTTTCTGAGCTTTCGTGACGGATTTATCAAAATTACGAACTCCTAGACGTTAGGTGTCCAAAATGATGGGGTGATTGGTTTTCATTGTTTACAAGACCAGTGGGGTAATTGCGTAACACACTAACAGGGAATGGCTTTAATTTTGACAGTTCAACAACATTCATTGCGTTATTTACGTTGCTGGGCAGACAAATTTTTCGAACGTTTCTAGCAATGGATTAGCTTTGCCTTCAAAATCATTCAGCTTGTGACTGGTATTGTGTTGCGCAATATTAGGATGCCGAAGTTTGACTTTGAGCGAAACATGGCATTGAAAATTAGGTAGGTAGCTACTGGTTATTCAACTATACTTTTTAAACAAGCCAAGCAATACCTTGTGATTGCAGCCAACAAGAGGTGATAGCTTTCAAGTGAGTCCCAGAAATATCAGTGAACAGAAGGATCAGTATTTTTGACCAGTCCGTCGCAAGATTTCATTCATCGAGAGAAAATACCTGTTTGGGACTTCAGTAAAGTTTTTAGATTTTATCAGACTACACACACGAATAACTTGCCGGCAAACGCATTTGTGATGATTAGTGACATAGGTACTCAAGAGTCGAGGTAACAAAAACATAGATGTCGTGAACAAGTGAACTTTAAATTGTTTCAAAGATATCTTTGTATAGAAATAAATACTATAGTGAAGAACTGCTTTCAGCGGACAAGCTCCATCTACCCGCATCGTACGAAACCGTGAGCACTGGCGCCGCGCACTGGAGCGGCGGCACATATGCCGGCGCCCCAGCGAGATGGCACCACTCTCACTGGTATTGATCTCGCGCGAGCAGTGAACCTTTGCGTGACCGCGGATGAACGCGCTCATCTGACGGATGTTGATGACAGCTATACATAACACCGCCTCTTTCATGTCCTAGCGCTGCCTACTTCCGGGTTTGTCAAATTCATTTTCTGCTGGGAATTTCTGAAGTGTGTAAAGTTTTGTTTTGTTGACAATGTGTACTAGACCGGAAGGTCGAAACATTGGTGCCTCGGGAAAAGTAAGGGATTTGTCTAATGAGCGTGGTGAGGTGCGCCGAGGATGCAGTGTCGCTGGTGGCGGGTTGCACGTGCTCGGCGGGCGCGCGGCCGGGCCGGGGGCGTGCCGTGCGTACTCCGCGCGCCGCAGATATGGATTTAAGATTAACGAGGCCACGTAAACGCGGCGTCGCGGCGGGGGCCGGGGCGCGCGCCGTGTTTACATGCGGGTGCAGGCGGCGGGTGCAGCGGGCGGGCGATCGATCGCTGGGCGGAGCGGGCGCGGGGCGGGGGCGGGGGCGCCGGGCGGCGGGGGGCGGGGCTCGCGCGCGCCGGCCGCCAGTCCGCCTCGGGGCCGCGTCCGCGCGGTCGTCGCCTGATCCCGCGGTGCGGCGCGCCGGAGTGTCTCCGCGGGCGCCCGGCGGCGGCGGCGAGCCTCGCGCCGCCCGCCCCCGCGCTGATGCCGCTGCCGGCCGCAGTCGCAGCGCCCCTCACCCGCCCCGCGCCCCTGCCGCCGGCCGGCGCCGCGCGCGCAGCCTGGCCTACCGCGACCTAGCCGAGACTGCCCCGCCGCCCGCGCACCCCGCTCCGCGCTTGCGCCCCGTGTTCCTGTGGGCGCGCCAGCGCGACGGTACTGTGCAAGAGGTCCACTGTGAAGATTACGATCCGCGTAACCGCATCCGTATCGCGCGCACCCCGACCGGTTGGCGAGTTATCCCGCGTACTAAAATCTTTGACTCTATCGTTGTGACTAGCGCTCCGGCGCAAGAACCCCCCGAGCCCAGTGCTCCCCCTGAGCGGCGCCGGCGCCGACGCTCGGGCAGGCCGCGGCGGAGGCGCACGGACGCGGCAGCGCCCGCGCCCGCCTGGCTCGCGCCCGACCTGGAGTCGCACATCCCGTCGCACACGATCGCGGTGCCGCGCGCTCCGCCCGCGCCCCCCTCGCCACCCGCGCCACCCGAGCCCACGCCGCTCGACAACCTGCTGGCGGTGGCGGAACTCGAGTTCAACCAGCAGCGCGGCGAGGAGCTGGAGCTGGAGCTGCAAGGCGCGCAGTACCCCTTCCTGCCGGGGGCCGAGGAGGTGGCGCAAGACGTCATGTCGTTCGAGCTCGGCGACCCCAAACCGCCAGACGAAATGTTCTTCGAGGAGCGCAAGACGCACGCTCCCGAGCGCGCTGCCGAAGAAGATGTTTTTCATAATGACATGGGAGTGCACAAAGACCTGTTTGAGACTATAAGCGAAGCGCACTACCTGCCAGAACTCGGCGGGCCTCACGACGAGGCGCTGCTCGAGTCGCTCGTAGAGAAGGGCTGTGAAGATAATCAAATTCTCGGGCAGGCACTCGACAAGCTGGCGCACCTCGTGCACGGCACCGACTACGTGGAAGAGGAGGACGACATGCTGCTCGGCGGCGCGCCCGTTGCCGACATCATCGACCGGCTCGAGCAGTCGCTAGAGTCACCCAGTCGGAGCAGCATGACGGCGGCGCAGGGGCTCCTACATCTACATCACATAGGGGACCACCTGCCGCTGCCAGACCAACAACAGTCCATCGAACAGTCCTACATGACGGACGAAGTGTTTGCGCCCGCCGACCCTCCGGCTGATTGTGTGCTTGAAACGCTATCTACGCCGTCACAAATGCAAAACGCTAACGAAGTTAACCATTTAGAATATGATGAGAATGCCGAGAAGAGGCTACAGAATGATGTTGATAAAGCAAAAGTGATATATACTGAACATGAACGAGTACCTGAAATCCCTGAACCCTCAGAGGAGCAAAAATATCAACCGTTGCCGGATCAGAGCGAACCAAATTTACCGAGTGAACTACCAGCTCAGGCTAATGACGACTCCACTGAAAATGACACCAATAACATTACACCGAAACTGGAAACTGACGACAACGCATGTGATGGCGAAGGTAATTTTTCCAATACTATAAAAGTGGAAGCCCCAAGCATAGAGTTTACGAAAGACCTAGAAGATACGACAGCCGTGGAATTGGTGGCTACGGATTTAAGTGTCAAAAATGTGAAACCTAAAAAGTTTGCCCGAGTAGTGGCTAGCGATGCTGAAACTACAAATAACATGGAAGATAATTTATCAGAAAAGAGCGACGACCTACCTAGAGATCTAAGCGTGCAACGAAGGTTACCCACCCCGCATGCGTCGCCGAGAAGGATAGACATACCGCGAGCACCGTCGAGAGAATCGGATGCCATGCAGTCGCCTCAGCCGAGCGGCATCCCCGCCGTGCCGTCCTCACCTGAAATATTTACCATGCCTCAATCGAAGAGCAAACAATCATTGTTTTTAGAAACTTTATTGTCATCGCCCTCGCCTAAGATGTACACGTCCGAAGTGACTATTACAAAACAGCAATGTGAACCGTTAAACTTAGGTAAACATCGAAAGTCTGCCAGTCCAACTGTAACGAGCTGTTCGGACGAGATAAGAAAGTTACATAAAGAATTTGGTGAACCTCAAGAGAAAAAAGGAAGACGGGAGTCTACCGATGATTCAGTTAAAATAAACAAAGTATTTAATAATAAGTGTGATCGGGATGAGCACCATACCGAAGTTCAAACTAAGTCGAAGAAAAGCGAGGCAGAAGAAAAGCTCCCGATGAAATATATCGAGAAAATGAATAAAATGAGTCCACTCGAACAAATACAAAGTCTGAAATCGGGTTCTGGTTTCAACGTTCCCGATCCCATTCTAATTCCGAAAAACAAGCTGAACCAAATTCTCACAGCCCCCGGTATTGAAATTCCCTTGATGCTAATGGCTAATCCCGAGTTCAGATTACCAGAAGCGTTCCATTACCCCATGGTTCTTCGAGATCCGGATATACTGGTCATATCATTTTCGCAATTAGAAAGCATAATATTGAACGAACCCAAACGGCCGGCATCGCCGAAAAAGGAGCCAAAGCCACCTACGCCAAAAAGTACAATAAGTACAACAAGTACATCAAGTAGTGAACATACCACGGCTATAAGTCAACTCGACCATATCAACTCCAGTACTCAACCGAAGCCGATACCATCGATGGACGCGTTAGCTGGCGACATCGACGCGGCCACTTCCGCGGCGCTCAACCAAATGCTCTGGCTGCCCTATATCAGCCAACTCGAGGCTATGGCCGCGTGCTCGCAAAATATGGATTTCCTAAAAGCACTAAATTCGTCTGGCTATTCCGCCGGGCAAGGTTACCCGGAGTTATCACAGGTGTTTAACCCGAATTCCCGTTTTGGTGGACAAGCAGGGTTCCCGGTAATGCCACAGATGGACTACGAGAACCGTATGCAGTACGCTATGTGGCAAGAAGCGATGAACCATTCGAATCAACAACAAGCTCAGAGACAAAGTCAAGCCAAAGCTCGAGCCGAAGAGTCTCAGGCGAAAGAAATGGCATCAAAATCATTAGACGTGCAGAATCCTTTCGTTCACTCAACTAAGAGCCATCATCATCAAAATAAATCACACAGCAGTATGTCGTCTCGATCTAGTCCCATGGCCAACTACACGGCCAGCCAGCGAGCCGCCATGCAACACAACTCATTCCTGCAGACTATATACCCGGGGATGAACCCTAACATAAGGCCGAACATGCCTCTGCCGGGCCTTCAGATACCATACTTTAATCCCAACATGATGGGTAGCCAGCGGTCGCCGAGGGGGCAGAAGAGCCCGACCTCGCCGTACTACCCAAACAACAACTATCTGCAGTCTATGCAGCATTCCGAAGCGCAGGCCCATCAGAGGAGTAGTTCGACCGGATCACAGGACTCGCCGCGGCCTCGGATCAGTGTTAAATCTTTGCAAAACTTGTTGGCGCCGCCGCTGCGTGACGGTGGGATGCCGATGCCGTCGTCGTCGTCGCGGCGGGGCTTGGGCCCGCCGGCGGCGCTGCCCCGGCGGCGCGAGGAGCCCGAAGTGGGCAGCACGACGCCGCTGGGCGAGCCTCACCTGCCGCCGCACCCGCACGACCCGGCCTCCTTCCACTTATGGCATCCGCTGTTCGGCAAGTGAGTCACTTTCATTCATGTTTACCGCTTTTACAAATATTTGCATGTTCTTAAGATATCGTCGTATTTACTTTTCTTATTGGAGTTTCTTTGATTTCGTAATTACCATGTGCTTATGCAGCGCTGGCGGTCCTTCGAGACGTTATGAATTCTAAGAAAATAATTATGAATGGTATAAGTGTACAACTGTACATACAATTTTTATTCACAGGTATTTCGGTAATACTGTTTCCATATCGTCTATTTCCTTTACTTTCAATACAGCAATTAAAATTCGTCGTTGTTGTCTTGTGTCATGTAAATACATTCTTCACAATCTTTCTTTAAAAAAAGCTACACGCCATTTACATCAAATTGCGCCGATACGTATGTAAATTCCTCGCATAAACAGAACTGGTTCAGTACGTTAATAAACTGTAGGAGACGTCGCAACTTAATATAGCTCAAAGCACAATATACTTGGGCAATGTTGTAGGCATTGTTTATTTATACTGAGCGTTTATTGGGTCAGGCCGGCGGGCAGAGCTAATTTTGCCCAGAATCGATCCGCTTCCAAAATAGAGGCGAAGTTGAAGGGTTAATAAGTTAACATGTTGGGGCTGTGGGTCAGTTCGTCGTCTTGTCAACGTTTAATTAGAACGGAGAGGCAAACGGGAGCTTCGTAATTGTCATGAGACTTGCGGAACCCAGGGTCCTATAGAATGGGTAAATTTAATCGAAACCCACACGAATACTATTGCGTTTTGTGGCTAACCTATCCAACCGATTTAAATGACATTCACCTTAGAAGTAAATTGATACTTGGAGAAAGACATAAACCGTCTTATTACAAACCAAAATCTATATTTAGTTCTAGCCTAAACCTTTGGGCCAGTACTAACTAACTTTATTTCGATTTAGAACAACTTAGCATCGAACTAAGCCGTCATTTTTGTATAAAGAACTGGATTTCTATAACAGTTAGATTCTTAATAAATTCAATAACTGGCTCTTGGTTTAAACCTGAGGGGCAAATCTCGTAATTTTAAGAATTTTCACAGTCATCTCAGTCTCAATCTGTCAAAAATACCTTTAGTTTCACTACTTTTGGCAAGTTTTTGACATCGATTGTCGCTGAGATGAGATTGCGACTAGATTTTCAACGTTTTTAATAATGGGAATTGATCTTCGAATCTAATGAAAAACCTTGTTTTGTAATAAAGGGGATATACTTTGTGGGGACTATAGGCTATTCACAAAGGGGAACACTGCTGGTTTCCCATTTGCATTTTTCATACAACATCATGTTTCTCCTCCTAAATAAATAACCAACAAATAACAACCATACAAAATCGTAAACAATAGTAGAACTAAATAAATTACTGTCCGTCTATCACGTCACGGTTATAAACCAGTTGCTTTCATGCATAAATTTTAATTAAAGAGCATGCTCGATGCGTCTGTCTGTCCGCCAATAAAACAATTACGGTTTTGTTGATATAATTAATTAACGGAGAGATACAAATTATTGATAATAGTAGCTAGAGACAAATGACTGTGGGGTATCGTACATAGAGAAGTTCTTGAGTATGTGTGCATGATTGTAACTACAAAACTGTTAGTAGATTGAATTAGTTGACAAACCCAGTATTCGTAAATAAATATATTTTTTTCTCTAAAATAGCTATATATGTATCTATATATATCTATAACAAGTATATATATGTATCTATAACAAGTAATTGAATTGGTATTTACTTGGTAGCTGATACTGTAACAACCCTTTCGACATATTAAAAAAATATTTTAAAACATCAAACAGTAGCTTCAAATATATAACATTTTCACACTTTTTTTCTTGCTCTTCTAAAAACAGGGAATCCTATTGAACAAGATGAGTTATGCCCAATGAGATTTTTTTTAAACCCAAATTTTCATGCAAAACCTAAATTGAAGATTTTTTTTAAAGAATAAATACATAGCGATACTCTTATGTAGGTATATAGGTATCTGAAATGGCTTTGTATAATCATTTTGCTTACATTTTCCGTAGGTTTTCCAGCATGACTCATAATTTTTATGACTTCTTTAAGAGCAACTCGTAATGTTTTTACCATCGCTGTTTTATTATTTCAGTCAGTAGGTACAGCTCTTATCTTGAAAGTAGGTAATGTTGGTTCTATAGTTATATAGGTTCTACTAACAATAGAATTCAGATTCAATATCAAGGCAACTCAAACATGTATCAAATTGGCCACATGATCCTTACGTACGAAAAATCTTTAGATTTCTGTTTTAGGAACTTTGGTATATTTGGGTTTACTAAACCCATTGATGGAATAAAGATCCGTTAATCCTAATTCTAATATAACATTGTAAAAGCCAATTATTTTTAAAAGAGTAACCGTGAAGTTTCTTACCGGCTCTTCTCCACAGGAAACTACTATTGGAACCGTGCACCTAGTTTCGGACATTTCATAAATGCCCGTGTAGGTTTATATGAAATAAAATATTTTGATTTTAATTTTACTAAAATGATCTTCCTTTTGAAAAGATCTTTCGGAGTTCAAGCTAGTAGACTCATTTTCATAAACAAGTAATTTGTAATACTCTTTTTATTTACTTTCCTGTCGCAGGTATGCTGGAAGAGATTGCTTTAGAAATAAGCATCACCTTTGTACGAATACGTACAGAAAAATATTTCTGTTCCTTTCTTTTTGTCTGTTTAGATGTGTGTGTATAAATGGTTAATCAAAAATAAAGTAAACAATATAAAAACATCTGCCGTTAACAATATAATAGGTTGCAATTTCCTTTTCCTTGCGGATATTGGCAATATCCGCAATGCAAGCAGATTTTCTAACGAAGAATTACTTCTGGACTTATATTAAGTATTATTTATTTATTTCCCCATAGATCAGCAGTTTACCTAGGTAGAAATTGACTCTGTAAACTGGAAACCTGATTGTTTCAGTGCGTGTCGTGCTGTCGCCACTTAACTTCTGCTCATCCAGTACATGGAACTACTATGAAGATCCTATCTGCTTATTAAAGCTAATCACGCAGAGGCTGAGGTTACTGACACTAATCATTCCGTCCTAGGTTTAGTTAAGCCCCTTTTACATGATCAAGTTTCTTCCCTAAATAACACAGGCAAGAAACATAAAATTGAAGCTAAAAATTTCTTGCTTCGTCTAAACACTCTTTAGATGTTGCAACTTTGATTGTTGCTTTAACTTATTATATACGAGCAAATAAATCGCACTGTGTGCTTTTAGTTAGTACGCTGTACTTGGTACCTATATTTCATTACACTGTAGTTTATTAAAACAAAACGTTAACGACTTTTTAACGAATGATAATGACATTCAAGGAGTTTAATCAGCAGCTGTTAGAGACCTGTCGGTTATTGATTGTCAAAATTAAAGAGTAACCCGTTTGGCAAGCTTCCAAAAGCTGAGAGTGAGTCCTCTGTTTACTTATCTTAAGCCATTAGCAAACTTCTGTGGTTATGAAGCTGTGTTAATGAATATAATGAACTATGGCCATGCCAGAGATACAAACCTTGCCTCTTGTGATGTACCTATTGTATTTAACCCAACTAAATCTCATATTGAAGTTTTAAGTGAACAAATAGATAGATGTAGACAAGCAGAAACCAAGAAAAGATTTCATACAGCTCCTAAATCGAAAACCCCTATTTCCCGTAATCAATCGATGGCTTCGATTCGATTCGATTCGATTGATTCAACAGTAAAAGTGAAACACTCACCCGCTCTCATAATGAAATATTAACCCCGCACTTCCTTTTCCAAGACCTGCAGTAATTACACCAATCTAGACTTGAAAGCGGAATAATCAACAGTTTAAACATTCACGAAGGGAATATACGAGTTGCACACAAAAATAGAAAAGATTAAGTATAGGAATAGAGAAAGATCGATAAATGAAGTACTGTCGACGAAATAATCCTATTAGAACCATCCTTCTCAGAATTCTTAGAATATTTTATGTTCAATTTATATAACAAAGGAATTATTTATATAAGAGAATATAAAGGCTGCGGGATTTATATTTGTATCGATAAATTATGTACATAATAGATATTTGATGTGGGCTTCGACGAATGTTTGGATTGTCAGAGGTGTCAATATAGACATGTTTCTGTGTACGCCTATCACCGTTGTTGCTTTGATAATATGTATTTGAATGATGTTCTAAGAATAGGTGTCTGCTGTCTGGCTCTATTAGTCCCGAGTTTTGGCAGTGCTCGATTTACAAAAGTTGTGTCTGGTTAGCAGGAATTCGAACAAAGTTGTGTATATCAAAGTTACTGTCTGCCTTCCTACCTTTTCCGTTTCCTTAAGTTCTTGCCTGTTTTAGGAGGTTTCTTAATTAGTTTCATTAAAACTTCACGATTCTAGGCCGCGAGATATCATAAACTCTCAAAGTAATTTCAGGTATTCTGAGGATATAATACCTTACAAAAGAACAGCACATTTAATGTCATGTCCGTAAATTAAGACAGAGTAGAGAGCTCTGTGAAACTAGGAATATTATCTAGCATTCTAGCCCGAACAATTATATAAGCACGTCCCAGATATTCAGGTGTTCAGCCATTTCTGTCGCCACCTTTAAACTTTAAATAGAAGCGACCTACTTTCGGCTTTTATAACCTGATTCTCTATACTTGAGTATACTCCGAATAGTCGTATTAGCATTGTGACTTTTGACATATAAAACTTAATGATGCATACGAGGTACTATCTCTTCTACAACCAACATAGTGCATGTCACGGCATATACAAAATTTGGGAGCCCGAAAGTCTGACCACTGGTCTTAAGGGATTCCAAGGAGTATCGTGTTACCCTGTAAAACCCAGATTATGGAACATGGGTCCTCCATAGGGGGTCAGATTGGCAGTCGTTCCTTGTAAAATTCTGGTAGTCAGCGGCATCCGGGTAGAGTGGAAGCTGACCCGGACGTAGTTTGGAAAGGCTAGGCAGATGATGAGATGTTACGGCAAGAAAGGGGACATGTCCTGGCACTGCCGTATTTGAAGATTATGGTCAAATTGAACCCTTTTTGAAGTGAAAACTTCTTTAGCGGCGTTGTGCACTTTTTTGTGATGGGTAAAAAATGTTAAACTCACGTGACACGTGACCTGATCGAAAATTCGTAAGACGGAGCTCGCGAAATGCACAACGTTAATATTCAAGTTTTCACTTCTGCCGGCACTCCCGGAGTGCAACCTGTTTTTTTAAAATCAACATAGCTCTATAATGACAGAAAACAATATAAGAAAAAAAAATAACAAAATAGTCGCAATATTTCTCTGCCAGTACTTTACGGTATACGTGGCCCACAAGACGAATTAAGTAATTTACGTAATAACATTTCACATGTCAGGTCTAGGCGTCTAGCTGTCCGTTCATTTGCTATCAATAATAAATTAAGTAATAGCTGACTTCGACTGTAATAGGGAATATTAAAAGCATGAAACTAGGCCACCTTTGTTCTAGAAAATGCTTCTTTGAATAGAAGAATTATTATGTCCGTTTTCAGTAACACTAGGCGACACATAAAGTGCGCTGTGCGATTTTCAACTATCGACGCTGAGCCGAGCGTTAAAAATCCAACAGCGCGTTTTTACTTAGGCATTCATTTATAGGTGGCTAAGTCTTAGTGAATACGGGCATTACTGCCTACATTGTGTTGCATTTTGTATGTGAAGTATCGACTATCGATCGGCACTAAAGTGTCTTGTAGCTGTTAAATGTTACAGTAGTATTGCTGAAGTAGTTATTCGATTTTACCAAAGAATTGTAGTGAAAAGTTTCGTTATAAAACTGAAATGGTATTTCAAACGAACTAAGAAAATGGTCTTGTATGAGATGATGACGTTAGGATTCTGAGATGAGCATTTAAGATCAAAATTAGACAAAATATGATTGCCTTGAAAATTTCAGCGATAGTATATAGACCTTAGATATACTGACAACAAAAGGGAGGCACATAATTAGGCTGTTATCCAAGAAGAATCGTATTAAAAGGCAACATTCTTCCTCCTTTCATGGAAGACTTCCCTCACCTACTTTCTTCGTAGCCAAAGCGTGATTTCGGCTTTATCTCTCAAAGCCTCGTACCTAAATAAATTAAATTCCAGGCTTTTCAGCCCCATTAAGTTTTAGCAGTACTTTCTGACGTCTTCCGAGACGTTGGTGATTGGCTAATGTCGTCCGGACTCAGTCGTGATTGGTCGATAAAAGTTTAATCTCGCTCCAGATTGGCTGGCGTTTGTTATGTGCTTTAGTTTACGTGATACAAACATTGATTCTTTATTAGGTCGTGGAGACGCTGTTTCTTATTGGAAAAGTTTGTTTGAATTCAAGTATTTTCGTATCGATCGTCCTCTCTTATTTCCCTGATTCTTATCTGAATCATTTAGAATTTCTTTCGTTTTAGCGTTTTTCAATCCAGTTAGTTTCTGTTAGGAGTTGAAAATTATACCCGCACCTTAGGGTGCAGTGTATTTTGACGGGGCCCGATAGGGCCGAAGCCTGCCAGGGTAGCGGGATCGTCCGAAAGGGTTACCGCTGCCCTGGAACATAAAGGGCATAAGGGTACTTGTAAATTAAGGACAGTAATAGATACGAACCAAAATTTCATCGTCAGTAGCTCGAACCAAGCACACTGGAGCTGGTGGTACCAACCTCAAAATAGGTGGGTAAAGGCTGGTCTGATGAAGAACTCTCTCACAGTTTTCAACGATAAAGTGAATTCTAAGCGGTGTGTATGCATGTGTCCGAGGTTTTGCGAGCGGTCACAATCCTGATGGAACCGCGACTTGTTGCTCACTCATTACTTATGCAACACTAAAGCCTCTCCCATCCCAAATACAGCTTTTAAAACCTACCTGTTTGAAGTTCTACTAGGCCTGATTTTTCCAACGCCAGATAAACTTATCCGAGGAATAATTTTGTATTTTTGACAGTTCTTCCATACAAAAACTGTCAGACGTCAATTTCATTCCACGACCACGTTCTAGTAAAAACGTTAAAAATTCTAAATTTATTCTAGGTATAAAAGTTTGGTGAATTGGCTCTTAGTAGGAAAAGGAAGTCATATTGATGCTTGTCAAATAAAGAATATGTGACAGTCAAAAGTAGCAAATGGCTGGCTGAAACTAAGTAGATATACCGTACTTGAGAAAAATGGCTTATTACTTTTTCAATTTCATCTTGACCATTTATATTAACATTCAGTTCATCCATGGAAATAACTCAACAAAGTCAGAGGGAAATGGAAGAAAGAAACACTTTGATTACTCAATTTTAATTAAAACCAACATTATTGCAGTGTGCAGTAAAATGTGTTATGTCTCTATAAAATCGGGTGGTGTGTTTTCTATCTTTGTCTTGCTGGTCGGTAGTGGATGTCGGTGTCTCGCTCGCACAAACGTCACTGGGCCTGGACAGGCTTCGGCAAGGGGCAAGCTACATTGATTTTATTGTGATTCGAGTATGTTCGATACTGCGATGTTTGGTTATTGGGCATTCGCAGCGGCCGCTGCTGTCAGTTTCGGCTTTTCAAAACTTGGAGGAAAAGCTCGGCTTTTGTATGTCTTCTTCGCTTTTGTTATTTCAGTGTCTGTGTTCCGCTGGCTTCGTATAAAGGGTGAATAGATCTATATTTTTATACAGCCTTTTGTTACCGTCTGGGTCCATAATAGAACGAATTTATTACAAGCCTTCCTAAATTGGGTAGTTCCAATTTAAGAGTCTTGCTCCAAACTACTTTCAATTTATCAAGTTGCGCAACAAATTCATCTTCTGAAGTAACTCAATAAGAAGCTATTTCCTTTTTACGACGTCTTCTAAGATCTGGGTCCTGACCTACCTAACTAATCTTGTTATAGACTTTTCATTTTCAATTATTGAATGGAAAAGTTTTTAAATAAAATCAGAAGCAACGTTGCAATAAAACTTTTCACCTTGCCAAATTGAATTTAAGAAATATCTAATATATTTTCATGAACATTGGCACTAGTCATCAGAGATGCGTTTGATTGCTAATCAAACGCATCTCTAATGAAAACTACTCTTATTTTGTTAAACTGAAACCTCTTTCAAACATTGTTATCCAAATCTTTCGCAACAACACCCAAATCGCTAACTTCTTCAAAATCACACTTAGCTTTAAATTCCCACATCCTGTAATATTCAGAGCATTATTCGTTACATGTTGCATCACAAATCGTATTTATATCATTATTATTTTGTTTATTTTGCTCGCTCTGATTTTGCATTTGCACTGTCTAAACATTGACTTGTTTTAAAGATTTATTGTAATCTATGATCAGGTGCATAAACAGAGTTTACCTTTACAATATCATGTTTTTATATTACTAGATTTTGCCCACGGTTTCACTCGCTACCTGGGTGAATACTTCATGTAACAGGATTATTTCATAATATCTATGTATAATTCAGGAGATGGTTTTTCTGCATCCATTTTTTTACCATCTTTCCTGATGGCAAGCGATGATGTGGTCAACGATGGAGCATGCTTGTCTAGAAGTAACCTATTCACTCTTAACTTAACCCCAGGTTATAGCTCTCAGGAAACAGACTACGGATTCCACTCCTCCGCACTATACATATATCTAGGTCTACCTGAATATAGTTCGCACAGTTCTCGATTCCCACACAAATCTAATGGGCAATCAGTGCTCTCCACTACACTAACGCATCCTTACAGTGCATCCATTGGCAAATTGGTTTCTCACAGAACTCCACGTGACAATCAACACACTTGTCACGCTGCATCCTGACCTAGTAGGTTGGCCTATTATCCTATCACGGCGTCACCCTTACTCGGTGCATCCTGTGCATGTTGTTGCGATTGTATTTGTGCTACATGCACATCACGGTTTAATTTTATTGGTGACGTAACAGGTGAAGCATTAGGTACGTACGGTAAAGATTGGTAAAATCTCATTTCCTTCTTGTTCTATATTTTGATATTTTACAAAAGGAATAATATAGTATTATAACACAAAGACGAAGAAATTTTGTAGTGTCATAAAAACTACATATGTATATCTATTTGAACATTGATGAAACATAACCGAAAAATGATCAACATCAAGTAGGTACAGACGCGAGCACATCAAGCTACTACAATCAGTCAAATTTCTTTAATAGATTTTCAACTTCATTGCTAAAGCATTAAGGTTCAAGGTTGATTGTGAAAATTTTACAGTTTCGGGTAGCTTGACCTGCTGGCGTCTGTACCTACTGAACATCAAAACTAACATTTTCATTGTCGTGATCTCTACAATCACTCTTTTTTTACATTATTTTCGTCTTCATCGAAACCAATCACATAATATGCTACCGAATTCTCTTTGTATTCCAATTTTGCAATTAGAAACATAGTCACTAACAAAATGTATATTGTATGCTACACACCTGCCCCATAGACCGTAATTATCATACATCCCAGTTTTTCGCTTTCCCCTTTCCCCGAATTCAGCTGTAACAGCCTTGAGTTCACCCGGGCGTCCCTCACCCGGTGCATCCTCAGTTTCGGCTGTTCCCGGCGACCTTGCGTTCCCGGGCGAGCTCAGTCTCGAACCAGGTCAAGGCTAGGCTGCAGCCTCAATAGGCTGCTTCCTGCGGGGAGTGCGTTTCTATTGACGTATGTAGCTGCAATAGTTCTCTCGTTAGTTGTATGATTGATGTGATTGGCTTGTTGAGAATTGGCGGAATTGGCACGTGATGGATGAGGTCGGTCATGTCAGGGAAGATTTATTTTTTGGTGGAATCTTTGCTGGATTTATATTTTGCCAGTGTTAGTTTCAATTGAAGAAAGGTGATAATAAGGGGCATAATTGTATCTTTGTAATGACTTTTGGAAGTTTTCTACGAGTATATGTGTCTTTGGTGGATAAAAGACACAAACCTCTATAATGTTTCTAAGGAATCGCTTAACTTTTTTTTTGTTTATGCTTTATGATATCGATGCTGCCATTCTCTTAGTACCAACCTATCATTATATTTTCTCAATCACCTCTTATGATTACGGAACGAACAGTTCTTTCCAAAGAGACCGCACAACTAACCAATTAAAACTATAACTCGTTAGTTTTTCAGCGGAATGCTGTAAATATCGGCGACCATATTGAAATAATCGTTCATAACCGCGGTTTACCGTTCCGGTCGTATTTCGCAAATACCGAAGCAATCTGTGGTGCGGTGATTATGTGTAATGACGATGTTGGTGGTTTACATTTTATTTTATTTTTAAGGTAAAAAACGACGATGTTGATGTTGGTAACGACTTAAGAAGAAATTCCTAAAGAGCTGATTCAAACTCAAAGTATATTTATTTCAATTAAACCATTTAGGTACTACATGCACTTCATAGCAAAGAGTCGGTCTTTTAGTCAGACAGTTGAAGCTAGTTATCCGTTCAAAAACGTAGATCATTATAGAGAGAATGGGTAAGAAACTCCAAAAGATGTTTATTTATTACACAATCCTGGATACATTATTCTTGTTGCTTCTATATGTGAGATCAATGTTAAAAAATACATATATAAAAATAAGCCCTGACTGTTAGTGAGATGACCAGTCTCAACTGACGGTGCCCGTTCACGAACATGATGCGTGGATCAGCACCATCCAGCTCAACCACTTTGAAGGAAAATGAAAATTCTTTTAAACCAACATATAAATACGATAACTTAAAAGTGTGTTACTTTACTTACATCGTGTATCGTAGGCCGTAGTCTGAATAAAGACCAATCCATAAATACAATAGAATTACTTGGAATCGTTTCCAAAAAAGATGTAAGAACTTAATCAGCGGGGTGATTGCGTAACGGTTCAACAACATTTATTGCGCTATTTACGTTGTTGAGCAGATATTTTTTCCGACCGTATGAAGGGGGTGGGGGTGGTGTGGGTTAGCAATATCCTCAAAAATCATTCAGATTATGATTAATCGTGTGTGCAATTAGGGTGCAGTACCTACTACTAATACAGTCTGTCAAATTCACTACCTTATGTGAAACGTGAAAAGTTTGATGAAAAATACACAAACTGAAAATCAAAACAACTCAATCAACTTTGGTGAAAAATGTGTTCCAAATAATTATGGACGTGGACCGCAGGCACCACAACTCTGCTCGAACAACACGTAAATTGTCCAAACCACTTTTGACAGGACAGTTGGTTAGATTAGAACACTGGTTTGTTTGGAGAGTTATTCTGACATTGCAGTTTTGTAACAAGATAAACTGATTCAATTTCAATTTAGTTTCACAACTGAAATACAGGGCAGGGACATCGACGCGCAAACTGTAACTATGAATTCAGCACATGATTCTAAATACCCTAGAAAATTCAAGAAAAAAAATCAGCTCTTTCATAGAAAAGTGCAATACCGACGTCCGACGTGGTCAAAATATATGGAACAATATTTTTTTTTTAAATAACTGACGAAAATTTCCATGCAGGAGGTCCAGAATCATGCACTGAATCCATGGTGCCACGTTGTGCGTCGATGTCCCTGTCGCCCTGTAAAATTGAAACCGAAGTGTCTAAGGTCTTGCCAAGGGGTCATCATCATTTCAGCCGAAAGACGTCCACTGTTGGACACAGGCCTCCCCCAAGCACCTCCACTTCGACCAGTTTTGTGCTTCTCGCACCAACGGAACGGGTGTCAAGGGGTGTTATACTGGGTTGTGTAGATCACACAGGTAGTTGCTCCATGTAAAATACTGGTGTTCAGCTACAGACTGAAAACCGACCCAAATCTATATTTGGGTTTAGGTTTGGGACCTTATACACTTCAGTCACGTCTCTCAAACATGCCCCAATAGAATTAAAAACAAATGAAAGAGCTAAGTTACAAGCAACAATTAATTATTTTTTTTGCTCCATTTTATGTAGCACTTACCTACCTACTATGGTGTATTTTTGCTCCCGAGAGTTTTCCTTCCCGTACTTTTCGAATCACTTAGCCCTCTCGATCCTAATTTGGCGGAAGTTCATGGAGGAACACCCCAAAGGGATGACTTACCCTCCGTTAAATGGGTTTTTTTCATAATGATGTCGTCTTTGAGGATTAATTTATGCCGTGGGCTCTCGAGTAAGAAAAATGAGGACTTTTTCGCTTTATTACAATCATAGCCTTGAAGAATATGCGTCGTTATGAATTTTAGTTATGATGGACCTAAGTTAAGAAGGCACTCGGTGTTCAAAAATGGTACATTACAGTAGAGCAAGATATACAGATACCGGAATAGTTGCAAATAATCTATACTTATAATAAATCTGTAGAAGTGAAAATTCTGTACATTGAAAATATCAAAAAAATAAATGGCAGGGGGTGTTACTAGACCGACACCGAACCCAAAAACGTGATTAAAAAAATTTTTGTCTGTCTGTCTGTCTGTCTGTCTGTCTGTTTGTTCAGGCATCACGCAAAAACTACCGGTCCGATTACGATGAAACTTGGTATAATTATTCTTTAATATCCTGGGCACCACACTGGGTACTTTTTATCCCGGAAAAGTATATACAATAAAAAACAAACTTAATTTTGCGGTTCGATCCCTATACCCGATAACTGTACTGTGTACTGCACCAACCGCAAATAATAAGTTTGTCGTAGGTTACGTCACCTGCAGTGGAGTTCATTTTTATTCCTTTTAGTTTTTAGAGTTATTTAGGTTTATTTTTATATAAATCATAGGTATAGACTTTAATTTTAAAGTATAGGTAGTATATTTGATAGTGTACGTAGTGACCGTAGGTTATTTTATAATACTGATAAGTAGTATTAGTCATTCGTATAGATATTAGTTTTTAGAGATTTTGCTTATTTATTGAGTTTAGATTAATTATCATCAGAAATAGGTTTATTTAGGTAGGTGGGTATTTTATTTTCTGTTATTGAGTTTTTTTTTTTAATTAGTTAGGTACTTAGGTAAAGATATCATATAGGTACCCTCTTAATCACCACTAATGATACACAATTGGTTTTCTATTGTAATTAGCCACAAAGGGCCCGCGGGATAGATGGCATTCTGGGGAAGCACGTACATTTTATCCTGTTAGCACGTTCCCGTGGGATAAATTCCGACATCCACGCGGGCGAAGCCGCGGGCAGAAGCTAGTAATAATAATAAATTCTTTATTTCGGACAACGTAAGATCGACTGTGTTAGTAAATTGCTTATAACTAATGTTAAAGAGTTATACCAAAGTTCAAAATCCAATATGAAACTCAGAACGTGACAGGAATTTGGAAGCTAAGCCAGTGCATTTTTTTTTTTTGCTAAATAATACATGATTTCACCAAACCACAATTTCTTGCCTGTATCAGAAGGCCAATTCTCGTAGTTTAAAACGTTCAAAATCTAGTCGCGTCTCATCTCGGCGACAAACAAATGTCAATAACTTTTCAAAATGTAGGGAAATTAGAGGTACTTATTTTTGACAGATTTAGACAGAGATCAGACTGTGCACGTTCTTAAAATTACGAGAACTGCCTCTCTGGTCTATCCCGAATTGGGCTTCAAAACTCTTAGACCAATGTGATTTAAAGGTACCCTCTAAGTATACCTGTGGTAATCGTCCACATATCTACAAGAACCAATAACACGTATAGGTCATGTCCACCACGACGTACTCCAGCGCATCTCGTTAGCCAATCAGCCCGTCGCTCACAATTCCACCGGCTCCCCTACTGCCGCAAATTGCTGCAATCACAACACTCCACACGTTACCGACCTGCTATGACGTTGGTAGATTTATCAGATACTTCTCCGTTATTATTGTACCTACTGTAAGTTCTTGTAAAAACTATATGTGTGTGAAGGTGGTTGTTGTTTACTGTGTGGACTTTGAACGAGTCCATATTAGTTCTGGACAAGAGTCTACCTACTGCACAGTCGTGCATATGTCACTATAGGAAAGATTCTTAGGATGGTAAAGAAGGGACAAATGAGGAAATATAATTATGGTTATAACAAAATTATATGACTTTATCTAATCGTCCTAGAAAGTGCTGTATAGTTTCTGAAGAAGCAAGTCTCAGGAGCATATACGTTAATACGTACGTAATTCAAGATATCACCAAAATGGATGACCTAAAGTAGTTACTGAGGTAGATTGAATTCAAAAGGGAAGAAGAAACCGTTAATTGCATGGAAATTTTGCAGAAACTTATTTAATTTAAATTTTATGAATTTTAAGAAAACTTACATTAGAGTATGCAGTAACAGTCTGTAGAAGATGACCAATTACACATAATATATATAATTGAAAATCTGCGTAAACAGCGTGAACAAAACACTCAAAGTTAAAAAAAATACAAACCATTTTACGAAAACGAATTAAAAAAAATTGCTTACAATTAAAAACAAAAGTTCGTTAACCTTTTCTTTTAATTTCCAAATACTTACCTAAACAGGGTGTAAAAATAATAAATGAAAGAAACAAGAATCCCTACAAAAACTAAACTTTCATTACAATGGCCAGTAATTTAACAAACTTTCTGTCGTAGAAACTGAACACAATGCCGAGAGCAAAAATAATTTCAAGGGTGAAAGTTTTACAAAAAGTATTTTGTTTTCTATAAAAAGAAAATACAATCAGCATGACTTTCTTATAAAAGTTAAAACAAACAATTTGTGAGCAAACACGTGCTGATGATATAAACCGCGCTCGATTTAATTGGCATACTGCAAATAGTAGAAGCGGGGAAACGTAACTATGTTATATGTAGTGAGGTATATCATGATGTATATGTAGAAGTTCTGTAAAATCTATCTAATCTCTATTGAATAGGTGTGTATCTAAACAATACATCAGTCTTTCAAGACAAGCTTTTCAACGTCATCATCATCTGCATAGCCTTTTCCCAACTATGTTGGGGTCGGCTTCCAGTCTAACCGGATGCAGCTGAATACCAGTATTTTACATGGAGCCACTGCCAATCTGACCTCCACAACCCAGTTACTGGGTAATACGATACCCCTTGGTAAGACTGGTTGTCAGACTTTCGAGCTTCTGACTACCCGTAACGACTGTCAAAGATCCACGAATGACAGCCGGGACCAACGGCTTAACGTGCTTTCCGAGGCACGGAGGGGTCTCGGTATGTAAAGATGGTCACCCATCCACAGACCAACCGCGGCAAGCGTAGCTTAACCTGACCGATCGACCTGTGCGGCTGTTATTATTTAGCCACGGGCCCCTCAATGAAACACAATAAATCATTCTTTATTATGAATCGGGGCAATATAGCGAGGCAAAAATATTTATTCTAGTAAAAGTAAAGAAAATATCTTACAATCTGCATGTGGTGGTGTTATTTATTTAATACTTCAAGCACAAGCATTTCCTACCCGTCAACCTTTGGGTGATCCAGAGACAAACAGTAAATAAATAATATCTTTTTTTTTTATATTATATTTTTTTTTTTTATATACAAACTTTCACGTTTATAATATTAGTAGGATATACCTAATTAAATAATTATAAGTACAAATAAATATACAAAACCGACTTCCAAAAACGACACTACAAAGTGAAAAATAACTTTAATTTCGTAAGTCAGTGGTTTTTTTTTCAAAAAAGTCTTTATTTTTCACTTATAAGTTGTAATTTTTACCAGTAATTTTGGTTTAAAAACCAAACTACAGAACCGTTTTTGATGACATTTCTATGGGACTATTAGGGAAACAACAAAGAAAAAATTCAAATCGATTGGCATGCGACGGTGTTATGCGCGAACAAACATAAAAAAAACAAATACAAACATCCGAATTGAGAACCTCCGCCTTTTTTAGAAGTCGGTTAATAAATACACTAATATACCTACTAACAAAAATAAGACAAACAATGGGAACACATTAACGTGTGAGTAGGTAAATTAAGGATTAATGTCAGAAGTATGGACCAGTATCCTCCTGTGTTAGCGACAATAACACCATACTAATAAGTCCGTTTGCAGAAAATGACGATTCTGACAATATATCACGAACATCAGACATTAACAACCGGTTCCTGAAAGCTTGTTCACTTGATCAGATTTACTGTTGAAGGTCTTTACTGATCAGCAAATCTGCCTCCAAATCTCATGCTGGTTCTCGTCATTTGCTGGCGGATATGATAACAGCCAATCAAAAAACGACCTGATAACACTGTGCCAACCTTGTGTCAACATGACTAATTGAATAGGATTTCAGAAGCGGGGAAGGAAATACATAATATCAGGCTGACAAGATTTTAACATTCGGGAAATAGAGGAACAAAGTTAATCTAGAGACGTTCTTAGATTCACTTGCACAACAAATAACTAAATTCATTTTTAATGTTTTATCTCACGAAGCGACTCGCGCCTTACTTATGGTTTCCAAGTGTACAAATACGCAATACACTGTGAATGTGTGTGTAAGCGCAGAAGCTCTCGGCTCCGAGACCATAGCGAAGTCGGACGTGTGTGTGTGTGTGTTATGTGCTGACGCTAGTCTTCGTTTTCACACACGCATTCGCAACGTGTTTTTATTTTGTGTTTACCACAACTAAAGTGCACGCTTCGTGAGATAAAAATACTATAACGTTAAATGTATTTTTATAATATAATTCTGTCTTCAACCGATTGAGAGCTATAGAACGATGTTTTAAATTCGTTTAGCGCTAAATCCATTTAGTGTATTGTGTTGCAGTTGTTGTGTTGTGTTGTTTAGTGCACCTACTTATTTGAGAACTAAGGTGACTATTAGGTATATAATTTTATATCCCGAAGTCTCTGACAAGACTATAATGATAAGTACTCCTTTTTCAAGATCATAATCTCAAAGCAAGATTGATGCGAAAGATGGAAATCTATTCAAAGTTAGAACAGGATGTCCGAGCTAGTGCTCCGGTCATTAAAATTGTCTATCTTTAGTTCAAAGACTTCCTTAATCTGGCTTACTGTCGAGATTTGTTTGTTTATGCAAATCTTAAAGAGGATCAGTATTACTATGTTCTATCCTAAGTAGATAGAGTTATTCTGACTTCATTTATTTGCAAGGTCTGCGTCTGTTTGTCTTGATATATGAAAAAAATGGGACACAAGACAGCAATATTTTTGTAGAAATCAATCAGTACTTAGAAGTTTGAAATTGAAATACACTCAAACTGTCCAAGGTCATAGTTACAGAACACCATTTGAAAAACCGTAACTGAAACAAAACGTTTGGCAGGTTTTTCTCCATGTTTTTGCTATTCAGCTTTTGACAAGCGACCCGTCCAAAACAGTCCTATTTTTTCTACAATCAATTTGTAGAAATCTGACGCAATTTTCAATTCCATCTATCGCTTCTTTCTACTATTATGCCTTTGACCTTTTTTGCAGCCAAAACTTAGCCTTAACAATGCACCAATCAATTGTAATCCGTCTCAACCCCGTCACACAATACATCAAAACATTAAGCTCAAAAGATTACAGTCTCAAACTTCGTGATTACTGAGCTGTGACTTCGAGGTCACGGGCTCAAGTCCCGACAATGGCGGGTTCGTTCACCTCTTCTTACATCATTATTTGGGTTACGCACGAAAACTGTGACTGGTTGGTTACTATGGCTGAATGTTGAACCTACGCTGTGAGAAACTTCTGTGATGTTGACCTTGTGTTTTCATCGTTTTTGTGGCACCTTCGTAACATTTACGAAGCGTGTGCGTAGCGTCTTCATACCGTCGTCGGCGTAGCGGTTTTGTAACAGTTTCGTAGCGTCGGCGTAGCGTTGTGCTGGGTAGGTTTCCAAGTAACGAACATTGGCTACAGAACCTTGGATCGAGATTTTCACACATAAGTCAATTAGGTACTGATAAATGACTGAGAACGGAAGGCTTATTGTTGGTTAAGCAGTCTTATCGAAATAATCTCCTTGTTAGGAAATTAATCTTCTGCCTTTAAATATTAGCCTTACTTGGAACAAGGGACCGTGGCTAAATAATAACAGCCGCACAGGCTCAGGTTAAGCTACGCTTGCCGCGGTTGGTCTGTGGATGGGTGCACAACAACAGACCTAAGACATAAGACACCTCCGTGGCTCGGAAAGCACGTTAAGCCGTTGGTCCCGGCTGTCATTCGTAGAACTTTGACAGTCGTTACGGGTAGTCAGTAGCCCGAAAGTCTGACAAACAGTCTTATCAAGGGGTTACCCAGTAACTGGGTTGTAGTGGTCAGATAGGCAGTCGCTCCATGTGAAATACCGATATTCAGCTACATCCGGTTAGACTGGAAGCCGACCGAACATAGTTGGGAAAGGGCTAGAGGCAGATGATGACTTGGAACAAGTATCCACATAAACATGTTTCATTCCCACTGTAATACCCATGCACAAACAGCACACGATCGAATTATAATTTAAACCGACAAATGTCAGTTAGACTGAAGTCCTGAAATTACTGTCCATCGTCTAAGCCGTGCAGTGGGTAAACTCTTCAAAAGGTCATGCCATACATTTTGTATCGTGCCTTTTACGGCAACATGCAACATAGACGTGGGTATACATAAATTGTGGCAGAGAGGTAGTTTACGAGCATTAGACATAGCTATTTCCTTCATTTAGTGAAAAGCTAGCTGTCATTTTGATGCGTCATTCTATAAGTATGATGGATTGGTAATTTAGCTTATTTAGGTTACGTTTTCAAGCATTTTCTATTCTTTGAATGCTACATTATTCTGGAAATAAGTCGGTGTTGAATACATTTAAGTATTATCGAATGAGAGCAGTGGTGGGCCAGTGGGACCGGCCGCGACTTGCGAGTCGTAGGTCGTAGGTTCGAACCCGGACAGGCGCTTTACTTTGTGTAAATTATTTCATCACCACTGCTCTTAAAACGGTGAAGGAAAACATCGTGAGGAAACCGACATGTCCTAGAACCAAAAATTCGAAGACATGTGACATCTACCAACCCGCACCGGGCCCGCGTGGTGGATTACGGCCCACTCCCTCTCACAGAGAGGAGGCCTGTGTCCCAGCAGTGGGAACATTATAGTCAGATTATGTATGTTCGAATAGCATAAACAAATAGCGGTATGTTTGATCATCTAAGATCATCATCAATCTCCTGCTCTTGTGACAATGTATTTGGGATTGGCGCACATGTCCTTTACTTCCAAACTTCTCTTTTTGTCGTCATCTCGGTAAGGCATGAGGCATCTAAGATAGGTTCTGGTAGTTGCGCGTATTTAGCCGCGGTTTGGGCCCGGCTGTTTCATTCGTGGATCTTTAACAGTCGTCACGGGTCGTCTAAAGCACAAAAGTCTGACAACCAGTCTTACCAAGGTATCGTATTATCCAGTAACTAGATTGTGGAGGTCAGATAGGCAGCCGCTCCATATAAAATACTGGTACTCAGCTGCATCCAGTTCGACTGGAATGCGAAAAGGCTAGGCAGAGGATGCCTCGTAGAACCTATTAAAAAAAAAATGTTTAGTTATTTTTTTTTTAGCACAGTAACGAAACTATCTATAAGATAATCACTCTTTACGTAAACAAAATTATTCTTCAACCAGAACGCGGAACCAAATTGATTTATGTTCCTACGCAGTGCCGTTTTAGCAGCCTCTCGAAACACCGTCCTCTGCCATCATCTATATACCTACATACATCTATATATTTATCGTTATACACGTACCTACTCGTGTGCCAGGCTAACCTAAAAAGCCTTTTATCTAATTCAGGTCACGCTTTCACGTGGGGTCACTACAGATTTATAGTAGGTTCGTAGAATTAGTTGGCAACACCGAAGAGAATTATCTATGGTAGGATAGTAAAAAGGTTATGGTGAAGGTCAATAGTTTTAAGGAATACATTGTCCTATTTTGTGTACGAGTACTTTCAGTTGTTTCGCAATTTAAGAAGAAAATTTCAGTACCTGTTTTACAGGACCTATCTGCATTGGCACTCTCCATAATATTATATTTATTCGTTTGTATTTATTGATGTGTGATGTTTTTTATTTATTAATTTGTAATAATTTTAATTTAAAGATGTTTTTCTAATATGGGTAGGTTTCTGAATTAAATGAATTTTATTTATAACACAGCATCACGCCTGTAATTCCCGACGGGTTAGGCAAAGGTGTACAGACGCCAGCACATCAAGCTACTACAATCTGTCAAATTTCTTCTTCTTCATGTCACTGGCATGACTGCAATGCGATTCTGTAACAAACTCGCCGTTAAAACTTAGGTGAAGTGAGCGTGGAGTGAGCTGTCATTCCAACTAATACTAGGGATTGATACTATTGACAGCTCACTCTAAGCTCGCTTCACCTAGCTTTTCACGGTGAGATTTTTACAGAATCGATCGGCTGTATTTTAAATCTGGTTTTCCCAAAACCTTGCCACCTCCACGGCGTCGTCGTTGGCATCGGAGAGGTCACTTTGACTGCATATTTACAGCGGTGTGATTGTGGAGCTATGTCACAAACCATGCTCCACCTCCTATCCTGCCCTCTGTGTCCCAAAACATGCAGTCAAATTTCTTTAACCGATTTTCAACTTTATCGCTAAAGCATTATGTTCAAGGTTGTTTGGGAAAATTTAACAGTTTCGGGTAGCTTGATGTGCTGGCGTTTGTATCTTACTACACCCAATAGGGAGGCGAGCCTATTATCATCCACCAGTCACAAATCTAAACTCCAGGCAGTCAGTAAAAGTCTGACACGCCCTTCCGCTCAGCCCAGAGTGGGAGAGGTCATTTGATAATAACCACACAAAAAAAAAAAACACTAGTACTAACAAATTGTCATTCTCTTTCAGAATAATTGTAAGTGGAAGTGTAGAGAAACTGAAATCTGACATTTAAGAAATTAACTTTTTTGGACGAGCAGTGGTGGCGAAGTGGTAATGGCCGCGACTTGCGAGTTGTAAGTCATGGGTTCAAACTCAAGCAGGCATTTTAATTAGAGTCAATTATTTCATCACCACTGCTCTCAAAACGGTGAAGGAAAATGTCGTGAGGAAACCGGCTTCTAACTAACTAACTAAAACGCTAACTTCGATATGGCGAAAAACTCGGCCAATCGGCATCGTTAGCTCACTGCCGCGAAATCTAAAATTTGATACTTTTGTACTTCCGCGGTATTATCCACTGTTAGTTACGCGGTATTGCACAGCGACGATATACTAGAAATCTAACCTAGAACCAAAAATTCGAAGACATGTGACATCCACTAACCCGCAATGGGCCCGCGTGCTGGATTATGGCCCACACCCTCTCACCGAAAGAGGAAGCCTGTGTCCCAGCAGTGGAAACACTATAGGCTGCTTCTATAAACGTTTTTAGCGCATCTTCTCGGAGCACACCATAGCGCATCTTCTAAAATTGATGACTCTCTTCCCGTTACTTGGTTTAAATGAAACCAAAATCTAGTCGCAGTCTCATCTCGGCGACAAACAAATGTCAAAAACTTGTCAAAATGTAGAGAAATTAGACGTATTTTTAACAGATTGAGACTGAGATCAGACTGTGAACGTTCTTAAAATTACGAGAATTGCCCCTCTGGTGGTTAAAATGGAAACCTACACGTGTTATGAAAGCCTTCGAAGTTAATAATAAGGCTTCTCATCTATATTCTACTGAAGAGGCAGCATCCACGTGTATACGTGGGCAACAGCTTTTCGTTACCGAAGATACTATCCTAAGTTTAAAACACGACAGGTAATCGCTTTCTCCGATAATTTCCCAAGTTCGACTGAAATCGCTCTGATAAGATAAACACGTGTTCAAGTTAATCAATCTAAAACATTCTTAGAATAGAATATTCCAATTTAGAAGAATCAGTTTCAATAAATTTAGTATAGTTTTGCTTAATAAAATCATACAACAACTATATTATGTACATATTATGTAAATAATATTATTTATTTTGTTTTTATTTTACCATTTATGTACACCCTTATATAAACAGACATTGAAAAACAGAACAGAAAAAATAGGTACAGAGGTGCTTATTATATTATTACTACCCGGTTAACCCGGTATTTAGCTGCATCCGGTTATACTGCAAGACGACCCCAAACTTGTTGGGAAATGGCTAGGCAGTTTAATTAATCATAATATAAATCAAGTAATATAATAAACCTACCAATTAATACTACGCTAAATTCAATAAAATCATAAATAGTTACAATAAAATTACTAGCTATATTAAATCTTGAGGCAGTATGATACAATTTAGTCTAAAACCACAGACACAAAAGAAGGGCACAACAAGATTTTGTTTTTTTTTTAAGTAATTTATTCATAAACACAATTTACATTGTGTTGAATATAATATACACATGCAATTTACAAAACAAAGAACTATGAATTATTAATTAACATTCCAAGTGAAAATTCAAAAGCAGTGTATTTTAATCCAAAAGCACATAAAACAATCTGCAACTAGGTGAGTGTTGCCATACTAAACTAAAACGGTGCAACGCCCTTCAATAAAAGCATGCCGCCGACCTTTTGCACTGCAATGAATATTAATGAAATTCACAAAAGGGCACTTTAGGGCCCCTACATTTAGCTTATTTTACTTACAAAGTGCACCTACCAACACTAAAAGACTTAATTGTTTTAAGTTATATGGTAATATTTGAGGGACGCCTTTTTCATTCTGATTTCAAAAATGGTAGGAGTTTATGGATGGATCTTTTAGAAGTGATTTGAATTTAGCAAAGTGTAATCCTAATCAGTATAATAATATGATTAAAATTACGCTTTGCTAAATTCAAATAGGGCTTGAGACTGTCTATGACTATTGTCTATGAAGCGTCAAAGACTCTTTCGTCCATTAGCTGCCCGCTCTATGGCTACCCGTTTGTTGCCTTCAACTAAGTGCTAAGTAACGTGTTATTGGGTTCTCCATTATGAATTTCTTAGTAGCAGCCTGGGGTTTTCTCTGTAGTGGCTAATAACAATAGCCTCGCCCCTATGTGGGTATACGTCGGTTTTTCCCTTCTAGGAATACAGGCTTTATTGCTTTTTTTAGTAATCGTTGTATTATACTCCGGCAGCGTCCTTGTTGGTTTGTTATGTCCAACAGTGAAAATGTTAAGTCAAAATATTTTATTTCACATAAACCATAATGGGCGCGTATCAGAAGCTAGTATTGGTGCACGGTTCCAAACGGTTGTTTCCTATGGAGAAGAGCCGGGAAGAAACTCCACGGTTACTCTTTTAAAATTAATTGGCTTTTACAATGTTTTCAATTTAAAAATTATTACTTTTTATGTAAACTTGTAAACATGTGAATAGACGAACGATTCCTATGATGGATTTTTTGCTACTGAATATAATAGCACAATTTTTGCACTAAAATACTATGTTAGAGAAATGCACAGCTAAACTATATGGATATGCATAAATGAGTGTGACGTACAAACTACCACAAAGGGTAATGTACAGCGTAGCTCCTACAGTCCTGAAATCATAGATAACGTTATAGTATTTTTCAAAGGTTACAGAGGTTAGACCGTACAAAGGCCTACTAGAATTCACCAGAATCCGTATTTTACTGAAAGCCAACACTAATTGGGAAAAACCGAGACCCCGACGAGTGATTCGGGGAATATAGAATTGCGAACAGCCAGATTTACAGTGACCATCCGTACGTGTCTGTTCAAAAACATTAATTCCAGGAAATATTTGACGAGCAGGTAAAAACCGCGCTGAATTCCATCCAGTATAGTTCCTGAAACTGGATATTTGTTCACTGAATTGTAGTTACACAGGGATGTAGGCAACTGTGAAACTTTGTTGTTTAAAATTTAGTTATTTTTTCATTATAACTTTTTTCATCTGAACGAGCTGGATTAATGTTGGTTTATTTCTCCTTGTTATAAAAAGGATATGTATTTTGAAGATTGTTACCCTTTTTCCCCACTTCAAAGAGGGGGTTCTGTTTTTCACGCGTATCTATATACAGCGTGACGCTTTAATGGCGACATTAATTTAACACTCGTATACGGTTTCGCGTTTTAGTTTTATGAATAGGTATATTTTAATTTAATTAAACATTAATATTTATTAACAATTTTCTAAAATAGCATCTTAGAGCAACCTGACTTAAAGAACTGTAGCGCAGGGGTCATTTTCCGGGGCCACGGATCATAACATCGCATCAATGTAATTAAAACACATAACGTGCAAAGAAAAGGTGAATTGAAGGAAAGAGAGAGAGAGCCTTATGTCGGCGAGCGGCGCAGGTGGAAGTTTTCAAGTTACGATTTTTTTAATGTTTTTATAATTTTTATGATTACTGGCCACTAGCTAGCCCTACCCGTGTGTTAAATTAATGTCGCCATTGTAGCGCCACGTTGTATATCTTTATATGTATACATATAGAGCAATAATCGACATCGCGGCAGGCCCAGACGGAGATGGCGGGATGAGCTGGACTTCTTTAATAAAGATTGGTCCTTGGCAGCTCTGGACAGAGAGAGGTGGAAGGAGAGTAGGGAGGGCTTTGCCCAGCAGTGGGACATTAATTATAATATAAAAAAATCTATATATCTTTGTACTTGGGATTATGTTTACCCTCGAAGCATATGAGTTGTCCATCGACTCGTCGTGGTCATGGAAATCAAAAAAGTTTACTTTAGCTGAAGTTACTGTAATATACTTGTCTAGTTTTTCATGGGTTTGGTCTTTAGTAGCGAGTTGATAGTTTTCTTTTGTGACTTGAAACCTAAAATCGCTCGGTTGGAGTAGTTATTTATCAACACACAACCTACTTACTAAAAGTATATAAGAAAGACGTGTAGGTAAATGAGCCTCAAGAAGAGCTTCCTAAAATGTAGTATACATAAATAATAAAAAAATATATTCTGAAATAGTCATTGTTATTCCTTTAGCAGTTCAGTATAGTAAGTACATTGAACAACGTACACCAATATATTACACGTTACAATATAATAAGAACGTTCTAGAAACATGAAAACGGTGCCGACCTCCATCATAAAATTATAATTTTCCGGCAGCTATTCGCGGTTTTACAAATTTGCATAGTAAGTAATTGTTCCACTACATATACTATTACTAGCGGTATTGTTCGTCCTCTAGCTTGCATAATTGTTTCGGTAAGGACGCAAAAACATAATAGGTAGTGATTTTACTATACTTAAGAGGCCGCCACTCTATTTTCAGTAGGCTACTCAATGTCTTTTTTCTTAAAAGGCCAACCGATTGTTGTTTACACTGTTATTATAAAATAAAGTTTTACTAAAATCTAAGGTCAGTGTAGCAATTTCTAATAGGTTAGCACCACATGCCCCCTAGACGTTATAATTGTGCCTCAAGCACTTACCATAAAAAAAATTAAATAATAAGAAGAAACAATTTTAAAATTATGTGCGATATTGATATTTTAAAAATAATCATCTAAAGCAGTCTATTGCTGGATAAAAGCATCTTCCAAATACCACAACACTAGGTTCCATGCCTTTACTCTTTGCACTAGTAATCACCATCATCATTAGCATTTTAGCGACATCGTCGCCGCTACAACATCAATATCAGTTTGTAACTGTCCCACTGCTACCTACGTACGACTTCTCATGCAGACGAAGAAACGAGCATTGATTACCACTCTAGTTCAGGGCACGTAAGCGATTTCAGAGCACAATATCCAGGTCCCGTAGGATATATTCCATCACCAGACGTCACGGTGGCTTGTACGTTGGCAAGTATGAATGTGTGTGTGTTGTGTGTGGGGTGTGTGTGTGTGTATACATATATAGGTGCACCGTGCACCTCTGCCTGACTCTTCGCAGAATGCAGTCGTGGTGTTATGTTATGTGTACGAATGCCATTGTCAAAATCTCATCACAATTTCAGAAACCTAAACTTTGTCCTTAGAATCTGGTCTTTATAGGCCAATGTCATCTCGGCTACAAACAATGTCAAAAACTTGCCCAAAAAGTAGGGAAATTAGAGGTAAAATACCGACAGATTGACATTAGATAGCGAACTTTCTTTAAAAATATGGCCTCTCAGGTCCTTCTAGCATAATTTCAGTAGCAACACCATCATTATTAGATTCGTAATTCTGCATCAATTTCTGCCGCCACACGCGCGGTACCAGACCATGAATCAGCTACAACAGCTACCCGTATTGTTTCGGGCTTTGTGTCCGTTTGTCTATCCTCCATTGTTACAATGGAAAGTTACGAGAACAACCCGATATGTATCTTTTGTTACGTTTTTAATACTATAAACCGCTTATAGACCAACTATACTATATCTGTGTTGTTCGGTATTATATGGAAAGTTGTATTTATCATCTTTTGTGATGATAGGATCGCATTTATTTTTGTAATGGGATTGGAAATTGTATTTTCTATTGTTGTTTGTATCTAGTGTTTGGTTGGGATTGATATTGGAAAGATGTGTGGTCGCAAAAGGTTCTGTTTTGATAAAGATGGCTGTTTCATAATCTTCAACGCTTGTGTCATCAAACCTTCGATGATAATCAGACTTTCTTGAAACATCAATACTTATTGCTACTATCTCTACTTCTTCATCTCATACGTGTCCACAATAGAATGTCCATAGTACTGCACTCCGCTCCCCCTTTTCAATTGATCTTAGGAGAGCATCACTCTCGGGCTTGTTAAGATAAAACATAGACATTCCTTCATATCACAAGATGTGTCCCAGCTGGCAGTTGTTTATGCAATTTAAACTTGCTTTACTCAATCCATTATATGCATACACATATAATTAATACTTTATTAATTACACAATTCTGATTGAAAACAAACTTGACTTTGAAACAGACATCAATTTATCAACCATCACATATAAAAATACACTTGATGCCAAGTTTCTAAGCCTCAATCTTTATTAGACAGTAGATGGTTTCCATCAATGTCGTCTGGCGACAAACGTCTGCTTTACGTTTGATATGACAAGAAACTGATATGTTTTGGAGTACAGTTCAAAGGCAAAAAAATTGAAGACTTTATCGTTAAAAGTGTCTTTGATTAAAACTATTAATAGAATGCATACAACGTTTTCATGTTTGAAGTGAATAACAAGACTATTTTCGATATTTGTATAATGCTGTTAGTTTACCCTCTAGGTGACATTGATGAATAATATATTATGTAGTAGAAGTCATAACATACATAGTTGCACATTGCGAATGTTGGCAAAAAATAGAGTATTTTTCTTCAAACTTCTTTAGTTTTATTTATTGTTTGTTTTGTTTTGGTTTCAAAAGTTTTAGTCTACGTAACAACCATTCAAAAAACATAAGCAGTATACAGGCGGCCCATAGGTAGATATTCCCTTAATTACGAATAGTACTTCTACTATGTAGAAAGACTTACCTACATATTTTCAAACATCGGTAAAACAGCAATTCGCCAAAAATAAAATGCTCCGAAACAATTCAATTGAAACTACATCGTTAGACAAGATCGTAACTGCAAAACTTTTTATATCAGACGAATCGCGTAAAAAAAACAATTGATGCTCGAAACGGAGTAAAAAAAAACAATTGAAGCTCGAAACGGAGTAAAAAAAAAACAATGAAATTAAATTATACACTAGTACTTGTAATTATTGTAAAGAAAGTACGGTATTTAAGTCTTTTTTCATTCAGTTTCTCGCTCTCAGTCGACAATTAAAGAAGTCTTACAAACAATTTCAGTTATTATGTAATTTGATACAATTGCCTCAATTGTTAAATGAAGTTCTTTTTGTAACTGTTTTCTGGGGCTAATAACATAGGGAAACGACTCGGTAATGAACGCAGTACAGAGGTGTGAGTTTTAAGAATCGATTAATAGTTCATTTACCTGTAGACAAACAGTATGCGTGGGGGACTCGGCCATTGCGTTGTTTTAATAATGGATAAGACTATAGATGCAAAACGGATTTCAAACGTTTTAAACTATTTGGTTTTAAACCGTCTTTTCCAGCGCCAGATAATTTGATCCGAAGTAAAGTGAAATTTGTTGAAAATTTTTGACAGTGCTTTCATACGTCAATTTTAATCCACGAATAAAAATAATCTATCGATTAAAAATCAACCCTAAAACGATTTAAAACCACACTTGGGGTTTAAAGTATCTTTTTTAAATAGAGTGCATTGGGGCTTCTCTAGATACTGCTGCTCTAGATCACATATCTGAGTAAAAACTTAATCAAACTATTTTTTTATTAGCTGTACCAAAATTGTGTAGTATAATTAGTATGATATATGACTTCACATATGTTGATAAACATCATCACCACTGCTCTCAAAATGCTGAAGGAAAACATCGTGAGGAAACCGGCATGACCTAGAAACAAAAATTTCAAGACATGACGTGACATCTATCAACCCGCACTGGGCCCGCGTGGTAGATTAAGGCCCACTCCCTCTCACAGAGCACAGCTCTGTGTCCCAGCAGTGGGAACATTATAGGTTGAATATGTATGTTAATAAAAATGTTAAATCATTTCAATAAACCTATTTACTTAATTTATAAAGAAATACTTATTTAATCAATGTACCTTCGGACTACGTAGTCGTGGTTTAACACCAAAATTTATTAGGGTATGTAATATAGTTTCAAAGGGTTATTTACAACTATAGATTAGACTAACATTCGTAGATTCGGCTAGGAACGAATGCTATGTAGTATGGTCGAATTCATACAAGACTGCTACTGGCAATTCGGTAAGTAGGCACTGGAGGTGGTGGAGCAACTGGGTTGTGGAGGTCAGATAGGCAGTCGCTCCATGTAAAATACTGGTATTCAACTGAATCCGGTTAGACTGGAAGCCGACCCCAACATGAGGTACTGGAGGTGGTGATTTTTTTTGCAAAGAGGGCTTAAAAATGGGTATTCTGGCACTCGCCCTGTTTAGCCCTTAATGCCTGGTATTAGTTTTATCCTGATTAGATATCGATATCTATCTCGTCTGTACTGTAGTGCTATTCTGTAAAACATCTTGCCGTGAAAACTTAGGTGAAGTAAGCTGCCAATAATGTCAATCTCTAGCATCGGATGGGATGATAGTTCACTAGAATACATTGGCAGTTTCGCTAGCTAATTTAATGTGACCCTGTATCTGTATATCAGCTACAGTACCTCTTAAATACAAGTACTGCCTAAAATTTTCTTAATTTAGAGAGCATTGTTGCGAAATGCATGTCCGAATGCAAATATTCCTAGCTTATTTACTATTGCTCGTAAATAGTTCTAAAGTTTTATTTTGTTTTAAATTCCAGGTCTGCATGAATGTGCAGAGTAATGATATGTGAGTTCTTTATACTTATATTCACGCTTTGCCCTATTTGGGGTGAGCAGACCACTCACTTTAAGTTAAATTTTCGTCACAATTTTTTTTTAAGTTTATGAGACACTGAAACACTTACCTAATCAAAATTAGGATTCGCACCGTTGAACAACTTTAGATCAAACCACCTCAGTCCACATGCAATGCAAAAAGATATGATCTTGAAGCAAGGCTTGATAGCTAGATAAAATAAAGCACTATTACGTGAACGGGCACTAAATGACACATACGTTCTTTATAGAACACT
This sequence comes from Apamea sordens, assembly GCA_945859715.1. Lineage (NCBI taxonomy): Eukaryota > Metazoa > Arthropoda > Insecta > Lepidoptera > Noctuidae > Apamea > Apamea sordens. Next base: position 19,116,313 of record OX243998.1, on the reverse strand, counting down.
AAAGCAATTGCTGAACTCGGCCATGTAAATACTATGCAAACATCACCAATTTTTCTTTCTCTCTTTTTGGTTTTATCAGAGGATCGCGGTTGACCACTATATCACCTAACGATTATTCTGTAAAAATCTTATCGTGAAAACTTAGGTGAAGCTGTCAATAGTGTCTTCTGTCGAATGACAGCTCGGCTGATGGTAAGCAATGGTGGGATCTATGATGTGCACGCTTGCTTAGACGTAACCTATTCACGCCCACCTTGAAGACTCCCAAGCTATATCTATCGGGAAAAACAGACTCTAGTAATCATCCATCCATTTATACTATAAATACGAAAGTAATTTTGTCTGACTGTCTGACTTTTTCTCTCTGTGTTAGCATTTTACGCCTAAACGGCTCAACGGATTTCGATGAAATTTGGCACACAGGTAAATAATGGGTTACGACATAGAATTCCTTGTACCCCAGTAGCACATTACCGTAGGATAATTTTTAACATATAGGTACGCGAGCGACTAGAATGTTGGGCCACAAAAGGGATAAATTAAAGGCAATTTTTTTTTTTTTATTGACTATGGGCTCACTCTTGACCTCAATCCAGCCCAGAGGCAGGGATGAGATCTACGGTGGAACGAACTTGCCCAGAAGAAGCCTATTCACTCTCGCCTTGAAGAGATTCGGGTTGTATGAACTCGGGAATGCAGACGCATGCAGCTGAGATGAGAAAGCTGAGAGGGATGTGTGGTGTTACACGAATGGATAGCATAAGAAATGAGTACATAAGAGGAAGTCTGAAAGTGGCACCGGTAACTGAAAAGTTGTATGGAAACCGGTTGTCATGGTATGGGCATGTGTTACGAAGAAATGAGGAAAATGTCGTGAGGAGAGTTTTGAGTATGAATGTCGATGACTACAAGAGTAGGGGAAGACCAAAGAAACGATGGATGGAATGTGTGAATGATGATATGGTTAGAAAGGGGGTGACTGTCGAGATGGCGGCTAATAGAGAAGTATGGAAGAAAAAGACATGTTGCGCCGCGCCGACCCCAAATAAATTGGGATGAGGTTTGGAGAATGATTATGAAATAATACGCAAGCGAAGCCCTGGGCAAAAGCTAGTTCACTATAAACGTAGGTAGTCTTTACATTATCTCAGTGGAGATAAGCTGATAGCCTATTACGAACTTTATTCCGTCGCCAGCTAGGTTTCTGACGTCACAATTGCGTCACGCTAAGTTTGGTGACGTCATTGTTACGGCCAGCTATAGTTTAATCTTGATTAAATTGTTAGTGGAATTGATTGATTACATCAGAGAAAGAGTCGTTAAGTGGGTGTAAACAAGCGACGCATACGCACTTGGTTTTAATTACCTATTAATAAAAATAACGAACAACCTTAGGGTGTCTTCTCTAGACACAGGATGTTTTGCATATATGAGAAAAACTAACGCGAGTTTAGCCGATCTATTCTGTTAAAATATCACCGTGGTAACACATGAAGTGGGCTGTCAATCGTGTAAATCCTTAGCATTAGGTGGAATGGCAGCTCACTTCAGCTAAGTGTCTCCACGGTGACGTTTTTACAGAAAAGACCGTACGAATTTCGAAGATGTTTACGCCTCTTCCACTCAAATTTTTCCCGTAGAAAAGGCTACCTTATGTACAAACAGCCAGCACATCAAGTACTACAATCTGTCAAATTTCTTTAATAAATTTTCAACTGTATCGCTAAATCATTAAGGTTCAAGGTTGATTGGGAAAATTTGACAGTTTCGGATAGCTTGAACTGCTGGCGTCTGTCTGTACCAAGTAACTAGATCACTATAGCTAGAGCATCAATGCACCCTATTACATCTATGCTAGACTAACACTCAGGTGCTTTATCTATATAATTTTTATCAGCGTGGCACTTTAATAATATAAATATAGTAGTAAACTAGTGATGGCGAAGCACTATATATAATTTCTGATACCCTATAGTGGTGAAAGAAAAATATCCTCAATTTTCGATTCCGTGGTAAAAGGCAATTTAACACCACACTCTGTAGTACCAAGGTTTTACCCAGCACTTACTTCTACACGATTTGGAAAGATGCCAACACTTTGTGAATATATCGGTTACACTGCCCTAGAAAGAAAGCAAATATTGAAGGTTAAGTATTCCATTTAAGTTTTATTTTCCATCTCCTTGACTGCCTCGTTGGTCACAAGCGCTACTGCTGAGCATGAGGTCCTGGGTGCGATTCCCGGGTCGAGCAAAACGTTATTGGGTTTTTTCCATCAGGAATTTCTCAGTATCAGCGCGGAGTCTGGATCTGTACCTGGGAATGGGCTCGCTCGAACTGTGGATGTACTATAGGTACTCTAAATCTTCGTGGTAAACAGGCGTGATGTTATATATTCCATTTCAGTGTAATTTACCATCTTCTATCTATCACGTCTTTGAGATAGCAAAATTGCTGGAATTGGGGCTTCATTCCTTCAGAGGAACCCGTCCTTTTGAAGGGCTTAGGAGGGAGGTGGGTGCAATACGCAGAACTTGGAAACAATAGGATGGAATAATAATCAAGGCTTCTCAGTAGACCGTTGCTTTGTATATAGCGACACTAACATACTCTACATGAGATTGTTTTGAATGCATGGAGATGCCCCGACGAGCGCTGCTAGAAGTATTGTCAACTCTTTCCATACAAACCAAGCGTGTCACCGTGTTCTTGCACTACGACACAAATGACGTACAGACACCAGCACATCAAGCTACTTCAATCTTACAAATTTCTTTAATAGACTTTCTCGCTTAAGCATTAGGTTCCAGGGTAGCGGGATCGTCCGAAAAGGTTACCGCTGCCCTGGAACATACAGGGCTAAGGAAGGAACACGGGTGGGTTTTATTCAGTAAGAGTCTGACACTCCCTTCTGCTCGACCCCAGAGCGGGAGGAGTCATTTGATGATTTCCCATCCTGAAAAAAAAAAAAAAAAAAGCATTAGGTTCAAGGTTGATTGGGAAAATTTGACAGTTTCGGGTAGCTTGATGTGCTGGCGTCTGTATAGAAACTAACGGCCCTGTGGTATATCTCTTTGCGCCTGATCTCTCTCCGGTCGTGTTGGATTGCCGTCCCATCGGACTATGAGAACGAGGGAAGAGAGAGAGAGTGCACCTGTGTCTACGTACATAGACACAGGTGCACACACCCCCACACACACACTACACACACACTTGCGCACTATAATATCTCCCGGCCCGAAGGCTTAGTCTCCGTTAAGATTGGTCTGAAGGACTATTATTATTTCTCTATGAAAACAATGATGGCGCGCACACTCTCGAGAAAACTGCTTTGTTTTAGCAGACAGAACTGTTCTGTCTACAACAGACAAAGTGTTTTGACTCTGGTTTGAACAGCCTCTAAGACAAACTGTACCATTGTTGCATGTCTTCCAATCACAATAGCCTTTATTTTGTATCTTTTACAATCCTGCCTAGCCTTTTCCCAACTATTTTGGGGTTGGCTTCTAGTCTACCGGATGCAGCTGAATACCAGTATTTTACATGGAGCGGCTGCCTAGCTGACCTCCACAATCCAGTTACTGGGTATTACGATACCCCTTGGTAAGACTGGTTGTCAGACTTTCGGACTTCTGACTACCCGTAACGACTGTCAAATATCCACGAATGACAGCCGGGACCAACGGCTTAACGTGCTTTCTGAGGCACGGAGGGGTCTCGGTATGTAAAGATGGTCGCCCATCCACAGACCAACCGCGGCAAGCGTAGCTTAACCTGACCGATCGACCTGTGCGGCTGTTATTATTTAGCCACGGGCCCCTCTATTGCTTTAGCTAATTGTTTTCATTTAATTTTCCATCTCCACATCGAAGAAGTTGTTTATGTGAAAAGGGTAGGTAATACGTGCTGGTGTCCGCAACTCCACTTCAAAGTGCGTATTTTGGGAAATTCGGTTAACCAATACAGCCAGCTCCTCAAGGAAGGCCAGCAATGCCTTGGTTTTACTGACAGTCTCACGTAGGTTACCTGAGTTAAAATGCTATTAGCCATATTGAAAACTAAGGCCCGTCATCCACGAAGCTACTCAAAAGTCACCAGTTACAAACTCAAATACCCAATGAGTAGCCAGAATGTCACAGCACTAGTATTTCAATGTTGGTCCGTATACGACGCCATCAATCACAAACTAGTTAATAATGCGTTAGTCGCTACGTGTACTGAATTTACTGGTCGGCTACATGTAAGTAGCACCTAAGGATTTGCCAAGGAAACCGTCGATAAAAACGTTAATGAATGCGACATTCCTGCTGTACTTAACCGCGATAAAGTAAACGTGAAATACATTGGTATCAGGTTAGCGCCACCTGTTACATTACGCATGGAGTAACGGCATACCGTGGGTAGACTAGATACACTAAATAAGTATATTTACCAGTAAGTAAGTACAGAATGTCCTCTAGGTAGTCTAGGTACCTCACTAATCAGAGATTCTCAAGTAATGAGATCAGATAGATATGAGATCTGGGGACGCGAACTTTAACAGCAGGATACTAAACATATCTCTTTGATCTCTCAAGATTCTCAGTCATGAGACTACTAAGGTTGAGTTTTTCGTATAGTCAGTATGAGAAAGCGCCGGGGGAAACCTCAAATCATAGGTGATCCCAAAGCACATTCTCCAAAAATGTGCCGCAGAGTCCTCAATCTGTTAACAAAAAAAAAGAAGAAACTTACTTGTACCTAAGCAAAAGCATTCGGATTCACAAAGTGCACCCATTTCACTACAGGTGCTGTTGCTTAAATTTCTTTCCTTATCAATAATCTCTTTATCAGTCTCCTTTGTTAAATCATGTGACCATTTATATAGCTATACGAAAATTAACTATCACCTATAGTAGATATACCACTATGCAAAGAGGTACTTTGCATCATTCATCATCAGACGTTAGCGAAAAATACCCGTTAATGTATTTTATTTTAATATTGTAATGAATTTTATGTAGTTGCGATTTATATATTGGGACTTGGTGTCTTACTACCTAAATAAATAAATTACCATAATCTAATTCAACAATTCCTGTCACTAAAATTCTTCTTGTTCTCTTAAAATAGAATTGTAATCAGATGGATTTCCATCTCCCAAATGGATTCTAGCTCCGGCAACCTTTTTTTCTCCAAACTTTGTTATGCGTTCTTCGAGAGTTTCTGAATATTTTTTTTTCTATTCACAATGCCTCGAATTTTCTTCGAAATTTCTTTTTATGTTAAAGTTTTGCAAAAATGTTGGTTCTCAGCTTTCGTAAGGTATTAAAAGACTTGTGTTTGAAAATTGATCGTTCTTACTTGGGTTTTAAAAATTATTTGTGAATTTGTGATGCTTCTCCTTTGTGCCCCATGTTTTCGTAGAAACAATTTTTCTTATAATATTTTCTTATTGTTCGAAGGTAAACTCCAAGGTAAACCCCGCAAAGACCAGCAACTAAAAGTAAATGTAGTTTATTTAATTTTAGTAGTTAGATTGTAAGGCGAGGCGAATGGGAAGCAACCGATATTTGCACTAATTATATTTTGGTTTCGTCACTATCGCCGCTTTGTTCCGGAATATCATCGTATAGATCGTTTTCGACGTGACATACCAACGGACGGACGCTTCGGTTATTCCCTTTCATCCCTTTAGTAGTGCATGATAAGGTTTTTTTATGAAAGAAAGCTAGAATATGCGACGATAAAAGCCAACAATTTTAATTAATATCTGACCCATCAGGTATGACCCGACTTTATTAAATATATTTACCTAGATATGTTCCTGCTTTCATCCAACATTCATAAAGGTTTAACTACGCTACAAACAAACAAATGGGATTTAACAAATGCTATTCCAAAACCAGACAAAACTTTTAGCTACAATATCACAGAATAGTAGCAATTCCAACAGGACTACTATAAAATGTACATTTTAACTGCGCCCATTAAAGTCCATACAGTATACTTATATGGTCGGTATCTAATAAATTATGATTAGTGATAAATGCTGCAGCCTTAGCCCACTTTGTATTCAGTTCAACGTGGGTAAGTCCTCCAGTGATTGACGATGTATTGCTAACAAGAGCTACGCATGAAGATTTACTTGAACGTAGATTTCAATCAGCTTTTGCCTAACTTCTTACCGAATTTCATTGGTCCCCGAAGAGAGTCCCTCTTATTTGATTTGCATTCCAAAAGATAATCATTTGCTACCTACTAAGAAACTTCTCCTATAAGTGGATCTTTAAAAACGCCCCATCAGCTTAATCATTAACATCGCTAGCATCTTTCAGCCACTGGACATCAACCACACGTCTCACAAATGATCGATAGGTTCCATTATTCCATAGGTCTCCGGTACTTCGGTGACCGATCACTGTCCTACTTACGACGTCTCGTAATGAATTTTTCATCGCTACCGTATCAACTTTATCGATCAGTTCTATTCATACACTACCTACGTTCCAGTTGAGGCAGGTCGTATGACATTTTAATTTTTAATCAACTGCACCATCATTCTTCGTCGAACTAATAATTATAGGTTGATTGACGCATGTGAACTATTGCACCTGGTATTTTACGCAGTTGTTTCACCAATAACATGTATTTATTTTATTGTAGGTACATATTTGTTTATTGCGTTTCAATGGCGGTTCCCATCATTATTGATCAATCTATTTTCTTTGATGTGTTAGGTCATGCTTTGTCTTTGATCATTTATGCCAGGGTTTATTCAGGGCAGCCTTGCACAACAAAACCATCGTTATGTCCCTCAACATTGATGTCTATATCCGTTACTTCTTTATTCTAGTACCTTTAGACTCCAGCTTTCGAAACCAGCTCAGAATCATAGACCAATCTACATTCCTATGTATTCAATTTGCCAATTAGCAACAGTGTCGTGTCCGCCAATCAGCGCACGGTTAACCCCTTTGACCAAAACTCACGTTGCCTACAAATTACTGTTGCTTTGATTGACACAAAAATTTGTTTAGGATTGGAATGCAGTTAGCAGCTTTTTTAATCAAATTGTCACATCAGCTAAGCTAGTCTGTAGTAGGTAGGTCTGCATCTACAGTAATACAACAAAGAGCCTGTCAAAATACAGCTGTAAAAATGTCTTAAAAATATTGAGTTTTGTTTGGGAATCAAGTCTATATACCTCTTGCCCTATTATGTTTAAAGGGGACACCAAAGGAAAGGCCGTTCTAAGTAATAATAATAATAAACATAATTGTACATGCTAGGAGTGGATGGGACAGAGAAGGCCAATCCATTAATTAAGAATATCTTCCAGCCATAAAATCAAAAGTCATTTATTCAAATTAGGCTGAGAATCGTCAAAATTACAAAAGACAATCCCACAAAAACGTCCGCCTCTCACAAGTAATTTCACAGCTTTTCAGGGCTTTTGACTTTATTAATCATAAACTGACTTCTAGACTAGAAGTCAGTTTATGATTAATAGAAAAGTTACTCTAGAAATTCTAGAGTAACACGTAACAATGACAATGGCATCTAAAATACTAGAAATAGTTCAGATGACGAAGTAAACTCAACTATTCTGTACTTGTTAACCGTCACATAAAGGCAAACGGGTTATTCCAGTCATTTTAGTACTAGTTCACGACTGACCGTAAAATATAACAATACTTAGTTAAATGCACTAGACAGTATAATGGTTATGTTTTAACCTAACCACACTATTACTACATGACCATGTGGTTTAAGGACTGGGATTGACCCATAGTTATAACTGGCATTGCTTAGACTTGGTGACGACATTATTATCTGCTTCACAACAAGTACTTTTGTGACTTACTGGGGCTGCCTCAATTCATGTATGACACAGTGTAAGTTGAAGTAAATATTTTTGCATTTTGTATTGAATGTTGAGGACAGTTGAGGTCGCCATTTCTTCTTGAACAGTGTTACATCTCTTTGGTATTCGAAGGGGGTGACTATCGAGATGACGACTAATAGAGAAGTATGGAAGAAAAAGACATGTTGCGCCAACCCCTAATAAATTGGGTTACAGGAGAGTGATGATGATGATGACGTACGGTTTCGGGTAGTGTATTAGTAGTTTTAGTTACGTCTGCGGGTGTGCTGTCATTTGATTGAGCTTCGAAGTGGATGTAACGGGTTGATACTACCTTATTTCACAAATATACAGGGTCAAATTAAATTAGCTAGCGAAACTGCACAGACGTGATGGGTATTGATATCTAAACATGCAAGAAACAAGAAACAAGCAAGAAATTGATCTGATGATGTTTTCTTGTGGGGTCATCGACTGCAGATAGAGTAGTCGCTTGAAATATCAGTTTTTTTTTTTTGTGTACGCTTTACATACGTGATAGGTATCGATCACGACAAAACCAAAAAAATAAGTTTTTTCGACTCATACTTCAAGTAATAAGAATACAAGCGGTCATTGACCCCCACAAAAGCTTCAAATGTTTTTTGTTTTTATTTTATCATGTTTAGATATCTATATCCATGACTTCTGTAGAGTTTCACTAGCTAATTTAAATTGACCCTGTATACATATACATATTATGCTTACTAGGATTTCCAATTACTCAATGAACAGCTAAGTTTACTAACTAGTTTACGTTCTCAATCAAATCTATATCAATGAAGACGGTTTTCAGTCAAAAAGTAATCCAAGCTCATCCCATCTGTATCTTGTACTAAGTCACTCTTGTACCACAAACTTCTATTCGCCCTATGAAACAAAATGAAAGAAAACTTTGTTGATATAACTTTAGAACGGATCCCGTCCACATTGTTAGATGGTATCGCAACACATGTAACATTCCAACAATGTTATAGAACACGTTACAAAACAATGCAACCTTGATGTTCTGTTTTAGAATTATGTTAGACAATGTTTCAGACCGTTTATGTTACTTGTAACATATAAAACGTATATAGTGATGAAATGTCTTCTCATTTGCCATTCGCATAACTTCCTCGCAAGGCTGTGGTTTTTTTTAAAGAAGGGTGTAAAATATAAAAGCTTCCTTATTAGAAGGTAAATGTAGAGACAGTTCGTACTTCTTTAATATACCCTCATATGACTCAGAGGTCACAGTCTCTTTTTAAAGTCCAGACATAATCTTGGCCATATCATGTGAAGACCATGTAGTTTGGTGTCTGAAATGGTCTTTTGTGGAAAGAACTATACAGATCAAGATCGTTCAAATAGCCACTACGAATTTACGAGTAATTAACTAGAGAAAAGCATTACAAACAAAAGAATAATGATGTCAATACAAAAGATATAACACAATCAAACGTCAATAGGGACAAAGCCCGAGGACACGCGACGAATCAAAGAACAAAAAACAACAACAGAGGGTATGAAGCATGCACGGAAAAGCTTCCGATACGAATGTACTTACTTATGTATACTCGTACAGTCGAACAAGACATTTTTATAAGGTTTACTGGGGCAATTACGATAATGGATTTATCCTGTTGAATGATAATTTCTACCAAACTCCAAAAATATTGATTAGACGCCCTTTTATCGCCAGCTGTCCCTTTCGCTTTTGCTATAATTATAAAAATGGCACTGCAGTGTAAGTAATTATCATCCAACGGAATATACCCACTGTCGTAATTACCCCAGTAAACGATACAATAAAAATATTCTTCTGTCCACTACACTGCCAATATCCCTTAAAACATATAGAGCAGCGATACGAAATTTGATCACACGACACTTCTGTCGCAGGTCTGCTGGAAGAAATTTCTAATGAAATAAGCAGTTCCTTTGTGTTTTTCTATCTTTATATATTTCTCTCTATTAAGTGTTATGTGTGATCTTGAATAAATAAATAACAACAAACTTGTTCAAATATCTTCAACGAATGCACTCGGAGAGATGGGCAAGTCACTCACTGGACGCCTGAGGGAGGACATCGCCATCGAGGTAGACCACGGCGAAGGTGACGATCTGATAACGTTTGCAGGGCCAGCATGGCCAGAGAGAAAAGGCCCAGCAATGGGACACAATATAAACTAACAAAAAAAAATATATTGTTAAAATATAGTTGTACGTTAGCTGCCTGTATCCAACTAGCTTGTTTGACTGTACATTGATGCCTGTGCTATTCCAGTGTATCTGTATACCCACGTCGATGCCCGTAGGCAGTGCATTAGCAGTCTGACACTTATTGCAGCTCTCTTTGCACTCAGCGTGTTATTGCTCGGCTGATCTTAAGTGGTTCTAACGCCCTCTGTGTAGCCAGTGTTTTAAACTGAGATTTTCTTGATAATGTCTTGCTGAAGGTTAAAGCTAACCGTCTGCTTCTTTAAAGAGGGTTTTAAAGACTGTGTGGAAAAACGTGCAAAAACTGAAAATAATGAAGCTGAAAAATACACTAAAGATCTTATCGCGAAAACAAATAAAAATATTAAACCCAATTAGGACTCAGCTCCCGCCGCGCTCATGAGAAAAATCTATTTGGATGATTACGAGTTCTCTATTTTAGGTGAAGATAATAGAAAAAAATAAAAGTCTACTCCTACAGGTGTCTGTCTCACTTGAGGACATTCGACATAGGTCAAACATGTTTAGAAAAGTATGGAAAGTAGTTTCAACTGACAAATACACCTTGTTGAATATTCATGTTTGTAAAAACACTTGACAATAGTCAGGTCTAAGTGCAAGTCATGCGGTAGGTACTGTTGTATAAGAATGCATATGTTTGACAAAATTTTGAACTTTGGATGCATGCACTTAGATCCGTAGATAGATTTAACTAGGTAGATAATGTACAATGTTTTACAACAGTTTGAATTTTCTAAGACTATATCTTGCATAAGTATTAGACATAGAAATTTGTGTAATATCAGCCATGTTTCACGCCCACATGTTTCCAAACTCTTTGTTATTCCTAGAAAAATAACATAATACTTTCGTCTATTGTCCATTCCTCAACATGTTCGTTGCGGCGTTGAAATAGCGCGACACGGAAGAGGCGTGTTCCTCCTACGTGAACACGCGTTCGATCCTTCTGATGTGTTGTACTGACTGAAGCACGGGCGTGTCGGTGTAAGGCACAGTGTTGCTGTGTGTTCCTCTTGGGAGAAGGTAAGGTATTGATTGATCTGTGTGAAAGGCTTTGGTCTCGCTCCGTTCCTTTGAGTTGCTCGGAGCGGTACATTCTTATCTTTGTAAAATGTTGCAGTTACGTCGGTACATATCTGAGTTTTCTTGCAGCGTGTTTGGAATGTTTGAAAGGTTTCATTCGAAAGCATGACTGGGTTCTTAGAAATGTATGAGACGAAAAATATTTCATTACCTATCGCATTATTGTCATCCAATTTAAACGAATTCTATGATGAAGGTTGTTTGGTATCGCTGTCGCCTTACATTAAAAAAGACATTCTCACAATGCACGAAAGACTCAAACGCCTCAGACGATTCGAACGCACTGCAAGCGCGAAAGGAACTCGTAACCGCGCCTTTTAAGACCCCAAGTAGTCTAATGCTAGGCTTTTCAAGCCTGAGCCAGGCCAAACAATTCACTCCGACACGCCCCACGGCCTTTGCAATATCACGAGAAAGGACTTTTGCCACATAATATAGTCAGCCGCACATCAGTGTCATTTGTCATTGACAACACCTTACTGTTATAGCAATAAGGTTAGTTTTCGTAGTGTTGACTGTACCTATAGCTATGTATACTTGTATTATTCTTCAACCTGGATTAATATCTTTATGCTATCAGTATATCTTCGCTCCCAGGCCATACAATGGCAATCCTGGAGCCGATCTCCAAACGTGTGAAACCTTCCCGTCATGTCGGTCATCGCACCCTGTTGTAGATGCTTATCTATCTAGTGCTTTTATTACCATCACCAGTACTTCAGCTTGAGTGCAAGTGGGACTAGGGTTTATGTTGTGTATGACATTTGAGTTCATTTGGTTTATTACAAGTATACTCTTAGTTTTATTGTGAGGTAAAACGAGGTCGAGGTGGGAAGATGAAATCGTAAAGTTCCAAAAGGCACGACTAGGTGAAATGTATGAGATAACAGATATGCAAGGTGGCAGGGACATAGACAAGCAACCTGTTATCATGGATTCTGTACGTGATTCTGGACCCCAATGCGATGAAATTTTTTGTCAGTTATTAAAAAAAAAACTGTTCCATACATTTTGACAACGTAGATATTGCACTTTTCTATGAAACAGCTGACTTTTTGTGATAACCTATCTAGGGATCTAGAATCATGAGCTGAATTCCTGGTTACAGTTTGCGCGATGTCCCTGCCACGGTATATAAACGGCGAGATAATGAAAAAGCGAAATACAGTATGTAATAATAGTACCTACTTAGTAGTAAAGTTCAACAAGAGAGAGGATAGCTATAACTGCCGTAGGGGCATTTCTTATTATTGCGTCCGCTACCAAGGGTAGAGGTGCCAGTAAAATGAAAGGCACATAATACTTTCCTTTAGACAAACTGCGCTCACTAAGTTTGGCGATCATAATATTTCGCCTTAGGCCCTTTGTAGCGGTACCAGGTAATAATGTATGAAGGCTTAATATTCTAGCTGGAACACAAAACCTACGCTTAGGTGTAATAAATACTTTACCTGTGACCCTAATAAGTGATAAACCTACTATACTTGTATATACCTAGGTTTATTCTTCCATTCTTCCTACAGGAGGAAAATGAAAGACAAATGGGAATAATATTTCTCCTTACATCTCAGGGGTATTTCTCACTTGGCTACGACAAAAGTATATAATATATCTTTGTTAAGCCACATCTTCATGCTACGTATCTCAGTCAAAATCAAATATTTGTTGGTATTTTAAAGCATGAACAGTAATGACGTCAATCGTGGTAATTAATTTCAGTCAGGGGACAAATACGTTGAATAATGTATGTATGCTGTGTGGATATAGATCAGACGAGGCATGTTCCTTCATAGTCTGCTACAGCACAGAATATTTCTGTAACCTCTCGCTAAATGAGACTAGTATGTAGTACTAACAGCATTATCAGCATCATCTTGCCTTTATCCTTTATTAGGGGTCGACGCATACTTGCGCGTTCCCACTGCTGGGACACAGAGCTCCTCTCTGTGAGAGGGAGTGGGCCATAATCCACCACGCGGGCCCAGTGCGGGTTGGTGGATGTCGCATGTCTTCGAGTTTTTGGTTCTAGGACCTGCCGGTTTCCTTTCGATGTTTTCCTTCACCGTTTTGAGAGCAGTGGTGATGAAATTAATTACTAATGAAAAGTACCTGCTTGTACTCGGGTAGCATGCTTTTTCTTTCATACATCTCTATCAGCAATCATCACAGCCTCATTACTAGCCATAAGTACTTACTTGGTTTGGGTATTACTGCTATTCTTCCTAGTATTTCCTCATCACCTCTATTGCCACATATCAACTTGAAATGGATACACATACTTATAGATGATTTGCCCAAATATTTTCTTAAATGGAATCTTTGAATATATCAAGAAAAAGGCAAACATAAGCTTCTTGTTCGTTTCGTTCATAATACGAATACATGTACAGACGCCAGCTGCAGGTCAAGCTACCCGAAACTGTCAAATTTTCCCAATCAACCTTGAACCTTAATGTTTTAGCCATAAAGTTGAAAATATATTAAAGAAATTTGACAGATTTGTAGCTTGATGTGCGCGTCTGTACAAAATTTGCTTGATCAAAACACACCTTTGCACATATCCAATTTGTTCGTTAGATCCGAACGATAAACTTACTCGTTTAAAAAACACATCTTAATTATTATGAATTCCACGTACGTATACGTAGGTAGGGTATATAAAACCCGCTAGTTAAGACCACCTGTGGTCCGAATAACTACTAACTAAATACGTGTAATACCTTTAGAAGCGCGATACTTTACGCCACCTGTGGTGTTTTACATTAATTACGAACGCACGCATAATGTTACGAATAGTTACGACGTCGCCGGATATTTGCGACGAATATCCGTCACAAACTTATGACAATTTGAGTACTTGTTACAAAAGGCTATCCTCTACGTTTATTTTTGGTGTCGATAAAAAATTTGTGTTCATTCTAATCCCTAATTACAATATCGCCATTATTTTTGCAAAATGGTTATTCTGGTTGTGCCTTTTAATTTTTTTCCTTGCAGCCTTGATATACCTAGTTCAGGCCTCACACTCGATTTCGTACTTTACAAGTACATACAGTGGCTGATAAGAAAACCAACATAACATACGCATATAACATAGGATACGACTTCCAACATTAGTTTGAATATTCGGCAAACCGCCACTTGATCAGATATCACACCCCTACCAAGAAACAGCGTGATAGGTGGCTACAATCATACATAAAATCACACTTATGATGCCTAATGGCTCATGGCAAGAACTATTTGATACTGCGATAGATATGTTCATGGGAACGTAGATCGAGTACCGAATATTCACTACAGTGACGTTCGATCAGATAGTGCACCCCTGTAGGGAAATGAGGTGATAAGTAACATTACATTACTTCGAATGGCATTATTTTTTTAAATAGATGCTTTAGTAGCTGTTCAACTCAGTAAAAAGCATTTCCGAGTAAGTTCTGCCACCAGAATTCGATACGAATTAAGAACTTTCCTATTGAATCGATTTGAATTCGAGTCGAGTAGAACAGTTGGCACACATTAATAATATAATATGAAATGTCAAATTATATGCAATCCTCCTCTCCCCTGGGCTGCCCGCAATTTTATAATTGGTATGTGCCTTAGGGAAGTGATCTATCAGTAATAAGGATGCAGAGACTAAGGGTTTTGTTTAAGCATCTAATTTTCAAACACGAATTGATCACTGTACAAAGCTTCACTTATGTGTCTTGGACGACAGAGATGGACTTTACCTTATACAAAGCAGAATGGCGTAAACAAAGTTAACCAAACTCACTATAGCTACTGCTGAAAATAGGTTAGTCCCGGTAATCTAATTCCCATCATAATAGCGATTCCATCATAATATTAACCCTGCAACGCCCACTGTTAAACGAACGACCTTAAAAAGATACTGCCCTAATAATATCTCGGGTTGGTGACCGTTGAATAATTCGTTACATCACACAGAAATAAAGCCATTTCAGATACTGGAAGCCTCGAACGAAGGTTACAGTATATCCACCCCTTCACAAAATTCTATGACGTAAGCACTCCGAGGACTTTGACCTCTCTAGAGTCAACGATACCGCTTCTATTCTTTTTATACTCTCGTATCTTTTTATAGATGAAAATGTTAAGTTCTGAGACGTGAAAATACAGTAAAGTTTTTATTTGCATGGATATTCAAGAGAAGTTATACAATTTTAATTCAACTTAAAGGCAAGCATGTAGTCTGCTTGTAGAGTCTATCATCAGATGGGATACTGCAGTGCGATTCTGTAACCATCTCACCGTGAAAACTTAGGTGAAGTGAGCTGTCATTCCAAATAATGCTAGGGATTCATACTACTGACAACTCACATCAAGCTCACTTCACTTGAGTTTTCACGGTGAGATTTTTACAGAATCGACCGGCTGGTCAAACGCAAGCCAATGACAACTAATAGCCTTTCTTAGTGTAACATGGAATTTGCGTGTCTGAGCTTTTAAACCTTCGGAATCAATTTAGGATATTAAAGGTACCCAATCTTGTTCCATTTGCAACTCAAACTAAAGTGGTGCTCTGCCACTAATTGTATTTCTGTTAACCTTTATGATTGAATTGAGGTCTAACCAATTAGATTCAATATGAACCCAATTGCTGCGGAACTTGACCTGAATTTATATTCAGGCCAGGCAAAGAGCGTATTGGAAAGAAATATCAATATGGTATCGGGGAGGCCTGAAATTCGAATGCTTTTCCGATGTTTGAAACCTAATACCTTCATCAACTTTGGACGAAGTTAAGTGCACCTCAGGACCTAATCCTGTCCCTTCAGCCATTAAGTACGTGACGATAATGCTATGCTATTAAACCCTTAACTGCTACGTGACCCCAAGCGAGCCCGATGTAACTTTATTACGTCGGGTCACCAGGAAAAAGAGCGAAAAAGCTAACTAAATTGACGTGTGTATTTATAGCAATAATAACGCGAAATGAAGCCACGTAAGTAGCAATAAGGCATTGTGTGAAGATCGTAATAATGCATAACTGGTCGTAGACTGTGTGACGTGGAGCCAGCCAGGAACCCGTTTCGTTTAGTTGGCTGGTTCGCGGCATCTTAACCTCCATCGATTGAGCGGTGTCGTCCTTCAATCAACTTGAGAATGTAGGACAATTTTACTCTGAAACTTCGGAATATTGTAAATACAAAGATTTATATCGGTAACATTTCAGACAATGTTCTTAAAGTTACATCAACCCCTGAAAGCTTCCGAAAATACTCCCTAAATCAAGGCTGTCACAATCCTTTTAGCGGATTGTTCCTGACGCTGACGTAGCGAACACTGACGGATTCTGATCTCGCCAGACTAGAAAGCTTACCTAACACAACAGTATAACAGTAATCGACCGGCTAACCCCGATGCGAGCCCAACCCCAAGCAACTTACGGAACATTTCACCACCAAAAAAGGGTATAGTCTAAAAAGGTAACTATTTCAGAAGGCACTGTGTTGGGGAAATTGTGCTTTATGTGTGGGGAAGGGAGGGGGCGGTGGTCGGTCGATCGCCTCAGAGACTTGGCTCACCGGGCGAGCGCACGGAGCGGCAACACCGCGCCTTTGAGAGCGGGGGCGGCGTGGCGCGCTGGCAACACTGCTCGATCAGCTGTTGGCCGGACCACTTTATAAATTCAAAACAGGCGGCAAAAACGTGACGGTGTTTCGCGCGACCCCGATGTGGGACAGATCAAAACATTGGAGCCACCTTATTATTTTATGTTCTCAACAGGTTGCTAGGCGGACGCCGAGATCTTCCGATACGAAGTTTTCCTATAAGAAAACCTTTGCATTTCTTATACATCTGCTGGCGACCGGACCCTATCTGTAGAGAAATGATAAGGAAATATACTTCCACCATGTTCAAAAGGAAATTTTCTTCTCATTTTATAAAAGCTCTCTGCAACTAGGGTCAACAAACTTCACGTCCACGTAATTTAAATCATTATTTAATTGGAAATAGCGAGTGTTTAGCATTGCCTGCGTAACATTGCATTAGTTATATAAAATGTAAAGGATAAACATGTAGATTTATACATTTATTCATCACATTTTAGCTCAGAAGGATCGCTCGGGGCGAGCCGGTGATAACATCGAAGTGGGTAACTTTTGCTGGTACATACCTACATAAATAATTCCTACTAGAAAAGTAAATTACATTTAGAATTAAAATACCTTATTCATTAGGGTATTCAAATAATAATTCCCTTAATTGGGAATTAAAGCAACAACGTCCTCTTTCTGAAAAGACCCTTGAGTTTTACATAGAGTCCAAAAACTATGGAAAATAAGTACACAGAAGCTTACAAAAGGCTCTTTTGATGTCATCAAAAACATGCCTTTTTCTCAAAGCTCAACGCCTTAATCTCTGCACTAAAACCAATTTTATTAAAAACTCCCTTTCTAAAATAGAACAGCGAGCGCCATGATTCAATAAATAAACAACGAAAATCATAACCTAACGCAATCCGAGGCATCCCAGTGAAACTAAAATCCCGGGCGGGGCACGCGGAAGGAAATGCAGGCGGGGGGGGCAAGCGAGGTGGCTCAATAATTTGCGTGCGGGGCAGAGGGAGGGGTGCGGGCGGGGTGAGCGGGGCGGGGGACCGCGTGCAGTGCAATAGCCTGCCCGGGCAGCCGAGTAGTCCACAAGGTCACTGCCGATGTTCACGCGACTCCATTCATGATCCACAATTAGGTACCATTTTTGATTTTCCATACGTGTTGAGTTTGTGCTCATGGGTCAAAACAAACATTTCATGTTTGTTTTGACGATTGAGATGATGTTTCTGGGTTTCGAGTAAGAATAATGTTGGGTTTCCCTGTTAGCAGGCAAAACCCGACATGGTATAGGTAGTTTTGAACTGTCAAATTATTTCACATGCATTCATGCAGATATCCATTTCCACTTGTTTTTATTTTAAGGTACTTTACTCAACCTAATTTGACTGCACTGTTCTTCTACTCTATCTACAAGTAAAGGATACTTCGCGAAGTCTTGAAGGTGGAACATTACCGAAGTGTAGCTAAAGCTAAACCTAAAAAAAATATACGACGTATAAAATGAACCTCATATTACTTTTTCATTAAAAGCGCACGTAATATGATAACATTTCCCAAACCCTCAATAAAACTATACTTACAATAAAAACCTTTGATATCATATTATTTGATCTATACCCCGTCCGCAGCGTACGGGTTAATTAAAAGGATGCCCGGAACATACTGAGGCCACGGCGGTAATGTTTTCAAAGGCAAAGTCAATATTATATCTGACTATGAACTTCAGTTGATTTTAAATGAAGATATTTTCTCATATCATTTATTTACACCCCCACATAAAAGGGAGTATTGAAAAATAAAAAGGATGAAGGTAACTAACTACGTCCTTTATTATTCGTATTGAGAATTTTATCAAGAGAAAACAGACATCGCAAGAAATATGATTTTCCTTATAAAAGTTTACACCCCATTTCACCCCCTTCGGAGTTTTCTCGAAATAATTTCCTCCAGTCTATGGTTTCATGTTCGTATCTTTAGTGGTTTAGATTGTGCGATGTCTGTCGGTTAGTCTTTCATCGAAGAGATTTTTTTACAGAATGAAATAGTAGCACATTAATAACTGAACTCATTAACACATTGATTTAGTTCACGATTTTACAGTCCATTTACATAAATCGTTCCACCTGATAGATGTAAGGGGCCCGTGGCTGCCATATAATGCAAAAAGATGACGAGAATGTAATTATATTTTACAATGATTATAAAAACATTCATCATTTTTTTAACGATGTTAATTCGTTTGACATGAGAAACTGTTGCTCAAGCCGCTATTGTAGGAAATGATTAATTAATTCTTACGATGCAAAAAAATTACACAGAAATTAATTAAGTAGGTATTTATGGTTTTTAAATTAAAATAAATTTTTTTAATAGCAGGTATTTAACTATTTAATAACAGTCTGAGATAATAATTAGAGATGAATGGATGTCCGGTAACTATCCGATGCCTGGTCTATTCGGCCTTATTTCGGTATCAGACCGGATACTAGGTAGTTATCGTAGGATTTTCAATAATTTGCATTTGATAAATTCGACATAATATTTTGAATCCTATCGTTTGTGATTAATCTTAAAGGATGGCCGGATATTCAGAATCCGTCCAAACAACTATCCGCTTAACACTAATACTACGCCTCATACACACGTATATATTAAACTAATATGTAATTACTAAGCAAACAGTTATTTCTTAAAGTGTCATCTTACCAATTAAAATGGTGGCTAAATTCTCGGAACAGCATCGCATTGCTATTGCTAATTACAAGCAATCTCATCAAATTACCTATCAACACACTAATGAACGATTAAACTAATTAATTACTATTACAATACAACTGTATTATGATGATGCAGAAATGTAAAGGTGTGTTCTTATTATTTATTATAATTAACATTTGCATGCAACATGCCGTGATTCAAACTATGGGGTGACATATCGAAACTTCTAGAGGGTGCTAGTTAGAAAGGAACAAGTCGATATTGGGACAATTTCAATAGATTTCTACTCCCTCCCAAGATAAACTTACTAGGGTTCAATGTTGTTCAATGTTACATTTTGAATTTTGGTTAAGTAATTAACTTTTCATTTGTAAACGTTAATTCGGCGAATTTAGATTAATAATGTAGTATGACTAAGACTAATATTATTATACCAGTCACTTTAACTAACTTTCAGAAATCTAAATGAGATTAAAGTCCTGAAAGTCACAGTCACATTAATAAATAAATCATAATAATTATTATTTTTTTACTCTATTACACTCGTTTCTACGGCCTTCTTCAAAGGCGCAACTAGAATGTTTATTGTCTACACCGATTGTTATTTGTTGAATAATTTCACGTGGCAATTGCGGAGTCTCCTATTGCAAGTAATTCCTCGCAAGGTGACTTCAAACGTCGTAAAGAAACGCACAATATGTTAGGCGACCAAAATAGAGTATTCAAACAATTATCGTGACACAAGTACTGGTAACTAGACTAGAATACTACTTATCCTTCAAGGGCTGTTTTTTCCAACGCCAGATAATTTTATCGGAAGGAATATTTTAAATTTTTGACAGTTATGCCATACAAAAACTGTCAAAATTTCACGTATAACAATAATCGATTGAAAAATCAGCACTTAATCTAATATTTTACAGAACTATTGCCCGACTGTGCTGTGAAACAGTGACGTAATAGATAAATTACATCGTCTATGTTAGATGGAAAAAACATAATCCAAAAATTTGCTGAGGCCCATGAACACCGACTCCACCGACATGTGAACATCGAGGCAATTCAGCTGTTAGACCAAACAAATATAGTGCGAAGACTAAAACGGACAAAACCTTTTGAGTTAGTGTAGTGTAAAAAGTTTAGAAATAATAGTGCCAATGACACACATAATAACACATGAACAAAGTGTTTATATCATCATATCAGACTCTAAGAAAGTGGAACGGACTTGTGTAAAGTACAATAAACACTATTCTAAGTTTTAAAATAATTATCACGTAATAAATTAAGTAAGATTAAAATTGCTTATTAGTCTTATAGGCTAGATTGTAATTAATTATTAAGAACCTGGTTCTTTTTAATAAAGGATAAAAAAAAGATGGAAAAATAATGTTTTTTTTTTATCGGCGTACCGAGTATAGAGTCAAATTTGATACATGGGTACAACCTACATGATATCAGTTCCTCCCCTAAACATGATGTCCCTTTAGCGAAGTAAATACTTATAATAAGGCACTGCAACTTTCCACTTCGCTTCGAGATGGAAAATCGTTGTCGGACTTTCTATTGAGTATCCGTCTTGCTAACTTTCTTGTGTTTTATTTTCTGACTTATCTACGCTGGGAAAATAATCTCCATGGTTCACTAAAAGTGCTTTCAGCGTTACGGAGCGGGAAAACGGTTTTTTTCTCCTTCTTCTTCTACGCTGTTTGTACAAAACGTGAGGATTAGCAATCTCTTTTTAAATTGTTTTGAGAAAAATCTTTTATAAAGTACATCGTGAAATTGCTTGGATGGAAGCTGAAAATAGTTTGCGTTCTGAAATGCGAGATTAATTTTGTAAAATGAAAATAAACGACTACTTATCTGGGTACAGTCATTTTTTATTTGTATATGTAGCTGCATACTGTTTCAAATTGATATTTAAGGATATTGCTCCGGCTCTGATTGATCTGGCTCTGAAGATACAGGCTATGCCTAGTTTCAGAGTCAGGGATACTTATAATTTATTTGCCAAATATAAGCCCTAGCTGGAGTACCTAATAAAGTAATCTAATGTCCAATCTCCCATCTTAAGTCACCACGATGTACACCTTAGAATAAGACCAATTGTAATAAGGGTTGTGAATAAAACATATTATTATTATTATTATTGCAATAGGCTCATCCCCTATTACTAGCAAAATGTGGACATACTATAGGCAGCTACACCTCTAACTAACTCTTCGGGAAGAACAGGGGTGATGTTATGTATATAAAGGACACAAATTTCTTTGTATCACACTAAACAATAACCTTTTACAACACAAAATTGTTGCAATAACAAAAAAGCTTAATTGGTCGTATGAAAATTGTCCAACATTCCTTACTTATAAAGTATTTTGCGAAATATTTCGCTCGCAATTTAAAACATAAAAAAACTGCCACGTAGAATATGTAAGGAAGTCAACGGGAAGGCTTTTTTATGAATATGTTATTTCACAAGTTATTTCAACATCGTTAATTACGTGAAAACGTTTAAATATGGCAACGTTTTTGTCAGAATTATGTGTTGACGGTCCATTCGCGAAATAATTGTGCAGAATAATGACTTGAGGGCAAGAATATTTTGCTGAGTACATGTCTAGTTTACCATAGAAAATATATTACTTGTGCTCCTTCTGTATTTGTACCTTCTATGTATTATAATAGATGTAGTACATCAAGATAATTGAGCGTAATTCAAAAATGCCGTAGATGGCGGAATAGGACGACAAAGGTAGTAACTTGGCTGTATGAGCAGTTACTGTCAATGCCTTTGAAAAAAAAAACAAATAAATATAAATATAAATGCGCGCCAATTAGACGCCATTTTTGACAACACTGCTCGACTTTTAATGGTTCCTCTCACCAGTAACTCATGTTGGATGGACACACTTCAGCGTTCGTTGATGGATTAGTGGCTAGTGGCTACTTAAACGGACCTTTTGAAGTCTAATAAAGCGATTGAAGTTAAAATATTCTATGCAGCGAACGTGTACTAAGGCCATACATTTATCAAAGTGATGTTTTATACTTGTACTTAAATGCTAAAGTAAGATCAGGCTGTTTGCAGCGTCCGTTTAGTTAAACTCAAACTCAAATCATTTATTTCAATTAAACCATTTACAGGCACTTTTGAATTGTCAAAATTAAATAGTCGGTCAGTTAGAAAGTTGAAGCTAGTTGCTAGCTAGTTAATTTTTCAATGCAATGTTGATGAATTTTGGCATAACTTAGTCCTGAAAAAAGTACTCGAACATTACTTAAAACCTGGTTTCAAGCCATCAAGACGCGCGATACTTTTGTTTCAGAAGAGTGGCCTGTATAGGGCTGCTGGTTTTAACCGACTGTTTTAATCTTTATTTTGGAGATTTCAATTCAAATCAAATTTAAAATATTTTACTTCACATAAACATACATGGGCTCTTATGAAAGGTCAAAAGCTAGGTGCACATTTATTTCTTTTTTCATTCCACTGCTATTAAAGTTGCTTTTCGTGTTTTCCTGTGTGACCGCGTTGTTCTTCCAAACTACACAACGGATTTTGATGTGGTTTTCACCATAATTTATAGAATTTATTCCGGAAGGTGCATGTACAGAATACTTCTTAATATTAAACTTACATAAATTAAAGAAATCTGTTGTCAATGTTTTATCAAAGTGTAAAAACCGTGCGAAGCAGGGGCGGGTCGTATACATATGAGTTTATAAAATATGGGAATGATAAATGACTATAGCTTGCGTACTTCCTTTTCCCTGTTTGGATAACGACCCCTGTATTGAACGACCCACTTAGGCCTCTCGATTGCTCTTTTCGTACTCGAGATCCATCAAAGCAAACCCATCGAATTGTTGATGTTGATCTAGTGTGGCGGACTGGCCCAATATTGATCATTATGTGCAGGGGTGGTATTAGAACCACACCATCTATCAGCCTATCGCATTTCGCCGGACATAAGTGTCTAATCAGTCCGAGAACTTTTCTTGAAGAACTATAAATTGCGAAAAGTTCTAAAGCTGCTCGCACACGGACTACTTGTGACCTCCTCAAGTGGCCAGTGACAATTAACCAGCATCCAAATCAATTTGCCTTTTCCTATGTTGGGGTCGGCTTCTAGTCTAACCGGATACAGCTGAATACCAGTGTTCTACATAGAGCAACTGCCTATCTGACCTCCACAGCCCAGTTAGGGTGTAACACGATACATTTTGAGAAGACAGGTTTTTAGACTGTCTGGCTTCTGATTACCCATATCGACTGTGAAAGATCTACGAATGATAGCCGGGACCAACGGTTTAACGTGCTTTCCGACGCACGGCCAGCGTCCCAATTTCGTAATCACAATCCGAAGGATCTTAAAGAAAATTCATAACCCAATGCTCCATATGTTTGAAAAATTCGTCTGCTCAACAACGTAAATAACGCAATGAATATTGTTGAACTGTCAAAATGAATGGCCATTATAAGTGTGTTACGCAATTACCCCGCAGATCGCAATTTTTCCGCGTATAAAAAAATGAAACGTCTGCTTTTATCCCGACCCAATCAATTAAAAATAATAAATTTCCAATATCCGAACAAATTGGACACTTCACGGTATCGACAGCTCGCGGTAATTCGTTGAAAATGGTTAAGCTATACGGACTGCTTCTGACAGAAGTGATCTATTTGCCAAATGGGTTTCAGACTGTCCAGTGACGTAATTAAAAACATATTCTTATGGCAAAACCAGGCTGATTCAGGCTCAGGTGCAAACATAGGCCTTTTACTACTACTATCAGTGCCTAAAAACAGAAAAGCAAGAGTTTTTTCATCCCTATGGTTAATTTTATTAAAGAGTTGCCACTACAATTTTTAATATCATACATTGTTGCCACCCATAATAATAATACTGTTCATGAATAATAAAACAATGGAAAATATTCTTTACGCCAATTATCATAACTTCATTAATTTAAATTGAACATTAACATAATATATAATTGTGCAATTAAAAATTGATGTATTGATCCAATTATAACGTCAAGATTATTTATTCAACTTTATTGATATGATTATTCGATAAAGTGTATTATGAATAAATAGTTGGTAAGTATAGAGTGTAAAAACTTTATTTAGATTAAAATTGTTCAACAAAATCCTACTATAATCCTACTAATATTATAAACGTGAAAATTTGTATGGATGGATGGATGAATGGATGTTTGTTAC
The DNA here is from genome assembly GCA_945859715.1 of Apamea sordens. Classification (NCBI taxonomy): domain Eukaryota; kingdom Metazoa; phylum Arthropoda; class Insecta; order Lepidoptera; family Noctuidae; genus Apamea; species Apamea sordens. The sequence goes on along the minus strand of OX243998.1, from coordinate 19,091,583 downwards.
TCTTTCACGCAGAAACTACTGAACGAATTTGTATGAAATTTGGCACACAGATGGTTTATAACCAAGATTAACATATAAGATAGTCTTTATCCCGATATTCCCACGGAATCAAAACTTATGCGGGTGAAACCGCAGGGCGCAGCTAGTAATTGATATTAGAAGCTTAGTAATTAATTACGGGCAAGAATTAAGTAGGTAAATACTTAATTCTACTTATTAACCTATCTTAATTATTTTTTGCTTAGTGCCCATTGCCTATTTACTTATAAAACTAAGCTCCTCGTAGAGCAAATTAAACTTTTTTTTAACTTTCATTAATTAGCCGCAATTATTATTATGTCAACGGTAATTTATTAAAGGTTCGAGAGACAAAATAGAATGAAATACTTCATCACGATAAATATATTATGTACCTACCTACATATTGAATAAGTTAATTACCACATCATACAAGTATAAAATGAAACAATACTAGTGTAATATAATATTTTTATAAACGTTGGTAACTATGACTTTGCCCGTGATATGTCAGCTACCGAATAAAATCACCGTTGAGATTAGATGCTAGCTTATTACTGTCATATCGACACAACACAACATAATATTGAAGGCACGCACACACACTTACATACACAACCCCTTTTCAGGAAAGTTTTATATCCAGACCAAGCTATATACTTGGTACATCCTGTTTGATGAAAAATTCTTGATAACAATGAAAGAAATAAAGAAAAGAAAGAAAAGAAAAGAAAGAAATTAAGTTTATTTGACACAGGTTAAATAAATTTATTTTCTTAAAATGAAATTCCCATCACATACACATCACACGTTACCCATCCGTGTGCCACAACCATAACTCACCTATTTCCCGTCACAGTCGGCTAAAAGCCCGCTATGTAACACGATACTCATTAAATAATTAATTACAAGGAAAGTGCACTCGAAGCATTGTTTATGTACTCGCAGTTAATTGATTTCATTAGTGGATACCGTTCAGATCTTATTTGTTGACCTCTTGATTCAATGGAGAGGAGGAGGGATGTGAAGTTGTGATACTGAGATGGTTTTATAGTGAATAAGTCGATTATTTTGCAAATCGTATAGTTTACTACGTTTTGCCCGCACCGCATCGCCTGCCCACGTTAGTACTACGTTTTCGCTAAGCTTTATTTCTATTTGCTCGGGTCGTGTTGTTATATAGCCTAAATAGCCTTCCTCAAAAATTGGGCTATCAAATCGAAAAATATTTTTTTCAAATCCGACTGGGAGTTCCGGAGATTACCCCCTACATACAAACAAATTTTACCTCTTTAAAATTATTATAAACAGTTGAATGGCATGCAATAGGAGAGGCCTATGTCCATGCGATTTTCTCAGTTGAGTTTCCAAATTCAAATCACATGAATGACTAGCGGGTAATAATGAAATTCAGTACAATATTATTGCCCGGCTAGAGCCTAGGGATTAAATGACTTGCTTTAGGCTAGGTTTACATGCCATATAATTTCATGTCAGCGGAGCGTGGAGTGAAAATATAATAAAATATATTTATTGCATTCCTCAATATATTTATTGCATTCCTCAATATTATTGAGTATTGAATTTGATTACCCAAGTTATTTGAGCTATATGAAGTAGGTTTGAGTACCTTACTACTGGATACAGCTCGTGAAATTAGTTATTTGCTATTTGCATACTTTATTTACAGTTTGATTACCATCTAAGTTTTTTAAGTCATCTTATCTATATGTATATATATAAAAATCAATCCCTATTTCCCTTGGTCACGTCATAATTTGAGAACGACTATACTAATTTCATCCAACTTTTTTTTAAAGTTTTCTAATACTTCGTAGAAGGTTCTTACGAAAAAAAAAAGAAGTTTGCTTCACGCGGACGAAGTCGCAGGCAAAAGCTAGTCGGTATAAAAACTACTCAGCTAACGAGATTTAAAGACTATTGGAAGTAGGTATTTTACGTATTAAATAACGTTTATTAACCAGTTATACATCTAACTTAAAATTGAATTGTTCTGTGTCTCGTAATATTAACTACTTTTCATACCTGTAGAAGCAAGTTTTTTGTTTTTATACTGAACAGACAGCTGTGCTGCTGGGGAGTTTGTTGCGCCACTTCTTCTTCCCAGCGATAGCACTAGGAAGTGGTGAAGGGCGGGCGTTTTGGGGGACTGTCTTATGTAGTTTTGACGTTCGTAAAGTGCTGATTCTCAGCCTAATTTGAATAAATGACTTTTAATTTTGAATAAATACATTAGTAGGTATTACAAAAATTTAAATGAAATCATTTATTGTCCAGTTATACAAACAACTTAAAATAAATAAAAAAGGTATAATAACACAAAATGAAGTAATAAACACAAACAGTACAACCTTTATACATTTACACATCTACCTAGAGTACAGTCACCAGCACATCAAGCTACTACAATCTGTCAAATTTCTTTAATAGATTTTGTACTTTATCGCTGAAGCATTAAGGTTCAAGGTTGATAGGAAAAATTTGGCAGTTTCGGGTAGCTTGACCTGCTGGCGTCTGTAGGTACATACTTTGGCAGCAAATTACACCTTTGAGACCACCGTCGATACTTATTATCAATATAGGTTACCTTTAGGTTTCTGGTATTCTAATGAGATCTTCAACGAAAAGAGTTTTTTGTCAAAATGATACTGGTACGCACGACGACATATAAAGCAATACATTTCCAGTATAAGCTGAGTTCTCATGGTACGAAAAGTCAATTCGATGCCAGATCAAAATTGAAATTTATAGCTTGATATGTCGTTTGTACAGACGCCAGCAGGTCAAGATACCCGAAACTGTCAAATTTTCCCAATCAACCTTGAACCTTAATGATTTAACGATACAGTTGAAAATCTATTAAAGAAATTTGACAGATTGTAGTAGCTTGATGTGCTGGCGTCTGTACCTACTTTGAAAGACTTGAATTCATTCAATGCGAATATTTCTATAGGTATTTATGCCTGTATATGTATATGCGTGTCCATAATAAAGAGTATTCTATTGACGGCACGGTTGGCGCAGTGGTTAAGCGATTGACTGCTGCGCTGCGTGTCGCGGGTTCGATTCCCGCACGGAACAAATATTTGTATGACCTACATGTATTTGTTCCGAGTCTGGGTGTTTTTCTATCTATAATATGTATGTATTTACAAAAAAAAAATGTATATAAGTAGTTTATCAGCCATCTTGTTACCATAACACAAGCATTAGGTTGCTTAGCTTGGGACTAGATGGCACTGTGTGAAATGTCCAGGGATATTATTATTATTATTGCGTTAATTTTAACTTTTAAAATACACACCCCTATTATTCACAACAGAGCTCCAATGGCCTAGAAAAGTGCAGGTTCCTTCATATTGTTCATCTTTATGAATAGAGGTGGCTTCACGTCGACTACAAAAGATAAAAAGATATATTCTCTTCATTTCCGTTTCACTCAGCTTTCTTATTCCTTATTAAAGTTTTCTTGCTTCATAAGAAAGGGGATGGGGGTACTGTTGCGATAAGGTATTCATTGTATAAATAGGGAAGGGTTTTTTTTTTATTTTTCTTATTGCTGCAGATGTAGTTGTACAGGGTTGATAAACAGTTTCATGGTATGGTGTGGTTGTATTGTTATTTTTTTTTAAGAAAAGGCTTTTTTCTTTAAAATATACAATCAAAACACACGGTTTTGTGTAGCGAGTTCTTGATACAAAACCGATGTCTATACATAGAATTATTTAGTTAAGTAATTCATTTAAATAACTATTGTTTAGTAAATTAAAGATGGATTATTATTAATTATTTCAAAATAACAAATAGGTATTGCTTCTTGCGGTTTTAGTTCTTATATACAAAAATAAGTCACCTAATCAATAGTAGGTCAAGATGGCTGTACTACCTAGTACTACTACTTAAGCACTAGAACCCAAAAAACAACACAAACAAGCTCAACCTTATCACAGAAATCAATCCACCCTTATCAGATCACATACATACACTTCAACTGACCCACTCGTAACTCCACAACCAGCGGAATCCCAACAAGCACAATACATATATCATGCCGGCTCCCACGGGTCCTGCAGTCCTGCCCATCCGGTGCGTCGTAAAAAGCGAAATACAAGCTGTGACGTAACATCCTCCGCGCTATCCTTTGAAGATGCTACACAAACGTGCGAAGGACATTATTCGTGCAATTTATTGTGATTTGTGTCTTTGTGATGTTCCTTACGTAAATGTATTTATAACGAGGAATATGAATAAATGTAGGTACTTAAAGGCTCTCCCCCACAGGCCCGTTTTATCAGTCGATAATATCGGATGCGTTATTTATTGCGAAAATGCGTCCCAATTCCTTGATGCACTGCTGCGTTTTTATCGTCCGATATTTCTAACGTATGCGTGTAACCTACAGTACAGGCCCCCTGCCCGCACTACGCGTTACTACGATATTAACGTAGGGGTGTGTAAGATCGTATGCGTCCTACAATCTTCGCATACGAACTCATATCGGAATATCGCAGGACGGAGGAATGCAAGCGTTCTACTTCTATTGCGTCGTTATTATCGCAGCTGTGTGTAACTTCGTGGCCGTCCTGATACAAAATGTATTGAAAACAGATATCGCGATAACGCATGCGAATGATCCGATATTATCGACCGATAATAACTCGCCTGTGGGGGAGAGCCTTTATGTTTTTTTTTTAATAATTCGGTTGACCTTTCTGTCTCTACGTAAAGAATTTCAGTAACTCATGTCGTTGCAAAAATGTTAGGCAGACAACAACGTGGTAACAGGGCTAACCTGCACCCTAATGAACCGCATTCATTGCGTTATTTACGTTGTTGAGCTGACACATTTTTCGAACATATGAAGCAAATGGATTAGCAATATCGTTTAAAATAATTCAGATTAAGATTTATAGTATGTTGCGCACATACTATAAATCTTAATCTGAATTATTGAAACTCATTGCTACTTACTGTTACTATGTTACGCAATTACCCCGCTGACAGCACAGCGGTCGAAACAACGCTTTTCAACATAGTTATCATCATAGTCGAACGTGCTATTCAGATGCTCATAGATTGTCATTGCCATATTTATTTTACATACTAGCCTGCGTTATAGAGTGGTCTGCCCGCGACTACGGCCGCGTGAAAATTCTTGTTTCCCCCAAGCCCGTTGTATGACATCGCCTGACCTACTTTGTTTTCACTTATCGTTAGTCCTTACATGTTTTTCCTTTTGCTCGTCCCTTAAGGACCCTAGCTTGATGTTCAATAGCCTATAGCTTTTCTCAATAATTGAGTTATCATAAGCAAAAATAATTATTTAAATCCGACCGGCAGTTCCCGAGATCAGCCCGTTCAAACAACAAACAAACTCTTGAAGTATAAATCGTTTCAGCGCCTGCTTGAATCACAAGCTTAAAGCGCTTCATCTCCAAGTGTCTCACTAGATCCCTCCATCAAATATCCCGTTTCATCGCTAGAAAAAGCTTCATTTTATAAAGAAAACACTGACGTAATTCTCTCACAACGAACTGCATCATCCAGCCAATGTAGACGTAGCGTCACATAAAAAACGCATTACATTTTCTTATGCAATTTCTTGCAAAAAAACCTCCATCCCTCGAGATTGCCCTTAGACGATCATTACAGTATAATACTGTTATTTACAGACAGCAAAAACAGCGGACGTTGTTACGTTGTAGCCTAGGTACTTATTTTTGTTGCCAACTGTACCGGCAAAAAGTTTTAACGAGCCAATCTGTTTGTTTCAATACGAATATGAAACTCTGAACATTTGTAAACTTCATGTTTGTTTTTTTTTTGTTTTTTTGGGATGAAATAACAAGCCGGGCTCTGTGATTTTGTTCAATGCTAGAGTTATTATTTGTTAGTTTTTTTAGATTTTTCATACATTTGTACCTACTATTCAATGTATGTACTACATATCGCCAGAAAAACAAACTGAAAAACGTCATATAGGTATCCCGATAAAATATTTCTCCAGTACAAGTAAAAAGTTTATGAATCACCATGTCGTCGAAGTGGTCCCAGGGGACAGGGGGTGAGCCGTCGGCCATTTATGGGGCAGCGCAAATCGAATCCCGTGCTATCACTGAGATTTTTTGACAGTATAATCCAATTACGTGCAGCCACCCTTTTTTGCCAGCCTTGTGTACAGCCAGGAAATACTATTAGCATTAAACTGAAGTGACAAATTAAAACTAATCAACGTATGGTCAGAATCGACTAAGGCAGGGGAAGTTATTTTGCCTTAGAGTGAGTGTGTACCGAGACAGGATAAAAATATTTTGCACTAAATAAATTATTCTGTATATGTAGTTAAAATCTACTAAGACAGGGGAAAATTATTATACAGGGTGGCAGGGACATCGACGCACAAACTGTAACCATGAATTCAGCACATGATTCTAGACCACTTAGCGAAGAAATTTTGCGTCGGTTATAAATAAAAAATCCGGTGGGTCATAGAAAAGTGCAATAATAATATATATTTTTTTTTTAATGACCGACTGAAGATTTGTTCACATTTATGTACTGAACCCATGGTAACAGGTTGCCCGTCGAGGTCCCTGCTAGCCCGTACTTTCCCAAAAAAAAAAAGTCAAAATCTACCAAAGTTACCAAGGAAAATTATTAACACCGTAAAAATCTAGATTTTCCCCAAATATAACCCATATAAAAGCTAAAATGAAACCATTAAACTCCTAGCATAGTAAACAATTTATTTTCATTATCCTATAAAAAGTAGGACCACAAATCAAGCTAATATTTTACGATGTTAACCGCACTGAATCCTCACAAAAATAGTGACTTTCATAGTCATATTCGAGTATAAAATGTTATAACACGCCAGTCGTATATCAAAATTGCGTGCCACTAAAGAAGACCATTCACTATGCGACGAATCGCACATGTCCAACGTCAGAATCGCAAGTCAATATCACTTACAGAAAAGACGTGATGTCACCAATAAACGCTGTAAATAAAACAATATATTATAAAAAAACTCTCTCCACTTATATTAAAAAATTCTAACACGAGAAAGACAGCAGATTTATTGATCTGGGGCGCTTTTAGGCTTTTGGATACTGACGCCAAGTGAGAGACATTTGCGAGAGATTTATCCATATCTAAAACTAACTAGTATGTAGATAAATGTTGAAAGCTAGACAAATAACTAAAGGTTTATTCCAGAAACTTGTACAACTTTTACAGTAAATCAGTATAGGGACCTCCTTTTAAGTAAAAGATATACCTGTGCTAGGAGGCCCGGAAGGATTTTAGGAATGAATCATTAAGGGATGAATCTTTATAATAAATGAAACGCGGTTCGTTGATAAGCGTATCACGGAAGAACGATTGGAACGGAACGTGAGGACGGCAGGAACGATTTGTCATTTTTTTGTTTTAAAATATAATTGATTGAATTTTTATGATAAATAAATTGGGAAAGTTTCCCAGAAAATGATCAAATTCGGGAATAACTGAACGTCCATTTTTCTATGATCTCAAGACAATAAAATCACGATTATGGACAGGACAACGTCTGTCGGGTCAGCTAGTTTTTCAATAAACCTTACCTTCTGATATCAAGTTAAGGTAATATTACTCAATATTTGTCTCCACGTGAATAGCCAACCTTACAAACATTAAAACCATGACATGATAGTTCAAATGTTACCCTTTAGAATAGCAAATACCACCATAAGTAATATAGTTAGTAGTTCAAAATACCGCCAGGGCCTTTCTTATCATTACGTATTATTACCAGTGTTATCGCGTTGTTTTGTTTTGTAACAAAATTAATTGAGTAAAGTTCCAACGGCTGTGTGTATTAAGTTTATTTATAACCTTTACTTGGGCTCTTTGTGTAAGTATGCCCCGAGGTAGTACTAACGCCGTATCTATTTTTGGCCCTAAGCAATTGGAATGCTTTTGCTGTGTTTGGTAACATTTCAGGCCAATAAAATAATAGTATTGTTTACGGGGTTCGTGGCTAAGTAATAACAGCCGCATAGGTCGGTCGATCAGGTTAAGCTACGCTTGCCGCGGTCGGTCCGGGGATGGGTGAGCATCTTTACATATCGAGACCCCTACGTGTCTTGGAAAGCACGTTAAGCCGTTTGGTCCCGGCTGTCATTCTAGAATCTTTGACAGTCGTTACGGGTCGTCAGAATCCCGAAAGTCTGACAACCGGCCTTACTAAGGGGTATCATAATACCCAGTAACTGGGTTGTGGAGGTCAGATAGGCAGTCGCTCCATGTAACATACAGGTATTCAGCTGCATCTGGTTAGACTGGAAGCCGGCCCCAACATAGTTGGGTAAAGGCTGGTCAGATGATGAAAACATGTCATGTCATGTCATAACGTCTGAAAAACAGATATTTTATATCTGGTTCAGACACAGATGTTCAAAATCTGTTCATACAATAAAGCGTCATAAAGTGCATCACTATTGTATGTTGTTTATTTTTGAACAAATAAATTGTTAATTATTACTTATCCATCTATATTGGAAAGGTTCAATTTGTTTTTTTTTTCCACAGGGGTTTAAGGAAACAAAGCTAAAACATAATTATATAGCTTTGTTTCCATATACCCCTGTGGCAAAAATAGTCTACCTCTATCTGCACGTCTATCTGTGGCAGCGTAGCTCCCAAACTAATATAAATACGGTATTTTTTCTTCCATTACTTGTTTTTCAGTTCCTGTTTTTCCTGGAGCGATAGCCTGGCCATATTTTCAGTAAACCTGCTTATAATAAATAATATTCTTGTTGACCTTTCGACGGAAGCTTTTACAGTTGTTATCATATTATCTTATCAATGTGTAGGCAGAGGCTACTGCTCATCCATGTGATATAATTCCAATATCTGATAATATAATATAGTGCGCGGACCCCACCATACTTTGTGGGGTTACTACATTACAGAGCCGTAAGTTCCGAAACCGGGTTGTAAGACTTTGAACCTTAACGTGGATGTTTTAGGGTTCAATGTTGGTCAATGAGAAATTCAGTTACTACATTTTGGATTGGACAGTAAAATCGGTGTTTTCCCGTAGGTGTAGTAAGTAGTAACAGAGGTGTGAAATCTAATAAAATGTAGCGTTTATAGATCGCGATATAAGATAGAATTACGATCAACATCTTTATTGCTATCACGGAACCCATGGGGACTCTTCCCCCTGGTTGTTATGATTTTATTATATCCTATGACAATCTGGTCACTCTATGCGAGTCCCAGATTTCATATCTCCTAAACAATTTCAGCGCCTATTTTCGTTTTAAATATTCTCACGGTTTTATCCTTTGCACCTAAACCCACTTTGCTTTAAATTCTCGTCCGAATTCTCCGTAGGTACTTACTAATATTTTTTATAGAATTTCCTGAACGGATTTTTCTTTTCTTTTCCCATTTTACCAGGAAATTTTTAGACAAATCCCTTGTCACTGTACTCGCCAAAAAATGTTTAAGTAGAACATAAGCCTACTTAAGTTCACTTCAGCACTTTGCTGAGTACTTACTCGTTTGTCTAAGCATTGTAGCTGGAAACATGAAAATGTGAGAAAGAAAATAAATTAAAAAAAGTTTTTCTTCCTTGTCATATTTAGAGGACAAAGGACTGGGTTTCTGAAAAACTGAGCCTGGCTGTGTTAGATAAATTAATCTCTTTATAACAATGTACTACTTAGGAGATTGTCATCCCGTCATTCTACTTTGTGTGTAAATTCATCACTACTGCTCTAAAAACGGTGAAGGAAAACATCGGGAGCATGTCCTAGAACCAAAAATTCGAAGACATTTGACATCTACCAACCCGCACTGGGCCCGCGTGGAGGATCACGGCCCATTGCCTCTCACAGAGAGAAAGCCAGCGTCCCAAAAGTGGGAACTTTAGGCTGATTATATGTACATTCGATTTTTAAGCCACCTGAATAATAAAACAACATTCATACAAGGTGTTTTGTAAAACGATTTCAATGCTCACAGAGAAGATGTAGATTGCCAAGACAAATAATTTTACCAAACATACTCATATACCAAGTCATCCTATATTCAAGATAATCACGAAAAACATTCCATAAGACGATAATTACAAAAACACCCTGTATAGGTATGACATATAATGACACTCGAGTTTGTCAGGCGTTACCAACCTAAATGTTGTTGTTGGCCCTGTCACTTACCCACTGTTATTTCTAGAAGCAGGGCGAATAAATAATTTATTATTAATCGCATTAATGGTGTCAATCTTACGTTGCTGGTTGACCCACTTCATCGTTTTGTTGGTTAGTGAGAAAATTGAAGTTTTAAAAACATTATATTAATGTTTAATGCGTTTCTGGAGTACTTACCTAATCTTTCTTGCGTCCGGTCTAAGTTAGATAATTCCGAATTTTCATGATATTTTCTGATAAAAACTTAATAGTCTGATATTTTGTTAGTTATTTTAGAAATAAATCCGAAGTGACTACAAATCTGATCGATTTTCACTGCTTATCTTGCATTTAAGTTTCAGTCATTTTACCTATGGTCTATCTTCTTAGGTACCACAATTTCTCTATAATCAGAAGGCAAAAAAAAAACATTAAAATCCTACCAAATAAAAGTATATTATGTAAGTTCAAATAATATAAACTCACCAAGGCCAGCAGAGCGGGTTTCACTTCAATTGTTTGTCCCTCCTAACAAAGAGAGGATTCCGTACATATCTACATAAATGTTGAATGTAGAGATTTTTTATATGAAATTCGTAGGGGGCGTGAATGGCGAGCACGCAGGATTTCAAATTTTAAAACTTTATGAAGAGAAAAATGTTTTGTTCATTTTTTATTGCACTGAAAAATGTCTGCCTCTGATGGATTGGGATGTCCTATGTTATGTATGTAGCAGTAGGAATTCATTGATTTAATAAACTGTAGATGAAAGTTGTGTAGCATAAAAAAACTGTGGGGTAATGTGTTAAGGCAATGCCATTCATTTTGACAGATCTACAACATTCATTGCGTGTAGATAGATACGTACGATGACCTATCAAGCTATACATTTCCAGTATAAGCTGACTTATCATTGTACGAAAAGCATAAACAATGCGAGTTTAGCTACAACTTGAAATGTATAGCTTGATGTGTCGTCGTGTGTATGTTATCGAGCTTTCACACATTTGAAGCAATGGACTAGGAAAAATTTGCTTCAAAATCCTTCGGATTGTGATTCAAAGTGTGTTAAACAATTGGGGTGCTGATTGCCAAATTTTGCCAATGAAGTCAAAAAGTGTACCTATGCTAATGTTGATCATACTTAACTAGTACAGGCAAAATGAGTATGTATGGATCGTAGCAGGTTGCGTTCTGTAGTTTCTGCCTACCCCCATAGGAAGAAGGTGTGAGGTTATGTATGTAATAGAAATCCTTTTTCATGTAATTTTAGCATCAAAACCATCAACTTACTACAAGAATTCTATTGGCTATAATATCTAAGTACTTGTGACCCGTGTCCATGTCAGTTTTTCCCAGAGTTCCCAAGATCCGCACCCTAATTGCGTAACACACGATCAATCGGAATCGGTTTCATTTTGACAGTTCAACAACATTCATTGCGTTATTTACGTGTTGAGCAGACAAATTTTTCGAACTTATGAAGCAATGGATTAGCAATTTGCTTCAAAATGCTTCTGATTCCGATTGATTGTGTGTTACGCAATTAATGCTGGTCATAACTTTACCTCCCTCGGAGTTTCACACCGAGACAGACCAATACTTTAATACATTATGTATTGTCCAGTTTTTGCCTTCCCTGGACATCTGGACTTGTAAAACAACAATCACCATCAACCCTTAAACGTCATGTGTATGGAGCTAGCGATGGGGGGTTAATACTATTAACACTGAACTTGGCAGGGGAAACACTTTATGGCAGAGTACCTAATAGTTTATGTATGTCTTTTTATTAGACTTATAAGGTGGATGCTGTTTACTTGATGCACAAGTTATTTTAATCATTTTTAAATGCATCTGTTTCCACGTTATGGGAGATTTTAGTTGACAGATAAAAAAAATGTCTGAACTGGAGAAGAATTATAATCTGTGATAGTAAGTGCTGTTTATTGTAGCCGTGTGAAAAACTGAGGAACAATTCTCGTGATTTTAAGAACGTTCACAGTCTGATCTGTCTAAATCTGTCAAAAATGCCTGTAGTTTCCCTACATTTTAGACAAGTTTTTGACATTGATTGCGACTATATTTTGAACGTTTTTAATTCCTGGAATTGGCCCTCAGATATCAAACCAAGATGAGTCTATTTTATCATTCAAGATGAGTCTATTTTCTAGAAAGATAAAATTTGAAAATCTATTTTTTTTTAAATGACAGATTGTAGTAGCTTGATGTGCTGGCGTCTGCACTTTGCTTTAGCTATGAAGAAGAAGTGGCGCAACAAACTCCCCAGCAACACATTAAATTACTACTTGAGTACTAACTTATTCTTCTTCGGGGCAAAGCTTTCCAAAAACAATTAGTCACTTACTTCCTTTTATTGAAGTATGTTAACAATTGACTATTTCCAAGAACATCTATAAAATAATTGCAAGTTGTATTAATAAATAAAAACAGCTGTCTCTATGTTCAACATTTTATCACCAGCGTATTTTTTTAAATTCCGACCTTGAAAGCCGATAACAGGTGAACACTCCCTAAGCACTAAGGAACAACACGACAAGTGTCCCGCACTACTGGAGCACTCACCCTATGTGTTTATCAATTAAACCGAGACTCCCCCTTTCAAGCTCTATAGGAATGCAACGAACTTACAATAACAAAAAAATCAATCAATTTTCTACCTTAGGATCAAGGGATAAGGCTTATTTGAACTGCATGCAAAGTTTAGAAACAAAACAAAATTCAATTTGTCATCGTGTCAAAGGAATTTAAACGTTACGTCAAGGTGTTAAAGTTTAAATGAGCAGCAATTAATGAGTAATTTGTAGTGTTTTGTAGTAAGGGGGTGCGCGTGTCCATTGTACGGTGCGACAGGAGTCAAATAGCACTTTCTCGTGACTAGAATGAGCGTGTTTGTCGCGCTTTAAATTGTTAGACAGTAGATAAGGTGTTGAATTTCAAATTTTGCTAACCACAAGTTTAGTTATAGGCATACTGTAGAAACTACACTGTTATTAAGTAAATATCTACTGTGAGTAATTGCATTTTGAGTTGTCTTATTTAGCGGAACAATTTACTGTTTTAATTCACGCTCTTACAGTAATCCCCGCTGTTAAGGAAAAAAAAACATGAAGTTTATTCAACTTCACGGTAATTTTAGCTTTGAAAACTCTTAAAAGCTCTGCGTAAGTACAAAAAAGCCACCGTAAGTACAGAAAAAGGCAACATAATCGAAAATCGCCGATTCCCGATAATAACCTTGCGCAAGAACCTGTGGCCACAGCAGGGCTAACGAAGCCCAGAGGATTAACATCGCGGCACATTTTTTCCAACAGTCATGTCATGACGCCGCACATTTTTTTGTTCTGTAATCTCTTTGATGGCGGCTTCACTAAAAAAAGTTATTTTTACTTTATGCTCAGTTTGTTGGTTTTAGTGGCTCTCTGTGTCTTTGATATTTTTTTTCTTTCTTTTTGTTATTGATGAATAAATAAAGTTTACTGGCTACTACTAAGTAGATATTCTACTTAAGGAATTGGTTATGAATTTATGATACCTACAGCTACTAACTTGCGGCAGGCTGTTTGGCATCTATCTTTCTTTTATCTTAGACTTAAATATCGTCTATGTAAAGATTATACAGTATGTATTATTCAGTACATGGTAGTTACGGTCGCTGTTCTCTCAGGACTTCTGTACATAATGGCTCGTTTGTTGGACACGTTTCAACATCCATTACCGGACGACTAACTACTTTAATGGCTCTTTTGTTAACAAATGGAGTGATGGACGCTGAAGTGTGTCCAACGAGGCCCATTGTGTGGAAGAACTTTATGGAACAAGCAGGTCCAACACCTTGGATTTAATAATACTGCACACGTAGAAAATTACTAGCTCTTTTGCTATGAGCACCGTGGTGAATCGCTCACTTTTATCTTGAAACAACCGGAAACACAGTATTTCATTCATACCAAGATCACCTTAGAAATGAACTGCGGGTCTAAAACAGCAAAAGTGTTAATATACGTGGGCTAGCATTTAAATCGAAAATTACGAGCGTACGACCTTCCCCATTCATATTAATATAATTTATTTTTTCTTAGCGAGAGCGAGGGAATGAATAAAAACTGTACCTCCGCAGGCGGCAACACTTCTTTATTAAAAGCGTTATGATATATATCGGAGTTAAATTATTTATGAGGGCCATATTTATTTTACAAATTAGGCTTGAGAATGCGAGCTTGTAAAGGCATTGTAGCAAACAGGCTGGATAGAGCAAACCCTGTTCTGTTGCTATAAAAAATGTAACAAGGGAATTATAAATTTTATTGCGGGTTTTTATTAACATAATTTCCATGTAACATTTTGTAAAAAACGATCCATCAAGTAGAACCCTTTTTGATGAAAAAGTAATTAAAAACGGGACAACTGATCTATAAAAAGTGGAGTACGGAAAATAAATGTGTTTGCAGAGCAAAGTGTTTTGTCAATATTTTGAACGTTTTCAGCCATATTTTTACTTTGCATATCAATTAAGAATTTTCCTGCGGACATGGCAAATATTAACATTTTATTGAATTTCATTATAATGTTGGCATCTTGAATTAAATGCATAACAGAATAACTGTATAAACGTGCCTACCTATTGCTTTTTAGTAAGTATGGTATATAAATGAAGGTGAAATACTAACTATATTTAGTAGCTACTGTTTTATTATCTTATCTAGCACTCAACCTACTTTTTATTCGCTATGTATTTTATGATCCAGCTAGTGCACAATTAGCACATTTACATTTTCGCATAATTTCCAAGCCACGGCGCAGTCAAAACAAGTCTTGGTTTTAAGAAAATCATTTTAACAAGGGGAAAAATACCCTGGAATGTAAGACATGTACCTATTTTCCTCAACAACTTCACTGTCTACAAGTGACTTTATGCAAAAGCTTTATTCCAGCCATTACTCGTAAAGCCATACTTAACACAATAAAACAATAGGTCCGCCATTTTTTATTCCAACTGACATTAAAAGCTCGCTTTAAACATATCCTTCTTCGCACGATCTTAGTCAAGTCGTCCGAATTCATACATATTTATGTGATTGTGCATTAAGTTCAACGCAACGCTCCAAGGTTGTTAGTCTGTTGTTGCTGACTGCGAAGGCATTAGCACACGTGGACAGGGCAGCGCATGACATGCCCAGCAATTTAAAACAGATTTGGCTTGTCGCGTTTCGTCACTCAGTTTTTGTTTACTTTGAAAATCTTTGTGATAAAGTCATAAAATGTGTTTGTTATTGCTATCAAAGATATGAATTTTGTAAACTGCTCTGGGAAATACAGTGTCTGTTTAACATCCCGTTTAAGTGATGGTTGCTGGGCAAGACGACCCTCTTTGACATTGCCCATTAGTCGATGCGTGTCCGACAGCCCTGTCTGTCCGTATTTAGTAGCTAACAGACGTTGAAGTGTAGCTCAAATTGACTGTTATGTACAGGGGACATGTGAACCGACCCAAGGGAGATATTTAGGCTAACAACCCGTCATTACCCTGTCATGTTGTCAAATTAAACAGTACGAATTGCCGCTTTATTCAGCTCATAAATACGTAGAATTTATAAGTGAGTATTTGAATTTCTGCTTACAGGGTTCGGAAATATAGCCAGAATATAAGTATAAAATATATCCAAGAGTAATGAGCTCGTTAAAGGATATGTCGAAGTGCGTCTTTCCGCCTCGCGGGATTTCCTCAGGCAAATGTGTCTTCATTAAACTCGGGAAACATGCTTCAAAGCGACATACATATAGAACAATATTCAAATTATAAACATAAATCTATATTAAACTACGACCGAGACTGATTGATACATCAAGCGTCTGAAACTGCTCACAATATCTCAATGACCACCCTTTCTTTCTCTGCAATAAACTATAAACTTAATGATAGTGCAGAACCATTTTCTTAAGACAAAACACAATTTCTAGTTTCTCATTTGTCTTCCCTGTCATTTTCTTTTACAGCAAATTCAAACTGGAAACTTTCATTCATTTATCACTGTTATTTTCGCAGCACGAGGTCCGAACAAGTGAGTCATCAAAAATATATGTTTCATATAAATATTTTATGGCGGTGCTGGAGTATTCTGAATATTTTATTATATATGGCGAGTAACTCAAATAGTGGGCGAATGATGTTATTAATGTTATTAGCCGCGCTATGGGGTGGTTGAGTAGCTGCAGACATAATATTCCTTGCTTGCATAACGTAAAAGGTCTTTGCTTGATCATAAAGTTTTTTCGTACGGTTTCCATTTGTTCGCACGGCACGTTTTATAAGTTAAGTTTTGTTTGCTTTATTTGGAAGTTCTACAAAACTTGATTGTTGTGTTTGTTTTGACGTTCATGTTATTTTCAGCTCTTTTGTAGAAAAATAATGTTTTCAAGTAGTTTTGTAAGTCTTGTACCTACCTATTCGATGAAATAATTCAATTACTAATACTACCTCATTTCACGTGTCACATGTGCTAGAAACCAGGCATCGGGGAAAGCGAATCATAAATTTATATTACCGAAAGGAAATGAGACCAATAAACTGAATTAATGTCCTAACTATAAGTAGTTATCAGCGAGGTTTTATGTCTTCTCTGGGGTATAAAATATTTATATACTTACAACAAGCCAAGGTTGGATACTTACCAGTCTTACAAGTAATGGTCTAAATAATTCCAACGACTATTTAGTTTAACTATAACAGCGTCTAAACCCATTATAATATCCATGTACAAGTAGAGAACAAGATCGTAATATAAAATGATGACAATTTTCAATTGTATTTATTTAAATTGAATGTCGGCTGTGGTGATAAAATGGCCATAAAACCAATTTATGTTAATAGTTTTGAATGTATCACACGTTTGGATCTTCATATTGAATAGTAATGCTCACATCTGCACTATTATGGGTAACATGGTGTTTATTTGGTAACAGCTTAATCTTATTTTATTGGCCAGATGTATTTATTGATGGCCCAATTGATTTTTTTTATGATTTAAGATGGAATTTTGTGCCTCTTATAACTTTTAATTTTTCTACACGTTTTATAATGCCAATTATAGGTTCTAGTTTTATGTTGTGATTCTTATGTCTTTATTTAGTAAAAAATAAACTAAAAAAAACTAATACTAAAATTTAATAACACCATCCCTAAGACACACTTAACGTTAAACCCCATCATATTCACATCCCATAACAACATGTGAAGACATGCAACAAAATAATAAAACACGCGTCGGTTTGTCCATAAAACCGACACATCCATTGCACCTCCCGACCGTGACCGCAGAGGGCCGGGCAGTGCTGACCACGCGATGGGCACCGAACACCCGTTGCGGTTACAGACAGAAATGTTCCACTAAATAATACACTAGTGCGGTGGCGAACACTGTAGTTTATGGGCCATAATCACTACATAGTTGTAAAAGGAAGTGAGGCTTCCACAGTAATGATTTCGAAACTATTTTCTGCTACTTTTTAACGTTAAACAGCAGATAATGAGGCCTCTGAGTGCCACTGGAACAAGTTAATACTTCATATCTTATTTGCGAAATGTTTTTCCAGACCATTTAATTTTTTTGTTCACTCTTTTTTATATTTCTGACAAAAAACTCTATGGAAACTATTATACATGTGCATAGTAAATTCGCTTTTCTTTTACGTACTTAATACCTTTTTCCCTATGTACATTCATGTAAGTACCCATACAATAAAATTCATGAACACAATAAGAACGTTCCCTTTCAGAGGAAAACGTTGAAAGCCTGCTGGGAATTAATTACCGTAACCTATTTAATTTTATTACCACATACACATAAGAGATTCTCTCTTAATTAGAAAGCAGTAATTATAGTGTACAAGTAGGTACAACAATAAATATTTACTGGCTTGCCATGCCTACTTTATGACAAAGTGAATACTTACTTAATTGATCACACTTAGCAGTTATGGAAATAAGTTTATGGTATACTTAAATTATTTTTAGTTTAGCAAAAATGTTACTTGCAACGGTTGTTAATTTAGAATAGAATATATTATTTGCATTAAAACAATGTACAATAATGGTTTAGATGGATGATGACTTTGATGGTTTTGTTTAATTTAAATAAAGTATCAAAATAGTTTGTTCGAAAATTTCGAAATACGGGAAAAGTATTGAATTAAAAAAAAATACGGGATATCTACGGAAAACGAACATTTCAATTCCTTGATAATTTAACAAACAGCCATCGTTTGTACTTGCCATTCCACACCAAAAGTTTTCAATAAAAAAACAGCGAGTTAAAAACATTTTCATTTTCCGCACAAACAATATGTACGAACGCGTGCAAACCCAATATTGCGTCACACCCCAATACCGAAACTAGACCAACATAATTTACTCAACAAAAAAAAAAAACAAAACACGACATACACGACACGTCATCTCGTACCCTGTCAATGGAGACAAGCCGTCTCCGACCGCGGTCATTGACCTCCTGCGCGCGGCCGCAGAGTCGATTCATCGTACTTAGGAATTCTACATAAGTAATAAACTTTTCGTATTATTATTGTGCGAAACTTTCAAAGAATTTGATAGCCTCTTATGTATAGTTTTAAGGGGTTTCTTTGCTTCCGTATTTCGTATATTGCGAGAGCGAAGGCTCGTTCGTCTTCCTGTCGGGTATTGATTTTCTTCGCGTTGCCTGAGGTGTCGGCGAATTCGTTGTGTTACGTTAAATATATTGTTTTAGAACGTTGCTCCTATGTATTCCGTTGTTTCCACGGAGATTTTCGTGTAAATTTATTTTTGGGCATGTTTATTTGTGTTCCTACCGTGTTTTCAACGTAAATAAAATATATTTTGGAGACTAGAGTATGTCGAGCTCGTTGGTATTTTCATAAAAAGCAGGTATTTTACTGTAACTTTCATGAATATGTAATTCTAATAAACCAAAGTCTACATGCCTAATCTAGTTGGAAATGGCATAACTTCCACGCTTTGAACCCGCGATCCCGAGCTAGCGAGCGACATGTGAACCACAAAGCCAGTAGGTCAAGGGGACTGCATGCACGACTGACTTCGTTATTAACTTACATTTACTTATAATATCAACGAACTTAGGTATCTGCTATTTGTGGAATTTTAAGGGTGAGGTAGTGGCATGTGAATGATTAAATATCTTCGCATTCATCCTACTAATATTATAAACGTGAAGATTTGTATGGATGGATGGATGGATGGATGTTTGTTACTCATTCACGCAAAAACTACAGAACGGATTTGGATGAAATTTGGCACACAGATACTTTATAACCAGGATTAACATATAGGATACGTTTTATCCCGATATTTCCACGGGATCGAAACTTATGTGGGTGAAACCGCGGGGCGCAGCTAGTACATACATAAACTCACACCTTCCCTCCAAGTGGGTAGGTAGAAACTACAAAACGCCACCTGCTACGATCCTTACATACTGCTTTTGCTACGTGTACGTTCATATCTGTGCAGTTGATTGATAAAATAGACATATAGGAAAGGAATTAATGTAGTAAATTGAAAAATGACACTTTATTTAGATAAGTTTCAAACTGGTTTTATTGAAACCCAATCAAATGGATTAAAATGAAACGAATATCGATAAACAAATCACTAGTACGTATAGGATTGCATATATCGATTAAAATGGCTTATCCTGCAATCCATTATAAAATAAATCCTGAATAGAAATGCTATCAAAATACCTCTACTCCCTTAAATCACATTTTCGCCTTCAAAATCACTTGACCTGTACCTTCCTACTTACTATAAAGACAGTATTTTTTAAAAGAACTAGCATACCTGCAGTGCGATTCTGTAACAATCTCACCGTGAAAACTTAGGTGAAGTGAGCGTGGAGTGAGCTGTCATTCCAACTAAAGCTAGGGATTGACACTATTGACAGCTGACTCTAAGCTCACTTCACTTTTCACGGTGAGATTTTTACAGAATCGATCGGCTGACCTGCCGGTTTATTCCTTAAAAAACTCAACGAAAGCTTAGTTGAAGTGAGCTTAGAGTGGGCTGTCAATAGTGTCAATTCCTAGCATCAGGTGGAATGACAGCTTACCTCACTAAGTTTTCACGGTGGGATTTTTACAGAATAGGCAGGCTGTTTCCTATCGTTAAACTCGTCCAGATACACGCCAAGCCCAGTGAACAACGTTTAATGACATTAAATAAACTGTGTAATAGCAACATCTATGGTATCGCTAACCACGTCGCCATTTTGGATGTTAGTCTATGACACCGACAGTATGAATGTAATGACATCTCATTTGCCTAATCCAGTCGAGGCCTTGTGGGTAGGGTTGTCAAGCGAAATTCTTGGCAAACATTCCAGACCTCGCCTTTTGAGTTGAATTTTCAATTAAACTTGTACCCACGACGACACGTCAAGCTATACATTTCCAGTTTTAGCTGACCTCGCATTGTATACGCTTTTCGTACAAAGAGAAGTTGGCTTATATTGGAAATGTATAGTTCAATTTGTCGTCGTGCGTACTAGAATATTTGTATAGTACAGCAAATTATAACCATGAATACTAAATTAATTTAATAGTATCACTCTGTCTTCTCATAGAACCTCAAACATTCTAACGTTTAAATGTCGTTATTTGGTCAAAGCCATGAATTTCATTCAGCATTGGATTGCAATGATTACAGAAGTACCCAGTCACCAACGAGATAAACATAATTATATAGTTTCTTTTGAAAACTAGATATTTTTTACTGGCTACGTACTACGCAGTGAAAACGTAGCGCTACGCTAAAAAGTCGTAGAAAAGGACTCGTAGCAAAGCGTAGTGCGTAGCCAATAAAAAAAATCGTAGCACTGCGTAGTGCGTAGCCAATAATTGAAGTTCGTAGCACTGCGTACCCACAAAAAATTCTACGGAATTTGCGGCATCTGAGCAATTTGACCTTCACCTTTACATTTATCTGGCGCCAACCCTACATAGGTACCTAACTACATACTCAGGCATACACGTGGCAAACATTACCTCCCACTGTCATTGCTGTAATCGGGTATTAAGGATCATAATGCCTTTTATAATATTCTTATATTCGTTTTTCGCAATTAATATTAATGATGGCAAAGTTACTTATCATGCCGGAAGGGACCGTGCATAATGTTACAAAGGGGATGACGTCACAAAAAAAGTAAAAAAGGCGGTAGATATATTTACATATTGCACGTAATTACAAGCCTGATGCCTGGGATAAAAAGGAATTACAATAATATGAACAGCAGTACTTTTTAGTGTGAAATGTGGAAAGAGTAGATGTTACAAAATTTTTAGGAATCTTAATTGACAGTAAACTGACATGGAAGGCCCAGGCAGAAGCAATCTGTAAAAAACTTAGCGCATCAGCATATGCACTTTATAATCTTTAAAAAAAAGTTAATACCAAAACAGTACTACTAGCTTATCATAGTCTTGTCGTTTCCATTTTAAGGTTTGGTATTATACATTGGGGCAATTGTACCGAAAGAGAGAGTATTTTTAAGGCCCAGAAACGATGCCTACGAGCAATATTTGGTTTGAAAGTTACTGACAGCTGTGTTCCAATTTTCAAAAGTCATCATTTATTGACATTTCCGTGCCTATACATTTTAGAAATTGCTCTTTTTGTTAAATGTAATCGACGGCTATTTTTAACTTTATCGGAAAGCAGATACCGAGATGTAACTTTGCGATCTCAATACCAAAACTTGCTACGCACAGGTGGATATAGGACTGCTTTGTTGAGGAAAAGTGTTTTTGGTATGGCACCGGCTATTTTTAACCACATTCCTAATTCCATAAAAGAGGAACCAGTAACAACTTTCAAAAAGAAACTAACTGCACTTTTGGTCAATAAATGTTACTACTCCGTATCGGATTTTCTAGCTGAAAAATTTTAGTTGCATCAATGTCTGTATGTTTGTTGATGAATTGCATCAATGTTTGCATGCCAAAATGGTAGAATGTACAAGGATTCTTTCATATTATTGTAACCACCTTATTGTAAATACCTACATTGTGAGCAAATAAATGAATATTCTATTCTATTCTATTCTATTCTTAGTATCTTTATCATGATAATATCAGACAGGTTTAAAGTTAATGAAATTCTATATTTTATTGAAATGG
Source organism: Apamea sordens (assembly GCA_945859715.1). Taxonomy (NCBI): domain Eukaryota; kingdom Metazoa; phylum Arthropoda; class Insecta; order Lepidoptera; family Noctuidae; genus Apamea; species Apamea sordens. The sequence continues at coordinate 19,069,150 of OX243998.1, read as the reverse complement.
TACATTCATTCTTCATAGACAGCATTAAACTTTTTTTATTATCTGTGCGTTTAAATACAATACAAAAATCTAATTAAAAAAAAACATGTATTAGTAATTTATTTCCACGATCAGTTACGAATTAATGAATGATTGAATGGCGGTATATTTGGAGCTTATGGAAACGAATTCAATTGTTTTTATTCCAATGGCTTGTTACCATGCACTCGAAAATTTCGGAGCACATGACAATAAGCCACCCATAATTTTTAAAAGAAAAACTCGAGAGGTGTCTAGGGACACCCGGATGGAACGAAGTTCAAAGAGAGAGTGAGAGAGAGACAGACAGAGAAACACGCGCACGCCGCACGGCTTACAACTACCTATAGCAAAAAGTGTCGTTCCAACTTTTGGTCTTAATTTTTTCCGTCTAGCCCCCTTTCGCAACGCGCGATAAGGAACTTCGTTCCAAAAATCGTGGTGCAACCTGAACAACGCCACTTTATGGTCCGAACTAGCTCATTCTTTCTCTGTAATACAAAAGGCCCTTATACAGCAGTAGCTGACATAGCAAATACACAAGTATACAGTCACTGTCACTCCCTCATTTCAAAGTTGGTAACTCGGCGTTCATTTCTCAGTAACTGTACAGCAGCCGTCGGTTATTATAACTGTAATCATCTGAGCACTTACGTAGCGACGAGCGATTAGCGATCGGGGCTAAGAGATACTAAACTTGCATTGGATGGTGTCTCGTTTGTTTGGAATGATCCATAGAAGAGTCTAAAGACAAACATTTTGTCCAATGTTTGTTCATTAGTAAAGAATGTGCGATCACTAGTACACACGCCAGCACATCAAGGTACTACAATCCGTCAAATTTATTTAATAGATTTTCAACTTTATCGCTAAAGCACTAAGGTTCAAGGTTGATTGAGAAAGTTTGACAGTTTCGGGTAGCTTGACCTGCTGGCGTCTGTACTACAATCTGTCAAATTTCTTTAATAGATTTTCATCTTTATCGCTATAGCATTAAGGTTCAAGGTTGATTGAGAAAGTTTGACAGTTTCGGGTAACTTGACCTACTGGCGTCTGTGCGTCAACAGATAACACTTCATAGTTCTCTTGCCCTTATTCCAATTTATTTGAGGTCGCCGCAACATGGTCTTCTTCTTCCATACTTCGCTATTAGTAGTCATCTCAGTTGTCACCCCCTTTCTAACAGTAACACTTGAACTTCGATAACCGCCTGCTACGAAATAAAGGCAAGGACAAAGTGAAACTGTTACCAGAATGGAGATGTTGACTGTACCAGGTGTTCTCCTAAGTACCAATAAAAACTTACAACGATCCCTGTGCGTAATGTTAGGATTATGCCAACAGTCTCATTCGCTGTAGCTGTAGCCTGGGAATCAGATGAATACTTTACTTCTAAGCATCGTCGACCAAATCATTGCTTACTATCAAGTAAAATCTTGGCCAATTCTAGGACCATTTTCAGCCGCAAGGAGCTCGCACAATTGTATAGGAATTACCCTGTCTGCGGTACATCTAAAAGTCAGAATTCTATAGGTTCGTTCCAATTTCTTTTCATCTACCATTTCTGTCCGAAATAATTTCATTACAAAAACAGCAGTTTTCCTAGAATACCACTTTCAATCCTATCAATCCCAAAATAAATGAAAGTGCTGAATATAATCCAGCCCTCACAACACACGTCGTGCAACCACGGGATATTGAGATCCCGTGTCCCGGGCTCAGCGATCCCGGGGGATCGATCGTCCCGGGATAAGAAGGGATAGTTTTCAATTGGCTGGGATCAACCACAATCTGTTGTGTTGTCGTAGTTCTATAAGAATTGGATTGGAATAACTGGCTCCTTGCAAGGGAGGGTACGGAGAGCTATGCAATTTTCTTTTAACAATGCGGCTGAGGAGAGATTCTTGTAAGTAGGTAATATTTTTCTTATAACCAATTACCAACCTACTACTTGGGACTATTCTAAGTTCTTAGTATTCTAAGTATGTAGTCTAAGTACTGTTTTTATGAAATAAAGCTTATTATTATTATTATTCTAAAAAAACATTTCACATTTGTTGGGTCAAATTTAATATGCTAGCGAAACTCCGTAGACATGATGGGGATCGATACCTAAATCATATCCTACTAATATTATAAACGTGAAAGTTTGTATGGATGGATGGATGTTTGTTACTCTTTCGTACTCTTTCAAATTCGTATCCCTGTGTGACCGCGTTACTTATAAACTACGCACCGGACTTTGATGCGATTTTGTTCATTATTTAGAGAATTTATTCCGGAAGGTTTATGTGTATAAAATATTAGCTGCGCCCCGCAGTTTCACCTGCATAAGTCTCGATCCCGTGGAAATATCATGATACAAAGTTCATATGTACTGATCCAGGTCATGTTCTACTCATGTGCCAAATTTCATCTACATCCGTTCAGCTGTTTTAGCGTGAAAGCGTACCAAACAAATATATAAAAAAATATCTTTTTAATATTAGTATAGATTCATATAATTATAGTTGCAAATAATAATAAAAACTCGATTTTTGTCACAAACCGTGCGAAGCAGGGGCTAGTTAATAAATAAAAAAGGTGTTCCGTAAGTCTGCCTTTTCTTTGATAACAATGCTGGCCATATAATACCCATTAGTTCAGTAAATAATAAAAAAACGTACAACATGAAGCTTGCTTTGTTTTATATTAATTAGTATGTTCTCATAGAGTCGTGGTGCGAGCACGTTTTTACATTAGTCCCAGTAATCAAGCTAATTACTCTCCATGTCGAACGGAAACAAGAAATGAGCGAAAATATATTTTCTCATTTGATCTAATAGGAAATTGTTTTCTTTTCTATTTATTTATCTCGGGATATTGTGTTTTCTAGCAGATTGATGAACATGACCATATTTAAGATCGCCAATTCGTTTTGCAAGCAAGCAATCAATCTGGCGAGCCTTTTCCCAACTATGTTGGGGTCGGCTTCCAGTCTAACCAGTATTTTACATAGAGCGACTGCTTATTTGACCTCTACACACAACCCAGTTACTGGGTAAAACGATACCTTTTTAGCAGGACTGGTTGTCAGACTCTTTAATGGTTGGCATACATCGACGAGCAAACTGTTACAATGGATTCAGTACATGTACTGAATCTATTGTAACAGTGCCAGTCCATTGTGCAGTCCATAGCGTTGTAATTTTTCGTCGGTTATTAAAAAAAATTTGCTGTTCCATACATTTTGACCGCGTAGATATTGTACTTTTCAATAAAACTTTTTTTTATTACCGGTTAATAGTTTCTACGCTAGACTTTTTTTTATCGTCTAGAATCATGTGCCGATGTCATGCTGGTTACAGTATACATAAGTATTTCTCCTGAAATAGTTGATAGCATAAAAAATGTCGGTGTTACGATAACCCTTTAGAGACCCAGTTTCTAAACTAAAACGTTATCACGATGCAAGGATATTACAGTCAATCAAACAGCATAATCTTTTGATCGCCCTTCACGACACCCTCGGGAGAAGGGGTAGGTACGCTAATCTCTTCAGGGGATCGGTCCTTACTAATTGTAGTTTTAAATAACTTGTCTGTTACAAAGCGTGATTTTACGTTCAAATGTTAATCTTGTTTTGTACTTGGAGTTGCTTGTTTGAAAGTGAAGGGAAACACGTATTATGTGATTAGAAGTTAACCTTATTTGTAGATAATTATTATTTTCTTGAAAAACCTTTGTCCGGTCTAGGATTTAAATGCTTTGATTGTAAACTATGCAGTAGCAATTGAGACTGACGACACGGTTGGCGCAGTTTTTAAGCGATGGACTGCTGCGCTGCGTGTCGCGGGTTCGATTCCCGCACGGAACAAATATTTGTATGGCCTACAAGTAGTTGTTCCGGGTCTGACTGTTTGTGTATGTGAGTTTAAATGTTTGTAAACGCACCCACGATACGGGAGAAATTGCAAGTGTGGGGCAACGTTTTTTTAAAAAAAAAGAAAGAAAGACTAGTAATTAAGTCAGTTTTGCATCGAGAATCATGTAATCCTTGCAAACCAAAACATAGATGAAAAACTGCATAACGACCGACTATAATGTAAGAAGAAAGAAATAAAAGAAAGAAAATACAATTATTTAGCACAAACTAAAAGACACACAATACACCAGATACATACATCAGATAAAAAAAATAAAAATAAAGCTCAAACAAAAAGTGTAAAGTCCGATGTAAGAAATTAGCAGGAAACCTCACGGCTACGCCATAAAGGCCCAGTTCAGCAAAAATGCCAGATAACTACGTGCTTGACGCTACGCGATGTATTTCACGTACATTAGCTGAAAGCTTCAGGGAAAACAATGAGTCTAATTGAAGAGCTTACATTTAAAACAACAATAAACCTTTTCCTGTACCTTTGTGCTCAAATTATAATTATGTCATATCCCTATGTATTTTACTGTGTAAATAAAAAAAATTGTCTAGAATAAAGTCCCCTAAAAGGGACGAAACATTAATTAGGAATGTCTAACTAAAACTTTTGGATAGACCGTATTAGCATTTTACCAAATAAAGCCACTACCTAAGTACAAACGGGCTCTCAATGCTTAGCGTTAAAAACTTTTTTTTACATTTACAGATTACTAGCTGCGCCTTGCGGTTTCACACGCATAAGTTTCGATCCCGCGGGAATATCGGGATAAAAAGTATCCTATATGTTAATCCTGGTTATAAACCATCTGTGTGCAAAATTTCATCCAAATCCGTTCAGTAGTTTTTGCGTGAAATGATAAATGATTTTATTTTTGTAAGTAGGTTTGTACAAACACTTTTACACGTCAATCATATTTTAAAACTAGATGAGGTCGGCGTTTCCTATCTGACTAGTCTGAGAAGAAAGGCCGAAACAAACTCAGACGTCACAGTCTCTTTTAAAGTCCAGACATAATCTTGGTCAGATCATGTGAAGACCATGTAGATTAATGTCTGAGATGATTTTTTGAGGAAAGAACCAAACAGTTTGAGAGGACCTGTCCAGTCAGTGCACGCATTTGTCAGAAATCGTGCAGCTCAACAAAAAGAGAGAAAGAGTAACAAGCATCCATCCATCCATCCATACAAACTTTCTCGTTTATAATATTAGTAGAATTTAACAAACTAGAGCAGTGGTAGCACAGTAGCAACGGCCCCGAACTACGTGTTGTAGGTCGGGGGTTCGAACCCAGACAGGCGCTTCCTTTGTGTAAACAATTCCATCACCAATGCTCTCTAAACCGTGACGGAAAACATCGTGAGGAAACCGGCATGTCCTAGAACCATAAAACAAAGCCATGTGACATGTAGATAGCCCACTCCCTCTTGAAGAGACGAAGCCTGAGTCCCAGCAGTGGGAACGCTATATGTAGGCTGATTATGCTGACGAACTAGCTTCTGTCCGCGAATTTGTCCGCGTAGAAATAACTTTACCAACTATACCATAAAAGATATCCTATGGCACTTGGCAATAGTGAAGCTTTCTATCTGTAGAAGATTTTTTTATTTTAAAATTAGATACTTAAGTGGTGGTATATTTTCGAGCCGTTTGGGGTTGAAACCCTCGGCCGTGGGGTCCAAGTGCGCATGGTCTTTTTAAGGAAATTTCGAAACGACTGGTTGACACTTCCCATGACCCAAGGGCTGGCTTTTACCTTGACCAGAGGCTAAGCATTGCCATACAACGTGGCAATGCCGCCAATGTCTTGGGTACATTACCAGTCGACAGCGATGCGGATGAATTTTTCGACGCTATATTATAGTTTGTAAATAGTTTTAGTTAATTTAGGATATAATTTTGTTATTTTAGTGTTATCTTGTACATTCATTGCGTTATATATGTTGTTGAGAAGCAATTTTAAATTGATTAAACTCAGATTGTACATTAGATAAGTACTTCCAGATTACCTCTTACAAACAAACAACCTCTTTAAAATACTAGTTCAAAAGCTTAAATGCCGTCTAGTTCAATAAAGCATGAGCTGATAAAGACTTCATACAAACAGATCCTTGTATGACACACACATCATACATTCAACATTGAAGTCACCCACACACAAGGCCACGATGATCTTATTAAACCAACAGACCGCACAGACCACACTATGTCCTTAATTAGTTTAGCCAAGCTTTGATAAAGTGATTAACAAATACATATAAGGAAGGTATGACCAGGGCCCGTATTACCGTAGTTTAAAACGTACAAAATCTAGTCGCAGTCTCATCTGGGCGACAAACAAATTTCAAAAACTTGTCAAAATGTAGGGAAATTAGAAGTATTTTTTGACAGATTGAGACTGAGATCAGACTGTGAACGTTCTTAAAATTACGAGAATTACCCCTCTGATATATGAACGAAATGAGGACAATGCAAAGGAGTATGTTATGATCGTACAGACGCCAGCATTGCACACCAAGCTACCTGAAACTGACAAATATTCCCAATCAACCTTGAACCTTAATGCTTTAGTGATAAAGTTGAAAATCTATTAAAGAAATTTGACAGATTGTAATAGCTTGATGGGCTCAAAAATCAAAATCTAAAGTCATTTATTCAAATTAGGCTGAGAATCATCACTTTTCGAACGTCAAAATTACAAAAGACTGTTCCCCAAAAACGCCCGCCCTTCACCACTTCCTAGTGCTATCGTTGGGAAGAAGAAGTGGCGCAACAAACTCCCCAGCACTGTGCACTGCAGGCTGGCGTCTGTACCACGAGGCGTTCTGTAGATTATGTCTACGTTTATAGAACAGCGTTAATTTATGCATATATGTTTGTGTGTTCATCAATCAATATTTATTTGAATTCCACAATGTGAACTTAGGTGGTAATTTTAATCATTGTGGACCTTGAAGGGCACAGCAAAGTCGGAGAGAGGAAGAGGGTTTTAATCTGTTGAATTAGTTGGTATAATACTACACATACAAGGTGGCAGGGACATCACCGTGCAAACAGTACATGATTATGAACCCCATTTTTCATAAAAAAGTGCAATACCTACACGGTAAAATGTATGGAAAAGCATTTTTTTTCATCGATGAAAAATGGGGTTCATAATCATGTACTGATTGCACGGTGATATCCCTGCCACCCTCTATGTGTAGTATTATACCAACTAATACAACAGATTAAAGCCCTCTTCCTCTCTCCTACTTTGCTGTTAAATAAAAAGAAAAGAAAAAATTGGTTGCCTGTAAAGTCGGTATACGGGCGAAAGTTTTACGTGACAACGACTTTGAAGGGACGCGTGCCTTTCACTTTTTATGTCTGTCTCTCTCGCTCTTAGGCGGGCTAAACATGCCCGAGTGGAAGGGACGCGTGCCTCTCACTCGCTCTCATTGTGAGCGCATAACGTGAGCGGAGCGTAACGCAGTTTCTTGAAGTGTCACCCGGCAAACCAATTTATAAGACGTTGTCACGTCAAAAATGTCGAAGCTTTATCGTGTGCTGAATTCATGGTTACAGTTTGCGCAAAGACTTGTCAGCCACCCTGTATGTCATATGACATACAGGGTGGCTAGAAGCCACAGGGTGGAGGGTGGTTCCTAGATTCCTTGGCCATTAGGCCATATGACCTAATGGCCAAGGAATCTAGGAAGCTCACGAAGATGTTTAAATTAGGTACTCCAGGACTCCGACCGCATAGAGCTGTAACTGTTCGTAAGCTTTTGTGTCACCACGTGCTCTACCACAGTAGGTACAAGAAGCTCATATCATGGTCGTGTTATTTAATTCGTTGACAGACAACGCACAGCGTAAACTGGGTCTAGAAGCCTGAAATTTTGCACGAGAGTTCCTTATTTAACGATAGTGAGCACTAAGGAAGGATTTTCCCTTAAAGGGGTTAAATAAGGTATTGAAAGTTTGTATGAAATTTTCAATTTTGCTGATGGGTAAGCCGGGCGGGTGGACGGCTTGTAGTCTATTAATGTGGTTGATTGCGACTGTGTCAGCACCTAACGATCGTCACTTGTTTCAGCCACAGAGCCGATCTACAGTGCGATTCTGTAACCATCTCACCGAGAAAACTAAGGTGAAGTGAGCGTGGAGTGAGCTGTCATTCCAACTAATGCTAGGGATTGACACTATTGACAGCACACTCTAAGCTCATTTCACCTAACTTTTCACGGTGAGATTTTTATAGAATCGATCGGCTGTTCATGCTATGCAAGTCTTCAAGCTAGAAGTAGTTATTCACAAAGACTGTTTGATCTACAGCATGTAAGTTTTGTATGAGACAGTTTATAATTTTTTTCGCGATGTGCGTCCCGTGGACATATACGAGTATATCTATGCTAGCATTATAAAGAGGTGATATTTTTTTTGTTTGTAAGTTTGTATGTAGGGGGTAATCTCCGGAACTACCAGCCCGGAACTACTAGGCTACTTAACATCACGGAAGGACTCTTAGAAGCCAAGCAAAAACAGAAGAAGTCAAAAAGAACGCTACGCGAAGCCGAAGTAATAGGCCGGGAGAACAAAACATTTCTCACAGACGAAGTCGCGAGCATAAGCTAGTGAGTAGATATAAACCACCAAGATAAAACAAAAGAACCATTTATCTCGTGCCAAAACCGACCTACATAATCGTTCAATTAATCATCCAAACCATCTTCCTTCAACATATAGCTCTAACGACATCCGCTTCCCGTATATTTAGGTACAATACGTATATACTCTCGTATAATAGTATATAGACAGATATACGTAGCGTGCCTATAACTAGTGATGTGACAAAACGAATGGCGAATTTACAAATCTTTTCGATTGTCGTGTTATGTCGCGTCGTGACATTTGCGTTAGATTTTGATTTCAATCCATTCGAAATTGAATTGCTTTGCAGAATAAGTACCAAGATACAAATTCAGAAGTCAACCCGGCAACTGCGGAATACAGAGACGAAAAGCGCTTTGCGAGATTAGGAGTGTTTTAGCCTGTCCAACCGCCGGCGATCAACGAGAAGCGAGTAGAGTCAGCAACTAAAAACGAGTTGGCGAGCAACGAGCAGCGAGTGCGCGACGGTGACGAGCGATTACTCGCTGGTATGCCTATGGAGCAGGCGTGAATGTCTCAGTGAGTGGTCTGACCCGCGAAGCGTGCGTCGCTGAGTGAGTACTCTCTTTGATAGCTCTTGTCGTTGCATCAAACTCGCATTCTAAGCAGAAGAGCTACTCGTGGACATTCTTTTAATCCATCAACCGATTTATTCTGCAAAAAAACCCACCATGAGAACTTGGGTGAAGTGAGCTGTCAATAGTGTCAATCCCTAGCATCAGCCGGTCGATTCTGTAAAAATCTCACCCAGAAAAGTTAGGTGAAGTGACCTTAGAGTGAGCTGTCAATAATGTAAATCCCTAGTATTAGTTGGAATGACAGCTCACTCCACGCTCACTTCACTTCAGTTTTCACGGTGAGATGGTTACAGAATCGCACTGCAGATGGAATGACAGCTCACTTCGAGCTCGCTTTACCTAAGCTTTCACGGTGAGATTTTTCCAGAATAGACCGCCTGAAACACAGTTTAAAATTGGACATTAAACAGCAATATAGTATCCCCAGTTTTAAGAGCCTGTACAACGATCCACTAGCGCCACTCCTTTAAAAAAATATTATCTCGTGACTGAGAAGGAATTATGAAAATCTGCTCAATCAGCGACCTCGGTAAGTGTGTCTAGAATTTTCTAATACCTTTTATTAAGTTTCATATTGAGACACGAAGCAACTAAATACGACATATAGGAATGTGGCCGCTTTTCTTTAGATCGAATTTTGTTGTTTCGTGTCTCAATATGAAATTTTATAAAAGGTATTAGAAAATTCTAGACACATTTACCGAGGTCGCTGATTGAACAGATTTTCATAATTCCTTCTCAGTCACGAGATAATATTTTTTTAAAGGAGTGGCGCTAGTGGACCTGTGTGCACCCTCTTAAGTCCTAACTGTACATACTCCGTTACGAATCGCAGAAACTCTTACGTGTGTTATTCAATCTCGAGTCAGCAAAAATAACGATCAGTGAAGTAATTATTAGAGAAAACGAAGAGCTAATGGAAAATATAATTAACGCGATGCTCCAACAGATAACAGTATTACTCATTTGGAATGAAAGAAAAACTGTAGTGATTCATCTTGTTATCTTTTTGTGCTAATCGGAGGATACAAGTAAAGTAAATATGTGTTGTGATCTTTTTAGATAAGTAGGTACCTTTGTTTGTTTGGGCTTGGTATTTAGTTTGATTCATCAGATAGTAGTTCTGGCATCATCATCATCATCATTTCAGCCTGGAATCATCCACTTCTGGGCATCAGACTCCCCTTTTTTTTATACTTCCCGGTTCTGTGCGTCCCTCATCCAGGTATTCGATATCATGGCATCTTAGAGACGCCTATGAATGGTGCCTTTATTGTACGAAAAACCCTGGGGAAAACCTAATTAATTTAACAGCAGCGAGCCTCTGAAAAGCAAAATCATCAAAGAAAATCTTTTCAAACTACATCAAAGAACGATTTTGCATTCTGCTAGCTTCAGTCAAAGGAAACTATTGAATCTAGAGGCTAGATTCAAATTCATTCATCAAAGCCTAGCCTGTTTACTACGCTTTTCCAGCAAGTAAACCGCGAACCGCTCCATGCCTTATGTATGTATTCTACTTAAAATTCGCACTAGCTCCGAAAACATAGTCACATCCCTACGAACGGTCTTATCGATCCCGACAAGATATAATATAAAATATATATACCACATACATCACTGTTACACCCGACACATTGGAAAACAATTCTTATGACGTGTGACGTATGACCGCTTTTCGCGTAACAAGCTATGACCTACAAAACATGTCGGATTAATTCGCCACAGGGCCGCACTCAGGCGAAACGTTTTCCGGATGACGTGACGTGACGTCATTAATTTAATAAGTTTTGCGCCGAACTTGGGAACTGCGTTTGACATGTTTGAATTTCGATATTTATATGTGTGTAGCTGTAGATGTTTCCTCTCTCCCAGATGTGTACTTTATTGAATGGAACCTTTTTCCTTATTTAAGATAAATATTTTGAGATATTCAATATGTATGTTTACTTTTGTTTTAATAGGAAAAGGTTGTTTATGTTGTTTATGGCTATAGCGAAATCATGATCCTGCATATACAGGATCCTATAAATACAGGATCAGATATCGCTATAGCCATAAACACGAAAACATAAGCAGAGAAAAACTTTTTAAGTTCATATTCTTCTGCACACCTTGTGTTCGTCCTATTAATTTTCCTATTAAAACAAAAGTAAACACATATTGAACGGACATCTCAAAATATTAATTGCGGGACTTATAATTAAGACCCGCACTATTTCGCATGTGGAGATTTTAAGCTCGACTCTCATATCATTTTCACACTCACATTTTTTCCTCTAGCAAATCAGTGTCTCACGCTGACTGAATTTTCCGCTTCTTGCTGCAATTTTAATTAATTATCGCAAATAATCCAATTACACAAAATCAAAATCATAATTCCCGCTGCGTGCTACGCAGCAAAATTAATTACAATATAAAGCTAGGTGCACACTATCCGTTGCGCGTCACTCACGTAATCCTGTTAGTGCGGACGTGACGTGGCCGGACAAAGGCGTCATTTAGATAGGCCGCCAGGCTGTGAGGTCCGAATACCGTGTGGTTTACACGTCCCTTTGGTACTGTAGTACTATATTAGGTATCGTTTGCGTGTCGAACGTGTGTTGTTTTGGTCGGTATTGGTATGTGCAGTGCGGTGCTGTTTTAATCAGGAGCGTTTGCCGTCTGAAATGGTAAATTCCGAATGTTCGGAACCGAATTGCAGTCCTTCTAGATTTCCTATAGCGTGTCGATGGCAATCTAAATTGCATCAGCCCAGAAACTTGCTAAGAGTATTGCAGTATCTTTTCCATCCAAAAATTTCTTTTACGTGTTTGTATCAGATGAGGGTGCTTTAATTGCGTAACACACTATAAATATATATACCACATACATCACTGTAACGCCTGACACATTGGAAAGCACTTTGAATCATTTTGAAGAATTTTGCTTATCCATTGCTTCATAATGTTCGAAAAATGCTTCTGCTTAACAATGTAAATAACGCAAAGAATCTTGTTGAACTGTCAAAATACTACTGTTAGTGTGTACCGCAATTACCCGCTGATCTTTCGAAAATACTATTTCATTCCGCTGTTGGGCAAAGGTATTGCCTTTTTATTTCCAAACAACCGTTTTATGTGATATTCCTATAAAACTCCTCAACTTCAAATATGCCCCCATGCCTCTGAAAGTATTATAATAACGTTATTTTACGTTTCTTGCCTCTAACCTGCTTTCCCAAAAGTGTCTTGTTTGTGCATGTCATCTGGCGTTTGACAGCTTAAAAGGCTTGTAGCGAAACTGGTACCAGTGATATTGGAACATTTTCAACTATGTACCAAGACTTTTCGGATATGTGTTGAAAGTCTATGTTGGCTACCTACATTATATTTGGATAACTCCTATTTTACGCAAGCGCTCATTTTCGTCCCAAAATCCTTCAGTGTGTCCATAGCCTTAGCTCTATATGTATTAACACTGAAATATAAGTAGCAGACATAATGGCCGTCGTAACAATGGAGACACTTCCAGTCCATAACCGTCACGCCTTTGAGTTCCAAGGGGAAGGGCAGAGACGGAGCTGCGACGAACTAAACTGCACTTACAGACTACAGGTCATTGATTTAACGTCCATTGAAGCATTGATAATTACTTTATTGAAGCTCTTGCCTTTTGATGACTGCCATCAGTCTTCACTATCCATAGTACGAATAAATGAAACGATATGACGTTATAGTGACGTGTTTTTCGCACGCCAGAATTCGTAAAACTCGATAGTGTGTCAAAAAAAAGTTCAGCTACCAATTTATTTGTCCAATTTGTTTCACATCCTAACTCGTTTAGTTCCAAATACACTCACGTGGCGCTGTTACCTTTTCTATTAAAAAAGTAAATGAAAAAGTTTGTGGTATTGTCTGCTTGCCTTCTCGTAGGATATTTCTCAATACCACTGCTCTCAAAACGGTGAACGAAAATATCGTGAGGAAACCGACATGTCCTAGTACCAAAAATTCGAAGATAAGTGACATCCACCAACGCATACTGGTCCCTCTTACAGACAGGAGACCTGTGTCCCAGCAGTGGGAATATTATAGGCGGCTTATGTCGTAAGTGTTGTTGTATTTATCAATAAGTCAGTAGTAGTCCCTGGGTTGTAACTGTGGCCCATAGACACCTTTACATTGTCCTGCTAACCTCATTACTCTCCCTTTGCCGTAATTATAATTAGTGAAGCATTAACTATTAAGTATGAGGGGAGCGAAAATACACGCGATGCACCTTAGCTTGCCAGTAATACGAAGATCTGGCGAGTGATAAAAAGAGTCTTGCCAGGGTCTTAATTTTACCTAGTTACCTAAGCACTATTGTTACCAAAACCAAAATACTAACAAAGCATGGATCTTAGTCTGAAATAAAGTTTTTTTTTTTGTATAAAATGAATCTTCTTGTAGATATCGATAAAGCTGAATGTAGCACCAGAGGAGCAGCTTCCCAGTTTCGAGCCCACTAAATCTTACTTGAGGATGTCCATATTGAACAGAAGAGTTCTTCATTTCTCTTTCATGATGAATATGATGATTCATCATCGTCGTGCTAAGACTTTAGTTTGGATAGGTACTGATACTACTTGATGATCCAAACAGTCAATGAGTACATAAGAGGAAGTCTGAAAGTGGCACCGGTGACTAAAAAGTTGTGTGGAAATCGGTTGTCATGATATGGGCATTTGATACGGAGGAATGAGAAAATGTGGTGAGGAAAGTTTTGAGTATGAATGTCGATGGCTATAAGGACGATGGATGGACTGTGTGAATGATGATATGCTTAGAAAAGGGGTGACTACCGAGATGACGACGGTGCAAACAAATTCGAATCGATATTGATTTTCATGAAATAGGTACAATCGACAATCTACGGCAGACAACACGGTTAGCGCAGTGGCTGAGCGATCGGACTGCTGCGCTGCGTGTCGCGGGTTCGATTCCCGCACAGAACAAATATTTGTAAGTCCTACATGTATTTGTTCTGAGCCTGGGTGTTTTTCTATCTATAATATGTATTTACAAAAAAAAAATGTATATAAGTAGTTTATCAGCCATCTTGTATAACACAAGCATTAGGTTGCTTAGCTTGGGACTAGATGGCGCTGTGTGAAATGTCCAGGGATATTATTATTAATCTTGGCGATCAAATGGTCAATCGATATTAGCAATATGGTTGTTCTTCAAAAGCCCCAAATTTCCAGAATTAGTGTCACCACCACAAACATGTATGATGTCGCACAAATCTGAGATTCGTACATAAATAACGGTACTAAACTAAATAGGGCGCAGTACATAATTAATTAAACCACAGCTGTGCGGGTTTACAAGTAATCCTGTTAGGAACGCGACATTGACGGCTCTAGGGTATTAAGGCATTATGTAAGATCTTGTACAAGTACGACTATATTTGAATTTGTGTCACTTATTTTTCTCGCGTGGTTTTATTTTTTTTAAATGATTTATTTTGATCATACTGTGTATTTTTGGAACGAAGTTCCTTATCGCGCGTTGCGAAAGGGGGCTAGACGGAAAAAATGAAGACCAAAAGTTGGAATGACACTTTTTGCTATAGTTGTAAGCCGTGCGGCGTGCGCGTGTTTCTCTGTCTGTCTCTCTCTCTCTCTCTCTCTCTTATAGAACGCAAGCCAGTTATACTTCGTTCCATCCGGGTATCCCTTGACACCTCTCAAGTTTTTTGTCCGTGCCTCGGAAAGTACAGACGCCAGCACATCAAGCTACTACAATATGTCAAAGTTCTTTAATATATTTTCAACTTTATCGCTACAGCACCTTTGGTCCCACCTGTCATTAGTAGACCTTTGACAGTCGTTACGGGTAGTCAGAATACCAAGTCTGAAACCAGTCTTACCAAGGAGTATCGTGTTACCCAGTAACTGGGTTGTGGAGGTCAGATATCGGTTAGACTGGAAGCAGCGTGCCTTGCTTCAATCATGACGGAAGAGTTTTGCTAAGGGTTTTATAGGGACGGTAGACAAATAAGTACCTAGCTCATTTCTTAAATGGCGAAGCACAAAAACATGTGCATGAGCAACGAAATTAGTTTCTACTTCATAGTTTGCATCAGTGATTCCAGGGCATTCCCTGTTTTATATCATTATATAAAACAATAAAAAAACAATTTTTGGCCTGTATTTTGAGAACGTTTATTTTATGGCTTTGTAATAAAGATATTAATTAATAATTACCTTCAAATAGCCAATAAAACACTAAATGATATTGCTATTAAATGCTAATTGAAATTTCACTTTGAACGTATGAAATTATCATTAGGTTAATAAAAAAAATGTAGGTACTCAATTAACTAACCGCACAATAAGCGCCACCCGGGGCGGTAATCTAAAACATTAATGGCTTCGTTAATAATTTATTATTAAATTACACATTTCAAACAAATTATTACGTAAGAAAAAAAAATTGATTGTTTGATTAATTTTAAATGTTTCTAATTTTATACGAACAAGGAAGTGACGAAGCAATTTTTTTTTTCACTATGATTTTATTAAAAGCGAATTGGTATGTTTGTCACTCAATAACAGTTTAATAGCTAAACTGCACCCTTGTTGCGTGTGTGTTACGCAACAAGGGTGCAGTTTAGCTATTACACTGTTATTGAGTGACAAACATACCAATTCGCTTTTAGCAATCAAAGGATATTGCTATTCCATTGCTCCATAATATGTTCAAAAAATTTGTCTGCTCAAGCTCAAGAACGTAAATAAGGCAATGAATGTTGTTGAAATGTCAAATGAAGGCCACTACTGCTACTATTTGTGTGTTACGCAATTAATTCGCTGGATTAGATAAAAATTACGCAGCTAATAATTTAGCTAAGTACTGCCTTTCACTCTCTTAACTCACCTTTCATCCCGGATTTATAAAAATAAACGCGAGTAATCCTTTTATAAATCGAGCTTAAATTAATAAAGCTACAACTCGTTATAAAACACTAAAACAATACAATCACCGGTCGCCATCTCAAAAAGGTCGGATTTGATAAAAAAAAAAACCCGCGAGATTTTTGTTTACGGCATGCACTAGGCGTAAGGCGGGGTACACACCGGGTGGTTTCTGGGTCACAGGGGGTGGGGCCACCCTAACCACCCCCTGTGAGAGGGTAACACCCTGTGTGTGTACCGATAGAGCGACTTTCGGGCCTAGCTTTTTTATATTTAGGGATTCTCTGGAAGTTTTGTTTTTTTTTTTTGTTTGTTTTATGCTTAGACAATATAAGGATTAAACAAACAAAAACAATATAAGGACAATATTTCGTTTGGGTCTTAATGACGAAAAGGGTCTCGTTACTAATTAACTTGTTTTGTTTCTATGTTAAGTTTGTAGATATGTTTATTTTTTAGGAAAAAAAAGGTTATTTTTAGCAAAGACAGCATTGATGTCGCTTAAACTTATTTAAATAATAATCAATATTGAGAGCAACATTCCAAATAAAACTGAATAATAAAATGTCATCTGAATTTCATTAATTTGTAAAATTATATTCTTTTTATATCAGCATTTTAAATGAGACCGCTTCAATAACGCGATCTTCAGTTTCAAGTATCTTTTTTTATTTCAATTTCAAGTACTCTTTAGAGTACCTAGCATAAGAAAAAAAAGTAACTCGTAATGTCTGTCTGTTTCACATTTATTGCCGCCTTTTATTAGATAAGTGTCCGACATTTTTATCTCAAGATGAGACTTCATATAAACTTGACGTGGCAGAAAAAGAAAACTCCAATTAGGATATTCTTTTCTTTGTAGTATATCATTTCAGAAACCATTATTACTAAGCCCCTGACGCTCCAGATCTGTCTAGAGAATAAAATTAGCTCCATTATTAATCTAATAAAAGATGGGGATTCTTAAAATACCTATTTGTATTTCATTTTTGCAAAGAGGCGAGTTGGTAGGTACCGCCTTACCAAAAATGGATTTTTAATGATGGATTCTTTAATGTACCGTGTTTGACGTAACCACCACGCTTGTAGGTATATTTTTATATTCTTTTTTTCACCAGTGGTATCCCAGTGATAATAACCCTGACTTACGAGTACTGCTGGTGAGTAGCGCTTTACTTAATGTTAATAATTTCATCACTACGACTCTCAAAACAGTGAAGTAAAACATCGTGAGGAAAAATTAAAAGACATGTGACATCTATCAACCCGCACTGGCCCACGTGGTAAATTACAGCACACTCCCTATCGAAGAGAGGAGGCCTGTGTCCCCAGCAGTGGGAACATTATAGGCTGATTATTTTATGCTTTAACAATATCCTTATGACTAAAAACATGGTTGAGCTGGGTGGTGCTGATCCACGCGTCATGTTCGTGAACGGGCGCCGTCGGTTGAGATTGGTCATCTCTTAACTGCCAGGGCTTATGTTTAATTTTATATTTTAAATTGTTCTTTTTTCATTGTTCTCACATATAGAAGCAATAAGAATAATGTACCCAGGATTTTGTAATAATATCTTGATTTAAAAGAGTGTCCGTGGAGTTTTTTGCCCGTTCTTCTCCATAGAGATCTACGTTTTGGAATGGGCAACTAGTTTCACTTTCTGAATATCTGACCGACGACTATTTAAAATGTTGACAATTCAAAAGTGCCTGAAATGGTTTAATTGAAATAAATGATTTGAGTTTGAGTTTGAAAACATAAAAGATTTAATAATACAAAGGTCAATATTTAAATACTCTTACTCCTAAACTGAGTGTAAGTTCCTGTGACTTAGGAGGTAGTGATTCTCATTCTCCGTAGCAACAAAGCCATAATATTTGTAGCAATTTGGAACATTTTAACCAACGACGATGTTGATGATTTATTGGTTGATAATAAATTGGTGATAAATTGTTTAGAAACACAAGAATGGTCAGTAGTTTTTTGGGACCCCTTTAGAAATATGGGTGCGTACTGGACAATGCATTATCAGAAATAACATGTAAACGGTAAAGTATTCAGCCAATCAAATATTATTATAAAGATGAAGACAGTTAGAGCAAACTCCTCGGTGTTTGCAGCAAACATTTACCTTTCTTAATTACGTACTAAACGCGCATTACCTCGCTTATTTGAAGTAGGATAAAGTGATTAGAGTAAAACAAACATACATGTACAGACATAGACAATGTATCTATACATATTAATGTGTAATATAGAATTAGGTAGGTGGATCATCATCTGCCTAGCCTCTTCCCAACTATGTTGGGGTCGGCTTCCAGTCTAACCGGATGCAGATGAGTACCAGTATTTTACATGGAGCGACTGCCTATCTGGCCTCCACAACCCAGTTTCTGGGTAATACTAAACCCCTTGGTAAGACTGGTTGTCAGACTTTCGGGCTTCTGACGACCCGTAACGAATGTCAAAGATCCACGAATGACAACCGCGACCAACGGCTTAGCGCGCTTTCCGAGGCACGGAGGGTTCTTGGTATGTAAAGATGGTCACCCATCCCTGGACCAACCGCGGCAAGCGTAGCTTAGCCTGATCGACTGTTACAACCCGTGCGGCTGTTATTACTTAGCCACATTAGGTAGGCACTATGTGTAGGAAATGTTTTAAGGTAACCGAGTGTGCCACTGCCCTAAATTTTAGGCTGAATTACAGATAGGTGGTTATTACATTCATAATTTAGATTTATGGCTTGATAGCTAGTTATTTAGGTACATAACGATGATTGTGATGTGTGTTTTACTGAACGATTTAGGAAAATGTATTTATTTTTTCCTAATGTAAAGAAAGGAAAATAACTGATTCATCCTTCAATTTGAAGCTTTATATTGGAGAGACAATTTTATTTAGTTATTTAGATTAGGCAACAATATTGTTTACACAATACATTTAGTAGCATGCTCTCAAGATCTGCATGTGTTTGAACATTGAATACCTTTTATCCCGATATTCCCACGGAATCGAGACTCATGTGGGTGAAACCGCGGTGCTCAGCTAGTACATAAATAAAAAGAAAATGGCCTGCGCCTCCTAAAAACAAAACGCCAATCTAGGAATGTGTTCCAAGTTCCATTTGCTTTCAAAATATCTCCAATCAAGGAAAACCTGCTTACAGTAAAAACAAAAGACGTACGTAAAGAGCCACACCCTATGTTTAGTCTAGGCACATGTTTTCAGTCGTTGGCTCGACGTAACCCTAGACGACTAATTAGTTTAGCAATCCGCTTGCTGCCAAACGACTGAGATTCTGCTAAAAGCTGTCTGTGTCTAGCAGACGGCAGTATTGAATATTCGATTTCCTATCTAATTTGGGAATCAGATAAAAGTATTTTCGTTTCTGTCTAGTGTTGTTATATTTTGTTAAGATTCGGTGTCTATCTAAGACAGTCTTCAGGTTTAAGACCCTCGTACGCAAACTTTCAGGTAGGTTACTAAACAAGTTACGTACAGATGCCAGCAAGCTACCCAAAACTGTCAAATTTTACCAATCAACTTTGAACCTAATGATTTAGCGATAAAGTTTAAAATCTATTACAGAAATTTGACAGATTGTAGTAGGTTGGTGTGCTGGTGTCTGTACAATCCTTTAACTGTTATTTTACCTCTGAGAGCAGCAACCCAACAACAACCTTATTACAAGGAGTATAAAGACCACTGTGATTTTGACAGTGATGCAAAATCAGTTGCAAAATTACTATGGACTGTAAAGACTGTTCGTTTCACTGTTGACATGGCATGATGGCACTAGGTATAATAAGAACAAAACAAATTGTTTTGTTTTAAGGATTAATATTCAAATAACGACTTTAAAATAAGTATAAAAAGTACAGAAAATAAAAGTACCTATAGAACAGCAGTGCGATTCTGTAACCATCTCACAGTGAAAACTTATGTGAAGTGAGCGTGGAGTGAGCTGTCATTCCAACTAATGCTAAGGATTGACACTATTGACAGCTGACTCTAAGCTCACTTCACCTAAGTTTTCATGGTGAGATTTTTACAGAATCGATCGGCTGATGCCTATTATAAGAACTGCACCCTAATTGCGTAACAAACTTGAATCATTTTGAAGGATATTGCTAGTCCATGACTTCATATGTCCGAAAAAATTGTCTGCTCAAAAACGTAAATAACGCAATTAATGTTGTCGAACCGTCAAAATGTAAGCCATTGCTAACTGATAGTGTGTTACGCAATTAGCCCGTAAGTGGACGACTCGCATGCCTATTCAATAAATAAATAAAATGCCATTTCCATTTTGGAACTACCTAAATAAAAGTTTTGCGCTCTCCAGTTGTATAATTAGTTTTGTTTTTTCGAGTTTCTGCGAAACGGCACGTCGATACGACAGATTTTGACTTCAAAAAGTCTATAAAATAAACAGTTTATATTCATTATGTAGTCCACTGCTCCACAGACAATAGTATCGAATATCTTATTTCAATTCTAATTTTAGACTAAGATACATTACGCCGCTGTCTAGTCGTCTAATTAGCTTCGTTAGACTTAGACTTGAGTCTAAGTTGCTGCCAAACGGCTGTTTTCTGCTAAGAAGTCTTTTATAAACATGCGACTTTAAGTGTTAAGTACAATTTATGGCTATTGTTTTAAATACTAATGGAATTCTTGTTTTTTGAACAAGTTAAATGCATTAGTCTTCCGAGTTAGTTTTGTTTAGATTGAGTTTCTGCCAATGTCTTACTTCTGCAGATAAGTAGAGATAATCAATGTAATATTCTAGGAAATACGTAATATTATAGACAATAATTTATTTATTTATCCATTTATTTCAGGCATCAAGGCCCATATAAACACATAATTAAAATACAATATTAATGTAACGTAAAAATACTATAAATACATACAACATTATAATTACACTAAAAACTAACTAACGCACACGAAGTGTTTGCATCGTGTTTCGCTGACTGGTTTCAGATAGCCGGCCACGAAACCGGCGGTACACAACACCCTTCGGCCAGAACTCTTCCTTGAGGAACTTCTCGAGATGATGTGTCGGTACACGCACCACGAACGACTTGAAGTTCGTGTTGTGACGCGACTCCAACTTCTCGACCCTCAAAGTCCAGTTGGTTTTCACACGCATGTACTCCACGATCTCCTCAACCTTCGTGGAGTGGTGCAGTCTGGACACGTACTTACAGCTGCGCACGAATAATGCATCATCGGTTGAATAGTCAGTTTCCCTTTTTATATATCGATACTCATTACGTCTGAAGAGTTTTACTAGCAAATTTAATTTGACCCTGTAAATATGAACATACATACCTACTGTTCAACATTAAAGATTTTGATTCATGTAGCACAGAGAACTACTTCAACAACGTCTACACACTTGCAACAACGGATTGATTAGCTGCCATTCCCATAACAAACACCCCACCGCACTAAAAGGCACCCGACACCCATATTAGGCAATTAGCTATATTACCCATGAAGCGACCACCTAATCACCTATGTACCAGTACCTAATGCACCTATGTAGCTAATTACTTTATCCTGCGGTCCACGACCCGACGCACGACCCAAACACGAGCTAATTACCCTGACGTACAGGACCTTCGATTGTTGTGGTTATTACAGGAAACCTACGTTACATGCTTACTTAGTATAGGTAGTCAAAAGCACCGTCATTTAGCAACAGTTGAACTACGAAAGCCTTATGTTCTAACACCACGTAAGTCAAAAATATCAACTTTACAGGAGAGTGACAAAATTGCATAATTTTACATAGATCTAATACATAGTACTATATGCTAAAAAATAAAGTTAAATATTTAATAGATCCAATTTGAAGTGTACACAAATTATAAAATAGTATTGTCATGAGATACCATGCGATACTATTTTATAATTTGTGTATGTAGGTAAAATTATGCATTTTTACACTCGAAGTCATCACGGCAGTTCAAAGATATCTACTTAATCGATACCGACACACACACACCCACATATAAAAAAGTAACGACAACAATACAATATTTACATCCTAACGAAGCAATCAAAACAGCCCAAAGACATCTCTTAACCCATTATTATCAATGAATCACACTGACACACACAACACACACCCTCATACACACACATATACCAACTCATATTCCAACTTATATGTATACCTACATTGTCAGCAATAAATGATTTCTTTCTTTCTTTCTTTCATATAAAAAGTAACGACAAAAACACAATATTTACGTACTAACGAAGCGATCAAAGCATCTCAGAGATGACTTAACCCATTCATAACAGTGAATCAATACTGAAACACACTCATACACCCACACATTTTAAAAGACAAAAAACACTATACTTACATACTACTAAGGAAGCAATCAAAGCAGCTCAAAGACGACTTAACCCATTCTTATCAGTGAATCAATACTGACACACACCCACACACTTTCAAAGTTACGTCAACAATACAATTCATGGGCCTAAAGTTTCACACGCCCTTCCTCACCCAGCCTTAGGGTTGTCTCTGTACTTGTGTTCTTAACTTTCTCATTACCTTAACTTTGTGTAAAGTTTCTTGTTTGAATACTGATACGCTTTTACATGGGTGGGTGAGGGGAAAAGAGATAATGAATAGGAATTTAAAATGCAAAGTCTGCTTGTTACTGTAGATTTGTTTATTTTTCTTTTTCGTAGTCAAATACAGGATGGCATGGGACATCGACGCGCAAACTGTAACCATGAATTTAGCACATGATTCTAGTGCCATTAGTGGTTATTGAAAAAAAATCTCCTGTTTCGTAGAAAAGTGCAATAACTACGCGGTCAAAATATACATATTATGTACCAATTTTTTTTTTTTGGAACGAAGTTCCTTATCGCGCGTTGCGAAACGGCTAGACGGAAAAAATTAAGACCATAAGTTGGAACGACACTTTTTGCTATAGTTGTAAGCCGTGCGGCGTGCGCGTGTTTCTCTGTCTGTCTCTCTCTCTCTCTCTCTCTTATAGAAAGCAAGCCAGTTATACTTCGTTCCATCCGGGTGTCCCTTGACACCTCTCAAGTTTTTTTTTTAATAACTGTCTACGAATTTCAACGCAGGGATTCAGAATCGTGTACCGAATCCATAGTAACAGGTTGCGCGTCGATGTGTAGAACGTTGACAGCGTAAATAATTAAGTTATGTGTCTAACTATAAAGCTAACTATAATTAGCTCTTGCTGGTTAGTAAAATATTGAAAAAACGTGTAAAAGTATCGAGTGCGACTTGCTCTCCTATTGACGAACATCCAAATAGCAGAGCAAATATGCCTCATACAACTCTCATTCTAAGTAACCTTTCCAAATACGCCAATTACTTATTTTATAAACATTTCCATCCAGAAATGTCGAAACCATCAACATTTCCTCTTCTCCGTCAACAAAATAGATAGCACATACACACCTAGAAGGTCGTATGTACACATAAGCTACAGTACTAATAGTTAATTTATTAAAAGCACCAGGTGCCATCCCTACTCCGTTCCCCATCCATTTCCCGAGCACTCCGGCTAAAGCGAAACTCGCCGCGTTTTTACTTTCCGTAATTTGACGGATTCCGGTTCGGTGCGGTACGAAACAGTGCGGTGCGGAGCGATGCGAGGCGGTGCGGTGCGGATTTTATCCGACAGTGACGTTCGTTATTGCGTTGTTAGTGATGTTAAATTTGGGGTTGTGGATGTTGTGATTCTTCTTTTGCTTTGGGGAATAACAAATAACTTTTTATTCCCCGTTTGTGTACTGTAAGGACTCCTCGTCTATATACTACCGGGTCGGATCAATAAATGAGTTGTTTAGAATTAAACTCGTAATTATTAAAATAATTAAATCATTTCACTTTTTATATGTCGACATATGCTTTTCAGCTAAAACTGACTCCTCCTCCTGCTGTTTTTTTTTTTCCTTTTAAATTCGTATTAGCGTTTATCTCCTAATTTTATTAAGCTTGCATGCCACAAACTATGCATGTCATAATCTCTACAGTCGTCACTTCTGCTCAATTTTTAAGAAACATTAAACGTAAAGCTAAAGGTGTGGCTTATTAAAACTGACTTGACCCCGTTGGCATAAGTAATAAATTATTTTGTTAGTATTAAAACTTAAATTATTGTACAAATTGACAATGTAGTTGACCATGTGCCGACGCCCTAAATATTAACCATAAATTATCTCAAACGTGCAACAGCTTTTAGATCTATTCAAGTCATGGCTGCCTCTATTTTCGTTCACTCTCATTTATCATTAACTTTAACATCCATCTCCAAAATGACATCTGTTTCACTTTAGCGTTACCGAAACTCGAAAGGATATATATAACAATATTTTTAGTACGGTATAAACTAGACGAAATGAGTTTACCAAGAATCAATCAGTAATAGAATCTAAACTAGGGATCTATTTCGGGTTTTTCAGCTGTAAATCCAAAAATTATGTTGTAAAATTATCTGCCATATTAATTATTGTTCTGAGATTCATAGATTGCTAAGTTGCCACATAAAATAAATCTTACATTACGCAACATAAACGTACGTAGTTTTATATCAATAAAATGGCGATAGTTAATAGCACGATTGACATTAACCGCGTCGCGCGCGGGTCCCGACCTCAGGGTTGAGGCCCAATTGCTTCCAATTGGCATGGGAGTTGGGCCGACCGCCATATTCCATTTTGTCAAAGCAAATTGTAGGAAATTACTCATTTTTGTTACACAGCAATTTGTGACAATTTGAGGTAAGAGATAAAAATTGACCGCTTTTTGCGTCAGTAAAGTGATGGGTTCAAGTTATTGTCACTGTAGTTGTAAGTGAGGATAGTACCTATTGTATAAAAACTATAACACTTTTATGGGCTTCAGGAGAATAAAGTCGTAAGTATTGTCGGATGATACGAACATTCACGTTTTAACGAGAGTGTCAGGCAATTTACATTATCCTAGACATTATTTTCGGGAATACATGTTCTCCATCGAAAAGTCATCTTTAAACTCAAGTACTCAACCCATTAACTTTTGGGCCCTATTTGTACATAGTTTCACAAAAGTCAAGAGACAAAGAGCTGGCATTTGAGAAGCCTCACCCAGCCTATGACTTTATTATGACATTCGCGTGAAATACCACCGTACACGATCGTTAGCCGACCTTACGGGGAACTGCTAAGTTATTGGATGGTTTCACTTAACATTATGTTATAATTCGATATTGTTACAATGTCGGTATTTAAGTTCACGTTACAGATGTTTATAACTAATTCACCTTAATGGTTATGGCGGCAACTTAAGGGCTGATGTTGCATTAACTCTGCAGTCACGATCGTTTGTCACTATGTTGTACTTGCCAGTTCCTTTTTCTTTCAAAAACATATGAGGATAAATTGGAAAATAACTAGTAATAAGAACAGTAGCTATGTGATATAAAATGCTCTTCACCAAGTTCTGTAGTATTTTCTTTGTAAGCGCGTAACTATGTGTTAGTTTAGTGTAGTACATCTTCATTATTACGTGCCTACCTATGATGAAGTGTGAACAATCAATAGAACTTCAAAGTGTGGAAATATTAGCATCATAATAATTCTTAAGACATTATAACATTCAAACACGACAATCGACACAGTCTCTACAAGCTATAATCAACAAGATTGTATTGCGGTTTACATAAATGGTTAACAAGAATTATTACAAGTATCAATAATACTTAAGGTTTGCATATTGAATAGCGGTTGTATTTTCATAAGTCACAGATACATAATTCTTCAAGAATGAATGGAGACATCGGTTTTCACTATCATTCATCTTGCGACATTATTCATCTCGATATAGGTAGCTTATTTTTAAATCATGAATGTGCAACCAGTTTACTTTTAAATAAAACAAAACAAGGCAGGGTAAATCAAATTTTGATACCTGGCGAGTGAAAGGCATTTTATGGTGTAAGTAAATAATTAAAATCATTCGTAGTGAAGTTTTTAATAATCTCTCTGGTTGTAAAAATGAAAATATAACATAAACAAATAATTATGCGTATTAAAAGATTTTAGAGGTATTATTGATTAGGTAAATTAAATAAATATCATCAATTTGTGCTCGATTCTGCGCGCGTGCTCTATTCAATATGAAATTTGATTAGTTTGACAACAAGATCGACATGACATGGTCAGCGAGTCTGCTGATCAAGCAAGCACAGCACTCAGAAATTAACGAATTCAATCAATATTCAATAAACAATCCACATAGTAACTTGCTATACTTTGTTCATTATCTGACGCGCAGTTGATCGAACCTACATCATCTGCCATAACAAAAATCAATACATGAATAGAGATGATAACCCGACATTTTAGTCAACAAAAGAGATAAGTATGCAGGGTCATCGGATATAGTTAAAGTTTAGTAAGAAACCGATGGATATTTTCGAATGAAGTTTAGTTTGATAAATGAACTGTTTGTTTTCTATTAATTAAATAAAATTTCTCCGAAAACATCCATCGGTTTCTTGCTAAACTTCAACTATATCTGACGACCCTGCACACTTCTCTCTTTTGTTAACTGTACTTGCTGTTTCCAAAGAATAACCTTTGGCTTCATTGCAATAAAACGAAATATTTAAGTCTGTAAGTAAGTAGCTAATTCCTCTTATGATAATGGCAGCTTACTTCAAACGTATCGGGTAATTTTATTTTCCTCTTAAATGACGCGATGTCGGTATATATGACCCAAAGGTTGATCTTTGGAAGTTTATTTGACCCTAAATAAAATGAGTATCCTAAGTCGACCCTATATAATTAAGGTATCTTTTATTTTTGATTCTTAATTTTGCCGTTTGGGGCTTCACCGTGAACTAAATTAATTCCCTTACTTGAAAAAAGGACTTATTTTCTGTATGTACTACCTATTCATTGCTTTAAGTAAGTACATCATTGAAGATAATATAATAAATTAATTTCCTATATTAGGTACGGCCAACCGCACGTCAAAGTACCTAAATAGGTTGACTTTGACAGCGCCTTTATTTCGAAGCAGTAAGGTCGGTTCTCGTAGTATAAGGGTAAACAACAGTCGCGTCGTACGATTTACACCTTTCAAGACGATTTTCATAGCATACCGTTTCACCTTATAGTAATAGTAACAGCACGGATTGACGAAGCACCGCCACTAGGCGATGGCTCACGAAGTTTGCATTAACCTATATTGCCAGTCGAATCTTACAACTTTAGATAACAGACTAATGCATGGGTTTCATGACTTCTCAAACGTGCAGAGCCTAAAAGGAATGATTAATAAACCTCTTAGTTCTTGTAAATTATCATTGATTATAATATAAAGTTAAGCATTTAATTTAAAGTAACACGACGTGAGTTTCGATTAGGGTTACCATTACGAAATTTGAAAAGTCCTGACAAAACGCCGGACATTTGCTATTTGACTTTTTAATGTTTCTTTTTTTCCAACTCATTAGCTGAATTTATTTTCTGAAACCCTTTAAATTGAAAAGTCCGGGCAAATGCCAGGGGCGGACTAAGTCCGGACAGAGGACCAAAAGCCAGACAAGTCCGGACGGATCGCAACTCTAGTATTGAGAGATATGTATGTTCCTTTTATTGAAAGTAAATAGATAAGTTCTTCTGAAAGATATTTTAGTGTTTAGTTTAATATTCATGACCAGAGAGCTAGAATAGAACAAGCCACGCATTAAATCGATAATCAGTTTGCTAATACCGTAATGTTCTTTACATTCGTTATCTTCTTTCTTTAGTTGAGGTGGTAGTTGGCGATCAAGAATATTAAATGCAAGTTTTCAACATGAATATTCTTATAAAATAAATTAGGAAACTTTATATAATTATAACTGTTTTGTGTGTACATGAATAAATAAATACTTTAGCTGTACTCGTAGTACAGTCCATGCTTCATGATCGTTAGACCTAGACGCGCCCTAAACCCTTCACCATAACACCACGCATGCTTGATGACTCGAACATCGCTATGATTGATGATTGAGCACCATTTGTTTCTAAAGAGGCCTCTTCGTGCATAACTTTAAGTTGAGGTGGTAGTTGGCGATCAAGAATATTAAATGCAAGTTTTCAACATGAATATTCTTATAAAATATATTAGGAAACTTTATATAATTAAACTTTAAATAAAAAAAAAACAAACTACGGTTTTTTATACTGTATTTTTTTGCATTATCATTAAAGTTGAAACTCTGTACTTCTGACGATTTAAGAAATAAAGCTCATAAAAATAAACTCTACTTTAAAGATTGTAATTAACACTTGAGCCGTGTTTTAACATGCTTACTATTCATGCTGCAACTAAAAATGTCAGTAATCTTGCGTTATTAAACTTATTAAGTAGATACGCAATAATGTACCTACACGGAAAGTTATTTATACACATATTTAATTGACTTGGAGGTGCAGTTAATAATAATTCCATCTAATATATAAGGACATATACTCATGAGTCACGCATTCTCGGGAGGCTAAAGACATAAGTTTTAAAACACAGTAATAGTTTAATAAAAATTTGGTTTTTTTAGTTTCTTTTTTCCATAAAACATTATTATTTCAAAACAATAGTGCGGAAAAACTTATAAAACGTTTATTATGCGGTCATTCCTCTACGCAAAAGCAGGTTGTTGACTGCAGCAACAGATAAACCACAAGTACGATTTTCCGCTTCAGTAATAAAACCGGAAAAATAAAAATGAAATCGAAAATCAATACACTATTTTTCACGATGAACTATTATTCGACTTCATCGTTAAGAGAAAAGTAGTAGATATAATTTGACTGTTTTAAAGGGTATATCTCAACTTACGACCTTATTATACCGTAGGTGCGACAAACATCTAGCGTGGTATTTACGTGAACTGAGTCATACCTATAAATATAGTGACGGTAGCAGCAATAGCCGATAAAATATTAATAGCCGAGACGATAAAACAGTTTTTATTAAAAACAATTATTTAAGAATTGCTGGTTATATAACCGATGGAGGGAGAAATGTTATAAAACGTATATGGAGAGTAAAATAAAATATTATAATTTTATGTCAAATAATATTGTGCTTAGAATGCAAACTTAACACTAGATTTTTTACTTTTTCTTCCCAGCGATAGCACTAGGAAGTGGTGAAGGGCGGGCGTTTTTGAAGGACTTTCTTTTGTAATTTTGACGTTCGAAAAGTGCTGATTCTCAGCCTAATTTGAATAAATGACTTTTGATTTTGATTTTATGAGGGAGGTATATTTTGAATTCAATTACAAACACCGATGAAAACATAATCAAACTCAAAATCAAAGTATTTATTTCAATTAAACCAAAAAATAAATAAAATAAAAATAATGTATAAGTACTTAGCTGTGTGACAGTTTCGGCCGAAAGTCGTCGAATGGCACATTGATTCTGTTTTTTCTGAACATATTTCCAATCTCTATTGATATAGGTAAAACTGTAGTATTTCAGTAGATGTTTTGAACAAAACTACTATAGGTACCAGTAAATCAAGGTTGAAACTAGATAAATGGTCATTGAAATTACCTCACAAAAAACAGTGTGAATAATTCCATTAAAAGATTATTATCCAAATACATTACCAACCCTGCAAAACTCGCACCACCAGCTCAGACTGACATAATCCAATTCGATACAGATCCACAGATCCCATCTACGTTAGTCTGAAACCTATAAATGAAGAGTGAGAGTCCCAATAATTCCCCCTGCACTATGGCGTCCCAGACTAACCCATTTAAGTCTCATCACTCAGACCTAATCCTTGTCACACAGCAGGCTTTGCTCGGCTAGCACGTTAGCCGTCTATGGGATTACGTCCATCGCTCCATCACTTAGTGTTTTGAGGAGAACGTCGCATACAAGAGCTGTAATGGATTTCCTGAAAGATGGAAGCTCGTTAGGCAAGTGGAAGGTAATGACGTAACATAGACGAAACGTGTCTATGTTTCACAAAATCTTTTTGGAGAGAATATTTTTTTTTAAATTTTATACGAAAGTTTTGGATGTCCTATGCTAGCTCTCGAAAGAAAAGACTCATAAATGCACCGGCAAAATTACTAACAAAAATGTATCAGCACATTGCATACAATACATTTTGTCCCCTTTTACTGGCAACTCTAATTTCTAAGCACAGAATGATATCCATTTTTGATACCCCAATTTTATTAACCGTTAGCGTGTTTTACAACGTTTTTACGACAAACATGTCTAATTACAAGCTGTATAACAATTCACAATTAAAACAGCAATAAAACAAAATCGATACTAATAGCCATGAATCGTTTCTCGATGTCGCATGCGAAACGTAACGGATTAAAAATGTCGCATGCGATTTTTTTACCGATTAGTGAAAATCGCGTGCGGTGCTCATTTCCTTACTTGTAGAAGAATGTCAATATGTTTTGTATTGACAACTTCAACCGTTTATTTTGTAAATATGTAAGGAAAGTTATTTCGATGAAAAATAAAAAGAACGTGTGACAGTTTGGCACATTGATTCTGTTTTTTTCTGATTACATTTCCAATCTATTATAGATGGCAAAGCAGTAATACTTGGTACACATTTTGAACAAAAATACTACACACTAACAGTAGAAATAACTTTCATTTTGACAGTTGACAACATATCATTGCGATATTTGCAGACAAATTTTTCGAATATAATTTATGAAGCAATTGATTAGCAATATCCTTTAAAATTATTCAGATCGTGATTGTTAGTGTGTTAAGCAATCAAGGTGCTGTCGGAAATCGGAATCAGTTTCATTTTGACAGTTTAACAACATTCATTGCTTTATTTACGTGTTGAGCAGACAAATTTTTCGAACTTATGAAGCAATGGATTAGCAATTTGCTTCAAAATGATTCTGATTCAGATTGATTGTGTGTTAAGCAGTAAAGGTGCTGGACTGTATTTGCACTTCGCACAGAGTAGGCGAAGAAGTAACGTAGAATACGTGTAGACGTTGCGTAGAACCGCCGTAGTTGTTAAGAGGTCGCGTAGACGTTACGTAGACGAATCGTCATATCCAATACTCACAACAAATTGGTCTCTTTCCTGAAGTAGTCCTTGATATCCTATATCTCACTTATTATTATTTGTTGATGTCTAAAGTTACTCCCAATGTTTGTGGCGCCCTTGATAAATAAGGATATTTCTCGATTTTCCTTTGCACTGGAACACGTGGATTTATTTTAAGATAGGACCTAATGGCATTGGAGAATCAACGTCGCTCTTACTTATCTGAGTACCTGTATTGTACCTACCCATGGGGATGGGTAGGACCTGTTTCGTTCTAACTTAGAAAATACATATAATGGAAATTAGGGAAAAATAGAGTCGCAATTATCATTGCTTTTTCTTCATATAAGACTTTAGTTAACCTTGTGTATATTTGCTATTAGGACATTACCTGTCAAATTTCACTATTCGATTTTCAACTTTATCGCTAAAGCATTGAGGTTCAAGGTTGATTGGGAAAATTTGACAGTTACGGGGAGCTTGACGTGCTGGCGTCTGTACTCAAGTAGTTGAACATTCTACTGTTTCCACTAAGCATCTCTACTGGTTTCATTATCTGACGCTTTTGTTACTTTAACTACGCAAATTCCGCATTTCTCTTTACAGCAATTAAATACATAAACCCACTTCGATCTACCGGAAAATGAGTTAGATACTAAGTATAAAAGTTACAAGAAATTAAGAAATTATTCATTCAAAATGGCCTAAAATCCGGCTTTTGGAACGTCATTATGACAAACTAAAAGACAGTTACCAAATCCATCCACACTTCACCTCCTCCTATTATACCCTGTCCATTAGAAAAACCGTTTTTTGACAGATGGATTGAAACTAGTAATTACAGCAACACATAATACATTGATTGATACACGTACGGTATTATAATGTCTGTTAGAAGCCATAAATAAGATAATTCAATAAGTTATGGCAGTTTATATATTTATTATATTACGCATTTTAAAGTTAACTTTTACGTAATCTGGAATAGTTACGTTATAAGGACAGCTAACAAAAAACGGTTAACCAAATGGACAGGGTATAAACATGCACAACAAACTCCACAATACGTCCATCAAAACATGAATGAAAGCCAACTGAAACCTCATTGACCACAAATTTTCTTCTCAAGTGAATGCAGCCCACATGTCCATCAGTCTGTAGTGATGCATCACTCAGCCATATTTCCTGGAACCCATTTTTTCCCCGATGCTCGCAGACGGCGTGAAGAGATGCGCACACGCACGAACTTGACCCACTTGTTGGAAGTTATGAATTATTTACCGTATACGTTGGCACGCAACGTTTTGTTGGCGGTGTTTAAATTCAGTCATTATGCGTGGGGTGAGGTAGTAGTGGTGGCGAGTGGAGGGTTGGGGTTCTTTATTTTCGTTACAAAGTATTATAGGATTCAGCGTTCTTTAGGGTTAGTAGAGGAACACGCTCACAATCCGTCATCATTTTCTCATACACTGTTGCCATTCTGCTTCACTGCACAACATAGTCAGCCTATAATGTTCCCACTGTTGGGACACAGGCGTCAAGAGAGGAGTGGGCTACAGCCCACGCCTTTCCTTTTGGACTTTTCTATACCTTGACTCTTGCACTAAGCCTCGACGACCGAGAAAAAAAAAGCTCCGTTCGTCCATCTCGTCAGCTCGTTCGTGATTGTCAACAAACAGTGTTAACGACAGTGGTGTTACTGATCGGGAATTATCGAAAAGAATTTCCATTCGTCCACACTGTGAACGAATAAAACTCTTTTTTTCCCGATCATCAACAGTGTGGACGACGGGGTGTGACTGACCGGGAATATTCGGTATTTTTTTACATGGAGCGACTGCCTATCTAACCTCCACACGTATTCCCCAGTAATAACTAACTGGTTACTGGGTAATACGATACACCCTTTATTGGTCTCGTGGTTGCAAGCGCGACTGCTTTTTATTATTTGGTTTTCCGTTAGGAATTTCTTAGTAACAGTCCGGAGTTTGGAAGTTGGCGGTTTAATACCCCCGTGCCTCGGAAAGCACGTTAAGCCGGTCCTGCGTCAGATCTCTACCCGGTTGTGTCAGATTGCCGTCCCATCGGACTATGAGAGTAAAGGAACAGAGAGTATATAATATCTCCTGCGTACCTGGCTAATCTCCGTTGAGATTAGCCACAGTGACCGAAATCGGTCGGGAGGCTATTATTAATACGATACCCCGTGATAAGACTGGTTGTCAAACTTTCGGGCTTCTGACTACCCGTAACGACTGTCAGATCCACAAATGACAGCCGGGACCAACGTCTTAACGAGCTTCTCGAGGCACAGAGGGGTCTTGGTGTGTAAGGATGGTCACCCAGCCACAGACCAACCGCAGCAAGCGTAGTTTAACCAGTAGGCCAATTCTCGTAATTTAAAACGTTCAAAATCTAGTCGCAGTCTCATCTCGGCGACAAACAAATGTCAAAAACCTGTCAAAATGTAGGGAAATTAGAGGTATTTTTGACAGATTGAGACTGAGATCAGACTGTGAACGTTCTTAAAATTACGAGAATTGCCCCTCAGGTCGAAGGACCCGTGCGTCTGGTATTACTCAGCCACAAGCCCCTTATTCACCTCAATATCTACAAAGAAAAAAGAAAGAAAGAAAATACATTTATTTGGCACAAACTAAAAGACACACAATACAGAGACCAGATACATACATCAGATAAAACAAACAATAAATTAAAGATTAAATAAAAAGTATAAAGTCCGATGTAAGAAATTAGCAGGAAAGTGTGCCTCACGGCTGCGCCAAAAAGGCCCAGTTCAGCAGAAATGCCAGACAACTAGTGCCTGACGATCTACCTGTTTAATACCTTCCTAAGCTTGATTAATTTCCTCCCCATGCGACCTAATGCACTTTAATTAACAAGATTGCTTTAGAAACTGCTGCAACATCATAAAGTTTAATTAAAACGCTAATCACTTTTATTAAAATTAATAGAAATACATTGTTTAACTTTCTATTAACGCTAAGTATTGGAAAGACACTTTCATGGATTAACATGCAAGTTTCTAATTAACTATAGACCGTGTAATTAAATCCTAGGTAAGTACAGACCCCGCACATCAAGCTACTACAATCTGTCAAATTTCTTTATTAGATTTTCAACTTTATCGCTAAAGCATTATGGTTCAAGGTTGATTGGGAAAATTTTACAGTTTCGGGTTGCTTGACCTGCTGGCGTCTGGATCTAGGTGTTTATTATATAATATAATAATGTATTGAAAGTTATGTAACTTTCAATACATTATTATAATATTAAGCCTGGTTGGTCTAGTTATCGTAGCGCTACTGCTTAGCGAGAGGTCCTGGGTTCGATTCCCGGTTCGAGTAAAGTATTATTAGGTTTTCTATCTGGAATTTCTCAGTAGCAGCGCCAGGAGTAAGTACTAGATTTGTACACGGTTGATGTCAATAGGCTCACCTCCTATTACATGGGGTGTATTACAGGTACACCTCTGCCCAACCCTTTCGGGTCTACAGGCGTGATGTTATGATATGTTAACAATAACCTGCTGAGCAATAGTTTTACCTACTTTAACAAAGTCCAAAATCAATCAATTTCATGTAAAGTGTAGAGTCAGCAGCATTATTGTGCATATTGCATGCCTTAAAAAGATTTTTACCAATTTAGGTATGCTGTGTAATTTCGCTATGGCTTGCGTCATTTTATTTCTTCAAGATCTACTTATTAAACCTTAAATATAACATAACCCAAGACTCAAGTTTGAACAATATCGACAGAGGTGAGAGGTGTCAAGGGACACCCGGATGGAACGAAGTATAACTGGCTTGCTTTCTATAAGAGAGAGAGAGAGAGACAGACAGAGAACCACGCGCACGCCGCACGGCTTACAACTATAGCAAAAAGTGTTGTTCCAACTTTTGGTCTTAATTTTTTCCGTCTAGCCCCCTTTCGCAACGATAGCGATAGGGAACTTCGTTCCAAAAACATATTGCGCCGACCCCAAATAAATTTGGATGAAGGAAAGAGAATGGTGATGACGATCAACTGCAAATCTTGCACGGTTACGAAGTAAATAACTGTATGTAGATAATCGCTCTTCGCTACCACAGTAGCCACACTTCATATTCAGCCGCCACAAATTACATTATGCATCGAACATTCTGCAACGCTAGAATCGAGAAATCTCGCGAGGTGACAAGCACAGACTTTGGTAACGGTTTATTGATTCCGATATGTAAATATGTAGGTAGGTACCCTCCTTTGTGGTGTAGTACCGGCTGTTTGAGCAGCGGTAATCGGTGTTGATTCACTATTGTTGATGTTATTTGAAAAGGCAGGTGTTTCGTTCACCCGCATTTAGCTAGTGTTATCATAAGTCTTATGTAAAGGAGGCAATAGACTACTATTTCAGCACTCGTCCGTGTCGTATTTTTTGCTAGATTCCCTGTTGGCTGTAGGTAATACATATCTACAACAAAACAAAAAGAACATACGTTAGGCTACTTCCAAGAATTTCCCGTTGTAAACCTAAGAACGCATTTCCCGAATCGAAGAATATACAGGGTACATCGACGCGCAAACGGTAACCATGAATTCAGCACAGGATTTTAGACCCCCGAGCCCAGAATTATTTCTTCGGTTATCAAAAAAAACTCTGCTGTTTCATAGAGAAGTGCAATATGAGGTCAAAATGTAAGGAACAGCTATTTTCTTTCTTTTTAATAACCGACAAAAATGTCAACGGTTCAGAATCGAATCATGTACTGAATCCATGGTAACAGATTTTGCGTCGATGTCCCTGCCATAGTAGGTATAGAAAGAAAGAAAGAAAAATGCATTTATTGGCATTACACAAAATGAATACACCTTAAAACTATAAAAACAGAAAACAAAGATTATAATGCCAAAAGGGCCTCAGCTCAGCATAATGTCAGATGACAACACAAGTGTACCACCTGACGCTGATTATCAGCTGCAACACACGAGTGCCATATACGCTGGAATAACAAACACATAGGGCAGTGTGTGTCCGTTATAATAAATTGAGAGAATTCATTTAAATGCTAGAAAATATACAGGGTGTTATTGACAGCCCTCCACAAAAACACAGGATTGATTCAGCTCCTTATTCTGAATCATATCCCACTGGAAATTTTCTCAGGAAAAAAAAAATTTATGCCGTTTTTTCTGCTGATATTTCTTTATTTCAATGTAAAATTACGTTCTCTGTATGCAACACTCCATTTATGTAAATAAAACAGCTGAAAACAGCCTCGCTCAAGCTCGCTGCGCTGCCGTCCGCTACGTGCGTTTTGCCACGGTAACGATACGTTGCGTGTGAGGTAATAAAACAAATCTGGTTTTTTGGATTCCCTTAATGTTCCTGAAAGAATTACATGTACCGGTCATCTTAATATGATGTACTGAAGCCACCCTATCAGTTTGCGGAGGGCTGTCAATAACACCCTGTATAAAATCTCAGGCAAAATCAAATAAAATGTCGTGACATACATGTATGTGTGTGTGTGTAATATCTATACTTATGCCTAGTCGCACTTACAGACTCTACACCAGTCCAGTAGTTCTGTTATTTAATCCCAACAGTGAGAGCAATGTCCGAGAAAGATAAATTCTTGGCGAAGTATGTGGAGCTATCTAGGAATTTTGATAATTTATGAGATAATAAACCTCGATACCATGGTCTGCTAAACAATGCATTAGCAACTACTGCATTTCACTTTTGTGAATCTATTAATTTGCTATCCGTACTTACGACTATAATTATATCATTCACCTAGCCAACTTTTGTACCTATATTTATTTTTATGATCCGCACGATGACCTAGTTTTTTTTTTTTTTAGACTGGAAGCCGACCCCAACTTAGTTGGGAAAAGGCTAGGCAGATGATGATTTATTGTTATGATCCCCACGATGACCTAGTGTTTTTTTTTTATTAGCCGTTAATGTCCCACTACTGGGAAAAGGCCTCCCTACTCTCTTTCCACCTCTCTCTGTCCAGAGCTGTCCAGAGCTGCCAAGGACCAATCTTTATTAAAGGAGTCCAGTTCATTCCGCCATCTCCGTCTGCGCCTGCCGCGATCTCGTTTGCCACTAAGCGGGACCCACTGGGTCGTATGTTTGCCCCATTGATGGTCTGACATGCGGCAGATGTGTCCAGCTCAATTCACATTCACGAGTGACATTAGTTATGTTAGTGATGGAACGGATTGTTGTATTCTTAACCCGGTCCACAAGTTTAATACCCAGAATACTCCGTTCCATAGCTCTCTGGCAATCCTCGAGCGTGAACCTCTGCTGAATTGTCAAAGACCATGTTTGAGAACCATACGTGTCTCGTGTGTCTTGTGCAGTCTGATGCGTTTGCGTCTGTTTTTGTGTCTGCCATCATGACCGACTTTCCAAGTTACTGGGCGGGCGATATAATCTTTTTCTTTTTGTATTGAATGTATGTTTTCTTTTTCATGGCAAAAAGTTGCAGAGTAATGTGTCAGTGTGGACTAGCAAATAACTCGCCATTAAGTGCATTTGCATAAGTAACAAGTACTAACGATGATCAAACTTCACCCTGCCACGTATCTGCCATCTACGTAATAGCTTCGTGAATGCATCTAAGAGTCAAGGTAGACTGTCACAGACTCTCGCGATATTACGGACCAAACGGACACACTTATTATTTATATAGTTTTTATAGTTTATTTACAAACGTCACTTAACTAGTAACGTTTCTAAATCCATCACCATTCATTTGTTAAACAGTCTCTAATCATTTCTTAACTTTGACCAACGTTTATAAATTAAGGGGTATACGTTTTGACGAGATTTCGACTCAGGCATGATTTTTATACTGATATCTATCTCTTTATCGTATGTGGACTTTTTTTCTCGGAAATCTATTCGAGATGCGTTTTTCTGAGCATAGGCACGTGCATACTAAACGAAATGTGTATTAGTAATAGCCGTATGTAAACTACAGTCCTAAACGAACGCAAGAATCCTTCCTCTATCTCTTGATCTTCGCCAAGACCCTCCAATAGTAAGCATAGTATTATCATCTAACATGTATTTTTCTCTTTCTTTCCAGCCACAAGGGCCCTTGGTATGGCCCTTGGTCGACGCCGACGGTGACGGCGACCGGCGACTGACCGAGGTACCCGCGCGGGCCGCCAGCGCCGCCCGCGCACCCGCGCTGAGCACGCATGGGGAGGTGGAATTGGGGGTATTTGGGGGACTTGGGGAACAGTGGCTGGGGGAACGCACCTAAAGACACTTAGCTCTAGAGTTGGACGACCTAAATCACCAGCTGTTACAGTTTAGTTTATGAATGACACTATTTAGTTGTAATGACTATGGATGTGTTGTATTTCGGACTTATCGCATCTGATACAGTGTAGTATGTAAATTAGTTTTTCGTTGGCTCCATAATGGTATCTTAGTATTACTATTTAATTATTGTGTGACACACTCACAATCGCAATCGCTTTTTGTGAGAGTTCATGCCCATTGTGAACTATATCATCGCAATGACATCGTTGAGCTGTAAAAATGCCTTTGCGATTGCAAGCGTTTTACGCAATATGGACGCAGCTCTATCGGCTAGCTAAATGTTAAACAGCACTGCTATGTTTTCGATATGGAACCAATGTTGAATTGTTAAATTATAATCACAAACTGATACTATTTATTTCTATATGTGTATAGTTTTATTGTCAGACTTTGGCGGAGAATATTCTTACCGTGACCAAGTTATATTCTAGTTCTATAAAGTTAATAGTTCGGTAATTTTACTTTGTCCGACTTCTGACTTCGTTATCGTCACATATTTTTAAGTAAACTTAACACCAAACTGACACTAATTTTTTTCAAATATTCACAAAATTGTTTTTTTACTCAGATTTTTATTATCAGACAGGTGTCAGACTCAAATAGAAAATGTTGTTAAATATTTTTTTAAGATATCACAACCGCTCCTACCTAAATCATTATAAGCAAATTGATTGTCATCGTTTAAGTGAGCTGTCTTTTAGATTTTTGTGGGAAAACATCATCAATTTGTTTTAAAAGAACATAGTAATCTTGGCTGTTAGCAAGTTTAAAGCAGTAATCACATAAGGCTGGGTTACACCTATGTAGATGCAGCCAAACTGTGTTAACACGTAGTTAAACACTCCATCTTATTACAAAACGAGTTCTAACTTAGACCTAGCCTAAACCTACGAGACAGTTACTGTGTTTTAAACTTTATTCCGACGAACGTAAAGTTCTTAATGCAAATTTGACAACTTAGACTCGGGTTTAACGTCAGTTTTTGTAATAAGAACTTTAACTTTGCCCGATTATAGATCGAAATTTAAAAATGGTTTGATGGTTTATACCTGGTTCTAAAGATAAACCTTGTTTTGTAATAAGACGGTTTGACATCTGAATGTACCTATCATAAAACAGCATTTTATTGATGAACCTTTCGCGTGGTTCCTGCCTATAACATTTCTTAGGGCTTATGCCCATGGCGTGTTTTGTACTGATGCGCGTTCCAAAACCGTAAGGCTGCTTTTCCACCAGAGATATGCTATGCAACTATGCTGCGAGGATGTGAAAGCTAAGCTACGAAACTATGCGAACATTTCCACTAATGCTAAGCTGTGTAGCGGAGCTAGTAAGATGTACTATGCAGATGAGCTGCCGCGATGTAGCTGTACGAGGAAAATGCGCAGCTCGAGCTATACGATGCATCGGCAGTAGGGAACACACCACTCGCGCATCCATAGCACGCATCCTTCCATATTAAAAGCATAGCTTAGTCGAACCCGTTTCCACCAGTGCTATGCTATGTGGACCAATGAACATGATTGTTGGATATCAAACGCATCCATAGCAACGTAGCATAGCACATCTGAGGTGGAAAAGCAGCCTAACGCGGGTCATCCACGCGTCGATGGCGCGTTTTCTGCCTTCAAAAAAACAGCGCTAGTTGCGTTTACACGTGACGCGTTTAGTTTATGACACGCCGTGTGTTTAGGCCCTTACATTTCAAGATTTTTATAACATCCATATCCACGGTCACACCACATAATCGATTTGTTAAATATATAAATTCAAAGTAAAATATGAAACACTTCTTATTTTACATCTACGGTTGATTGTAGTACGCTTAAAGCCATGACAAACCGTAACAAATACAATATCACATTTTTTTTATATTTTGTGAGACGATGGCCACAGTTATAATATAAAAAAAAACTTTTATTTAAATGGTACACAGTATACAGAGTATGGTAATGATGATTTCTGTAAATAAATAAAACAGTTTTATCCTTAAAATAATCTTTAAAAATTACTAATGTTTTTGCTG
Organism: Apamea sordens; assembly: GCA_945859715.1. Lineage (NCBI taxonomy): Eukaryota > Metazoa > Arthropoda > Insecta > Lepidoptera > Noctuidae > Apamea > Apamea sordens. The sequence continues at coordinate 19,028,566 of OX243998.1, read as the reverse complement.
AACATAGTGCTTAATTACTAGCACTAACGTCTTTATAAGTTTCCTTTTGATGCGACACCTGTATATGTCTGTACAGCGAAAACATTCAATTCCATTCACAGTAAGAAACTCTTTATTAAAGCCACGTTTTTCTTTCTTTTAGATCATCTAGCGTTACAATTTGTAGAAATAAATTCCCCTCACAGCCACGTGGCCACGGCCAGACGATAGCGAACTTTATGTAAGTGATTTAAGGTGCAATTTTAAAGGAGACCCCCTGAGCCCGAATGGTGAACGAATTGATCCGTCCGATGTTGTGAAACCCCCGTGTCGTCGCTCGGTGCGGTAGTCCCGTACCGTGGACTGTCTCTTTTAGCAACGTTACCATTTCACGACAAATCGCGCAGTTTCATCTACATCGGCACCTCAATAACATAATCGTTAATGTATAAGTGTATAGAGCCGACGATGTATATCGTCAATGCACGATTTGTCGCGACTGGAGACGCGGCAACATAGCCTGTGAACTGATCTGTATAGTAACTTTCTTATGATGATGCCAAGGGAACGGTTAGCTCGTTCCGATCATGTATAAAGCTTTAATTTTTAGTGTTAATTACGCGTCACTTAGCTGAGGCACTTTGAGACTTGATTTAAAATTTAAAAGATCTCGAAAATCTACATTTAATTTAAACGTCAGAGTGGCACATAATTGGAGAGGGTACATCTGCATAAATTGACTCAGCGGTGTGGCGGTGACGTTGATGTCATTTAGGTGTCCGCGGCAGGGCTAGGCAATTGAGAGCGGGACCGAGAACCTCCCCTACACAACTAGAGGCAATTACAACTGAAATATTAATTCAAATGTCATGACGCAATTACTGGACATCTTCAGGGAACAACACTTATTTCATGGGTATTCCAGATCAAAATGGAACGAATAGAACATAATTTTAACGCACGCACACGTGAGTACCTTATTTCAGACTTGCACCTATGCCCGCTTTGGGCAGCCTTCATCATCATACATCCCATGCCGATTTCGGCTACGGTGACTGCTATTGTTTCCGACAACTATAGGTTACGGGCGTGTGATCTGATGTGGCTAACGTAACCTATTTTCACTGTAAAGGTACGTGCACAGTGCGGGCACGTTAGAATGCCTTAAAGATAGGTACACCGGGCCAATAAGGCCCGCAGTACCATCAAAATCCACAAGGCCAAAACGGCCAACAATTCCAAAAACATTCTAACTAATGGTGTCTAAATAAAATTCTAAGTATCTCTATTAATATCTAGGTAAATAACTTACTTATTTACTAGCAAAAATACTCGTTCCTAGAAATACTTCTAAAGATTACCGGAAGTGACGAATTGCTCTCAATTACATGACAAACCCACGTACACCTAACTGCCATATTATTATATACCTGTTTATCATTTTGCCTAATGCAGATAAGTTCACATTATCTATGTGTGTTCATTGGAACGGAATTGCAAACCCACCTCTTAGGAGCATCTACAATTTACGCTAAAATATTTTACTTGGATGATATGCTCATGTTTTGTAAAAAGAAAAGGCTGGATGGATGGAAGTTGGCTGTATTTTTCCTATAATTGTATTAATTACTTTTTGGATCTCTTACATAAACTCTCAGCATAAATATTCAGTTAAAATATCACAAAAAAGCTGCAATATAAACCAACAGCCTAAAAATTCAATCAACTGAGTTTTCGCAGTCCAAAATTCGTCGCCCTTGTCCAGCCCGACGCATTTCCCCGAAAATACCTACGTGTCTGCATGGTGGGTGCTCCATCAAATTAAAAGCTACATATCGCGTGTAGGTATAGCTATAGATCTCCGGCGGCTGCCATGACAACCATTTAAAGCCGTTAAATCCAAGCGCAGGGATGCTCGCAGTGAGCGCACATTATTCTGACATTTGATCAAAATCGATTACACACGCTTCAGTCGGTCATCTCCGCCATTTTCTCATGACTAAGGAAGCTGTTTTACTTACAAAATGTTGGTTTTATGATGCAAATTCCCCTTCTGGGTTGATTATTTTTAATTTTGTATGTAAGTAAAGTATGTAAGTAAAGGTACGTACATATCTGCTAGACAACCAACCTGCCTTCATTACCCATGCCCTTATTAACCCGACATGTTTCGTTACTTACGAGTGATGTACAGTAAATTGTGGATGCTCAACCAACCATATCCGTATATTATAAGATGGTGCGTCAATAAGTACAGTTACAGAGTACGTGCGTAGTGCATAATACCTTATGTTTAGTTGTGATATGATACAACATGCGCCGAGGTGCGGCGTTAGTTCCAAATAAGTGCAATCCAAGACGGACTGTATGTATATCGTAGTTAGAAAAGTTAAGCGGAGGTACGATGCATTTAATTTATGTGTAGGGGTTTGTGTGGGTCGGATTTGTTATTCAAATCATTGTTTAATGTTACGCGTATCAACCCTATGCACAGACGATGTGCACAGCTCTATCAGATGTAAAGTGATCTCGATATCCCTAAACAAACGCCATCTGTCGACGGTAATATTAAACTCAGTATTTTAGTTATAAGTAACAGTTCGACCTGCATCAGCTTCATTTATTATTAGACAGAACCTCAAGGTGACTACTGTTAGCATCGATCAGATAATTAGGCTAGCAGCAGTCGGCATGGTGTCTAAATCTGGTTAAAATGAGAGTAGGCAAAATACATAGTCCCAGAAACGAGATGAGTAGAGACGATTACTTTTGTTGGCTATGAACATTTGAAGACATGTAATTTGTCAAATATGGTTATTATAGAATAACATTTACCTAAATGGGTTAAAGTAGACAGTGCTGTAACATGTTTAAATTATAATTCAGTGTTTTAATAAGTAATAGTAGAAATGCAAATGATTTCACATAATTTAAGTTTAGGGGTCCGCAACGCATCTTTGATTGCGGACAAATAATATAATTGCATCAACAATCTTACTGTTGCACATAAACCACAATTTAGTCAGTGTGGACATTAACCAGTTGTAGCATTTAAATATCTCAATGTTCGTTTGTGTCAATCAATGTGATGTTTGCTTCAAGAATTTCATAATAATCCGAATATAATAATTATAATACATATAATAAATATCTGTAGTGAAGAAGAATTATTCTCATTTTAGCCAGTGTAAGTCTGTGTTAGCGTCGTAATATTGATGTCGATTAGTGTTCTTATGACTTATTGAACTTTCACCATGATTGTATGGAAATAATCTTAATAATATCAACTTTGTGACCACTGAATATTGTAAACTTTAAATTCGACTTTCCGTTGCAGTTTTTGCTCTCATTGATGACTCTGTAAAAATATTGTAATGGTCTATGAATGAATTTAAAGTAATTAGGATTTTTGGTAAGCCCTGTAACAATGTACCTAACTAATATGTGTAAGATTAAGGAATTAATTGATATTAGCAATATGCAATAAACCAGTTTATTTGTTACAACTATTTACTATATAATTCACTGTGCAATGTATTTTAGTACTTTATTATGTTTGATAATTGATGGCAAATATGTTATTTCATAATTATTTAAGTGAATTACTTATAAATTAAGCAGTATTCGTCCTCAAAAAAGTTATAAGAACACAAACTCGATGTTAGAAATTATAAAATAATACCTTTTTATTAAAAAAAAAATCTATTTATTTCGTTATTTTTTAAGTTTTCGATGATTTTAATTGTTCTCGTTACTTTCCCTGGGAATCTTTATCAATTTGTAGTAATTAGTAAGTACAATTCTCGCGCAGTATGTAACAACGGGGATCGAATGCCGGTTTGTCTAAGTATAAGAAAATTATTATTGATATAAAAACTACTTTTCTAATGTACAATTCCATTTTTTCTATTCCGGTGTCACTATTATTGTGTGTGCCCGTATTAGCCGGTTACTACCGGCATTGTCCGGTTCCATCCCCGTTCGGAAGACGCAGTGTTGTTGGTTATTCTTGTTCGTGACTACTCACTATTCCAAAAGTTTCCTGATGTAATTTATTGACTTGAATAATGAAATTACGCTTCTAAAGTGTATTACGTATGTAAATATAGGACAAACTAATACCTATTATTGATAGTGAATGTTGTAATTTGTATATAAGTAACGAAAATTAAATTTTAAATACATAGATAACATTGTGCGTATTTATTTCTTTTATTATCTCCTTAAAATACCTCCTATCCTAATCCCAATATATCAAGCAATGCTACCGACATCGTTAGTCACAGATGACTGATGAGAGTATAACTAGTAATGTATAAAATAGCCGGCTATAATAGTGGCTATGAATCGTTCGACGCTGAAAAATGCGGTAAACATAACAGTCGTTTCTGATAAGGAATCGAATGAAACAATGATTAAAAATCAATATACATAAAATATAATTATAATAACACATTATTTTACACATTTCGACAGGGTTGTACAATGTTCATCTGGGATCGGAAATGTATAGAATTGAAATAGCTTTGTACAATATGTATACTTACAGTCATAGAAATACGTGTGAACATGTATTAAATATTTTGTACACACTTATTACAAAAACTAAGCATCACTAATTGAATGGACATCGTCAATAGCTTGTTTTTCCTACCCACCAAGAGATGGCGCTAATACAAATTTATCTCTACTTAGTTCCAATTGCACGCAATAGATGGCAGTGTTACAAATCCTGCGATGCGTGTTCACCATTAATAATACTTTGCTATTATGCTTTTTCGTACAATATAATATACTACTTGAGATCGAATTTAGTTAAAAAGCTATTGACATTAAGGCTATAAACGCGCTAGATACCAAACTACGTATATTTTCACATCAGGATGGGTACATAGTGCGCCAGCCGCCTAAAAAGGAGCAATCCTCAAGCAATTTCAGACTACAGCAATACATCACATGTTTGGAGACGATACAAAATATTCAATACAATATTAAATATAAAATCACAGCTGAGAAGTAGCGCCAAATATACAACACGCCTTAACAGTGGCCTACTGGGTATACCTAGTACGTTACATTGGTAGGAAAGTATAGCTTATGGTTATAAGATAGGCTATTGGGCAATATTAAGCGCTGATTGGTTTTAGCCGGTCTTAATCATAGAAGAAACATATTTTCATAAGATTTATTCAATCAACGTGTATCAGAAATGTGTTAAGGTGTGGTAATGATCATCATAGAGAGAGGTGGAAGGAGAGTAGGGAGGCCTTTGCCCAGCGGTGGGACAGCAACAGCTAATAAATAAATACCATCACATGAGAGTGGCACGGAGAGCCGTGGAACGTGCCCTGTTTGGCATAAAGCTTATAGACCGAGTCCCAAACGTCGAGATCAGCAGACGTAAGGTTTCCGATATCGGAAAACGAGTTATGGGACTCAGATGGAGTTGGGCAGGACACCTGGCAAGGCACAGTGATGACAGGTGGAGTAAGGCAGTGACCGAGTGGCGTCGTCCTGCTGTGAGATAGGTAGACGACATTGTTACCATCGCGGGTAAAACCTGGATGAGGCTGGCACAGGGGCGTGGGGGTTGGCCCATGAAAAGCCTGTGCTGAGCAGTGGGTAAAATCGGGATGATGATGAAAGACCATCAAACTGAGTTTCTCAGTGGGACCAAACTCGTAAACGCGAAAATATAATCAGCTGTCCCATAGAAAATTTCAATAACTACGCGACCCTAACGAACAGCTAAGATTTTTTTCGAAAATAGGCCATCTATATGTAATTGATGTAAATAAAAAGTTACAATAGCTTGATTGGTTGAATTAGATAAGCAAAAAAAAAAACTAATGTAAACTAACACAGTGAAACACCAGATTTTTCGAAAGGGTGAAGGGTGGGGAGACGTACGCGATACGTCCGTGCGCGATCGTAGCGAATAATTGTTTTGCAAATCGCGGCGACGCCGCCGCCACTAGGCAAGCGCCCCCTTCCCGCTCGCATGCGTCTCCCGCTCCTGTTACCAGCCCTGGATTTATTAAATATATTACAAATACAAAAATATAAAATAGGGATACGATCACGCGTCGCCTACAGTTGTTCAGTTTGATGGTCTGTAGTTTTGTACCACACCCTTAAATATGACCGTACATTTTTTAATCACGCTGTATAATTTAATAAACCGTTCAGTATAACGTGTTCTGCGCTTAAATATTACCCCTTACAATTAATTTTTTACCATATTTCATATTGAGGAGACGAGCACAACTCCATTTTGTGATGGTATTCGTTTTTAGAAATCCTTTTAACAAACTTGATTTGAAATGGTATCATCAAGTGGCACATGATAATATGACATCTCTAAGCACCTTTGAAACGGCTTTCAAGGCATTACTTCAATCCCCGATTAGGTTAGCATTCGTTTAGCCGTTTCCTCAGTATGTTAGCACATATTATTTTGGGCTGCCCATCATTTATCCAAACAGGGCGACGGCCTCCTTCAAGCAATGTGATGATTGCCAAAGTTGACAAGCCAACCTTTCAGTTATTGAATAATTTTGTCACGAATTTTTTTTTAAAGATCTTTTTATAAAGTTGTGATGTTTTAAACATTACTTACAGCAATAAGGGTCTGTTTTCAAGGTTAACAATGTGTATCATAAAATTAAAAAGTTCGTGTGATGCCTCTATGGTGCAATTTCCTAGTGTGTAGAGTCTAACAAATGCTATTAATTACTATGTCACATATGAAAACAGAAATTATTTTTATTATAATACAATCACAATTCCTTTAGGGTAATGTTAATTCATCTAATACTCAACATAGTGTGTAAACATAACGTAGCCAAGCAAAAATCAACTTTAAAGTTTCAAGAATGTAAGATAAAAGATTTTATGTCAAGGGTGATTTTTGCTTGGCAGTCAGAGTCTATTATTATTATAGGTATAAATAATTACAATTATTTGTATCACAAAATCTCAAATTTTTCATAATAGTCGAGGAGAATATACAAAATCAATTCAGATTATGCTAGCCACGTGAAAAATCTAAATATTCTGTTGTAAAAGAGATTTTGTGAACTTATTAATCAACTATCCACCTTCGAGCACTCACAATAAAGGTCATATTTCATCTAACTGCAGAGACGCAGACGTATAGGAATCAATATAGTGTAAAATATAAACATTTAAATATTATATAATAGAATTATTGCACTGGACACTAATCCTAGGCAGACTATTGCCAAGTCTAGACTTTTAACTAACGTATAGTAAATAGTAATAATAATAATTGAGACAATACAAATACTTGTTTAATTTAGGGCTGATTTTTCAATCATCTGATAACTTTATTCAAGGAATAATTTTGAAATTTTGACAGTTATTTCATACAAAAACTGTCATACGTCAATTTTATTCCTCGAATAAAAGTTATCTGACAATGGAAAAATCAGCTCTTAATCAAATATAAAGTTCTACTTTTACGTCACAAGTAAGATAGAATCAGGTCAATTTGTGACCAGGATCAATTTGTGACCAGGCTCAGTTTGTGGCCAGGGTCAATTTGTGACCAGGCTCAGTTTGTGGCCAGGGTCACTTTGTAAACAGGATCAGTTTGTAACCAGGATCAGTAGGTGTTTTTGGTCAATATGTGACCAATACCAGTCTGTGACCAGGGCCAGTTTGTGACCGAAACCATTTTGTGACTGAGATCTAAATCATGCTAAATGTAAAAAAAGTTGTTGTATTAAGGTTCCCCTGTATATCCTTAGCTTATATAAATAAACTTTTAGCTTTATTGATAACAAGTAACAACAAAAATCATGTTACGCTTTTATTTAAAGTAGAACTTTATTTTATTTTTAATTTAATAAAACGCCAATCACGAAAATAAATAAATTGAATCGGATTACAATTTTTGCATTATTTTTATAAGGATCGATGGTAGAATTATTTAGATGAGAGTTTTTTAAAGAACTCAGAGGTAAGGCATTTTTTTTTTTATAACTGACGCCACAAAAGGAGGAGGTTGTTATTACAATTATTTTGTATTACAAATATGTATTTTCTTGTTTTGTAAGTTATTTAATCCCTCAATACTTTATTAAATATGTACCTGAACAATTCCTTTCGGATAAGTTAATAAATCATATTAATAATTACATATATCTCACTCGTATAGCGATACTAAACACAAACGTACATTATTATTATATAATTTGTGTATATGCACCCGATGTACACAATATAATAATATACATTATCATAATTATTTTATAACGATGAATAAATATTCTACAGTCAAAAATCTAAGGGCCGGGTCCTACACGCTGCACCGTTTTCTGAAACCCATGCTGCATCTCTCGTCTCTTTTTTAATCTAAGTTGTTGTTATCACGACAGCTGATAACATAAGGTCAATTCCCGAAAAAAATCAAAATCTAGTCGCAATTTCATCTCAGCGGCAATCAATGTCAAAAACTTGTCAACAATGTAGGAAAATTAGAGGTATTTTTGAAAGATTGTGACCGAGATCAGATAGTGAACGTTCTTAAAATTAGGAGAATTGCCCCTCTAATTTACCAATTAGATACTAGTGTTTCAGAAACCGAGGATTAGTTTTGCAGATTAGCGACTATGTTTCATATCAATCTGGAATAAATAAACATATATTGGCAGTCATAGTATTTCTTTTTCACAATTCTGACACTACATTCAAAATATACTATCATTTATATAAAATTATTATGCTAGTAGTATTTAATAGTTTCTCAACTTAGTTGCTCCTCTGTATAACTAAAAATTAAGTGCCCCATCCATAATAGAAAATAAAGATAGTTACTATTTTTCTTATTACGTATAGTTGCTTAAATATTGTAGGTTAGGCTCATGGTTCCATAATCAACTGTGAGGCGAAAGCGTCAGAGTAGCCCGCGGAATTCAAATAGTTGCAAATGATTCTCGTCCCATAATAGGATAAAGTACCGGGTTAAAAATAGAACAATCCGTTCCATCACTAAAATAACTAATGTCACTCGGAAAGCTGCCATGCTTAAATGGAATTGAGCTCGACACATCTGCCGCATGTCAGACCATCAATGGGCCAAACATACGACCCAGTGGGTCCCGCTTAGTGGCAAACGACATCGCGGCAGGCGCAGACGGAGATGGCGGGATGAGCTGGACTCCTTTAATAAAGATTGGTCCTTGGCAGCTCTGGACAGAGAGAGGTGGAAATAGACACTGTACAAAGGCGGACTTAATGCCTAAAACGAAAAAAATAAGAAATTCAAAGTAGGTCTAAGATTAACAATCATCTCATTCAGATAAACCTTGGGTGGGATCTCTATTCTAGTATGGACGAGACACTTAACATGAAGCCCGGCCCGTGAAGTATAAATTTTAACTACATACTAGAAGTACATTAGGCGTAAGTCTTATTTTGGTTGGACGCTTCATACATACTTTTTGTTGAATTGAGATCTGAAATTGAAATAATAAAGGAATTAGATTTTTTTTTATACAACAGGAAATATTTTAGCATGGCATAATAAAAGACAGTGATAAATTAATGATCGTATGGGATTATTTCCATCACCCTCAAACAAACCCAGCTGGACAAACAGTTTGGTGATAACAGTATATTTTCTTACGAAATTCAACTTGCTTGCTTCATTCAAGAATCGTAGTTTCTGACAAACTTTATGACGGTTCAAAAGAGTGTCTCTAAATGGTCTAATTGAAATAAATATTTGGCTTTATTTAGGCCCCTCGCCCACGGCGACTTTTTGTAACGATGCAGTAGCGATGCTGTCGCGCGTTCGGATCGCTAGCTGTTTACCCTCGCCCACAACACGATTCTCAGTCGTGATGCAAACGCGATACTGTCGCGCTTCTTCTGTGTTGCACTGATGCTCGGTTCTCCACTCGCGCCACCCTCCCTCCGTTCTCACCCGATGTCGTCCGACACGGTCGCGCGTTTGCATCGATACAGTTGCGATGCTGTAGCGCGTTGGCATCGCTTCTGTAGCGCGTTGCAAATGCGACTAACGCGCGTTAGTAGCGTTTCATAAACGCGCGACAGCATCGCTACAAAAAGTCACCGTGGGCGACGGGCCTTAAACTTTGCGGGAAAGAATTTAATTACTGAAAAAATTAACGTAAGGTAACGTAAACTCACCGATTATTTTTCTAACAGCGACAACCGCAGCGCTTCATCAAAAGCCCGCTGTTCCGCTGCAAGCTGCTGTTCACGCGACGCCTGCTCACTTGCCGACAGCGCTAAAGCCGCTTGAAGATCCGCATCAGCATCCACATCAGCTATATGTTCCTCCATCGGCTCTTCGGGCGTCGTCGCGTTCAGCGTCACCGTCGCCAGCGATGCCTCTATCGCTCTGTGGATAACTAGCGAGTTAGCATCTAGATCTAGCGTGACAGCTACACTATGTGCGGCAAAATAGGTTGGGGACAAAAAGGTTTCGCTTTTTTTGTTTTTTTTTCTTTTTTCAAACCGCGGGGTTGTGTTGCCTTATTAGTTCTGTAATGTTGGTAATGCTAATAATCAGAAGGCTAATTCTCGTAATTTAAAACGTTCAAAATCTAGTCGCAGTCTCATCTCGGCGACAAACAAATGTCAAAAACTTGTCAAAATGTAGGGAAATTAGAAGTATTTTTTGACAGATTGAGACTAAGATCAGACTGTGAACATTCTTAAAATTACGAGAATTGCCCCTCTGGTGTTGACTTGTGTGTTGATACTGTTTACTTCTTATATTTTAAATATTTGTTTTCTATATTAAAACAAAAAACGCACACGCTGTCTACATCTCTCTATCTATTGTCCTATTGCAGGTATGCTGGAAGAGATTTCCTATGAAATACTCGTAAGCATCACCTTTGTACCCATTTTTCTGTTGTACATAAATGGTAAAATAAATAAATAAAAAATTGCGCGTGCAGCATCGTACACGTGGTGAAAGTGAAACTTCTTTATAAATAACTAGCTACGCCCCGCGGTTTTACCCGCATAAGTTTCGATCCCGTGGGAATATCGGGATAAAAAGTATCCTATATGTTAATCCTGGTTATAAACCATCTGTGTGCCAAATTTCATCCAAATCTATTTAGTAGTTTTGGCGTGAAAGAGTAACAAACATCCTCTCATCCATCCATACAAACCTTCACGTTTATAATATTAGTAGAATGGAAGTACAAGAGAGATTTGAGTATGAGAAGACAAGAGAATGAGTGTTGTATCTTTCGTCTCTCGTGTAACGAAATATGAACGTGAACGTAAACGTGACGCGTCCTTGAAATTTCACTTTCTAAATTTTCTTGGGCGGCGATTCGATAATTGGACGAGTCCACTGTCCAATTATTATCAAACAGCCGCCTAAGAAGTTCCACTTATAAAATAGCGAGAATCTTGCACTTTACAAGCAAACGTAGAACGCAAAGTGCTAAACCTTTTTGATGCACAAGTGAATCGAACGTGGAGCCTATATACTATATAGCTATCAAAACAGCTCTAATCTATCGAATATGTTTTAAGTCAACGTCGCGTAACTTCTAATGTAAAGTTAATCTCAGTTAAGAGATAAGTAACTGCGTAAATAAATAAAAACAATAGAATTATACGAAATAAAAAGAACAATTTAACATTATTATTTCAACTATCTGTCATTAAATTATTTCCTGTATGTTTACAACAATGATCTCATTGGTACCTAATTATTATACCCCTAATTATTCATTTTACACTTATTAACTAAATAAAGTGTCTGAAAAACACATCTGAGTTAACTTTATAAAGTTAACTCAGGTGTGTTTTTCAGACATTTAAACATTTGTGTTTATTTTGATGACACGATAATCAGATGTTAAACGGAGATAATTTATGCAAAATTAAGTTCCTATAAATATTGAAACAGACACTGCTGGACGCAAAACTAAAGACGACACCAAAAGACAGTCTCACGTTCTACATTTAAAACAAGTTATTAAAGAACAATCAAAAATGTTAACTAGGCTGTTTGTGTCAGTGTTTTTGATATCTTTACAATGCGTACGAGCAGAATTCTCGTTACAAGACATCTCATTGGCTTTGGCCAATATTCCCGAAGACGGACGACTGGACTTCTGCGCGCTCATGAACAAATACAAGTACCCGTGCGACCGACACCAAGTAATCACCGAAGACGGGTACATTTTGACCTTATTTAATGTTCCTGGAGATAAAGAAAAACCAGTCCTCTTGCAGCATGGCTTTGTGGATTCTTCGGACACCTGGATAATAAGAGGACCTGATTCTTTAGCAGCGTGGCTATCCAACAACACCTATGATCTTTGGTTCGGAAACACGAGAGGTAACCTGCATTCCCGAGCTCACACAACTCTAAACCCCAACCTTTTAAAGTTCTGGGAGTTCAGCTTCCACGAGATGGCTCTCTACGACATACCAGCCAAAATCGACTTCATTTTAAAAAAGACAGGACAGACAAAACTTCAAGTGATCGCGCACTCTCAAGGGACTTCACTGTTCTACGTGTTGGGAGCGCTGAAACCAGAATACGGTTCGAAAATTAAGAATGTTATATGTTTAGCGCCGATAGCGTATTTGGATAAAGCTCTGAATCCGTTGCTTCCACTGGCATCTTTAGTAGGAGGTCCTCTCTTAAATGCGGCATCAGGCTTTATAGGGCACGGCGAGTTTTTAAGAAATTCTTCGGAGCTAGTGGCGTTGTTCCGAACCGCATGTACACAAAAACTGGTGGGATACGAGGCGTGCGGTGTCGGCCTGGCCTCGGTGATGTTCGGCTCCGACCCCGAACAGTTCGAACGCGAGTTCGTTCCGATAGCTTTCGGTCACTACCCTGGCGGCTCATCGATGAAGAACGCCGTACATTTACAACAAATCGTAGTCTCGAAGAGGTTTCAACAGTACGATTATGGCATCGGGAATTTGCGAAAGTACGGTAGAGTCAAGCCGCCGACATATGATTTATGTAAGGTTCCTTTCAACGTTTCTTTGTATGTCGGTGAGAATGACAGGTTGTCGTCCATTGAGGATGTAGACCGTCTCAGGGTAGAGTTGTGCAACGTTGTAGAGTACTACGTCATGCCTTACAAGGAGTGGAACCATATAGACTTCGTTTGGGGCAAGTACATGTCTGATTACTTGTTTATTCCCGTAATTGAAACCTTGAAAAAGTTTTATTGATTATGTGCGATAAGGTGATAACTGAAGTTTGCAAAAATATTAAAATGCATGATATTGTTGGTAATTTTCAATCGTAGTTGATTTCAAGTATGAATTTGCTTAACAATTATAATTTTTGTAATTTCGATACAATGTAACATTATTGTATTGAAATAGCGGTTACAAGCGCGGTACTTCCGTAAAGGGAACAAATTTATGTAAAAGCTATGTTTAATGTGGTTTTTATTTATGTCATATTTTGCTAGATACCTCTGTGGTTGCTACCTTACGTTTAAGACCGCTTTTTTCATTTTCACAAAATTTTTCTTTTAATAAAGTCCACGGCTTCCTTTTACCTTCTTTGTCGAATTTTTATTATTCCCCTATTTTATAGACCTCTTTCCGTTGAACAGCGCAGCGTCAAATTTATATTTCATTTTATTAGAAATTGGACTCCAAAACCTTACGGTTACCTGCAGTTATACTTATTAGTAAAATTATTATGTGCAATTTACTTTAAGCAACAACAAAACCACACCACGGTACCTACATAATACTTTAACAATAAAAATTAAAAAATAACGCCTTATTCTATAGCACACACTCTAAGATAGTTCTACCAAAGGAAACGCCAACGCCGCCTGTAAATTAGATTGTTTCATTTACTGTCTGTCCTGTCCAGTAGGTAAACCGTTTTTTTGACAGATGGAACTAGTGATTGCAGCAACACACAATACATTGATTGATACACGTACGGTATTATAATGTCTGTAAGAAGCCATAAATAAGATAATTCAATAAGATATGGTAGTTTAAATATTTATTTTATTACGCATTTTAAAGTTAACTTTTACGTAATATGGTATGTGACGTAGGTACATATTCCAGATTACGTAAAAGTTAACTAAGACAACTGTCAAAAAACGGTTTACTTGATGGACTGGGTATAGGGACGACTGATAACATTGAACCGTTTCGTTGTTGTCCGGATTCGTTGTAAAGACTAACTATCCCGAAAAACCGTCTTCCAACGTGGTCGGCATTTCTTATCAGAGGTACTGCTTTTATTATGCTGGGAATATTTCATATTGAGCTGACAACTTTTTTTTAAAATAACATATCAAAGTTGTTTATTCAATAGTTTATATAATCAGCACTTTTTGAAAGCGAAAATTATATCAGGCAGTCCGCCAAAACGTCCGCCCTTCACCACTTCCTAGAGTTTTAGCTGAGATGAAGTGGAATCGATGTTTTCCCCATCATTGGACGTAAGGGTCTAGGGTCCAGTCTAGTATTATTATTATTGTATTTTTTTGCAAAATTTCAGAAAAAACAGAGAACAGTACAGAATTTCCAGAAAAAAATGTCAAAAGGAAAAATGTCTAATCAAACGAATCGTCAAAACGAATGCACAATTTGACCAAGTTTCTTTCATATTTACATCAGGTAAACCTACAACTAACTACCTTAGGACCACAGTTTTGGGCAAAAAAAGTAAGTAGGTAGTTAATTAGAAACAGCTATGCCTTACCTCTGCAGCTGCCTCTCCTCGCTGGCCAGCAGCTGCGTGTCGCTGCGCGGCGGGGACGCCGGCCGCGCGCCGCGCAGCGCCTCCCACACGTCCACCTGGCGACATTAGAAACAGCTATGCCTTACCTCTGCAGCTGCCTCTCCTCGCTGGCCAGCAGCTGCGTGTCGCTGCGCGGCGGGGACGCCGGCCGCGCGCCGCGCAGCGCCTCCCACACGTCCACCTGGCGACATTAGAAACAGCTATGCCTTACCTCTGCAGCTGCCTCTCCTCGCTGGCCAGCAGCTGCGTGTCGCTGCGCGGCGGGGACGCCGGCCGCGCGCCGCGCAGCGCCTCCCACACGTCCACCTGGCGACATTAGAAACAGCTATGCCTTACCTCTGCAGCTGCCTCTCCTCGCTGGCCAGCAGCTGCGTGTCGCTGCGCGGCGGGGACGCCGGCCGCGCGCCGCGCAGCGCCTCCCACACGTCCACCTGGCGACATTAGAAACAGCTATGCCTTACCTCTGCAGCTGCCTCTCCTCGCTGGCCAGCAGCTGCGTGTCGCTGCGCGGCGGGGACGCCGGCCGCGCGCCGCGCAGCGCCTCCCACACGTCCACCTGGCGACATTAGAAACAGCTATGCCTTACCTCTGCAGCTGCCTCTCCTCGCTGGCCAGCAGCTGCGTGTCGCTGCGCGGCGGGGACGCCGGCCGCGCGCCGCGCAGCGCCTCCCACACGTCCACCTGGCGACATTAGAAACAGCTATGCCTTACCTCTGCAGCTGCCTCTCCTCGCTGGCCAGCAGCTGCGTGTCGCTGCGCGGCGGGGACGCCGGCCGCGCGCCGCGCAGCGCCTCCCACACGTCCACCTGGCGACATTAGAAACAGCTATGCCTTACCTCTGCAGCTGCCTCTCCTCGCTGGCCAGCAGCTGCGTGTCGCTGCGCGGCGGGGACGCCGGCCGCGCGCCGCGCAGCGCCTCCCACACGTCCACCTGGCGACATTAGAAACAGCTATGCCTTACCTCTGCAGCTGCCTCTCCTCGCTGGCCAGCAGCTGCGTGTCGCTGCGCGGCGGGGACGCCGGCCGCGCGCCGCGCAGCGCCTCCCACACGTCCACCTGGCGACATTAGAAACAGCTATGCCTTACCTCTGCAGCTGCCTCTCCTCGCTGGCCAGCAGCTGCGTGTCGCTGCGCGGCGGGGACGCCGGCCGCGCGCCGCGCAGCGCCTCCCACACGTCCACCTGGCGACATTAGAAACAGCTATGCCTTACCTCTGCAGCTGCCTCTCCTCGCTGGCCAGCAGCTGCGTGTCGCTGCGCGGCGGGGACGCCGGCCGCGCGCCGCGCAGCGCCTCCCACACGTCCACCTGGCGACATTATTGTGTTAGCTAATCCTTGGAGATGTTCTAATAAAAAGCCGACACAGGTATCACAAAATACATATAAATCTATATGTATAAATAAAAATGAATCACCGAAATGTATGTACGCGCATAACTTCCGATCGACTGCACCAAATTGGATAATTCTTTTTTTTTTGTGTTTGTTATTGTCAGGACAAGGTTTGTATAGAAGACAGTTAAAAGAAATAAAGATAGGATACTTTTTATCCCGATATTCCCACGATCGAAACTTATGCAGGTGAAACCGCGGGGCGCAGCTAGTAAGGAATAATTATGAAACAAAATTGCGAAGATTATAACCGTGACATTGTATAGAGCTATCTAGGTCCTACGTGACAAAAGGATTTCTAAATATCCTTATCTATCGAAAGCTACACTTATCTATAGTAACTGACCTGATCGTCTTGCGTGCCGGTCTCCATGAGGCTCTGCTGTATCGCGTACTGCAGCAGCCCCTCCTCGTCGTCCACGCCGCAGCCGAGCCGCTCGTCCGGCCCGGCCGAGTCCCGGTAGCCGCGCCCCACGGCGAAGCACTGGTCGTCCACCAGGCACGCCAGCCGGTCGCCTTCCGGGATCACGTCGATGTGCGGCACGGGAGTCTCGGTGGCGAATATGTTGCCGAATGTTATGCGCGCGTTTAGGACGTGGAAGAGTGGGATTTCTGGTAATTAAAGTGGAACATTCTATAGTGAGAACCAGTTATTTTTTAGGCAATAGATACTTTGATTAGGCAATAGATACTAGATTCTAATAGTCATAAAAATCTTAAGGAGCATGGTAGATTCCCCAGAGCGACACAATACTTTGTGTACACTTTATGTACCCGACAACTACCTGCGTCATAGGCCTACTCGACGACACAGACTGTTTGCCACATCCCATTGCCACACTGTGTCGCGCGCGCAATCCCCGCTGTGTCGCATGCATGGTACTATAAACTCCTTAATGGAGACAGTCCCGGATTGTGACATCTTTAATGACACACTCAGGGTGATTATGTCAAATTGTCTCATGTTCTGTGAGGGTATGTTTGTAGGTAAATAAGTTGTATCTTGTTATCACTTTATTCGATTTTATTTTATTTTCTCTTCTTAAATTTTATTATTATGTATGTTTGATCTCTGACTTGTTATTTGTTTTTTGAATTATGAAAATTATGTAATATGTTTAGTTTTAGTTTTATGTTTAGTTTTACCTGTTAATTACTGTCATTGGCGCAAGCCGTTGTAATTAATTATAAATAAATAAATAAATTTTGATAATCAGTGGACTAATAGGCCGCGTAGGTAAAGTATACTACGAGGTCGGAGTGATAAATCTGGTAAAAATCTATTTTGGAATAAAATGATCGCAAATTGCATGGAACCTCCTTGTTCACAACTCTTTTGAAGGACTAAATTAGAATTTCAGCCAGTACTGCCGGTTCTGCCAGGGCCGCGGGTAGTTCGAAAGATACCGTGGCCCCTGGCACAGGCAACTGAAGGAACAGGGGTGGGTTTTAGTCAGTAAAAGTCTGACACGGTCTCCCGTTCCGCCCAGAGCGGAAGAAGCCATAATTATGATGATTTCCCACCCAAAAAAAAAGTACTGCCGGTTAGTTTTTTTTATTTGACAGCCATTAAAGAAAAACAACTGAAAACGTTTTGGCAAAGATGGAGAAAAGTGAATTTCGTGTCGTGATTAACCGTATAGTTCGGTAGCGCCCCCGAATGGACCCGAACACACGAACCTCCGCTGGCTCAGTAAGGGGTCCCATTGGACCTTGAAATGACGACATATGACACCCTTAATGATAATGTAAATATTGATTATGCTACCCATCAAATCTTATGAATGTGCGTTAATTAAGAGAGTTGGATAAAAAACTCATATGTTATCGCCATTCAATCTTCCTTATTTAGCGACAAGTTTATTAATTTACCTTTAGTAAATTCAAGTCTGTAAATGTGATAATCGCCATTTTGATGACAGTGGTGGTCGAGGCTAAAAAACATAAAAATTGGGGATTTCGAAAAACCAAACTTCACCACAGGGGCAATGACTTAATTGATGACTTGATTGATTTGGGGCATGATTTAATTATTTGACGAATTCATCCATTGTTCATGTTAAATAAGTAGTGGTAATGTAGTTTTTTGATATCTAAAGTCGAAGTTTCACGCCAATCGTGCGTGTTTACATTTTTACTTTTCACAAAAGTCACACACACACATGTAGATAAGATGTAAAATGTGTAAAATATTATTACAAATATTATAAAAAACACGAAAATGCCCAAATCATAACGTAATATTGAAACACAGGTCCAATAACACGTATTATTCATTACCACTACTTAATATGTGTTCAAAATCGCCGACCATTGTTGTTTTTTTTTATCGTAATGGTGTGCGACAGCGATTATGCCAAACGATTTTTTTTTAAATTTCGATTGACCCGAGTAATTAATATGACGAATGTCAGAAATCGATTCTCAGAAATTGAAATAAAATTATTTTAAGCATTAAATACAACAAGCATTATTTATAATAATGATTTATGCTTTCCTAATGTAATTTTAATCGTTTTTTGGACACTATATTGAAACTGAGTCAATAACAGAGGACCTATGACCATAGATAGTCATTTATTCAATTTAGCGCCGAATTGTTTCTATATTTGAATTTATATTCGGAATGCGCTCGCTATTCAAAATTATTTTTATTTATTGTGCAATTATTAATTTTTGATACTTTCTAATAGTTTGCTACAGAATGCCCAGTATACATTTTAGATAGGCTTAGCTAAAGTTTCGGAAACCGCAAACACTTTACATTTCATTATGTTTTGTTAGCTGTATGAGCTTGGTAGTTTTTATTTATATTAGTTTACTTGAGTAATAGAAATTGTTTACTTTTTGTGGTAGTTTCCCAACGAAATTAAAAAAAAACTGGCCAAGTGTATGTCGGACCATGCACAGTGAAAGGTCCCTTTTACTTGGGATGAATAATTACGCATACACAGCGCATATCATTAATTTGATCGACTGCAGAAATAAGTTAGTATTTCATAAAAGTTCTCGAAAAAACTGTAAAAACCCAAGTTAATTCTGCGGTTTTAAACGAAAATATCTCATATCTCAAAAACGATTGACTTTAAAAGTTAAAGTCAATTAGAAACATCTTTATAATTTTAATAATAAGTTCCAACAATACCTCCCACACGCTTGTGTGCATAGATTTTTTTCAACCCTTGGGTACATGCATGGGGAATGCCACCTCTAATTATGTTTATCGTAATTTTACTACACCATTTTGCGTGCATAGAATAAGAATACGATATAGTGTTATTAACACTCGTTAACGTCTACGAGTAAAATGGTTAATGGCATTAACATCCGAACGCACGCACAGACTGACATGACGAAATTATGGGTTCCGTAAAAGTATTTTCAGATCATTTAAATTAGAAATCAGACAATTAAAGTTCTTAAAATTTTATCCCAAGCTACAGAACGGCAGCTTGGGACATTAGGAGTGCCTACTTTGTCCCACAACGCGCGTCCACGAAAACGCCCGCGTTAACCCTGTAAGAAAGGCTGGCCGGTGCAAATTGGTCAAAATCTAGATTTTACGGTTAGTTTAGGTTTGTACAGACGGCAGAGAGGCAGACCGACCGGCACATAGACAGACGGCCACATATCTTTTGTTTTAGTTATTAAGCAAATATATTTAAAACCCCCACAACAAGCCCTTTCATTTGATATGTCACACAGAGGTACAGCAAAGATTTTTTTTTTTTTTTCTAGTTTGCCCCCCAAGAGAGACCCCATTTTCAAAATTAATTTATTTACGTTACACGTCCGTCTTTGGGTCACAGAAATTCATATGTGTATCAAATTTCAATTTAATCGGTCCAGTAGATTCGAAGCAAACGAGAAAAGCCCACAGACACGAGTGATCTTGTAAGGGTTCCGTTTTTCATTTGGACGTACGGAACCATAAAAAGTTATACACCTAACCTAACGTACGGTGATTAAAATGATTGATTTCAAAAATAAATTAATTCATGAAAAATATACCAAAGAGTTTTTATACAGTTTCTACACCTTTTTTATTTTTTTTGCATATTCCGATTATCGATTAGGCTTTAGGCAATTTTTGAATCGAAATAAGAAAATTGGTTGGATGGTCAGCACTAAGAAGTGTCATGTCGAAACACAATTTTTTGTAATTTTTATCAAGATTTGATTGCGTTTTATAAGTAGTTTATGTAAGAAAAATGGTAAAAGTAAGAACGCGGAGAGAATGATAAAATCTTTATTTTTCCCTTTTGCATATTTTCAGCAAGAGAATAGGTTGTATATGTACATATTTCCAGCGAGTTTAAGGTGCCTACCTTTTGGATAGGTGTAGTAATACCTATTTTATACAACTTTCGTAGTAGACTAACGAAGTTTGACCGACCTCAACAAATAATTAAAGATATTTGCCACAAATATATTGTATAAAATAAGCGCGGAAACATATTTTTCTTAATAAATTTGAATGCTGAAAGTTGATGTAATTTACTGAATTTCATGACGTAATTCGCAACATCCCGACGAGTCAGCTGATGTGTCATATGTCAAAATCTAGTCGAGCAGAGTGGTAGTAGATTTTACAACAAGTGCACAAAACAAACCATTTTTATCCGAGACTTTTAGCAGCCCGAGCCGAAGGCGAGGGCTGATGGTAATGTCGAGGATAAAAATGGTTTTGTGGACGAGTTATAAACTCTGCTTTTCACTTCGATTGCGAGGAAATAAAACAGTAGTATAACATAACATTTCTTTAATTAAAATTCAAAGTAAAATTAGAACAGTTTTGAATACTGAAGGAAATTGTTTTTAAATCTTACGACATTGATATTAGGCTGCAGACCTATACAGCCTACTATTAAATTAATTTTGTAATAATAATTTTCTTAAATCAACTAACCTACCGTACTTGAATTAAAATTTTAATATCTATTAAAAAAAAACACACAAGGCAAATAAATTAAAGTAAATATTATATAATAACAAATTCTATCTATGAACTTCTTATTGCATTTGGCTGTATGGCTCATTTTCTTTGCCTTAATATAATACATTTATGAGTAGATACGTTAATGCCCTTGTGCACAAAATTCGATTTTGTGCAGCCTATACCCTGCACAAAGAAGCACTTTCAGAGCATGAGAAGTGAAAACATTATTTCTTGCCCAAAAAAACGATAACGGAAACGAAACATAAACTTGATAAATATTATGGGGACTCTGCTCCTTCGATTAAAATGATTTATAAGTGGTGCAACGATTTTCGGTGTGGTCGTACAAGCACAAGTGATGCTGTGCGTCCAGGACGCCCAGTTGAGGTCACTACTCCAGAGATGATCGCTAAGATCCACGATAATTATAGTGTCGAACGACCGAAGAGTAAAAGTGAGGGAGATAGTAGGCATCTCAGACGAACGTGTTCGCAATATCTTACACCAACATTTGCGCGATGGGTGCCGTTTTTATTGGCTGTTGATCAAAAACGCATGCGTGTGACCAGTTTGGAGGCAGGTTTGGCGTTGTTTCAACGGGATAAAACCGAATTATTACGTCGTTTTATAACAGTAGACGAAACATGGATCCATCACTATACCCCAGAAACCAAGCAACAGTCGAAACCATGGATTGCTACCGGCGAACCAGCTCCGAAGAAGGCCAAAGCAGTTTTATCGGCCAATATAGTGATGGCTACAGTTTTTTGGGATGCACGTGAGGTAATCCATATTGACTACCTAGAGAAGGGTAAAACGATTAGTGGCGCATATTATGCCAATTTATTGGACCAATTTGAAAAAAAAATACGTAAAAAAACGACCGCATTTGGCTAAGAAGAAACTCTTCCACCAAGACATTGCCATGGCTAAACTTCAGTTGCGCTATGAGTTACTTTCTCACCCACCGTATTCGCCAGATTTAGCCCCTTGAGACTATTTACTGTCTCTAAATTTTAAAAAATGGCTTGGTGGGCAAAGATTTGGCTCCAACGAAGAGATCATGCACGAAACCAATGCCTATTTCGAAGGGTTACCTAAGTCATACTTTATGGAAGGGATCGAAAAGCTAGAGAAAAGCTAGATGAAGTAATTTCCTTGTAACTCGCATTGAGTTACAAGGAAACTACTTCATAAAAACTACGTTGAAAAATAAATAATAATAATTAAATAAAATTGACTCCTTGTTTAATTTTTACCAGACTTATCACTCCGCCCTCGTATTCGTATCGTATAGATCGATCATAGACATGACTAATACTTGCCATATCATCAAACTGCAATCAACACCACATTATCAACTAAACTGTGACGTCACAAGCTAAAGTACGGTCAAAGATAAGCAATCCCGATTGTCAACTGTCATCGAGAACGGTCGCGTTATATTAATTCGTTTTATTAATTTAGTATCTTCATGTTAGCCGTATTTTAGTGTGCTGATTGCTAGGATTTACTCTCGATATTATGATTACAATTGACATTCACACTATCTCATATTCCAAGCACATCAATTACAAAACAAGATAAATGGTTGTGTCATAGGAAGTGATGACACTTGCTGTATTATAAGAAACTTTTAGCTGGCCTAGAAATTGTCATGTGTAACTTACCAATTTTGACCGGAAAACCAGCTGGTAACTGCATTTGAACGAAGTCTTTTAGTTTGGCGAAATGTGGCGAGGATATCGCTGCCATTAGGTCCAGGATCGGCATTATTTGTTCTTGTAACTGTAACATAATAAGTGCTTATTATTCACAAAGACTCATTATTAACATTGGATTAAAGCTGGTAAGGACACAGGTATCAAGTTTTATTTTTTTTATTAAACTTTAACTTTGAATTTTGACTTTAATTTGGTCATACTCGATGTCACACGATTAACATGTCGTAAAGCATAAAATATATTGAAAATTTTTGATGACGAATTGAATCGACATCAGACGGACGGCAATCACATAGTACGACCATTCTGACGTCATGACGACGTAAGTTTTTATCTGACGAGCTTGGAGGGAGATTATGTCCCTTTTCGCTGCCTATCGTTGTTATCTGGCAGTATGTATATGCTTACTTCTAGCGGATAGTCCTCACAGAGCCACAGCGTCGCTCTGAACTTCTGCACCTTAGTGGACACCTCGCGCGGCTTGCCGATGTCTCTGTCCAACTCCTCGTCGGAGAAGTATTCCTCCCACGTCACTGGGACGTGTGTGAGGTCTTCAGCTGATCTACTGCTTCGCGGACTGGGAGACTCGTCCTGTAATGGCTATCAGCACATAACATTTTATAATATTACTACAAAAAAAATCACCGAATGCATATTCTTCTCCCTTCGTATTCAATCGAAGCTTCTGTATTTTCTCTAATAATGCTTTTAGTTATGTTTATAACAAGTAAAGAACAAGTTCCCCATACCTTCTCAGGCGCCAACAGCGGCGTGGCCGCCACGTCCGCGTCCGCCAGCGCCAGCAAGCCCGCCAGCGGCGCACGCGCCTGCGCACGCTTCTCTCTCTCTCCCTTCGGGACATGCTCCGTCCTTGTCTTGGACACGAGCTCCACGTTGTTGGCGCCGAACACTTTGCATTCATACCCGTTTACCGCTTCGGTCTTGTCTTGACGCCAGCCCCAGATGCCGCTTTTATTTCTGTAATAAATCGCAGGTGATCTTGGTAAAAAACAAGAAAGTGTTGGTTAAATATTTTTGCACAGCTAAATATGGAGATCAACGTGACAGTTCTCACGTACCAAAACGCTGCATCTTTTTGTCCTACATATCTTGACTTTCTGTTTAGATTGCTACCTTGATGAAACATTTGCAATGATCAAAATGAATAATTTACCGAAGTTTTTTTCATTTGTTAGGATGTAAGCTCAAATACACTTACCTCTCGAAGCTAATCTTGTCTGTGTCCAAATAGTTGATGGCCAGTGGTGATGCTAATCGTTGGTCTATGACATGAGGGGGCGGAGCGGGCCATTCCCTATCGCCGGACATAGGCTCGAGGTATTCACACCATGAGGTGCCTAACTCATGGTCTAGCTCCATTAGACTTGCTGTGCGGCCTGTTGAAAAAGGACAAAATATTTAATAGTTGTTAGGAATATTCGTAAGAAAACAGCGTCTACAAAGAACTGGGTACGACAAACAAGGAACTCGGAAGTTGCTAATCAGATTAGTAATTAGTACCATGCTGATACTTATGTGTGAACGCTTTTGTTGTTCTATGTGTTATTGCACAATCAGTATGTATGTCATTATACAGTACTTTTTGCGAGTTTTAAGAGCCGTCGGGAATCATTGATAATAATAATAATGGTAGCTTATTTACACCATTATCACAAAAGATTCAGCAAGAACATTGACAGGCTAAAAAGGCTCCCGCAGACAGACGCAACGAGTCTCTAGTATAATAAATACTGTGAAAACTTCATGGATATTGTTCTACCAGAATCAAGTCGCGCCTGTCGGCGAGAGCCTTAACTCAAATACGCAGGACAGTAAGACTTCTTGGGAAGAAACCTCCCTCTCTCCAGATTAACAAGAAATCTGTTTTACAAACTCACCTTGTCCTCTAAATATATAGGTCCTATCCCCTCTCTGCCAACGGTTGTTATCGAAGCCGACGAGGGTCGTGTCCACGCGCACGTTGCCGCCACGTTTGTACACTTTGTACGTGTCGAACGGACACATTCGGGATACTAACGGCACTGTGGATAAAATGAAAATTATTTTTTTATAAATTACTGACGCTATTAATCGCTATCGAAAAAAAACATAATTTTATAAATGTAAAATATAACCCTGCATAGCATATTCGACCTTAACAGTCGAATATGCAATACGCCTAGGCAAATACATTTCCCACACAAATCGATAGGTCTGAGCGTTTGTAAGTGTGTGAAGGGTGTTTGATTGTAGGTCACTGTAATGAATGGTCGTCAAACATCACAGAAGCAAACATATTGTGATTGCAATCCTGTTGTTATCACTTCAAAAAAAGTTCCCACTGGCACTCATTCTCGGGATAAAAAGCCCAAACACACACACACACCCCACCACACACCACTACACACCACACACCACTACACACCACACAGCCACACACCAGCCCACAGCACTATCTGTGTGCCAAATTTCATCGAAATCCGTTCAGTAGTTTTTGCGTGAAAGAGTAACAAACATACATCCATCCATCCATCCATCCTTACAAACTTTCGCATTTATAATATTATTATAGTAGGATAGTAGGAAGTAGGATACTGTCAATCGCAGAGGATTCATAAAAACCCAGAAAGTGCTTTTTGCTTTCCTAATATTGTTTTTTTTAAATATTTTTAAAATAATCCGAGAGGAGGCCTGTGTCCCAGCAGTGGGAACATTATAGGCTGATTTACTTGTGCTTTATTTTATTTTTAAATATTAGCATTTCTCAATCTCTAAGAAGTACAACTATTTGGTAAGTAATAAACTTACCCCAACTAGTGAACTCCCATTTCATTTCCACATAGAAGTCAGGTGCCAGACTCAACCGTCGCAACAGATCAGGAATTCCTCCAGACCGCAGCACATGACGCTGGTAGTCTCTCCGTGATAGCACCAGTGATAAGAGCTCCGGGTTACCAGTCGCTGTGGCTTCTTGGACCGCTACAATTAAATCGTTTGTGAGAAATCGTCGTTCGCGAAGCAAAAAAAAGAGTATGTAAGACGGTCGTAGGTGTCGCGTGGGGAGAAAAGCGTGAGTTATTATTGTCTGTAAATCATCATTTTGCAGTTCCATGAACAGCCAAGGATTTCACAAAGGATTCAATCTAAATCTAAAGTAATATTATAAAGAGATAACATGTTTGTTTGTAAAAGGGAATCTCTAGACGTACACACGGCTACACATAAAGCTATGCCAAACCAATAATGGCTGACCGTTCATTGTGAAAAAAATTCAATAAAAAGAGGGGCCAAGACAAACTGGTTTTGTATAGCTTGACGTGTGGCCGTGTGTACTCATCTATAAACTCCAATTTTAATTTGATAAATGACAGTCGCGATCGATCTAATTAGGTCATGTTGACAAAAAAGGTAGTTTTAGTCTAGCAAATTAAAAATTGAGTTTACAATCATATTTTTACTACTAATAGAAAGCGAAATTATTGCTTTGCATCAAAGGATATTTATCGTAAACGCGGACTAAGTCGCGGGCAGAAACTAGTAAATGAAATACATTGCTTTTCTACATAACAATAATTTTCAAACACACATTACGTGTCGCAGTCGTCAAGATCTAATTTGTATGCGACAATGGTACAAAAGTAGCGATTTTGATCACAAAACTATCAGAAAGTGAAATCTCAGTGAGCATTGTATTCGTTTGCGATTGTATCAGCACGGAAGTACTGCCTTATGAGTATTTTGTAACTGTTTGTCACAGAAACCTAGTCCATGGGCTTCACAATGACTGATACAATAAATTTATCACTGGCCCACCACATTTGACATTCAGGTTGGTCATGCATTTTATCTTCAGCAGACAGAAATATTTCTCCCTTAACATTGTCTAAAGCATTCTTACTAGAAGTCGTCGCTACAGACGACGTAGAAGATAGTGGGACGAGCTGGAGACAACAAGTGACCGGTGGACCACTTTAGCCCTGGATCAAAAGAGCTGGAAGTCATGGGGAGAGGCCTTCGTCCATCAGTGGGATGAAACAGACTAAAGCGCAGGCCACACCGCCAGCTGGCGGGCGGGCGGGCGAGCCGAGCGAGGCATCGTTTCACCTCTTTTCATACTTGGGTTCACACTGATAAAGAGATACCTTTCTACAGAGATAAGCTACCGAAGTATGAAAAGAGGTGATACGATGCTCGCTCGGCTCGCCCGCCCTCCCGCCAGCTGGCGGTGTGGCCTGCGCTTAACAGTAACAGTAACATTATCTTAGAATCATTTTATGCAGAATGTACAACATTCATTCATTTGTAAGGCCAATTAATACGCACGGTGATTTTTTATGCGACGTCGACGCGCACAATAACGCGCTGCATATGTAGTTGCGTTTGCAGCGCAACTTTTTCAACTTTAGCAAGGCAGATAACGCGTCGCGTTATTAATGTGTGCAATTGTGCATAAACCCCTTATTATTTAGATGCGTTAAATAGCGCGCATATGAGGAACTTCCTGTACCTGTCCAGCCATCCTTCTCACAGTTGACATCAGCACCAGCCTCTATGAGAACTCGCGTCGTCTCTAAGTGACCGAGTGTCACCGCTAGCAGCAGAGGGGTACGTCCTCTACAGTCTTTGGATTCTAGTTCTTCTTGTGTCACCTGAAATGTAAATATAATTTTAATGAAAAGTGCTTTGTGTGTGTTACACAAAGAGCGAAAAACCAGCCAAAAATAAATAAGCCTAAACCAGCCAGGCCACAGAACGCTAGATTGGTTCTGTGGTCTGGCTGGTTTAGGCTTCATTATGATAAATTAGAACCTATATTTATCATTCTCTGAAGTCCTGTAGGACTATTGTGGATTGAAAGATCAAAAGACTCGTGATGAAGGGATATAGTCTTGCTTTTGCAGCAGAAACCATTAATCTGGACAAATTCCGAGTTCAATATCACCATAAACTTTTAAAAAGTTATCAGTCTGAGTTTATGTATATAACCTTGGGGCCCATTTTTCAGATAACTTTTATCTGTGGTATAGAAATTTGTGGTTTGACAGAGCCTTTTGTAAAGAAAATATGTCAAACCAATAATAATCTATTCTTCGGATAAAGTTATCTGAAAATTTTAAAATCGGCCCTTTGAATGATAAATTTCTAGATAATTTAGAAATAGCCATGGCCACAAAAGTATTTTGTTTCTGCAAATGTTTTGATGAAGTTTTCCTCTTTCCTATTGTTTACACAAAACCATAGCAAGGTCTGAATGAGTAGTATCCAAATGTCAAGGTGCAGGAGATAATAACAATGATAAGCTGTCAGATTAGATTACTATTGGGATTCATACATGTGTCTCACTGATAACAAATCAATGCTGCATTCATAAAAACACCTTTGATTATCGATTTTACAATACAAATAAAGGACTTTTTACCACATATTTTTTTGTGATATCGATTTTGCCATCAGTTTTTAAAACTACTACACACAGTTTCACAGTTTTATTCACAGTTTTTAAGTACTTAGATGAGTTGTAGGAAGATCTGGTAGGGAAGAGTTCTCGATCAGGAGAAAGTTTATTATTAGTAAAGATGCTCTCTACAAGTTTCCTGATTATAGGATGTTGCGTCTTTTGAGTCTGCTGACACAATCTGGCAAGTCTTGAGCGGTTTTTTTAGTACACAAGTGCAAACATAGTTTCTAGTTTGAAAAAAATTAACATGTTAAGGAAAAATCCTTACATAAGATAAGCTGTTGATACTAGAAGATTAATCATAGTAATATATAATACTAGGAATTTTATAAACAGGCAGTCTTAAAAATACCTAACACAAAGTTTCTAATTCTTTCGCAAAATCTGAAAGTTCGAATCTCAGATTTGTCAAAGAATTTCAGACATTTGTTATTCAAGTATGTGTAAGATATATTATGTTTGTTGTAAACATAATATCTGGTAGGTACTAGGGTACCAGATGTTCAGGTGTAGTTGTAATCAATGGCATGAATCATTCCTCCAATGGTGCACAAAAACAGTTGTAAAAACAACTCTTTCAATACCTAACTAGAACATAAACATGTTTTATGTAAACATCTAACTTTTACTATGCAAACTCTTTTATACAACCTAAAAGTATTTATGGCTGTGTAAACATGGCAAGTCAAAATGACATTCGATTTTCAATCTTATAAGAAAGAACATAAGGTTCAAAAATATGGTATGTGGCTATAATCCAATTTTGATTGAGCGTGTGCATTTTTTAAAGCTATTATTAATGGAAGTTGATATTGATATTATGTATAAACTCAATCATTATCAGTTTCAACCTTCAATTTAAGTCATAAGGCTTCCACATAATGAGATTGTTTTGTCCTGTTTGGCTTCATATCACCTTGAGAAGCGGTTTAGGTAATTTATGTGTCTTGGAATTAATTTGTAATTAGGAAACATTCATTTTTGGTGATGATGTTGGTATGAGATGAGAATTTGGTACACAAAAGGTTTGTTTCAGAGTTGCAGAGTGAATGAGTCACTTTTTAATATATGATTCATATCTGTTATAAACTTCGAACTCATTTAGGTAATACATAACAATGAGGTTTTCAATGTGTAATAAATACTATGCAAATGTTAATTGTTATATGTAACACAAGCATAATACCTATAAACATTGTATTTGTAAGTTTTTCAGACAACATCCTATAAGTTTAGGTACAATTAAATCCTTAACTGCTTAGAAAGACAAAGACATTTATTCATCGAATATGGTAGGGACAAAGATGGTTGGTACATATGGTTAAGTTCAACACATCGCTACTACTAGTGGCATACAAATATTTACAATGTGAACCTAATGTATGTACATGTTGGTATAAAACCTAACGTATACTACTTATACTCTAATAAACAATACAAAACACTTATACTATGGACATTTGTACTCTAATATACAATATAAAATAAAATAAAAACAACAATAACAACATTTCTATAATAAAACTAAATAAATCTACCTTATTATTAAAAAAATATTATTTGCTTATTTACCCTTATTATAATCAGAAAATTCTTTTATGTATAAAAAATATTTTGGAGAAGCCAATCTTTCAGACTTTTTTTGTAAAAATGAAAGGGAGCTGAAAAAATGAAATGGTAACCATTTCATTTTTACAAAAAGTCTTATGAGTTTTGGAATATGGATAAATATTTTAATTGACATAAGGTAACTGTTTCTGTAGTGGAGAAAGGTAGAATGTAAGGTATGTGTAAGGTAGAATGAAAACAGAAGGCCATGGCAGGAAACCCACTCAAATACAGCAGCCAGACAGCGTTTGATTGGTATTCTAATTAAAAAGAGCTCGATAAAAATGAGTGATAGCACCTTCGTTCTCGGAACGCCCACTGAGGTTCAATAGCCGGGGCCCGGGAGTCCCGGGTATAACCTCAAATGACGTCGATTTAAATATGAAAGTTATCATATTAAACGCATAATAATCAATCGCGGCATACCTTATTGGCGTCCAACTGGGCCTTTAGGTCCTCAAACTGATTGTTCCACACTAACCAGTGAATTGGATAGCGTCTCGCGACATCGTCCGCAGTAAATGCCATAATGTCAGCACATATAATTATCTTACACCAATAAATAGCACACAGTCTACTCTATACACATATCACTACCTTATTACGCGTAGTCACACTGAGTGCGTTAATTAATTGCAATTAAAACATAAAAATACTCCAATTTACACTCTCCACCGAAAATGTCAACGAATTAGTCATAGATTATACACGAATTAGTGATGATGGCCCGGTTGGCGATGAGCTGTAGAGCCTATAAAGGAACATCGATAATTCTTGATTTAATCGATTTTCACTAATTAATTACATTATACTCGATTACAGAAATAAAATAAACCGATGTATAGGTCTTTCAATTCAGTAAATAACTACTCAGGCAATGCATTTTTTTTATTCAATTAGTTGTTATGTTTCCCATTTAATTATTACTTCCTTTATAGAATGTAGTATAAAAACATTTAAAAATATAAAAAATAGTAGCCCCTGGTATCGTAATTTATTTCCCATTTAATTATTTTATTATTACGGATTTGTATCGAACTTCTTGAATCGAGTTGGATTCAGTTTTGAGATGCTGCTTTGCTGAATTTCACTTGTGACCAAAATGTTATTAGCCCATATCTGTAAATGTAGTACCAAATGTGCGTACATTCAATAAAAAAAAATCTAACATAATTATGGATTTTCAATATTTTTAAACCAGCTTTAAACTTCAAAACTTTGTATTTTCCACATACAAACTGTATTCGTAAACATAAATCTCAAGAAAATGACGGGAAAATTAACATGACAAATTGAAAATTGACACTGACAGATCTATGATGAATTTTGTAACAAAAACACGGATTATTTACGTAACAAATACAAAAAAAAATGTGTTGGAAATAAAGTAAAATGAGCAAAGCATTATTAACAATCAGTTTAAGACACCTAGACCAAGCGGCTCCTTACATTCGGCCTACTTTTATAGCCGCTAAAACAATAAGCTCAAAAGCACAAGAGAAAAAGATCGCCGTAAGTTTTTCAATGTTTACTCTTGAGATTACTTAATAATTCTATAAAGGTAGATAGTTTGGAAAGAACAGCAGCTAAACTGTTTTACGTTTTTTATTAGTTTTAAATTTGTAAACTAAACTTTTAAACAGTTCAAACCTCATTCCAGGAATGCTACTTTGTATTAAACATACCCCCAAACTCCAAGCAAGATGCAGTCCGCGAAGCCTTCCTGGATCTTGCCAAGAAGTACCACCCAGACTCGGGGTCACCAGAAGCTGACATGGACAAGTTTGTGGCTGTAGAGAATGCCTTCAGGACCCTCACTAAACATAACACTGGGATTAGCAATAAGGAGGAGGTGGAGAAGATTGTGTATGATATCAGGGTGAGTATTATTTGATATAGTATTCTCCGTGAGACAGTCAGTAACATTAAGGCGGTGCTGGCCTTCCTTGAGGAGAGGGGGTGGATCGAATTATCGATTTTCCCACCCATTTGCAAAATATTCGCATTTATATAGAGGGACACCAGCTTGTATTATCTATTGATATAGTATTCTCCACTTTGTGAATTATTAAATAATATCACCCCTCACTGCAATCATTAAGCCTAGCTATCATCTTGAAAGATACATTAATGTCATTCCTTTTTCTAAATCAGTCCCTCAAGGTTGAGGATTGTTGCCCAATCCATTTCTTGAGTTTTGACAAGTTTGCAGTATTGTCAGTAATTTGATCTTGTGTTCATTAGCACACTTTTCAACTTCCAAAAAGTTACAGAATGGTTAACCATTAATTTATTAATTCACAGTATGCCGATGACGTTAATAGCTTGTGTATAGAAAAATTCAGTCATGTTTACTTATAGAAATAAATTCATTGAATTGATTCAAAATTGTTTATTACAGCACACAGCACCACAACATCGACAATACCTAAGCTACGGAGGCTATGGTCATGGAACTATCTTTCAAAGAGAAAAGCAATACACCCAGGCCCGAGCCCAGAAAGCCGCCATCAACGTCATGGAACACCGCCTTGAAAAAGCAGTTGCTTCTGACAAAACCCTGATGAAGAAAGGACAAGGATATGGGAAGAAACATGATATTAAAACAAAATATGGTTTTGATAGACTAGTTGAGGATTTGATACAGGAGTCCATGTCTAAGGGAGAGTTTGAGAATCTAAGTGGCAAAGGAAAGCCTTTGAAAAGTCAGAATAATAATCCCTATGTTGATTTTACGACACATAAGTTGAATGAGGTAAGCACAAACTGGCTTAAATACTCACTCTGCACTTTAATCTTGCCTTGAAATTCTTAATTGCCTAAATTAGAATACAAAATTATAAGCTTTCGGCAATATAGCTTGCTTAAAAGTGTGGGGTGCCTCTAGGCTTGCTACTAGGACCAAATATAATTTTATTTTCAGGTTCTCATCAACAACGGTTTTACACCAGAATGGATAATGTTAGCCAAAGAAATAGATCAAGAGATTGATAACTTAAAAGAAGAAATTCGCTCTGACCGAATGCCACTTGGCCCTTATCCATTGACCGAAGAAGATGTTTCAAAATGGGAGAGGATATGCCAAATGAATAGAGAATTAGCTTCATCAATTAACATGAAAATAAATAAATATAACCTTATAGTTCCTTTGTTAAATAAACAGAAGTTTCATGTAGAGTTTGATAAAATATGTGAAGATATCTTGAAGAATGGTGTCCATTCTGTTATAAAGGCTAGTAAAGAAAACGTTAATGTAGTAAAAACTGAATATGTTAGTACTAGTGATAGTGCAGACTTGTTTGGGGTGTTATTCAAAGCGTTTAGTGATTTAATAACTTTTAAAGAAAAGAAAAATTCTTGAAATATAGAATGAAGTTAATGGTTTAGTAACTAGAATACCTATTTGCATATTATAGAATGAGACATTACTCTGATTTATTGATAGAAAAAAAATCATTACCTTAAAACAATTGTTGCCGCCGCAACAAAGCTACTGCGGGACGATGCAATACACAATGTTCGATGTTTACGAGACATCGAACGACTACCATGCCACGAATTGCACTCATTTCATTTTCTTGTTTCATTGTATGTTGGAAAAATATTTTAGAAACAGCAAACTACTTTTGGTTTCGGAGCGTGAGAAAACGTTCTAATAGTAAAATTAACTGCTCAGGATTTTTGCTGAGGTTAAAAAAATTAAAATACGTACTGCCAATTTGGAGGAGAGTTTTATTCTGAATTGCAATGCATACATGGCGCATCCGGTAGGCACAGACCGCTTAGCTTGCAAATGATATCTAGTTGCTAGAATAGAGACATATAAGTACTTAGTTTAATCTAAACCAGATGGGTGAGGTGTATCTATAACTAACTATGTACAAGTTTCATTGCAAAGAACAAAAAAGGTAAATATTTCTACTTTTATTTTTCTAGAGGCGTATCTGTGATATTATGTAGATATTTTTAATTCCTAAAAGGATAATAAAACACTTGAAATATATACAAAAGTTTTATTTCAAACACACTGTAAAACTTAAC
This sequence comes from Apamea sordens, assembly GCA_945859715.1. Classification (NCBI taxonomy): domain Eukaryota; kingdom Metazoa; phylum Arthropoda; class Insecta; order Lepidoptera; family Noctuidae; genus Apamea; species Apamea sordens. The sequence goes on along the minus strand of OX243998.1, from coordinate 18,994,659 downwards.
ATACTTACATTTTAAATGGCATTTCATAAACGTGCATTTAACTAGAAACATTTCAATGAATCTATGTACTGACTGTAAAAAAATAAGTGCATATAACACAATACATAGCAACTAATATAAGTCTGCTATAAAACCTTATTTATTTATAATCTTGTGTTATCTAACCGACATTTTAACAATAAAAATCAGGAAAAATTCGTCAACATAATTTTAATAAAACTTTGTAAAATTTTCTTCAACATTCAAAATGAACTGTTACTAACACAACAATATATAACATACTTACCTAATGTGATAACGTTATTCTTATATACAAATTCGAGACTTTCATATACTTTATATAGTTATTTTCTTCAAAACATTGTTTGATTTGTTGCCAAGTAATATCATGACAAAATTGTCTTACATAATGCTTAAACTCACTTTTAAACATTTTCTAAACATGTAATAGGAATATAAACAGTACTATTTTAGTGCAAAGTAGGAATGTAGGTATAATATGTAGATTTACACCAGCGTAGCCAGATTTTTTTTCGGGCAAAGCGGGATTTTTAAAACCCTTTGAGTATAAAAAGCGGGATTCTTTCGTCAAAAGCGGGACTAAAGAAAAAGAAGTTAAGTCTTCAGAGGAATATAATCCTACTAATATTATAAACGTGAAAGATTGTATGGATGGATGTTTGTTACTCTTTCACGCAAAAACTACTAAACGGTTTATAACCAGGATTAACATATAGGATACTTTTTATCCCAATATTCCCACGGCATCGAAACTTACGCGGGTGAAACCGCGAGGCGCAGCTAGTATTATATAAATAAGTAATACAAAAAGGAAAAGGGGTGATTACCGAGATGACGACCAATAGAGAAGTATGGTATAAAAAAACATGTTGCGCCGCCGCCGACCCCAAATAAATTGTGATGACAGCAGGAGAATGATTATAAATAAGTGATATACAGGGTTATTTTTCAAAGACCAGCCAAATTTAAGGATGTGGTACAGAGGAGGTCAGATAGGCAGTCGGTCCATGTAAAATACTGGTATTCAGCTGCATCCGGTTAGACTGGAAGCCGACCCCAACATAGTTGGGAAAAGGCTAGGTAGATGATGATGGTACAGACCATCAAACTGAACAACTTTCTCCATGGGACAAATAGCGTAATCGCGAAAAATTTATCAACTGTCCCATAGAAAACTTCAATACCTACTCGACCTAAATGTATGGGACGGCTGAATTTTTATTCGCGATTACGATGTTGGTCCTATGGAGAAACTTGTTCAGTTTGATGGTCTGTACTACATCCTTAAATTTGGCTGGTCTTTGAAAAATAACCCTGTAGGTATACCACTTACGAATAACACACATACACTAACACTAACATTTATTTTTCTATCCCCGAAAAGCGGGAAGACTGACATTTAGTTTTATTAGGCTAAAAATCGGGACGTCTGGCAACGCTGATTTACATACACTTGGTCCCATAATGTTGTGATTAAAATGTTCAAGTCTATAGTTTCTTATTATACATATTCGAATTATTTCATAAAAGATACCTAAGGATCTTACTCTAATCATATTCCATTTTATTATAGGCAAGATGGAACCAATCTTAGGACATAAATAAATGCATATTGTTCAATATTGAGCTGGAAGACAAGAAATAAAAAATACAATATGTAGTTTAAAATAAACGATGCAATAACGCAAGTGACTCTTTTGACTAAGATTTGACTTCCATCGTTCCATCTTAACCTTTCTGTATGGTGCAGTAAGAAGAAATTCGCACATAGGATTTATAGGAAGCTATTCAATTTTTTTTTCAATATCAGCAACAATTAACAATTTCAATTGAGAATCTCAGATAATGATCTAGTTTCGGGAACATTCATTATATGACAAAGTTCAAATTCCATTGCAACAATTTATTTAGGACCTTTTTATTACAAACGGTCAATCAAAAATCAACTTACGTCTACATCATGTAAACTAAATAGTTGAGTACACTGCTACAAGGATCTCTGCATTCGAATGACATTTTGTGAAATGTATTGAAAATACATACAAGATGGCGGCGTTAGTTCCTATTTTAGCCGCGCGCCAAAATAACATAGTAGCGCTTTATGTGGTGATGGAATGATTTATCTAAGTTTGTTTATTAAAATTAGCATTTCGCTGCATTTTCTTCTCACTGCATCACACGTCACACATTGGATACAGCCCTAAGAGTACCACATGAGGGTACCCTGATGGTTGAGTCTTACCCTACCAGTGGCCACAAGACGCAGAGCTCGCGGGTAGGCGCGGTGTTCCGCTTCGTGGATGCGGTCTGTGAGGGACTGTAGCGTGTCCTTTTCATGGACTGGGACGCGTTCCTGGATTATGATTGGGCCAGTGTCCATGCCCTCCTGAAGAAGGAAGAAATAATGAGAATTTGGTTTATGAAATGTATTATACGACCTTCGATCATAATTTACCACAACTACAAGGTCCAAAAGTCGACATGCGTAACAGCAAATTCGATAGATGTGAAATTTATATTGGTGCCTTCAGCGTATAGTCGCTTAGCTTTAAAGTTTTTTAAGCCCTGGCTGAAAACCTTGAATTATTGAGGCATCCACAAGTAAGCCCGGTTAAGCAGCCGACCTCCTACAAGACTGAGCTGCGAGATGCTATTAAAAAAAAACACTATTTCTTTAGTTTGGTTCCGGCCTGTCGTCCTTATAGATCATAGCGTTACGTAGTTTCTGCCTACCCCCACAAACTCAAACTCAACTCAAACTATTTATTTCAAATAAACCAATTACAGGCACTTTTGAATTGTCAAGGTCGGTCAGTCAAAAAGATGAAGCTAGTTGCCCATTCCAAAGCGTAGTAGGTACCTATGGAGAAGAACGGGCAAGAAACTCCATGGACACTCTTTTAAATCATAATAATATTGTGGAACATGGGGATAGGGTATCATTGTATGTGTGTAGGTTCGTAATACTTACATCAACGAAATGCACTGTGCAGCCACTTTCCCGGTCACCGGCGTCGAGGCACTTTTGCTGAGCGTTGAGGCCGGGGTGACGAGGCAGCAGGGACGGGTGGATGTTCAGTAACCGTCCGTGCCATCTATAAGAGAAGAATACATTAGCTTAGCAAACCTTACGTTACTTATAGTGCGGCAGACGAGAGAATGCGTTCTTGACAGCTGTAAGTTTCATACAAACAAATACGTGTTTTGCGAACTTGATCTTTATTAGCTACTAGAATTGTCGCACTGAATGGTGTCAGGAACGCATTCTCTTGACGGCCGGAGTGTAGACGAGAGAGTGACAGAAAGTTATCATCATCATTTGCCTAGCCTTTTCCCAACTATGTTGGGGTCGGCTTCCAGTGACAGAAAGTGATATGTATGAGAAATAGGCTATACTGAAAACTATTTCACAATTTCGATATCATAATCGTAGTTTGTGATAGTGTACATAATAGAAAAAGCTTGTAACGTTACATAGCCATAAATGACTGAGAAATGAAATTATCTCTATAACAATTTTATTGAAAACTATGTATATGTGTTATGTAAACTATATTTTCACTTTATTTTTCGATGTATGATATTGCCTTTTGCGATGTTATCTGAACTGAAAATCTATGGAACAGAGGTTTTTTTTTGCGATTTCTATGTTGGTTCTCTAGTAAAATTAATTAATAATAATCAATTAAATTAAAAAATTAAATTCAATTACCTTTTTCGGGTTTTAGTTATTTCAATTAGTCCCTGTACCGATTTGCTTTGTAAAAATAAAGTTAACTTACTTTTTAACAAACTCAGCGGACAGGATCCTCATGTACCCGGCTAGACACACGATGTCGATCTTGTTCGCTTCCAGTGCTTCCGAAACCGCGCGGTCAAACTCTTCCCGCGACGCGTAGTCTTTGTGGTTGAACACCTTACGTTTAAAAAAAAGTTAAATTAGTAACATAATACTTGAAGTTAAGAAGAAGACTTCAACAATCAAATCAAATCAAAATTAAAAGTCATTTATTTAAATTAGGCTGAGAATCAGCACTTTTCGAACGTCAAAATTACAAGAGACAGTCTCCCAAAATGCCCGCCTTTCACCAATCCAATAAACGTGTTAGTCAGAAAAACAAGGCATGGAACCGTTATTTATTTGGTCTACATAAGGCTGATTCCAGACTACTGCGAGTGCTGATATGAATCAGTGTCAATTTATCAAATTCATACTAATTTGAACTCTTCCGATCAAAATACTCAGAACAAGAAGCTATGCTTGTAGATAGTTATTTTCTACGTGGAAGGCTTGTGTCTGCAAACACACTTTCGATACTAAAAAAAACCTAGTGTAGGGCACACTCGGTTGGTTTTTTACCCGACTGCAAAAAAGGGTTATGTTTTTCACCATATCTACTTACCAATGAAGGTACTCCTGCCTTCTCCGCGCGCAGCAGTGCGTACGCGTCCTTCTTGTTGCTGACCACGAGGCAGATGTCTGCGCACATGCACTGCGCCGCCTCGCGCGACGTGTCCATGAGAGCTTGCAGGTTGCTGCCGTTGCCTGACACTAGTACTGCCACCTGAGGACCGAAAAAGAGATGAATTACATTAATGAAACGTAAAAAAAAGTTTATGTTCGGGGGACCATCGTCACGAACGAAGTTCCTTACACTATATTCGCTCGCACGCACACACACACTCTTATATAATAGAAAGAGACTGAGAGAGAGAGAGAGAGAGAGAGAAAGTCGCATAGGGGAGGCGGGGAGGGGGATAACGCTTTTTCCTTACGTGACGATTTCTACCTGCCAACTCCCAACCGCAAACCGCGTTAAGGAACTTCGTTCCAAAAACAAGTCCAACGACAAAATCATGATCATTTTTAACTAGATTCACAATATCTAAGCATAATAGGCACGCGCTGCACTACACCTGAGGAAATTTTGCGAAAAAGTGGGTGAAGCTATATAATACGACTGCAGACTTCTTTTTGGTGTTTGTGGTCTTTCTCTGCGTCATGTTTAAGAGACATTGAAAAATTGCGACAGCCGCAATATCTTCAGCTTATTGTTGTGCGCCACAATTAATACCTGGTACATGGTGACATTAGTTATCACTAGCGCCATCTAGTATTAAGTAGCAGAACTAATTTACCACTAGCGCCATCTAGTATCGAGTAACAGAACTAATAGATCCTTCTAGAACTTTCGATACTAGAACTATCGACATTTGGTCAGTCAGGGCCGGTATGTACTCGAACATTCTAGATGTTTCTACAATAGAAGGTTCTGGATCTATCTGCTGCATTATATAAGGCCGGGATTAGCCGCCAGCAATCAGACTTGGATTTGCGATAGAAGCGAATACATCGAAAGCGATCTTCAAGTGCGACTTAAGAGCAATTGTGTTTTATAATTAGTGTGTTTGAGCTGTTATTAGTGTTGTTTAATTAAAGTGCAATTTTTGGTAATTTATATCGGCAGTTTTTATCACGAACCCGAAGCTCGTAACACTATTTTGGAATTCACATTGTTTATTTCCACCCTATATTTAAAACTAGATGTGAATAGAGGTATAATATTATGTATGACGTAACCAGCGTCTCTTTAGCCTTACCTTCTTCTTGGGTAACAGCGGCATTCTCCTGGAGAAGTCCATGGCCGAGGCGAAGTTGTCGACAAGCACGCGCGCGCCGCCCGTGGGACGCTTCTGTATGGTACCGATCACCATCGCGCCGAACGCGCGGGTTGTGTTCATTACCTGCATCATACAAAAATAATACATTAGCAACAATTAGTATATACAATGTATAACTGAATTAATGCACATTATGTTTAAGTTTGTTCAGAATCATTTACTGAATCGATTTGTCAATTTTATTATAGGTAATTTTTATCCCAAAAATAATTAAAACTACGTAAATTACAGTCGCACTTCCGCTGTACTTTCAAAACATACCAAAATGGACAAAGTACCTACTACGCTAGACCCTTAAACCACACTTATTCAGCTTTGTTCAGCTTTTGACAAATTTGTATGGGATGCGTAGGTACGTATTTCATACAAAATCGTTGTTTTCTATGGACAAAGGCTGAACAGAGCTGCACCCTAATTGCGTAACACATAATCAATCGGAATCGGTTTCATTTTAACAGTTCAACAACATTCATTGCGTTATTTACGTGTTGAGCAGACCAATTTTTCGAACTTATGAAGCAATGGATTAGCAATTTGCTTCAAAATGATTCAGATTACGATTGACTGTGTGTTACGCAATTAGGGTGCTGATTAAGCGTGGTTAGTCCCTTATACATTTGCGACTATGTGCGAGCGTGTATGTAAAGTGACCACAATTTTCTCGTACAGTCAGCATACATCATAACTAATATAATAAATAAGCAGTTTTATACATAATAGTAAAAATTCAGTGTATGTATTATGATATTCTAATTGTTGTGTTTGATGGCGTGCGTTAATTCCGGGACATTTTTTATATATACATTTAGTCGAAGAGTTTGTAGCCGAATAAAAACCGCGTAAGTCAATCGATTAGCGAGATAAAGGTGCTTGCTTGGTGACCATTCTCTTGTCCCAGTTATACTTAATACGAATATCTATGAAAGTCGTTACACTCAGCCAGAAGTCCGAAAGTCTGACAGCGTGGTCCAAAAATTGAGTTGTGGGGTTTTATAGAAAATATTTATATACAGTTACATGCGAAAAGCTTTTAACTTAAATCTGCTGTCTAATCTCATATAAACCTAGACTCACCGCAGCCTGATCTTCAGGAGAAACCACCAGTACCATGCCGATGCCGCAGTTGAATGTTCTCAACATCTCCTCGTCTTCGACTGAGCCGGCGTCCGCGATCCATGAGAATACCTGGATGAAAGAATCGACAAAACAAGTTAGTTTATAGAATATTTCTCATTTTTGGATGGGATAACGTTAACCTAAAGAATAAATGTGGCGTTTTGACAGATCGTCCATACAAAAACTGTCAAAATTACAAATTTATTCGTCGGAAAACCGGCCCTTAGTCCTACTTAGTTACTAGTTTATTTAGAATAGCTAGTTCCCCAAGCGCCACATACCGGGTGCACGTGCCACCAGTGCGCGTTGAGGCGCGCGCGCACGGCGCCGGGGATGACGCGCGGGATGTTCTCCAGCAGGCCGCCGCCCGTGATGTGCGCCACCGCCTTCACGTTTATATAGAATAGCTAGTTCCCCAAGCGCCACATACCGGGTGCACGTGCCACCAGTGCGCGTTGAGGCGCGCGCGCACGGCGCCGGGGATGACGCGCGGGATGTTCTCCAGCAGGCCGCCGCCCGTGATGTGCGCCACCGCCTTCACGTTTATATAGAATAGCTAGTTCCCCAAGCGCCACATACCGGGTGCACGTGCCACCAGTGCGCGTTGAGGCGCGCGCGCACGGCGCCGGGGATGACGCGCGGGATGTTCTCCAGCAGGCCGCCGCCCGTGATGTGCGCCACCGCCTTCACGTTTATATAGAATAGCTAGTTCCCCAAGCGCCACATACCGGGTGCACGTGCCACCAGTGCGCGTTGAGGCGCGCGCGCACGGCGCCGGGGATGACGCGCGGGATGTTCTCCAGCAGGCCGCCGCCCGTGATGTGCGCCACCGCCTTCACGTTTATATAGAATAGCTAGTTCCCCAAGCGCCACATACCGGGTGCACGTGCCACCAGTGCGCGTTGAGGCGCGCGCGCACGGCGCCGGGGATGACGCGCGGGATGTTCTCCAGCAGGCCGCCGCCCGTGATGTGCGCCACCGCCTTCACGTTTATATAGAATAGCTAGTTCCCCAAGCGCCACATACCGGGTGCACGTGCCACCAGTGCGCGTTGAGGCGCGCGCGCACGGCGCCGGGGATGACGCGCGGGATGTTCTCCAGCAGGCCGCCGCCCGTGATGTGCGCCACCGCCTTCACGTTTATATAGAATAGCTAGTTCCCCAAGCGCCACATACCGGGTGCACGTGCCACCAGTGCGCGTTGAGGCGCGCGCGCACGGCGCCGGGGATGACGCGCGGGATGTTCTCCAGCAGGCCGCCGCCCGTGATGTGCGCCACCGCCTTCACGTTTATATAGAATAGCTAGTTCCCCAAGCGCCACATACCGGGTGCACGTGCCACCAGTGCGCGTTGAGGCGCGCGCGCACGGCGCCGGGGATGACGCGCGGGATGTTCTCCAGCAGGCCGCCGCCCGTGATGTGCGCCACCGCCTTCACGTTTATATAGAATAGCTAGTTCCCCAAGCGCCACATACCGGGTGCACGTGCCACCAGTGCGCGTTGAGGCGCGCGCGCACGGCGCCGGGGATGACGCGCGGGATGTTCTCCAGCAGGCCGCCGCCCGTGATGTGCGCCACCGCCTTCACGTTTATATAGAATAGCTAGTTCCCCAAGCGCCACATACCGGGTGCACGTGCCACCAGTGCGCGTTGAGGCGCGCGCGCACGGCGCCGGGGATGACGCGCGGGATGTTCTCCAGCAGGCCGCCGCCCGTGATGTGCGCCACCGCCTTCACGCGGTTGCTGCGCAGTGCCGGCAGCACGCTGCGCACGTACACGCGGGTCGGCTTGATCAGCTCCTCGCCTGGGAGGACCAAACTGGACGTTAGCTTGTCACGTCAAACAAAAATATCTAAAAAGCATCACTCAGTCCTTTGCTGTCTATGGCTTCAGAATATCACCCGAATAGTTTCGTCACGAATATTGCGAAAAGAAAAAGCGTGAAACGTGCGAGCATTTATCGGTATATCTTAGGTACACACGGCTACACGTCAAGCTATACAAAACCAGTTTGTCTTGGCCTCACTTTGTATGATATTTTCTCACAATGAACGGTCAGCCAATACTGGTTTTGCATAGCTTGATGTGTAGCCGTGTGTACGTCCACCATCTGAATTTTGTATGAACAACAACCAGTCTCTTAATGACTGATAGTGATCAGTCACAATCTGAATCGTTCTAAAAGATATTGTTACTCTATTACTTCATGTGTCTTGTCTGCTCCACGACTTAAGGTGGATGCTCCAAGACAGCCCGCGAAATTCAAATTTTCTTACGTTTTTTGCAGTTTGCTGGTCAGTACTAAGCTGTACGTTGATTACAAAATGATTCGCGATGATACAGAATTATAATAATTAAAGTCATCAACACAACTCTCTAAGATCAAGTAATCCTATAGAATAACTATTTCATGAAATCTTGACATTTTAGGATTATGCTAACTTAACAAGTTTTATTACTGATTCTAATGATTATAATTTTGTAAATAAATATTTGTTACTGCCGCGAATCATATTTTAATCAACGTACAACTTAGTACTGACCAGCAAATTGCAAAAAACGTAAGAAAATTTGAATTTCGCGGGCTACCTTGGAGCATCCACCTTAAATAACGCAATGAATGTTGTTGAACTGTCAAAATGTCAAAGTCAAATAATTTATTTCAAACAAGCTGACCCGGCAAACGTTGTTTTGTCATATAAATTACTAGCTTCTGCCCGCGGCTTCGCCCGCGTGGATGTCGGAAATTATCCCACGGGGACGTGCTAACAGGATAAAATGTATGTGTTTCCCCAGGATGCCAACTATCTCTATGCCAAATCAGAAGTTCAGTGGTTTAGGCGTGAAAATGTAACATACAGTTTCAAGTTCAAATCCTCCCCTTAAAAACTGAATAACCCCGGCTTTTTGTCCCGTCAGTGGTAAATTTTCGACAACTTTACATACTTATTATTAATTATTTTCTGTCAAAAGTATCAATACTAAGTTTCGAGTTACTCGGACTGCGCGCTAAAATTCTTCCATACAAACTTTGAAACCCCCCAATCCCTTATTAAGGGGAAGTTTAGAAGAAAAAAAAACTGTCAATCTTCATAATTTATTTAGATAAGTATTCGTGCCAAGTTTCAAGTTTATTAACTCAAGGAATAAGATTTTTCATTCAAACGAATTCCCCCCTTTTCACCCTCTTAGGGGCTCCGCCAGGGCTGCGGGATATTCGAAAGAGGTACCGTGGCCCTTGGCACAGGCAACTGAAGGAACACGGGTGGGTTTTAGTCAGTAAAAGTCTGACACTCCCTTCCGCTCCGCCCCAGAGCGGGAGGGGTCATATGATGATTTCCCATCCAAAAAAAAAAAAAAAAAGGGGTGGAATTTCGAAAAATCCTTTCTTAGTGGATGCCTACTCTTCACGAAGAACACACCCTCCAAATTTCATGTCTCTAGACCAGCGGTTTAGGCTGTGCGTTGATCTATCAGTCAGTCAGGACTTTGAATTTTATATATATATAGATTTCTAGCTGCCCGGCGCTACTTCATTTGCGTGGTGTCCTAACCCCTACCCTATTCCTACACTACTCCCACCGTACTCCTACCCTACTCCTATAAGTAAAAAGCTGATTGATTGATAGAACCTAGCGAACCCGGCAGACGTCATCCCACCCGAAAAAGCAGCGCCACCTACCTGGTCCAATTATGTATACAAACCTTGTCCTGACAATAACGAACACAAAAAAAAGAATTATCCAATTTGACGCAGTCGTTCGAAAGTTATGGGCGTACATACATTTCGAAGATCCATTTTTATTTATATAGTTAGATAAACGGATAAAAGGCACTTTTGAACGTCAAAAATTACATTAAAATTGAATTGATTCTAGTCGCTCCTTCCGGTAGTTTTCGTATGGAAAAGAATGAGTAAGAAACTGCACCGTTACTCTTGTAAAACGTTGTGTTGTAAATGAAAGCCATGGCTACTGTTGTGTGTTACGCAATTACCCCGCTGTTCGCAACTAGGACCGAGAAAAATATCTAGACCTCACTTTATATCGAAAGGCGTAATAAAAACAATCCTCGAATTTAAAGCTCGCGATAGTTATGGAAGTTACAGATTATTTCTCGCGTAAAACAGAGGTATATTTTGCCCTTTTAAGACCAAGGTATAGTAGACAACATTTTACAATCTCCATCTTACTTTTCCAATGAACAAGCTACAAATAGTACTAAATGATATTAAATAAATAAATAAATTTTTAACTGAAAAAATATTTCTTTGCAAATAGTGCGTAAAATAAAATGTCTACTTTTTAAAATAACTGCTAGACAAAGACTATCACAGAAGTGACGTCACGACTATGTAACTTCATCCTAGCGCCATTCATTGACCGTACCGCGCGACAAGGACGGGAATAATCCCCTCCAAAAACTAAGCTGTAGCTTCTCCATATTTCATTCAATTTTACAATTTTTTTGCTATCTCATTTTACTATGCCCTGTGTGAAATTACATTATTTGTTCGAACATTTCTATAGGCCGACCGCTTAACTGAGATGTTGCCTGAGGTAGCTGCGCGGTGCGGGAGGGGTGATAGTTGTCACAAGTTGACGAATCCCTGAGCTCTCGCAACACGTCACCGCACCCCTCCCGCACCGCGCTGCTACCTCAGACAACGTCTCAGTTAAGCGGTTGGCCTATAATATTAGTCACTATCTCAATTCACGTTGTTTTATATATGTCGGATTCATTCGTTTGACTATTCAGAACGTCAGCGCCATTTATTTATTTATATATACTTTATTGTACACCACAAAAATACATAGCATAAAAAATACATGGCACACTACAAAATATACAATGGGCGGCCTTATCGCATTACTGCGATCTCTTCCAGGCAACCTTAGAATGGACAGTGATTTTCCTTGACATAAAATGGGACTGTTGTTGGTGCAAACATTATGTAAACAATAAACTAAAATATATACATATCCAAAATTATAGATAAATGATAAATGAATGATAAATGATAAATGATTTTATTTTTGTAAGTAGGTTTGTACAAACACTTTTACACGTCAATCATATTTTAAAACTAGATGAGGTCGGCGTTTCCTATCTGACTAGTCTGAGAAGAAAGGCCGAAACAAACTCAGACGTCACAGTCTCTTTTAAAGTCCAGACATAATCTTGGTCAGACCATGTGAAGACCATGTAGATTTATGTCTGAGATGGTTTTTTTGAAGAAAGAACCAAACAGTTTGAGAGGACCTGTCCAGTCAGTGCACGCATTTGTCAGAAATCGTGCAGCTCAACTCAAAACTTAGAGAGCTCAACGATCCGACGAACAATACCAAAGAAAGGACATTTGGGTAGGCCACATTAATTACTCAAACTGCCAGACCACGCCAAAAACTAAGAGAACAGAGGGAAAAATAATATAAATACAATGACCCACATAGTCTTCACATTCACAATAATTAAAATAATAGAATACTTTACAAAGTAAGCAAATGTCATAGTATATATCAAATTCATCAATGTCAAAGTGTATACAAAAAAAAAAAAAAAAACATCAACAAAACAAAAATAAAAAATAAACACATTCAATATGTAAAAATTGGAAGCAGCTTAATCCCAAGCCTTTTTGTCCTCAATATAAGCCTTAACGGTATAAAATGCTTTCTCGCACAACTTACGTTTAATGAATGATTTGAATTTATTAAGGCTTAGATCTTGAACGGGGCTTGGAACTTTATTGTAAAAACGTATACATTGGCATCTGAACGAGCCACCTATTTTCTTGAGCCTTGTTGTAGGTAGAACAAATTTGTGTTTGTTCCTAGTATTTATATCATGGATATCACTGTATTTTTTAAACAATTTTATATTTTTATGGGCATATAAAAGATTTTCATAAATATACTGAGAAGGCACAGTCATAACATTAATTTCTTTAAATTTTTCTCTGAGCGAGTGTCTCGGACTTAATTTATAAATTGATCGAACAGCTCGCTTTTGCAAAACAAAGATAGTCTGAATATCAGCGGCATTTCCCCACAATAGAATACCGTACGACATTACACTATGAAAATAGCTAAAGTACACTAAACGGGCTGTCTCTATATCAGTTAAATTACGAATTTTTCTAACAGCGTATGCTGCGGAACTTAGCTTTTTTGACAATTTGTCTATATGTGGACCCCACTGAAGCTTAGCATCCAAAGTTATGCCTAAGAATACTGTGCTGTCTTCAGGATTCAATTCTTCGCCCTTTACCAACACATTAGTTTTCACTTGTCTAACGTGAGGCAACGTAAACTTAATGCATTTGGTTTTTTTCTCGTTTAGAAGTAAATTATTAACATTGAACCAGTGGACTACTTTAGAGATCGCGCTATTTACATCGTCAGTAACCTGCTGCTGACGTTTAAGTTTAAACAAAAGTGAAGTGTCATCTGCAAACAACACTATATCATGATTATCCTTTATGAGGTACGGCAAGTCATTAATATAAATAAGAAACAAGAAAGGACCAAGAATTGAGCCCTGTGGGACTCCCATTGTTACTAAAGATCCGGGAGATCTTTTTCCGTTAACATCAACGCTCTGAATCCTCTTACTCAAGTATGAAGTAAGAAGATCCAGAGCAGCGTTCCGGATTCCGTAGTGGCGGAGTTTCCTGATTAAAGTTTCGTGAAGAACGCAATCGAATGCCTTGGACAAATCACAAAAGATGCCCAAGGCATCGCATTTGTCTTCCCATGCATTATAAATATGTCCTATAAGTTCAACACCGGCATCAGTAGTTGAACGACCCCTTGTAAAACCGAACTGTTTGCTATGTAATAATTTGTGTTTATTAAAAAATCTTTGCATTTGTTCTAAAATTAATTTCTCAAAAATTTTACTAAAGGTAGGTAGTACAGAAATAGGTCTATAATTTGTAGGGTCTGATGTACTACCTGATTTAAACAAAGGTATGATTTTACTATTTTTCATAAGGTCAGGAAACTCCCCACTGTCAATACAACTATTAAAGATAAGAGCTAGAGTAGGTGCTACAATGTCAATAATAGACTTAGCAACTTCTACAGAATTGCCCCACAGATCTGCAGTCTTTTTTACATTTAAAGTGTGAAAGGTTTTAATTATATCTCTACAGGTAACATGTTCAAAATGAAATTCCGAATCGCAACCATTAACATTTTCCATAAGCAAAGACTCAGCAATAGAAGGTGATGAGTTTAGGGATTTAGTAGTTGAAACGGGAATATCTGAAAAGAAATTTTCAAATGCCTCGGCGACTTGTGAGTCTGATTTTATTATGTTGTCATTAATAGACAGGCTGTAGTCAGTATTTCGGTTACTAGATCTTCCCGCTTCACTATTAATAATAGACCAGGTCGTTTTAATTACATTATTGCTATTTTTAATCTTTGAACCCAAATAACGTGACTTGGCCATATAACAAACTTTTTTAAATAATTTTGAATAATTTCTTACATACAAATTAAATTCATCAGTGTTTACGTAAGTCCTTTCATTGTACAGTTCATAAAGCCGCTTTCTACTTTTATGAATACCAATGGTAGCCCAATCACTGAAACATGTGTTACTATTAACCGAGATAGTCTTGGGAATAAAGGTTGAATTAAATTGTTTACAGTATATATTAAAAAAATTATCATATAGATGATTAGGATCCGCATGAGTGGACAAAACTGGTAATTTATCAGTGAGTTTACTTTTGAAAACCTTCAAGCGACATGCAGTTTTGGGGTTAACAGTGATATCTTTTTTAACCACTATTTTGTTTTGATTTGGAATAGTAATCCTTTGCCCGCAATGATCAGAATCTAGTAAATTTATAATTTCTATGTGGCTTGGTATAATATCTGTATAAATATTATCTAGGCATGTGGCACTAGTAGGGGTTATTCTTGTGGGCTCCAAAAATAGGTTTACAAGATTGTAGGACTGAAACAGACTTATAATTTTACTACGAGAACCTGAGTTTTCTAATAAATTGACATTAAAATCACCGCAAATGATAACAGACTTGTTTGAGTTACAAATCCTGTCTAACACTTCATCCATTACCTTTTCAAAACAGTCATACAATCCTGATGGGGGTCTGTACACACTTAATACAACAAAATGCTCCAATTCTATACAGGCAATTTCAACTGTACGCTCAACAGATAGGCTCACAATATCGTTACGATCTTTAAATTTGAGCTGGTTACTTACTAAAATTAATGAGCCACCATGTATAGCATTTAATCTGCTGAACGAACTACCAACCTGGTGATTATTAAAATTGAACAAGAACTGGTGGCTTTTCAGCCAATGTTCTGTTATACAAAGAATATCAATACTATTAAAATTCATAAATAATTCTACTTCTAAATCTTTGTTCATAAAACCTTGAATATTTTGATGCACCAGGTTGATACTATTTACTGATTTTAAAGCCTTTTTTGAGTTGCTTTTGCAATTCTGTACAATACAGCTAGAGGTATCCTCTATTGTCTTACTTTCTAATTTAAATTATTAGCAATGTCATTAATTGTTACCAAATTAGTGGCAGAATTATTTATAATGTCATTGCGTTGCTCAAAAGAAGCAAGTTGTTTAGCCAAATTTTTGGCTGTAATTGAAAAAAAATATGATAGCGACACAGCTATCTGTCTTTTATAATAGTTAGGCAGATAGTACATAACAATGTTATATCTATCTTTTGTCAAATAGAAATTTTTACTAACATAATTGTTAAAATCAATCAAATGGAACAAGTTATTATTATAAGTCAAGTTATGCATTGTCATATTTAGTTCAAATCTTAAGCTATTTTCTTCCTGTGGCAAACTGTTACTATAAGGGAATGTAAACAACACAACTTTTCTTAAACTAAGGTTGCATAATGTTTTATGATACTGGAGCAGTTCTCCTTTGTTTACATTTCCCCTATTACCCACAAAAATTAATAAAGTTGTATCCTGAGTAAAGTTACATTTAATAATTTTTTTCATAATATGAGACAAAGAACAACCAGGCATACAGTAATTTATTATTGAGTGTCCCGGATATTCATCTGTCAACAAGTGACCCAAGTCCTTACCAATCTCATCACAAAATAAAATAATGTCATTATTTAAAGTTTGTTTACAAGTTTTATTGGAAGCACTAGTAGAAGGAATGATCAAATCAACACAGGGTTGCAGTAAGGAGGTATTGCATGTTGACAATGAATGGTCCGGTGTAAGCACATTGGATGATGTTAGACAATGCTCACAGTTGTTTTTTTGTGAGTTTACCAGCTCATTCATTGCCAACACATATTCCCTCATTAGGTCTTCAGAGGTATTATATTTGTTGGTCATTGAACAAAGTTTCTCCTGTAGATGGTCAAGTTCAGATTGCAAGGTTTCTGTGTCAATGTTGTACTTCCTAGTACTTTGCTCCAAATTAAAAGAATACATATCTAACTGTTTAAGCAAATTCAACCTTTCTCTATTCAATTTAACATTTTTGATAAAAAACCTTTGTCTCTTTATCATTTTTTGTGTTTTAACAATGTATTTATTGATTTTAATGTATTTTTTTAATTTATTTTTACTGGTTACTACCCTCACTGAATTACATGATTGTGATTTATCATCACTGGTCAAATCAATAGTGGGGTTCATGGCAGAAACCATTGACGGGGCAATAGACACCAGCTCATTGAACAGACTTTGATTCAGCGAGGCGGTGATGTTAAGATTTGATGTCTCAAGTTGTGTGATCTGACTTTGAGCCTCATGTAGCTGCTGTTGTAATAAGTGTTTGTGACTAAGAGCTTGTTCATACTCTATGCTACATTGGCTGAACCCGTCCACAATAACCTGGAGCCTATCCCGGGCTTCTATGGCATCAGTGTATTGAATATATAACTGAGCCATTTCATTTTTCAACTTCCTATTCATTTCATTGGCATCAAAGAGCACTCTTTCATTGTCATCCATTTCCTTAATTAGTTGGTCACAGGACTCCCTTGAAGCCTTTAATAGGCTCAAAGCCTCACTGAGTTTGGACTCTTCGAGGCGAGCACGGGCACTGCGAGTCATAATCATGACGAAGGAAGAGAAGACAATTTAGAAGAGAGAGTAGGTAGCTAGTTGAGACAGCAGTTTGAAAAGAGAGTATGTTGCTAGTTGAGACAGCAGTTTGAAAGGGGATTAGTGTAGAGGAAAAATGAAATTTATTTAGAGTAAGAAGTTCTGTCACCAAACCAAATTAAGGTTATGTTTACGTTCAAAGGTCATTGGCATCAATAAGTAGCCGTATTACAAGTGAACAATGTAATGTGTGGTGTAATTATAGAACGCAAACAAATTAAAAGCAAGTAAAATATTAAGTATTGTACCTGTTAACAAGATGACAATGCAAAATTCACTTGAGCCGGTAACTGTCACTGTTTCACAATAACAATTTTACACCTATTTTGCATATAGAGATACATAAATACATACATACTATATACAGGCTGTTAGTGTAAACACCGTTATCCTTGAAACCAGTGGTTAGGTTTCACTTATAGAACGTAAATTCAATGAAAAAAAAAATCATTTTTTTTTGAAGTAATGTCTCAATTTTTCCTCAAAATTATTTCACCCTATACAAGTACACGCAAGGGCAAAGTAGACGGAGCGCGGGAAACAGCGCGTCGTCAGTACTTCCCTTTTCTATGCAGCGCGTGCCGCAAGCCGGCAAGCGCATGAATTTACGGACGATGTCGGACAGAAACTTTCTTACATTTTTGAAAGAAAATAACGTTTATATATTTTTAAATTCAGATAAACATTTTTATAATTAAGTCAACTACCTATGGTTTTAGTGACAACGGTGTTTACACTAACAGCCTGTATACAAGCAACGAAAAATAAAAGAAGACTGTAGATGATTGCAGTTAGGACAACAAGATCACAACGACAAGTAGTGCTCCTTTACAAGTCTCTTGAACACCTGTAACGACTGCCATCTCGTGGCGCTGGACCGAGTCTAGCCTGAGTTCGTCGTGGGAGCGACAGCTACAAGGAACGGTGTGAGCAGAGCTCTCGAGATCATTGAAACATTGGACATCGTACGAACAACATGTGTTTAGAAACTGTCAGCGTTCCGTATCGTTGAGTTGTGTGAGTGTGCGGTTCGCTAGTGTGACTGACTTGTTCGTAAATTATAATCGGATTTGAACTATAAACCGTGTTTCTATTGTGCGATAACCAACACTACCCATAGTACGCCCACAGTAATTAAAATATGCCTGATGCTAACGAGAGACAGACATACCATCTCCGACATATATTACTTTCTTGTATGAAATATCTTACCGAGTGTCAGTCCCTCTTTGCTGAAGGGAGCTCTATCGTCGAGTGTGAGTCCGGTCTTCTTCATCAGCTTGTGGATCAAACTGAAACCGTTGCTGTGCACGCCGTTGGATGGGAGACCGATGATTATGTCACCCACCTGTTGGAATAACATTTTTGTTTTTTTTTATCTTATCGTACGCTGCAACGATTGACGTCATCACGTTAACGCCGGCTGTCACTGAAAACCAGCGCTGGGGCTCCGTCCATAGGTTCGTAGCATTATTTATTTATATAAGGACAATCATCAAAGCATACACCATAATACATGCTGATGCTCTTTGCTGATTCCCTGTTTTTTTTTTTACATTTTATTGTGTAGCCATTTTATGCTGAATGATGGCCGTTTTGCGTGGATGTGACGCATATTTTTCCTAACTTTTTTTGTGTTCTTTCTCTGCGTCATGTTTACCGCAAATAAAATAATTTTCTTTCTTATATTAATAAAATTACGGGGTCATCGCTTGTCACGGCATAATATTGTATGCGTGGTAACAACTTTAGCTGATAAGCAAGATGATAGTGGGAAAGACTATCGAGGATGCGACATACTTTTAAGTACAACTCGTAGAGGCTAGTTGACTTAGGGAAACTATTTTTTGAGCTTTTGTTTCCGGAAAGCAGTATTCATATTTTTTAGTAATTTTTTTTTTTTTTTTTTGCTGTGCTTACCGCTATATCATTGATCTTGGGCAATATGTGTGACCTTTCTACCACACCGAGCGCAAATCCAGCGATGTCATATACTCCTGGTTCGTACATGCCCGGCATTTCAGCTGTCTCACCACCTTTACAGGACAAAATAATAGAATTACTATCAACAAGTTTTGATAGAACCCTGAAATGTAAAAAAAAGCACATGACGTCTTAAATGTTCATCTCACCAAATGAGATACGACCCGTCGTCGACCCATAAGCATATAATAAATAATTATGAAAAGAGATAGCAATACCTTTAGATGAAACAGTAACTCCAAAAGAGTATACCAGTTCCACCAATTCAATTTTGCAGGATATTAAAACTCTTATCGTTCTACTTACCAATTAGAGCCGCAGAAGATTGCCTGCACCCCTCAGCGACGCCCGACACAACATTCCTCGCCACGTGCACATCCAGCGAGCCGCACGCGAAGTAATCCAGGAACGTGAGCGGCGCGGCGCCATTGCACAGGATGTCGTTCACACACATGGCCACCAGGTCGATGCCGATGGTCCCGTGCTGGTTGATTTTTTGGGCTATTTGCAATTTCGTGCCGACGCCGTCTGCGGCTAGGACGAGGACGGGGTCCTGTGGCAAAGAGAAAGGAGATGATAAGGGGAATTGTTGTAAAAAAATTAGAATAATAGAAGCGGAATACATGTTTAGCGGTTTCATTACTTTGAGAGCAAAATTTATCTTTTAATTATATCTATAATTGAAAATAGTTATATTATGGGAAAGAAATCATTTATTGTGACAAGTAGAAAACTTCGACAGAGGATTAATTCAAGTTAGGGCCGATTTTTAATCGACATATAGTTTTTATTCGTGGAATAAAATTGACGTCTGACAGTTTCTGTATGGAAGAACTGTCAAAAGTTCAAAAATATTCCTCCGATAAAATTATCTGGCGTTGGAAAGATCAGCCCTTAGTGAGTTAATTTCTTTTAAAATAAATAAACTACATCTTATATAACTAATGTTTTAATATTCTTCATACCTTGTATTCTTCATCAACAGCCTTCAGCTGGAAGCAGCCTCCGAACCCGCCCAGACCTCCGAGCACTCCCGAACGCGATGTAGATCTGCATAAAAAACAGTATTTTAAGGTTTATTCGTGTGCAATGAAATTGGCGTAAACCAGAGGAAACTTTAATCTAGCTTTTAGTGAAAATGGACAACGAACCTGGGCGTTACGATGCTACAAATACAGACAGACACTTATAAATTATGAGCATAATCAACCTATTAAGTTCCCACTGCTGGAACACAGGCCGACTCTCTGTGAGAGAGAGTGGGCCGTAATCAACCACGGGGCCCAGTGCGGGTTGGCTGATATCACATGTCTTCGAATTTTTGAATTCTAGGACATACCTGTTTCCTCACGATGATGTTTTCCTTCACCGGTTTGAAAGCAAAGGGGTAAAGCGCCTGACTGGGTTCGAACCTACGACATACAAGTCGCGGCCGTTGCCACTACGGTACTACTGCTAGACACTTATAAAGGACCTTTTTTTCCAGAGGTTCAATCATTGATACAGGTCTGCATTATATATAAAACTATTACAGATTACTATTATTATTAAAATCTTTTTCTCGCTTTCATAGAGAAACTTGTTAAGTTTGAAGGCTTGTAACAATACATACCTCGCCAAAGGCTTGATCATGGACACGAGAGAGTCACCCGCCTCGATGTCCACTCCGCTGTCTTTGTAAGAGAGAGACTTCCGAGCAGACGCGCGCGCGTTCACGTACGGAAATGTTAGAGGAAACATCGCTTCTTTGAAGTTCTCTACTACGACCTGGTGGCCTCCTGGTGGAAGAAATATATGTCGGAGTTATTCGTTTATTCGGAACGCTAGCGCCATCTCGTGGCGCCAGGCAGAGTCTAGCCTGAGTTCGTGGAGGTGAACGAGAGCGACAGCTACAAGAACGGTGTGAGCAGAGCTTTCAGGAGGATAATCGAGACATTGGACATCGTACAGACAACATGTGCTTAGAAACTGTCTTGCGTTCCGTATCGTTGAGTTGTGTGAGTGTGTGATTCGATAGTGTGACTGACAGTAATTAAAATATGCCTGATGTTAACGAGAGACAGACATACCTTCTCCGTCATATAAGTAATGTATAATAAGATTGCTAGGAGTATAAGGATAAAATGTGACCAGATTTGGACTCAGCAAACCAAAGCCGATAAGAATCACATAGGTAGCAAGGTTTTTGCTTGAGTTTTTTTTTTTTTTTGCCGACCAATATTTTCAATTCAAGAAAAAAATAACTTATTTTGAAATAATTGCATCGTAGGGGTTTTTAAAAATATACAGGGTAACAGGGAAACACGACGTATTCCTTGAAAGGCGTTATTCTAGAGGTACGGTTCAAAACTAGATGGTTACCAAGCTGTTTCTGACGTGTTACTAAAAATAATTAACTATGAGAAAAAACTCCACTCCAGACATTTAATTGACAATTTTCTGAAAATTTAACAATGTGTGATTATTTTTTTTATGTTTGCAAAACTTACATAATCTCAGAAATAAAAGATCTTTAATAGCAAAAATTTTATTTTTTAACCATCCATCCATTTCATTTTTCTTTTTTGACTTAATTTGTTGAATACGTCGAGTTTCCCTGTAACAGTCTGTATACAGAGAAAGTTTTTTTTTTGTTGAGAATATGAATAGTACGTTTTCTATGAACATTGGAACACAGAACTGATGCAATAATGTTCAAGTTTACTTTAATCATTCATAAATTATGAAATTCCATCTATTTATTTCACATGCTATGAGAAAACCTGGATCAAATAAATGTATTTTCTTTCTTTCAAAAGAGTGTTTGTTTACTGTTTGTGCTGCTTGCGGCTGTAGTTAAACTTGGCAGTTTTTTCTTCCATTATGATCATCATATTCAGCCTTTAATGTTCCCACTGCTGGGACTCATGCCTCCTCTCTGTGAGAGGGACTGGGCCGTAATCCACCACGCGGGCCCAGTGCGAGTTGGTAGATGTCATCTGTCTTCGTATTTTTGGTTCTACAACATGCCGGTTTCCTCACGAAGTTTTCCTTCACCGTTTTTGAGAGCAGTGGTGATGAAAATAATTTACACAGAATAAAGCGTCTGTCTGGGTTCGAACCTACGACCTACAAGATATAAGTCACGGTCATTACCATTGGGCCAACACTGCTCCATTATGATGACCAACCCTGTATTCATATTGTTACGCGGTTTTGGAACTATCTGCGGCACTATATAAGGCCGGGACTAGCCGCGACCAATCAGACTTGGTTCTACGATCGAAGCGAATACATCGAAAGCGATCTTCAAGTGCGACTTAATAGCGATTGTGTTTTATAATTAGTGTGTTTGAGTTGTTATTAGTGTTGTTTAATTAAAGTGTAACTTTTGGTAATTTTTATCGGCAGTTTTTATTGTCACGAACCCGAAGCTCGTAACAATATACAAAAACATTACGTTGTTCCACATACCTTCCTTCCCCATCCGCTCCACCGTGCCCACGACGGCGATCTCGCCGTCCACCAGCGCCAGCAGCTCCTTCACGCACACGGGGTCCACGATGACCAGCATGCCCACGCCGCAGTTGAATGTGCGGAGCATCTCGAAGTCGGATACCACGCCTGGGGAGAATGGACGCTATGTGAGTTGAGGTAGGGGGCTCTTCTCCATAGGAAATTTGAACCGAGCTTGTGACGTTTCATAAGTGCCCATGTAGGATTATGTGAAATAAAATATTTTGATTCTTGAACAGCTGATTTGACGGGAGATTAAAGAGTGACTTTATTATGTTAACAAATGATAATCCGGTACCCAAACTTTACATTGGACTGATATAATAATCTCAATATATTAAATCAAAATGTCTCTTAAATTTTTACTATTTTCAAGCATTTATAAAATACTAATAACTCACCCTTAGCCTGCAGCCATCCAAACACAGGCTTAATATTGAACTTAGTAGCATCCAACTTCACTTTGACGCCTGGAGGCAGGATCCTAGGGATGTTCTCCAGCAGGCCTCCTCCGGTGATATGGGCCAGGCCTTTGAGCAGCTGTTTCTTGATGGCCGGTAATAGGGCGCGGACGTAAATGCCTGTGGGTTCTAGGAACTCCTCGCCGTAGGATCTGTTTGTGGTGCTGAAGGCTGCTGGTTCGTTGTATCTGTAACAGGGTTGGGAATTAATACCTATGATCTGTACCAAAAGTTTCTGCTGAAAATGTCAACAAATTGATCACGAAAAGTAATGTGGATTCAATTCGCAGAGCTACTTACAAATTGAGTGCTTTGATTTGATAATTTGTACACATAAACCCGAAATCCTAATTTTAAATCACATTTAAAATGTCTTTCATTTGACATACAACCTCAATTTTCGTCAATGATTTTTTATTCACAATTTTATAAAGTTATTCGAACAAGTAGACACCTTCTAAATATAGATGAATGTGTTATTAATGACCCCAACAAAATAGGACGAAATGCTAAGTAGTTTGTGTTGAGCTGCATGATTACTGACAAATGCGTGCACTGACTGGACAGCTCCACTCAATCTGTGTGGTTCTTTCCTTAGAAGATCATTTCAGGCACTAATCTACATGGTCTTCACATGATCTGACCAAGATTATGTCTGGACTTTAAAAGAGATTGTGACCTCCGTGTTTGTTTCGGCCTTTCTTCTCAGAGTAGTCAAATAGAAAACGCCAACCTCATTTAGATTAAAAAAATATGATTGACGTGTAAAAGTGTTTGTACAAACCTACTTACAAAAATAAAATCTATCACTAAGCGTAATCTCACCCGTGTCCCGTCTCCGCCATAATCTTCTGCACGAGACTGTACCCGTTGCTGTGCACGCCCGTGGACGGCAGCGCCAGCACGACGTCCCCGGCGCGGATCTCCTTGGCGCGCGGCAGCTGCTTCATGTTGTCCACCACGCCCACCGCGAAGCCGGCGAGGTCGTATTTACCGATCTCGTACATTGAAGGCATCTCCGCTGTTTCGCCGCCTAGCATGGTAGAAAAAAGGGATTAGTTAGTTGTAATGTAAATGTATTTTAAATGTAAAGTAAATGTATTTTATCTTTCTAATTTGATTCGAATACGAGGGCGGAGTGATAAGTCTGGCAAAAATCTATTTTGGAATAAAATGATTGCAAATTGCATGGAACCTCCTTGTTCACAACTCTTTTGAAGGACAAAATTCTCAAGTTTTTTTTTTTTTTTGACTGCCATTAAAGAAAAGACAACTGAACACGTTTTTGCAAAGATGGAGAAAAGTGAATTTAGTGTCGTGATTAAACATTATTTTTTGCGCAAAAAAACTATAACGGAATCGAAACAAAAACTTGATAAATATTATGGGGACTCTGCTCCGTCGATTAAAATAATTCATAAGTCGTTCAACGACTCTCGGTGTGGTCGTACAAGCACAAGTGATGCTGTGCGTCCAGGACGCCCAGTTGGAGTAACTACTCCAGAGATGATCGCGAAAATCCACGATATAGTGTTGAACGACCAAAGAGTAAAAGTGAGGGAAATAGTCAAGATAGTAGGCATCTCAGACGAACGTGTTCGCAATATTCACCAACATTTAGATATGAAGAAGTGATCCGCGCGATGGGTGCCGCTTTTACTGACTGTTGATCAAAAACGCATGCGTGTGCACTTCGGAGGAGGTTTGGCGTTGTTTCAACGGGATAAAACCGAATTTTTGCGTCGTTTTATAACAGTAGACGAAACATGGAACCACCACCATACCGCCGGAAACAAGCAACAATCGAAACAGTGGATTGCCACCGGAAAACCAGCTCCAAAGAATAAAGTGTAAAGCAATAAAGTGATGGCTACAGTTTTTTGGGATGCACGTGAGGTAATCCATATTGACTACCTAGAGAAGGGTAAACGATTAATGGCGCATATTATGCCAATTTATTGGACCAATTTGACAAAATTTTAGGTGAAAAACGACCGCATTTGGCTAAGAAGAAAATCCTCTTCCACCAAGACAACCCACGAGTGCACACCTGCGCGATTGCCATGGCCAAACTTCATGAGTTGCGCTATGAGTTGCTTTCTCACCCACCGTATTCGCCAGATTTAGCCCCTTGCCTAAATCTGGCGAATACGGTGCCTAAACTAGCCCCCCCCCCCCCCCCCCCGACTATTTCCTGTTTCCGAATTTTAAAAAATGGCTTGGTGGGAAAAGGTTCGGCTCCAACGAAGAGATCATGCACGAAACCAATGCCTATTTCGAAGGGTTACCTCAGTCGTACTTTATAGAAGGGATCGAAATGCTAGAGAAACGTTGGATGAAGTGCTTTGGTGAGTGTCATTTCAATTCCAAAGCCAAATCCAAAGTGAGTTACAAGGAAACTACGTTGAAAAATAAAAATAATAATTAAATAAAATTGACTCCTTGTTTAATTTTAACCAGACTTATCACTCCGCCCTCTTAAAAATCTGTCATTTAAACACAAATTGGATCCGATTTAAAAAAATTGGGTATGTCTTTCTCAGTAGTGTCATTTAAAAGAGTAACCGTGAAGTTTCTCGCCGTCGCTCTCCATAGGAAACAATCAATTGGAACCGTGCACTTAGCTTCTAACGTTACATAAGTGCCCATGCAGGTTTGTGTGAAATATTTTGATTTTAATATTTGCATCTATCTATATTTCTAGCATCATTTTTTACCTTATTCTAGGCAAAAAAAAAATTGTTTTGTCCACAATCACTATTCTACCAGTTCATCGTTGGTGATGGCAATATTGAACACATCTCTTCACTTAAATCTTCCCCTTGTACTTGCAAACCGACGATGTTAGGTTAGGATTTAGGTCTTAGATGTATTTTATACCTTTGACTATTAAAAAATTAGAATCAGCCTAATTTAATAAATTACCTTTAAACTCTACTTACCCAATAAAGCACAGCCCGACAGTACACAAGCATCGGCGATGCCCTTCACTATAGTAGTAGCCACGTCGACCTGCAGCCGGCCGCACGCCATGTAGTCGAGGAACGCGAAAGGTTCGGCGCCTGCGCATAGGATGTCGTTCACACACATCGCGACTAGATCCTGTCCTAATGTATCGTATTTTTGCATTAGTTCTGCTATCTGGAATGGAAATTTGATGGTTCAGAAGATAAATAAATAAATTTTATTGACATAAAAACAGGTTACAGATAAACTGAGTTCCAGAGCTAGATTTGAGTACCTGTATTTCAGGAGCCAAAAAGAAGATGCATAATAGATAAGTATTTCTTTTGCAGAACGTAAACATACATAGCTTGGTCCCACCAAGCTTTGCAAAACAAACTCTAACTTTTAAAAAGTATCAGTTAGAGTGAGTTGCATCAACTAACTATAGCGATAACCAATGTTTTGACAGCCTTCAAATCTCCAGTTAAGCGAAATTCGGGTTGCATCATTTTGACTTATTGTTATAATGACGTCATAAATAACTATAACAAGCAATTATAACTATAATCATTGCTTTGACAGCCGTCAAATCTCCGGTTATGCGAAATTCGGGTTGCATCATTTTGACAATTGTCACAAATGTCAAAAAAACGTCACAAATAACTATAACATTAATCGCCCAACTTTGGGCGGTTAAGGGCTATAGTTACGGTTTGTGTCGCCATTTTTTTGGAGTTTGGCATTGAATTCCTTTTCAGTGTGGTCCCATGCTTGTTTTTTTTGGTGTTTTGTGCTAGTCTCGTCTGTTCTTTGCACAACAAAAAAGTGTTTTTCTGCAAAGATTTGTATTCTAGTAACTTCTACGTTGCTAAAATTAACACCTCAGTGCAATCATCATATTTGTTCCATAAGCACAATCAGCCTTTATTGTTTCCACTGCTGTGACACAGGCAGTGGCTGTGGGAGGGCACTCCCGCCCACCAAGAAGAAGCCTGTGTCACAGCAGTGGGCCGCACTGGGCCCGCGTGGTGGATTACATTGCGGCCCACTAGCCGCAACGTAATCCACCACGCGGGCCCAGTGTGGGTTGGTAGATATCACATGTCTTCGATTTTTAGCTCTAGGACACGCCGGTTTCCTCGCAATGTTTTCCTTAACCGTTTTGAGAGAAGTGGTGATGAAACAATTTACACAAAGTAAAGTGCCTCTCTGGGTTTGAACCTACGATGTACAAGCTGTAAGTCGCAGTTGTTACAACGGAGCCGCCAGTGCTCAGCGATAAATAGTAGGATTAAAGGGTGTTAAGAATGGTCTAAAATCAAACATCACATAGTATATATAACAAAGCATTTTTATTACTGTAAGCGCCAGACGAGTTAGAAGTAGGTAATATTTCATCTAAAGAAGATGCAGGTCGCTCTACCGATAAAAACTTAAACACCGCACGCTCCACATTACATGTGCACTACAGCCAACAGTACCAACGTCTGCCCACCAAACAGTTATCCAGCAAGAGCAGCTTGCTGTTAGAAATTGATGTTATCGATCGATATAAACGTATTCTAACTAATATTATTATTGTTCTTTTTGGTGTGCTGGAATCCACTGCAAAATAATTTCTTTCCCGCAGTCATCAGGCACAGTATGCGTTTGTTGTGAAAATCGACATAGAACAATCGGCACATCTGCAGCAGTCTCGGGCAATGTCTTCGCACATTGCGTTGAAATCTTACTGAACAATAAAATTAACACAACATCCTTCTGGAGTAAATGCTCTAATGCTGTAATGCATCTTCCAATAACGCAATCCTTCAATTACATACAGGGAAACAGAAATATCAATTTCATGCAATTCGAAAGAAACTGAAAAATAAAATGAATTTTATTTATTGTCACTTGACACGTCTTGTCTTTCTGACAGTGTCAGATAGTGATGCGGCTCGATTTTATTTACCTCGTTACTCGAGTAAATAAAAGACAATTTTCTCTCGAGGTGCCACTCGATGTAGTCGCGATTAGATAAATATCACCAACTGGCAGTGTTGGTGATATTTATCTAATCACTAGTTAACTGTCATTCTTCGATAATAAACGTAGGAATAGATATATTTCGTGTAATAAACCGTCAAAATACTGTGATGTACAGTCACAGAGTTTTAATAAGAGAAAATACATGTTCTATGGGTTAGTGCTGACAGTTGATAAAGTGTAATATTTTGTCATTAAAATCGTCATTGATTATCAGATCAACCTGATAATTAGTGGAATCTGAGTAGGACATAACGCTTTTTACAAAGTCGAACAAAGACAATCTTAGCCGAATGTCACACCGATGTACCAATACAGAACGGTTACTGTATTTTGGATATTACGATACGATTCTTTTCTTGAAGTTATTTTTGTGTACGTTTCAAACGTACGAAGCAACAACCAACTTGAATTGAGTTTTCGAATTACATAATCGAGACATCGAGTCCATTTATGACTGAGTAACATCACTAGAGCCAACAAAAGAAAGCGACAAGCGACGATGACAACAAGCTTGAAATGTTGCCCTTGTCAAAAAAATTACCCAACTTTAACGAAAAGAGTTCCTGGAAGGATTTGAGGGAGGCCTTTTAGGCTAACAAAAAAAAATATATATTATGAATATGGATAGTATTGCTATTATTTATTTTATTACTTAATAAAAACAGTTTTGGTTACCACCTCAGACTGTGACTTATATATAATATGTTTTCATATTTGAAAACACGTTGCGTTTAAGGAATAATCCAACCGAAAAAATAAGTTTGATCTTGGTTATTTTTGAAAGTGTGATGACAACAAGCTTGAAGTGTTGTTCCTGTCAAAAAAATTACCCACGAACATTTTGGGGAAATAAGACTCTTATCACTTGTCACCCTTTTAACTTTAACTTTTTACATTTTACATAATTGGTGCAACAACAGATAGTTAGATTTTATGGTCATGGTTATTGTTAAAATTAAAATTCACTTTGATGTAACTATAACGGAGCTTTTGATGCAACTCACCCTTAGAAACATAACTGTAATCAAGGCTGCTAGATAACACTAGACAAGCCAGATTACGTGGTAGAACAAACGGAAAATCGGGCAGACCTTTTTGACCTTGTAGTTGTAGGTAATGCACTTTTCTATGAAATATCTACCCTAGGGGGGGGGGGGGGGGGATCATATACTAAATTCATGGTTACAGTTTGCGCGTCGATGTATGCCACGCTGTATAGAGCTTTTCTTCCTACCTTGAGTTTAGTGCCAACGCCGTCAGTGCCCTGCACCAGCACCGGGTCTTTCAGACTAGGGTCCATCGCCGACAGTTGGAACAGCCCACTGTAGCAGCCCAGTCTCCCCAGCACTCCCCTTCTATGTGTGGCAGTCGCGATAGGTTCTATCTCCCGGACCAGTGTCGCGGCCGCGTCAATGTCCACACCGCTTTGCAGGTATGAGAGCCCGTTGATTCTGGGTAAGAAGTGGTGAGGTATTGTTAAATGTTCTGTTTGTTGTTGAATGGAAAAAATCAAATTGTGATCGCTGGATCGAAGCATGCCGTATGGTAAAATGTTTTGGAACTATGTATTAACTTAAAGTCTACCTTGCCTGTATTCCTACGATAATGAGCAAATAAATGATTTGTATTATTATTCTACGTACGGAAGGGGGGTATCAACCCTGAAGGAGGTGAATGTGCTCATGAAACTCAACAACTTTCCCCAAAGAACATAGGTCAATCGGTCGATTTACTATGGGAGGGCCAAATTTTTTTTTCATATTTCGACCTATGTTCTTTGGGGAAAGTTGTTGAGTTTCATGAGCACATTCACCTCCTTCAAGGTTGATACCCCCCTTCCGTTACACGCTGTATACATGCCCCATGTGATCACCCCTATCACATTACATTTCTGCTAGTAAGTGGCAACACTATGGGTCGACTGTAGACAATCTAAATATCTCTCTGGATCAAAAGTTGGATCTTGTTGATCTATAATCTGACTCTGAGGCTCAGTCTATTGTAATACCGACTGATGATAATTCTTTGTTTACAGGTTAGACTGTATTACTTTATTTTCTAAAATAGAGCTTTATATTTTACTAGCTTCGCCCGCGTGGATGTAGGAAATTCGCGGGTTTTATTTTTTTTCCCAGAATCCTAATTCTTTTTCTAAAATAAAAGTAGCCCTAAGTTACTGCTTATAACATCAGCTATCTGTCGGAGAAAGTCCCGTCAAAATCAGTCCAGCCGTTTCGAAGATTAGCGGGAACAAACGGACAGACACACATACATTTTTTTTTAAATTGTAGTACTTTATATACTTTCTTAAGCATTTAGTAAAAAGCTGTTATATTGATATTACAAACAGACAGACACTTCAATTTTATTTATTTGTATAGATATTGATTTTGCCCATCATGCTATTAGTGCTGTGTGTGAGTCTGGTATTCATGAGAACTGCCATGATATTTTTATGTGGCTCAGGTGATGCAAAATTACAAACTCAAAATGCAAGTGTTCATTCATTTCTGATCATGCGATGCAAGTGAAAAACCAGGATGAGAAAACAAACAAGCAAAATAACAACCACAAGTTTATTAAAAAATAATAAAGTACAAAAATGTTTCTCAAAACCAAAATACAAAATGAGGTTTTAATTAAATGATTCTTACCCACTTTATCCCATTATAAATGTGAGCTAAGATAAATGCAAACGTTAATTAGGAATGTTTCATTAATTATTCAATTTAATCAGGAATGTATTTAAATGACGCGCTCTCTGTCCGAGGCATACATGCTGAAACAAAATACATTTAATTTTTATGCGCTTCTAGAAATACATGCAAAAATTTGTTCGGTGCAAAGATATTTGGGTAAATGTATACTTAATAATATCATGTTAGTTATGTGATTACTTACGTGCTTTTTATTAAATTAAGATTTTTACGTTGTGAAGAAAAACACTGAGAAAATGGTAATATTGGAACTTGAAAAAAAAGAAAGAACGAAAAAGTATTTGTCTCTGGTCTTTTTCTCTCTTTTTTTTAACTTGCAAACAATGTGCAGAATTGTGAAAAAGCACCAGATTCGTTTTGTCTTAACAGCAACTTTCATTATCCCATTTTGTAAAATGTATTAAAAAAACAATATATACGTACTTGCTAAAAGCTCTGTGCGCGATATCCTTCCTATAGTGCGCCCCGGGGAAGTCTACCAAGCCCGCCGCAGACGTGGCCGCCGCCGCCGCCGCCCGCAGCGAGGCGGCGCGCGCGCACACCAGCAGCACGCGGCCGCCCCACGTCACCAGCGAGCCGTTGGCGCCGCGCGCCACGCCGCTGTGGAACACCACCATGCCCGGGGTGGACTGCACCTGGGTCAGACCTGGGGGGAGATCACCGATCAAAATTGTTATAAATGATGTCAAAGACACAGATCAAAAAACATCACGAAAGTGGAGACCTTAGAAAGCGATGTTTCGCTCCAGATTGCAACGGAAGCTGGGAGATAACTTGAGTTTTTTTTTTATAAGCATTTGCTAGTAGAACCATAAGCTCGGGATAGTTGGAAGGAAAGGCGGTAGTTTAGCGAAACAATGGGAAAATAGAAGCTGAGCATAATTATAAATAGGAGGGGTAAGGCGTAAAATATATAAATCATTCACATTCAACGCTATATCAGGAGAGAACATAATTGTTCAATGACTTAATTTTATAGGATTTCTATTATGTTAACATTTAAAATAAAAACCATCAAATCTTGTCTGAATTACTTACCGCTGATAACGCAGCCCTTAGTAGATGTTTCAGGGTATCCCTTAGATGCGATGACGACACCAACAGCAGACAGCTTGGTGTTCCACGTCACTTGGATCTGCTTCAGCGTGCCCTCCACGCATGCCTAGAAAAAGTATACAAGGAAATGTAGCCTTAGTGTTGACTCTTTAGATCTTAGCGAACAATTATCTTCTATAATCATCTTGTTTACAGAACTAGCCCACTCGCGCATCTTCTTGTTTACAGAATCTAGCTCACTTGTAAGTAATCTATTTCTTACTTTGGAATGAAAAGAACTTTATATAATTATTTAGAAACTGAGGTAACTCCATATTCCATACTTTAGCCAAAAAATGGTACAAAACAGACAATGACGATCGGTCCAATGCTTCTCGTATCCAACGATCTTCACCAGGTCATCCACCTTCCCCACAGTTCAGCATCATAGTTCAGCTAGTTTTTAATGTACGTTTGTTTGTATGAAACTCACCTTTATAACCTTGTACAGGTCAGTCTCCAACAAAGTCATGAGCACCTGTGTCTCCGGGTCGCCGAACCGACAGTTGAACTCCAGCGTGGCTGGACCTGACTTTGTCACCATCATGCCGGCGTATAGGATACCTAGAAACAATGAGAGATGGGTGGTCAGGTGAGGTTTTATCACCACGATAACAAAGCAGAGCCCGTATTCCCGAACGTTCAAAATCTAGTCGCAGTCTCATCTCAGCGCCAAACAAATGTCAAAAAATTGTCAAAATGTAGGGAAATTAGACGTATTTTTGACAGATTGAGACTGAGATCAGACTGTGAACGTTCTTAAAATTACGAGAATTACCCCTCTGGTTGTTCTTATCTTTCCAAGGTTCAGGAATACCTATATGTATTTCTTCTGTCCCTCTTGAGCCTTTGTTTACTTAAAATCAGAGCTTGAATAATACGTTTGGCACTCATTGTGAGAACTTCATAGCTATTAGCAAAAATTCGACAAGTAATCGAATCGATAATGACACATTTTCAATTACTAATTCGCATCGTCCTCGACAGAAAATAGCTGTCGGAAGAATGGCGATCGTCTACTTGATTTAAAATGACCAAAATTTCGGGTTAGGGATTTGTGAACAGCCTATAGAAGACTCTTTGATAACATTGATGAATGCTCGATTTAAGAAAGAAAAAACATTTATTTAGCACTGACTAAAAGACATACATTTTATTTGGCACGGAAGCGCATGGAACGATTCTACGCTGGAGGGCTCAACACCTTATTTTTGTCATTTTTGCCTCACTTGTGACATATTTTTACAGAATAATCCACTCTCATAGGGAGAGTGCCATCATCATCTAGCGCCATTTTTTGCGAAAAATTAGAATCTGCCTGGCTAGCAAATGGCGTCTCTAGGCCCTACCCGAGTCATATAAATTGCAATTTCAATCGAGTATCACTTCTCATTTAAAGATTTGCTAAAATAATAAAAGTTTTGACGAAAATACGAAATAATTAATTTTATCTGCAATTTCTGTTTGACCTATAACATCAGTAACCAGCATTTCATGATGTAACGTCGTATGTAACACAAGACTGAATTTCATTCAGCGAAACAATTAAAAAAAACCTCTTCCAAACATTTATCTATAACGGAACGCCTTGGCAACTGGAAAACAGGCAGACAAACGAACGCAATACTAAAAAACAATTGCTACCCCCGTTTCGCCCAATTAAAAAGCGACCTTATCTTTACAACAACAGGGCGTATTATCGTTTTATGTAGTAGTTAATTTAGATGAAATCTTGTTTATTGAGTATTTATCTAACGGTAATTGTGCGTCCGTGGTTGGTGTAAACAATGATGGGTCAAATGCCATTGACATACGTAATACGGTTTGTGTGACGTACAAAGTGTTCAGTTTTGAGGCGTTATGCCTGATGTGTGTTGTGATAAGATGTTTTTTTTGTATAAACGTTATTGTTGTTATGTCTAAATTATGTTATTGGCTAAATGAATGATACGTCCCTTTTTATAGCCACAATTATGTCAATATTGTTTGAGAATTATGCCCGATTTACATGACGCGATTGAAGTAACAAATGACTTGCATAGTCGAAACACTTCTTAGCAACTGGAGCAATTTGGTGCAACTTTTATTGTTGCTTCAACTTATGGTACGTAGTACGCCACAGGCAATGCAATCGCACCATATAAAGCGGTCTTAATAGAAAGTTATGTCTCTCTGACTTATTGTATACCATACCTTATCGCGAACTAGTCACAAAGATCATGAAACGGTTATTATGGACAATATTTAAAGAATAGCTGATCATAGTGATATACAGACTGTAATGAATATGATAAACATAGGTACAGGAGAGTATTATAAGCCATTGTATGGTCAATCTATAATTATAACAATATTATCTAAGTTTGACCTTATAGTTATTAGTTTATTACTAGTGAAGTCCCCCGTCCGCAATGAGGCAAGTTATCAAGTATCGACTAGTTTCCTGAACCTTATCTACCGTTACTTTAAGACCTGACTACCTCAAGGAAACACTCACTCTTATTCAGAGTAGGACCCTTTATCTAATTCAGAGTAAACCCCTTTACCTGATTCAGAGTAGATCCCTATGCCTAAATCCGAGTAGGTCCCTTAAACTAATTCAGAGTAAACCCCTCTGCCTGATTCAGAGAAGATGCCTTTTCCTAATTCTGAGTAGATCCCTTTACTTGATTCAGAGTAGATCCCTATGCCTAATTCAAAGTAGATCCTTTTCCTAATTCAGAGTAGATCCTTTTACCTAATTCAGAGTAGATCCCTATGCCTAATTCAGAGTAGGTCCCTTTATCTAATTCAGAGTAACCCCTCTGCCTGATTCAGAGTAGATTCCTTTTCCTAATTCAGAGTAGATCCCACTACCTAATTCAGAGTAGATCACTTTACCTAATTCAGAGTAAATCGCTTTACCTAATTCAGAGTAGATCAATTACCTAATTCAGAGTAGATCCCTTTACCTAATGCAGAGTAGGTTCGTCTTTCTAATTCAGAGTAGATCCCTTTGCCTAACTCAGGGTAGGTCACTTTACCTAATTCAGAGTAGGTATCCCTCTACCTAATTGAGAGTAGATACTTACATACCTATTACAAGGACTACTAATAAAATGACGACTAAATTATGCAGCAATGCTGCTGGCTACACACCCTCTTTTATGAAGCCTATTGATTTAAGTTAACAGTACCGACGAAGAAGGGGGAGTAGGCTACGGCTACAGCCTTCAACAACACGCTAGTATTGGTGTCCATCTTTTATCAAAATCTATTTTTAAACACTGTTATATTTACTGGCCATCAATTATTGTCTCAACAAGGTAAAATAGTTTATGACTGTCTTCATCTGTCTTAAAAGGCTAACTCAATCTAGAACTTATCCATATCCTTGGCAGTGCAAATAAAAACCCTATCCACAGGGATTAAGTCCCAAAATTGTCTGCTATCGCCCTTACGGATAACCTATGACTTATGTTTAAAACATAGGAATTTTCCAACAATACGCTTGTTATTCATAAAGTCGATAATGCTAATAATATAGAAATTCGTGTGTAAAAGAATTTTTCATTCGATTTGCGATAAGACGGCCTTTGTAACGTTATCAACAATTTATTAATTGATGTGTGCAATATTTTTAAATATGAGCGCATTCAAGAGACAGACCTTTTAATTTTTGTTCATACTATATAAATTATATGTTTAGAAAGGGGATGACTGCCGAGACGACGACTAATAGAGAAGTATGTAGGAAAAAGACATGTTGCGCCGACCACAAATAAATTGTGATAAAGACAGGAGAGTGATAACTACACATGAGGACTACGAAGTTTTACTATCAAGTTGCTTAAGTTATAATATGACAAACATGTCTTGCGCTTTCTTAGATATCTACTCTTGCACATTGGCCCTGCAAAAGATAATAATTTTATTTGGGGCTAGCTTATACACCAATACACATAATACAAAATCAGCCTAATTTTTTTTTTATTGCAACTCAGATCTACTCTCCGAGAGAGGGACAATCAAGCAGAGGCAAGGTCACTATAATCACGCAATCAACTCCACTATAAGTCAGTCAAATATGCTTTTATCTTATTACATAGCTCCTGTTATAGCTAGAAATATATACTCAAATCTTTATTGCATTCCATATGTGTTACATAGATGGTATATACAAGTTAAACGATCAATATGGACCCTGTCAGGAATGAGGCACAGCAAACTTTAGGAGAGAGGAAGAGAGCTAAGTGGCAATTCAAACAACTAAATATTACTAGATGTGCTTAATTGGGTGTATAATTATGTATATAATATATTATTAGGTTTGTGTCTATAGGTATAGTATAAAATCGATACTTAATAACACGCGATGCATCGGCATAGTTTATAAAACATAGATAACGATTCAAAGATGGCAGAGTGCACAAGTGGTGCATCAAAGCAGTGAGAACTCGTTATTATTGGTTCGTATACATAATACAAGTGCGCGGTAGACAAGTTGCTGATACCGTATTAGTTGTTCTTCGAATAGGCCAAGGGAGCTTTGTATTAGGAGGGAAAGGAACACCGAAAATACTAAGCGGTTCCGCCTAGATCACACCGGTTTGCCCAAAGCAGGAACTGACAGGGCAATTTGAACCTTAACCTAGTTTTAACAACACAAAGGCTTCCCTAACCTAGATTAAACTATCTTTAGTTGGTTCTGGAACTTTGCCGATCATATATGCGCTCGTTGTACTCGCTCCGTATGTGCACGACGGTAACTAGCTTCACTTTATGACTAACTGACCGACTATTTAAAATGTTGACAATTCAAAAGTGCCTGAAATGGTTTAATTGAAATAAATGATTTGAGTTTGAGTTCACAGTTTTGACTAAGCCAAACAAGGAGGGTTTCCTAATCAAATCTTCCAGTCCTCAGTCGGTTTAGAACTTCTCCGGTATGTTTATCTAGCCTATGAATGAATTATGACTTGTTCTAACGCGTTTTACTAGAACTAACCAAATAGTTTGTACTAAAATAGGGTTAATCTAAAAATATCTCTTTTACTTCTTCTGGTGCCTCTCTAATTACTGAAGGATAGACAACCACTCTGGTTGCTCTACAATTTTCGACATTAAACCCTTTTGTGGCGCGGGAAAAGAGTTCCTGGAAGGATTTGGGGGAGGCCTTTGCCCAGCAGTGGGACAGTACAGGCTAATAAAAAATAATAAAAAAAACTTGAGAGGTGTCAAGGGACACCCGGATGGAACGAAGTATAACTGGCTTGCTTTCTATAAGAGAGAGAGAGAGAGAGAGAGACAGAGAAACACGCGCACGCCGCACGGCTTACAACTATAGCAAAAAGTGTCGTTCCAACTTTTGGTCTTAATTTTTTCCGTCTAAGAAAATTGCCGATAAGGAACTTCGTTCCAAAACCCTTTAGTTTCGACACTGAATCCCTAACAAAACGTAACCATCCCTAAGTAAAGTATTAAGGCGACACTCACCAACATACTTAATCCCCTCAGCCTTCAAACCATCGACAGCTCTCTGCAGCACCTGTTCCTTGACATCCAACAGCTGGTCAGGGGTGATCAGAGGGCAAGGACAGTAGGCGCC
This sequence comes from Apamea sordens, assembly GCA_945859715.1. Taxonomy (NCBI): domain Eukaryota; kingdom Metazoa; phylum Arthropoda; class Insecta; order Lepidoptera; family Noctuidae; genus Apamea; species Apamea sordens. The sequence continues at coordinate 18,957,374 of OX243998.1, read as the reverse complement.
CATGCCTCCGGTATTGGGGCCTGTATCGCCGTCACCCACGCGTTTGTGGTCCTGGGCTGGCGGCATCATGGACACCGTCTCGCCATCGGTGAAGGCTAGGATCTGGAAGGGAGAATGGATTTTATGATAAAAAATAACACCTCCTCCAATCTACACTTGGTCCGTGTGGTGGATTGCGGCCCGTTCCCTCTCATAGAGAGTAGCCCTGTGTCCAAACAATGAGAACATTATAGGCTGGTTATGATGTTTTGGGCCGGACTGAAGGTAATCATCATCTGCCGAGCCTTTTCCCAACTACGTTGGGATCGGCTTCCAGTCTAACCGGATGCAGCTGAATACCAGTATTTTACATGGAGCGACTGCCTATCTGACCTCCACAACCCAGTTACTGGGTAATACGATACCCCTTGGTAAGACTGGTTGTCAGACTTTCGGGCTTCTGACTACCCATAACGACTGTCAAAGATCCACGAATGACAGCCGGGACCAACGGCTTAACGTGCTTTCCGAGGCACGGAGGGGTCTCGGTATTTAAAGATGGTCACCCATCCACAGACCAACCGCGGCAAGCGTAGCTTAACCTGACCGATCGATCTGTGCGGTTGTTATTATTTAGCCACGGTAATGTATTGTTTTTAATGACAAAAAAAAGGTCATCCTGTTTACGATCGTCGGTATTGTAAACCACGACTCACGGACCATTTCGCTTCAGAAGGATGTGCAGGGGCATCCTCTATAATGTTGCGGTCAACGGTTTGACTGTTAAGTATAGTGGTGAGGGCGTAAATAAAAATAAATTGAGCCGTCGTGAGACGCTTGTTTTGTATACAAATATGCATGAAAAGTTTTATTAAAAGAAAATTAATATGTCATGATCAAAAACAAAATATTGTTTTTTTTTTTTGCAATTTCAGTTAATACATTCTTATTTTTGTGTCCCTGGGTCACAGATTACTAAATAATTACTTCGCCTGGGTCCCGGTCCTTTGGAAAGCGTACAGGGGGTAGAAGTCAACTCGCAGAGGCCCGTTAGACGCTTTCAATGTTTGACTTTCTGTTTCATTTTTTTCCTTTTGTTACTTTTTTATATAATATTTTTTATTTTTATTTTTAACTGTGTTTAGTTTACTTTATGATCCGCAATAAATACTTTTTCTTTCTTTCTTTCAATGAAATGAGGCACCAACCGACGATTATCTTGCATAGTGTGTACAGGACACACTATGCAAGTAATTATTATAAGCCTGTGTTGTACCACTGCAGGGCAAAGGGCTCTTTCCCTTATTTAAGAAATACATTTATTAATATTGGTATTAAATTAATATGAACTCTTTATGTGGCGACGAAGTCGGCAACAGCCGGTAGGTAAAGAACACTAAACATTGTTATCAATTTCAGTTTTCTTTACGTACCTATTTCCTCCAGAATGTATGCTGGAAGAAATAACTAAAATGAAATGATCAAATAAGAAAAATACAAAAGAGACTTGACAGGAACTTCTGTAGATTATAATTTAAATTTCCAGTCCCTAATTCACGCGCAAAAACCTCGTGAACATCATTATCAGTTACATAACTATCAACAAAAATCATGTGTTCTAACTTAATTCTGTGACCTCTAAAAATATCAAATGACAAACAATTGTTTTTTTTTTCTGTCTAAAATGTTTATCAATAAAATACGGACTAATTACAATTGATATTTAACTCATTCGTTATCGGAACCCCAATGGCTGTTTAAAAATATGTGAAGAATTGACCTCCGTTATCTTGTGTTGGTGTGTCAAGATACTTTAATTTTTTCTCGGTAAATAATAAGTATTTCTAGGTGTTTGTGACAAGGTGTGGGTAAATATACTGAACTAGCTGACCCTGCGAACTTCGTACCGTCTCAGAATCAACAAGAACGAATACATGAGAAAATTTACTATCTTCACTATTTTTTTCGAAATTTTCCGTCGGTTATCAAAAAAAAAAAAAAACTGTTTCATAGAAAAGTGCAATACATACGCGGCCAAAATGTATGGAACAGCAATATTTTTTTTTATAACCGACGATTAATTTCGACTCTATGGGGTCTAAACTCATGTGCTGAATCCATGGTTACAGTTTGCGCGTCGATGTCCGTGCCGCCCTGTATCCTTCATAAAGTGGTAAATCAAAGTGCACTTCTATCTGCTTACCACGCTTACGTTGGTTCGACACTAAGATATGGTGTAATGTTTTGGGGGAATGCCATTGAGAGAGAAACAGTCTTCAAAGCTCAAAAAAGATGTATCCGGGCAATATGTGCATTAAAACCTACAGATACTTGTAAACCACATTTAATAAATTAAAAAATATTGACATTCCCATCTCTGTATATCTATGAACTAGCATTAGACATTAGAATTAATATAAATAAATATGAAACTTTAAAAAGTACCAGGCATGCCAGTACACTTCGAGCAATGCGCCATAGAATGGTTATGTTTGACAAAAGTTCATTTTGTATGGGCCCCTAGAATATATAATAAATTACCTAATAATATATAAAGGAAGCAACTACTTTTATATCATTTAAAAATAGATTAAAGCTTTTTTTGATAAAAAAAAAGCATATTATAAAGTTAATGATTATTTAAATGATAAATGTACGTATAATTAAATTTATAAAATAAACAATGATAATAAAATTATAATAATTAATAAATGTCAATATATGGTATAGATAATGTTTAATGTCATCTATGTATTGAAATCCTGGATTAATGTAATAAATATTTCTCACAACCGTGCGATATGTGACTGTGAACATAAACGAGTCCAAAGTATTGTGTAAGGATCGTAGCAGGTGTCGTTTTCTGTAGTTTTCTGCCTAACCAGGCCTAACCCCATGGGAAGAAGGCTTGTGTTTATGTATGTGTATATTTTATTTTATTCGATATTTGCCTACACCTATTAAGGTAGGATATGGTTTAGAGAACCTGTAATTAAGTATCACCTCATGTAACCACCCATATTCAAGCAAATAAAATAATTTGAATGATTGAATTATTTTTAGCCTGTGTTGCCATCGAGCTACAAAATACATTTGGCCAATGTAATTCGCCATTGTTTATAAGGACTTACTCATTCTCAGTATATCGTGGAATGTACATTCATTTGAATCGTGTAAAGCTTACAGATCGCCGATGACTATGGGAACAACGTGCACTTATTCACACAACGATATTTTAAACAAACATACGACTTATGTATATTTTTATCAATTAGCTTTTTTTTTGAATATGACACTGACCTACAGATTGAGACACAGATACAGATTGACCTATTGATTGATCTGTGGGTAGCTCGAGTTTGAAAGAAAGACACTTCAGACTATACATGATCAGCCTATAATGTTCCCAATGCTGGGACACAGGCCTCCTCCCTGTGAGTGGGACAGAGAGTGGGCTATAATATACCACGCGGGCCCAGTGCGGGTTACGGCGGCGGGTACTAGGTCATGCCGGTTTCCTTACGATGTTTTCCTTCACCGTTTTGACAGCAGTGGTGATGAAGTTATTTGCACAAAGCAAAGCCTGGCTGGGTCACCGCTGCACTCAGACTGAATACCAAAAAGCTCTTATACTCACTGAAACTTCATCTCCCTCGAGCAGCTCCTCAATGACGACTGTCTGTCCAGCTGCCCCATACTTGGCATCTGTCAGGATCTCGTCGACCGCTTGGCAAGCCTCTTCCTTGGTGGTTGCGACCACCACACCCTTGCCGGCGGCCAGACCTGAAGCCTTCACTACTAGGGCTGGGTATGTAGCGCTAGAAAGATAGAAATTCAATATTTATGTAAGTAAAGGTCCTGTGATCAGTAATCTTTTGGTAGGAATGTTGATGATGGTAATATTAATGAAGAAACATCTTTACAGCGTGGCAGGGACATCGATCGAGAATCATGTACTGAACCCATGGTAACAGGTTGCGCGTCCCCTGAATAGCTGTTTCGTGTCTGTCTGTGTGACGTTGACCGAGATCTTCTTACCTACATAATGGATTTAGATGCGGTTTTCACCAATATTTACACTAGAGCTAGTCGAAATATTGTTTTGTTCTATATTTGGGTCTATGTCAATAAGAAGTTTGCTGTAAGAGCTACTAATAAATGGTCTAGTCCGGAAAGTACAGACGCCAGCAGGTCAAGCTACCCGAAACTGTCATATTTTCCCAATCAACCTTGAACCTAATACTTTAGGAATAAAGTTGAAAATCTATTAAAGAAATTTGACATATTGCAGTAGCTTGATGTGCTGGCGTCTGTACCACCAGGCCAGCATAGTATTTTTGCTGCTAAGAAAAAACCTTAAGGGGGATGCGCTAAGGTAGCCCACAAAAACATAAATAAATATTTGTCAACATACAACCTGAAGCTGGCCTGCATATGGCAAAAAATTTAAGAAAATTGGAAGTTTGCGGGTTACCCTGACACTTTCGTCTTAAGTTGGTCTTTTCTGGTGTAAAATTTTAAGAGTATGGATGCCGAATTGCCGATGAAACTACAATCCTTTACGAAGGCATTTCAACTTGTTCCAGTTTAGGAACTCTTCAGCAAAGGCACCGGTAATCACTAGACAGTTCGACCTCAGATGTTTTTTATTTGACATAAAAAACATCTCTGAATATGACTTCATCCGGCTATTTTAAAATCAATCTTAATTATAAAAGAGTTATTATTATCTTTCTCTGTCGCTTTAATTGCAGTAAGTAGGCCAATGCTGGTGACGAGATGTTATTTTTATATTGTTTACATGAATAATATGCAGGAGACATCAGACATCCTTGTGATGCTTGACTTAATGAAGTTTATCTTCATTAAGAGAGTACCGGAAACTGTTCATCACTGCATGGACACGACTTTAAAGCCTTGAATGGATAGTGAAAGAAAAAAAAAAATTGCGTGTTAATTGCGTACCTAACACACTAACAATAGCAATGGCTTCCCTTTTGACAGTTCAACAACATTCATTGCTTAATTTCTATTGTTGAGCAGACAATTTTTTCGAACATATGAAGCAATGGATTAATAAAAAACTTGAGAGGTGTCAAGGGACACCCGGATGGAACGAAGTATAACTGTTCTATAAGAGAGAAAAAGAGAGAGAGACAGACAGAGAAACACGCGCACGCCGCACGGCTTACAACTATAGCAAGAAGTGTCGTTCCAACTTTTGGTCTTAATTTTTTCCGTCTAGCCCCCTTTCGCAACGCGGGATAAGGAACTTCGTTCCAATAATAATCCTTTAAAATTATTCAGATTGTTGCAATTAGGGTGCTGTACAACAAAGGCACAGTTGGTATCCCTATTGGCGCTAAGACCTCTTCAAATCCTCATACATTTCGGTACTGTAAGAACCACTTATCAGATTTCCCTGATTTTTTATTCAATCCGTAGTTATTTATGTTCTTTCTGACAACCAGTCTTAGCACGGGTGTCGTGTTACCCATGCAGGTCAGATAGGCAATCGTTCCAAGTTAATTACAGCCCGATTCAAACTTTATATCAGCTCGGAGCATGAGGCGAGTTATGCGCAGTAACAATTTCACGTGTCAGCGGGGGTGAGGGGTGAGGTACTGCGCAGCGAGTAGGGCGCTTAAAGTTTGAATCAGGCTGTACTGGTATTCGGCTGCATCCGGATAGACTGGAAGTCGATCTCAAGTCCCCAACATAGCTGGTAAGAGGCTAGGCAGATGATGATGAGTTATTTAAGTGCTTTATGTAGGGTTTCGTATGTATTAATTGACGAGCGAAACCGTGAAAACAGCTAGACTTTCATATAAATACGGATACGATGACTAGAATGAACTAGATGAATCCACATTGTGCCCTATCACCTTATCGTTCTCAACGTACCGCATTATAAACATAGATATCGGGCAACAAGCTCTTTCTACAGTCAGCGTCAAGAATACCCAGTCGAACAGACTGTTCAAAATGGCCAGGCCAACCTAGGACAACTAGTAGAAAATTAAACCGGAAAATGGAATAAAATTCTTGCCAGAATTGCAGTTTTCCTGTACTGTGTTCATTCTTAAACACCCCTTATTTAATTTAGAAACGAGCTTTTGCTTTTGGCTTCGCCCACGTGGATGTCGGAAAATATCCCACGGGAACGTACTACCGGGATTTAAAGTATCTGTTAATCCAGGTTATAAACTATCTGTGTGCCAAATTTCATCTAAATCAGTTGAGCCGTTTTTGCGCCAATCCGGAACATACATCCAGACAAACGGACAAAACTTCTAAAAACTATATTTTTGGCATCAGACTCGGACCACACCCAATTAATTTTTTTCAATAATATTTAATGCACAGTTTTGACTTGGATTTTATTATCTTTTTCTTAGCTGTTCAGATCTCTTAGTAGCTCCATGTAAAACACTGGTGTTTAGCTGCATCCGATTATACTGGAAGCCAACCCCAACATAGTTGGGAAAAGGCTGGGCAGATTGAGATCTTTTTGAACAGACTATTCGTCCCGATATTTTTGAACAGACTATTCGTCCTGATATTTTTGAATAGGCTATTCGTCCCGATATTTTTAACAGGCTATTCGTCCCGATATTTTTGAACAGACTATTCGTCCCGATATTTTTGAACAGACTATTCGTCCCGGATATTTTTGATGCCGACTGTACTAACTGACCAACCGTGGTAGCCGATAGTCACAGGTTAACTAGCCGTAATCTTAGTTATGTAAGGTTATTATATCGAAAGTATGTACTTAATTACACATGTAGGGTTGAATAAGAATAATCTAATGTTTATGAGAGGGGCTCGTGCAGACAGAGTGCAATAATCGTCATTTTCCGTGTAGTGATAGAAAAGTGTGTAGACATGACTAATTGTAGATATTAATGACTTACTCGGCTGAGGCAACAAATTAATAAATGATAAAATAAGGCAAGACGTAACTATCAATATTATTTGCACTTGAGCGCAGTGAACGTTTCATAAAGTTGGTGTAATACAAATATGGGGTTATGAAAGACCAATTTTTTGGGTGTCAATTTTTACGATAATGTGATTTTGTGCACCAAGTGGTATTAGTCGACCTCGTTATTGGTATACCATCCTTAGGTTGAATGTCACTTGCACGTAGGGGTTTCGAATACCGGACTTTTTCAATACCGGTATTAATACCGCATGAAAAATTTCCAAGAAAGCTTTTTCCAAAATTCTTTTTTAAATTAAATTACTACGAAGTTTTACCTCTGTAGCGGTATCTACAACGCCACATGCGAACAACGCGTCATACTGACGTCACGCAAATCGTGCATCTCGCAAGTAGAGTTTACCGCGCAATTAGCATACATACAAACTTCCCGACATCAATCGTCGGGCAGTTGCTCGCCAGACACAACACCCGTCTGGTCGGAGGATCCTCCCTTTTCTATGGAGGATGAGTGAACTTTACACCCTCACCCGTCTGGTCGGAGGATCCTCCCTTTTCTATGGAGGATGGGTGAACTTTACACCCTGTTCCTCATACCTCTATAACTACAAAACAATAAAATATCGTTTTTAAATATAAAATCATTTTTTTAAATATAAATATACTATATTATAGGCCAGTCAACATAGTCTGTTCAAATTTACGTTTTCAATTAAGGTTATTTCAAGTTAAACAAATATCAACTTTATTTTAATGGTAATGAAGTTGATTTCAGAGTGACAAACATTATTTTAAAAGTTTTAAAATATTTGAAGTTGTAGCATAAACTGAACTTTATGGTGTAGAAGTTAAAGTTATTTTTCCAATAACTCATATTTGTTTACATGTTTGGCAAGTTAATCACAAACGTAGTATAGACACAAAAATGCGCGTACGCGTTGGTCGGAAAAAATGCACTGTACTGATTTTTTGCTATTATGATAGATACCAATAGTAGAACGAAGTATAACTGGCTTGCTTTCTATAAGAGAGAGAGAGAGAGAGAGAAAGACAGAGAAACACGCCGCACGGCTTACAACTATAGCAAAAAGTGTCGTTCCAACTTTTGGTCTTAATTTTTTCCGTCTAGCCCCCTTTCGCAACGCTTATCGCGCGTTGCGAAAGGGGGCTAGACGGAAAAAATTAAGACGACGGAATAAAGAACTTCGTTCCAAAAATACAAAAATAACGGTTAACACCCTTTCGTTATTTCGATATAAACGTATAATAAACTTCGTTATTATTTCGATAAATATAAATCAATGTAATCGTTTTACTATTTACATTTTAAAATAACTCTAAAATGTAGCTCATTTCAACAATATTACACAATAACTGTCGTTATTTGGCGGTGTTACTTTTCTCGTGTTATAAAAAAACCGGTTAAGTGCGAGTCGGACACGCGCACCGAGAGGGTTCCGTACAAATTAGTAGGAATGTAACTACAAATTTATGGTTTTCGGATTTTTTTCGTTACTTGTGCTACATGACATTGCTTCATGCCAAATTTCATGACATCGGGAAGTACCCTATAGGTTTTGATTCCCTTGCGAGTGTCAAAATATGCGGCATAAACGGAACATAAACGCCCGTATCTTTTGATTGCGTTCAATTAGAAATTTGTTTTTTTTCACTGCTTTAAGGGATTGCAGCCCTGAGTATTTGATATTAATTTCAATTTGATAACTCCACGCGTTCCTGAGAAAAAGGGTTTTGGTAGACGGACACACAGACAGACGGATAACGAAGTGATCTTATAAGGGTTCCGTTTTTCCTTCTGAGGTACGGAATCCTAAAAATGGAGTAAGTGTATAGATAGATAGTTTCTACCTTATTGAAGTTTCAATCTACTAGTAATTGTTGTCAAAAGTGCAATTTGTAATTGCGAGATCGACTATACTTTCACTGTGTTCTTAATTATTAAATTAGAATTGCCGGTAGTTGTTGCAGTGGCATTCGTAGCTTTGGAAGATTATTGAGGCAGACACTCGAGAAAAGGCAATACGGAGATTTTAAAGATCAATTCGAAGTTGAAGCGAACAATCATAGATCATTTATTGTCGCTGCTTGTTAAAATGATTAATAGGTATATCAGTTATTAATTTTATCAGTGACATATTGCAGTTCCAAAATGCGTTCAACAAAGGACGATTCATGTCATGACTTCATGAGTCCAGGAAGGACCAGTCTAGACTTTTAGATCTATGTATGTTCAGAAATAAAATGAGATCAGAGGGGCAATTCTCGTAATTTTAGGAACGTTCACAGTCTGATCTCAGTCTCAATCTGTCAAAAATACCTCTAATTTCCCTAATTTTTTTACATTGATTGTCGCTGAGACGAGATTGCGACTAGATATTGAACGTTTTTAATTACGGGAATTGGTCTTCTGGTATTTATTGAATTGGTCACGAAAATATATTTGGAGGCAAAATAAAATCGTAAATATGAAGACTTTTTTATCCAGTACTAACATTTTTCCGTACAATAAGACGAAGTGGAACCCCCGATTCAAAACAGACAGCTTTTATATCAGGCATCGTTCTAGAACACGGCTTGCTCAAATACGGAGATTGTAAACTTGTGGAGTACTTCAAGTCGGTATATTGTGTACTTCTACTGCATGCTCTATGCAAGCTAGACATATCACAACACCGCCAGATATACAATTACTTTCCTAGGGGTCTAAGATGCCTTACTGCGATACCTCGCGATCGCGGCTTAGCTCGCTACCTAGATGTTATCTGCATGTAAAACAAATGCATGCTAATAGGCACGCACGCACATGCCGATACCTCACTGCGATACATCGCGGGCTGCTTGGGGGTTTACAGCGAGGTATAGCAGTGAGGGATCTTCGGCATGTAATTTTACCTTTTATGTCCATTTGTATGGGCAAAATTCTCAACATTAAAGAAGTTGATCAGAGTAATCGCTTATTGCAAGAGAATTGAAAGACGAAGAAGCGACAACTCTGAACCATTTCCTTCATGGTTAACTGCTAAAGAACTTAACGAAGCGTTAACGGTTTGTATTAAACAGTGTCAAAGGCAATATTTTAGTAGAGAAATAGAAGACCTCGTTAAAACAGGAAAGGTTCAAAAGAAAAGTGTACTTACCTCGCTTAATCCATGAAAAAAAAACAAAAGAAACTCACGTATTAATAAACTCCTTAGCAGCTGCAGCATCGGTGAAGGACTTGTGTCTGGCCGTAGGAATCTGGTACTTGTTCATGAAAGTCTTGGACCAGTCTTTGTCAGCTTCAATGCGAGCTCCAGCCTGCGTGGGTCCGAAGCATTTGACGCCTAGGGGGGTGAGTTTGTCCACGATGCCGTCGGCAAGGGGATCCTCTGGCCCGACGATCACGATGTCTATCTCTTTGTCTTTGCACCATTGTGCTATTGCCTGTAATAGAAAGGGTAATTAAAGTGAGTTTGCAAAGTTGGTATAGTTAAGCATCATCACCATTATTGGCATGGCAGCCCTGTTCCAGCCACTGCTGAGTCCTCCCTTTTGTACCATTGCGTTATTTACATTGTCGAGCAGACGATTTTTTGGAACGTATGAAGCAGTGGATTCGCAATATCCTTCAAAATGATTCAGATTATGATCGATAGTGTCTTACGCAATTAAGGTGCTGTTCTGTGTTTCATCCAGTATAGCTAATACTAGGAATATTTTCAAAGTATTTATACCGTAAAGTGTAAATGTGTGACCGGCACCCTAATTGCGTAACACACAATCAATCGGAATCAGAATCATTTTGAAGCAAATTGCTAATCCATTGTTTCATAAGTTCGAAAAATTTGTGTGTTCAACACGTAAATAACGCAATGAATGTTGTTGAACTGTCAAAATGAAACCGATTCCGATTGATTGTGTCTTACGCAATTAGGGTGCCGGTTGCTTTGTTCAAAGACAACTATTAGGTTTTAGGCGTGACGTTATAAGGATTTCAGAACCTAGATTTGTGTAACACACGAAACTACATGCTGTTACACTTAACTTTAGGCCTAAGATTGGGATTCTGACTCAAAATCTTATCTCTCTCTCTCTGTCTCGAATCTCCCAACAGAATACATTAAAACAAGTAACAACTAGACATTCTGAAGCGAATGAGTCCGTAAGGCCTTTTCCATCTATCAATGACGTGGACATCTGCTTACCCGCGAACCTGTGACATATATTACACCATGTATTCTGTACACAGCATTTCGAGTGACAAGTGAACTTGCCCCGAGCAGTACTGAACTTCACGATATGAAAGGAACAAGGTTATCGCACATGCACGAGTGTCTACTAAAATCTATAAACAGTTGTTTTTGATCGCAAGGTATGTAGGTATGTTATGTGTCGTGTGTAATAATTTGATTTGGCTGATCATTGTGTGCATCACAGAACCCTAATTGCGTAACACACTTTCAATAACCATTTTGAAGGATATTGCTAATCCATTGCAGTAAACGTTCGAAAATTTGTCTGCTCAATAACGTAAATAACGCAATGAATGTTGTTGAACTGTCAATATGAAAGCCATTGCTACTAATACTACTAATAGTGTGAGTCATACAAACTCGCGCGGCAGTAGGCAGTCGCCAGACGGCCTACTTGGCTCTTGTACTATTCGCACATTGTCATTGGTCTTTACTCGTTCAAGTTAATACGACGAAATTAAATTCCTGCCGACCTATTCTGAAAACCAATGCACGCCACTGCCTATGGGTCCCTACTCTTCCGACCTTCCGTAATGATTTCTAGCTAGACTGTTAGCAGATCTGCTACAAAACGAAATGAAATTGTTTATTCTGTAAATATAGGATATCGCAACCACTTATGTAAGTCGTGAACGAACAAAAACGCCGACCTCATATAGCTTATTTATATTCTATAATATATAGAATATAAATAAGCTATATGAGGTCGGCGTTTCCTAGCTGACATCTCTAAGAAGATGGCCGAAACACACTCAGAGGTCAGTCTCTTTTAAAGTCCAGACATAATTTTGGTCAGATCATGTGAAGAACATGTAAATTGATGTCTGAAATGATCTTTTGAGGAAAGTAACACACTTTGAGTGGACCAATCCAGTCAGTGCAAGCTTAGTCAGTAATCGTGTAGCTCAACTCAGAACTCGAAGAGCTCAACGATACTGATAGGGTAAAATACCGTCAATGCAAATGTGCTGACACACGTAACTCCTATTTCTGTGAGAATTTTATAAGCACCCTTATATAAATCTCGATTTGAATAATTTTGAAGGTTGCTAATACATTGCTTTTTATATTCGAAAAATGTGTCTGCTCAACAACGTCTAAAACGCAATGAATGTTGTTGAACTGTCAAAACGAAACCTATTGCTACTAATAGTGTGTTACGCAATTACCCCGCAGATAGTAATCAAGCAGTAGGTAATCAAGAATTAAAAGCCCAAGATCGATGTTAAAAATATCTTATTTTTCTCTACGCCGCCGTTGATAACTTCAGAAAAACATAACGTAGGTTCTTATCGGCTCGCGCAATTCGTAAGGCCCCTCTGTCACTATAGAGTACTATTGTATTTAACTTATAGGCCATATTGCATGTTTGTCCATCCAATTAAAATAATCATAATAAGTGATAATGTTAACTACAGATTTTACGTAAACTTCGTGCCGTTTGCAGATCGTTTGCATCATTGACCCAGTAGTCTGCGTCTGCGCATACTTTGTCGTGTGATACGATAACTGAAAATATGGCAGTGTTCCGTAGCTGGGAAGCCTTTCATAGAAAATTACCCTACTTTTGTAAGGAAGAATCAGGGCAGTCGAGAAAAAACCAGTGTACAGACGCCAGCACATCAAGCTACTACAATGTGTCAGATTTCTTTAATAGATTTTCGACTTTATTGCTAAAGTATTAGGTTCAATGTTGATTGGGAAAATCTGACAGTTTCGAGTAGGTTGACCTGCTGGCGTCCGTACCATTGCGAACCGAGGTCTTATTTTAGTTGCATAAATACCGTATTGGAATGCACGTACTCCAATTTACTCTCCAATATATCTGCTTTGTTATAGCTTAGTTTCAGGGTCAGCGGGGTAATTGTGTAACAGACTAACAGTACCTACCCATGGCTTTCATTTTGACGTTCAACAACATTTATTACGTTATTTACGTTGTTGAGCAGACAATTTTTTTGACCGTATGAAGCAATGGATTAGCCATATCCGTCAAAATTAGATTGTGCTTCAAAGTGTGTTACGCAATTAGGGTGCTGGAAATGACTGGTGTGATGAACCAAGCGATGATAGATTGGCCAGAAAAGGCAACCCTTGTGGGGAGATGTAGAAGTCTATGACACAAACCTTATTTCAGTGGAAATGGCCAACATGCTTAGTTGTACATCGCCATATTTGTCTCAAGAGGCAAGTAAAAACAACAAGAGCAAAGGACAATAAAATCGAAATCTTTGATTACGAAACATTGAGAAGGGCATCGTACGCGTCATTGACCTGATTCTGTGAGTGAGACACCGACAAATGATATAATGGATTGAAATTGACCAGATACAACTCGTGGGTATGAAATACAAAACTGCGAAACGTCCGGAAAACAACAATTTTTAAATAAAATATGCAAAGTACGGGCTGGTTCGAGGTGGCGCGGAAAAACAGTTCTAGGGAACTTCTTGCCCAACACCAGCGACTGTTTATTGGCAAAGAACTTCCATTTCACCTTTCAAACCCTTCCTCTACATCAGGGGTTCCCAACCTTTTCTTGGTCAGGGACCACTTTTATATTATTCTTGTTAGCAGGGACTACTATGTAGGTATAATAAAAATAAACTGTAATAATCAAACTGAAACTTTAATTAAAAACTTAATAGGAAATTACATACGGCGGCCCGACGTACCGCTCCCTCCACCCGCGCTCTTCTCACTCACTGCACGGCGACCAACGGCTCACCGCCCGCTAAATTTTAAATCGTTCGCAGACCACATTTTGGCTTCTGCGGACCACTGGTGGTCCACGGACCACTGGTTGGGAACCACTGCTCTACATTGTGCTATTTATGGCCATCATAGCCATTCACAACCACTCGATACGCTCCCATACCGTATCGAACATCAATCAATTGTATTATAGGAGTACTCTAAAATACTGTTTAATGTCCAAAACCCGAAAATTGTGTTAATTTAAATCAAATAGACGATCGCTATTCTTCGGACAGCTGTGAGCTGTCGGGGGCAAGGCAAATCTGCACCCTAATTGCGTAACACACAATCAATCATAATCGGTTTCATTTTGACAGTTCAACAACATTCATTGCGTTATTTACGTGTTGAGCAGACAAATTTTTCGAACTTATGAAGCAATGGATTAGCAATTTGCTTCAAAATGATTCTGATTCCGATTGATTGTGTGTTACGCAATTAGGGTGCAGGCAGGTTATCGAAATGTGTCATTTTCGATACGATAGCCTGTCAGATGGTTGTGAATAGCTATACAGGTATAAACCTGCGTAGACGTTTTACATAGTATTGTTACTATCCGATTATAAATGTTCGATTGATCCTACCCATCATTTTACAAACTAAACACAGAAGCAGTTCGATTTGCGAATACAAAAACTCCATCAATAAATTGTGGGTCGTCCACAAAGGGAACTAGACAGGTAGACTTGGATCCACAGACCTCGGAAATAACTAACTATTAGGTAGTTACAGACCGATTCCAACTTTATGGCGGCTCTGAGTCTGAAGTGCGCTACTCGCTGCGCAGTACCTCACCCCTCACCCCCGCTGACAGGTGAATTTGTTACTGCGCAGCAACTCGCCTCATGTTCCGAGCCGCAAAGTAATAAAGTTTGAATTGGACAGAACTCGTTTGTCCATCCAAAACCTTCAAAGTGCAATTGTCTGTGTAGCAACAACTATTTATAACTATGAGCAAGTGTACTGTTTATTTATATATCCTCCCAATTTCTTATAAACAACTTCTACCGACACTTTTATCGCAGTAGGTACTTCCCTGTTGCTAAACGAATGGAATAGCAACCGGTTGATAATGGTGGTCGGCACATTTCGTACATGTGACAGTAATCTAGGGTCATCGACTTTATATCTATCTAAGAGACTAAGAGATAGCCGGAGAAGGTTAGGGAGCACGCATTTAATTCTTGACCTTTTTTCGAGTTTCTGTCACACTTAGTAGGTATTGAAATGGACGACTTTACCTAAACTTCTATTACAGGCGAAAGACATGCCAGAAGGCATGTATCAATCAATCCTGGGGCAGCAGTCTCGACATTCAAAGCGATCGCTTTACGACCGAAGACTGCTGCCCCTGGATAAGATAAAGGACATTCATCCTATGAAACATAAGAAGTAGGTAGTGTACAGGGTGGTAGGGACATCGACTCGCAAACTTTAATTAAATGAATTCTGCACATGATTCTGAACCTAGCGTCGAAATTTTTAGTCGATTATTTAAAAAAAATTGCTGTTCCATACATTTTGACCGCGTAAATGGCAGAACTTTTTTTTTTAATCCGGCGAAAAATTTCTACGCTAGCGGGGGAATCATGTGCTGAACATGATTCTCGATCAAATCAAATAAAAAGTTATTTATTCAAATTAGGCTGAGAATCAGCACTTTTCGAGCATCAAAATTACATAAGACATTACCCCAAAACGCCCATACTTCACCACTTCCTAGTGCTTTCACTGGGAAGTGGTGAAGTAGTGGTTTTCTTCTGAACAGACAACTGTGCTTTTTCTGGAGGTGGCTTTCCTTGATGGTTTTCTTTTGGACTCATACATGTCATATTGTACAAACCTACTTACAGAATTAAAAATATTAAAAAAACAAAACATTCATAAAAAACATCCCTTGGTTTACACAATGCATGCACATGGAATTATTTTACAACAGCTAGCTATACATTTTTGAGTGACCGACTCCTTGACAATATTCAAAACTGCCTGTAAATGGTTTAATTAAAATAAATGGTTTGAATTTTAAAGAGACTGATTTATCATGCAGAATCAGAAATTCATATTAATTATTAAAGTGATAAAGAAAACTATGATGTGCCTGATCTAGAACAGCAACAAGAACAAACCTAATCACTTGGTTATCCAATAATTATTACCTATTTTAAACAACAATACAGTCTATAATAGTTATGTAATTAATTTAGTTTACTGATAGACACACTAACGACAATCTCATAATTTGTTTAAACTAAATCAATTAATGCACGCTCTAATTGACGATGAACTCAATCAGACAGATAGAATTAAATATTCTTTTGTGTTTTTAGTTGTCCACTTTTGTAATTACTTTAAAGGTTTTTGAATAGATGTAAATGTATCTATACTAATAAATATTTAGTGTCTGTTTGTAATGTCAAAATAACAGGTTAACAAAAGCCATTTTTTTTTTAATTTTTGTCTTTGTGTCTGTTTGTTCTGGCTAATGTCTGAAACAGCTGGCCTGATTTTGAGGGGTCTTTCACTGACAACTGACGTTATAAGGAGTATCTTAGGTTTTTTTATGTGTCCCGTGAACGAAGTGAGGCCAGCAGCAGTAAATAAAGCAAAAGGAGATCAGAAGGCCAATTCTCATAATTTAAAATGTTTATATAAAAATTCATTCATTTAAAAATTCATTCTCAACCAACATTATAATTTTTTTGTTTACTGGCACTTCGCCCGCTGTTTCGTCTGCGTAGATTTCGTAATTTCTCCTACAAAATGGAATACCTGACTACTTCTATGGTCTAGTGGTCGAAAAAATTTGCACTTCTGTACTTTAGGTATGTTAGGATCCTCCTGTGCTCATGGCCCTCTCGGGCCGGGGGCACCCTCCGGCTAGGGGCCCTTGGCATTTTGCCACTCCTACCACCCTAGGAGTTCATAAGCAATTCAAACCCTGAGAGGTTTTCATTGTGTAGTTAGAACCAATCTTAAAACAGGCTGTAAGTGTTTTGGAAATAAATAATAATAATTGAACTGCCTTACTGGATTGTATTTTATATTTAGTATTATTTAGTAGTATAAGTATGAAAAAAAAACCTTAATGTTTCTGTGCTACGTAAAAAATATTACTTTTGTATGAGATAGTTCATCAGGATAATAAGATACCCATAGCCCCCATTCTGTAATTACTTTTATTTAAATATCAAAATAATGATCAATTTTAATTTTAAAACAAATGGAATAACAATCTTACCACCAATCATTAATTTCTAGAAGATGACAGACTTCCTGAGAAATATCCGCAAACTAAAAAAAGTAATAGAACATACTTTTCTAATAAGAAACTTACGGGATAATCCTTGATATCGAGTTCGACGCACTCTACTTTGTTGGCGGTCGCGATGCCGACACTGCCGGGCGCACAGTATACTTGGCGCACAAAGGGAGAGTCCGCCAGCTTCCAGCACAGAGCATGCTCCCGCCCGCCGCCTCCAATCACCAGAACTTTACCACCAGACATTATTCTACCTTGTTTACTAAAACTTAGCCTATACGTCACGTGTCCAATTACAAACAATTATAACCACTTCTAGCTAACATTGACTAGTTTAAGCTAGAGCTGGTTGTAGGTAGGTATTATAACAAGACGCAGTTATGTTTAATAAACGAAAATTATTTATTTTATTTGTAAACTGCCGTCTCTGACACGCGCAAACTTTTAAATGAATGACGTTGTTGACCAAATGTACTCTGTCTTGTTGACGTTTCGTTTAGTTGTGATGCAGATACTAGTGATGGGCTTAATTTTAATGTCGATATCTAAATTAAATGTCGATGAAATAAAAGCCTACTGTATATACCAACAAATATTGTTTGGTTACCTAGTAGTATTTGTTTTAAAGAAGAAGAAAGAAGTTGACTTGAAGCTTGTGGTTTTTTAGTACAATAAAATTATAAATTGGAATATGCAATGCACACACCTTAAGTGTAACCGTGTAAAAGCTCGCAGTCGATTTTTTTGGTCTGAAAACTGAGGTACGATCCTATCATATTAAAAACACTTCGATTGCTTATTTGCAGCCCCGGATCTTCAGTTTTTTTTAGGCGGGGCAAAAACTGAATAATGCCGCCCCCGCCCACTTACATTTATTTTTACCTATAACATCCATATAATTTCAGCTATCAGATGTCCACTAATTGATTGAAATTTGGACATAGCCTACATAGGCCTTCCGGAAATAATGCATCCATCGCTGTTCTTTCTGTGTTAAGCCTATTTATTTACAGATTTAAAGACATAAACGTGTAGGATATATACAGGGTGACAGGGAAACTCGACGTGTTCCTCCAGGGCGTGATAGTGTAACCCATTTGCAACAATTAAGCACCCCATAAAGCCTAGGCGAAAATTCATGGAATCCGAGAAAAACCGATTTTAATGTTTTTTGGAAATTTTCCAGAATTCGTCACTAAATATCGCTTATCTCTAAATTCTCTGATTGAGTGGCTTTCAAAGCTATTCCATTGGCTACGTAATACTTTAATACACCTATTAACGTTACCAAATTTTCTAAAATATCAAACAGTTAAAAGTTAGAAGTTTATTAACTATTTTCAAAAATCATCTACGTACACGAACTTTGACACCAGTTATCTCAAAATTTTACTAAAATAATAAGCGTACAAATTACGGGGAAGACATCTTCATTTAATCAGCTATGCAATGAGGTACTAAAGTTTCATAAATGTCTAAAGGTACCGATGAAACAGTCGATAATATTGGCAATGGTCGAATTTGCAAATTGTTGAAATATTTTAAAATTATCGATTATCACATCGATAATCGAATTAAATAACTAGTTTATGTTATGTATTTTCCTCCTCACCACCCAGCAATCATGAGATTCCACTTTCGAGTGGTTAGTATTACTCGTAGTTGATGAGCTAATCACTGATCACTTGTCGCTTGGTTCGCCTGTGATTAAGCTGCTGTGCACGTACAAACTCTTAATTCTATAATAAACATAAACTTTGAGACTTCTGTAAAAGAAATAACTGTTTACTAAAACGTGCACTGGCAGTACCAGACGAGTTAAGATGCTCTAAGTAACCAACAGCAACTAAATTCATAATTTCCTAAGGGGCCTGTGAAGCACATCATTTTATGTCATGCAAGTAGCTCGGGAAAGGTCAAGGTCCAGCTGTGAATTGCGATAGATTAACTTAATTGATTGGGTTGGACCATTACTTTGTAAAAAGTTGACTTAGGCATAAAGTTGGCAGCAGCGACCTCCTTACTCCTACTAATAACAACAATCATCAATCTGTCGTCAAAGATGAAGGCAATGCTTTTTCTTGATCTTTCTCTAAACGACCAAATATGATGTGAAGAGTCTACCACATTGCAGGTTAATGATATGATAAATAAAAGATTATTTTTATAAAGCTTAAAAACCGAAGTATGCTTAAAATTTAAGAGTTTATACGTGCGCAGTAATTTAAAAATCAGGGTAAAAATACGCGAACTTAGCGACAAGTGCTCGGTGATTAGCTCATCGACTGCGAGTAATACTTACCACTTGAAAGTGTGGTCTTAACTTGCGGAGCGGAGGTAAAGGGATAACATGATAAACCAGTTAATTAATTCGATTATCACATCATTTTAAAATATTTCAACAATTTGCAGGCAAAATCAGGGTAAAAATACGCGAACTTAACGACAAGTGATCAGTGATTAGCTCATCAACTACGAGTAATACTAACCACTCGAAAGTGGCGTCTCAGCTTGCCACCTGGTTGCGACGATCTAGCTTCATGACGTAGAAATGATTGCTGGGTGGTGAGGAGGTAAAGGGACAACATACACCAGTTATTTAATTCGATTATCACACCATTTTAAAATATTTCAACAATTTGCAAATTCGACCTTTGCCAATATTATCGACTGTTTCATCGGCATCTTTAAATATTTATGAAACTTTAGTACCTCATTGCCTAACTGATTAAATGAAGATATCTTCCCCGTAATGTGTACGCTTATTGATTAGTAAAATTTTGAGATAACTGGTGTCAAAGTTCGTGTACGTAGATGATTTTTGAAAATAGTTAATAAACTTCTTACTTTAACTTTTAACTGTTTGATATTTTAGAAAATTTGGTAACGTCAATAGGTGTGTTAAAGTATTACGTAGCCAATGGAATAGCTTTAAAAGCCACTTAATTAGAGAATTTAGAGATAAAATTTTCCAGAATTCGTCACTAAATATCGCTATTTAGTGACGAATTCTGGAAAATTTTCAAAAAAACATGAAAATTGGTTTTTCTCTGATTCCATGAATTTTCGCCTAGGCTTTATGGGGTGCTTAATTGTTGCAAATGGGTCACACTATCACGCCCAGGAAGGAACACGTCGAGTTTCCCTGTCACCCTGTATTTATACACAGCATATGATAGGATTGCACTAGCTTCTGCCCGCGGCTTCGCCCGCGTGGATGTCGGAAATTATCCCACAGGAACATGCTACCAGGATAAAAAGTATGTCCTTCCCCAGGATGCCATATATATCTCTGTACCAAATCAGAAGTTCAGTGGTTTAGGTGTGAAAATGTAACATACAGTTTCAAGTTCAAATCCTCCCCTTAAAAAACGAATTACCCCTTTTTGCCCCGTCAGGAGTCAATTTATTAATTATTTTGTGTCAAAAGTATTAATACGGAGTTTCGAGTTAATTCGACCGCGCATTCAATTACTTCCACACAAACTTCAACACCCCTATATCCCCCTTTGAGGGGTAGTTTTGAAAAACTTATAATAATAAACTTTATTACTTACTTAGGCGAGTATTCTTGCCAAGTTTCAAGATTATTAACTAAATTAATAAGGTTTTTCATATAAACTGTACCCCGCTTTTCATCCACACAGGGGTGGAGTTTAAAAAAATCATTTGGAATGTACTCAAAGATTATTTATACTAATTTTCGAGTTAATCAAGCCAAGCAGTAAAATACTCCCCTGTAAAATTGACTACCCCTTTTCAGCCCGTTAGGGATAATTTTCGAAAAACTAGGGGATTTTTCAAATATAGCTTCATCTCTTTCGCACGCACGGTAACCAGACGCGTGCTGCCGCGATCTGCGATTCCTGCGGGCGAGCGGGCGCGTATTTTGAACTATGCCTACGCGCCTCGCGAATAATAAATGTTCGTGCAGCACGTCTCACTCAGCGCTCTGGGTATCGGTCGGCTTAATATGGCCATGAAATTTCTGTACTTGTACTATTATTTATTCAAATTTAGTCAAAGTTAAGTAAATGATGAGTTGTCCATTCGTCTGTAAAGTGTGAATTTAGCCGCCCTCTGAACTTGCCGCCCGGGGCATAGGCCCCGCCTTGCCCCCCCCTAGATCCGGCCCTGCTTATTTGTTACAAAAATAATAAATTATGTTCGCAACTTAACCGGCTTTTAGTTGAAAAGTATGCTCATATGCTCATATTAGTTTTACGTGGATTTCCAAGTAAACAATTCTTTTTTTTTTCTTTAATAACAACGATGATGGTGATCAATCCATGGACGTAGATCAATCATGCTATTTTGCCATTTGACTTTAGCGTTATTATTAATTAATTATATTGTAGGTATGTACATCACTAAGACGAAGACTTTTGCATTCGGTCGGTTTATTTATTTTATCATTATCTTACTCAATTCCTACAAGTGCAAAACGACAGAGGTCAAACTTTTCTGTACAGTGTGATAAAATTACATCATTTTGATGAATTAAATAATGAAATCCAATACTAGGATTTATTAGCAGATCTAATTCGACAGATATCAAAGTAACGAAGTAAGGAACGATGACTAAATTAATACATGACATGCTTTATTATTATACTTAATATAAATCGTTCTCAAGATCAATCAGGCCTCTGGCCCGCAAAGGGGGCATCGGGTACGAGTGTCCCACGATGACTGCGCAAAACTCTTTCACCTAGTGCTATCAGACCCTGGGGTTCTACTCCGAAGTAGTATCGGCCGAATGTTCGGCCGTTTCCTGCTACGAAGTTACTATTTGGTTCAGTCGGTTCCAATCCTACACTCTTTCGAATATTGACTATGTTCCCGACCCAACTGAGCCGGTCTGAACTTTTTTCGATTTTTTCAATAATATTCGGTTCGACCATGTGTCGGTCCGATCCGAACATTCGCACTTTGCACTTCGGAGTAGGCCCCCTGACCCAGTCGCCAGAAAGGGGCCCGATCTTGAAGGAACGATATTTTTTACTTTCTTTCTAGTATCCTGTGGCTGTTTGTGAGTGATTGTCTGCCATAATCATTGGCCCTTGATTATAATATTTATAATCAAAGCATTGGTCCTAAGCCCTAACACATTGTAATAATAACAATTTGTAAATGTACGAGAAATCATGCGGTGGTCAGGGGTCAGGGTCACTCCTACCTATCCGTTGGCTAGTCGTGCGATACCTACCAGTAACAAGCCATTTATTAGAATCATTTAGGCTAAATGGTCTAAGCCTCCAATCGAAATAGATGCTTCAATTCAATCAAACAAAGTTGAATTATTGGGTTTTACACATTTTTGGTTTAACTTCATACAAGCAAAATTACAATAAAAAAATAATTTCAAAATTAATAATTTATTTACATTTTAAACCCACCAGCCAACCTTCCAAGTTCCACCACCTTACATTTCATTCAATGATAGAACGTTCCTTTGCACTCAGAGCCTGTAAAATTCGAACAATAAAAATACAAGTATTTTTAAGTTAACATAAGTATTGTAGTTTTAGAAAACTAGAAAAGAACAGGGTTTCAATGTTATGTTCAAGAAATACTTCAAATATTTTTTTATCATTTTAATTTATGTTCGGAAGTAGTATATGAAATTCAGTGAATGAGTGTATGGAACGGGTCGAAAATGGCGAATTTATTCGTTCTTGTCATTTTGCTGTGATGCTTGCTCGCTGTATAAAAACTTGTATTTTGTTGCTATAAAATGGCTGACACCGGACTACGTATGAATTTCGCTGCCCTAAAGAGGGCAGATCCATACGCTAGAGAAATAATCGACAGTGCTACCCACGTTGCGCTTTATACATTCGAAGAGAACGAATGGGAGAAAACTAACATCGAGGGTGCTTTGTTTGTGTACAGTAGAAATGGTGAACCGTACCATAGTTTAGTGATTATGAACAGATTGAATACGAATAATCTAATCGAGCCAGTATCGAAAGGAATAGAATTGCAATTGAAGGAACCTTTCCTATTGTATCGGAACGCCAAGTGCCGCATTTACGGCATATGGTTCTATGATAAAGACGAGTGCGTTAGAGTTGCGACTAAGTTAAATTCTCTCATCAAAGACCCGATCAAGCAAGTCCCAGGCGGCGAGAACATGTCGGGGAACGCTGCATATAATACGCCTACACCTTCTAGTGCGCCCGTCGATATATTCAGCATGTTGAGCAAGGCCCAGGATGACTTCAATTCCAATAAGGGCCTCGTCACCAACAAGAGTGAGTCCACACCGTCGCGTGCACCCGACATGACTTCGCAAAGCGTGATGGACTTCTTCGCGAAAGCTGGCAGCGGTGCCGCTGCGCAGATGCCGGCGGTGTCCTCGCTACCGTCGCCGGGTATTTTCGGGCCGCGTTCGACAGACGCGCGGGAGGTGCCGCAACTGCTGCAGAGGCTCATGAGCAATCCAGCACATTCTGTCGAACATATAGAGAAACAACAACGCTCTGTGACACCTCAAGAGGCTCAAAGTTCAAATGGCAATATGAACATGGATTCAGCAATGAGACAAAACTGTGGGTTCCCATTAAAGTCAACTCCTATTGAAAAGCCCAATCAGCAGAGGATATCTAGTCTGAAGAAGGGACAGTTGGATTCAAATGACACCAATGGCCTTATACCAATGGAGAATGAGTTGAACCTGATGCATATTTCATCACCAAAGCCAACGTCCCCCCTGGCCACATACTTGAATCAGTCACAGGACATCAACCACACGGTAAGCTCTTTCAACGGTAGCAAACTGGAAGAGATTGGATTATACCCTTTGATTGACTCTGTGTCAACTCAGCAGAAGCCAGCACTGATGCCGCCCACAATGTTCACTGCTAGCACGGGCGGAGACGTCCAGCCGTCCCCTGAGCCTCTCACTAGGAACCAGCTGCTTCAAGCTTTCAATTATCTGCTGAAGCATGATGCTGACTTTGTGAACAAATTGCATGAGGCTTATGTTAAATCCTTTTCAGAAAAGGCATTCTCTGTGTCATAAAATTGATTCTTTAATAAGTGGCTGCTGTAAACTGTAGCAGTCATCTAAAGTATAAAATGTACAGCCGTAATTTGAATGTAAACTGAAACAGTATAAACTGAATCTTCTTAAAAATGTTGTGTAGACCCTCTAGTTTTGTAGTGACTCATTGTTTGGAGTATTTTTAAATAAGTTTTAAACCTTTGACTGTAACCTGTACAGAGAATGAATTTTAGTGACTAATCTTCTTTTAGTTTGGACAGGCATTGAGAAGGTCCCTTAAGCCGCTACTTGTGATATTTATATTGGCTCCAGCTTAAGGTTGCATTCAAAATCCAATATATTAAACGATAAGAACCTTCAATTTAGGTTAACTATGAGTTCTTTGCAATATTATAATATGTACATTTTAAAAGACAATACTATGACTACTTTGACAAATACGCTTTTCTGAGAGATATTTTTATTGACGTGATGTGCTGCATAAAAACATTCATAATTTTGAGAGAAAAAAACCTCTTTTAATATTATAAGGACTGCAAAAATTTGCTATATATCTTTACAAGAATTATTCTTACCAGTTACAGCATAGGCATCAGTTTTTTTTAAGTTTTATTGTATGTTAAATGTTTTTATTTCATGTAAAATTTTGTCAGTAGCAACTAGTAAGATTTGTCCCTATTTTCTTTTATATCTCATTTTTCAGTAAAATTTTAGTATGTGTATTTAATGTTATACAAAACTGAAGACTTTAATATACATTAGATACAGGGGAAATCAAATGATAATATTGGTTAAAAATATATTTCTTTAAAGATGTAAAATTTAGTCACTTGTTTAGGGAGAGTAAATAATTTCGTAAGTTATATTTCTCC
This sequence comes from Apamea sordens, assembly GCA_945859715.1. Lineage (NCBI taxonomy): Eukaryota > Metazoa > Arthropoda > Insecta > Lepidoptera > Noctuidae > Apamea > Apamea sordens. The sequence continues at coordinate 18,932,296 of OX243998.1, read as the reverse complement.
TAAGAATCAACTTTCTAAGGATGGTGTGTTGTGCTAATGTGCTAGGCACACTGACAAATACCTATATAATTTCAATTACTAGGAAGTATTCATGAAACTTCCAAGGGGATCTACCATATATACCCCATTTAAAAGTCGCCGTTTCAAATCTGAAATGGATTATGTACTTTGCCAAATTATTGAAAATCACCTTTCAATATGGTTGGATTCAATCGACGACCATTTTGTTTATTGTAAATCATATAACATGTATAAGACAAAAAAAATGTTAACACTTTAGGAAACATCTATAAAATTTTAAACCATCTAAGTGCTTTTACATCTCATAAGCTATGCTAAATGATGATGTTATAACTGTTATCTTTAAGAAAATTATAAAATTGGACAGCTATTAATGTTGTGTGGACATATTTTTGTTGTCTCATTAATATCTATGGGAGCAGAATGTTTTGACGAAAACTAATTTTGGCCTACATAACATTGATCCTGTACATATAATTAGTTTGATTATGAAACTGTGTTACTTTTGAAATGCTCCCACAATCCTATCATATATTTTGTAAACTTAGTTCAGGCGATAATAGTTTTTGACAATTTTCAGTTAGAATGTTATCATAAAAATAGTCTCAAATTAAAGGGTTCATCGAAGTAAAAACTTTCTTTTATTTGACGACCTTTTCCTCAGACTGTGTTTCAAGATGGAGCGAAACACATGAGGCATAATAACAAAACTAAAGTTCGTTTTTAATCCCAGATACTAAACTGACACTTAAGTCTTTTGTGTTTGCGTTTTTTATATCGAATTTGACATTACACTTTTCAAAGTAGTATGTGTTTAAAAAACCGGCCAAGTGCGAGTCGGACTCGCGCTCGAAGGGTTCCGTATCATTATCTATAAAAATCACGTCTGTTGTATGGGAGCCCCCCCTTAAATTTATTTATTTTATTATTAAAGTAAAAATACAACTGAATATTTTGTGAATATTTCAAGTGCCTGCCTACCTGTTGCCATTATTGATATCGAGTAAAAAAGGGCAAAAAAATCGCGTTTGTTGTATGGGAGCCCCCCTTAAATACTTATTTTATTTTGTTTTTAGTATTTGTTGTTATAGCGCAGCGGCAACAGAAATAGATACCTATATAATTTGTGAAAATTTCAACTGTCTAGCTATCGCGGTTCTTGAGATACAGCCTGGTGACAGACAGACGGACGGACAGACAGCGAAGTCTTAGTAATTGGGTCCCGTTTTTACCCTTTGGGTAAGGAACCCTAAAAAACTAACTTTTATAATTATCTAGCAGTTACAGCTTCTGCCTACCCCCATAAGAGAAAAGTCGGAATTTTGAACACGCTTATATTAGCTTTACTAACTAACAATGTAATAAAATCTTAGAAGTCAATTTTAACCTACTTCTAATTGTAGCATCGAAATAAAACTATATGAGCTGATCTGATGATGGAGCCAGGAGGTGGATAGTAGAACTCTTCAGTGGCTACACTAGTAAACCCCTCGAGTTTGGGCTCATGTGATTTGTTTTGATGAGTCCCATAGATTGGATAAGCCTGTTTTTAGTTTTTTTAAACTAGGTAGGTACATATTTTTTTGTAGTTAGCGAGTACCTGTTGGGTAGGTATGTAATTTGCGCATCTTGAGTCCGATTCAGTTTCTCCATGTAACCAAAGAGTGTAATTAAAAGTTAATGGTTTTGTCGTCTACATCGGAAGCAATCTCAAAACAAACAGCAGTAGGTAGGTAGTGTCTTTACAAATAAATACCTAAAATTGAACTGTCTCTTCGTAATCTCAAAATAATGCTTTTTTACGAAATGCTAAGAAAGTTTACATTTTTGTGTCTGTTTCGGCTAATGTCTCGATTTTGATGAAACTCGGTATGAGGATACTTTCAAAGTAACCCACACAACGTGTTGTGTGTTTTGCGTTCGTGTTGTTGTCTGTGTTGTAGTTCGTTTCGTGTGGCCCAGTGGCGAAGCTCTGCCGTTCTTCGTAAGCTCTGGGTTCCATTCCGTTGGCAAAAGATGACAATTATTAGAAGTGCATCAGGCTTCCTTTAACCGCCACTGAAACTAAAAACTTACCATCATTTGAGATCTACTACTTGGGGATAGACAAAAGTGTGTCTTGTAGTAACTTCATTCATTGAATGGCGCTACCTACAAACCGTGCGTAGTGTTACTTTTTTTGACTTGAAACTTGTCTACACAAATAAATAAAATTGAAGTGTCTGTAATGTCAAAAAAACAGCTTTTTACTAAATGCAAGTACACGGTAGGAACTTTAACAAAAAAAAAAAAAATGCTTAAGCAAGTTACGGTACTTATAAAAAAAAAAAACAATTTTAAAATTTCTTGTCTGTCTGTTGGTTCCGGCTGATCTCTGAAACGGCTGGAGCGACTTTCACTGGCAGATAGCTACCGATCGATTCTGTAAAAATCTCACTGTGAAAAGTTAGGTGAAGTGAGCTGTCAATTGTGTCAATCCCTAACATTAGTAGGAATGACACCTCACTTCACGCTCATTTCACCTAAGTCAACCTAAGTTTTCACGGTGAGATGGTTATAGAATTGCACTGCTGATGTTATAAGGAGTAACTTACAAGTACTTTTGTAACTTACCGGGCTGCCTCAATTTATGTATGACACAATGCTAAAGTTGAAATATTATTGTATTTTTTGTAAGTAAATCTCGACTCCTGTCGCACAAATGCAGCTGCTAGAGCGGGCAGAAACAGGACCATAAGTAAAACAAATAACATTGTTGAAATCGATTTAATATTGCTATATTACAAATCGCATTTGAACTTTGAACAACCAGTTGAGACCGCAATATTACAGTTTTCAATATTATTATTGTTTTAACCGCCATCTTTGGCGTGTCCATGTTTTCTATTGAAACAGTAAACATTTATCAAACTTTACAGCCGTATTAGCATATTTTAACTACAGTGACACTTAGTAAGTACTGACACGAAAATACCTACTAAACCCATGGATGATAATTATAATAAAATTGAAATAATAATTTGTTCTTTGATGGTAATTTATTAGAATTCTAAATAGTATTTTTTTTCAAAATACGTGCATATAAAAATGTTTTTGTGTCACATAAACTGACCTCACATTTGATTCTAAATGGTGAAAAATACTTTATAGAATACTGTTAGTTATGATGCCACCGTAGTCAAAACATAAAAAAAAACGACTTCAGATTCACACATTACAATTTTACACGCAAATCTCTATGATTGGTTGTATTTAAGTGTCCTTGCGCCTTCGCCATTCCGGTATTTACAAATAAAGGATGATCTGGGCTGGATATATTTTTAGAAAAAATAACAGCTAATTTTGAATTGTATTCGGTAGTTATAAATTGTGCTGTGGTTTGTGAATACAATTTTAATCGAGAGCTCAATGTTTCAAATGTTTTGAAAGAATAGTTTACTTATGTATTTTTGTCAGATTATACAGGGTTAAATTAAATTAGCTAGCTAAACTCCGCAGGTGCGATGGGTATCAATATCTAAACATGAACAAATTTATTTTTGTGGAGTCATCGACGGCAATTATTGTAGTCACTTGAAATATCAGTTTAAAAAATCGTTTTTTTTTTGTGTACACTTCACAGACGTGGTGGGTATCGTATATCTAACGATAAAACATAATATGAAAACGAGTTTTTCTCAACTCTCAAGTAACAACACCAACAGGTCGTTGACCTCCCAAAAAAGCCATCAAATCTTCCTATTTTTTATTATATCGTGTTTAGATATCGATACCAATCGCGTCTGCCGAGTTTAGCTAGGTAATTCAATACAACCCTATACTTTTTCTGGTTCGTGCAAATACTATTGGTATATTAGATTAGAATAAAGTAAGTACATTCAGTAGTTTATATTCGCCGTAGATATATTAATATTTTCAGTGCAAGTGCTTGACTATTTATAAGCTTATTCACCCAAAACATTTGAAACACATCTTACTAGGTTGTCAAACAGAAAATTACTTTTAATCTCACTGTAAAACGAATGACCCTGTGAATTTCAAAATGGATCTATGATATGCTACAGATAAAGTATATTATGTACATGAAAACTAAATTGCATTACATTGCCCCTGTATTTGGGCACACTAGTTATTATAAACTTAATTTAAAGTATATTCTGATTACAGTTAAGTGCTTGTTGAGAGCAAAATGCATGGGGGGGGGGAGTCGAGCGCAACGAGTGTACTGACGTGATCGTTTTTACTTGGTCAAACTTTGGCAACAAACATTGGCTTAGTGCCCAGTCGAATTCTCTATGCGTAGGTAGACGAGATAATGCATAATATTCTGAAGACAGAGTCTGTAGGTTTATTTTCAGGTGCTGTTATTACGTCACTTTAAAATATTATACATTGATGTTATTCTCAATCGACTACAGGACCATTTTACCCCCATACATTATTTGCCGACGTGGCGAGACCCTTCAAAACTTCACGACACCCGTTCTAAAATTACAATTCATGAAAAATGAACCTTATAAACTATAGTAAGGTATAGCTGAAGATCTTGCAACCTTGCTGCGTTCGAACGCATCACGATTTAACTAATAAAGTAAACAGTCCGGTTTCCAGGCAGACATGTGATTTTTGCAAAAACAAAAAAATAGTCAAAGATATTTAATCATTATTTTGTCTCATTTGAATTGTTTTTTATTCTATTTTGTATAGTTAGGCGCGTAATTTGAATATTTTATGTATTTTTTAATAAAAGTGAAAAATAGTTTTTAATAAATTTTGCTAATACATACCAAGTTTTTGCAAAAACACATCACCAGTAAATGAGTCCTAACAGATTATAATTTTTTTATTACTAAAAACTATTTATCTCAACTATTTGGTTTTAAAAAGAACTTTTATTTCTATGTAGAAACAATTCGATATAAACTAATCATTATACACGATTTAATGGGATTAAACTAAGAAGACATGCCGAGTCTCGACGTACATGCTTTAAAACCTGTAACTTTTGCTTTCTATAATCGCTTCATAAAAATACAAAACAAAAAAGAAATACATTAGGTATTCACAAAAAAAAAAAACGAATACTTGAACAAAATTTGAATGTGAAAAGTCATAAGCCAAATATTTTTTTTGTTTATGGATCTTCTTATGTCAGTAGGTATAAGATCACATGGTATTTTACTGCACATTTTTTTGCATCATACGTCAATATTCCGACGTTGATACGGTTAATGTCTGCTGTAAATAACGTGCCATGTCATCGACTGACTGCCAACCAGTAATTTAGAATTTTTGAAACTTCATGAAGCGCTTACAAAAACACAAATGTAATCTTAACTGTTTCGGCATACATTTGTACCAGATAGTTTATGTAACGTACACTATTCTATTGTCATCAAGAGGTCCACAGCGTGTGTGACGTACAAAAGAGTTAGGATGCGTTACACTGCGCAGAGTATAACGTACATACAGTCGGTGTAAACGCACCCTTAGTGATTTGCCGATTTTTAAATTATTGTTAGAAAAATACGTTTTCCTAAGATTTCACACGGAGTAAAACGTTTATTTAAATTAAAACTAAATTGCCAATTACTTCTTATTTTTCATGAAACCATACATTGATTTGTCCCAAGTCAATGTTGAATGACTACCTGTTACTTTTTAAGAAAGTAATGAGGGTAGTTTCAAAATTATTCGGTGCTTAAAAAGGGGCTTCCAAGAAGCAAAATAAAACGAAAACTTAGGTATCTAAGAGATCAACGTTGCGCGTTCAAAAATAGGCAAATCACCCAAGACTGTCCATTACAAAATTATATTTACATACATTAGTTATTCCACTGGAAGAAATTATAGGATTATTTGTACCAACATTATTCTAATAGGAATAAAATGGTCTCAATCGGGTGGAGACGCGGGAGGCGGATAATCAAGTGTTGCCAAGTAGAGGAATTTTGTAAGCCGAATATAATTTAAATGAAATAAATCAAAATCATAACACACATCATATTAAAGTATTAATATAGATTTTTATTAAAAGAATCCTTTTAACACTTCATAAGTATTCATGTTCCATGTAGATTGAATTGAAGTCACAATAATTCATAAATTAAAGAATAAAAAAATTGGTACAAATAATTTTAAAAATTACTGTTGAGCAAGCCACCTCACTTTCGATGACCAAAATAAAAAGGTTTCATTAGTATCAAATTTTTTAAACTGGCAACATCGGATTGCTTATGTCAAAGTGACCTTAAGACGTCAGTTATTTTTTTATTTGATTTCACGAAAGTGAGGCGACATAAAAAAGTGGTTCTTAGTTTGCAAGCTTAGTGGGCAATTTTGGTGGGCAGTACGTTTTTCAGATTTAATAGATATGGCCGTAATTTACTTTTTCAATAATAACTTGATTGAATTAAGTTATGATGAATATATCGTTGTTAAAAATATGTACATTTTAAAACAAGAGTTATTGTAAATTAAATTGCAGGAACCTTATTGGTTGAAAAGTTCTATGTACAAAAGGCTGTAATAAAAATTAAGGCCGTATCTTTTAAACCCTTCAAATAAGTCTAAAAAAAGATATGATTCGATTTCAGGGCTGTCTGGAAATTTAGAAGAAAAAAAAAAAACAATTAAATCGAATGATACATATTTTTTTAACGATATTTATTTATTTAGTACTGTTTATTTGACTTAGTCTTTGATCTTAACTGCTGTTACTGGCAACACATTCACTGCTGAAGACTTTTAGATCATAGACAACTGAGTAAAAACACAAAAGCGTCAATTTCAGTGAATGTGTCTTTGAAAACTTTTTACACAATTAACTCAAAATCTTATTTAATATCAAATCTCACAACACAACTCTTATTACAATAGCAGTCATACATTTTAAGTATAGTAGTCAGTACACCATACAAAATGAACTAACAAACATTTGCTTTTTTAAAACATAATTTCTTTTTGGATCCAAAAAAATTGTCTAGATTTCGAGACAGCCCTTAAAAGTGCAACAATGACGTCAGAGATTACAGTTTCTGTCTCACATTTTGCTATACTAGCGAACGAGACATCACTATGTTAGAAAGAGATGTGGCCCCACTGTAAGCAAAGAAATTGTAAATTTATATTTAACTATCCCCGATTTTCGTTGACAACTGTAAAGGGAAGTAAGAAAGCTTATAAAATAAAGATATATTTTGCATTAAAAAAAATTGCAAGTTTTAAGCTACACAAATCGATCTAGGGCATCAGTAATTTATAATTTTAATTCGTGTCATCTAAGGCGGATATATTGAACACATCATAGATTAGGTACCATGTTTTTAATCATTAATTGGGACCTAAGAGAGACTCGAGTCAATGCAAGGTTCAGAATAAATAAATGTCATGGAGAAACTCAACGGGACTCGTAAATACAACATAGAGACAACAATACGACTATAAATGAAATCACTGGCAATACTAATGAATAAGAGTATTTTGGAACTATCAAATAAATCCCAGCTTCGAAATTAAAAAAGTGATTTTTTTCGAACAAACTAAATAGTAGTGATGGGACGACTATGGTTTTTTCCAATCTTTGACTAACCATAGTGACTAAACTATTCGATATATTTGATTGAATTTTCGTATGCAGACTGAGAACGTCATTTAATATACGCAGTTTAATTTGTTGTTGTATTGTCGTCTCCCCCTTGTATACCAAAACTAGATTATAGAATTCATATACATTTTACTAACATTATTATCATTAGATGTTTCACTAGCTAAATAACTGACTGAAGAATGTTCGAGAATATATATTTTTAAATGGGTAAAGCACTACAATACTGAAGCTCAATTTAGGAACATCTAAAACGTATTTCCTACCGCCCTCAGTGAGACCGCACCCTCATTCTTGCACTTACTTTAGTTTCAAATAACAAAAACCGCGTTTTAAAAACGCTTTCGCCCTACTTACGTAGGTAACTTACTAACATACACAATGTGTACACATTCACCGGATAATCACTTTTATTTACGTAAAAACAAAACTTAAAAAAAAATATTCAACTATATTAAATCTATATGAATAGAAGCTGAACCGCCTAACGAGTGACAAAATAATAAATAAGTTCAGGAGGCCTGTGGCGTCCATCATTTGTACAAAAGCCGGTATTCTATCTGGAAATAATAGAAAAATAAAGTTTTTAGCGGTTTATACAAAAGGGAAAACATCTCTCAAAAGTTACACAATGAAAACTATTTAATTTTATAAAAGGAGGACAGACAGATGTCCTTCCTCATTTTATCAGAAGTCAAAATGTCATTACCAACCAAAAACTACCAGACTTGTGTGGAAAGAGTTCATTACCATGGTAGTAAACCTCAAATTATTGCAATGACAAAGATTTAGATTATTATAAAGTACGTATGTGTGTGTGTGTGTGTAATCAGAGGGGCAATTCCAGTATTATTAAGAAATTCTCATTCTTATCTCAGTCTCAATCTGTCAAAATAACCACAAATTTTCATACATTTTTGACATTGATTGTCGCTGAGATGAGATTGCTACTTTATTTTAATTCCCCTGAAGAGTCTATTGGGTCCCAATTATTGCTACTTGATTTTGAACGTTTTTAATTACGGGAATGGACCTTCTGCTCTTAGATGCATTAGCTTTAAATTGGAACACAATGAAGCCGCTCAGCAGGATTAATTATTCTGGTGAAAGCATCTTAGTAATTCACCTGTTGAGCTCTTTTATAAGCAACTCCAGCCGGTCTATTCTGTAAGACTGTCACCGTGAAAACTTAGATGAAGTGAGCTGTCATTCTATCAGATTTTTTTTTCTCTATTGACAGCTCACTTCACCTAAGACAAGTATTCACGGAGATATTTACATCTCACTTCATCTAAGTATGAACAGAGAGATTTTTAGAGAATAGATTGGCAGTACTTCTACTACTGCTGTGTGTGTACTCACATGTCACGAAACACAGCAATACAAAAAGACATAAGTAATGGATTCTGGCATTAGGTTGCTTAGCTTGGGACTAGATAGCGCTGTGTGAAATATCCAGGGATATTATTATTATTCTCTTCAATACGCCCAAGCACAGAAGTGGAGATGCGCGATCAGAAGACGACAGGTGGACTCTTAGAACAACCTCTTGGAAAGGCCCAAACGGCAAGGGAAGAGGCAGACCAGCAGAACGTTGTCAAGACGAGATAGAGGAATTGGTTGGTAAATCATGGCTAGTGCAAGCAAAAAACAGAAAAAGCTGGAAATTACTGGAGTCCATTCATCAAGAGTTGTTGAGGGAAGGACACCTCAAAAAGTGAATTAATTAATCAGTAGATTTTTTTTACTCAGTAAAATTAAGAACTGTATTATTCGTAATTAAGGAATAGTAAAGGAATTCTTTATGCTATCAATTTGTACTCACGTGTTGTGTACTACCACAGGCGGTGCAGGTGCAGGTTGCGCGACAGCACGGAGCGCACGTCGTGCGTGAAGCGCAGCGCGTCCAGCACCGGCAGCAGGTTCAGTAGCGCCACGTCCAGCGGCTCCGAGAACCACGACTTTATTGGTATCGCGTTATCTGAGGACGTATACGTTACTTATTATTGCAAACAGCCTAAAAAACCATTTAGAACTATCATGCAAGGAGAACAATCGCGATTATCCAGGGACACAGATAAGGTAACCAATGGAATGTTAACACTAAACTTGCGACTTGCGCGGCATGACTCGACATACAATGAAGACTATTTGCAACAGTTCGTCCAAATGTTATCCCCACTTAGCTTGTCAATATAATTCCTATTTGAAGAAAAGTTTTGAAAAATCTTCCAAGACTCCAGGACAATTTTGACCAACAAGGTCTTCAGGGTTTTTAGGTTTCACGGAAAGTACTTCAATCAATCTGCGTAGTCTTTTTCCAACTATTTTGAGGTCGGCGGTCTAGCCAGATGCAGCCGAATACCAGTCTATTATGAAACTACTTATAGTCATAGTTTCAGGTGTAAATTTTTTATTTCTAATAAGTGTCTGAATCTTACCTGGAAAGTCCCGGTAGGCTCCGGGCGAGTTGTCCAATATGAACACTCTGTTGAGGTCGTCGCATATAGACGACAAATTCTTTGTGTAGGAACCGTTTTCTGCTGTGCAGTGTTGTCTGTCAACAGAGATTAACAACAATTATTATATCTAAAATTTACATACAAACTGGTTTTATTATATTTGTATAAAATTTTTATCAACAATATTTTTTTCTACACACCGAAAAAGTGCTTATTAATCTGCTCTTTGCTAGATTTTCCTAATTAACGTCGCAACATTGCGCTGTCATACAACGTTGGATATTCTGTCACTAACGAGTCACATACATTTTGCAGATTTCTACGTTCATGACCACTCCATTTCTTTCCTACTCTATGATTTCCCAACAGTCCCGTACATACGATCCCGCTCGTGATATAGCGTACCGTGTCGGTGAGTGGAGGCCATTGCAGCTCGCGTGAGCTGGTAATTACCACAAATAATACTCCCCACGTTCACTGTGTGAAGTTTAGTTGCTATTTTATAAAGGTATATTAAGGATTGACCTTTTCGCAATCTGACGTTTTAGCTGTCAAACATAAGGTAGAGGTGAGTAGGTACACACGGCTACACATCAAGCTATGCAAAACCAGTATTAGCTGACCGTTCATTGTGAGAAAATATCATACAAAGTGAGGCCAAGACAAACTGGTTTTGTATAGCTTGACGTGTAGCCGTGTGTACATCTTTTTGCCAGTTATGTTTTAAGGCCCATTTTTGCCTGGTTAATTACATGCCGTACCAATAGATTTCGGGCTGCTATTGAAATATTGCTGATGGAAAACTCAATCAGTTTGCCCGACCTGGAAATCAAACCCAGACCCAAGTCCCCATGTTCAACAGACCAATAAGGCAGTTAGGTAAATGATAAAGGTAACTAAGTCCTACCTATAGAACCGCCGCCGCAGTATGCCCCTTCCGTTGTCGAGCTTGTCAGCGACCGCGGCTCCGTAGATCTCCATCGACGCCGTGAACACTACCAGCTCGTACCACTGGGATACCTGCAACAAGCAATATTGTACTAACGGAACATGTCCTGAAAACCTGTCAAATGCAGCACATTTCTTGTATCAAGCCTACCACTTGGTAAGCGCCAGGTTAGTCCGCGAAATTCAAATCTTACGTGTTTCGCTTTTGCAGGACCGTTCAGGTTGTATCATTATCTGCCTAGCCTTTTCCCAATTATCTTGAGGTCGGCTTCCAGTCTAACCGAATTCTTGTAGTGTCGTTTTTGGAAGTCGGTTGTTTTTTTTTTTTTTGCAAAAAAGTTTTTTTATGAATTATATTTTAATCAACATACAACCTGACCCTAACCTACAAATTGCAAAAAAAACGCAAGAAAAATTTGCGTAATTCGCGGACTAGCTAGCGTTTCCTCATTAAAAAGGCAGTTGGAACAGATTGCGCGCGAAAGGCGGAGATCCGGATTTTGTGGTGTTACTTAGTAGAGGCCGACCAGCAGTGGTTTGCGATATACAGAATTGATTAATTGATCAATATGTCACGGAAATATTTCTATAAGTAGTATGTATAAAAATCAGGTTTATTTATAAGGAGCGGCGCAAACGTACGTTTACGACCATTTATAGGAATGACTCATCAAAAATGTCCATATTCATTTAATTCACAAGTTCCAATAATATGTGCAACAGGAATATTTATTCATGAAATCATGTGCACATTCCAGTTTCGCGTATCAAGTTAATGCCGTAATTATCTGATGAAAATAATCAGGAAGTTAGCAATGAAGATAAGTCGCTAGGAGGAATATTAGCGCAGTGGCACACTTTATCTTTATGACATGTTGCATGAAATATGTGAGTATAGTATGTCCGCATTTTAATCCAAACTAATATTATAAATGCGAAAGTAACTCTGTCTGTCTGTCTGTCTGTTTTTGCTTCACGCCTAAACTACTGAACCGATTTGTGTGAAATTTGGTACAGACATAGTTTGGAACTTGAGAATGGACATAGGATAGTTTTTATTACAAAAAATAAAATAAAAAATAAAATTTATTCCGGACATACAGCGCCATCTATTGGTCAAGAGTCGGTGTCATCTATTGGTGAAGTCACTATTCCACGCGAACGAAGTCGCGGGCAAAAGCTAGTATTGAATAGTTTGGAATTTAATGTGAGCGAAGCAAACTATAGTCCGACCGCTGAGAGAATGCGTTCTTGACACATCCGTACTGTCCTCCCCCGCAAAGGGGACCAGCCGATCGATTCTGTAAAAATCTCACCGTGAAAAGTTAGGTGAAGTGAGCTGTCAATAGTGTTAATCCCTAGCATTAGTTGGAATGACAGCTCACTCCACGCTCACTTCACCTAACTTTTCACGGTGAAATGGTTACAGAATCGCACTACTGACCCATTTCCCTGACATTTTCACATAATTAGGAAAAACGAAAATGTTATCAGCCTAGGGTAATTTAGGAACAGTCACATGTGGACACTAGGCTGATACAATTTTCATTTTTCCTAATTATGTGGAAATGTCAGGGAAATGGGTCAGGTCCCCCGCAAGTCAGTTTCATACAAACGAATACGTGATTCGCGAATTTGATCTTTATTAGTTAGTAGAATTGTCGCTCTGACCGGTGTTAGGAAAGCATTCTCTCGACGACCGGACAGTAAATAATATGGGGCTGAAACCATAAAATTGTTTTTCCCGAATAGTTTAACTTAAGCGTTGTTAAAGAATCGCCCTGTTATTTTGTACTAGCACGTTCTTATTACAAAGTAAAACTGTGCGGAAGTTGATTAGATTTGAAAGTGGCAAAGAGTTATCTATACTTATAATAAATCTGTAGAAGTGAAAATTCTGTACATTGAAAATATCAAAAAAATAATTTACAGGGGGTGTTACTAGACCGACACCGAACCCAAAAATGTGATTAAAAAAATTTTTGTCTGTCTGTCGGTCTGTCTGTCTGTCTGTCTGTTTGTTCAGGCATCACGCAAAAACTACCGGTTCGATTACGATGAAACTTGGTATAATTATTCTTTAATATCCTGGGCACCACACTGGGTACTTTTTATCCCGGAAAAGTATATACAATAAAAAACAAACTTAATTTTGCGGTTCGATCCCTATACCCGATTACCACTGTCTGTACTGTACCAACCGCAAATACTAAGTTTGTCGTAGGTTGGGTCACCCGCAGTGGAGTTCATTTTTATTCCTTTTAGTTTTTAGAGTTATTTAGGTTTATTTTTATATGAGTCGTAGGTATAGATTTTAATTTTAAAGTATAGGTAGTATATTTGATAGTGTACGTAGTGACCGTAGGTTATTTTATAATACTGTTAGGTAGGATTAGTCATTCGTATAGATATTAGTTTTTAGGGATTTTGCTTATTTATTGAGTTTAGATTAGTTATCATCAGAAATAGGTTTATTTAGGTAGGTATTAAATTTTCTGTTATTGAGGTTTTTTTTTAATTAGGTAGGTACTTAGGTAAAGATATCATATAGGTACCCTCTTAATCACCACTAATGAGACACAATTGGTTTTCTACTGTAATTAGCCACAAAGGGCCCGCGAGATAGATGGCATTCTGGGGAAGCACATACATTTTATCCTGTTAGCACGTTCCCGTGGGATAATTTCCGACATCCACGCGGGCGAAGCCGCGGGCAGAAGCTAGTCATTGAAATAAATAAAACAATTTATAATAAGTAAACTGTAGGTATAATTAATGAAGAGATAAATCAACTTTTATGTTTATTAAACATAATTATAGAAAGACTAGCTCCTACAGAAATGTCTAGTTCTCCCGACCCACCCTGTGGCACCGCATCACTTGCTCGCGCTATTACATCGATTTCGGTTAGCGTTCTTTCCGACTTTTGTGTTTGTTTCTGCTCAGCTCCTAAGGGTCTTGGCCTGATGTTATGTAGCCTAGCCTTTTTTTTTTTAGTCTGGCAAGCTTCGGCCCTATCGGGCCCCATCACTCATGCTGACATCTCTTTGAGGCGCGCGTGGAACACATACACGCCGTCCGGCACGGGCCTGGTCCTGATCGGACGGTGAGTTACCCATTACTCTCCGCCCGCAGGCCCGCGCCTACGGTGGCCGGAAGTCGTCACGCGGCTCCCGACGCCCGGAGCGTCTCCTGCGGCGGCTGAGGCGTGAGGTGCGTTCCCTCGCCCACCCCGCCACCTCCTTCGCTAGCATGACTGCTTCGCAGAAGGAGGTGACTGCCTCCCACTCCCTCTCGCCCCGGACCATGGCTTGAACCAGGGCCGGACGCGAGAGGTCGCCGCAAGTAGCCTAGCCTTCCTCAGTAATTGGGCTATCAAATCCAAAAAATATTTTTCAAATCCGACTGACAATTCCCGAGATTAACGCGTTCAAACAAAAAAAAAAAACTTCAGCTTTATTACATATTAGTATTAATATATTTAGATACTTAGATCAATTTGATTAGGTATCGATAATAACTGATGACAAAAACATGATTCCCTGTGAACTCCAACACGGGCATAGTCACAGGACAGCACAGATTAGGTTGTAAACATGTGGTTTCCATGCGTCACATGTGGTCACAGGACTGAACGTATTTGTTTATATTATTACTTCCAACGTATATATTTACGTTATGTTATCCCCAACACAAAGGAAACTGGATTACCGACCAATTACGACCTGCATTCGAAGCGATACTAAATGCATGGATGACGCAGACATCTGTGTTTCTTGTCAAGTCAATTTCAGAACCCAATCGACCTTGTTACTCTTTAACTATAGAGGAACTGAAGCATATTTGGAATACTAGTTTGTTTTTTGAAAATAAATTTAAGGAAAAACGGGATAGCTCAATAAAAAATACATTAAATTATTGTCAAAATATTAAAATTTAATAATGAGAACAATCAAATATAACAAATACCAGATATTTTATCAAAATGCCTATCAAACTAAAAATACTCCAAAAACGTGATTTGACTTAGGGTGCAGATAATTTGGAATATAGTATTCCAAATTATATTCATATTTTTTCTTTGAAAATTGCTAACATTTTTTCTTAGAAACTAATAGAATTCTAATCTTTGTAATAGTTTTATAGTCTCTCTAGGTAATCAATCTTTTTAAACCTAAAATAACATCTAATTATTAAGTAATCAGTCACAATAATCAGAGATCGTGTTTAGTTTGAACTTACAGTTTACTATTCTTAGTTACTATTCTTGCAGTAATCACAAATATACACACCGGATTCATAACCACCACAAGCACCGTGAACCCATAATTCGCACATTAAGCACTGTACCCATTCTTCACCCCCTTTATCCTCGCTATATTTTCCGTTACAGAAAAAACATTCGGCGTCTTCGTCAGTAGGGACTGCAGTCTCATCTCTTGCCGCTGCACCGTCGGAAGAGTCTGTGTTATTTCCAGATATAACCCCAGGATCGGGATCTGATGAGTCACTGTCTGTCACATTTTTTTTCTTTGTCTTTTTTGTTATTTTTTTCTTGCCTTTTCCCTTAATATTTTCTTTATGTGATCTGTTTTCTTTATCAGACTTTTTTAACTGTGCATTCTCAAGGTCTTTTTTATAAGGAGAACTTGAGATTATTGCCGATCTTGCTGGCTTACGGCCTCTATTGCTAGTATTCTTTTTTATTTTGTTGGGCACGGGAGAAATATGAGAGGGAGTAACAAGGGAGTGAATTTCTGTTCTACTACCTGACGGTCCTGGCTCTGTGTCAGGAATAACAAGGGAGTGAATTTCTGTTCCACTACCTGACGGTCCTGGCTCTGTGTCATTAATAACAAGGGAATGAATTTCTGTTCTACTACCTGACGGTCCTGGCTGTGTGTCATCAAAATTCTCCAATGGCAAAGAAGCAACCGTGGGGGAGGCGATCGTCGTTGAAATAGTTTGACAGTTTTGTTCCTCTTGAAAATCTGCAGCAGCGGCCATGTAATCAGCTTGAGTAAATATATTTCGATTAAATGGATATATGCCACCAACTCTGAAACCATTAGAGGCAATTTCTCCCGTTTGGCACTTGATGTAGGCTTTTCCGAATAGCTCAACAACATCATATGGTGTTATGGGTCTATTATTTTCTCTGAGAAACACACGAACTTCTTCACTATAGTAGCATTTTAAGGGTCCCATGAAAGTGCGGTCTAGCGGTTGAACTTTATGCGTACAATGAGGTGGTAGTGACAGGATCGTCACATAATGTTGTCTTGCTAGATCTATCAACTCTATGTTCTTGGTATGACTGTAATGTCCATCGAGAATCAAGAGCACTGGGGATGCCTCTGTAGGTTTCACGTAATCTAAGAAGTGTTGAAACCATTGCGTAAATAAGTAGGTTTGTATCCACCCCGATGGATGTGCTTTTCCTATAGAACCAACTGGAGCTCCTCTCATTAAAGCATCAGACATATTTTTACGCGGGAATATTATCATGGGAGGAACAAATATTCCTGCAGGGCTCATACAAATTACAATAGTTATTAAGGACCCTCTTTCGGCTGACGTCATTGCCCCAATTTGTTTCTTGCCTTTTCGAGCTATAATTTTTGGTATTTTACTTTGGACTATGGAAAGACCACTCTCATCAACGTTAAATATGCGTGCAGCAGGGACAAGGGCGGATCCAGCTTTGGTGCCAGGGGGGGGTCACATAGTCGTGGTCAAGTCACAAGAAGTTATAATTTAATTTTGATAATAATAGATACAAGTAAAAATAGGTATTTTATTAATAAAAGTAAGTACTGTACTCAAAATCAAAATTACTTATTATTATTATTATTTAACAATAACCTGTCAGTAAGCTAATTCTGGAGAAAGAACATAAACATTGTCTTGCGTTAAATTAGGGCGACCAACTATTCTTATCGTGTAAGTAGTCGTTGATGGAATAGTATGCCTTTGAACAAAGGTTGGATTTTACTTGAGCTTTAAACGCATTAGAAGGCAAGTCTAGCAAAGAAGAGGGTATCTTGTTATAAAAGGTTTATACCAAGCCCAACAAATGAGTTATGAATCTTATGAGCCGGTGAAAGGGGGCACGTAGCTTGTCCTTATTTCTAGTGTTAACACTGCGAATATAACTGTTTTTAGTGTACAAGTATAAATTTTGCCTAATATATAAGATGTTGGCAAAGATGAATTGTGATGCAACAGAGAGAATATCAATATCTTAAAAAAAAATCTCTTAGAGAAACTCTGGCACCTAGCTGGTGAACAGCTCGTTTTTGAAGGACAATTATATTTTGTATATCAGCGGTTTTGCCCCACAGCAGAACACCGTAGGACATAACGTTTGTGAAAATAAGTAAAGTAGACTAAACGAGATGTATCAACGTCAGTGTTATCTTACTTTCCTGACGGCGTAGGCAGCCGAACTGAGCCTTCCCGCTAGACTTGATATATGAGGTCCCCACTGAAGTTTGGCATCTACTGTTACTCCTAGAAAAATTGCCGAGCCTACAGTTTCAAGCACCTCTTTATCTCAGACGATGTTGGGTCCTAGATTTCTAATATTCGGTAAGGCGAACTACATTTCGTTTTCTTGGCATTGAGAACTAGGTTATTTGACGTAAACCAATCTGTAACTATTGAGAGTGCACTGTTTACGTCGTCAAAATCTTGTCTATTCCTGTCTACTTTAAAAAGAAGAGAGGTATCATCTGCAAACAGATGCCCTTCAAATGGAATGGTAAATCATTGATTTATACTAAGAACAAGAATGGACCCAGTATTGAGCCTTGCGGAACACCTAACTGAACTGGTAGCCCGGAAGATTTCATGCCATTAACATCTACACATTGGACCCTATTATGTAAATAAGAAATTATTACGTTGAGAGCTTCGTTTCGGACACCGTAATGACGTAACTTACGCAAAAGCGTGTCATGGTGCACGCAATCAAAGGTTTTGAAGAGATCACAGAAAACTCCAAGTGTATTAAAATCATTAACTACATAACGCGGGGTTTCATGTTCGAAACTAAATAAAGGACTACATTACATTACACCTAAAAATACCTACCTATATTTAAATAACAAAATCAATTTTTCTTTTACGTCTTCTCCCGAAACGCGTTAGCACTTCATTTGCTTCAATGGGTACATTTTTATGGACGTGGAGAAGTGCCACTCCGGTTAGACGTTCTTCTACCATTGAAGCTCTTAGCCACGATTTGATTTTTCGTAACGTAGAGAAAGATCTTTCCGCTGTCGTACACTAACAGGTGGCGTAGCCATAATACATAAACATTTTCTTATATTAGGATACCTTTCAATATCGCAAATTAAAATAAGGTCAGAAATCGACTGCGGTATGTCCTGATTCCGCTGCCACTTCACCATCCACAGCCGATATTCGTTTACAACGACAGAAGCTAGATTATCTAGTATCAATGTATAATCAGTTGCTAGTTGTTTCACAGTTTCAATGTCTTGATTACTGTATTTGGAATGAAAACGCTTAGCTGAAAGAAATTAAGTATTTCAGGAGACAGACGGTCCTGTAGGTCACTTATTATTGAATCCAGAAGAGGGATGTTTATGACTCTGCGGAAATACTCTTCAGCAGATTGAGCAGGTTGGTTATTGGCCCTATGTATTTGTCTTGACACTATTCTGGGACATTTAATTTCTACATCTAGCTGCTCACCTACTTCTTTAGCTAAAGCGTCAAACAAAGTATTATATTAAAATAATTAAATATTGAAAGTACTTAAATAAAATCTATATTGTGACAAAAAATATATAAAAACATTATGTTGAACAATTTTAATTAGTGGTCCACCTAGGTCCTGGACCCAGCCCAGGGGGGGGTCATGACCCCCATGACCCCCCCCCTGGATCCGCCCTTGAGCAGGGAATGACTTATCATCTTGGACTTTTTCAAGATTGTCGTAAAATTCGTCCATTTTTTCTTTTGTAAATCCATTAGCTCGTGCTTGAGAAGTTCCGGTTGGCTGCCTAATGGACAAAATTTCCTGATGTCGTTTTAAAAACCCTTTTAGCCAGTATCTCCCAGCAAAGCCACCCCTAAAAGGGTTTTTAATATTATTTTTTAAAGCGAGTTGATATGCCAAACGGCGCAAATCCATTCTAGTCAGCCCATAAAACTTATTCTCCATAGTTAATACGTACTCCACCAACAGGTTTTCAATATCTTGACCAAAAACTGGCTTTCTACCAATAACTTTATTTGTTATTGATTCAATCGGAGAGTCTTTATCATTTACAAATCGAAAAAGTGTTGACCTGGGAACGTTAAACTGTTTAGCTGCCTTTAAGTATCCCATTCTCTTTTCTCTAACAGCGACAATAGCAGCGTTCATTTCCTCCTTGTCCCACCTTTTTCTCTTCTTGTATTTTTGAGATGCTGACATTTCTAAAAAAAAAGGGAATAATCAATATCTACTCATAAAATGTGCATAAAATTTGGAATACTCCAAATTATGTTCACTCCCGGTATTCCAAATTAACAACACACCAACCTAACTTAAAATTGCATGTCACATTTTTAATTCTAGAAATATTCACAAAATCATAGTAATATCTTAAACTAACAAGGTCACTCAGCATTTAAAATAATTACAATAAAGATTTAGAGTATTACAGCAAATGATTACCACTGATTGCATTCTTACCGAAAAAGTTTTCAAAGCAGGCGTCTCGTTCGCTGGGGGCTGGTAGCCGGAATGTCAAGATGGCGTCCTGTTTTTAATGCTGTATGGCTTCGTGTATCGTTTGACGTTATGTTTACGGCATAAAAACACAGATGGCGTTTATATATATTTAGATATCGAAGTATTCCAAGTTACCTGCAGTATTCCAAATATGCTGCAGTTCCTCTAATGAGGAACTATCTATACCATGATTACATATCTATGCAAATAAATAGAATTGACATTACAAAGAGGCACTTTGTAATGTTAAAATAACAGCTTTTTACTAAATGATTATAACAAAAAATAAAATTGAACAATTTTTAAAATGGTTGTCTATGTTTTTTTCGATTAATCTCCGAAACAGCTGGACCGATTTTGACGGGACTTTCACTGGCAGATAGCTGATGTTATAAGGAGTAACAAAGACTTTTAGTCCCGGTATTATGCTTTTGAGTATGTAAGGATCATGCACTAAACCTGGTGTTTTGTAGGTGCTATATACTCCTCAAGGAAAAAAGGCAAGTTTATGTTTGCAATTAATTTTATTGCATTTAAGGTTTTGATTGGCTGACATTCATCCTGGATATCAAAACTATACCAACATAGATTGCCTCTGCTAAATGTTAACATGCTCTTAGTTATGAAGAGGCCTTAAGAGAAGCAATTCTGATTTCGATCAAATAGTAAAACTGTACTTACTATATCCAAAAAGTAATCAACATGCGGCCTTTTATGTACGAAGAATCGCACAGGATGTTTGTCTATAGTAACTTTGAGCACGAAGTCTGGCGGCGTGCCCGGCTTGACGGTCGGCCGCAGCATCGCGTCGTGGTGCGAGTGTATCAACGTCTCGTCTAGATCTAAGACCAGCATTTTTCTTTTTACTAGACCTGAAAATCAAAAAACTGTGTTATCGTACTGTGAAAGAAAGAAATAGTAGTTATTGCGACTCGCACGGGAAGAATCTAATCTAATCTAACTGATGAACTACTCTCCCTTTTGCACACAATTCTGTCTTTTGCGGGAAGAATACAGACTAAATATTAAAACACAAACATAGTAAAATTAAAAGAAATAAAACAACAGTACCCTTCATCATCCTGCCTAACCTATAACATATTGTCCTGTCTATATCTGGTATAGACTCCAGGAACCCATGCTCAGAAGTTATGCTAATCCAATTAGAACAGAAGTCAAAACACATCATCTGCCTAGCCTTTTCCCAACTATGTTGGAGTCGGCTTTCAGTTTAATCTGATGCAGCTGAGTACCAGTATTTTACATGGAGCGACTGCCTATCTGACCTCCATAATCCATGTTACTGGGTAATACGATATCTCTTGGTAAGACTACTTGTCAGACTTTCGGGCTTCTGACGACCTGTAACGACTGACAATGAACCACGAATGACAGCCGGAACCAACGCTTAACGTGCTTTCCGAGGCACGGGGAGTCTTGGTATGCAAAGATAGTCATCCATCCCCCAACCAACCGCGGGAAGCGTAGCTTACCCTGATCGATGGACCCGTGTGGCTGTTATTACTTAGTCACAAGTCCCTCTAAAACAACGTACATAAAAACAAGAATTGGAACAATAAAAATAAGTTCTATTGGTATAGGGTTGTTTTTATTGTTTGATGATGTCAAAGAAATAAAAGAATACGGAGGTACGAATTATAGTGTTAAACAATTTATCAGATAAATCGTCGCGATCAAAGTGTGTGAACAAACAATGTGTTTAATGCAGTAAGGTCGGCCGCAGTTTGGCAACTAATCGCTCGAGCAACTTAGTTGCTTTACCCGAATTAGCTTTGGCACTACATTGTCCCACTAAACGCACGACGCCATCGCCGGCAGGCCGAGACGAAGATAGCGGGACGAGCTTGACGCTTACCGAAAGGACTCGCAAAATACAGAATTGTGTGAAAAAGGGAGAGGAAGGCTTTGCCCTATAGTGGGACAATACAGGCTAGTTAGATTAGACTACATCAAATTAGTTCATCAGTTTGCGATAGCCTTCGCGATATTGTTGTTAATAGCTGATTTTCCGCAGGGAAATCAATCACGGACGTAGGAATTACCCGAGCAACAGAATAATAGCGCTGTTTGGTCGTCCGAGCCTACAACTAACTAGATAAAGCAACAAAAAATAAGCGGGCGGTGGTTGTTTGCTTAAACATCCGGTAAACTATATATAGCGTGAGCGTCAATATTGATGCTCACGCTATAGTTTACCGGCACTACTTCTTACTACGTTACTACCTGAGCTATATAGCTCAGGCAATAGTAGCCAATGTGCAACCAGCCTAAATTTCGACGAGCGGTTAG
Source organism: Apamea sordens (assembly GCA_945859715.1). Taxonomy (NCBI): domain Eukaryota; kingdom Metazoa; phylum Arthropoda; class Insecta; order Lepidoptera; family Noctuidae; genus Apamea; species Apamea sordens. The sequence continues at coordinate 18,910,200 of OX243998.1, read as the reverse complement.
ACGTCGGTATAGCATGACGATAATCGCCTAATGACAGGAGCTATTTTCAGCTCCCTAACTACAGTCTTTGTGGGTAATATAATATGGAAAATAACGTGTAATATTCATGTATCCTACTCAAAATAAATAGGGATCTTTTTGACTTCTCTGCTTCGTTGTTTAGATATTTTGTCAGTGTGTGTGTATGTGTATGTGAATTATCAGTGCTGTTAATCAATTAACGGTTTGGCATACCAACACGTATCTAAGAATGTTGCAATTAAAAATCACAGGTGGAAATATGATATGGTAACTAATAACAAAGCCTCGAACCGGATGTGATAATCTTATCATTTGCTTAGTTTCCTCATCTCAAAATACGACTAGTTTCTTTCTTCATTACAATGCTTGATAGCACAGAATCTTTTATTTTCATTATCAGTAAACAAGAGTAGGTAGTCTGTAGTTTTGGCTGATAAGCTGATTTGATTGATCAATATGATAAATAATAGGTATGTATTGTTGACAGGTTTCAAAAGAACTGTTTTTAAAGGTAGTTGTTTACACACAAAATAAATGCAGTGTTGAAACTGATAAGAAGTATTTTGATATGCAATCAGTGTGCCCAGTCCACTTATACATCTTACAGAGAAGCTTAGATTTAGCAGAGGGCAATCAACTGCAATAGACTCAATAAAATCATTATCTGCCTAGCCTTTTTCCAATGTTACTATGTTGGGGTCAGCTTCCAGTCTAACCTGATGCAGCTGAATACCAGTATTTTACATTGAGAAGTCTGTCTATCTGACCTCTACAACCCATTTACTGGCTAATATGATGCGCCTTGGTAAGACTGGTTGTCATAAAATATGCAATATAATGTGATTACCGGTTTATTTATTTATTTAATGTATGTATTAGGTATGTTTAAACTGTGTGTACTCCCCGTCACTTTTCCCTAAAGGTTCAATAGAAAACCAACGTCAGACAGCATCTGTCTGGCATTAATGCTGAAATGAACCTTTTTGGCGCAGCCGTGAGGCACACACTATTGTTGTCTGAAACATTATTTTTTATTTTATTAATTTTGTATTTTATGTTTCACGAACTGTGTCCAAAAACTTTTTTCTTTCTTTCAATAATTACACAGAAATTGTTATGGAAACCTAGGAGATTCTAGGTATTTATGTGATCAATCACCAACAGATTTGTCATAGGGTTTTTATTCAATACTTAAATTACACATCATCAACTCAGACGTTTTCTACAACATTGTAATAGAATAACCTCTAAAATTTTAATGTGATATCTAAGTGTAATTTAAAATATTACTGTGATGAACTTATACACCGTGACTTTTTAGTCGTCTGACAACGGCAGCCCACTTCATGTATCCAATGACTACTAAACATTCATAACAAAAAAAATGGTATTTAAGAGAAAAAAAAAAGAAAAAAATATTCATTATTATGATGCATAACGTAGTTGAAACATTCTGTTGCGAGCGAAGATCTATCTACTCGACTCGTGCGATGGTTAGGTATGTTCTACTGTTTGATACGTAAACATTATTAACAGGATGTTTCATAATTCTAATGTATTAATTATTTTTCCTTGTACCTATTATGTTAATTAATGGTAAAAAAAAACACGCCTAGAGGTATTTTATGTCGGATACATTGAGTGGACCACCTTTGTCAGACGATATAAAAATCACGGTGTATAATGTTGATGATTAAAATCCTGCAAGTAATGATGACAAAATACTTTAACTGATAAGCCAACAGAACCTACCTCATTGCATTAAGTGAAGGTTGAAGCTATGATTCTTATTCTTGGGAGTTTCGAAGTAAAGCTTAATATCAGGTTGGCAGGGACATTGACGAGCAAGTCAGAGCTAGTCAGATAGGAAACACCGACCTCATCTAGTTTTAAAATATGATTGACGTGTAAAAGTGTTTGTACAAACCTACTTACAAAAATAAAATCATTTATCAACCTGTCATAATTGATTCAAAACATGTTTTAGACCCCGTATTGTCATATTATGTTGTGCATCAATGAACTCTGCTGTTTCATACAAAAGTCCAAAACCTACGCAGCCAAAAACTATGGAACAGCTACCAATTTTTTTTATTAACCATTGAAAAAGTTTGACGCAGCGTTGTTTAGAATCATGAACTGAATCAATGATGACAGGTTGCTCGTCTATGTCACTTCCAACATGTATGTTGAGGATTTATATTATAGTGTGTAAAGAACTTGAACATCTTGCTATTGTTTGGCAGGCACTTTAGTAGACATGAAAAATACAATTAGAGCCATAATATTAATACTGACACTGAATAGCTTGTTCAGAATGATAAACATAATTTTCTTTTATTTTTATCTTCAATGAAATATGGTACTATGTGGAATGTGGTACAGTTTGTATTAAGTTTGTTAGTATTCTAGGGAATACTAGTAGAGGTCCCAATATGTAAAAAAAGTCTAATAAGAAAATTAAAATAGTTTTGATAATATAAATGTAAAATTAAAAATTCCCGTTTCATCTCTGGTCCTGCCAATCTATTCTGTAAAATAAATCTCATTGAGAAAAGTTAGGTGAGCTGGCAATAGTATCAATCCCTAGCATTAGGTGGAAAGTCAGCTCACTTTATCTACGTTGAGATTTGTACAGAGTAGACCAGCTGATACTAATATTACATTTGACTGTTGTAAAGCAAAGGTTACATTGCGGTTAGATATATTTGAGGATCAGTTTGAAGGTTTTGCATAATGCTCGAGTCTTGAGTGAGGGTTTGTAATACAGGCCTTACTGTTTGGTTTGTACCAGTCTGTAAGTAACCTTAAAATGAGTTAATGACTAATACAACTAGTTATCTTTTAAGAGGTTCATTAACTCTAAGAGACTCTTTCTTTAATTCCAAGTCATTAAGGTATCTCGAGAAAAATTGGGTTCCATCATGCTATTGTGCAATTATAACCTACAATCACATATATAACCTACCCCAGCAGTCTCGACATTCATAGCGATCGCTTTAGGACCGAATTTGGTCACAAAGTCTTGTCACTCCATACATTTCACCGGTCAATTCGGGAGTTTGCAACCGAATTCGGTTGTAAAGCGATTGCTATGAATGTCGAGACTGCTGGGGCTAGTTTAGTGATGGTTTCATGGGTATAGTCTGTCAGTACATAAGTAGCTTGTGAGAGACCAGTAACAGTTTATACAGTAGGATTATAACAATCACTTAAAAAATTATAATTATATTAAGCTGATAACTCCATTTCCATCTCAGTAAACTGAGCCTTAGAGCTGATTCAACTATAAAATAAAGAATATTGAAACAAGGATGATGCCTATTTTATTTTCTAATAATAATCTTGATGAACATCTCAACTCGACTGTGCATTATCTTGAGATTGATCATTGATTTATTATTTTTACATTAAACATTAAAGAAGACTTGTTTACATTTTAATAATAGAAAATTATTCTCAGTATGTGGAGGACCAATGATAATATTTACATATTTATGATAAATACGACGGTCACAAATCATGCGATATATCGTTATAATGAAAGCGATAAAAAAAGATAGTAAATACTCACTCAGCCTGTGTCTAGATACGGGCGAAAGTGGATACATCTCATATTTGACGGATTGATATTGAGCCAACTGAAAATCAAATGCCACGTGAGAGTTTAATAGACCTGTGTAAAATTATAATAATATACAACAAGGCACACATTTTTATTTATATTTACCGCTCGATATTGCTTCTTAAACATATAACAAAAACAACTCCATACTTTAGATGCGAGCAGCATGAACGCGCGAAGGCCCATTTGCAACCGTTTCAGCATTTGAATTGTTTATAAAAAGATCACTAATATACAAATAAGCTTATTTTTAAACGACAGCGTTTCAAACGAGATCATTGACGTCGTAATTCAAAACAAATTCAATAAAAATCAACTGCCGAAAACATCTAACCCGCCATGACATAATCGACCCAATTCGCGTGCCATAAACTAAACAGACTTTTCCTTTCATATTTCTCTATGCTACTAGTGAAGTTCCAATGCACTTAGTTCAGTAAATTACCGGTTTTTAGATACAGTAGCATAAGGGGGACCTTAGAATCCCAGTCTGGCATTAGGTCAATTCATGATCGTGATCCAGATTGATCGTGTAATGCTAGATTGATGCAAAATATCAACGTAAATACGTTTGTGATCCGTATCAATCAGAACGCTAATTCTCGTAATTTAAAATGTTCAAAGTCTAGTCCCAGTCTCATCTCGGCGACAAACAAATGGCAAAAACTTGTCAAAACGTAGAGAAATTAGAGGTATTTTTGACAGATTGAGACTGAGATCGAACTGTGAAAGTTCTTAAAATTACGAGAATTACCCCTTTGATTTAACAGCAGATTGACCGTGTAATGTCGCCCTTATTAGACATAAATTCACGCCATTTTCCCATGAAAAGATAGGCAGAAACTACAGAATGCGACCTGCTACGTTACCGCGGTATAAGAAAGCCTCAAACTCGCTCTAGCGTCTCGTTTAGGCTTTGTTTCCCACAATATGAAAGAGAATATAATATAATAGGGGTGTTGTTTAAACAGTAAGACAGTGCAGCTTGAAATAAATAAGCTTTTTTTTAAGACTACAATTAATATTATGTAGGAACAAAATAAGCTAAAATTAAAAAAAGGATAAATAAAACACACCGTTATGTAATATAATGGGATTTAAATCTTATTTTAGGACTACCGTTTATCTTGTTTATTAAACCCATAGTTTCCTATAATGCAGAACTAGGTCCGAATATTTGCCAATTAATTTAACTCACATCCCACATTTCTCTGGCTTTGCAAAGCATGCAAATAGAAGATTTCATTACAAATTAATTTAATTTAATCGTAAAGTTCAAGAGTGTTTTATCCATGTAGGTTCTATGTAATTCGGCGATTGTCCAAGAAATCCCAACCATACCAATAACTTTACAGGAGTTTCTCGATTTGATGATTGGTTAGCATAGGCTGGATTGAAGGCTGCTCTATTATGTATGTTGCGCCTTGTGTCAAGTGTTACTATTATTTGAATTCAGTTGTTAAATAATTTACGATAAAAGAGTTGAGATGGGCAATTCATATACATATTTGTTCCATCGGCCCCAATCCTATACTTAGTCCAAACATGTAGCATGTTGTCAGGATACTCGAGTACGCAATAATTCCCCAGGAACTAAAGTGCCCTAAACGAGAATACATTCATATGACAGTGTTTTGTCATCTCATCTTGTAATTATTTATCTGTGAACCTCAAAAACCGGACAGTGTTTTAGTTCACTTATAGGGTAATAATGCCCTTATTACCCTACAGTACCATTTTATGAGTAAGGGTAATAAGGACATAACAAATAAAACATTACAATATTACAAGAAAAATACGTAGTTATTAAAAGTACGTATTTTACTTACGTAGCACGTACACACGGCTACACATCAAGCTATGCAAAACCAGTATAGGCTGACCGTTCATTGTGTGAAAATATCATACAAAGTGAGGCCAAGACAAACTGGTTTTGTATAGCTTGACGTGTAGCCGTGTGTACATACGTATGAACAGACGCCAGCACATGAAGCTACTACAATCTGTCAAATTTCTTTAGTATTCTTTCAACTTTTTCGTAAAATTTTTAGGTTCAAGATTGATTGGGAAAATTTGACAGTTTCGGGTAGCTTGATGTTCTGGCGTCTGTATGTACAATGCAGGTAGGGTCTTTATCTCTCGCGTAGATTGCCAACTGAAAGATGTCGGTTGCAGTATATCAGTGGGTTATTGTAGGATCGTATACTACGTAGCTTGACTGTAAATAAAATTAGTGGACTAAGAATTGTGTGGCCTGTATTAAAATTGTTACCGAACTTTTAGTATGTACCTAATTTTTATGTTACTTGAACCCCTTGATAGGTAATTTTGAAAGGCGAATTGTGAGTGGTAGTACTAAAAGCGATGATATAGCCTTGTCAGGTACGATAATGACACTAAACCATGGTGATATATTTCCTCATTTGAGGTTTCTCGCTCTAATTTAGTATCCATTAGAAATGTGCGAAACTGTCGCGTTCTTTCAGGACGCCCCATACGGAGTTACTGTTGAGTGGCGAAACCATAAATATAAGAAAGAAGGAGATAAGCCCGGTAGTTGAAAATGTATCGGAACGCGATGTCCAGTGTTTTTATACATATTTCTTTGGTCGACACCACCGCGACACCAAGGCTGTTTTAAAACAAATAATTTATTATTTATGTAATACGAACTGTTGGCCTTTCCTGTTGATATAACCTTAGACATGCCCATTTTTATGTTACTAATAGGTGGAGTGAAGCTGTCTGAATCATAGTAAAGTGGAAACTTGGAAGTGCTTCCTATTTGTTCACCTTATCACTTATCAGTATCACCTAACATACCGCTATTTTCCGTTAACGTTTTCGATTATATTTATTCCCAGTTTATCTGTTGGGGTCATGATGATACCAATGATTACTCGGAAATCTGTTGTCATGTGATGAGAGAAATAAGGAAAATGTCGTGATAGAAGTTTTGATTACGAATGTATGAAGATGGCTATAAGAGCAGGGGAAGACCAAAGAATGATGGATGGACTGTGTGAAAGTAGAAAGGGGTGACTACTGGGATGACGACTAATATGATGACTAGTATGGAAGAAGAAGATGTGCTGCGCTCCCGAAATAAAATGATGATGATAACAACAATACCTTTGCTTGGATATACCTACAGGCTTTTTTGGAAACACGTATGTGCGAATATATAATTATGAAATGATGATTAAATGTCAATGACATGTTTAGATTAACTCATGCCGTCGTAAAGGTCAAGAATAAGTACAGACACCAGCACATCAAGCTACTAAAATCCGTCAAATTTCTTTAATATATTTTCAACTTTATCGCTAAAGTGTTAAGGTTCAAGGTTGATTGGGAAAATTTTACAGTTTCGGGTAGCTTGACCTGCTGGCGTGACATGTGCACCAGACGCTGATAGATACTGTTTTTTCTTAAATGTATGCAATATCAGATACATTTGACAGCATTGTTGGTCTAGTAGTCACAACTACTACTGCTAAGCATGAAATCAGTTCGATTCTCAAGTCGGGTAAAGTTTTAGGGGGGTTTTCCATCAGGAATTTCTCAGTAGCAGCCCGGAGTGTGGATTTTTATTTTATTTTATTATTTTTGGAAAACTTACAGCTAATCACAATGGTTACTGAGTTTTTAACATGATGATGGTCAATTACAAGTTTTCACACATAGAATAACAACTAACTATGTACTAGGTAGCAGACAGTGTTACTTTCGCATACCTACTTCATATTCGTATAATTATAGGTAATGCAAGGGCTATGTTATCTTGTCGAAGAAGTGATTGCAAAGAGCCTTCTTCAATTTGGGCATACTAGTATTATATAGATCTATGTCAACTTCCTGGCAGGTTTCATTATACATACGGCTCGCCCTAATCATGTAGGAGTTTTGTCTGTAAGTTGTTCTTGTTGTTGGTATGTGCAACAAACGAGGTTTATGCAAAAACGAAGAACATACGCGCAGCCCAATTTTACTCAGCAGCTCAAAAATATCTAGCTCATATAAAATATCTTTAGTTTCTTTAGTAGTAGTTTCTTTAGTAGTAGTATCTTTAGTTTTAAATAATTACTATTTATTGGTTTATTTTATTTTATTCTCGTAATACTCAATGTAGGTAAATACATAGAAAAATATTGAAAGTTCTAAAACATAGTCGATGTATTGACGTCACTTAATTATAATATAGGTGGATTAAGTATATGTGTAATATTGTTAATAAGAAATTTTGCACGATTGGAAGGTAGTAAATAGGTATTAAATATTTATCCTTCGAAGATCGAAAATAAACCGCCCATTTACCTGTTGCACTAAACAATTAAATCGTCAATTTGGAGGGACCAACTGATATAATCGATATCTTTAAAACGATATATGTTTCGGGCAGCCAAAATCAATCATATTAAGGTAGAATTAAGGTATTATAACACTAAGTAGGTAGAACATTCCAGGGAGTAGTCTATCAGTTTGGTCCCTCCATCTTCATATCATGATGGAGGGACCAAGCATTTTGTTAATATATTATGTATATGATGAGGTAGCTAAAATTATAGCAAAGGTAGGAAATAGTAGACTAAGGGTATTATTTTTTTATATATGTTTGACAGAGATTGGAGATTTGGTCCCTTCATTTTGACGCTCACAATATTTTAGAGTGCCTAAAAAGGGGAATCACGTCGTTAATAAAAATATTAAATAAAAGGGGCCCCAATAACGACCCCTGAGGAACTCCCGAGGGAATACGCATAGCTCTAGATGAGTACCCGTTCAGCACCACAGTCTGACACCTGCCCTCAACATACGACGCAAACCACCTGAATAGGTTACCCCTAATACCCATGGCTAAAAGTTTACGCATTAAGATTACATGGTCAATTCGATCGAAACACTTGCTAAAGTCGGTATATATAACGTCGACCTGGGACCGAAGGGACATGGACTCTGACAGAAAATCACTACAAATAACTAGGTTGGACGTGGTAGACCGACCTCTTGAGAAACCGTGCTGATACTCGCTGAGACTTTGATTGACAGCCGAATAAACTTGTTTATAAACAATTTTTTCCAGAATTTTCGCAAACACACACAATTTAGAGATCGGTCTATAATTCTCGACGGAAGTTTTTGGCCCCTTTTTGTGTATCGGCGTTATATATGCCGACTTCCAGATCGTGGGTACCATACCCGTAGCAAGTGATTTTATGAATAGTATCGAGAGCGGGACAGCGAGATTTTTGGTGCAGTTCGCGATGAAAACCGGTGGAATGTTGTCTGGGCCTGCTGCCTTATTCAAATCAATTTGTTGTAGCAGCCTAAGAACCTCATCCTCACATACTTCCACAGAACTGATATCAGATGTGCACTGTGTCGTACTGCTATCGTCCATGTCAAATGAAGTAGGATCATTGCCAGCACCCGTACCTAAAAGAAAATTGGAGTGAAAATAGTCACCAAACATGTTGCATATTACGTCACCGTCGCTAGAAGACAGCTGCCCAAAGTTTAAAACTGAGGGATATGAGTTCGACTGTTTCCTTGCTTTAACATAACCCCAAAAGGCCCGAGGATTATTAATTATGTCTGATTCTATTTTTGTTATGTACGCTTCAAACATACCCTTTTCTAGGTCTTTAACCCGTTCTCTCAATAAAGCAAAACATTCGAAATCAGATGAATTTCCATATTTTTTAAATTTATCATGATATTTAGCCTTTTCTCTAATTATTTTGATCAACATTTGCTCCTGGTTGATGGCATAAGGCTCGGAAATGTGGGGAAAACAGGCGTACGTTATGTGAACTTATGTTATAAAAAAATGCATGTTCTGAAAGTTACATAGGGATTTACGACCCGACCAAGACCATTAGGCAACTGGATAATAAGTGGAATGCTACCCAACGTGCACACCCTAATTACGTAACACTCTTGCAATCACAATATTCACAATCGAATGATTTTGAACGATATTGCTATTCAATTGCTTCTTAAGTTCGAAAAATTTGTCTGCTTAACAACATACATACTAAGTACTACATAAAAGTTACGGCAAAAGCCAAATTTAAACGTAGGGCTAGTGATGCTAACAGGGAAAGATACCTCTCAATCCGTAATCACTGCAACAAGGTGTGTAGGAATGCTAATCGCCACTACATTCATGCTTCTGTCCAAAATGGGGACGCATCCAAAGTTTGGAAATTTCTTAGATCATTGGGGGTCGGTAAAACCCAACAAGAGACAATTTCAAAAGACATAGACATAAATGCAATGAATAATCACTTTACTGCTTCGTCCAATTTCGACAGGACAATAAAATTGAATACATTGAATTATCTTTCTTCTCTGCCGACTCCCAGTTATTCTCCATTTGTTTTTGGTCAGTTCTCCGCGTGTGATGTTAAGAAGAGCATACTATCGATTACTTCCAATGCAGTAGGAAGTGACTGCATCAGCCGTAATATGTTAGTTCCTGTGCTGGATGTTATCCTTCCTGTCATTTGTCATATCCTCAATTTTTCGGCATCTAGTGGTGTCTTTCCATGCTCTTGGAAAGATGCTCAAATAATTCCTTTACCTAAAAAGTCTAATCCCACATCCTTTTCTGAATACCGTCCAATATCCGTCTTACCATTCCTATCCAAAGTCCTTGAACGGTTAATCCACAATCAAATTAGCACTTTCCTTTCTAAAAATAATCTCCTCAACTCTTTCCAGTCTGGCTTTCGTCCTGGTCATAGCACCACCACAGCGCTTCTGAACATTACGGATGATATAAGGTCAGCCATGGAAAACGGTAATCTAACGGTTTTAGCTTTGCTTGATTTCAGTAATGCTTTTAATACTGTTGATTTTGATGTTTTGCTTGGCATTCTTTGTTCTCTTAACATATCTCCATCGGTAATTGACTGGTTTCGTAGTTACCTGTTCGGTCGCCGGCAACGTATTTGCATCGGAGAGACCTTGTCTTCCTGGAGTAATACGTCTGCCGGTGTACCTCAGGGTGGCGTTCTATCCCCTTTACTTTTCGCAGTTTTTATTAACTCTATCTCCGACGAACTAATTTCTTCTTACCATCTTTACGCAGATGATTTACAAATTTACTCGCGAGCGCCTCTTGGAAATCTGTCTGAGGCTATTTTAACGGTTAATCGTGATCTGGCCCGTATATGCGACTGGAGCAAGAGATATGGACTTATGGTCAACCCCGTAAAGACGCAGGTTGTAGTGGTGGGCAGTTCCAGGATGGTCTCCAGAATCGACTGGACAACCCTTCCTCAAGTTTCTTTTGACAACTCAGTGGTTCCTTTTAGTGATAAAGTTAAAAACTTAGGGATATTTATTGATAAGACCTTCTCATGGACTGCCCAGCTACAGGAAGTTAGCCGCAAGCTATTTGCATCCGCCGCGTCTTTGAAGAGATTGCGTAATTTCCTACCGACTGCCACCAAGATTGCGCTTGCACAATCGCTTCTTCTGCCCATCCTTGACTATGCCGATGCCACCTATCTTGATCTTACCCAAGACCAACTAGATAAACTTGAGCGGCTTCAAAATTTTTGTATAAGGTTCATATTCGGTTTGCGCAAATATGACCATGTTTCCGAATTTCGTGTGAAGCTCAAGTGGTTACCAATTCGCCTTCGCCGGAATGCTCATATTCTTTCACTTCTATTTAATGTGCTCTTTTCCCCTTTCACCCCTATCTATCTCAAGAAACGTTTTCAGTTTCTTTGCGACTCCCACACGAAATTGTTAAGGTCATCAGATAACTTGAAGCTCAAAATGCCAATGCATTCCACAACTTTCCTTGATAAATCCTTTACTGTCCAGGCCACTCGTTTGTGGAATGCATTGCCAGTTGAAATAAAACGCGCGCAGTCGTTACAGGTGTTCAAAAGACTTGTTAAGGAGCACTACTTGTCGTTGTGATCTTGTTGTCCTAACTGCAATCATCTACAGTCTTCTTTTATTTTTCGTTGCCTGTATATATAGTATGTATGTATTTATGTATATATAATTTTGGATATGTATATATTTGTGTATCTATTTTAGTGTATTGTATACATAATATTTGCACCAACGACAGTCCCATTTATTGTCCAGGGAAATCACTGTCCATTCTAAGGTTGCCTGGAAGAGATCGCAGTAATGCGATAAGGCCGCCCATTGTATATTATGTAGTTTCATGTATTTTTTTATGCTTTGTATTTTAGTGGTGTACAATAAAGTATATATAAATAATAAATACAAATCAGCGAAGGTGGAGGCTGGTAGAAGCTCGACGGAGTTGATCCACGATAAATAGTCACCGGATTAGTCCTCGAAGGTCCCCGAGGTCGTCGATGACTATAATAGGTAATATTAGGTAGGTATGTTGTTCATGCAAAGATGGCGGTTTCATAGCTGCGACAAACATTAGTTCGGAATTAAGTTAAGAATGCAATAATAATAAAAATATTTCATGTTATCACTAGCACGAGGCTATATACATACCTCGTGCTATTGCAGTAGCTGGAGAATTACGGAGTGGCTATAAATACACCCGATTGGCCGTGGCATCAGTAGATCATACATATCTTCCCGTAAGCGAACCAGCTGAAGAAGCTGCCGTCTCGAAGAGCATGTGTGTCGCATGAATCTTCAAAATGGACAAACAAAAATGCTCAGCATCCAAAATGGGTGAGCGTCAAAATCAAGGGACCAAATCTCCAATCTCTGTTTTTTTTGCACGATGAGAAGGTGGTAAGTAGGTATTACATATTTATCCTTAGAAGATCGAAAATAGACCGCCCATTTACCTGTTGCACTAAACAATTGAATCGTCAATTTGGAGGGACCAACTTATATAATCGATATCTTTAAAACGATATATGTTTCGGGCAGCCAAAATCAATAATATTAAGGTAGAAATAAGGTACTAAGTAGGTAGAACATCTAGGGAGTAGTCTATCAGTTTGGTCCCTCCATCTTGATATCATGATGGAGGGACCAAGCATTTTGTTAAAATATTATGTTTATGATGAGGTAGCTAAAATTAAAGCAAAGGTAGGAAATAGTAGATTAATGGTATTATTTTTTTATATTTATGTATGACAGAGATTAGAGATTTGGTCCCTTCATTTTGACGCTCACCAAAATGGAGCAGGTTTTTGCTTCGTATTAATAAAACTACTAACATTACATTACATTCAATCATTTATCGTGTTTAGTGTTCTTTGTTAGTAGAATTGAAAAAAGTAAAAGGCTGCCAGCACCCAATAATTTTATGGGTACTACCTACTTACCCAATGAGCAGTGGTAGCCCAGTGGAAACGGTCCCGACTTACGAGTTGTAGGTCGTGGGTTCGTACCCAGGCAGGCGCTTTACTTTATGTAAATAATTTAATTACTACTGCTCTCAAAACGGTGAAGGATAACATCGTGAGGAAAGCCACATGTCCTAGAACCGAAAATTTGAAGACATTTGACATTACCAACCGGCACTGGGCCCGCGTGGTAGATTACAGCCCGCTCCCTCTCGAATAGATGAGGGCCTGTGTCCCAAACTCCCAGCAGTGGGAACATTAAAGGCTGTTTATGCAACCCTAACGTCGTCAGTACGTTTAGGTAAGTATGGCTTAGTCATAATATGACCCCAGGGGCGGTCCCCTGGCATCATATTATGACTTGTTACAGCTATCATTGTTTTAGTGCGAGAGAGAGAGAAAGTGATGGAGTGGTCTTAGGGAAAAAATACCTCTATTTCACAACGGAACATTAACACAGGTTTACATAGTTCATACTACTTGGTCTGTGCACAGTTCACTATTTCAGGAGAGATACGAAGCAGGATCCTTGACAATAATGTAGTGCCAAACTTGGTGTTTTGGCAATATACGACAGATCTTGAAGAAGCCTGAGATTATGTCAATTTGTATGTAGGTATGCTTTCTACCATCGAGAGTCCAGACGCACTGCGGGATACCACCCCTATTTGGTTAATATACCATATATATACGCACTAAGAGCTTCTCGTCATCATTTCTGATCCGCACAGCTAAGGAGTGGAATCGTCTGCCTGCGTCTGCATTCCCGAGTTCATACAACCCGAATCGCTTCAAGGCGAGAGTGAATAGGCTTCTTCTGGGCAAGCTCGTTCCACCGTAGATCTCATCCCTGCCTTTGGGCTGGACTGAGGTCAAGAGTGAGCCCATTGTCAATAAAAAAAAGGTATCTACCTAATTTATAATTTAGTTCAAATTAAGCAAAATACAAAATAAGCAAAACAGCTAGTGCACGCCACTAATATTATATGTATAGGGTCGAATTAAATTAGGCAGTGAAATTCCACAAACTTTATGACGCTATACATGGTAAAACAAAAAAAAAATGATTTGATGGTTTCCTTGGGGTTGCGGTCATGGACCGCAGGTAGAGTAGTCACTAGAAATATCAGTTTAAAAAATCTGTTCTCTTGTGTTTAATCTTTACAGAGACGTAGTAGGTATTGATGTCAAAACGACAAAACAGATTTTCTCAACTCATACTTCAAGTAACAATATTAACAGCGGTCGTTGATCGCCTAAAAAAAACCACACGATCAAACAAATAAGATATTAATTAGACGATTTTTTTTGTGGGGTTTTCGACTGCCGATATTGTAGTCACCTGAAATATCAGTTTAAAAATTTGCTTTTTCTGTGTAAAATTCACAGGCGTGATGGGTCCATACGATAAAACAGAATATAAACAGATTTTCTCAACACGTACTTCAAGCACAAATACAACCAGCGGTCGTTGAATCCCAAAAAAGAACCATCAAATCTTTATTATTGTTTTTAATTAAACGTGTTTAGAAATCGATACCCATCATGTCTGCAGAGTTTTGCTAATTAATTTAATTTGATCAAAACAATCCTATAGATATTGACCTTACTATATTTATAAAGATAAAAACACAAATGAGTAAACAGTTCGCGCGGCATCGTTGACGAGGCACTATCGTGTCTATATTGAGGGAAGAATGTTTCGGCACATTTTATTTTTAAATGCCTTTTGCGTGTTTTTCGCGGCAAGTTTAAATGTTGTTGTTCCTGGGCCTCAATATCCGCCCACGAAGGGGGCAATATGGCCAAGACCACATGAACAAAAAAAATCGGATAGTTATTTTAAATTCACACCGGCTACTTTTACTATTACGGTAAGTTTAAAAAATCTATGTTGCATTTTTGTCTTCATCATAATTGGCAGCCTTGTTCCACCCACTGATGAGTACGGCCTCCTCCCTTTTGTACCATGCTCCCCTGGTCTTCCTCGCGAATTTTGTTGTAATAACAAAATTGACGATCGATTTTAAGTCTTATTTTACTAGTTCCTACCTTTACTAAGTAAAAGTTACTAGGTTTGTACATAGTTGTAGTCAATTTAGTTTTTGGTATTTGTAGTCCTTCTATCACAGCTTTATTTATTTTTTCATTCCTACCAATACCGAGATAAGTATGTAGGTATGTGTCCTAGGGAATCACCTTACCTTCACCCTGACATGACCCTAAACACTACTAGTTTAGGTTCAGTTTGGTCAGTTCATTAGCTCTGTAGTGTTGTTTAAAATGATGCACGGATCGAGCGCCTTTTTTGACCTTCAGGTGGCCGGTCCGGTGGCAAAAAGTTACGAGAACTGTTTATTTTATTTGAATAAATATATGCGATAGGTACTTAATTAAAAAAACAGGGATGGATCACCTGTACGCAATAAAGTATTAAAAAATCGATTTTTAACAGGAAAGAGGAGAAACCTGTGATATATTAAAAAAAGCAATAGAACGTTATAATAATGCATTGAAGAACACGTATCTTATAGCAGAAAGACATTCAGAGAAACTTACAAATCATATCGCTGATAACACTGATACTGATGTCAATTACAACGGAACGTTGCAAGAACTACAAATTAACCTGAGGGCACCATGCGAGAGTTACCCGCACTTGGATATGGATGAGAAATGTGAGTTTTCAGACAAAAAGGTTTTATTTTAATACGTTGTCCGAACATTACGTCCGACGTCCGACGGCACGTTTGGCGCAGTGGTTAAGCGATTGACTGCTGCGCTGCGTGTCGCGGGTTCGATTCCCGCACGGAACAAATATTTGTATGACCTACATGTATTTGTTCCGAGTCTGGGTGTTTTTCTATCTATAATATGTATGTATTTACAAAAAAAAAAATGTATATAAGTAGTTTATCAGCCATCTTGTTACCATAACACAAGCATTGGGTTGCTTAGCTTGGGACTAGATGGCGCTGTGTGAAATGTCCAGGAATATTTATTAGGAATCTCTACTGTATGTGGTGCGTTTACTTAAACAAAGTCAGTGAACAGTCCATCCATGACCCAGCTCATGTCTTTTTCTTTTGGTTGGCTCGTCACATCCTTTGTAGCATTTTAATCATATATTATTTTGTTTATGAGGCGTTCATGCGTGCATGTGGCAGGTATTAAAGTTTCTGACTGCATAATCTTTTACGACGACGAGGTAATTCTTGTTTAAGACTATCTGTAACCAACTTTTAATTCTTGTTTAAGACTATCAGCTTGATAATAATAATGTTGATTGACGTGAAAGCATCATCCACGTAATTATAATGGGGTTTATTTATAAACGATGACGTTCAAACATCAAAAATGTATGGTTAAAGCTTATTAATAAGGAGATAGTACCCAAAAATCTGTTTACACACGAGCAAAGAGATTGTTGGTCATTGATAGATAAGAAATGGCATCGTGACCCCAAGAGATAAACTTTCACTTTACAACAATATGCTTTCAATGGCAGTGATATGAAGATAAGAATGACGTTATTGCGACGCACGCTATTTCGACAACCTTTACGAGTGGTATGCCAGTTCGGTGTGTGTTCAGTGGTATTCCAGTAATGTTATACAAAAGAAATAGTTACTGCATGGCAATTATTATTTTTAACCATTTGCCAAATAACATTCAAGATTTGCCATCGTCGCTGTTCAAAAGGGTGTTATTTAGACTGTTATTGGACAAAAATTATTACAGTGTTAAAGAATATTTAGAGGATAAGTCGCTAGTAACAAATTAAATAAAAATTATTCTACCATATCCCACACTAACATATCTTTAATATTATATTCTTGACATAATTATTCAATATTAATGACATGACTAAACACACATACAATTTCCATCTTTATTACAATAATATTTATATTTTATTAAGTGATTCATGTTTACTAATTCAAATATTAATAAATAAGACTTCATTTTACGAGAAATATTTGTACGCCATAGTATGGCAGGATATGCTGGAACCAAAATTGTAACATCTATTGTACCATATTCTGACAAATAAACATTTTTGATTTGATTTTGATTTGATTCGAAAACACATTGGGTCGAAAACCGTATTAGCGAATGACGTTGTCGCGAAAACGCGGATTCGAAAAACTGTTTGAATGGTACGCTAGTACGCTTAGTCTTGGTATCGTGGAGTTTCTTGCCGGCTCTTCTCCATAGGAAACGACCAATTAGAACCGTGCACCTAGCATCTGACGTTTCATAAGTGCCCATGTTGGTTTATGTGAAATAAAATATTTGGATTTTGATTTTTGATTACTTATAAAAATCAAAATCAAAAAAACGTCATTCGAATCTTCATATCACTCCCGCTTTCCAATTATATTTATGAATTGAAAGCATATTGATGTAATCAACAGCGGGACTAAGAATTTAAAACATCAACTGAATTAAATGATATAATTTGATTATTTTTCCAGAGCAATAAATCACATTGAGACAGACATACATATCTAATCTGCGTTCGTGATTTAGGCGGCAAACATGTAAAAAATATGAGTTTATGGAAAAATAATTTAAATTATAACACTATAAATAAATGAAATAAAATTCATTTATTTCAGGTACCACATAACCTATATTAGTTCAGTTTACGCTATAACTTCAAACATTCTTATAATTTTTTCAATAGTGCTAGTCACTCCAAAATCAACTTAATTCCCACTAAATTAAAGTTCATATTTGTTTAACTTGAAATAACATCAATTGGAAACATAATTTTGAATAAACCTTAATCAAAACATCGATCGGTATCAAACTACAGTCAGCATCATCTCTAGAAATTTAAACCAGTTACATAACAATCAACCTTGTCTAAGGTTATATCAACATAGGTCAAGAGTTTGTATTACATAAATATTAAGTTTTTGATTTTAGATAGCCTTGATGTCGCGGCGGTATCGACAATCAACAGTGACTCCGTATGGGGCGTTCTGAGAGGACTCGAGACTTTCGCACAATTGTTCTATATCTCTGATGGATACAAAGTAAGACTTGGAGCCGGATCTAATAAGTAGTCAATAAGCCATAAGTTTTCTTTATAAGATGCGCTAGGTAGCGCGCGAAATTCCAGTTTTTTCCTTTTTTCCTTTTTGGAGGTCAGTGTCAGGTTGTAGGTATGTTGAACAAAATATGATTCGGGAGCGTAACAAGCCACTATATTTGTTACGCTAGCGATTCATATTTTAATCGACATTCAATATGACACTCCCCTGCAAATTGAAAAAAACCTGGCGCTTCCGCCTTAAGTGCAGTGACTTATAATCACGGATGAATTTTCAGCATTAGTTCTCAAAAGCAAACACCAATTAAAAGTCTGACTTACAGAGCGTGTTCATCAACTCAACACAAATAATTGATTACCCTAAATACGCCCACCGAGGACTTCTTATTGACACCTCAAGACATTACCTCTCTGTATCAACTATACTCAAAACGTTGGACGCCTTGGAAATGAACAAGATGAATGTTTTACATTGGCACATTGTCGATGACCAGAGTTTCCCCTATCAGAGCGAAGTCTTCCCTCAGTTGAGGTAATAACATTTTTTCACCACTATTATATCTGCACCCTAATTGCGTAACACACGATCAATCACAATCTGAATCATTATGAAGGAAATGCTAATCCATTGCTTCATATATAAGAAAAAATTGTCTGCTCATCAACGTAATTAACGCAATAGATGTTGTTGAACTGCCAAAATGAAAGCCATTCCTACTCGTAGTGTACACAATTACGCTGATATTGATTACTCATCATGTATAATATGTATATGGTAGGTACCTATACTCTTTTGGTACAATCACTCACAGTTCGCCTTTTATCACAGTCAGAAAGTGAGTACGAATAACACCATACTAAAAAGTTCAATAACGGGCTTACACTTGCTCATTTTTTTTTCCATCAATGGCTACACCATTCTTATTCTATTTTTTTTTACAGTGCAGCTGCATATGATCCTACAATGATATACACTGCAACGGACATAGAACAGATTGTGAACTACGCGAGAGATAGAGGCATACGTGTCCTGCCTGAATTTGACATGCCGGGTAGGTACTTTTAATATTCACGTATTTTTCAAGTAGTACTTTCATCGTCTAGATGTGTTTTATTTGTAATAAAAGCCACATACATCACAAATCAACACAACCTCTATTGTGATTTAAGTGAGCCTTATTACCCTTACTGCCCTTATTACCCCATAGAAACAATTTATAAATATTAGGGTAATGAATTGAAAACTGTTTGCTGGTTTTGGGTTCCACAGATTTATGTCAATAATAGTTGAAGAAGACATGCAATAATCGTGTAAATCATTAAAAAAAAATTCTTTAAGGGCACACCAGTTCCTGGGGTATTGGTTACCCGAATATCCTGACAACATGCTACAGGAATGGCCAAAGTATAGGCTTGGGGCCGATGGACCCAACGAATAATATAACTTACCAAGTTATTAATGACTTGTTCCGTGAGGTGCAGGGACGATTCCCCGATAAGTATTTACATGTCGGTGGTGATGAGGTAGAACTGGAATGCTGGTAAGTGCCAGTTTGCTTTAAAAATAATTGTAGTGTAGTAGTAGTTAAGCTGGTACAGTAGTTTTATCTCACGAAGCGACGCGTGCTTTACTTGTGGTAACCAAGTGTACAAACACACCGTGAATATGTGCGTGAAGACGAGTAACGTCAGCACACTTGTCTCGGACGTTACCGAGAGCTCGTGCGCATACACACACATTCACAGCGTGTTTGTACAGACGCCAGCACATCAAGCTACCCGAAACTGTCAAATTTTCCCAATCAACCTTGAACCTTATGCTTTAGCGATAACGTTGAAAATCTACTAAAGAAATTTGACAGATTGTAGTAGCTTGATTTGCTGGCGTCTGTACACTTGGTAACCACAAGTAAAGCTCGCGTCGGTTCATCATCATCATCTGCCGAGCCTTTTCCCAACTATGTTGGGGTCGGCTTCCAGTCTAACCGGAAAAACTCGCATCGCTTCGTAGGATAAAAAAAAAATATAGGAGTACGTATTAGGGTCCGTACCAATTTAATTATAAATTCTGTAATCTTTTCAGGAGCTCAAATGCGGTGATTACAAACTTTATGCAGATGCATAATATGACCCATACTAGCGAGCTTCATTCACTGTTTATGAGTAAAGTTATACCACTGCTGGGTGACAGGTCGAAACCTATCGTGTGGCAAGTAAGTGTTGTTAAACTTAATCACTAGTCTCCTTAGCTGCCTATCTTACCATGGTCTTAACGCCGCGCCGGAGCAGTTGATTTGGTTGAAATTTCTTGGACAACAACTGCGTTTTACTTTACTATAAAAAGAAAAATTGATTATTTTAATTTTCGCGTCTGTTTGAATGTTTTTTGGTGTTTTTTTATTTTCCTTTGCAAAGTATCACTACTACAGTATTATCAGATGGTGATACTTTATTCTATTTGCCTATTCTATATTCTATTTGCTAATAGATAATCCTTTTTGTTTGAATAATTTCATTTAATTTCAGGAAGTCTTTGATGAGGGTGTATCTCTGCCAAGCGGCACTATCGTGCAAGTGTGGAAAAATACAGATGCCAGGGAAATGCGGGATGTGAGATAAATAAATTATAAAATATTTCCATCCAATTCACATATTTTGTAAGTAAATCAGTCTTCGTGATAGTTCTGACTTTACCTAAAATCACTTTATAGATCTTGGAAGCCGGTCACAAAGTCATTTACTCTTCTTCGTGGTACCTAGATCATATCAGTGGAGGAGGAGACTGGTATAAATACTACGAAGTTGATCCTCGAGAAATAGTCACTGGATTTGTCCCAGTATCAAAGGAAAGCGACGTTCTGGGAGGCGAGGCTTGTATGTGGGCCGAGGTTGTCGACGACAATAATATGATAAGCAGGTAGGTTGTTCATGCAAAAATGGTGGTACCATCATAAGCTTGGTATAGAATGTATGCAAATTTAAAAAATATTTTAATATTATCAGGGTCTGGCCTCGTGCAAGCGCAGTAGCTGAAGCACTATGGAGCGGCTACACCGATATGATGAGGTTGGGCCAGTTTATGCAGACATATCAGTCCTATACTGACCGAAAACATGAAGCCAGTTGCCGACTCGAAGAACATGTCTGTCGCATGAATCGTCGCGAGATACACGCTCAGCCTCCAAACGGACCGGGATTTTGCGTTGTATGAATGAAATCAGAATCACTATAGTGTTGTAATGTATTTTATTGCAAGATATGAAATGTAAAACTGATTACGTGCATATCATTGTATGGTATTCTTTTTTTTAATAAACTTGAAAATAAAATGTGGTTTGCAATATTAGCTCCCAATTTTCATAGATAGGTACAGACGCCAGTAGGTCAAGCTACCCGAAACTGTCAAATTTTCCCAATCAACCTTGAACCTTAATTCTTTAGTGATAAAGTTGAATAACTATTAAAGAAATTTGACAGATTGTAGTAGAGTAGCTTGATGTACTGGCGTCTGTACATACATCAACATAGGAGATTAAATTCTTATTCTTTATTTCAGACCTGAGTCCATAGTGTTAGTATCAACAAAATAACATAATAACTAAGCGTTAGTAATAAGAGTCACAAATACAAATATCAGCTGGTATGGATTCCTACCCAGTGACGCAGCAGAGGGGAATCCCACCGATCTGAGAACACGCTCAGAAGACCGTTGGTGGTGGCGCGTAGCCGGCCAGCTATGGAGGTGGTCCTTTTTCATATTATGGCGTAGAAATCATCTGTGCGCGCCTCCGCTAACATTGTGGACGCACTACAACGCCACGACAGCCCCAACAGTATCCTAAACGCGTTATTAATATATTATATTGGACACGCATATCGCTGTATGTCCTCTGCGTAAAATGGGTCCAAACTCCAAAGACTACACGTGTAGAAAGAGACAGAAAGCTTTGAAAAGAGTGACTTTAACATGATTTGTTCTACGTGCAAATCTTCAAACCAGCATGTTGCATTAAACAGCCAATGACCTGCGCTCCCTCTCCATATCCATATTGTCCTTAAGCTCATCAGTGACCCAATGACCCAAGTGCTTAAACTTAGTCACCCAAGCCAAAGGAAGCTCACCGAGCTCACCGATTAGCCGGTATAATTATGTACAAATTGAAGAGGCGTGGTGAACTTAACCCTCACCCCGTACTCCAGCTCATACACACCCGACTGAGGCTCCGCCGATCTGACACTGTTGCTCTGGTGATCGTACCAGTAATGAAACAAGGATGTAATTTCATTCGGTAGTGTTGTATCACTCTGCAATTTATCCCATAGTACCTCGTACGCCACCAGGTCGAACGCTTTTGACAGGTTTTGTCAGGACTGGCAAAATGTGGGTGTACTTTAATACACTTCTGCCTAACCCCAAACCCTTCGCCAAATACAGGCGTGATGTGAAGTCCGATAAGACAATATCAACTTGGTGTCAACCTTCGACGCATAGCTGAGAGCTGTAGATTTAAAAAAAAAATATCCGCTCTTAATAACTGACGAGTGTTTCAGATGATCCAAAACCAAACCAAATACAATAAAGTCCGAAATTAGTAATCCTACTATTATTATAAACGCGAAAGTTTGGATGGCTGGATATTTGTTACTCTTTCTCGCCAGAACTACTGAACGGATTTGGATAAAATTTGGCACACAGATGGTTTATAACCAAGATTAACACATAGGATACTTTTTATCCCTATATTCCCACGGGATCGAAACTTATGCAGGTAAAACCGCGAGGCGCTGCTTATTCAAAATATAAGTTGAGCCTTTCAAATACCGCAAAAACATTAGTGATTTTTACCACGATAACCAAACCAAGCTTGAAAAAGACCAGAAGGCCAATTCTCGTAATTTAAAACGTTCAAAATCTAGTCGCAGTCTCATCTCGGCGACAAACAAATGTCAAAAACTTGTCAAAATGTAGGTAAATTAGAAGTATTTTTTGACAGATTGAGACAGATCAGACTGCGAACGTTCTTAAAATTACGAGAATCGCTCCTCTGAAAACCTCTTTAAATAGTGACCTATGTTTGTACAGACGCCAGCACATCAAGCTACTACAATCTGTCAGATTTCTTTAATAGATTTTCGACTTTATTGCTAAAGGGTTAGGTTCAAGGTTGATTGGGAAAATCTGACAGTTTCGGGTAGGTTGACCTGCTGGCGTCCGTACATACGCACGACGCCATATCAGGCTATAGATTTCCAATATAAGCTGACTTCTCATGGTACGAAAAACCTATACAATGCGGAAATTCTGTTAGGCCACGTGTGTACGCTTTCGTTCTTACTTTTTAAGAATCCTGAGAATACCGGTTTTATAAATACTAAAATGTTCATCACTATCGTTGCCCCCGTGTTGCCGTGAAAAAAATAAAAATAGGTTATCTGTGCAGATTTTCAGAATTCTATTGACGTTTCATTTTGGGGGCGGGTATCGTCACTTTAGTATTGTACCGAATTTTTATCAAAATGAGATAATTTAGCATTTTACGTTAGTTCGAGTGTATTAAAATAATTTACAAAACTAATGTTATTATCTGCAGTACCGTAGGTGAGTTCAATTGACGTTGGCATTTCTCTATAATCGGTATCAAATCTGGTGTTTTATTGGCCGTATCCTGTCCTATTGATTCATAATCAGCCCAATTTCTTTGAGTACTATCTCAGCGTTTGCACGGTTGAGATTTGACGTGTTATATGAACTATGTTTTGCGGGTAGATTTTGGCAGATCACCAGACCGAAAAATCGTTACCTACGTTGCTTTTCGAGAAGTGTAGCTGGAACTAAAAAGGGCCTGTGCTTATTTCCAGGTCTAAATCAAGATGATTGGGGGCCTGTTCGTGTACAACCACAAGGGCGAAGTCCTGATCTCGCGGGTGTACCGTGACGATATAGGGCGGAATGCCGTGGACGCGTTTCGAGTGAATGTTATCCATGCGAGGCAGCAAGTGCGCTCACCCGTCACCAACATCGCCAGAACTTCCTTCTTTCACATCAAGGTAAGTGATGCAAGTTGGCAATGGCATGGTCTATCACTGAAGTATAAGATAGAAATGCACTTTTAGTATACTTACTAAAAGTGCATTTCTATCTGATACTATTATTAATTAATATTTTGGCCAGAATATTAATTTGTAAAAAAATACTACAATTACATAAAAATAATGTAGCTATGACAAAAAATCTAGAAAGAAATATTTAAGTTTTCATCATTGTAAGCTATGAAAATTTAAATATTTCTTATATTTAAGTTTTCATAGCTTACAATAAGAAATACTAAGGAAAGGGGGCGTTTTTCTTACTCTTATTTATTAACATTTACACATCACTAAAAATAATATAAAAAAAATATCTTAATAAACATGTTTTTCCCATTCTATTTTGTCCTGTTCAGATAATTCTAATAATCTGGCACTAGGCCTACCTACTATCTGAATTTACACAATAATTTATTCAACAGCGGGCTAACATCTGGCTGGCAGCTGTGACCAAGCAGAATGTGAACGCAGCAATGGTTTTTGAGTTTCTGCTCAAGATCATTGATGTGATGCAGTCATACTTCGGAAAGATCTCCGAGGAGAACATCAAGAACAACTTTGTTCTTATCTATGAGTTGCTTGACGGTGAGTGTAGAGAGCTTTAGTCTTTTCGATGGGGTATGATAATTTACTTGATTCAGTCACCCTTATTCTCATGAGGGTGACTCATAGTACGTAGACGGTAGTACTCGCAGGTATGCACCCACAAGTACGTTAGAAAAGTGGAAATCTATTCTTTTTCTTATTTTTTTCTAATTAGAAAAATGCTCATTCCCATACAAAACTACCTTATAAAAGCACCCAGAATCAATTCTATTCTTGTAAAATTTGATATTCAAAAGTGCCTTTGACCTACTTGAAATTTATTTCTTGAATTTTTTATAAATCATTTATGATTTAACTTTGTAGCCATCCACACCTATCAAATACATACTCTACAAAATGCTTTTACATGACATGGACTCAGTTCCTTTGTTCAGAAGCAGTTTGTAATACACACTCATGAATGAGGTTTAGAAATAACAGCTGCAGGGGTCAAGCTAGGGGTTAAGCTACGCTTGCCACGGTTGGTCCATGGATGGGTGACCATCATGGGTGAGTCTGAGAAGAAAGGCTGAAAGAAACAAACTCGGAGGTCACAGTCTCTTTTAAAGTCCAGACATAATATTGGTAAGATCATATGAAGAGTTGAAGACCATGTAGGTCGATGTCTGAGATGGCCTTTTGAGGAAAGAACCACACAGATTGAGAAGACCTGTCCAGTCAGTGCACGCATTTGTCAGAAACCGTGCAGCTCAACTCAAAACTGAAGGAGCTCAACAATTCGACGAACAATACCAAAGAAAGGACATTTGGGTAGGCCACATAAATTACTCAAACTGCCAGACCATGACAAAAACTAACTAACAGAACAGAAAAAAATAAAATTACCAAATAGTCTTCACATTCACAATAATTAAAATAATAG
The DNA here is from genome assembly GCA_945859715.1 of Apamea sordens. Taxonomy (NCBI): domain Eukaryota; kingdom Metazoa; phylum Arthropoda; class Insecta; order Lepidoptera; family Noctuidae; genus Apamea; species Apamea sordens. The sequence continues at coordinate 18,884,620 of OX243998.1, read as the reverse complement.
ACTACAAAGTAAGCAAACTCCTCGGAAAGCATGTTAAGCCTTTGGTCCCGACTGTCATTCATGGATCTTTGACAGTTGTTATGGGTCTTCAGTAGCCTGAAAGTCTCTCTCTGACAACCAGTCTTACCAAGGGGTTTCGTATTACCCAGTAACTAGGTTGTGGAGGTCAGATAGGCAGTACTGGTACTCAGCTGCATCCTGTTAAGCTCTAGGCAGATGATGTCATGATAAGATCATACATTTCAAGACTAACTTAGAAAGACAAAAGAATCACAATGAAGAAGGCAGTATTTATATTCATTTTTGTATTTCTGAATACCATTGACATGACTTCATAAATGCGCAATGGGATGGGCACTTATGCAACGTCCGAAGATAGGTGCATGGTTCCAATTGGTTGTTTCCTATGGAGAAGAGCCAGCAAGAAACTCCACTGTTACTCTTTAAAAATGTTTTAAATAAGAAAGCATAGATTAATTACTTAATACTGAACAGAAAGCTGTGCTGCTCCTGCTGGGGAGTTTGCACCACTTCTTCTTCCCAGCTACAGCAATAAGTGGTGAAGGGCGTTTTGGGGGACAGTCTTTTGTAATTTTGACGTTCGAAAAGTGCTGATTCTCAGCCTAATTTGAATAAATGACTTGATTTTAATTATTTTTCAGAAATCCTGGACTTTGGATACCCTCAGAACTCAGATACTGGGGTTCTGAAAACTTTCATCACCCAGCAAGGTATCAAGTCTGCTTCCAAAGAGGAACAAGCTCAAATCACGTCACAGGTTGGTATTGCAACTTACTGTTAGCAAGAAATATACTGGATATCCCATGTTGTGTTGAAGAGTAGGAAGGATGGGCTAATATTATTTAAATGCACCAAATACTTAGGTGTTGTGAACCGCTGGCATCTAAAGTCCTTGAATAGTTAAATTATTTGTAATTTACATTATTAAAGATTTTTATACTTTATTTTTAATGATGTATTGAGTACAACCATCTTTTTTATTCGTGCCTCGGGAAGCACGTTAAGCTGTTGGTTCCACCAGTTTGACAGTCGTTATGGGTTGTCAGAAGCCCGAAACTGACGACCAAGGGGTATCGTATTACCCAGTAACCGGGTTGTGGATGGTGTCAGATAGCAGTCACTCCATGTAAAATACGGTTTACTCAGCTGAATCCGGTTAGACAGGAAGCCGGCCCCCAACATAGTTGGGAAAAGGCTAGGCAGATGATGATTATACTTTATCTTTATTTGTTGTTTTTTTTTTTTAATTTACCAAGTTATAAAGATAGTTATAATTTATTTTATTTCCTGGTTTTTACAATATACCTTATTTATTACTATTTTCGCCTTGTTTTTTTTCAATTTACCTATATAACATTAATATCGTCTTTTACAGGTGACTGGCCAGATTGGTTGGCGTCGTGAGGGCATCAAATATAGGCGCAATGAGCTGTTCCTAGATGTACTGGAGTATGTCAACTTGTTAATGTCACCACAAGGTAAGCAATTGATTTAAGACTTTGCTATTGTTTCATCCTATTATGTGATAAAAATATGTAGGTATTCAACACTGGTAAAATTATTTGATAGGTACATAGCCATATAAGAATACTTATTTAAACTTTTTATAAAAAAAATGTTCATGAAAATATATTAAAAGCCAGATTCATAATCAAAATGCATCCAGATATTCAGTCACTTTTCTAATTACCTGGACATTCAACATCATGTAAAAGATAGCCCCAAAGAAGGTCATTTCACCAATTCCTAGTTTTTTATGCTGAGGAGATGAAAACTACTTACAAACATATTTCGGTCAATGTGATAAAATGCGTTATTACGCGCGTAGACAACAATACGACAATAAATTTAAATACCGGCAAAATACCGTACTTCCCGTGGGTGTCGTAAAGGCACGTACCGGAGAATGGCAGCAGCATTCTCTATGCATTTTACCACCATACTACAAGCATGGCACATTCTCATTCATCACTTTCATTTCATTCATTCACTTTCACTTATTCTCACATGGTTAATTTCAACACGAATGATGTAATCACATATTTTGTAACAATTTTATGATTTAAAATCCGTGGAGTTTCTTTCCTGTTCTCCATAGGTACCTACGCTTTGGAATGGGCTTCATCTTTCTAACTGACCGACCCTTTGACAATTCAAAAGTGCCTGTAATTTTTTTAGTCGAATTAAATGATTTGAGTTTGATGGCGATTATGGCAATCCGGCAGTACTGGTGCATAGGATAGCAGTTTTCATACAAACTAAATAATGCCGATGGGCCAACTACGGGTTTTGCTGATGATCTATTTGAATGAATTTTTAACCGACTTCAAAAAAAGGAGGAGGTTCTCAATTCGGCTGTATTTAAAAAAAAATGTTTTTTACCTCAGAACTCCGTTATTTATGAGCCGATTTGAAAAATTATTTTTTTATTTGTAAGGATATAGTTTCAGATTCGCCCCATAGAAATATCATAAAAAACGGTTCAGTAGTTTGGTTTTTAAACCAAAATTACTGGTAAAAATTACACCTTAAAAGTGAAAAATTAAAACTTTTTTACAAAAAAAAAAACAACCGACTTTCAAAAAAGACACTACAAAGTGAAAAATAACTTTAATTGCGGAAGTCTGCGGCAAACAACAAAAATGCGAACCCAACGACACCGACTTCCGAAATTAAAGTTATTTTTCACTTTGTAGTGTCTTTTTTGGAAGTCGGTTGTTTTTTTTTGTATGCAGACTGGTAACCTCATTAGATATATGAAGTAAGAAGAGATTCGGTGAAGGTCGTTTCACGTCCACTTGACGCACGCGTGTACTTCAAAAATAGCGCTAACTATCGTCAAGCCAAAAAAGCGTTGTTTCTAATTACAATTACAAAATTATGTCTTTACGGCACGTCAAATAATAACGATTACGTAATCGTTGTTATTTGACGTACTTATGTTACGTTAACCAACCGTTTAACAAATGCATTTAAATATCGATCTCGTCAGATGGCCGAACGAGATCTCGAATCGTCAATCTCGAACCCAGAAGCACACGACTTTGTGACTTGCCAATCTAAGCTCGAGATTGCATTCCCTACTTGCGACATATTATACAAGAGTTAATAATAACGGTGTTTTCCTCTTGTTTCCCAGGTCAGGTACTGTCAGCCCACGTTGCAGGCAAGGTGGTTATGAAGTCCTACCTCTCTGGCATGCCGGAATGCAAGTTTGGTATTAATGACAAGATCGTCATGGAGGCTAAGGGAAAGGGAAATGGTGAGTGTCTGCTTCTCTTTACAAAATTGATTATAATGTTCTCTTCCAGCCTTTTAAATACAGTAAAAGAACTGCGGATTCATCCGAGTTCTATAAAATTAATCTGAGCATTATTTTTGCATTTGATAAAGTATATGGTTTGTCTATATTATTTTTTCCCCCTCTCATCTCTCTTCCAGAAGTTTAAGTAAATCTCGAATCATTTGATGTAACAATAACTTATTGAACTTTTCAATATTTTTAAATTCGAAAATAAATGCTAATAAATAGATCCAAGTGTCTTTCCTTACAAAATTTTACCCATAATTAAATTATAATCTAAATAAAATTAAAGAAATTTGTGTTTTTTAACCAACTTCAGAAAAAGGAGGAGGTTATTCATTCGGCAAGTATTATTTTTTTTTTTTCATTTATTCACACCGGTTTCCCGTGACTACTGGGCCGATCTTGGTGATTCTTTTTTCATTTGGTAGAGAAAGCCCGCGCGGTGGCCCATGTACATTTTCTTCACTTTGCTTGAGTTAGCTTCAATAATACGCATTTAATCCACATTGTGATGTTATAACTTTCTGTCACTGTTATTTACATAGCAAGTAGTTGTATACGGATTGGTGTGGGGTAGGTAACACAACTGAAAAGTGAAAAATAAAAGCTATTTTCAAAAAATGGCCGAAGTCGACGGGTTTTCTGGTTTTTTTTTGCGACCGACTTCCGAAAATAAAGTTATTTTTCGCTTTGTAGTGTTTTTAATACATAATATTTATTGCACTGTGTGACTTACACCCGCACTTAAGTCACGCTATTCTGTGACTTAAGTAGCCCATTTTTACACAGAAAAGCGTGACTTAAGAGCGGGCTTAGGTCACACGAGTATACGATACTTGTGACTTAGTAGTCTATTAATGCACGATGTTTAGCATCCTCGCGTGCAAATAATAGACTCCTTAAGTCACACGTATTGTATTATGCATACTATTTTTTACCTTAGATGTCTAAATTATTTAATTAATTGTATGATATTATTAAATAGGAGGTATATCCGGCAACACGGACAGCGATCCGGCGCGCTCTGGCAAGCCAGTGGTGGTGATCGACGACTGTCAGTTCCACCAGTGCGTGAAGCTCAGCAAGTTCGAGACGGAGCACTCTATCTCCTTCATACCGCCCGATGGAGAGTTCGAACTTATGAGGTCAGTACCTAAAAGTTTAATTAAATATGTAGTTATTTGCATGGTTCTCTTTACTTCTATTATTTTTGTGCCTGTTGTAGATTTAGTTGAATGTATAAATGTGAGACGGTGAGATTTAAATTGGGATATTAGGCGAAAAGTGGAAACTATGCCAAATGGTCAAAGAAGTACTTATATCCTTTGAATTACACATTCACATCTCATTAAAAGAATATGGAACCAGGGTGGCAGGGACATCGACGCGCGGTACCATGTTGTTACCATGGACACACATGTACATGATTTTGAACCCCCCCCCCCCCCCCTCCTGTGTTAAATGCGTAGCACTTTTCTATGAAACGGCATATTTTTTTTGATAACCGACCAAATATGTCTATGCTAGGTAGTCTAAAATCGTGTGCTGAATTCAGGGTTACAGTCTGCGCGTCGATGTCCCTGCCATGTACAGTCACGAGCACCAATATGTCAACACTTGGCAACTTTCAATTGCAATTTTTTTGTTAAATAATGAAAGTAACGTTGAAATACGACACATTACATAAACCTATGGGTTCGAAAATGCTATGTTCGTAACAATATAAAATTTCATTAAAAGTAAAGGAGTAAATCGCTTTTGAATAAAGCTGAGTGCATACATACTTTTGCTCATGACTGTATTTGCAAACTGATCAGGGGGCCTACTCCGAAGTTGAAAGTGCGAATGTTCGGATCGGACCGACATATGGCCGAACCGAATATTATTGAAAAATCGAAAAAAGTTCGGATCGGCTCAGTTGGGTCGGGACCATAGTCAATATTCGAAAGAGTGTAGGAGTGTAGGATCGGAACCGACCGAACCAAATAGTAACTTCGTAGCAGGAAACGGCCGAACATTCGGCCGATACTACCTCGGAGTAGACACCCAGGTTATTTATGGAGAAAACTACATGTGACCAGTGACTTTGATAAAAACCGTGCTTTAACACCCCATTGGTCTGTTCAGGTGTCACAAAATGAACTCTTAGTTACTCTACATCCTTTAAAAAACATTGCTTCCACAGACTATTGATGTTTCTATCTTCAGAGGTTTAGACTAAGTTTCCTTTTTTTTTCTTTGTTAATTTTAATTCTAGTTATGCACCAAAACTAATATTCAACTTATTTTAACTTAAAACTCAGTCAGATTATACAAATGATTCGTGTAAATAAAATACATATTTTATACCTTATTGATCATCGGCTACAATGATAACGAGTGTGGGCGCTGATACCTACAAGATATTAAGGTATCTTAGCGTAGGTATTGGCTGCAACTCTAACATACAACTTTATTTACCCTAAACCTTTTTTTTATTGTAAACCATATTTTTACTTGAAGGTGCTAATAAACAATTTTTTTTTCTCATATGGTCATAAAACTTCTCTGTTTTACCAACAGATACCGCACCACTAAGGACATATCCCTACCATTCCGCGTGATACCCCTCGTCCGTGAAGTGGGCCGCACCAAGATGGAGGTCAAGGTAGTGCTGAAGAGTAACTTCAAGCCCTCCCTGCTCGGACAGAAGATCGAAGTCAAGATCCCAACACCGCTGAACACCAGCGGAGTGCAGCTCATCTGCTTGAAGGGGAAGGCCAAGTATAAGGCTTCGGAGAATGCTATTGTTTGGAAGTAAGTTGTATTCAAGATTGCATTGCATTCTACGGTGTTGAGGTGTAATAGTCAGCTCTGCTACCAGTCTTGCAAACAGAATTTTACGAGATAAACCTGAACTCCACTGAGTGAGCGTGTCTTGTGTTTCACAAACTGGATCCAAATAAACTTTATTCTTTCTTTCTTTCTTTTCTGAGGTGTATCCCGCGAAGGACAAGGACACCAAAGTTAAAAGTACACGAGACCATACGATATCAATTCGCGAATCAGACCGTCGGCGTCGCCTATTAGCCCAGAAGCTAATGACTCGGTCACTGCACATCGTGAAATTCACTCAATTCATGACATCATCTCAATTTGCTATTAATATTCCCAGGATCAAACGCATGGCAGGTATGAAGGAAACCCAGCTGTCAGCTGAGATCGAGCTGCTGGAGACTGACACCAAGAAGAAGTGGACCAGGCCGCCCATCTCCATGGGATTCGAGGTGCCCTTCGCACCATCAGGCTTCAAGGTCAGTCTCATTTCTAAATTGAGCTTCACCGTCATTTAGATTTAGAGCATACGTTATATACAGTGACCTCCAAAATTTTGTTGACATTTTTCCTCTTCAGCTGTAACACCCCACATTATGATTTAAAATTCTAGTGATCCAAATGTTTGAACTGCTATAAAGTTGTTCTTGACTAATTTAACTGCCTTAGACTTATCATAAAAAATAATCAAGTAATCCCTTAGGATTACCTGATATTATTTTAATTTTAAATCATAATGTGGCATCACAGCTGAAGTGGAAAAATGTCAACTAACTTTTGGAGGACACTGTACATACATATTATTTTACTTAATCATTTAACACGTCACCGTCGTCACATTAGTAATTGGACACGTGGGAGGCAGGGGCGGGTTGCTAGTATTTAAAAAAAGAAATCACTTTAATAGATGACGACAAAGTTCAAGTTCTATTTGGGGAAGCGTGCAAGTAAGCTGAAAGCGACGACCTGAGGGGCAATTCTCGTAATCTTAAGAATATTCACAGCCTGATCTCAGACTCATCTGTCAAAAATACCTCTAATTCCCAAAGTTTGTGACATTGATTATCGCCGAGATGAGATTGTGACTAGATTTTGATCGTTTTTAATTACGGGAATGGGCCTTCTGGTGAAGTTTAAAATTATCTGGATACGAGAAGTGCAGCGGTGCTATTATGTAAAAATATCACCGTGATGACTTAGGGGAAGTGAGCTGGCATTCCACCTTATGCTAGAGACTGACACTGACAGCTCACTTTAAGCTGGCATCACCTATGTTTTCATGGTGAGATTTTTACAGAATAGCACTACAGGACCAGTCCTTGCGATGATGCTTGTAGGAAGCCTTTGACCAGCAGTGGAACGTCAGATCAATCAATTGATCGATCAGATTCGTAACATAACGGACAAAATGTGGATGTTATGTATTTCAAACCATGTGTCTCTCGTAGGTTCGCTACCTGAAAGTGTTCGAGCCTAAGCTGAATTACTCGGACCATGACGTCATCAAATGGGTGCGCTACATCGGACGCTCAGGACTCTACGAGACGAGATGCTAAACGAATACCGGTTACAATGTGAGTATGTTTATCATTTATAACCTTTTCATAATTATTAGTTTTGTGAGTAATTTTCATGTTTCTTAATTTTGTATTGGCGTCGATTCCCTTGTTCACAAACTAAACTAAATTTAAGTTCAGTGCATCTTTTTCTTTCTATTTTATTTAGAAAAGGACAGAAGATAAATATTAGTTTAGTCCTGTCAAACTAGTCAGCGCCTGAGGTAAATTGAAGTATGTTTAGTGGCCATGTTTTTAATCACGTCCAAACTTGCTATGGAGTATCATAATTTGACAGGACTAAACTAATACACATCTTCTGTCCTTTTCTAAATAAAATAGAAAGAAAAAGATGCACTGAACTTAAATTTAGTTTAGTTTGGAACAAGGGAATCGGCGCCATTGTCCACCAAACATAATATAATATAATTAATGTTAATTATTAATGTTTGCGGTTTTACACACGCCTTTGTTTTGTGATTTGCCGACAAGTCGGCCTCCATACACGTTCTTGAAGAGCCGGGATACCCTTTTTCTCATAAATGGAGCTAATGATTATGACTAACTTTTATTTATTATTCTGCAGTACAGTTACCAAATCGCACCACTATGAATAACTTATCATACTTTTCTGTTTCCCATAAATATATTTTATGTGTCTGCTACACAGATTAATTAAATTAAAATTTCTATCTCTTCTATCTTTCGCTTTATGTTATAAGGACTTAGATCAGTAACGTATATATTGCTATTTGCAGGAAATGCACGAGCTAGTGGTTCAACGGACATAGTAAGGGCGTGTTACATAATATATTTTGTATATAATTTCACATCACTCCAGAGATTCCTTCAATGAGTTCTATTTTTTTATTTTTCAACTAAGTATAGAATATTTTACGCTCAGTTATGTATGCTTACATATGCAATACGAGGTTTTAAGTCATTGCAATATTTTATATTATAAAAATATGAGAATTATGAATTAATGAAAATAAATTTTTATCACGTCATTTAAAATTAATTTTCTGATAATTTAATAGAAATGCTAGGCAGAACGAACGAATCCATAGACTCAGACTTTTAAAACTGTGTGAAACATGTTGAAATCAAAGGTATTTTCTCTTACAGAGAAAAATCAAGCACCCTTATTGCTATGACTTGGTGAATTATGACCATTATTTGATTCGTTTTGTCTAATATTTCTTATAATTAAAACATAAATCAAATAAATAATCGAACTATATGACACTATTAAACTGTTAACTCTCAAATAGGCTGCATTTTTTTAAAATATTTTTATATTTGTACAATATAATTATCGAATCTCATTCGTGTATCACTATAATGCCGTTTCGCTTGTAATATTCGCCCCTTCCAACGAAACTTGCGTGCTGACTACGATTCTACTAAAATAATGGAATGAAAGAAATGGAAGAACAATTATTAGAAAATGGGGACTTTCCACATTTTGATAAAAATAAGCCGAAAAGAAATCCGGTATTGAAAAAAAAACACGTCTGTTTGTTGCAGTAATTCCTTTTGAATTAAATACTAGCCAGAAAATAATAATGGCTAACCCAGATGAACTCTTAAAAAAAAAGTCAGCACGCAAAAGATTAACTTAACCATTCCTCGACATTAAATGCTTTGTTCCAACATATATGTATATGTAGTAAATAATATATATTCTACATTTAGAATATCACTATAATATGAAGTTATGTAATATTAGGTAATCAATAGTATTAAATATTAGAATTAGTTAAAGGGATCACCTACAAATTATGTCGCGAAGACGGGAAATACTATCGGCATGGACTATCCTATATGTTAGGAAAAACTTTTTCCCTTAAAGAGAAGGAACCAATCATGATTACCACGCTTGGTGAATGCGAGTTTCTTACGATGCATTTGTTTATCGTTAATCGATGTTGTGCAAAATTAACTCAGAAAGTAGGTCAAAATTATAAATTTATGAAGTATGTGTAAGCAATAAAATATTTCAACATACCTTCGTACTTATCTGGATTTTCTTGACCATATTCTTTCTACAATTTTCAAGGAATGCTCGGTATAGCTCGATAACTCTTTTTACGAGATTTACCTAAAACGACCAATATAATGTAAACCTACACTTGCGCCGTCTCAAATATTTTGTGTATGATCCCTACTATTAGAATTTATGAATGAAAGGCAAAAATTTGAATTCATAGTTAATATTTCTAAAGCTGGTACAATGTTTCGAAATTGTTCATGTAAACTGGTGTGCAAAGAAACTAGACTTACCATTAGACAACTTTTTTTTATATTATCTGTGGTAGCCCAGTGGTAACGGCCATTAATGTCTCACAGCTGGGCAAAGGCCTCCCTACTCTCCTTCCACCTCTCTCTGTCCAGAGCTGCCAAGGACCAATCTTTATTAAAGGAGTCCAGCTCATTCCGCCATCTGCCATTAAGCGGGGCCCACTGGGTCGTAAGTTTGGTCCATTGATCGTCTGACATGCGACAAAATTAAATTAACAGTATTTTTTTATGTTACATTTATTGTGATAAATTCACATTCATCAATGTTTTCATCAGATTATCTTTGTAAATAGATGTGTCAGTTTCTTTGCACGCAAGTGTCTATGCGTGCTGTTATAGGGAATGCTTATTATGTATCGTGTTACAAAAACAATGTACAATAAATGGTAAAAAATATATATATTTGTTTTATTATCTTATCTCTACAATAATAATATACCATCTGCTGAAAATTTCCCACCTGGACATGAGTTGCCTTGGCTTGAAGTCTTTATTGGTCACCGGACTCAGTTTGTTGGCCGAAGCAAGGAAAACCTGCTCAAGCGGAGATTCATAGATGACTCCGCCCTGAAGTGTAAATGTGGTGCTGTTCGACAAACGATGGGGCAGTAATGTCGTGTCCAGCATGTTCTGTTGTCTGCAAGACCTGATGCACGCTACGAAAGATGCCAAAATCTGGGTTGATTCTTTTTAGATTTCCATCGAGACCTTAAGAAGAAGATTGAAATGCAGTGCGCTCAAAAATGGTTCCTTATTTTAATTTTATTGAGAGGAACAGCAAACAGTTACATTTTATGGGACTTGCAACTAGTTTAACAAAACAACAATTTGGTTCTAGAGTAACCCACAACGCTGTCCACAAGTTTTAAGAAAAAAAAAAGATCTAATCTCTAGGAACATTAATAGCAGTAGGTACCTGTGGCAAATAATTAATAGTTAAATGATAAAAAAAGACAAAGACTGGAAACAGAAAGAAAAAAAAATGTACGTATATAAGGAATATATAAAAAAATAAGAATAATTTGTTCAAAATGAAAGTAAAAAGAGATAACAAAATTATACAATAAAACTATACGTTGGGATATCTAATGGGGAATGGCGAATAAGGCTTTTAAACTGACTTATTGTGCAATTGAAGATATAATATGTTTACAAAGGTACAGTTGTATGTGTCAACCATACGGCGGATAGGTGAGCGCAGGCCTGAGTTAGTTCGGCAAGTGTTCAAAGCGAAAAGAGTACCTGCGCGTACCTACCTGCCGCCTGTGAATGCCTTCTCCTTACGAGCTCTATGCATCAAGGCTTATGCACAAAATCACCACGGTACTCCATGGATGTATGGTCGATTTTAGAAACGCAGATCTACAAACAACACTTGATATTGAAGCCAGAGCGATTGGCTTCTGTCCCACGGATCACAGGTTTGATTCCCAGACGCACATTAGTTTTAGTCGACAATAAAATAATAATAATTAATATATCAATGAATTATATCAATAACTTATGTAGTAAATGATAAATTCGTTGTTGTCATAAAAAAAATGTGTACAAAGTGAAGCCCTGACTGACAGACCCATTAAGAAGTCGGTCATTCATAAATATTAATCTATAATAATAAAAACTTTATTGCTCAAAAAATTACAGAGATTTTGCACTACTAGGCAAGCCTGTATCTTGGGCACCAATCTAGTTCTTGCGTAGTTCCTATGAATCATATGGAGAAGATCGGGTAAGAAACTCCATGGACACTCTTTTAAATCAAAGTTTGGTCACATTAGGTACAAGGATTGACATTGGTATAATAGGAACCGCATACGAGCAGTAGGTAAAAATAATTATCTACTGCTTGAAAAAGCTCTGAATAGTTAGCCCACGTCCGCACGAACGTACCTAAACATATCGGATTTTATCGCACTGGATTATTAACTCTCGGGGGCCAAGGCTTGTGAATCCAACAGAGCGCATGCTTGTCAAAAAAACACTGCTGGATTTTCAACTCTCTGCGTTAAGCAATGCGTCGAGAATGTAATGAAAAAAAATCGCCGCGGGAAAATCGCACCCCTGCGAACCTGGAGGCCTACTTCGAAGTGCAAAGAATGTTCGGATCAGGCCGACACATGGCTGAACCGAATATTATTGAAAAATGCGAAAAAAGTTCGGATCGGCTCAGTTGGGTCGGGACCATAGTCAATATTCGAAAGAGTGTAGGAGTGTAGGATCGGAACCGACCGAACCAAATAGTAACTTCGTAGCAAGAAACGGCCGAACATTCGGCCGATACTACTTCGGAGTAGACCCCCTGGGCTTTTCAAAACGTTGCAGTACCTCTACCATACTACTCGTAGATCACAACATTAGGTACCTATTTACTGTTTGAAAGCCATTGACAAATATCTTGGGACCATCTTATCCAACGGTAAGCGACTAAAACTCAAATCTCTCAAACTTACAAAATAATACAAGTATTTAGGTATATCTGCATTATAATTTAAACGAAGCAAGAATAAACGTTTGTTTGTGAAGTACAATTAAGAGTTTCCAGTCTCTTGGGCAGCGACTTGGTTCAAGTTTGATATGAATTAATTATGAGGCTGTGTAGCGGCGCCTGTATTTGTTCTAGCTCGCAAGTCGCAACATCCAGGGCATACGATGCTAACTTTGTTCCTTGTTGAATTCCTCGTAGGACTTTACTGAGACAAAGGCCCAGGACGGTAATCAAACCTACTGGAATATTACCTACCTACTCGTTAAATATTTAATTTTATGTCAGTCACCGTTTTCGGCATAGAATAATGGGACTTTGGGTATGGGTTGGTTTTAGGTAGGAGTTTGTAGCAGGATTTTCTTGTGACTACAACTACCTACTATAAGGTACCTACAACCTTAAGAAGATGTATACGTCGCAGATGGATTACCCAACCCGCTGTTTTACAAAACCGCTAGTTGTTTTACCAAACACCTCCGTTATGTAGGTAAAACAGTGTGTGTAAGCGCATGGAGCTCTCGGTATTGTCCAAGAGACAATAGCGAAGTAGAAAGTGTGAGGGTGTGCATGCGTGTGTGGGTGTGTGTGTTATGTGCTGACGCAGTGACGCTACTCGTCTTCACGCACACACACAGCGTTTCTGTATACTTAGTTACCACAAGTAAACTGCGCGACGCGTCGTTAGATAAAAATACTGTAGACAATTAAATTAATTATTGTTGACTAGCTGCGCCCCGTGGTTTGACCCGCATAAGTGTCGATCCCGTGGGAATATCGGGATAAAAAGTATCCTATGTGTTAATCCTGGTTATAAACTATCTGTGTGCCAAATTTCATCCAAATCCGTGCAGTAGTTTCTGCGTGAAAGAGTAACAAACATTCATCCATACATACACACTTTCACGTTTATAATATTATAGTAGAATTATTAGTAGGATGAATACAAGACAGGCTGTACCTACCCAAATGTAGGTAGGTACTGGAATTAATTACCTACAATCCATTTGTGAGACGTGGCGATTAGTGACATAACTCCTAGATACTTAGCTAAAAGCTTCTTTTTTTGCCAGAGGAAACATAATAGGTATCCGGTGATGCCCGTAGGAAAAAGCATGTGTGACGACGATGTATATCTAATACCTATCGTGATACTGTGCCAGAGAGTTTTCCATATCATAACTTGTTTCGAAATTAAACTGAAATGGGTTTAGGTACTAAAATTATAACTGTAGTACCCACATACCTAACTATGATAGGCAGGTAATTGAAAATGGAATTAGTTATGTCATAGTTAGGTACCTACTGACACCAGTGTAGATAATACGGGCTGGTGTTCGCACCTCCACGGCAATGCGCGTATATTTTGCGTACGACATCAGTGTAGAAAAAACATCTACTTATCTTTATATTTTCTTAATAATAAAGCTGGAGAGTTTTTGATGGTTTAAACGCTTTAATCCCTGAAACTACCAGTCTGGTTTGAAAAAAATATTTTTGCATTGGATAGCCCACTTCTTGAGAAAGGCAGGTTACTTAACATCAAGCTAAAGTTATTATGAGCCGAGCAAAAAGACAAAGAAGTCAGAAAATGGAGTACAGTGCAACCTTAATATAACGTACCTACCTCAATATAACGAATTCCTCAATTTAACATATTCTTCGTAATCCCCTTGAATTGCCCATAAGATTCAATGTAAAATATACCTTTACATTGCGAAGATTTTTTGCGAACCACCTCTTTATAACGAATTTTCAACTATCAAAAAAAGTGTAAACCTTTATATAACGTTCCCAATAGTATGTGATTCGGTCGCGTTTCGACATGTTTTTACCTCTTTCTAACAAATTTTAGACCAACGTAACCTCAATATTATAACAAACCTCAGTTTAACGAATTACTTGATATAACGTATATTTACTTGTTCCCTTCCGATTTGTTATACTATCGAGGTTGCAATAGCGCGGGCGAGCGATATTATGCGATGACTAGTCGGGGGCCAAACAAGAGGGCGAAGTCGCGGACAGAACTTAGTAGTTAAGTCTGAAATCGAAATTAGAAAAATTATTTATTGCGACTAGTACAGGAAGATCATAAAACTAAACTAAACACAGTCAAAAATAAAAAAAATACCAAATTATATAAAAAAAAGTAACAAAAAGAAAAATGAAACAGAAAGTCCTATACGAGGCCAAAAGGCTCCTATCTCAGCATGATGCTACGACATTTAAAAAAATAAATGTTGCAGCGCTGGTATTCTGATAGGGCCCGCTGTGATGTCACGGGCAATTACAGAAATAAATAAAATATAATTACAGTAATAAATAATCTATATACTTATAATAAATCTGTAGAAGTGAAAATTCTGTGCATTGAAAATATCAAAAAAATAAATGGCAGGGGGTGTTACTAGACCGACATCGCACCCAAAAATGTGATTAAAAAAATTTTTGTCTGTCTGTCTGTCGGTCTGTCTGTCTGTCTGTCTTTCTGTCTATTTGTTCAGGCATCACGCAAAAACTACCGGTCCGATTACGATGAAACTTGGTATAATTATTCTTTAATATCCTGGGCACTACACTGGGTACTTTTTATCCCGGAAAAGTATATACAATAAAAAACAAACTTAATTTTGCGGTTCGATCCCTAGACCCGATTACTGCACCAACCGCAAATAATAAGTTTGTCGTAGGTTAAGTCACCCGCAATGGAGTTCATTTTTATTCCTTTTAGTTTTTAGAGTTATTTAGGTTTATTTTTATATAAGTCGTAGGTATAGATTTTAATTTTAAAGTATAGGTAGTATATTTGATAGTGTACGTAGTGACCGTAGGTTATTTTATAATACTGTTAGGTAGGATTAGTCATTCGTATAGATATTAGTTTCTAGGGATTTTGCTTATTTATTGAGTTTAGATTAGTTATGATCAGAAATAGGTTTATTTAGGTAGGTAGGTATTTAATTTTCTGTTATTGAGTTTTTTTTTAAATTAGGTAGGTACTTAGGTAAAGATATCATATAGGTACCCTCTTAATCACCACTAATGAGACACAATTGGTTTTCTATTGTAATTAGCCTCAAAGGGCCCGCGAGATAGATGGCATTCTGGGGAAGCACATAGGTACATTTTATCCTGTTAGCACGTTCCCGTGGGATAATTTCCGACATCCACGCGGGCGAAGCCGCGGGCAGAAGCTAGTATATAATAAATCGCCAACCCTGAGCAAGCTTGACGCTTGCTCAAAACGGGTCGACAAAACTTCAACTATATGCGACGACCCTGGTTACTTATCTCCTTTGGTGACTGTACCTACATTGGTTACATAAAGAGCTAACCCGTAACTCCATCAAATCAAAAGCGTACTTAGCTATAAACATAAAAGAAAATTCTATAAACCTTTCAAATATTCCACTAGCAATTCCAAATCAAAGTAATGAAGTAGGAAAATGAAAATATAAAATCATTTTCGTTTTTGCAAACAAATCTAGAATCGCTCGCCAATGCAATGGAAGATTCGAGATGAATATAGACAAAAAAGCCCGAGGAAATCTTAAGATTTGCGACTCCACTGAATTGTAAATACAGAAGTGGGTTCTGTACGTGTATTTTATGTAAATCTCGGATAACGTATGGTGAATATTGTTGTATGATTTTGTTTATATTCATAGCGGGAATAGAAATAGACTGGATTCAGCAACCGTCTGGAGATTGTGTGAATTTTTTCGAGTTTTTTTTTCTGCTTGTTTAATAACAAGCCCACTTTTATTATAAGATGTGAGAGATTATTTCTGCCCATATCGATATACTAACAAATAAAGCTGAAGAGTTTGTTCGTTTGAACGCTAATGGCGCCGATTCCCTTGTTCACAAACTAAAATAAATTTTAGTTCACTACATCTTTTTCAAAGGACAGTAGATAAATATTAGTTTAGTCCTGTCAAATTAGTCAGCGCCTGACGTACGAGTAAATTGACGTATTTTTGGTAGCCATGTTTTTAATCACGTCTAAACTGTCTATAGAGTATCTTAATTTGACAGGACTAAAGTAATATTTTATCTTCTGTCCTTTACTTAATGAAATAGAAAGAAAAAGATGCACTGAACTTAAATTTAGTTTAGTTTGTGAACAAGGGAGGCGCCATCTCTGGAACTACCAGTCGCATTAGAAAAAATATTTTCGCATTTGATAGCTCAATTCTTGAGGAAGGCTATATGGTATTTAACACCACGCTAGGACCGTTTTTTTTTTCAGGATGGAAAATCATGTAATGGCCCCTCCCGCTCTTGGTGGAGCGGAGGGAGTGTCAGACTCTTACTGACTAAAACCCACCCGTGTTCCTTCCTTAGCCCTTTATGTTCCAGGGCAGCGGTAACCCTTTCGGACGATCCCGCTACCCACGCTAGGACCCTTTGGAGCCGAAAACGAAGTATTTGCGCGAGCAATGCGATGCGACGGGGTGCGCCACGTCGCGGGCAGAAGCTAGTTAAGAGTAAGTATACAGCGCTTTAATGGCGACATTAATTTAACACACGTATACGGTTTTGCGTTGTAGTTTTATGAATGTATTTTAATTTAATTAATATTTATTTATTTATTAACAATTTTATAAAATAGCATCTTAGAGCAACCTGACTTAAAGAACTGTAGCGCAGGGGTCATTTGCCGGGGTCACGGATCATAACATTGCATCAATGTAATTAAAACAATTAACGAGCAAAGAGAAGGCGAATTGAAGGAAAGAGAGAGAGAGCCCTATGTCGCGCGGCGCAGGTGGATGTTTTCAAGTTACGATTTTTTTTATGTTGTTATAATTTTTATGATAACTGGCCACTAGCCCTACCCGTGTGTTAAATTAATGTCGCCATTGTAGCGCCACGTTGTATATAGCAGTGTTAGAGCCAGGCTGTGGTAATAGAGGATCATATTTTAGTAGTAGTGGAGGATCATATTAAGGTTTCAAGTACATATCTAGACGTATTTTGCGAGTGTTCCTATGTTTTCGACTAAAATGAGCCTTCGTACTGAAAGCAGTAGCTTAGGACAATGTTGGTATACAGATAATTTAGTATTTTGTGTGAATATAGGTTTATTTCATGAGTTATTGCAGAGTGACTGGTTATATAGGTCATTCGCCCTTTTTAGAGGTTTGAGAGCTAGCCTTAAAAATAGCAGATAGAAAATGTCCAATATTGGTCAACGAATTTGAGAGCCTTCGCTATTATTTCGATAAAGAGCAAGAAATGTATAGGTAAAGCATCCCTTAAGCGTTCTCAAAACTCAAATAACAACTCAGAAAAAACCATAAAAATGCCTGGAACCCTAAAAATAATATGCGATTCGATGTAGCATGATGTTGCAATCTCCACAATAATAGGATCTGTTTTAATCTTCGGTACGAGTCCATCGACATCGGGAGGCTGACGGTGGCGTCTTCGCTTCGAGTGTTGGGGATGGGACACATGCATTTTATCGATGAAATTAAAGATAGATTTATGTCCTAACTTTGTTGATGCTATAGTTTAAAAAAAAATTACAGAAATTAATTCAAATCAAAATAATTCAAGTGAAAGAAAGTGCTATATTTTACGCTCACGCAAGATAAATTAGTACCGTCATCATAAAAGTAAAAACCTTATTATCTTTACAGATCACAAGTTTCCCCAGATCATAAGTAGCAAGCGAAAATATAATTTGCAAGTTTTCTTCCAGTTTTTAACTTCTTTATTAAAAGGACTTTTCTCCAACCGATTACTGTTTAAGATATCAACGAAATGGTTATACCTAATCTAATGTCTGAACCTAGAAAGTGGTATACTTGTAGAAAGAGGTCTCGGCATAGTTTGTGGTGAATGCTCGAGGCATTCTCCACAAACTATGCCGAGAGCTCTTGGTGGAGGCGTGTGTGCTGGATGATTTAGTTCCCTTCTAAATGGTTGAGCTGAATGGTGCTGATCCATACTTCATGTTCGTGAACGGGCGCCGTCAGTAGGGACTGGTCATATCTTAGCTGCCACGACTTATTTTAATTATTGATTTTACATCGGTCTCACATGTAATTTCAACATGAATTATGTTTAAGATATTGGTATATCTTGTAACAATATTTAGGGAGTTTCTTGCCCGTCCTGTTCCATGGAAACCGACTACGCTTTAGAATGGACAATTTGCTTCATCTTTCCGACTGACCGAATCCTTGACAATTCAAAAAAGCTTGTACGTAATTGGTTTAATTGAAATAAATGCTTTGTGCCATGTTTAGGCACGGGCACAGTTTGTTTTCTTTTTGTTTGATTAGTAGGTCAGTCTTCGGTATTATGGATTACGTTTACATTGTCGCGTTTACAAAGATAAAATATCTTACTTGCACTAACATCCAGACCCGCGGAGTAATTGCGTACAGTCACGAGCACCAATATGTCAACACTTGGCAACTTTCAATTATTGCGATTGTTTCATGAAATAACGAATGCAACGTTAAAATACGACACATTACATAAACCTAGGGGTTCGAAAACGCTATGTTCGTAACAACATAACATTTCATAAAAAAATAAAGGAGTAAATCGCTTTTGAATAAAGACGAGTGTATACATACTTTTGCTCGTGACTGTATACACTAACAGTAGGAATGGCTTTCATTTTGACAGTTCAACAACTTTCATTGCGTCATTTACGTTGATGAGCAGACAAATTTATCAAACATATGAAGCAATGAATTAACTATATCCTTCAAAATGATTCAGATGGTGATTGATAGCGTATTACGCAATTGCCGGAACATCTATCTGTATGTCTTCTCATCTGTTTGTGCCTACACAAATAGGTAGATCTTCTAATTTAAAATTGCAAGCCTCTTCCAAAAAAAATTGTATAGGTAAACATTTGAAATGTGTATGCAACAAGCAGTGCAAGGCCGTGCAATTAGACGATGACTACCTATGTGTCCCTTGAAGCAAAAATTGAACACGTAGCTTTGAAAACAGTGTGCCGACCGTGCCATCTTCAATATCGATACTAGCACACCACTAAATCGTCTAACCAAACTGAAATCGATGATCGAACACCTGTTAAGGGCCCTCCGGCGCTCTCATTGACTTATTTGCGCTCGAGTGGCCCCCGCACGTCGGCTGCACTTCTACACAGCTTTTATTGAAGACGCTACCGGTAGGAAACGCTAGGTAAGACACTTTTCTATGATTGATGAATCGACGAAATGTTGCTGGGAATTGATTTTAATTGAATTGGATAGTAGGAAGGGGCTCGTGGCTAAATAATAACAGTCGCACAGGTCTATCTTCAAGGTTAAGCAACGCTTGCCGAGGTTGATCAGTGGATGGGTGACCATTCATATCTAACATACGGATACCCCTTCGTGCCTCGGTAAGCACGTTAAGGTGATACGTAAAAAATAAATCAAAGCTCGAGAGGCGGAATAAGAAAGTGACAGAGTCAATTACTTCCACATGCGAAAAAAGGGAGCGCAACAATGCGCTGGAACCAAAATAAAACAAAAGTTAGTGCCAAACCAAATAAAAATTGTTTAAAAATAAATTAAGCTGTGTATCAAAAATATTTACAGGCGGAGTTTTCATTTACGTATTACGCACATCTTGGACAGTCGTTACGGGTAGTCAGAAGCCCGAAAGTCTGACAACCAGTCTGCCAAGGGTATCATATTACCCAGTAACTGGGTTGTGGAGGTCAGATAGGCAGTTGCTCCATGTAAAATACTGGTATACTGCTGGTTCAGTTTAGACTGGAAGCCGACTCCAACATAGTTGGGAAGAGGCTAGGCAGAATGATTGGAGTATGATGGTAGGATTGACCGATTCGGGCCGATGGTACATGTATTGTATAGGTCGCTTAATAATGAAAGCTTCAATGATTGAAGCTTTCATTCAACTTTCTATTCATCGTTGTTAATTAATAAGTTTTAATTATCAATTCATCATATCAATTTTATCATTAAAACAAAAGATAGGTATATGGCTAAAGAAAGAGAATACGTTTATTTGCGATAAACATGACGCAGAAAAAGAAAAAATAAAAATAACAAGATGGGGGAAATATGCGTCACATCCATGTAAAACGGCCTTCACTCTGCATAATGATAAGACCCTATGCGAGTCAGAGCCCCAGCGCTGGTTTTCAGCGATAGCTATACATAGAACACAGAAAGAAAAAAGAAAATGGTTTATTCTTGCACACACAACATGCCGGAAGACGTAGCGTGGGAAGGCCTCCCACACGGAGGACTCATGACCTTGTCAAGGTAGCAGGAATCCGCTGGATGTGGGGATGCACAGAACCGGTCGAAGTAGTGGTGCTAGTAGGAGGCCTATGTCCAGCAGTGGACGTCTTTCGGCTGAAATGATGATTACACAACATATTGTCCTACAATGACCATAAAGCATGCTCATGCCGCCTGTGATATACAGGTTTATCCTGTATATCACAGTACAGTACAGGCATCTAACATTATTATACATTTGTAAATAATTTCTAAGACTTTATGTAAATATTTAATTATTATTATAACTACACGTAATAGAAGATTTCCATCCTCAACCATAAGATTTGAAATAGGTTGTAAGGCTTAAAGCATTTAGTAAGTAATTATCCAAATTCTAAGGCAAAGTGGCAGAGTGAATGCCAATTACCTAGTTAGTAATCTAGGCAAAAGCTAGGTTTTGTATGACGGTTCATCAATCACCGGTTAGAATGTCACTTGAGGCGCTACCCGGCTTCTGAAATGGAAGGACCGCCTTGCGTGTAAGACCTAGGTGATTAAAATTAGTGGTTGGATAAGTTTGAGTGTGTATTAATGAATGGATGGATGAAGTCTTTATCCATAGATACGCCCTAGGTGACCGTATTAGTGATGTTCTTTTAAGAAAACTAAAACGTAGTGAGCGAACTACGTTTTAGTTTTCTTTTCACAGCGCGCAAAACGAGCACGCGAGCGTTTTATTAGCCATAGTATTAGTACTATCATCGTATCTATCAATTATCACTGTCGCACATTGACAGCGTAAATGGTCATTATGGAAATTATCACACCGCATTAGTTATCAAAAAGTGAACATTTCTGAATGGTGCGCAATATGGACGGGAACTAGCCTTTAGCATACTAGGGACATTAGCAGGTTGTATTTAAATAAAGGCAGGCTGTCATCATCATCTGCCTCTTGCTAACTACGTAGGGTTGGCTTACAGTCTAACCGGGTACAGTTGAAACCAACCGGTCTAATCTGAAAAAATCTCAACATGAAAACTTAGGTGAAGTGAGCTTGAAGATCTGTCAAATTTCTTTAATAGATTTTCAACTTTATCGCTAAAGCATTAAGGTTCAAGGTTGATTGGGAAAATTTGACAGTTTCGGGTAGCTTGACCTGCTGGCGTCTGTACACCATATAAATAACAGATATAAATGTAGAAATTTTATAAATGGTGACACAAAGGGCGGTCTTATCGCTAAAAGCGATGTCTTAAAGACAATCATTAGATGGATTAAAAAGAAGAAGGAGAGACAATACTTTAGGTAGAAAAGATTCTTATAGAATAGATCGGCAGTATTCTATATGGAGTGATTGCCTATCAGACCTCCACAACCAAGAAACTGAGTAACAGGACACCGAAGTAAGTACCAGTAAAAGACTTTGCTCTAAACGAATCTCCATCCTTATCTTCAACAATCTTCAGCTTTCCACATTGTAACCAAACTTAGAAGCAAGTTTTATACGAAAACACTAAAGCGTTCGTATATTGTATGTACGTCGACAGTGTCCCGTCATAATGAAACTTTTTAGCTACACGTGTTGGTGGGACAAAGTTCTCTGTTACGATTTCGACGTGACCGCGAACTTAGGCACCGGTTACTACAAGCAACTTTATCGAAGTAAGCTAGATCTTGGGTTGTTGTTCTTGAGTTTGGTAGACCTTTTGCAATTGGGTTGGGGGCAATAACTTCTTAATACAAGATATAAATTCTATATGTATATGCCTACCTAATAAATCCTTTGATGTAAAGTCCTTCAGACCGAATTTCGGCATGGCGACTTATGTCAGCGGAGACCAGCGTTCGCAATGGAAAAAAACTAATGACATTTTGAACGACCTGGGAATAGATTAGCTGCCTAAAAAAATCTAATTAGTCCGTCAGTTAGATTGTCAAAAAATATTGGACCCGTGTTTTTTCTTTTGTCAATTATATAAAAAATGATGAAGATATCGCCCTTTAAAGTTCCGCGTGACGTCACGCCTTGCTACAATTTTTAGCATGGCGTGACGTCACGTCCCCCTACTCCCAAATTTTGACGCGCTTTATCTTTGTCATTTTTTGTTTGTTTAACAAAAGAAAAAATACGGGTCCATTATTTTTTGATAATCTAACTGACGGACTAAATATAATTATTATTAAAAAAAAAAAAAAAATATTTTACCCAGGAATCTACCCTATTGTACCCAGGGGAAAGCTCAACAGTCCCGCTTGCGACCACGAGGCCAAGGGGGCAGTCCTCTGATGTAAAAAGCAAACAAAAGGTGTCATCTTATTTACAAGAAAAGCATTGGTGAGTAGGTAATCATCAGTCTTCGTAGCTGCGATTTGATGATTTTTTTACAATTTTCTTTGAGATGTTTTCCTTCACCGTAAGTCAGGTGATGATTAAGATTTTTGAATTCTAAAAATTCGGAACAGATTCTCGTAGTTTAAGACCGTTCATAGTCAGTCAAATCTCATCTCAGCGATAATCAATGAGATCAGACTGTGAATGTTCTTAAAATTACGGGAATTGCCCCTCTGATCTATGTCTCAATCTGTCAAAAATACTTCTAATTTCCCTACTTTTTTGACAAGTTTTTGACCTTGATTGTCGCTGAGATGAGATTGCGGTTAGATTTTTGCGAGAATTGCCCCTCTGATCTCAGTCTCAATCTGTCAAAAATACCTCTAATTTCCCTACATTTTGACAAGTTTTTGACATTTGTTTGTCGCCGAGATGAGACTGCGACTAGATTTTGAACGTTTTAAATTACGAGAATTGGCCTTCAGGATTAACGCATAGAATAATTTTTATCCCGATATTCCACGGCATCGAAACTTATGCGGATAAAACCGCGGGGCGGAGCTAGTAGATAATAATATCTTTTAATGAAAGGTGATGTTGTTTATTTCAACATGCATATTAGGTAATGCCATGTTCAGTGATGTGCAAAAGGAATTCAGTATACCTAGGTATTTAGGTAGAGTCTGTGAGGTCCCTACACCTTCCGGGGTAACCTTCGTTACAAAGGTATCTAAGGTCAGTCAAATTTATTTACAAAGGGTGTTTGAGAAGAAGAGAGAATATAAACAAAAAATATTTGAGAAGGTAGACATCGTTTTGATTAAATACATAATTATCATAAGTAAAAATGCGTTTCAAACGGTTTGTTTAAAGGACATTGTTGCTTTATCAACTTTAAGACAGTAAGAGCTTTAAGACTGATAGCCTTTAATCTTCCGCCAGAGAGGACGCTTATCGAAAGCGAAGTAGCAGGGCGGGCGATGCGATGCGACGCGGTGTATCGGGGGCCGAAAATGTCACGCGGACGAAGTCGCGGGCCGAATCCACTGGCTTTTTTTATGTTGTCGCTTGCCAACCGATTTGAAAAATGCTTTTTTTGTTAGAAAGGGTATACTTCCCAAATGGTCCCATAGAAATTTCATCAAAAACGGTTCAGTAGTTTGGTTTTTAAACCAAAATTACTGGTAAAAATTAAAACTTAAAAAAAAAACTTTTTTGCAAAAAAAATCAACCGACTTCCAAAAAGACAATACAAAGTGAAAAATAACTTTAATTTCGGAAGTCGGTGGCAAACAACAAAAATGCGAACCCACCGACACCGACTTCCGAAATTTTTTACTTTTAAGTTGTAATTTTTACCAGTAATTTTTATATTCGCAAATTGCTTGATTCGGCGTTGTTAATGTGTAAAGTTCCGAGTACAAAATCCAGGCACAACCAAGGGCCATCATACAATATCCCATGTAAAGACATTATTACCTAAATTCCAATACCGCGGCGGGCGGTAAACGGGCAAACGCGGCCAATTGAACCTTCCCCGCTATAAAACTTTCCAGAGAACGAGCTCGCTACCTTCTTTTATATGTGTTCCCGTAAAAGGGCTGCTCTCCGTTTAAAAAGTAAATTTATTTCCTTCACCCCTACTTGTTAATCTCGTTAAAGTTGTACTCAATAGTTTAGAGGCGCCGCTTTGTAATCCGCCTGCATCTCGGCGGATACTAATGATTTAGTAATAGAATACTAAAGTACGTGATTAACAAACCAACAGGTGTGAAACACACAACTAATTTTACCGACTTGGGCGGTGCGAGGCGCCTCGCGGTCTCCCCCACCTAGACAAAGGTTTGTTTTCGAACGCGAAACAAGACAATGCCGGCCCAGTGACCGAGTGTCGGCGATCGACCGGCGCCTGCGCGCGCCGCCCGGCTCGCGCTCGCCGCTCGTCGCCAGTGAGCAGTCGCGCCGCGCTCCGACCGCGCGCTCCCTCGGCCCCTCGCGACTCCGCGGCGACACCGTCACGTCAAACACACACAATACACCGCTAATGCGTTCTGTTTACAATATCACATTAACACGTGCCCCCGGATCTGATGGCCGTCTGTAGGGTCACGTGAACAACCCGTATTGACACAACAACAGCCCAGCGAGAGGAACAACAACGTTTCTGGTGCGTATTTTCACGTTTGTATGTACTTTAGTGGTTTCTCATTTGCGATGTGTAGGTTTGTGTTAGGGCGGCTGTCTGTATGAAAAACTGCCTTAATTGAGTAATATGAGGACATTAGATACATAATGTGGCTAATGTCAGTGCCATTCCACGTGCCACATAGAATAAACGTCAGAGTGGACGGAATCGTGCGTCGAGAACGAACTGGAAAACGTAAACCTGTACATACTATACAAATAACCTTACAAATTATGAAAATGTACTCGATTTAGCAGTAGATCTATGAACATTTGATGGAAATGGTAGTTTTTCCTTTAGATGATGGTTTTATAAGGTTAGTGAGTCTCAGTTCACTGAAACGCTGAAAATGATTGAGTTTGTAAATGAAAATCTTGATAGGACTGAAAACTACGAAAATTCTGAGTTTATGTATGATGAATTCCATAAAAATGTTTCATGTTAACTGAATTTCATTGTTTCACTTAGTATTTTCAGCGCTTTAACCAAACAAGTGCGTATAAAATCAATAATTTAATGTTAAAACTGGCTAATTCTTACTCGTATCGATTTTTCAGTGAAATTGTCACATGTTTCAGTTATAACTCAGCTAAAACATCACATACGATTCGGTTTTAGCTTTAGACTTGGTTATGGAACGGATTAGGGGCGGATTCCGATTTTTCCGACGCCTGAAAAGCCTTTAATATTTCAATCTATTTTAAGACTAAGACTTGTTTGTATTGAATAAGAATACGGTAAGACCACAGATTATATTAAGGGCAACTAAAAATAAATACAATATCTAGATTGAAGAAATGGTAATCCTTAATTTGTTCAGTCTTTTGTTATCTAATCAAATAACGCACGCATCATTTGATAAGAGAAATCAAAATCGCTGGAATTAGATAAAGCTGTGATAACTTGGTATCACGCGACTTGAAAACGTGGGCAAACAAATGTGCATATTAGTGCACTAAAAATATGTAAAATGTGCATAATAGTGCACTAAAATATGTAAACTTTTAAAGATAAGATACTTTTTACGGGTTTTTACGTGTTTTTGTCGGTTTTTTTGCGTAAAGTTTGAATCGTTTTCATGAAAGTTACAAAAAAAAAAAACAATAAAAATAAATGTACATAATTTAAATTGAATTGAGATTTCCGAATTCTCGTCTTTTCGAGAAAAGTGTCTGTCACACAGAGAAAATCGGACGGAAAACTGTTTATACTTTCTTTTTGAGTTACTGTTTATCTTGGACATAACTGACATCGGGGAAGGAAAAACATCGTAAGAGAACCATGGATTATGGATTTTAACAAAAAAAAAAAATACAAAACCTTTTATTGGCATAAAGAAAAGGTGACAGAATGCAATTTTACACTAACACAGATAAGTTTGTACATAATTTTTGGGCTGTGATTTACATAGTTCATCATAATCGGCTTAGCTTTATCCCAACTGTGTTGGGGTCGGCTTCCAGTCTCACCGGATGCAGCTGAGTACCAATACTTTACATATGGAGTGACTGCCTATCTAACCTCCACAGCCCAGTAATACGATTACGTGATTTACATAGTTAAAATTCTGAAGTCGCCAACCCGTCTCGTGATGATCAATGCTCATGCCTTTTCAGTATACGAAGAGGCTTTTATTCTGTAGTGGGACAATAATAGGCTGATATGATAACTGAAGCCAAGATATAAACATAATGTAAATAAAACGAACTCTCGTAAAATTCAAATGTAATGCAACTTTTAAAGTATAAACACGGTTTCGATGAAATTTGATCACACTAGGAAATGCATTCAAAATTTAACTTTCCGATCACGAACGCTTCAAGGGACACTTTCATAATATGGTCAACAGGAAAGTCTTTGCTTTTAGTTTTCATGAAAGCCAGAATTACTTTCATGAAAATAATATTTAAATTCTGTAATATTGAGAATGAAACCGGAAAGATTCTCGATCTGGGAAAATGTGATTTCTTTTTATTTCAAAGTCAGATATTTGTGCTGTTTTTGTAGATATTTCGCTCACCTTTAAGTAGGTTATAAACGATATCCAACTTTAACAATCTACTTTAGTTAATAAAGGGCTGAATTTTCAATAGACTGATAACTTTTATCTTCAGAATATAGAAAATAATCAAACTGTCATAGTTATTTATTCTTCAGACAAAAGTGGCTATTTAAAATCAGCTCTCTAGCCTAATAATATCTATTTTCTGAAAAGAGATAAGTAAATAAAAACCTTAGAGAGGCTTTTTAAAGGACACTAATTTTAAATTAAGTATCATGTTCTAAATTACTTTGCAATTAACATGGCCACAACTGGGCTAAAACTATATAAGAAAAATCAACGAGCAGGAGTACCATCGACACGAAAAGGAGAAACATAATTACTTCTTTCTATTTTTAGTGGTTTAAACTGAATTGTTTATTAGTCAGCCAGCCACGGATAGGAATGAAAATATATACATGAAAGAGAAAAGCAAAATCGGCAAATCGACTTTGTATGTAATGACAACTATAAATCATATACCTAAATATCGAAATTCAAGAAGATATATTATCTTCCATACTTGAAAATCGCTGCGCAGCTCGGCATTTTTTTAAGTCTAGGGGCTGATTTTCAGTTAACTTTTATGTGAGGAATAAAAATTGCGGTTTGACAGCTTTTCTATAGAAAATATGTCAACTCACCAAATTTATTTTTCCGCTAAAAGTTATCTGACGATAAAAAAATTGCCCTAGGAAAATTAGGTTTCCGTTTATCTAAATGTTTAGGTAATTTAGTTTTCCGCGATTAAAAATCGCGATTATTATGTATATTTCATAGTAAATACTACGAGTATGTATGTGTCTTATAGGTTTATAACCTATTTATGTGTTTGTATACATACTTTTAATAGTTTATTTTCATCATTGTCCCTCTCAACCAAAGCACCTGCCATCTAATCTCTTCACCACCCTTGGTTGACTGGTAGAGAATGCCTAAGGCATTAAGTCCGCCTTTGTACCTTATTGAGCGAAACAAAAAAAAAAATATATCATAGCATAAGGAACTTTAAAAAAAAAGTATAGCCACAAGTACCGTCTGCAAGTAGACCGTCTCCGTCATATCTTTATCGAGGACATAGCATGTCAGCGACCGGGGCCAAATCTAGTACATTTTACTAGTACGGTCTTCCAAATTCTTGTGTCGTTACTTTTTACTATCATACCCGATCTTGAATTAAAAGGAAAAAAGGCTGAACCACAATGTTATTAAAAATATTCCTATCTTACGGAATTTCTGGAAAAATTATGTTGCGTTAAAAAGTGTTATCAACTTGCATCCGTGACTTCAGAAGAAAACTTGTCAGGATTTTTTCAAGACTATATTAGATGATGCGATAAGAAAACGTTTCTCGTTTAAAATATATCTATCTATCTATAGAAATAAAAAGCAATTGCCACATGTATGAAAGATGAATACGACACTTGAGGACGAGTCGACCGACGTGACTGATTTTTTTTGTTGTGTTCGTAATTGTCAGGACAAGCTTTGTAAGAAAGGTTTTTTTCGGAAAATCCACCGGTAAAGTCGAAAAACTTAATAAAAAGACATGAAATTCACCAGGCAACGCCGAGCACGAACAGCTAGTTTTAAATAAAAGGATTTTTTTTATATACCTAATTAATTGTAGATAGGACACTGTTCGATAAATAAGTATCCGTGTTAAAAATGTGTAAATCAATCGAAAGCTATTTAATTCTGCCGCGGTTTGTAGCTGAACTGGACTGGCTGGCTGCCTGGCTAGACTTAAACAAATATTACTAGCGAAATGGGTGTACCCCGAAGGGCTAGTCAGAGGTGTAGGTACCTACCTGCACCTCTGACTAGGATGGATTACAGGCGAAATGTTATATATGTGGTAGCTGAACTGAACGTTGAAGTTATCTGCTATTGTAACATCTACTTGACCTACATTAATTATAAACTGTTCAAGTGACTGAACTGTTTACAAGAAAAAGACATTGGTTATTAGAAAACGTATAAATACCGGTGTAATTACTTCTTCCTGGCATGATTTTGGTCTATGAAGAAACTGCAAGTTGAGGCATTTTATAAGGTACTGACCTATGTCAACGCCAACTCTGTTAACTCTTCTAACATGAACCATAGATTGTTTGTCTTTTATTTAATATTTTGATATTTTGAATCAGCCTGTCGCGCACGAGGTTGTGGGTTCAAATCTTGGCTGATGAGACTTTTCGATTCATATGTACTTTCTGAGTTTATTTATTTACTCGTATTTAATTTGGGAAAACAAATAATTACATAAACATCGTAATAAACAGGTAGTGAGCAAAGAAAGACATTACATGTCTGTATCACGACTTTATCCACATCTTAAATACTACAAAATTATTATGGAACTATTTGCACATTTATCTTGGACATTTCTGACATCGTTGAAGGTGAAACATCGTTACAGGATGGCAGGGACATCGATGCGCAACTGGATACCTTGGATTCAGTACAGGATTCTGAATCCCCTTTTTTTTCAGGATGGGAAATCATCAAATGATCCCTCCCACTCTGGGTGTCAGACTCTTACTGACTAAAACCCACCCGTGTTCCTTCCTTAGCCCTTTATGTTCCAAGGCAGCGGTAAACCCTTTCGGATGTTCCCGCTACCCTGGCAGGCTTCGGCCCTATGGGGCCCCGTCGCTTTTGCTGACATGACATGTAAGGAAACCTGAAGGCCAATTCTCGTAATTAAAAACGTTCGAAATCTAGTCGATATCTCATCTCAGCGACTATCAGTGTCAAAAACTAGAAGTATTTTTGACAGATTGAGACTGAGGTGAATCGCACCTCCGGACTTACAGTTATTTGTAATCACCAACCCGTCTTGAGCAAGCGTGTTGATCAATGCTCGTGCCTACTCTGTATAAAAAGAGGCTTTTGCCCAACAGTGGGACAATACAATAGGCTGGTATTATATACACTTAAATCGACACTGGTATTTATAGAGAAACGACACATTTCTCCCAGTGTCGAACAGAACACTCGAGAATTTAATATAGGACACATGTTACAACAAATTCACAATACAAATATGTGTGTATCATTCCTATGTTTTCCTTGGACATCTGTTTTTATGTTTCCTATTCTAGTATTCTTCATTCAAGCGTTTTGCTACGGTCCAGTTTGCAAGAAGGTGTGCGTGCGTTCGTGTAATGTTGATTGATCATGTATCGATGAACTTTTGTTGTGTTTTTATCTATTTACAAGCTATGTACACGGTGGTATTTCTCATTGGCAAAAATGTCAAACTTCCATCCCCTATTTAACTCTTTTAGGGAATGATTTTCAAAATCCTCACCTTTCCGTGAGTTGATAACGCTACGTCGTCATTCACGTTCTTTCTTACGAACCATGGAAACTGCCGTAGAAAACATGACAAAGGAACCGACGGCTTTCTGAAAACCAAATAAACTAGAACAAAAATCAATTTAAAAAAAAAAATATCGATAACATCCAATTTGACACTCTCAAATGAAACACATATTTATCTAACCTACGTTTCATAGAAAACTGTAAGGATTTTGTTGATATTTCCCACAATTTCTCATGTCGGGTAGGTTAGACTGGAATTCCCGTCGGTAAACACAATCACGCCGTCTCAAACCGACTAATAAAAAACACATAACATCACGCTTGACTTCCCGAAGGGTTAAGCAAAGGTGTATCTACACCCACATTTGGCCAGTTATGTTTTTAAGTACCGTGTAATAGGGAGCGAGACTATTGCCGTCAACCGGGCAGAAATCCTGGGGGCCTACTCCGAAGTGCAAAGTGCGAATGTTCGAATCGGACCGACACATGGCCGAACCGAATATTATTGAAGAATGCGAAAAAAGTTCGGATCGGCTCAGTTGGGTCGGGACCATAGTCAATATTCGAAAGAGTGTAGGATCGGAACCGACCGAACCAAATAGTAACTTCGTAGCAGGAAACGGCGGCGCCGAACATTTGGCCGATACTACTTCGGAGTAGACCCTCAGACTTCAGACTGTTGCTGAGAAATTCCTGATAGAAAAATCCAACAACACTGCCCGACCTGCGGGGTAATTGCGTAACACACCCAGAGTAGGAATGGCTCTCATTTTGACAGTTCAACAACATTCATTGCGTAATTTACGTAGGTGAGCAGACAAAGTTTTTGAATACATGAGGCAGTGGATTAGCAATATGCTTCAAAATGATTCAGACAGTGATTGATAGTGTTTGTACTGACTAGCAAAAAACAAAAACGGCACGGTAGGCGCAGTGGTTAAGCGATTAATGCTGCGCTGCGTGTCGCGGGTTCGATTCCCGCACGGAACAAATATTTGTATGACCTACAAGTAGTTGTTTCGGGTCTGGCTGTTTGTGTATGTGAGTTTAAATGTTTGTAAATGCACCCACGATACAACGGTGTGGGGCAACGTTATTTTAAAACAAAAAAAAAAAACAGTAGAAATACTACTTTAACACCACATGGCTGTTATCAAAACTGATGTAATATAGTTTTATCTCAAATGTTAAGTTAATCGTTCTTCTTATCTTATTGGCTTGTGTATTTGATAACACTCACTTATAAGTGTTGTGTGTAAACACGTATGTAGGTATAAATATGCTTGTTGATAAAGCGGAGTGAAGAAATTTTTAGCTGATAAGATACTTGGTAGTTTGTTGTATTTTTTTTTTATGAAAAGTGAATTTATGATATTGGTTTTTTATAGGAGTTTAGTTTGGATAGCATATTTAGGTCCGGTGTTATAGAATAGTTTCTAAAGTAGTGTCTACTAAATAAATTACAAAATAAAACGGAATAAGTATGAAATTATCTACCAGAACTTGAACTTACCTGAAGATGAAACTCGTCATAAGGTGCTCATTCCAATTGTGTTAATGTATGGAAATGCCATTTTGGTTTCAGTATTAATATCTTATCCAGTATATACTCTGAAGAGTACTTAATTATAAAGAATTGATAGAAAAAAAGTAGGTAGGAAGGAAGTAGGTAGTTGTAAAGAAAGATACAAGTCAGAGATTCGACTATCTACCTAGCACCATAATTGCGTTACACACGATCACATCATTTTGAAGTAAAAAAGTTGATAATACATTGCTTCATATGTTCAAAAAAATTGTCTGCTCAACAACTTAAATAACGCAACTAATGTTGTTGAACTGTCAAAATGAAAACCATTGCCATCAGTTGACAACACGGTTAGCGCAGTGGCTGAGCGATCGGACTGCTGGGCTGCGTGTCGCGGGTTCGATTCCCGCACAGAACCAATATTTGTAAGTCCTACATGTATTTGTTCTGAGTCGGGGTGTTTTTCTATCTATAATATGTATGTATTTACAAAAAAAAAATGTATATAAGTAGTTTATCAGCCATCTTGTTACCATAACACAAGCATTAGGTTGCTTAGCTTGGGACTAGATGGCGCTGTGTGAAATGTCCAGGGATATTATTATTATTGCTACTATTAGTGTGTTATGCAATTACCTCGCTGGTATATATATTTCCTGAGGTAAAACGCAAACACCTGTTTTATAATAAAAAAAAAACGAAACATACATCATCTTCAAACGTATTAACATTTCCACTACATATAAATAGGTAGGTATGTATGAAATGTTTTAGGAAACTCGTAACTTCTTTCCCTAAGGAGGTAGTTGGTGACCTAAATTTTACATAGACAGTGCTGAATGACAAAACTAGTCTCGTAGTTTTTATATACACAGTTTTTATGGGGTGTATAAATCCTGAGAGTTTTTTCTGTTATATGATGTCTAAAACAAGTCATCTCCATTATGATCGGTTTGTGCACAACATCACGTAATGATAAAACTGCTGCTAAACTGCTGTTTTTTTGTTTTATTACTGACCCTTATAATGCGATAACTTTTCGTAATGCAACTGGCTGAAAAATTATTACTTTTAAATTTATCTACCAACCCGCACTGGGGCCGCGTGGTAGATTGCAGTCCACTCCCTCTCGAAGAGAGGGGGCCTGAGTCCCAGCAGTGGGAACATTATAGGCTAATACTGCTAATAATAGCAGTATTAGCAGTATTAGTTAATTCATCCAAAAAATACAAAAATGAGTTTTTAGCATAAGCTAAAAACTCATTTTTGTATTTTTTGGATGAATTAACTTGATTTCAGTGACTTTGATGAACCCTTGCATTACACGTACACTAGTAATCCAATGGAGTTATTACGTAATACACTCACAATCCCAATCCCACCTTTTGACAATTCAACAATTATTTACGTTGTCGAGCAGACGAATTTTTCAAACATATTATGCAATGGATTAGGATATCCTTAAAAATCCTTCAGATTGTAAGTTTGTTACGTAATTGGGGTGCACAGTTAATCTCTTTAGTTTAGTTAAGATATAATGTATGCACTTTCAACGTCTATTTATCAATTATCATAGTATGTTTGTCGCTTGGGGCTAAGTAATAACAGCCGCACGGGTCGATCGATCAGGTTAAGCTACGCTTGCCGCGGTTAGTCCGTGGATGGGTGACAATCTTTACATATCTCCCCTCCGTGTTTCGGAAAGCACGTCAAACTGTAGGCCCCGGCCATTTGGCCATTCGTGGATTTTTAGCAGTCGTTACGGATCGTCAGAAGCCCGAAATTCTAGTCTTACTAAGGGGTATCGTATTACCCAGTAACTGGGTTGTGGACGTCAGATAGACAGTCGCTTCATGTAAAAAAAATATTGGTATTCAGCTGCATCCGGTAAGACTGGAAGCCGCCACAACATAGCTGGGAAAAGGCTAGGCAGATGATGAGTTTGTTTGTCGCTTCATTATTCATCTTTTAAAGACTTTGCTGGTTGGCAAAGCTGATTGCCCAGGGTTCTTAGGTCCACGCCATATGACACCACACTTATTCTTCGTCACCTTTTTAAGGTTCAGTTTAACAAATAGTTACTTAGCTTATTAATCATTACTACAAAAATAGTTAGAACCACTTAAATCTCCTGAGACCATAGGCTATTAACATAATGTCACTAATAACCAAATTAGAAATAAAAAAAAAGAACAACTGAAGGCCACATATTTTCGTGACAAACTTTGCCTGAAATTGACACGCGTCAGCGTTGATATGTTTCAGCCTAGTTAGCAATATCTTACTGTACTAATATTTACAGTTTTTGTGATGATAGTGTATGTATAAGTCGTCACAACTGAGATAATGAGTGTACTCTTTGATGTCTAAAACAAACAGTAGATGAAAGGGAAATCGTTTGTCCTTTGTTTTTGAAATAACATTAGAAGTACTGAAGGACAATTCCCGTAATTAAAAACGTTCAAAATCAAGTCGCAATCTCATCTCAGCGACAATCAATGTCAAAAACTTGGTAAAACTTGGTATGCTGGAAGAGATTTCTTACGAAATAAGCATCATCTCTGTACCTATTTTTTCTGTTCTGATTTTCAATGTCTGTTTATATATGTGTGTACATAAATGGTTAAATAAATAAATAAAAATGTAGGGAAATTAGAGGTATTTTTGACAGATTGCGAATGAGATTACAATGCAAACGTTCTGGAATTAACCCTCTGATCATTTTCGAGTTTTTACTTACAATAAGTTGCAACTGGTAGTTTAAATATTCATGGTACCTTATGTTAGTTCCGCTTTACGAGTATTCTATTTATTCCTTTAACTAAAGTAGCTTGCTTTGTTTTAAGAATGGATCAAATGCACTGCCAGGTGTTAGGAACGCATTCTCTCGATGGTCGGATTGTAACTAACATAAAGCTGTTAATAGTGATTAGTATAGCAGGTAAATAGGGATTTTTAAAATGTGATACTTACCGTAAAATTGAGCAATATTTGTTTTTAAGGCGGTACCCCGAGCTAAGTGGCGCCCTCATTGAATAAAAAATCGTAGCATAGCATAGAAAACAAAAATAAAAAAATTGATTCTAGGAGTTTGTTACAAAGAGGATAAAGTATTTTTACGTTGTTAAAACAGGACTCAAAATGTTTCGTATCCAAAGTAGATAGCAAAACTGTCAAAAATGGCCGCTTTTGGTACTTTTGCTATCTACTTTGGATACTAAACATTTTGAGTCCTGTTTTAACAACGTAAAAATACTTTATCCTCTTTGTAACAAACTCCTAGAATCATTTTTTTTATTTTTGTTTTCTATGCTATGCTACGATTTTTTATTCAATGAGGGCGCCACTTAGCTCGGGGTACCGCCTTAAAAGTCCATTTCAGAGCATTGCACAGGTATTAAAACTGACTTATTAAAAAGTACCGTAGTATCTTTATAGGAAAATATACTTTTTATAATTTTAAAAGGCTGAACGTGAAAGAGTTGGAAGTAATCGGGATACTCAGTAACGAGGAAGTAAAAGGAAACGAGTTGACTGTACAAAGATATCGGGTTTCTTTTGAAGAGTAACGCTAACAAAACGCGAAAGGAAATCATTCGCGATGGTTTTTTGTTCTTCAAGGTAAAGTGAGATGGGGTTTCAGAGTTCATAGGGGATTATTAAAACTGATTGAATGGGACAAGATCAATTTATTATTTTGAACTAACCGAGGGGCAATTCTCGTAATTTTAGGAACGTTCACAGTCTGATCTCAGTCTCAATCTGTCAAAAATACCTCTAATTTCCTTACATTTTGACAAGTTCCTTAGATTTTGATCGTTTTAAATTACGAGAATCGGCCTTAAGATTGTTAAAATAGTGTTTTTTTTTTCAAAGTGCTATTATTACATAATTTTAAACTTAAAGCAATTGTATCCTAACTGTACAAAAGCTAATAAGAGATCTACAATTTAATAACTAATAATGTTTCTTCTGAAATAAATTCTTTAAATCATCAATCTTTCAATCATAAAATTCTGTAACAAGATAATATTCTCTGAACGATAGGAAAGGTGGTGGGTTAGATTTAAAAAAGATCGATCCTATAATTACAGGTATATTTTGCATTTTAATAAATCTAGATTCGTCTAAGCTAGTTGTAGTATGTTTGGCAACTTACAACTATCTCTTCAAGGCGAGAGTGAATAGGCTTCTTCTGGGCAAGCTCGTTCCACCGTAGATCTCATCCCTGCCTCTGGGCTGGACTGAGGTCAAGAGTGAGCCCATTGTCAATACTAAAAAAAAACTTAAAAATAGCTAAGGCCGTATTTTGCGTAACTTATTGCCAACCTAACGGAATATACAAAAAATATACAGTAGTGTAAAATGTATAAAATATACACCTTTTAATGACTAAATAATAAAATGGGAGAGGCAGCGGTAAGCCTGAACCATCGTGATCCCGACGCAAATATTTTACGCCCAATAATAACACTTAAAACGGTTTGTTATAATAACTTTTGTTTTTGTGAATAGTGTTAACGGATGGTATAGTTGTGAATAATAATAATAATCGTTTATTTATAAAAAGGGAATACATTTAAATTTAATACCTTAACAGTTTAGAAATAGCGCACAGTTGCTAATTTGCCTGAACTAGGTAGAACCTGTGCTTCAGGCTAGAAAGTGCTTAAATACTTAATGAAATAAATTAACAATGAATATAACGTAAAAACTAAATTTAAAAACTTAGGTAAATAAAAGTAAAATAGCATGTTAGTAGTTTTATTTGCAGACAATAAGTAGGTCTTCTGTCTGTGCATAATCGATGGTTAGTAAATAATTTAATATAATTTGTTTACAGCTATAGTAATTTAGTTTATAGATACTTAGTTTACACGAATGTGGATAGTAGGGGAAGACCAAAGAAACAATGGATAAACTGTGCTTTCTTTTTGTTACTTTTATTAAAAATATAATTTGGTTTTGTTACCTACTTTTTTTTAATATAATTTGGATTTTTTTATTTTTGATTGTGTTTAGTTTAGTTTTATGATCTTCCTGTGCGAGTCGCAATAAATACTTTTTCTTTCTTTCTTTGTTCTTGAAAGATGATAATTATGGCTAGAAATGGGGTGACTAACGAGATGACGGCTATATTTCATCCCATGGGAGATGACACTGCAGTGATTGATGTACATGCAATCGAGCCTGCTAGTGATCATTTTAAGGATATTGAAGAAGAAGAGAAATAAAAAAAGAAAAGACTCTCTCTCTCTCTTCTCTTTTTTAATATTGAAGTATGGAAGTAAAAGACATTTTGCGCGGTCCTCAAATAAATTGGAATAAGGGCGGGAGAGTGATGATGATACTCGCCTGTTAGATGAACGATGGTGATGAAAACATGGCCAAAATACCTAACATCTTATTAGTTTCGAAAAGTTGGTCGTTTAATAATTTTTATATTTTATTTATTTATTACTAGCTCAAATGAATGCTTGACCAGTTTTTTTTTTACTTAACCTACGCGTCCCACTGCTGAGCAAAGGCTTTCCACAAATCCAGGCAACCTCTTCCAGCGCCATCTCGATCCAGCCCTTGCGGCACTCGTCTAGGTCGTCTCGCCGCCGGGCTCGGCGGCGCCACCCATCCATCCGTCGAAAATTTGGTTTACGACCTCATAAAAATACAACTTATAATTCAACCCAATAAAACGAAAAACGTGATTCAATTTAAGATTTAACAATAATAACATCCTAGATTTATTAAAATTTCATCTTAGAACATAAAACCATCGGTAACGGTAACTGTTAACGGTTCGTAAGTCGTAATACACTTCAGTAAGTAAGCCGTCGCCAACCGTCACGTCACAATACCTTTCCACTCAACGCATTCCCATGCTACGGTGCTACGACGCTACGGCGTAGCGCTACGTAAACGCTACGAGAAGCGTGGCGGTAATTACTATTAAGCATTTAAGTTTATAACAGTAAATGCTTGGTTGTATTTATTATTTTTTAATTAAAGGTTATTGAAAGTTTCTATGTGTGTGTGTGTGTGTGTGTGTGGTTTCATGTCTTAAGATGGTAAGCAATTATTTATCAATGGTCGATTGAGTGATAGAAGATCGATATTTTTTTATTTTTTCTGTACATTTTTTAGCATACTAATCATCAATCAATCAACTTGTTATTCCTGACACAACATAGGGGAACACAGACATGCATATACAGAAATATTTCAATGGTTGAACTAATGTCTACCTTTTATTTCCGGTTTGAAAGAAAGAAATGATTACACTCATTTATTTTAAAATTATACATACTGGTATACCCTTCATTAATGATATAATTGGCGAAATTGGGGTCACAGACGTCATGTTATGTTATGTTGGGTGTGCAAAAAAAAGTAAATCAATACTTCAAAAGATAGCACCTTATTTCCTTAACCTCCTCACTCCACATGCTTCACAAATTCCTTTGCCGCCCTTAAAACATTCAAAAGCACAGATAAACCACTGCTGAAGCATGTGTTATCAGTACTTATCAGTGATGGGTCATTCGCGTGACAGCAAACACTCACTAGGGGGCGCTGTTCGCGGAAGTCGGCAATACCTAGTTTGGGACTAGAAATCTAGATTAAATATAGACTAGCCTTGATTTGAGCAGGATTGAGTTTGACTTTTTTAGTAGTAGGTTTGTATTTGACGAGTTTTTGTCGGCCTTTTGATAATGAAGTGTAATTGTTAATTTACTTTTGTTTCTTTTATTACTATAATTTGGAGGCCAATTATTAATTAAAAACTTGAGAGGTGTCAAGGGATACCCGGATGGAACGAAGTTCAAAGAGAGAGAGAGAGAGAGAGAGAGAGAAACACGCGCACGCCGCACGGCTTACAACTACAGCAACAACCTATAGCAAAAAGTGTCGTTCCAACTTTTGGTCTTAATTTTTTCCGTCTAGCCTCCTATCGCAACGCGCGATAAGGAACTTCGTTCCAAAAATTAAATATCTTATAAATTTTTAGTTCAAATGGTGATCTATTTAACAGCGCAAGATATCCTTAACCAGAAGTGGTCATCTTATTAGTAGTTTAGCAGCTTCAATATCATCAGGATTGTGTCCAAATATAGCAGTTCGTCGTGGATGTGGTACAACCGCGACTCCCCTGACATAGTCTCGGTGATCAGAAGATAGCTGCCACGCAACCATTGACGCGACGTTCTGCTAGGGTAAGTGTGCATACACATGAGCGACACGCGTCAATGTATATTATTAATATTAACTTATTTATTTATTTTACTTCGATGGTCCTAGTTTTTCATCTGTGAGTCAAGTGACAGCTATGTGACCAGAACCCAGCTATGCATAAATATGTAAGCTGTCACGCCCTTTATGCCTGGAGGCTTTTATTTAGGTAGTAAGTTTTTATTTACATTTTAATTAATTATTTTTCAGCTTGAGTACGTATAGTTCTTATTATATTTGTTGGTATATTGGCGTGGCTAGCTGACATATTTTATGGCAAATAATTTAAGTTTCTTGTAATGTTAATTACTGAACATAGGTTCCTAGTATTGTATACATGCAACTATATTCTAACTGAACAGACAGCTGTGCTGCTGGGAAGTTTGTTGCGCCACTTCTTCTTCCCAGCGATAGCACTAGGAAGTGGTGAAGGGCGGGCGTTTTTGGGAGACTGTCTTTTGTAATTTTGACGTTCAAAAAGTGCTGATTCTCAGCCTAAATTGAATAAATGACTTTTGATTTTGATTTGTGCCGTTAGTGTGGCACGTTGTCGACAGTAGCCGACACCTACAGTAATCAACCAGTGGAACTGTATCTCTTCGGTGATTACTAGTAACTTCGTAACAACAAGATGGCGCCATTTGCCGCGCCGTCATATATATTTACGCAAATGTTAAGTAGGTAGGCTACTGCTCGTAAATAGCACTTATGTGTAATTCTTTCAGGTGAAATCGGATTGAATACATCTGAAGGCCAATTCTCGTAATTTAAAACGTTCAAAATCTAGTCGTAGTCTCATCTCGCCGAAAAACAAATGTCAAAAATGTAGAGAAATTAGAGATATGGTGGCAGATTGAGACTGAGATCAGACTGTGAACGTTCTTAATATTACGAGAGTTGCCTCTCTACTACTTGCTATTTTTCCATTACTTTAATTTAATAAATACAAACAAACAACAACAACAAACAAATGATTTTAGCCTTATCTAACACCATCTATTAATGGTTCTTATAAATTTCATTTCTATTTGTCATAATTTAGTTATTTGATAACCAATAAAGAGTTTCCTATCATTCTCCCAGCTTCCACGAAAACCTATTTATGAAAACCTCTTCTCGATTGCTATTTCTATTGTCTATTCCACAATTCAATTTCATTATTTTATTAAAACATGACTGTATACGGCTTCCTTTTAACATACCAATAAACCATCTCACACGAATGGAAGCTCGATATTTTCTAACGTTGCTCACATCATAAATACAAAAACCATTTCACAATAACCTCTAACGCTATTGCAGTAAAGTTCAATTTCCTGCAAATTAAAATTATTTTTATTTCACTCAACTTTAAGTTGACCAGTATAAGAAGACTTTTTTGCACGAGCAAGTTACTCGTAGTCAGGGTTCATTTTGTGTTGGTACGTATTGACCCAACCCTGACCGCCGAAATAGGTAATTTGCGTGTGTAATTTAATAGTTATAGTTGTGGTTCGTTTAACTGAGATGCCAGTTTACATATTATTATACAGTTTATTGTAGGAACGACCAGTCGCGTGGGTTTGGTAATGGTTTTCGCCATAATGCATCGGTACCTACGCTAAGTTTTATGTGATGGACTATCAATCAAGCTTTTGTAGCAATAAAAAAAAAAAAAACGATTTGTTTATTTCTAACTAGCTTTTGCCTGAGACTTCGTCCGCGTGAAATTTTGGCCTATCGCGTCCCGTCCCGTCGCTCGCCTGCAGTACTACTACTACGTTTTCATTGCTTTAGTGTTCTTTCTGAATTGTTTTCATTTTGCTCGGCTCCTGAGTGTCGTAGCGTGATGTTAGATAGCCTATAACCTTCCTCGAGAATTGGGCTATCAAATGCAATAAGAATTTTTAAAATCTGACTGGTAGTTCCGGAGATTACCCCCTACATACATACAAACCAACAAACAAATTTTACCCCTTTCTAATATTAGTATAGATCAATCTGCCTAGAGTGTTGATTAAATCAATATCCTTTGATCACAAATTATCTTTATTTATCTGCCGGTATCGTTTATGCGTTTTCGCTTTTTGCCATCACGGAGTCTTTCAGTCTTTCACTCTCTTCAAGGCGAGAGTGAATAGGCTTCTTCTGGGCAAGCTCGTTCCACCGTAGATCTCATCCTTGCCTCTGGGCTGGATTGAGGTCAAGAGTGAGCCCATTGTCAATAATAAAAAAAAAAGAATTATTATGCCATCTTGCGACTCGTTGATCATCGTTCATGAGCATTATCATTATAATGCGATAACTTTTTTATGTGTGTGTAATGTGTCAGGGGAATATTTGTTACAAAAAATATTAAATTATCTCCAGAATTATTTTCTCATAAAGCTTAATTTCCGAGATTAGAGCAAAAAGGTTTAAAATCCCAGCTCAAAAGATTATCACCTCAATCTTCTCACATTCCCCAATCAAATCAAACACTAATCTGTCCAAATACACCTTAACAGTTTGGTTGTAAAACAAAGCGCAGTGCGCCGCATAAACTAGTTTAACAGTAAAAAATTTCATTTGCTACCCCTTGCACAATGCACCCCGAGCTAGATTTTATCTTGCTTGCAGGCTTGCTCACGCTGTGGCTCCGAAAATTTCAGTGAATCTTGACGTGCACAGAATTTTAGGTCTATTAGGTTTCGTTTAAGGGTTTAATTAATATTTCTGTGTTCTTCTATTCGATTTTTGTATATGTCAAACAAAGCCGTTGTCGACCATTCTGCCAATGTCTGAAGTGGATTGAAAAAGCATGTGAGCAACCAAAAATACAAAAACACAACAACTGTAGTCACTAACAAAATTCTTCCATTGATACAGTTGAACACAATGTAGATCTTGTTTGGTTATTACAGGGCTAAAATAAACAAAACAAAAACATAAATATTATAATTGTTTAAACATTCAATATTATTAGATTTTGTGGCAAGATGTAGAATTCTTGTTCTTCCTAACACCTAACATTTCCTAATCGTGTCTCTCGCTCGTGGCGTGATAATAATATTGGCAAGGCACTGCTTTCAAAACGGTGAATGAAAACATCTTGAGGAGAACGGCATGTCCTAGAACCAAAAATTCGAAGACATGTGACATCTACCAACCCACACTGGGCCCGCGTGCTAGATTATAGTCCCCTCCCTCTCGAAGAGCCCAGCAATGGGAACAATATAGGCTGAATATGATGAGTCAGCAAGGTTATACAAGTCTGATGGTCCAGTCACACGCTGACTGTACGTCGAACGTTGTATCTAATTTTTAAGTAATATTAGAGATGATTTTAGACCTGGGGGCCATTCTCGTAATTTTAAGAACGTTCACAGTCTGATCTCAGTCTCAATCTGTCAAAAATACCTCAAATTTCCCTACATGCTGCTGCCGCTGAAAACGCGCTGAGGCTCTGTCTCGTATAGGGTCTTAGCTGGCTGGTCGTATGGCTGTTTGGCGTGAATGTGACGCATGTTTACCCCCACATAAATGCATTTTCTTTCTTTCTTTCTTACATTTTGACAAGTTTTTGACATTTCTTTGTCGCCGAGATGAGACTGCGACTAGATTTTGAACGTTTTAAATTACGAGAATTGGCCTTCAGGAGACTCCAGCTGTAAACATCAAGGTTCAGCTGTACACAACTCATCTTTACCCTTTTCATTATCTAGACTAGACACTATAATTTTCAGCAAAATATTCCTTTGAAAAGGTTGAATATTAGCTAGATGAGCCATCTAATCTTACTTGGGTAGGTATTTATAATTAATTATACCTTTGTGTTATATTTTTTCGCATAAGCTCCTAATTCTATTTCCATTACTCCTTTAACTAAGAAATATGTTTATCATCAATCCTTCTGTAGTTTTTCTTTAGTTAAGATTTTAATATAAGTTAGATGAGCCGGCTATTTAATCTTACTTTTGGGTCGGTATTTATTATGAATTAGGTATACCTTTGTATTTGTAGAGAGCAGTGGAGGCCCAGTGGTATCGGCTCATGTAGGTCATAGGTTCGAACCCA
Organism: Apamea sordens; assembly: GCA_945859715.1. Classification (NCBI taxonomy): domain Eukaryota; kingdom Metazoa; phylum Arthropoda; class Insecta; order Lepidoptera; family Noctuidae; genus Apamea; species Apamea sordens. Next base: position 18,841,218 of record OX243998.1, on the reverse strand, counting down.
GACGCATACTACTGTGTGTAAATTATTTCATCACCACTGCTCTCAAAACGGTGAAGGAAAACATCTTGAGGAAACCGGCATATCATGTTTATTTAAAAAAAAAAACGTTGCCCACACTAGGAATTACTCCTGTATCGTGGGTGCGTTCACAAACATTTAAACTCACATACACAAACAGCTAGACCCGGAACAACTACCTGTAGGTAATACAAATATTTGTTCCGTGCGGGAATCGAACCCGCGACACGCAGCGCAGCAGTTGATCGCTCAGCCACTGCGCCAACCGTGTCGCCAAATATATATGTGTATTCTTTTCAAACTATTAATATTTAAAAGATATTGTACCATTAAGGACTATCTGGAAGACAAATCAATAGAATCTGTAAGTTAGATTAAGTGACGTCGCTGAGTGTGAATACTTGTATACACGCCATGTTATGGCAGGATATGCTGAAACAAATTGACTGTAATACCTTATGTACCATATTCTAGCAAATAAATATTTGTATTTGATTTGATAGAATCAAAAATTCGAAGACATATGACATCCTACCCACACTGGGCCCGCGTGGTGGATTATGGCCCACTCCCTCTCACAGAGAGGAGGCCTGTGTCCCAGCAGTGGGAATATTATAGGCTGATTATGCTATACCTTTTTGAAAGCACGTTAAGCCGTTGGTCCCGGCTGTCATTCATGCATCTTTGACAGTCGTTACGGGTAGTCAGAAGCCCGAAAGTCTGACAACCAGTCTTACCAAGGGGTATCGTATTACCCAGTTACTGGGTTGTGGAGGTCAGATAGGCAGTCGCTCCATGTAAAATACTGGTATTCAGCTGCATCCGGTTAGACTGGAAACCGACACCAACATAGTTGGGAAAAGGCTAGGCAGAAGAAGACAAGGTGGGGACGACATTAAATTAAATTGCGTATACCTATATCTAATGCCGTTCCCGGTCTGATGATGAAAATTCAATCAAATATATCCAACTAGCTTTTGCCCGCGACTTCGTTCGCGTGGAATAGTGACTTCACCAATAGATGACACCGACTCTTGACCAATAGATGGCGCTGTATGTCCGGAATAAATTTTATTTTTTATTTTATTTTTTGTAATAAAAACTATCCTATGTCCATTCTCAAGTTCCAAACTATGTCTGTACCAAATTTCACACAAATCGGTTCAGTAGTTTAGGCGTGAAGCAAAGACAGACAGACAGACAGAGTTACTTTCGCATTTATAATATTAGTTTGGATAGTTTAGTCACTGTCGGTAGTCAAAGATTGGCAACACCCAAAGTCGATGCATCACTACTATTTAGTTTGAAAAAAAAACACTTTCTTTTTCAATGTTAGGATTTATTTGATAGGTCTAAAATACTCTTGAGCCAGATTTGCCAGTGTTTTCATTTATTATCGTACGCAGCTAGTACGAAGCCCCGCGGTTTCACCCGCATAAGTTTCGATCCCGTGGGAATATCGGGATAAAACGTATTCTATGTGTTAATCTTGGTTAAAGACTATCTGTATGCCAAATTTCATCCGAATCCGTCCAGTAGTTTTTGCGTGAAAGATTAACAAACATCCATCCATCCTCACAAACTTTCACGTTTATAATGTTAGTAGGATTGTTGTTACATGCTCTCAATAATAATACTCCGGTAAAAACAATGTCACCAAGACAATCCTTCAATAGTTGTTGGAGCTCTGAAACTATAAAACACTCTTATGAATTTATGTGCGGCATCTGTTTTATGTGAACGTTACTGCTGTCATTTGTTCCGTCTCGCTGAAGCACGCGTGAACACATGATATTCAAATAGCCTATAAAATTTCAAAAACTTGTTTTAAACAGTTTAAACTTTTGCACATAAAATACTAAACTGGGCGTATGGCAGACTTATGACGAATAAGGTGTTATAAAAGACTAGCGACACGCCCCTTCTTCGCACGGTTTTTTCAACTTAACAAAAAATCGAGTTTTTTTTTGTTAGCTTTTATTGTGTCCTACTGGGCAAAGAGCTCCCTTTTTCCTTCCAAACCTTCCCAGTGTTGTGCGATATCTGAGGGGCAATTCTCGTAATTTCAAGAACGTTCACAGTCTGATCTCAGTCTAAATCTGTCAAAAATACCTGTAATTTCCCTACATTTTGATAAGTTTTTGACATTTGTTTGTCGCCGAGAAGACACTGCGACTAGATTTTGAACGTTTTAAATTACGAGAATTGGCCTTTTGGCCATTTTGACTCTGCAATCTTTATTATACTATTTAATATTAATATAAAATGCACATAAACCTTCCAGAATAAATTATCTAAACCGCGGCAAAATCCATTGTGTAGTTAAGAAGAACTAAGTGGTCACACAGACAGACACGAAAAGCGACTTTGTATAATACTATTTATTGATATAGATTCTGCAGTCAGAAACTAGGCTGTATGTATCACGAAGTAAATATACCATACACGGTGCTATACAGGGTGGAATTTTGTAATGCCACCTGAAGGGAAAGTACTCTTAATACTGTAGATAGAAAATTTTACTCAAAGAAAACATTCCTTTATTTTTGAATAGAAAGAAAACTGCATTCAAAGATTTTCGTAAATTTGCTTGCCACACCCGGGAACCGAACCGACTAAAATCTGTAAAATTACACCCTGTACTTTTATGGCATTGATCGTTAGGATCAATTTATAAGGATGAAATCTCTCTAACAAACTTGATAAATTAAATGATAGGAAAACCATTAATCTTAAATTATTTTAATTATTTACATAAAATGGTAAATTAGCTAATTAGTTGCTCGAAATGGGCTCCATTTTCTTGGGTACACAAATGTATGCTTCTAACGAATTCATTTTAATCATTATTAACATAAGTAAATAGATATATGGATCTTTGAGTTAAAGAGCTTTAACTTGACTCATTGAATGTATAAGTCCAGATTTCACCCTTATAATTGATCCTAACGATCGATGCAATAAAAGTACCTACAGGTTGTAATTTTTACAGATTTTAGTCGGTTCGATTCCCGGGTGTGGCAAGCGAATTTACGAAAATCTTTGAATGCAGTTTTCTTTCTATTCAAAAATAAAGGAATGTTTTCTTTAAGTAAAATTTTCTATCTACAGTATTAAGAGTACTTTCCCTTTAGGTGGCATTACAAAATTCCACCCTGTATATGGCCATATATGTTTTACATAATTTTGTATACTTTTGTACACTTACACTACATTGTTGTACACTGTTGTCCGTGCCTGTTGCCAGGACCAACCTTCTCGCCAAAACACCATTGACGCGCGCAATTCGGGTTATTAACGATCTTCACGTAAAGATCGATGTATTTACATGCCATTTGAGTGAATTCGCAAAAATACTGATGTTCTTTTTATGTTTTAGTGTAGATTAGAGTAGGCTATATTTTGTGTTTTTATTTTATTTTTATATAGGAAAATTAGTAAAGTAGTTATTATTTGTAAATGTATTATAAGTACTACTAGATTTTTACGTTTTTCATAGTTTTAAATTGTATATGTTAATTTTAAGATCACGCTATCGCATTAGGTACAACCTGTAATGATAGTAATTGGAGATTTTTAATAAATAAATAAATAAAATAATAAAGAGTATTCTATCTATATAGCAGTGATGGCCCAGTGGCATCGGCCCCGACGGACTAGACGTAGGTCGTGGGTTCGAACCCAAGGAGGCGCTTTACTTTACGTAATTTATTTCATCACCACTGCTTTCAAAACGATGAAGGAAAACACCGTGAGGAAACCAGCCTATCCTAGAACCAAAAATTCAAAGACATGTGACATCCACCAATCCGCACTGGGCCCGCGTGGTGGATTATGGCCCACTCCCTCTCACAGAGAGGAGGCCTGTGTCCCAGCAGTGGGAACATTAACGGCTAATTATGCTTATGCTATCATATTTATCTATACCTACCATTACTTCATGATAACTATGCACGAAAAAAAGATACCATGTGAATTTAAAATATCATTCCAGAACGTGATTCTTTTAAAAATAATTAACTTGTAAATAAAATCACTTTTGCATAGCATAACCTCAGGCCGCTCCGCTATTCAGCCAGTACCTACTACCAGCCTTTCGTATTTCGTGTAATGGAACGCGCAAGCTAATGTAATTGAGATTTTTTTTTAGTTTCCCCTTTTAAAATGAGAGAAACTGTATGTTGAGGTTAGGAGCCGACCGTTTTGCGTACTGTACGTAGTGTACGTATTTCGTGAATGTGTTTTTTGTGCCGATTGTACACGTCCATGCTAAAAGTGTTTTATGAAGCTATTTAGAGTCGTTGTTTTTGTTTATGGTGAATTGTTTTTGGGTTAATAAGGATAAATGTGAGTTTGTTGCAGTCTTCTTTAGGTGGTTTATTAGAAAACAGGGTTCAATAAGACCTAACTTAGCAGGGATAGGTAAAATAGGTTAGTTTAACCAGAGTGAGGAATTACTAACAATAATTTAATTCATAAAGACTAGTCCATTAATAGTCCAGTCAATAAGAGTACCTGAGTAGAGACGTAAGCGATTACTTCAGAAACTTGTTCAGGGTGCTTAGGAAGTGATCATACTAAAAGTCCTGACGTCTAGGAGGTGAGCCGGAGTCAGGGGGACACGAAGTTTTAGATTTCATATATATTTCAGGAACGGTGCGTCGTAGGGAAAAAAAATCAACATCAAAAGAAAGCTTGTAAAATTTTCTACACATTTTATGAATCCAGTTTTCCCGAATTTTCAACCGTTTCCAGACTACACGCTCCGGAAAAGTGAAAATAACCCTTCTGAGCCATTCATTGACTGAACTATAAGCCTCAAATGTCCCCAAGGCATGTAAAGTGTGTGTGTGTGTGTTAGAAGATTTTTGTTCTTTAAGTTTCCAATGCTGTTTCATACACGTTAGTATGCAATATAATGCTGTACTTATATATTATAGTTTACACAAACGCATTCCGCGGCGGTGGGCCTGCCAAGAAGTTGGAAACAAGCGAAGATTAAGACTGGGGCTAAAGTTCTGCTACCCTCTTTGGGGATTACAAGTGTGATGATAAATAACTTATTAACTTTCATCTTTGTGTAAACAAATCCTCTAGAAATAAACATGATTAGTATTTTAGTTTAGTTAACATATTCGTTTTTTTTATGAGTTAAAAAGTAGAGGGAATATGTTTTTGATTTTGATAACGTTGTAGAAATTGTAGTTTGAGTAAGTATAACTTGTTTTTCAAGAGAGTTTTTACTCAAACTCAAAGTATTTATTTCAATTAAACCAATTACGGGCACTTTTGAATTGTCAAGGGGTCGGTCAGTCAGAAAAATGAAGCTAGTTGCCAATTCCAAAGCGTAAGTACCTATGGAGAAGAACGGGCAAGAAACTCCATGGACACTGAAACTGTCGCTTGAAAGTTTAACAACGGAGTCGCGAGCAAAAATATTATGAGATAAAGTACTATATATAAACAGGGAGGCAGGGACGTTGACGCGCAAACTGAAACCAAGAATTTAGCACATGATTCTAGATCTCATAGAACGTAGAAATATATCGTCGATTATAAAAAAAATAAACTTCTGTTCCATAGAAAAGAGTTACCTACGCGATTTAGAAAAGCCGAAGAAATTATTCAGCGCAAGGTTCAGAATAGCTCACCGTCCGATCAGGACCAGGCCCGTGCCGGACGGCGCGTATGTGTTCCACGCGCGCCTCAAAGAGATGTCAGCACGAATGACGGGGCCCGACAGGGCCGAAGCCTGCCAGGGTAGCGGGATCGTCCGAAAGGGTTACCGCTGCCCTAGAACGTAAAGGGCTAAGGAAGGAACACGGGTGGGTTTTAGTCAGTAAGAGTCTGACACCCAGAGCGGGAGGGGTCATTTGATGATTTCCCATCCTCAAAAAAAAAAAAAATGGGGTTCAGAATCATGTACTGAATCCAAGGTATCCAGTTGAGCATCGATGTCCCTGCCATCCTGTAAACTAGTATATTTTCTGTCCCAGGATACATACCTTTGTATACAAGACCTAAAATGCTAACCAGCTTTTGTTTTTGGACTGATATGAGATTGATAAGTACCTTCGATCAACAATAGTACTAGATTAAGGATCAGGAACAAAAATCAGTCGCTCAAGTGGCCACGTTTGCACACACGTAAACATCTACATTTCTTAGAAAAAAGTTTAATAATATTAACAACTTCAGTTTATTATAAACCTTAATGCTTAAACATAAAGTTTAATTACCATTGCAAAATATATTTAAAATGTCGCTTAAAAATAAAATCATTCTATTTTTAAATTTTCAGTCATTTATTCTAAAATGAAACTTAAAGTCTAAGTAATAAGGTTAAAAACATACTAATTTGAAATAAGACCACAAAAGTATTTGTTGTCTTATTTTTCGGGCCGTTTTTGAAGCGCTTATCGGGAATCTAGTACTATTATTGATCGAAGATAAGTACACTCATTTTCTTCCCTATCTCAAAAAACAAATGAAATAGAAGTTCCTTGTAAAATCCGGAATAGAAGTTCAAATCTCTCAAAATCTTTTGAGTCCAATATCAAGTTGAATTGGCGTCAAAATCTCCACGGCTTTCTAGTTCATCTCGTTGGGGGCTCTTTGCTTTTCTCTGACATGACAACATAAGAGCTACTGATTTATACTCATGTGTATTCAGCTGTTTTAGAACCCAACGGCCTGGCACGCGACGATGGAAAGAGACCAGACGGAATGACCATAATGCCCTGGAAGTTAGGCAGACCTTTGGTGTGGGATGCAACATGTGTCGACACCCTTGCGCCATCCCATCTTCCTAGCACGGTGGGCTGTGCTGGAGCGGCTGCTGCTGGTGCAGAAAACCTCAAACGGCGAAAATATTCCAGCCTGATTGGGAGTTATATCTTCGAGCCGTTTGGGGTTGAAACACTAGGGCCATGGGGTCCGAGTGCCCACTTGGTTTATCGAGATATCGCCAAGCGCTTAGTCGACTCTTCACGTGATCAGAGGGCTGGCCTGTTTCTTGGCCAAAGAATTAGCATCGCCATACAACGTGGCAATGCGGCCAGCCTTTTGGGCACTGTTCCTGTTGACAGCGATGCGGACGAATTTTTTGATGCCCTATGATTCTTTTGCTTAATTTTTTTTTTTCTCATGTACATATGTATTATTATTTGTGTATTTTAAATATCATTTCAATTGTTCCGTTGTGGATGAGTAGGTTTTAGATAGAATACTCATTATTGCACACAAAGGATCGTATCAGGTGGCGCTCCATAGATTCATAGATGGGAAAAGGTTTGAGTTTATATATGTGTAAAGTCTATACTAACTTATGTTCCGCATTGATGTTATTTCAAGTTAAACAAACATTAACTCTATTATAATGGTAATTAAGTTGATACCAGAGTGACTAGCACTATTGATATATTTATAAAAATGTTTGAAGTTGTAGCGTAAACTGAACTTTATTGTGGAGGGATTTAAGTTATTTTTCCATAAACACATATTTGTTTACATTTTTGGCAAATAAATCGCGAATGCAGATTAAGTGTATTGCATACCAATTTATATCATGTAGCACCAACATTTTTTTCTTGCATACATCTCCATAAGCAGTCATTTTATTGTTCATTTCCTTCCTTCCGTCCCACATCATCATTCACAAAATCCATCCATCTTTTGGTATGCCCATTAAAACTTACAAACAAATATCTTGTCCCATGTATATGCGTGTAAGACCAATCATCATAAAATAAATATGATTTAAGGTAGTAGTTAAAGTAGGCAGACTACTTGCAGATAGTCTGTCCTTTCTCGCTTAAACCATCCAAAGATTGTCTTTTAAACATTGCGTTTTGCGATAAGACCGCCCATTGTGTCACCCCTTGTAAAATGTATATCTGTAATATTCTATGTTCTATGTTATGGGTTTGGTTTCCGCACTTAGTCCTTCAGGTGGACCATTGTGCGTAAGCCATGGTGGCCGTCGGTGGTTATTCCAACCAGCCCACCTCCCTCCAGAAGCTTATTAGGTCCCCTGGTCTGTCGAGAACGTCCGTGTAGGATCCGGGTGTCCCGAGGGTTCTTGATCTAATCTGGGTGACGCCTGTGCACTCAAAGAGCACATGCGCAACGGTTTCATCAGCCTCCATGCAAGCTCTGCACAGGGGGCTGTCCGTTATGCCTATCGTATGGAAGTGTTTGTTCAGTGAGCAGTGTCCCGTGATGGTCCCCGTCACTAGGCGCATATCTGTAATATTTATGGTGTATATAATAAAGGGTATTCTGTGTATCTATCTATCTAAGGTAAGCGTTTATCATCCGTTGTACTATCACTTAACATCAGGGTGAGATACTGGTCAAACAGCCTATTTAAACGCCCCAATAACAATTTAAACATTTCTAAAATACGCTTCATCATCTTACCTAAACTTCTCATAGTCTTATTATCTAACCTAGATCTCTTATCTCCTGACAATGTATGAAATACATCCTCAAACCATTTATCACCCAACTGCTAATGTTCAGATATTTTCGACAGCCCGCCGTAGCCCGCGGGAAGGGCGGGGAACATCCATTATATCAAGTCTAAGTTATGCGTACACAATCTAAGTTGCTGTAGCAATTTGTTCGCGAATTATATTGGTGTTACCCTATTTTGGATGTGTGATTAGGGGCTTAGTTTTGTGTGGGAACTGGAAATGTTTGAATTGATTGGTACGAATTGATTTGGCTGAGTTCGGGATTCATTCGTTTTTGGAAATTGTATCTTTTATTTTTTCATTTTAATCTACACATGAATATATTATATTTCACATGCTTATATGCAATATAACAGAACTAACTAAATTAAATGAAAACAGTTTCACACTCGAATATTCATATTTTAAAAACAATTAGTTATAATATTTTAATGCACCCCGCATTAAAATAGTGGCTGTATTAAAATGTATCTATGTATGTCTGGCATAACTATCTTGGACAGCCTTGGCTAACATTTTTGCCACAGGGCATGAGTTATACTTATATACATGTATAGAAAAAGACAACTAATTAGTATCACAAAATAAAAGAACTCCCCACTCACTAATACCAGCTATTTATTCGTCATTATATTTGAAGAAACCAACTCATTAATTCATTTTCCCAGCATTTTGTGTAAAGAGCAAAAGATGTAGGTAATAAGATCTTATAAGATTGTTCTCGCCATTTATATCCTCCGGCGGGTAACTATCGTATACAATGTATATGTACATATACATGTATGTATATATTTATAACCCTTTGTACAAGCCGGTCTCGTTACTAAGAGGTATTCGACAGGGATCGCATGTTGTTTTAATAAGTTGCTTGTAACAATAACACTGTGTTTGATAGTAAGGATCATGATGTTTGGGTTACTCTATAGTCGGTGTAGTTGAAGATTGCAATCCCTATTTAATAAAAGCGTTAGGATGATTTTTATGACTATAAATCGTTAATCATAATATTTGTTACTGCCTCGAATCATATATAGATCAAAGTACAACCTGATACTGGCTTGCGAATTGCATGAAATTAATACAACCTGATGATTCACGATCGTAACAATAGGACTTTACAGAATTATAATTATTAGAAGCAGTAATACAAGTCCTTGAGTTAGAATTGGCCTCAAATGTCATGATTTCTTAAAATAGACATTCAATAGAGTTTTATTGATGATCTTTATGGTTATTATAATTCTATAAAAAAATATTTGTTATGGCGGCGAATTATATTGAGATCAACATAAAAACTGATAATGGCCTGCAAAATAGCAAAAAACGTAAGACAATTTGAATATCGCGGGCTACCCTGGCGGTCAGCCTTCCTAGCAGTAAAAAATAACGGTAGAAACAAATTGCCACAGTCACAAAGCTCGGTAGATTGTTGATTGCAGTTTGCTGACATTTAAAGGACATGGTTGCCAAAACTCTTGATGTGGGGTAGCTGTCCCTTTCGACAGAAAGCTGGCTTAAACTCACCCTTCTCGATTTAAGCCATAGTCAAATTACGATACCTCACCCACGCGAAATTCAAGGAGAATTTGTCACATCCTTACACATTTCAAACTTATGCAAAATTGCAGCCCATAAAATGTTGTTTATCATTTTCGACTTCATGAATTTTGTCGCAGTAAAATTTTGAGAAAACGCTTTGGCTCTTTAGATTTATAGCTTTAGAAACTAAGCTATTGAGTTCCAAAAGAAGGAGGGGTGTGGGGGAGAATAGTGGAAATGCAAAGAGCTGGTTGTTTTAATAGAGTAATTAAAAGTAGCTCTTAAGTCCGGTGTTCTAAATGAGCGGGAGAAACTGAATGGTCGAAAGAAAGCTATAAACAAGAACTACTTACTAAATACTTCTTTTATTTAGTAGTTTTTGTTTATAGCTTTTGTTTATTGCCTATAGATAGTTGCCGTTTTTTTAGAAAATTTTCTTTGAGGACCGCGAATCAATAGTTCATTATAGACGAGACGATTTATTGAGTAAAGCTGAGAACCTAGACTCTTACCCCCTTATTACGACACAAGGTTTTTCTTTAGATCCGAGGGACAATTCTCGTAATTTTTAAGAACGTTCACAGTCTGATCTCAGTCTCAATCTGTCAAAAATACGTCTAATTTCCCTACATTTTGACAAGTTTTTGACATTTGTTTGTCGCCGAGATGAGACTGCGACTAGATTTTGAACGTTTTAAATTACGAGAAGTGGCCTTCTGGTTTAAATCACCAGCTTAGTTCGATGCTAAGTTGTCATTTTAATATTTTACTTTGTCTAAGGGCTGGTTTTTCAATCAACAGATATTTTTTATTTACAGAATAAAATTGACGTCTGACAGTATTTGTACGAAGAACTGTCAAAAATTCAAAATTATTCCACAGATAAAATTATCTGGCGTTGGAAAAATCAGCCCTAAATCGAAATAAAGTTCGAATTTAGGCTAGAACTAGATTATATTTTGTAATTAGACGGTAGGTAATTTGTTTTCTTTTTTTTTTGTTTATGAGGTAAATTTGACCTTTGTAAACCTTTTTAATGACGAACTTTTAAGAGATCAAAGAAAATCTTTGAGAAAAAAAATGTAATATCACGCCTGTCTTTTATGAAGGGTTCGGCAGAGGGGGTGTCCGTAATTTCGTAGGAACAAGACGTTATAAATACAAAAGTTCGCGATACATCTTCTACATAGTTTCTTTTGTGTCGAGATTTTCCGAGGTTGGGCGATCTAAATTCGTTGCTCAACCGACAAGGGAGCGACTACTTCGTAGAGCTTGTTTTAAAACAACACAAAATAATGGTAACTGTCTTTTGCCAGTTTAAGTTTTGATTAAAAATCTCTTAAAAAACTTTATCGTAAGTCCAAAAGTTAATTAATGAAGTTATCGCATCGCCATACAACGTGGTAATGCTGCCAGCCTTTTGGGCACTTTACCTGTTGACAGCGATGCGGACGATTTTTTTTAATATCCCTTGATTGATTTTCCTCTTTTTTATATACATGTACATATCCTACTATTTATATTTATCCTACTGATATTATAAACGCGAAAGTTTGTGAGGATGGATGGATGGATGTTTGTTACTCTTTCACGCAAAAACTCCTCAACAGATTTGGATGACATTTGGCACACAGATAACTAATAACCAGGATTGACATATAGAGTACTTTGTATCCCGATATTCCTACAGGATCAAAACTTATGCGGGTGAAACCGCGGGGCGCTGCTAGTTACTAATATTATTTAGCTTATAATATGTATATTAAGTCACGAAAGTCGCCTACTTTCGGCACGTTAACTGTGCCTTTCTATTATATTATCTATGAACCCTTTGCTCTCGCCTTCACGAAGCTATTTTCTAGAATCTTGCTTATGTTACTCAACAAGATAATTCGGTCTCGATGAGACGGTTATTACGTAACTAACAGAAAATCCTATGAACGTGACGACTGCCTATTTGGAACCCGATATTTTATTTTTGAAAGTGCCTTTTATCTTTTGTAGGAAATCATTGATGATTAGGGGAAACAATAAGATCGTTTATTTTCTAACTAGCCTCTGCTCGCGGCTCCGCCCGCGTGGGTGTCAGAAATTATTTTACGGGAACGTGCTACCGTGATAAAAAGTAGCATATGTCCTTCCTCAGGATGTCAAATTTTATTGAAATCCGTTAATCCGTAAGGTGGTTTAGGCGTGAAAAAGTAACATACAGACAGAGTTACTTGTGTTACTTTATAATATTGGTATGGATACGAAGTTAAACGTCTATAATCATTAACACTAAAACCCTTCCCATTAAATCCCTTGTGCATTTGCTAAAATATAGATAGCTTATTTATACGCCCGTCGATAACGTCGCGCCCAACAAATATTATTTAAATTAACATCACTCAAACTTGACCGAATTTCCTTTATAAATAAAGGTGAAAATATGCTGCGTTCCCCTTACGGCCGCCCGTTCCACCCCCTTTTATGAGCCAAGTCATAAACCGGGTTGCGACGGCGAAATTCTATTTTTGAAGTTTATATAACTCCTAGTGGGGGCCGCGCAGTCGCCCCACGCATTTGAATCTGGTATCCCTTTGTTTAGAAATACGTTACGTGAAATTAAGTGCTGTGCTTTTTTTGAAGCTTCTATTCCTGAAGGCCAATTCTCGTAATTTAAAACGTTCAAAATCTAGTCGCAGTCTCATCTCAGCGACAAACAAATGTCAAAAACTTGTCAAAACATGGGAAATTAGAGGTAATTTTGACAGATTGAGACTGAGATCAGAGTGTGAACGTTCTTAAAATGACGAGAATTGCCCCTCTGATTTAAAATGGGATGCAACAAATGGTGTTAGGTGGAGTGACGATTTAGAAATTTAGTAAGATGGCCGCGTAGAGTCATGTTTGTGTAATAAATTATGTGAAATTGACGCGAAAATGCGTTATTCAAACTCCTATTTTTTGTTTACTTTTATTTAGCTGTGAAAAACGCGATAGAGACACAATGGGGAGTTTTCGTGAAACGTGAAAACTTGGAGCTTTTAGTAGCAGCTTATGAATTTAATATACACGCTTCGTGTGAGTTAGGTATCAACGGAATTCGGTTCTTTTAGCGTCAATAATATGGTATTATGATGATAGATCTTTTATTGAATCGGGTTGATAAATGTTTATGACACTCTGAATTTTTCGTTGGGAAATGTGGGCTGTGGGGTGATAGCAAATAAGATATTAGCTAGTAATTTGAACATTATGACAAAAGTAATCTAATAGTATAGTAATTTTATCTCAAGAAGCGACGCGCGGTTTACTTGGTTACCACGTGTAAAAACACGTTGTGAACGTGTGTGTAAGCGCAGGAGTTCTTGGTACTGTCCAAGATAATGGCGAAGTCAGAAGTGTGTGTGAGCATGTGTGTGTTATGTGCTGACGCTACTGGTCTCAGCGTCTCGCTACTCGTCTCACATTCACAGCGTGTTTGAATATTTGCTTACCATAAGAAAAGCGTGCCGCTTCACCCGTCTCCAATTAAAGTATTTAAAACTTAATGTATTTTTAATTTTTCATTCAAGCTATCTTACTAACACATAAAATTACATCACTTCGGGCTGTTTTTGCACTAGTCAGATAATTTTCATCTGAAGAATATTTATGACAGTTTGACATATTTTCTATACAAAACCAGTAAAACCGCAATATTTATTCCTCAGATAAAAATCATCTGTCGGTTGACAAATCAGCCCTTAGTTACATAAGAAAACAGCCGCTAACACTATCCATAAAACAACATACTCGTACAACATTCAATTTACCAGAAAATAATAAATACTTCTCTTACCGAGTAGTTTCGCTGGCTACCTGCGAATACCTCTGATTTATGACAGTACTCTGTGCGATGAAAGAGAGACGTATACAGTTTTATTTAGCGCAGACAGACAGACTGAAATGGTACGTTCCTTCATATATTCATCACTGCTTGTGGGGAGAGAGACTAATCGTTTGATTTTAAATTCTGATTAAAGGTTTTGTTTTGTGTATTTTATACTTTCTGAAGATAACATCTCCTTTATTTCAATAAATACATATACACCTTGGGTATATTACCAGTCGACAGCGATGTGGATAAATTTTTCGACGCTATATTTTAGTTTGTGAATAGTTAAGTTAGTATATAATTTTGTTATTTTTATTCATTAATTAGGTTTTACATAATAAATAAATATTAATTATGTGATACACATAAATTATATTTTTAAATACTAGAATATAAAAATTAAAAAAATATTAGCCCACTGGTATCGGGAACAGGGTCCAAGCTACCGGCGGTCAGGGCTCCAGAGAGAGGAACCTCCTGACAATGCGAGCCGTGTCCAAAAGTACCGCTCTCTGGATCAAGCCCTTGATCCAGCTGCCCAACGAGAGCCTCCTCAGGTGTTGGCCGAGGCTCTTGGCTATTAATCCATTCGCTGTCACGACTATCGGCACAATGATTTCTGAGTTCACATGCCACATGGCGACAACCTCGCGAGCCAAGTCAAGATACTTGATTTTTTTTAGATAACATTATTATTAGTTAATTATTATTATTTGGTTAGATACACTAGCAGCTAATTAGCTAATACTGTTTGTAACAAATAGCTTGGAGGTATTGGATCTGTCCAGCCGATTTTTGAAGCAGTTCAGTGAATTAGTAAAAATGAATAATTTTCGAAAATTATTTGTAAAAGGTTTTAAAGATTTTTTATTTATTCTTGAGAAATGGACGTCTGACAGTTTTTGTATAATAATAATATCCCTGGACATTTCACACAGCGCCATCTAGTCCCAAGCTAAGCAACCTAATGCTTGTGTTATGGTAACAAGATGGCTGATAAACTACTTATATATATTTTTTTGTAAATACATACATATTATAGATAGAAAAACACCCAGACTCAGAACAAATACATGTAGGACTTACAAATATTTGTTCTGTGCGGGAATCGAACCCGCGACACGCAGCGCAGCAGTCCGATCGCTCAGCCACAGCGCTAACCGTGTTGTCAAAAAAATTTCGATAAAATTATCTAGCGTTAGAAAAATTAGCCCTTATATATGGCAAATGTTACCATACACATTTTGAGTATTGAGTATTACTTACCCAAAGACTGAAATAGGGGCCGGTTTTTTGATTCGTAGTAAACTCAACCAATTGTTAAAAATAGTAATTAATGGTAATTAATTAATAGTAATTAATTAGGGGTCATTGTACTATCATTATGAACAGCTTTTGCTGTGGGACCAGCCCTGAAATCGTAAACAAAAAAAAAATACAACTGTTCCATCCATTATGTCGAGTTATGTGAACATGAATGTAATTAAAAATTTAAGTCGCTTTTCGTGTCTGTGTGACCGCGTTACAGTTCTAAACTACGCACCATCACTTACAGAATGGATTCCGGAATATTTGTGTGCATAATACATTAATATTTAACTTACATAATATTATAGTTAGAAATCTTGATATTAGCTGAAGCAGACAATGAACAAATGTACCTAATAATAAATTGTTAATTATCATGAACAGTTAGAACCTTGTTAGTCTAAGCTCCGAGTAAAAGCATCAATTGTTTCGAGGTATCGGGCTGCCGATCAACAATGTCCATCCATTATACTATCCTTACTGACGGAAACCAAATCCTATCACAAGCGTATTAAACCCAGTTATACGGATAACCAGTAACGTGGGGCTTTATAATGTATAGAATGAAATCTAGAACGGACTTCGTAAAATAAAGAAAGTAGTACTAGTCTTGTTAACAAGTTTCTTTTAAGCAAAGGAAATCTTGGCATTAAGCCACACACATAACCAACACCCGCTGTACACACATACAAATGAACAACACCCTCCATAAACAAACGCACATCGCAGCTCCAATATCAAACACCAAAACTTCGAACAAAATGAAGAGGTAAACTTATTATAAACATCAGAGCGGGTTTCAATAGAGAATGTTCGAGCTTCACAGTAAAAACGGTGAAGATATGCTCCCAAAAAATCCCGGACGTAAAGGAAGGAACATTTAGCCGACCATTTAGAAAATAAAAAGTACTTTTATGCCGGTAGCGTGAAACAAACGAGGTGGGCTTCTCATCTTTTTCATTACTCTGTGCTGTTCCGTCTGATTCAAAATGGCGGCGTTCCCGCTTAAAATACTCGTTTTTGTGTTAATTTAATTGTTTGGTTTTGGAAAAAAAATTGGATTGCGTTACGTGTTTATATGTCCTATTGTGTCCTTTCCGGGGTGGGTAATTTATGTTTTTATTTTTGCATCAAAGTCAGATTTTTTCTTGTCTTAGTATTTCTTAAATAGAAAACAAATTGTTAATGTTAACCGAGGCGGCGGCATATTTTTGGTTTTATTGAATTAGCTGCACCCCGCTGTTTCACTCGCATAAGTCTCGATCCTGTAAGAATATCGGGATAAAAAGTATCCTATGTAGGATCCAGGTCATAGAATACCCATGTGCCAAATTTCATCAAAATCCGTTAGCCGTTTTAGCGTGAAAACGTAACAAACATAAAATCTTTATTAGTTTAAATGCAGGTCTTTTTTCTTGCTTTATCTACAAAATATAACACAAGCACTGTTTTTAGTTTAAGTATAATAATAATAATATCCCTGGACATTTCACACAGCGCCATCTAGTCCCAAGCTAAGCAACCTAATGCTTGTGCTATGGTAACAAGATGGCTGATAAACTACTTATATACATATACAGTATCCAACAAGATCTGGGCCCACTTATCTATCTTAGAACAAATGATAAGGAAAACCATTGTATGACGTCAAAACTATCTCGCTAAAGTGATAATAGAGTGAGTGGGATAGAGGTAGTGGTCATTCGGTAACGCTCCCGACAAATTACAAGCTATCCACGGCTGAATGGAGCAGATATGTGTATAGCTTAATAAGATCGCTCGGCCGCCGGCGCCGGCAGCCGAGCCCATCGCGCTGATCCCACCGAGCGCTAATAAACGGGTTTTATTCTATTTTTATAACGTTTGTAAACGTTTTTTTAGTCGTTTTTATTGATGAAATATAATGTAAATGTTAACGTTAGGTGTATGTGGGATATGTTGATTTAAGAGATGGTTAGAAATTATTTGGTTTAGTAAAATAGATTCTGTTTTTTTTAAGGACGGTCTCGAAATTAGTTTCGGGATAGAAAACGATAATTTATAAACGGTACAATAAATATGCTACTATAATTTGAATGAAGAATTAGAGATTTTTTTTAGGTTTTGGAACAATAAATTGAATGTCATACTTAACAAAGTTCAAATTTCATTGCAACCAAAAACTTTTTGTCACAAATTGTCACAAAAAAAACGTTTTTTACAAAAAAAAAACAACCGACTTCAAAAAAAAAAAACACTACAAACTGAAAAATTACTTTAATTTCGACATAACAATTAAAGTTATTTTTTAGTTTGTAGTGTTTTTTTTTGGAAGTCGGTTGTTTTTTTTTGGCAAATAGTTTTTATTTTTCACTTTTTAGTTTTTGTACCTTCCCCACAAAACTTCATATACTTACAAGATTAGAGGTACCACAATAACAACTTTAACAGAAATGAGGGTGTACCGTGGTATACTGAACACATCTGCGTACCCCTTTAGAGGGTACAGGCGTGATGTTATGTTGTGTGATTGCGTAAATAATGCACTAAGCGATAACAGCAATTGCGGTTGATTTACTGGCATTTATTGAAGAGTTCCATTGTCTGTCTCCGAAACTCATCATCAGATCTTTACGAAATTTAAATGGGACTATATGACGGAGTTACGCCCGAACAAACATAAAAAATAAAATATTAATATCCGAATAGAGAAGTTCCTACTTTTTTTGAAGTCGGTTAAAAATCAACTCTACTTACATTTCAATAAAGTAGTTATCTGATTAAGGGCTGATTTTACCAAAGTCAGATATCTTTTATCCGCGGAATTAAATTAACATTTTACAGTTCTAGAATGGAGAAACTGTCAAAAATTCGAAATTTATTCTCATGATAAGACTTATTCTTCCTATAAAAGTTTGGTGGAATGCGCCCTAAGTGGCGATGGAATATAAATTGGAGATTAATAACTCTGCTACAACTACAGATTCATGTAAAAACTTTCTACAACAGATTTGGGTTACACCACTCAATATTGTGTCGGTATTTTATATACGTCAAAATTACAAAAGCCAACCCGAACGCAAAAGTGAGTACAACACGACTTAACCCATCCATGTAGAACGACGTTCACAAGTCGATGCTCGCTCAAACTTTGACAAGTACGCATAGATTAAGGGCGCGTTGACATTGAGACAGTAAGCGGGCTAGTTCAGGTGACAGAGAATTTGAGAGAGATGAACGCTCATTGCGCAATAAAAAACTTCTTTATTCATTTAGGCCACTGTGGCTCTTATGGCCTCATGATCTATTAACAATATCCTTCAAAATGATTCAGATTGTGGTAGTGTGTTACGCAATTAGGGTGCAGATTAGTTAGACAATAAGGCTGATAGCAGGGCTGCTGCGTAAGACGTACTAAATAAATAAAGTCCTCCAGCCGATCGATTCTGTAAAAATCTTACCGTGAAAACCTAGGTGAAGTGAGCTGTCATTCCCAGTTAATGCTAGGGATTGACACTATTGACAGCTCACTCTAAGCTCACTTCACTTAACTTTTCATGGTGAGATAGTTACAGAATCGCACTGCAGATCGTATTTCGGTCACGGTGGCTATTCTCAACGGATACTAGCCTTTGGCGCGGGAGATACTATCGTGCGCAAGTGTGCGCGCAACACAAGTGTACTCCCTCTTCCCTAACTCTCATACTCCGATGAGACGGCAATCCGACGACTGGAGAGACGTCAGGCGCAGAACCAATAGCTTAACGTGCTTTCCGAGGCACGGGGGTATCACAGCGCCAACTTCCAAACTCCAGGCTGAAGCAGAAATCTTTAATAACACTGCCCGACCCGGGAATAGAACCCAGGACCCCACACGCTCAGCAGTCGCACGACCTCGAGACTAAACGGGGCAGTCACGGGTCAGACACTACATCAGTATTGTCACTTGTGAAGGCTTTGTTAATGCACCCTTTGGTAGTCTATAAACTGAGGGGCAATTCTCGTAATTTTAAGACCGTTCACAGTCTGATCTCAGTCTCAATCTGTCAAAAAATACTTCTAATTCCCTACATTTTGACAAGTTTTTGACATTTGTTTGTCGCTGAGATGAGACAGCGACTAGATTTTGAACGTTTTAAATTACGAGAATTGGCCTTCTGGTCTGGTGTTTGTATTACAAAGTCGTTACATTAAACTAGTATTCGAGTACTCTACCGTCCGTACTAGCCTCATGTATCGCGTAACGTGAATGCGCCTTAAGAGTTGGACGTGGGTAGAATCTCTCTAAATAAAGGAAGTCCAACAAAGCGCGCGCCATGTAGTCGCCCCTTGTGGGTTGAATCTTTGAGTTGTCTCGGATATTTCAATGTAAGTCAGCGATATCTAATAAAATACATGGTCTTTGAATGAATTTTGGTTACTTATAGTACACATTTTTAAAGGAGCAGTGGTGACCCTAGACCCAGTGGTTACAGCCCCAACTTACGAGTTGTAGATCGTGGGTTTGCACCCAGGCAAGCGTTTTACTTTGTGTAAATAATTTCATCACCGCTGCTCCCAAAACGGTGAAAGAAAACATCGAGAGGAAACCGGCATGACCTAGAACCAAACATTCGACCATTCGATATGTGACTAGATGTCACATATCTTCGAATTTTTGGTCCTCTACCAACACCCACTGGGCCCGCGTGGTAGATTACAGCTCACTTCCTCTCGAAGAAAGAAAGCCAGTGTCCTAGAAGTGGGAACATTATTGGCTAAATACAAGAATATAGTATACAAGAATAGTACGGGAATTACAAGGTACGTTCGGTGTATCATGGGCAGCTACACCCACGAACCGCCACATTCCTGCCTGCATTTTGCGCGATAAATCATAGCGTGATTTTTTCTCATATAGTTTGTACCGATACATGAAAAGAAGATGATTTTTTTTGTGTAAATTAAATATGCCGTGACGTTGTGCGCAGATGTGACGTATATTATCTCTATTCACACACAACACACAAAAAACACACAAAACACACACAACACACGAATAACACTCGAATTCCGAACTATCATTACATGCACCTGTTATTAAAAAAAAAAAATGTATATTTTAGTTGTAGTTTATTTTTAAGCACTATAAATGTATGGGAAATTTGCCACTCCTGATATATGTACACGTTTTTGTAATCGTTTTTATTAAATAAATTATAATTCATTATTATTATAATTCACACAAATTTTAGTCACTCATGAGGCCCAAATAAACGTATCTTCTTTTGTCACGATAAAACTGCGCTTAAGGTCCTTTGTACACACACGTTTTTCTTGCCGTGAAATACTACGGTTTATTTGCCGGGTGTAAGCACGATCGTCAGTGTTTTATGGATCACTATGGAAGCTCGTTGACAGATATTTTAACGGTGTGATTTATACGCCGTGTCTAAACACTCCGTATCTAAACTCAACCACACACACACACCCCTCCACACACACACACACACACACACACACACACCACACCTACATATACACCACTCCACACCACACCTCATCACAAAGCACATACACATACTAACACTTCACACTTAGTATAGTTATCATATGTTTTTACCATAAAGTCCTAAGCAGTCTCTATTAGATTTTTGTATTTCCTATGTGGGAACCTGGCCTGGCGAACCTTAATACAGGTTACCATGTAACCTAGCTAGGACGCCAGATTCAATTTCTGTTGTAAATCTCTTTTGTTTTTTTTTCCCAAAATTGTATCATTTTTATCTTTATTGTAACAGACTGTATTTTCCTCGCTTTTTGAAATAAATATTATTATTATTAATACTATGGAAACTTGTTGACCGACACGTTTTGTTTACGGCGCGGTTTATGCGCCGTACCATTTACAAAGGGTCTAACTGTGCTATTTAGTTTGAAAAAGCCACTTTATCAACAGATTTAAACTAGGCAACTTAAAAAGCGTCTTCTCAAAATATGCAAAGCGATGTTTGGAAGTTGTCAATACCTTTCACAAAAGTTTGACAAGCGGGAATAGCTCGAGAGTAGCCGTCCGTTGGTTGAACCTGTTTAAGTAGAATAATAATAATATCCCTGGACATTTCACACAGCGCCATCTAGTCCCAAGCTAAGCAACCTAATGCTTGTGTTATGGTAACAAGATGGCTGATAAACTACTTATATACTTTTTTTTTTTTTTGTAAATACATACATATTATAGATAGAAAAACACCCAGACTCGGAACAAATACATGTACATACAAATATTTGTTCCGTGCGGGAATCGAACCCGCGACACGCAGCGCAGCCGTCAATCGCTTAACCACTGCGCCAACCGTGACGTCTAAAGAATGTTCAACAAAGCTAGCGCCATGTAGACGCCCCTTGGTGGGGGGAAATTTAGAGTTCTCTCAGATATTCAGATGTCTTCTTAGTGTGCGTGGACACGAGAGACACGCGTCAAGGGCAGAGGCAACTCCAACCGTCAACAACATGTCGCTCGAGAATCTGAATACGGTGCTCAAATCCACGAGCGACGTGTTGTCGACGACACTCGTCGACGTGCGATGACGTCAGTCGTGGACACTCGTCCGTAGCTGCATTGCCTTTGCCGTTGACGCGTGTCGCTCGTTTGTATGAGCACTAACTTGACCAGCGATTTCAATCTCTCTTAGAATTATCAAAGGAGTTTTGTACTTAATGATAAATGAGCCACCCAAAAAATGCCGTTTTATTTGACTAAAAGTGGACTAAGCAATATCATTATTTGCCTAGCCTTTTCCCAACTATGTTGGGGTCGGCTTCCAGTCTAACTGGAAGCAGCTGAATACCAGTATTTTACATGGAGCGACTGCCTATCTGACCTCCACAACCCAGTTACTGGGTAATACGATACCCCTTGGTAAGACTGGTTATCAGACTTTCGGGCTTCTGACTACCCGTAACGACTGTCAAAGATCCACGAATGACAGTCGGGACCAACGGCTTAACGTGCTTTCCGAGGCACGGAGGTGTCTCGGTATGTAAAGATGGTCACCCATCCACAGACCAAACGCGGCAAGCGTAGCTTAACCTGACCGATCGACCTGCGCGGCTGTTATTATTTAGCCACGGGCCCCTCTGGACTAAGCAATATATATTGTAATATTTTTTTACCTCTAGCCAGGTGCTTAAAATGGTTGCCATGTAGAAGCTGTTGAAATTATTCAGGTTTGCATTGACTAAATATTCGAGGTTAAATGAAATTTTAAACAAAATTAGTTACACAAAATTCTAAGCACTAAGAAGCTTTGTAGCGCTTAAGATATTTCTACTACAACTATTTTCAACATCATAAACTTGTACAAAGTTCGTGTCATAATAAGATCAGACTACAAAACGCGGCCAACTAGGTCCACTGTGTGAAGCCTTCTGAACCATCACACCACCACGAAGGCGACGTACGATGTACATAAAAGAAACATGCTGAGTTCAAAGATTAATAATACAATAAACATTGGGGAAGTAGGTTTTGGCAAGCTCGCCGGTTTTCTCTAATTTTGTGGGAACGTCCATAAATTCTTGGTGCATCTCTAGAATATTTTCTGCGATACTTAATTTTTACTATTTTCGAAACAAAAGAAAAACGGTTATGGATAACGCTAAGAAATTATACATGAAAATGAAAATTTGATTATTGTATTGATTTCCCGTCCGTTGTTGGTTAGTGATGTATTGACCAACCACCTTTAGACCCAAAGACCATTTCAGACACCAATCTACGTGGTCTTCACATGATCTAACCAAGATTATGTCTGTACTTTAAAAGAGATTGTGAGAGTGTTTCGGCCTTTCTTCTCAGATTAGACAGGTCTACTCAATCTGTATGGTTCTTTCCTCAAAACACCATTTTAGACACAAATCTACATGGTCTTCCCATGATCTGACCAAGGTTATGTCTGGACTTTAAAAGAAACATGTGACCTCTGAGTTTGTTTCGGCCTTTCTTAGACTAGTCAGATAGGAAACGCCGACCTCATCCAGTTTTAAAATATGATTGACGTGTAAAAGTGTTTGTACAAACCTAATTACAGAAATAAAATCATTTATCATTTAGGTTGACTTCAAATAATTTATTTGCATCAACGTGCACAGAATTACAAAATAGAATCCCAAGTGTTGTACAAAGCAATTCAGAAACTAACATGAAAAATCATTTGACACAACAGCTTTTGCAAGTAAAAAAAGGTTTCAATATAAGACTCAGTTAAAAAGCTCCAAACTCCCTTATTAGACGTAGAAAATCTACGAGGAAAATTAGATTATTTTCGAAGTAATACGTCCCGAAGTGCCTGTGAGCAAACAAGGTGTTTTTCAGCTCTGAAACTAATCTATAGATGCGACTGCCTCTAGTTTTGGCAAGCATTCCTTACAGTCTTTCCATGATAACGACGTTGCATATCCGTCAGCTCGCTGGCGTCGTATTTTCGCTTTCAAATTTATTTAAGACAAATGTTATGTGTGATAAAGTCTATATATTTTGGACGTGAAATATTGCTGGATGGGGTGAAGGAATGGGTGTGGGGCACGCCCTTTATTTTCTGGGGTTAAACATAATTTTCGGTTAGCTTTTAGAACCTTGAGTAGACAGCTTCAAGGGTAAAACTTGTTTTTTTTTTAAAGATGTTTATTAATAACTAGCTGACTCAATTCCTTGTGGTCCTGTCCAAATTTAAATAATTCTTTCAAAAAGGACGTCTAGTTTACCTGAATTCCAAAATTTTCCGGGAAACTTTTGCAATTTTTCTTTTCATAAAAACCCAATTCGAACTATTACGAACATTTTAAAACAATAAATTGCCAAATCAGTCCATCCGTCCTCAAGTTTCAAGCTTACCAACGAAAAGCATTCTATTTTAATTTATACAGGGTGGCAGGGACATCGACGCGCAAACTGTAACCATGGATTCAGCACATGAGTTTAGACTCCATAGCGTCGAAATTTTTCGTCGGTTATCAAATGCCTGTTTGTTTTGTTGAATAACGGATTGCAATCGTATCATTTAGTCATTAGTCTACGGTCTGTGCGCAAGGCCCTTTAAAAAGACTGACCACAATATATGTATGTGCGTGTACTTACGTAATCATTTCTAGCAAATGGAAACCAAAACTTATAAACGCAAAATTACTTCCAATTCTTCTTATATTTGTAAGCAAAACTCATATTAAAATCTCTACACCAACAGCTTCGTATTACAATTTCATTTAGCGTCCCAGAAATCCGCGTGAAAAGCTACCGTGTAGTGGTTATTTTTGGTCCAAAAAGCCTTTTTGCCAGGTGGGCTAATTCCAGCCAGGTCGGTAATGGAAACTTTGTCCTTATTCCAGCCATTTGGCTTCGTTGGCACCGTACTATGCCAAGGTTTTTGGGTCAGGTCAGGAATCTTAGATAAATCAACGTTTTCAGTTTACCTTGTGAGTTATGTACCTACGTATCTGTTTTTCTATTACGTCATATCTGTTAGTAAGAAGTTTTGATGAACAAATAAAGCTTGCATAGAAGTTGGGTCGTAATAAAGAAAGAGTGAAGTCGTGAATCTCGTCTTATCAACGTATGCATTTCTACAACCATGAGCTTCCTTAGTTGTTACAATACCGCATCAAGGAGGACGATAACATAACGTATGTTATGTTATAACATACGTTACGTTATGTTATAACATAACATACATTATGTTATGTTATAACATAACATATTTATTTTTACTACTACCATCGCGCGGTGGTGTGCGTGCGCGTCCAGACGTTTGCTCGTAGCACGTGCATCATGCGCGTCTCGTACGTACATACATGACACAGACTTATGTTTATGTATACATGTATGCACAATACGATAACACTAACACAATAAACATGC
The DNA here is from genome assembly GCA_945859715.1 of Apamea sordens. Taxonomy (NCBI): domain Eukaryota; kingdom Metazoa; phylum Arthropoda; class Insecta; order Lepidoptera; family Noctuidae; genus Apamea; species Apamea sordens. The sequence goes on along the minus strand of OX243998.1, from coordinate 18,816,140 downwards.
ACCACAGTCAACAAGACACACGAACAAGCCGCACTGGGTTTAACACTGTACACAGACACGAGGCGGCGTTGAGGCGGAGCGTCGTCGGCGGCTCTTGGTTAGCCTACCGACCGACCGACCGCTCGCGTTATGTTATGTTATGTTATGCTTATGTACAAGCTATATTTTTTTTCATAGACAGCAGAACGATGCTGTCTTACCATTTTTCACCAAGATCAGGGCCCGTATTCCCGTAATTTAAAACGTTCAAAATCTAGTCGCAGTCTCATCTCGGTGATAAACAAATGTCAAAAACTTGTCAAAATGTAGAGAAATTAGAAGTATTTTTGACAGATTGAGACTGAGATCAGACTGTGAACGTTCTTAAAATTACGAGAATTACCCCTCTGGTCATTTTTCACGTTACTATATGAAGCGAACGTTGGTGACCCCCACAGTCGGGATGATTATCTTTTGGACAAATTGTTTGTCCATCAACAATCACGAAGGAAAATCTCTGACTGCTTACCCAAATTAAATCAAAATCAAAATATTTTATTTCACATAAACCTACACGGGCACTTATGAAACGTCACAAGCTAGGTGCACGGTTTCAATTGGTCGTTTCCTATGGAGAAGAGCCGGCAAGAAACTCCACGGTTACTCTTTTAAAAATACTTGACTTTAACAATGTTTTCAAATTACAGTAGATTAGATTAGATTCATTTATTTGCCTGAAATATGGTATTTTACAGATTTTATAACACATACACAATAGTTCTTCATATTCCGCCTACTAAATTCGGCATGCAAATATTGTGACAATGATAATAATTCTAATTAATTAATTAAATCAATTTAAACTAAATGATTAAATTCCAATATAAAAAAAAGTACTAAATCAAGGATTGTCTACATATGAAATTAAAAATGTCAAATAAAAATAATTAAATTACAAAATAAGTGTCTAAATACTAGCTTTCAAAAGACAACCAATGAAATTAAGTTACAAATTGTAAAATAGCTTAAAATAAAAATGACAAATTTAATTTAGTAGGTGGGAGCAGAGCGTAGGCCTGTCAACAAGTACCAGGTACTTGACGTAATAATAATGCCCCCACTGCTGGGGCACAGGTCTCTCCCCTGTGAGAGGCAGTGGGCTGTAATCCACCATGCGGACCCAGTGCGGATTGGTATATGTCACATGCCTTCGATTTTTCAATTGTTTGGTTCTAGCACCATCATAATCATATACCCAGCATCTACCCACCATACGCAGCGTATGGTGAGGCTTATTTTTCTATGCAAAATTCTACTCACATAGCTCAACTCGGACATCAAACCCGCTTTCCAGTCCCGCTTTGTTACAGTTGCTAAAGCATTCGTAACTTTGTTTTCATTTAAACGTTATTTATCTGCGAACACAAAGCACGTCTGACTGATGACCTAGATAGAGCGCGAATCAAATAGCTTTAAACATCCGAATTGAAAAACTAGTGATATGGAATGTTCGTGTCGCGCAAGACGTGTATTGTTGGCTGTGTGGGGTTACCTGTGAGGTTTATGTGGGGTTACTTGTGGGGTTTATGTAGTTTAGATATTTAGACGACATATTTATGGGAAAGCAGCTTTCTGACCAAAGAACGGAATTGAAAACTTTTTTTTTTCGATAATCTATGTTGTGGCCCACTGCTGAGCAAAGGTCTCCATTTTTTCATCCCAAACCTCTCTGTCTTGAGCGATCTCTGGCCATGTTGGGCCTGCAAACGTTACCAGATCGTCACACCACCGTGGTCTGCCTGGACGGCGATGTCCTCCCTCAGAGAGAGATACGCTTTGGAATGGGCAACTAGCTTCAACTTTCTGATTAACTGACCGACTATTTAATTTTGACAGTTCAAAAGTGCCTGTAAATGGTTTAATTGAAATAAATGATTTGAGTTTGAGTTCAGGCGTCCAGTGAGTGACGATCTTATCGATTGAAAACTTAACTTAATAAAATCTATGAACACCCATGAATGTTCTCGCGTTACTTTATACTTGTTTCCCTTGTCCTCCCTACTTATTTATTAATTTTATAGTACAGTCAACAGCAAAAATAGATGATCAAAATCAGAAATTCAATACTAATGAACGGAGTTCGCAGCTATATGGCAGCTGTACTAGTAGTAAATGTTTGGTATAATTTACAATCACATACTTTTGAATCACTTCGACGCCACACAGTTCCGACGCGAACTCCGTTCATTAGTATTGAATTTCTGATTTTGATCATCTACTTTTGCTGTTGACTGTACCTAAAGTGTTTGTGGTACAATAATTACGTTTATGGGGCGTGCGGTGCTGACTTATAAGAAATTGTTACACTAACCTCAGATTTAAGTAAAAAATATTTTACAATTGTAACAGTGTAGACAATTGTTGGTTAGCCATTAAAGAAAAATAAATGTTAACAGTGCTGCACACATAGCATATAACCACCGTAGAAACGGAATAAACGAAAGACAAAATGACTGGAGAAAGATTTTTACGGCGCAATGTCAAACATCGAGAAAAGAAATGTCATTTTGTCATCGTAGAGTGTAGACAATAAGTGGTTAATGGTTATGTTACGCATATTGGTATGTTAATTCACAAGTTTAAAAATAAAAACCAAAGAAATCGGACTATTTTTAACCGACTTCTAAAAAAGGAGGAGGTTCTCAATTCGGAAACTTGTATTTTTTTTTAATGTTTGTTCGCGCATAACTCCGTCGCTTGCCAACCGATTTGAAAAATTATTTTTTTGTTGGAAAGGGTATACTTCCCAAATGGTCCCATAGAAATTTCATCAAAAACGGTTTAGTAGTTTGGTTTTTAAACCAAAATTACTGGTAAAAATTACAACTTAAAAGTGAAGAATAAAAACTTTTTTGCAAAAAAAAAAAACAACCGACTTTCAAAAACGACACTACAAAGTGAAAAATAACTTTAATTTCGGAAGTCGGTGGCAAACAACGAAAATGCGAACCCAACGACACCGACTTCCGAAATTAAAGTTATTTTTCACTTTGTAGTGTCGTTTTTGAAAGTCGGTTGTTTTTTAACCCTACACCACCGACAGGAGCACATTTCTATAAATTGATCGAAGAGGCATCATTATTCATTTAGATGAAAGATGGCCACTGATAGTCCTCCCCAAGCACCGCCACTCCCACCGGTTCTGTGCTTTCCGCAGCCAGCGGATTCCTGCGGCCTTCCTGATCGTCGGTCCACCTGTTGGGAGGCCTAAGAATGGCTACCAAGAGGCAAACTTACAGTTATTTTCAAGAATAAGCATTAGCAGTTTGTCTTTATAAAAATGTAAATGCAACCACCATATGTTTTTACTTATTTGCAAGTTCCTCATATTTTAATACATCCAAAAAAAGCTCAACCTACAAGTTTTTCACAAAACTAAGTGAAGTGTGAGTGTTCGCAACAAAGTTTTTCTAATTTATTTTATGTTTGTTCAGAAGTTCTAATGAGTACTTTGGAGCATGGTAATCAGGTTGTTTATGTATTTTCGTTAGCCTAGTTTTAACTAATCTCACTTTGACCTTTTTCGTAGAAAACGTAGTTTTTGTTTCGCTCGTTTTTATCGGGATTATGTGCGATTTGAAGGTGTTTAAATTGGCATTTGTAGGTAGAGGGTTAAGTCTGGTTTTTTAGTGGTTCGACTTTAAATTGGGAGTTGGGTCTAGAAAATAAAGTTGGCTGTTAGCTTTATCGAAGGGTGAATGGGCTAGTTTTCTTACCTTCATTTAGATTAGGTTAATCTATATTTTGTTTTATCATCGCTTATGTGGCATCATGACGTTCATTAAGAAAACCTAAATGTGTTTTAAGAGACTGACCTAAGCGCGCCCAGATACCAACAGTGAAATGTGGCTGTATCTATAAGTACCTACATCTCTGCCTTACCGGAGAAACACAGGCGTGTTGTTATGTTTTAACAACAATCTACTTGTTTTACTAATATAAAATTAAACCTCACAATTCAAACTCAACATAAATTAACCCCTTACCTAGTCATCGATATAACGAAACCCTTGTATATTGTATAATTACCAAAAATAGATCACACAACACAAGACTCCCTTCAAAAACATTACTGTATTTACTTTGTAGCAAATTGTGTACACTTGCTCTATAAACCGACGAACAGAGGGTTCCGCCGAAAATAAAATTAATTACACCCATCTTTGTAATCAGAACGCGAACCTTTGATGTGAAATTTTTCGTGGGCCTTTAAATATAATTTTCGTGTGTATTTTTTTTTGTTTTAATTAGTATTCGAATTCTGCTTTTATTTTGTTAAAAAGTAGCAAGTTTTGTACTTTTAGGACACAGTTTGTTTTAGTAACTGAAGAAGGGCAAGTAAGGGTTCGTAACTACACTGGCCTGCAAAACTTAAGTATCACACTTTTAAAATTGGAATAACTTTTTAAGTACACAAGATATACTTTCGAAATAAAAAGGACTCCGAAAAAGAGTTTAATTTTGTAGATAAAAACTTCATAGTCACCTTCAGATAACCTTCTTTTATGAAATGGCTGAAAAGAGCTTTAAAAACAAAAATAATCCTTTTTGAATTACAATTTTACCAATCATTTTTTTGTTTTAAAATTTTTTCTTGATCAATGAGTCTTGTTAACAAAAGCTAAGTTGGACAACAGCACGTAAATTTTATTTATCATGCCTCTTTCAGCTGAAGAATGTGCTAGGATCATGACTTTTCTGGAACTAGGCATTTTCGTGAACACATACAGTGGGATGAAGAAGAGTGGTCAAGAATTTTGTTCACAGATGAGTCTCGATTCTCACTTTACACTTCTGATGGAAAGCGAAGTGTATAAACTTCTTTATATTTGTGTGCTTAAAGTATTCAATTAATAATTTCATATTCTTCTTTCTCTCAATTCCTTGTTTCTTTCCCCTTTTCTAGAAGTCCATCCCGCTGATCCATTTCACCCCATCTTACTGTTTCTGGACACCATTTGTTTGTTATAGGTACGGGTATTATGCCAATTTATTTGGAATTAGTGCAACATGTCTTCTTTTTCTAAACATCTCTATTAGCGGTCATATCAGAAGGCAAAGTCTCGTAATTAAAAACGTTCAAAATCTGGTCGCAATCTCATCTCAGCCACAATCAATGTGAAAAACTTGTCAAAAATGTAGGGAAATTAGAGGTATTTTTGACAGATTGAGACTGAGATCAGACTGTGAACGGTCTTAAACTTACGAGAATTATCCCCCCGATGTAAGTTGTATGACAGTGTTTTTAGATTCGAGTAAAACTGTGTTAGAATGTGTCACAAAAACTGTTCCGTCAAGAATAAAAAGTCGTTGTGTATTAAATTATTTGTGGCGTTAATAAATGTGTTCTTTCCAAATAGCCTCTTGATTTCAATAATATCATCATTCACAAAGTCCATCTATCGTTTCTTTGGTCTTCTCCTTTATACTCAAGACTCCTGTACCTGTAGGTATATGTCGTGTGTGTTTCCGGAATCTTCGGTAAATGCATTCGCTCTGGAATGGAACAGTTACAGTGTGATGTTATTATCATTAAAACAATATTCCTCCAGCCACTCTCACCGAGATGTGTCAAGGACCCTTACTTACACAGATGGTGCTCCCAAGTATACAGTTCACGTAATGTACCCGAAGTTATCCGATGTCACAAAGTAGATGGGTACAGAAGGTTGACGGTAAAAAACAAATGAAAACGCACGCACACAGACACGTTTCATGTACATGTACAGTGCAAGCGCACTGGCGACTGGCATTTGTTTGAGATCGCCGTACTTATTGATGAAATTATTTACACAAAATAAGCGCCTGCCTGGGTTCTAAAATTAACCTCAATTATCACATGAAAAACATCTTTAATGATTTAAAATTACAATTTATGGTTGAAGTATTCAAATAATCAAATCAACGCTTCAATATATAAGTGGCACTACAAATTTACATCCACGAGTATGTTTTTCATCCGTTTGTTTACATTTATATAAGAAGGCCAATTCTCATAATTTAAAACGTTCAAAATCTAGTCGCAGTCTCATCTCGGCGACAAACAAATGTCAAAAACTTGTCAAAATGTAGGGAAATTAGAGGTATTTTTGACAGATTGAGACTGAGATCAGAGGGGCAATTCTCGTAATTTAAAACGTTCAAAATCTAGTCGCAGTGTCATCTCAGCGACAAACAAATGTCAAAAACTTGTCAAAATGTAGGGAAATTAGACGTTTTTTTGACAGATTGAGACTGAGATCAGACTGTGAACGTTCTTAAAATTACGAGAATTGCCCCTCTGACTGTGAACGTTTTGAAAATTACGAGAATTGCCCCTCAGATACTTTTGGAACAGACTATACGCCTTGTGTGCGTGCGCCTTTTTCGACTCATTTTGTATGGAACCGACCTTCTGTATAATGTTACGTCGACGTCACCCGACCCAACGATTATCCGGCCAAGCGGCGTACAATTACATTTTCAACAATATTGGTTCGCCGTGACGTGATTATGTTTACTCGTGTTTCGTATCATTTGAATTTTATGCCCATAAAAGTAGTCCCTTTTTCATATGGGTACATATTTTTATTGGACTTCAAATAAGGATTTTTCTGGTCCCGCTTCATGTTATTATAATATATTCATACATTATTTTCCCGACTTTTTCTTATTTTATTGGTGGTTTTGGTTGGTAAAATATTAACAAATTAGATTAGGTACATTTTGGGCCTTTTAATAGTAGTGAAACTTTAAAAATATCTCACTGAGAACCCTTTGTATTTATAAAGTTTTCGGAAAGAAAGAGCTACCCAAAACTTGCCAAAAGTAAAGTGTTCGTAGCATAGGAGCTACGACGTAGAACTCGTAGCATAGGAGCTACGACGTAGCACTCGTAGCATAGGAGCTACGACGTAGCACTCGTAGCATAGAAGCAATTGAAAGTTGCCAAGTGTTGACATATTGGTGCTCGTGACTGTACTTAACCTTTTAATAAGCCAGGGGTTCTAAACAGACGGCACTAAAGTTAGTATGATATCCGTATTTGTGCACTTCATCACGGGGACGTTGTTTAACTTTATGAGTGACCACTGACCTCACGCTTTCACTTGCAGAATTTAATATAACTATACTTTTATGAAAACTACGTTATAGAGGACGTTCAATCTTCCTCTGAGTAAAGTGATATGAGGAACCCTAAAAATAGAAATATATATGAAAAATTCGTCCTACATACAGCATTGTCTCAAGATGAAAGTCTTTGATCAGTGCGTGTTGCTAGTGATGATCTAGGGCACTGAAACGTTGTCGCTCACAATGGGCCTTATTAGAAGACTAAAAGTCACCCAAAGGTCAATGGAGAGGGCTATGCTTGGAGTTTCCCTACGTGATCGAATCAGAAATGAAGAGATTCGCAGGAGAACCAAGGTAACCGACATAGCCCGAAGAATTGTCAAACTTAAGTGGCAGTGGGCAGGGCACATTGCTCGCAGAACAGATGGCCGATGGGGCCGAAAGGTTCTGGAATGGCGACCGCGTACCAGAAGGCGTAGCGTTGGAAGACCTCCCACAAGGTGAACTGACCAACCTTGTGAAGGCCGCAGGAACCCGTTGGATGCGAGAAGCACAGAACCGGTCGAAGTGGAGCTGCTTGGGGGAGGCCTATGTCCAGCAGTGGACGTCTTTCAGCTGAAATGATGAAGTACAATTTTCTTTTGAATTGTTATAAAACACCTTAGTTTCATAAGAAAGAAACAAAGAAAATGCATTTATTTGCGGCAAACATGACGTATAAAAAAACACAAAAAGAAACAAGTTGGGGGTAAACATGCGTTACATTCACGCAAAACGGCCATCGCTCAGCATAATGCTAAGACCCTATACGAGACAGAGCCCCAGCGTTGGTTTTCAGCGACAGCCGGCGCTGACGTGATGACGTTAACCAGTGCAGCATGCAATTATACATAAATAAATAAAAACAAAAATCAAAACAAGAACCATAAGTACAAACCACTTACAATTTCACATTATGTAGGTTTAAGTTACTCCACAGGGTGGTTACCTGAGTTTATAAAAGCCGTAAAAGCTAGCTAATTAAAAGAGGTTCACCTGATTTTATTAGTGTTTAGAACTTGGATACCTGCCATTACAGGCAGCTGTAACGTGAGCGTCCTTACTTACTTAAGTTATCACTTTTCAAAGTCTATTCTTGTTTCTAAGACTGGTCAAGCATCACAAATCCCCTTTGTGATTCAAAGATCCGCCAGTAGTCAGCAGGTAGATCATCAACTTTGTAAAAGTATTCATAAAAAATCAAAATTCAAAGTAATTTTTTCATCAAATCAAATTAATAATCAATGTCTAATATGTCAAACGGATTTGAATATGAATTGAAAAAGTCCACATTGTTTTTGCCTGGAATTGAACCCACAACTTTATGGATGAGAGGCGAGGCCTGAACAACTAGGACATCACGACATTTAAAAAGTAAATTTTGTTAATTAAAAGGTTTACTTAGTTCCGAAATCATAAATTTAGTTTTAGTAAGATGATTTAAAACTAGTACGATATTACTGCTTAATCTTATCAATTTTAAATCGAGAAAAATGTTTGTTTCCAGAATAACAACTTATCAGTATCCGTTCTATGGCAGCCATCTTCAAAGATCATTAGTCACTGTTATGGGTTCACAGATGCCCATGGGCAGCGGAAACCCCACTTTATCTTGTCTCGAAACGGATAAGGGCGTAAGCGATATAAATATACTTATAACTTCCTGTGGAAAGCTTTACACGCGTTTTTCAGGATTCTTTAACAGAATTGCCTTACCTTCATTCTATCTTCTTGACTGTCTGTCTGTTTTTAGGCTACAGAGAAATATGTAAGCATAATCAGCCTATATTGTTCTCACTGGTCACAGGCCTCCTCCAAGTGAGAAGGAGTAATGTATATTTTTCTCTAATTGTTTAGCTAAACTCAAATCAACCCTAGTATTAAGAGGAAACGCGGGTGGTGTTTTTTTCTATAGAGACGCTCTCGCCTGTTTTCTTTCTGGTTAATGACCATATGGCTATGATTTTTTACAGAATAATAAATGTAAGTTACTTGTATGTCCCTGTTTTCCTTTTTGATAATACATTATTTTTATAAGCACTAGAACCCTCAAAAAATGCTCAAAATTGCCTATTTAGACCGCTGTTAACAGAGGCCTAGGGTACAAATTTGACAACTATTAATGAAAAAAGGAAAACATGGCGACACAGTATATATCCTTCTTATCCAGTTTATGAAATATCTTTTAAATTGGTTCAATATTGGTGGAGAAAATAGGCGAGATCCAAACCTCGAAAATGTGACTTTTTACTTAGGCTATTCAGTCGGATCTGCAGTTGTCCTTATCTCACGAATAGACGAGAGATAGCGAGACAGAGCGACAGCGATAGTTTCTTCAAATACCTAATTTCAAAAGTCTTTCCACCCGCATTTCCTCTTAAGTACTTATAATCGCCCTGTTGATGCAAAAGGCTGGCCCCTTATTACATTAGGTTAAAACAGGTGAAATGTCAGCGTAATACGCCTCTGCTTATCCTTTCGCGGAACACAGGCGTGATGTTTCTGTATCCTATAACATGAATAGAATTTCACACCAAAACATTTTTGATCAACTGTAGTCAAAAATTATTGACTTGGAAATCCATGAATTGAAATTTAGTACGGAACCCTACACCGCGTCCAACACGCATCCGACCGGTTTTTTTTTCTAACAGGTCGTTCACACACTGGGCCGTTATTTTTTTGGGATCGTTAATCTCACAATTTGTTTTTATTACTGTTGTTCGCGAGAGTATTTGTAGATGTGTTCAGCATTGTTCACACAGTTTCATAGTGTGTCTTTTACCCTCATTATATGTAAGTCTGTAATTATGCATTAGTGGAAATAGATTTCCTAGGACGCTTAGGAAAAACCTACATAAAGGCTCTCCCCCAAAGGCGCGTTATATGGGTCGATAATATCAGATGCGTTATTTCGATAATACGTCCCGATTCCTTGTCACACAGCTGCGTTTTTATCGTCCGATATTTCTAACGTGTGCGTGTAACTAACACTACAGGCTGCCAGCACTACATGTTACTACGATTTTAACGCAGGTACCTATGTGTAAGATCGTATGCGTCCTAATATAAAATGTTCTAAGAATATCGCAGGACGGAGGACCGCAAGTATCCTACTTCTATTGCGTCGTTATTATCGCAGCTGTGTGTAACTTCGTGAACGCATTAGAACGACGTTCTAATGCAAAATGTACTGAAAACAGATATCGTAATAACGCATCCGTTATTAACGATCGATAATAACGCGCCTGTGGGGGACAGCCTTTAAGCGGTCGATAGAATCAATTGTCTTAATAACCAACGCATTTATATCTTTTTGAGGTTAACAGACTTACGTCGACTCGGAATGATTGAAGTGTGATGCACTTCAGTTCATATTTTACGACCCAACGAGGGGCTTGCAGCTAAATAATAACAGCCGCACGGGTCGATCGATCAGGTTAAGCTACGCTTGCCGCGGTTGGTCCGTGGATGGGTGACCGTCTTTACATACCAAAACCCTTCCGTGCCTCGGAAAGCACATTAAGCCGTTGGTCCCAGCTGTTATTCGTGGATCTTTGACAATCGTTACCGGTCGTCAGAAGCCTGGAAGTCTGACAACCAGTCTTACCAAGGGGTATCGTATTATCCAGTAAACGGTTGTGGATGTCAGATAGGCAGTCGCTTCATGTAAAATGCTGGTATTCAGCCGCATCTGGTCTTTTTTTTCTTAAAAACGTTGCCCCACACTAGGAATTACTCCTGTATCGTGGGTGCGTTTACAAACATTTAAACTCACATACACAAACAGACCAGACCCGGAACAACTACCTGTAGGCAATACAAATATTTGTTCCGTGCGGTAATGGAACCCGCGATAAGCAGCGCAGCAGTCGATCGCTCAGCCACTGCGCCAACCGTGTCGTCGTCGGGTTAGACTGGAAGCCGACCCCAACATAGTTGAGTATAGGCAAGACAGATGATGACTAGTCATATTAACGTATTGACATCATTTAAGCAATATTTGCACTTTGAGGACAGGAGAAGCGTCTTCTATTGCTTAATAATATTTTATGATAGCCACACTAAACTGTTTACAGTACTAATTGTCGGTTAAAAGCAGCCATTCTTCCCTCAAATTGAGTAATTAAAGTGATTTTCGTCGTACCGACATAATTGCTGGCAGCTATTTTGTTTCTGTTCGTGTTTCACTGAGCCTTGCGTCGTAGGTTAAATGCGATTTAAGGGCCCCTACACAGGTGCAACGCGATTTTGTAACACATACAGTCACGAGCACCAATATGTCAACACTTGGCAACTTTCAATTGAAATAACGAATGCAACGTTGAAATACGACACATTACATAAACCTATGGGTTCGAAAATGCTATGTTTGTAAGAACATAAAATTTCCTTTAAAAAATAAAGGAATAAATCGCTTTTGAATAAAGTCGAGTGTATACATACTTTTGTTCGTGACTGTACATAAATTTACGTCTTCTTCCGTCGAGGTAGGGAGAAACTACAGAACGCCACCTGCGGATTTTGTGCTCGACCGACGGTCAGCGCTGACATCGGTTGAACGTAGTTATATCAATGAAAACTTACGAACAACTATAGAGTACAGCATACGTCGCGCTGACGAGGACCGACACTCGAGCTCGCCGGTCGGGCGTACGACGGTCGACTGTCACGCTATGTCAGTATATGCGGGCATTTGACGGCACGGTTGGCGCAGTGGTTAAGCGATTGACTGCTGCGCTGCGTGTCGCGGGTTCGATTCCCGCACGGAACAAATATTTGTATGGCCTAAAAAACGTGTCCGTCAACAATTAAGCTTCCATGATAGTGATTCATACAACACTGACGACCGTGCATACACACGGCGAGTAAATCATATATTTTCTCGGAGAGAAAAACGTGTGTATATAATGGGCCTAAAGTCTCGCCTGTGTGGAAGAGCCTTTATAATAAAGTAGCATGAAATTCAATATTACAAAGGCAAGTGAAAATAAATTGGCATCTTGTTTCACGACGATCGTAGGTAACCTTGTAGTAACAGTTACTGGTCGATATTTCTGTATATCATCGCGATATTTTGTTGTAGCATTCGGTGATACTCTGTGAGAGGTGGAATTCCCTATTAAAAAATCCACCTGTCGCAGAGTAACTAATATTACCATGTCTAGTGTTAAAGGTTTATCGATTTTATTGATTTACTGGCTGACCCAAAAGGCGTTCAGTTTTTCCCGAATTTGAGCATTTTCCAGTAAAACTTATAGATTTTAATTCCAATTCTCGTAATTTAAAACATTCAAAATCTAGTCGCAGTCTCATCTCGGCGACAAACAAAGGTCAAAAACTTGTCAAATGTAGGGGGAAATTAAAAGTATTTTTTGACAGATTGAGACAGATCAGACTGTGAACGCTCTTAAAATTACGAGAATTGCCCCTCTGATCTTATCTTATAATACAACCTACTTACGGTATTTTACATTTAAAATCTAAAAATAGCCAAATCGGTTCAGCCATTCTCAAGTACATAAACTAGATATGTAGTTGATAGCATGACATTATTAATTGCAAGGAATTTCAAACATTCTAATCAGAATTCCAGATTTTTATATGGTTTATGTTATATGGAAGTTGATTAGTAAACTTTTACTTTTTTCCTTTTAATAGTACAGTATAAGTTAGTTTTTAGAAAGAAAGAAATCACATCCTCTTGATATAAAATCTACTAGCTGTTCCCCGCGCTTCCGTTTACGATCCAGGATGAAAAGTAGCCTACGTCCTTGTTCAGGTCAGAGTCTACCAATATGTCAAATTTCTTGCAAATCCGTTCAGCCGTTTTAGCGTAAAGCGTAACAAACAAACTTACGAAAAAAGTTTAGATACCCCGGGTAAAAAATATCTGAAAAGAATTCCTAAAGTTTCTACTAAATAATTATTTAAACTCGTCCTAGATTTCACTTTATACCTTGACTAAATAATAATCTAGAATTTTTTAGCCGCTATTTCAGAGAGGCACTTCCCTGATTTATTATACGAAATCTTATTTCCACAGCATCTCGCAAACAAATAAGGTTTATATGCAAATGAGCGTAACAATTAATTATCTGTTTGTTTGTAGAAAAAATAGCGGGAATTGAAACAGCCCGTTAGGGCGTGTGTACACTTTGGTTTTGATAATAATAATAATTCATTTATTCTCAGACAAAGTTCATTCCATTACATTAAATTAAAACATAAAATTGATATAATAATCACATTGATATAATACACTATACAAAATACTCATTAAAATCAAGTAAAATTAAAATACACACACATGTCATGCAAATAAAAAAAGACTAGTACAAATTAGGTTAGTAAAATAATTAAATTAAAATAATTACACGATATAGAATAAAGATTGGATTTATTTATTAAAATATAAATACAAACGAATTAAGAACCACCTTCTTTTTGAAGTCGGTTTAAAAATAAATAAAACAACAAGGCCTTATCCTATAACAGTTACCTAATTATTTGTTTATTCAAAAAAATATTAATTTAACAATTTTCAATGATAAGAAAAACGTACTTGTGTCAATACATTGATTAATGATTGATTTTTCAATGTCTTTATTGCTACAAAGGTTGTTACAATAGTGTTTACAAATGATCTTATTCTATTTGTACACAGGTCATGAGTAATTTTTGTTACATAGGCTATATTTCACCTTTACAAACATTAAAACATATTTTTATTTGCTTATTTTGAGTTGACATGAATTTACTTATAATGTATCTACGTCGTTTAAAATTTTAACAAAACATTAATTTTCCATTACATTTCATTCTATTTTCGCTGCAGTTTTTTTCTTTTATAGCCTCAGTAGCCAGTAATTTATTAAAGACCAAACGTTCGTCCACGTTCGCCCCAAACTGTGTCCAGACCTTTAGGGTCTTTAGGGTCTAAAGCCCAAAGCTTTGCCTGCCATTTGTTTAGCTCGTTTATGTAAAGAAACGCAAACTCGTTTTTAAAGATTACGTGTCCAGTTTTTTGGCTTTGGCCACTTTTTATCTGGCTTTACCTGTAAATGATATAAATGTTTTGGATTCCGTAGCTCAGACTTTTTATCAACATTGGATAGCAGTAATATATGGGTAACCTGTATCAAATTTTATTTATGTTTCAAATTGACGTAATTTCAAGTTAAACAAATATCAACTTTATTTTAATGGTTATTAAGTTGATTTCAGAGTAACTAGCACTATTGAAAAAGTTATAAAAATGTTTGAAGTAGTTGTAGCGTAAACTGAACTTTATTTTGTAGGATTTTAAGTTATTTTTCCATAAACTCATATTTGTTTAAATTTTTGGCGAATACAGATATTACAGATTAGGTTAACACATTAAACCAGATTATCCATACATTATGGTTTTAATAATCTACAAGAAAAATGAAACCATTGCATTATTTTTATTTAATTAAATAACTGAATTGCCTGTGATATCCAACGGCCTTTTATATTTTTTTTGCAGACTTTTTGCAAGTTATATTCGGCCAGATCCGTAGTAGGTAAATCAATTATTCCTAAAAAATAAAGCTTCATATTATTGACATTTACCCACACACACCTTTACATATTTTGATGTTTTACTTTAACATTATTAATTAAACTAAGCTATAGACAAACTATACACATGAAATAAAAATAATTACTCCTAATTTATTTTGAGAATGATATTATTCACTAACCCGCTGACAAGTTAATTATTACATTATAAAAATCGTAACAAAGCAAAAATGAGGGTCTCCTCGTTTATTTCCTACCAAAACAAAAACCTTATTTATGTTCTCAATATTTTTTTGTTGTGAAGATCTCAAAAGTTGGTCTGTACAAAATATTTAGGCCCAGAACTTGTACAATGACAGGCTAAGTTACGATGTTCCAGAGCCAGTAGGCTTAACTTTTTGATATACAGCCTTCTTTGATACTTTGTGGTGTTTAGTATTGCAAGAAATATGAAAGGTTTCTTCGTTTTTATGTCTATTTAGTACTCAACCTTTAACCTTTAATATTTTATTGAATGGTGTGACAAAAGTGTGATTATTTATACACAGAGACTATTTTTGGGTCATGATATTCATAATATATGTGTCGGAGAAGCTATATCTGTCTCGCGTTAACATCAGGCATAATTTAATTACTGTGGGCGCACTATGGGTAGTGTTGGTTTTAGCACCATAGAAAAACGGTTTGCAGTTCAAATCAGATTACAATTTACAAACAAGTTAGTCACACTAGCGAATCACACACTGTAGGTACACATGTAACTATACGGAACGCGACAGTTTCTAAACACATGTTGTTCGTACAATGTCCAATGTTTCGATGATCCCGAGAGCTCTGCTCACACCGTTCTTGTAGCTGTAGCTCTCCGTCCATCTCCACGAACTCAGGCTAGACTCTGTCTAGCGCCACGAGATAGCGCTAGCGTTCTGAATAGTCAAACGAATGACTCCGACATGTGAAACTATGATATTAATGAACGTGTCGGCTACTTGTTTTTCGTGCAAACACGAAAATAAAGTCGAAACATTTACGCAGAGAGCTGAAATAACTGTAGCGTGATCTGCTACGAAAGCGTAGCACCCGTAGCAGTGAAGATAGCTACGCCGTAGCCGCTCATAGTCCATTTTCTCACAGATCTTAAACCGGGTTAAAGTCGTTTATTATCCTCGAAAGATAGTCCGACCATCATTCGGCGATAACACTTTATAACAGAAAAACTTCAGCCGTCAACAAAACCAATAAAACTCCAAACCAACTAATCCTCCGCATGTCTTTAAAAACTCGTAACTCACAAAATAAACTGTTCTTCCCGTTTGTTTGTGAGGAAACATTTTTTATACCTCAGTCGGAACTCGGGTCATTAATTCGGCCAGGGAGCGCACCTGTCTGTAATGGTTGTGAGATCCGACGCCCGAGATTTCGATGTAACACCCCACTTTCACTAGTTATCGCGATTTCCCGGGGGATTCCGCCGAGCGAAGATTGCGAGCGCCTACAGATACGGCAGAAGGGCTATTCTTTTAGACAAGTACATTTAGAAATAAGAAAGAACGGAAGCAAAGACAGTAGCAATGTGCAACTGTTTTGTATTGTGACACTACACATTACAAGACGATTACACAATACGATATACAGACAGTTATTTTTTACCGACTTCAAAATTGAAGCGGATCTAAAATTAAATAGTTATTCGTCATGTCATATCCAGTAGCTTCCAAACAATTTTTTTTTAATTCTTTGGTGTGTATAGTTTCCGAAATCAGTTAATCGTATCAAATCAAACTCACCTACTTGTGAATCGGTTTCCCACATTGACAATTTTTACTTCTATTTAAGCTGATTTTCTTGTTTCATCTGAGCTCACACAAATGAAACAAGAAAATCAGCTGAGCGTTGTTCTACTGTATTCCTATACTCTGTGGCACAGCTTACTAGGATAACGTTCCGGGTATTTGTCATTTTTGTTTTGTTCTCCTTCGTTTTTATCTTGAACTTCGATGTCTTTGTGTTGCTTTGAAATAATATTTGGGTTTAGAATGCTGACGTTTTGTTTAGTGGATCGTACTAGGAGTGCAAGCGAAGCGAATAGCTGAGTGGTGGGAATAACAATTTTGAATTTTAGTGAAAAGAATTTTCGCAGTGTCCTTTGTTTTTACCGTTCAGTGCAAACAAAAATTATTTTTGATTTTGCATGAAAGACTAAAAATACGTGTTAGGTACAGACGCCAGCACATCAAGCTACTACAATCTGTCAAGTTTCTTTAATAGATTTTCAACTTTATCGCTAAAGCATTAAGGTTTAAGGTTGATTGGGAAAATTTGACATTTTCGGGTAGCTTGACCTGCTGGCGTCTGTACAACAGAGCTTTAAAAGCGGCTTTACTGATTTAGGGCAAATTTTTCAATCGACAGTTAATTTTTATTCGTGGAATGAAATTGACGTCTGACAGTTTTTGTATGGAAGAACTGTCAAAAATTCAAAATTATTCCTCCGAGAAAATTATCTGGCGTTGGAAAGATCAGCCCTTAATCTACACAACATACCTAACAGACTGTCAAACTCATGTAGGCAGTGAAAAATAATAACACCTTATAATTATTTGACATGTGTTTCGTAGTAGGTATATCAACATTTCAGTGATTTACGTGGTATAACTTACAAAACAGACAGGATTTAATTTTTTTGTTTTTTTTAAATGTTATAAACTAGCGCTTGACTGCGATCCCGCCTGATGGAAAGCAGAGATGCAATCGTTGATGGTAAGCACACTAATTTATTATGAACCTATTCACTCTAGCCTTGAAAACACCCAAATTATAATCGGACGGGAAGACCGCTGCAGGCAAATTGATAACCAAATTGTATATCAACTTAAATTTTCCGTATATTCCTATAACATAGAATGAAATTTGTTTGAAATGTCTAACACGGCAAATTAAAGTACTTAGTGGGCCAATTAGCTCAACCAATAATTTCCCTGACTGTACTTAAAAAAAATCATATCATTAACAAAAACAAACTACTTCAACTAATCACATTTCAAGGACCATCCATTCTTACTAGTGAATGTTTATTTCTCATTCGGAACATAATTCGCAACTAATACGACCCAGTTATTCCGGCCAAACTTTTGAATTATTAAACTATAAAGCCTCATAATAGTTCATAATGCTCTTTTTATAACTGACATAGTTAGAGGTTAGGTTGATCGTAAAGTGGAGATGTCGCGATTCGCTTGTCTGGCCAAATGTTGCTACGAGACTATGGCTTCTTCTGACTAGAAGATGATAGTGACTTACTAGCAGGTATACAACCAGAGCCCGTATTCCCGTAATTTAAAACGTTCAAAATCTAGTCGCAGTCTCATCTCGGCGACAAACAAATGTCAAAAATTTGTTAAAATGTAGGGAAATTAAAAGTATTTTTTGACAGATTGGGACTGAGATCAGAAGGCTAATTCTCGTAATTTAAAACGTTTAAAATCTAGTCGCAGTCTCATCTCAGCGACAAACAAATGTCAAAAACTTGTCAAAATGTAGGGAGATTTGGGTTTTTTTTGACAGATTGAGACTGAGATCAGACTGTGAACGTTCTTAAAATTACGAGAATTGCCCCTCAGACTGTGAACGTTCTTAAAATTACGAGAATTTTTCCTCTGGTCGATGGCAGCAGGTAAACATGATGTACCCAAAGTTAGTAATTACTATGGCGACAGAACCTTAATAAAACGCGTTCCCTATTTATTGAACACTTTGCCTGCTAACATCAGACAAGAAATTAATAAACTAAAATTCGCACGTAAACTTATAAAATATTTATTAGATTCTATGTAGGTATTAAGTATATATAGGTTATAGATGTACCTGATATGGTGTTTATTGTCTTACAATAAACTTAATATCAGATACATCTATAACCAGACTCAACGATCTCACAGTTAAACTGCGTAAGCAGTTTTGTGGGGCAATGTACCTAGTGTTAAGGATTTTTTAAGTGAATAAAGCATTAATTCATTCATTCATGTATACAACGATACGACAATAGTTTAAAATTTATATATCTAATGATGTTCCAAGTTATTATCCGACTAGCTTTCCCAACTATGATGGGGTCAGCTTCTAGTCTAACCGGATGCACCTGGGTACCAGTATTTTACATGGATCGCCTGCCTATCTGACCTCTCTCGTAATACGATACCCCTTGGTAAAACTGGTTGGCATACTTTCGGGCTTCTGACGACTCGTAACGACTGTCAAAGATCCACGAATGACAGTCGGGACCAACTTAACGTGATTTTCGAGGCACGGAGGGTCTTAGTATGTAAAGATGGTCACCCATTCACGGACCAACCCCGGTAAGCGTAGCTTAACCTGATCGATCGACCCGTGCGGCTGTTATTACTTAGCCACAAGCCCTTCTGAATGACGTTCCTAGTCTGCACACAAAAATTTAATCACATCCATCCAATTTAATCAATATTTCCAGCTGGTTGAAATCAGAAATCAGAAATATTTGTTTGTATAGGTACAATAGATGTAAAATAGTATGTACAGTTCGCTACAACCAGCCATTAAAGGCATACAAAAAAAAAAAAAAAAGATCTGTGAATGTGATATTATATGTTGATAGGCAAAACCCATAGTCAGCCTGTCACTACTACATATTTAGTATTGCCAGTATTTTTATTTACTGTCGTATTATTTTCTCCACATTGTATGTCTTGCTGTGTTGATTTTCTTAACAATGGTTAATAAACCGTTATATGAGAGCAACGTTTATTGCCGCCCAGCAGCGTTCCTGCCTCTCCGTTAGTAGTGTTTGGGTGTCGCTGTAATAACAAGCACTTGAGAAATTAGCTTGTTACGTCCTACTAATATTATAAACGTGAAAGTTTGTATGGATGGATGGATGGATGGCTGTTTGTTGCTCTTTCACGCAAAAACTACTGAACGGATCTGGATGAAATTTGGCACACAGATAGTTTATAACCAGGATTAACGCATAGGATACTTTTAATCCCGATATTCCCACGGTATCGAAACTTATGCGGGTGAAATCGCGGGGCGTAGCTAGTACAAACATAAATTCTCGCCTTTTTCCCATGAGGGTAGGCAGAAACTACAGAACGCCACCTGCTACGATCCCTACATACTCCTTTGCCTCGTTTACGTTCATGCATCTGAGGGGCAATTCTCGTAATTTTAAGAACGTTCACAGTCTCATCTCAATATCAATATGTCAAAAATACGTCTAATTTCCCTACATTTTGACAAGTTTTTGACATTTGTTTGTCGCCGAGATGATACTGCGACTAGATTTTGATCGTTTTGAATTACGAGAATTGACCTTCTGATCATGCACACACGCCGGTTGCAAGCACTACGCACCTGAACTTTTTAATTTTTGTTCTTTAATTTCTTTTTTTCTAATAAAGGGACTCCTATTCTGTAGGACTCTTCTCCGAAGAACATCAACAATCTGAGGGGTAATTCTCGTAATTTTAAGAATGTTCGCAGTCTGATCTCAGTCTCAATCTGTCAAAAATACGTCTAATTTCCCCACATTTTGACAAGTTTTTGACATTTGTTTGTCGCCGAGATGAGACTGCGACTAGATTTTGAACGTTTTAAATTACGGGAATACGGGCCCTGAGGTTTTTTCACAAATGGAATGGGCAACTAGCTTCAACTTTCTGACTAACTGACCGACTATTTAATTTTGACAATTCAAAAGTGCCTGAAATGGTTTAATTGAAATAAATGATTTGAGTTTGAGTTTGAACCAACAACGAACTTTGCTGACTGGCAAATATTTTCCGCTAGCAGTTTTATTTATGAATATGACCTATTCTTGCGATGCTCGTGACATTTGATATACCAGGGGCTTCGCAGGTACGACCAAGAGACAAAGCAAAAATGTCTCATGTGCTTGTTATTACGGCACCCGTACCTACACTACAAACGCTTACGTAGGTACTTCTTATGTATCATTACATATGGGTACTCTTTTAATGCTCCTTGTTGATAGCAAAAATGGGCAGTAGTAACCCCGCTCCTAATTTAGCAATCTATGCTTACGTAATAAAGAGTTTTCTTTTTGTTTGAATAATCTCATGAAAAAAAAATGCATTTGATTGCCCAATTATTGAGGAATGTTATAGGATATTTATTATCACGCTGAGATCCTTAGGAGACGAGCAAAAATAAAAAAAAAGTCATTAAGAACGCTAGGCGATATCGCTAAGAGTCGCGGTAGAATGGTGGAACCAGAAATTTCCTATGATAGAAGCTAGTATAGCTTATGTGTATAACAGAGTTAGGCAGTAACCCCGCTCCCAACTTGCCAATCATACGAGTATTATGAACATTAGAAAAAAAAACATTTTCTCCGAAGTCGTTTGCTTGATAAATGAATTGCCTGCACTATACTTTCTTTCAGGACTAAGTTAAGATCTGAAATCTAAATAGTGTTGTAAAATGGTGGCTTGGATCCGGAACGCATTAATTATTGTCACACACGTAATGGGTTCACTGGCTAATGAAGTGTGTTTCGATCGTGTAGCACTTAGCGGGGTAAACAGAGGAATCGAATGAGAGAAAAATGTATGAAACTCAGCATAAATGTACAGATGACTTAATTAAATGGGTGTCCCTGTAACATAAGAATCCTACTAATATTATAAACGCGAAAGTTTGTGTGGATGGATGGATGGATGTTTGTTACTCTTTCACGCCAAAACTAATGAACGGATTTGGATGTTTGGCATACATATAGTTTATAACCAGTATTAACACATAGGATACTTATAATTCCGATATTCCTACGGGATCGAAGCTTATTCGGGTGAAACCGCTGGGCGCTGCTACTGCGTTATAAAAAGGAATATTTTAATCAAATATGGCAGGGGTCCGTACTAATGAAGGTATGGAACTAGCTACTTAAATTCTTTCTCATGAGTGAACCAATATCAAAACAGCTCCTGTTTTCTAAAAGCCCTTTTAATTTCATCTGTTGCACGACATTTCGACCATTTATTTCATTGATTTTTTATATTTTGGTAAGCCAACCGCAGTAGCTTACTTGACATAATTTTAAAACAGTTTTTCTCATTAGCAACTTGATCTATCTTTACTAGAAGAAAAGTAAAAAAAAAACAAACTCCCCCTCTATATGCACTTTTGCAATCTTAACAGCCACTATATTATTCTTAGCTACACGTGGATGGAGACCGCAAGGGACAGTCTTTACATCGTAAACTTTAAATTGAGCAACGGTAAAATAGGTTTTCAATGCGTGGCTGACTAGAGTTGACTAGCCTTCCCTTGAGGGTTGTAGGAACTCGTGGAATAAGGGTTTAGGTACCTTTATAGACTTTTAAGGTGCAAGTAAATGTGGGTAATTTGCACTAATTGCAAAATGAGTGTTATTGTTAGACTGGAAGTCAGTGTTATAGGTGTTAATTATAGCAATTTTTCCATCATCAGATGTTTGAGTCTTATTAGGAAAAAGGTTTATGATAAAGATTTTTGATATACTTACAATCAATGCTATGCCGATGCCGAAATTGTCATGTAAGTGTCCTTTAGTTATTAAGATAACTCTAGCATAAGTTTAATGTACGTGTGGCTGTGATTTTCTTAAATATATTAAATAAATAAACAAAATAAATAGATAACATTTTGTAAATATGACAAAAATAGAGTGATTTTTTGTCGTATTCGTCTTCAACCGATAACGAAAATAAAAGCAGTGTAAAATATTGCATCCTATTTTTTTTTATTTTATCATTTATATAGACACATATTATATCAACAGACAAGAAAAAACAGAACAGAAAAATAGGTACCTACAAAGGTATGCTTATTTCATAACAAATCTCTTCCAGCATACCTGCGATAGGACAATAGATAGAGAGATGCAGACAGCGCGTGAAAAAGTAAAAGAGACAAAAAAATTATACAAAATAAAATAAAAAAACAATTCTCTTAATAAAACTAAACAAATGTTATGGGAATATACTTACATACATGCAAATAAACATACATACATCACAATCTTATTCCTAAACAGTTAATCCATACTAAACTCCAGTTTACTTAAATCTGTGTGAAGAGAAACTGCACGAGAGTTAAACATTAAACTAAAATACATTGCTCACGATACAAGCGCAGCCGTGTAGTCGGAAGCTCGGTGCTCAGCGGAAAATCTTGTACGTCCGCCATTTTGACGTGTCCCGGCGATATCAAGATGGCGCCACACCTTCTAATGTCAATTCTTTGAGAGTTTAAGGCTTGCACGTTTTTGAAGACGACTTGAAATAGAAAAGGTATTAAAACTATGGAGATTTTTGATGTTGCATTTGGGAGCTCACATAAAAAAACTTGTTGATTTTATAAAAATGGGTCGATGGTTCGTGAGTTCGGGGCTCCCTGGCAATAATTGTGTAAAATAGCTGTAGGTAATATTTTTTATGTTTTCGTGTTAACTAATGTTATTCAACCACTTGGGTGTTTCTAATTATATCATCTGAGAAATACACACTCATTTCTATTTCTATAAAGGACTGTTTTCCGAAACAGGAGCTTTTCGATTACTATTTTTATGTGTATTTTTCATACCATATTAAAATGATTAGTTAGCGAAGTTAGTTGTGAGATACTTCCCATATTAATCTTAGATGATAAATTACTAGTATGACAGTTTTATCAGCACTTATAACGTCGTGTTGTACACCATTTTGTTTTATCCCTAGCTTAGTGTCGACGAATATTTTCTTGTATCACTTTTTTCTACAACATTACACGATTACTTACTTACTCTGAATTGTAAAGATGGGGTGTGTGGACGTAGTTTATTGATATATTTAGGTATAAGACGATGTAGGTTATATTTGGGTGAAAGTGACATACCACTACACCTGTATTTCCCGAAGGGGTATGCAGAAGTGTCTATAGGTAAACATTTTTGAAGACACATCATGCGAAAAGGCAATAAAATATTGAATGTTGATAGGCAAGTTAATTCAGGTATTCATTGCCATACGAGAGTAACTCGCGAGCAATCATTTAGGAGGAAAATCATTTTAAAGGTTGCATAGTATTTTTAAAACTATGTTTGATATTAGTATATTTTTTCTTTATTATAAGGGCTGATTTTTCCATCGCCAGATAACTTTTATTCGAGGAATAAAATTGACGTTTGACAGGTTTTGTATGAAATAATTGTCAAAATTTCAAAATTATTCCTCGAATAAAGTTATCAGATGATTGAAAAATCAGTCTTTAATCTAATTTAAATCAGAACATCAGAAACTAAAAACAATTCCTCTAATGAAGCAAATCGAGAGTGTCCTGCACATAATATAACATAACACCACTCCTGTTTTCCCGGGTGTACTATGCCAAATCGAATGTTCCGAGGGGCTAGGTAGAAGTGTACCTACATATATAGTACACTCACATTTCCCCAGTTATGTTAATTCCCATGTAATAGCGAGCGAGTTTATTGCCATCAACCGGTGGAATTTCTTGCCCATTCTTCTCCATACGAAAACTACCCTTTAGAAGGGGTAACTAGAATTAATTCAATTTTTATGTAATTTTTGCCATTCAAAAGTGCCTTTTATGTGCCTATTTGAAATAACTTATTTGACTTTGACTTTGAACTGGGCACAAATCCAGAGTTCGTTAAAGTACAGACGCCAGCAGGTCAAGCTACCTGAAACTGTCAAATTTTCCCAATCAACCTTGAACCTTAATGCTTTAGCGATACTGAACTCAAAGTCGGAATTCTGAGATTGTCTCAAGTGCAAGAAAAGGCACTTGGAACACTAACTGAACAGACAGCTGTGCTGCTGGGGAGTTGTTGCGCCACTTCTTCTTCCCAGCGATAGAACTAGGAAGTGGTGAAAGGCGGGCGTTTTTGGGGGACTGTCTTTTGTAATTTTGACGTTCGAAAAGTGCTGATACCCAGCCTTATTTGAATAAATGACTTTTGATTTTGATTTAGTTTTTGCTGAGACACGTGTATATTTCGAATATACCTAGATACCCAACTTGTTTCGGAGTCTACCGTACTACGATAGGTAGGACTGATAGGTTATTCAAGGTAGTTTTAATAAAGGAGAAAATGTTTTTGACAAGATTTCTTAGCACAGAATTAGGCTTATTAAATAGGCGTTCAGTTATAAATTATATTATTATCTAGCTGGCTGGTTCCGATGGCGTCAAGTGCTGTGATTGACGTCATCAAAGCGGCACAATTGACGCAAATTAACGTGGGTCCACAAACATAACATTATTCGTTTATTCATTTATCATTGATTATTTTGATAACAAGATAGTAGACCGCATTAAACACTAAAGTAAATACATTTTTGTTATTTTACGTAAAATTTCGTAAATGCAGCTTGTAATTTTAGACCCATTTTCACAATCAAACGGGCCATTAATAATAAAACAGAATATAATTCACAAAAACACATACATTAAATACATAAAATGGTTTAATGGCACAAAGGGGGCGATTCATAACACGATATTAGCCAACCTCCAGTTTCCGACACGGGATCAAAATACAAACAAATATATCAAACACCTGCCGACACACGGATACAGGAGACTGTTTATAGCTCCTATAAACCATAAATTTGTCTAGTTCATTGTTTTATGTAATTCACACGTTGCTACTGGTTCCCTCGAGGGATGGTTCCGTGGTGTAACGTTCTAATTAGGGTTCCGTGATATATGTTAAGGACACTCTGTAAACTAGTTTTTATGAGTATTGAATTTATATGGCTCGTGGACGTTATTATATGAGACCTTTTGTCAGTGAGGTGGGGTTAGTCCCTACGTATAATGTAACATAAAATCATGCCTCTGTATTCCCCCAAGTGTAAGGCAGAGTTTTTTTTTATTTTTTTTTATTGGCAATAGTCTCACTCTTGACCTCAATCCAGCCCAGAGGCGTACGTATAGTACACCCACATTTTACCAGTTATGTTAAAGTCCTATGTAATGCTTTGCACAACGTTTAAACACATGTAATGCATGCATTGAAACGTTGCAATTACATACACTAGGCTTATTAGAAAAAAAACTGCATATAATATATACCTTATTATCTAGGCAGGTACAAAAAATAGCTAAATGTATTATGTTATAGTTTTTTAGTTTCTTAAAAATCACTCGGAGCTATGAAAAACTATACCTAATATTCGTTGTTATGGTTCGATTATAAACTCAAAAACTGATACTTTTTTTGAAATATATCTATTCTGCAGCTAGTCCGCTGTACAAATAAGGTCTTATAGGAGTTTACTAATGATCGACAATACAACACATAATTTTCCGATGCTCTTGGTTCCAGGGCGAACAATGTATGGGCGAAATGTCCTTTGTAAACAAACATGGCGGACGACTTTGATTGAGATTTTGTCGAAATTCATGTGTTTGTATTATAAATACATAATATAACATCACGCCTGTATTCCCTGAAGTGTAACGCAGAGGTGTACATATAGTACATCCACATTTCACCAGTTTTTTTTTGCCCCACACTAGGACTTTCTCCTGTATCGTGGGTGCGTTTACAAACATTTAAACTCACATACACAAACAGCCAGACCCGGAACAACTACCTGTAGGCAATACAAAATATTTGTTCCGTGCGGGAGTTGAAACCGCAACACGAAGCGAAGCAGTCAATCGCTCAGCCACTGCGCCAACCGTGTCATCAAAATAAAATATGGTGTACATAATAAAGAGTATTCTATTCTATAATGTTCCCACTGCTGGGACACAGACCTTCGCTCTGTAAGAGGGAGTGGGCCGAAGCCCATCACGCGAGCTTTATGCTGGTTGTTAGCTGGTTGAACATGCTTTCGAATGTTTGGTTCTAGGACATGCTGGTTAGTGCCTAATCCCTAATCATTTAACCTGAGGGCCTACTCCGAAGTGCAAAGTGCGAATTTTTGGATCGGACCGACACATGGCCGAACCTAATATAGGTAATTGAAAAATGCGAAAAAAGTTCGGATCGGCTCAGTTGGGTCGGGATCATAGTCAATATTCGAAAGAGTGTAGGAGTGTAGGATCGGAACCGACCGAACCAAATAGTAACTTCGTAGCAGGAAACGGCCGAACATTCGGTCGATACTAGTTCAGAGTAGACCCCCTGGAGACAGAGTCAACGCGTAGCTAAGGAAATAGATTTAGAAACCTTCAAATATTTAGCATCTCTTATATAACCAGAATCCATCCACGCTATACAGGAAAAATAAACCCTGTAACACTATAAACTAAAATCATAAAATCACCTTGCTCTCAAACGTATCGGCTATAACTATATAAACACTCGAACCTATTAGAAACTCGTATCACACGAGTTTATAATAGTTTATAAGGGCGGTGACCACTTATCTTTCTACTAAAATATACGTACAGTCAACCTCATAGCCATGGTACGAAAACCATCCACGTAAAAATAATAACCATACAAATAAAAATAAATAAAATTACCCACATAGTTGTGGGTAATTTTATTTATTTTTATTTTTCTCTCTGTTCTGTTACTTTTGTCATAATCTGGCAGTTTGAATAATTTATATGGCCTATCCAAATGTCATTTCTTTGGTATTGTTCGTCGAATTGTTGAGCTCCGTAAGTTTTGAGTTGAGCTGCACGATTTCTGACAAATGCGCGCACTGACTGGACAGGCCCTCTCAATCTGTGTGGTTCTTTCCTCAAACGACCATCTCAGACATCGATCTACATGGTCTTCATATAATCTGACCAAGATTATGTCTGGAATTTAAAAGAGACTGTGACCTCTGAGTTTGTTTCGGTCATTCTTCTTAGACTAGTCAGATAGGAAACGCCGACCTCATCTAGTTTTAAAATATGATTGACGTGTACAAGTGTTTGTACAAACCTACTTACAAAATAAAATCATTTATCATTTATTTATCACCCTTGCGGTTATGAAATGAAGGCGCTGTCAATGTCAAATTGTTATAATAATAATAATAATAAATCATTTATTTGCATAAAACATGGTATAAAAATGGTGTTAAATAAAATAAAAAGTACAAACATGTTTTGCTATGTTATAGCATGCAAACATTTTGGCAAATAATCTTTAACAATAAAGAAACTTATCAACATTTACTATCCATAAACTCTTTCAAATTATAATAACTACGTTCACTTAACCACTTATATAATTTAAGCTTTAACAAC
This sequence comes from Apamea sordens, assembly GCA_945859715.1. Lineage (NCBI taxonomy): Eukaryota > Metazoa > Arthropoda > Insecta > Lepidoptera > Noctuidae > Apamea > Apamea sordens. The sequence continues at coordinate 18,788,225 of OX243998.1, read as the reverse complement.
CTTATACCTAGAGACTTAAAGTGGCTTGGCATGTGGTTATAAATACGCACACACATTGCTAGGCAGTTTCTATTGTACTTGGTTATTCTTGGCAAATCATGAAGAACCAATTTATAGGGATCTCGTCTGTTGCAAGGGCATGTTACTTTTAGGCAAGTGGTTGACTGTACACCCCTGCCTCCCACTTTATGGTTTGTTGTTAAAGTAGGTACTGCATCGTCGTCGTGTCGGTCGTGATCTTAAAGTTTCCGGTAAACTTCATTAAGAGGATGTCAAGTTGTGTATTTCATAAATGCTTTCATGTTGAAATGGCGAATTGGAAAAGGGTTTTTGAATTTTCCTTGGAGGATACTATACGTATAGTAGGTAGATGAGTTTGTTTATCCTACTAATATTAAAAACGCGAAAGTTTAAATGGATGGATGGATGTTTGTTACTCTTTCACGCAAAAGCTACTGAACAGATTTGGATGAAAGGCACACAAATAGTTTATAATCAGGATTAACATATAGGATACTTTTTATTCCGATATTACCACGGGATTGAAACTTATGTGGGTGAAACCGCGGGGCGCTGCTAGTTAAGAACAAGCTGTTAGTATATAAGTGGAGTATTTTGTATTTTTTTAGGATAGAGTAAATTGAAGCCCTTTAGCCATTTTAAAATCAGACCGTATTTATATTTAGTACCACTATTTTAATCAGCTAAGAATATCACACATAACTTTACATCACGCCTTGTTTCACCGAAGGGTTGAGGGCAGAGGTGGGTAGCGGGATCGTCCGAAAGGGTTACCGCTGCCCTGGAACATAAAGGGCTAAGGAAGGAACACGGGTGGGTTTTAGTCAGTAAGAGTCTGACACTCCCTTCCGCTCCACCCAGAGCGGGAGGAGTCATATGATGATTTCCCATACACAAAAATAAAAAAAAGGTTTGGGCAGAGCTTTACTTGTGTACACCCACAATTCGCCAGTTATGTTTAGGAAAGAATTATCACGTCAATCCAACTAAGGGCTGATTTTTGTTGTAATTGCATGCTGCACTGGTTAACGTCATCACGTCAGCGCCGGCTGCCGCTGAAAAAACCAGCGCTGGGGCTCTGTCTCGTATTGGGTCTTAGCATTATGCTGAGCGATGGCCGTTTTGCGTGAATGTGATGCATGTTTACCCCCAACTTGTTTTTTTTTTGTGTGTTTATGTCCTTTTTTTATGCGTCATGTTTGCCGCAAATAAATGCATTTTTCTTTCTTTCTTCATTTTTCCAACGCCAGATAATTTTATCCGAGGAATAATTTTGAATTTTTGACAGTTCTTCCATACAAAAACGGTCAGACGTCAATTTTATTCCACGAATAAAAATTATCTGTAGATTGAAAAATCAGCCCAAGATCAAGAGCGTCGGAAATAAACACACTTGGTGTTTATTTTACTCCTATAAAACTAACATTGTGCTGACAGTAGCCTGCTAAAGCTTAGGTACAAAGGCGGACTTATTGCCTTAGGCATTCTCTACCAGTCAACCAAGGGTGGTGAAGAGATTAGATGGCAGCTGCTTTGGTTGAGAGGGACAAAGATAAAAAAAAAACTCTTAAAACTATGTACACAAATACATAAATAGGTTATATACACATACATACTATTACTATAATATATACTTATAAATCAAGAGAGAGAGGACTGACTGATGGTGTGTATTTGACATTAAAGTGTCAAAAAACACCTAAAAAGGGCTTTGTAATTGGACAACCGCTATTCTGTGACTGTGAACGTTATTAAAATTACGAGAATTTCCCCTCTGGAATATGCACGTTCTAAGACAGCTGTCAAAAAACGCTTAACCTAATGGACAGGGTATAGAGCATTTTTAGTTTCATTCACAAAAAAAAAAAACAAAACAAACACTACTAAAATTCAACACATTTTTTCCTCAAGACGCCTTATCAGGCAACATAAAACAAATGAATAAAGAACATCCACGAACATTATCAGCAACTATAAGACGAGAACTGCCAACAAATTACGGAGGACGAATTATTCTCGAGAACATCTTCTCAAGACGTCTGTCTGTGTTGCTCTATTATCCGGGCCCTGAGATAAGCCTTAGTACGAGACGCGGCGCACGTTACGAACGAGGCGAGTGAGCGAGGAGAGTGTACTTTCCGGATTACTGGCGAGGTAAATGAATTAGGAGATGCTGGGCTTTTTATTGGTTGAGGAATTTTGTGGTAAGGGTTGACGAGTTTGATGCTAGTAAGTATAGTAGTTAAGGGGTACATTTTAATGTTATTCTTTGAATTAATTAATTATTAATACTTTGTAAACATATTATAATGATTTAAAAGAGTGTCCATGGAGTTTCTTGCCCGTTCTTCTCCATAGGTACCTACGCTTTGGAATGGGCAACTAGCTTCATTTTTCTGACTGACCGACCCCTTGACAATTTAAAAGTGCCTGTAATTGGTTTAATTGAAATAAATAGTTTGAGTTTATTTTTTTTATTTAACCATTTATGTACAATGTACATACATAAACTGTCGCGCTTCTGTCGCGATGCAAACGCGATTCAGTAACGGCACAAAAATGCCATAGTTGCAAGATGGATTCCGTTGATAAACAGACAAGATAAAAAACAGGTATAAAGGTGATGCTTATTTCATAAGAAATCTCTTCCAGCATACCTGAGATATGACAATAGATAGAATGAATTAAGGAATTGGTTGTGTAGATCAAAAATTACTACTCGATTGTTAAGGAAAGGGAATATTTATTCTGTTTGCACTTTTATTAGGCAATACAGTAAAAAATACAGAGTTTTGGTGGCAATTTTTTTTACTTTAAAATATACCCATTTCTCAATTAGCTATTTTTCCATTATATCTTTTTATTTACGTTCATATTTGCAATATAAAAATAGTAAATATACAAGTTGTGCAAACAAAATTGAATAATGTTACAAAACGTTGGTAATTTGTAAGCATAGTAACAAAGGAGACTAGTTTACTTGCCAGATTACTCTCTTGTTTGTCAAACGACTTAGTTTGAATTAGAGTTTCCTTGTAGATTCTTCTATCGTGGAATTATTTTGTTACATTTTATTCTTGTTGCTAGAGTTTTAACAGATTTTATAAAACTCTGTTTTAGTGTTTTGTCGATAGGATTTCGTTAAAATGCATAGTATTTTTACGATAGAAATAATTGAACAATTTTGGTTGTTTCCCTGTTGATAAACCGTAGCATATATTTTTTATACAACGATGCTTTGTTTTTAACAACATTTTTGAACACCATTTTCACGTATTATGAACCACGGAAAATATCCCGCAAGTGCAAATTCAAGTATTTTTTTTGTGTTCTTCTTTTATCTGCGATCGGTTTTCTAGCCATAATCAGAGGGGCAAATCACAGTCTGGTCTCAGTCTCAATCTGTCAAAAATACGTCTAATTTCCCTACATTTTGACAGGTTTTTGACATTTGTTGGTCGCCGAGATGAGACTGCGACTAGACTTTGATCGTTTTAAATTACGAGAGTTGGACTTCAGATGGGTATTCGTGTGCGATTGTTTTTGTGATGTTCCATTGAATATTCACATTATGTGGTTACTGTTTCTGCTCTAAGTTCAGGATTTGCCATTTCTTTAGGCGGAGTAAATCCCCTGGTCTGTTTATCAAAGCAAATTCAAATTTATCGACATTTTAGTCGACTTATGTTCATAGAGTGTTTTTTATTTTATTCTTGATCAATAAGCAAGATGGGTGTACAAGTTCTAAAGTATAATTCATAGACTTGGGGCAACAATACTTGGCACTCTCTTTAACAAAAGGCGCCGATGTCTCTGGGGCGTTATGTATGTTTCACACAACTCTGGCTGGCTCTGAAACTGATCAGTAGCGATTGAGGAAGAAATGCCTTAGGAAGACGTAATTTGTGACTATTGTAGTCCTCGAAAGAGTGGATTAATTGTACCTATTACGTATATAGATTGATTAGATGATGGAATTGCTTTCCGAAATGATACTGTTTTTACTAGCCCCACTTGTGCCACCAATCCCTAAATGCGTTTAGCGATTAACAGATTTAAATCATCATTCTATCTCTATCATTTTTAACCGATTGAATGAAACAGAACGATATTCTAAATTTGTTTAACTTTAAATAATGTTATTGTTGTGCAAGCTGGCCTCAGTAAACTAACCCACGATATGTTTTATTAAACCTCCAGGTATCTCTTAAAGTCACTTAAACCACAACTATTGCGCACCAAATGTGTGTTTACCTCAGTTTTACAGCGACTTACCAAAACGATTGTTTATCCCTGGCGAGTGTTGAATGCAACTGTACCATGTGTAACCCGCTTTATATTCTTAGACTTGACAAATGCGCACTTGGCTGGAAGCATCACGTGCTCTCCAGTGCTGCCGACATTAAACTCATAAGTTTTATTCTACTAAAATTGGACTACGATAAATTTGAAACGGGCCAGCGGACGCCGAGCGAGTCTATTGTAGATTTTTGTTTCAATTTTTATTTTAATGGTGTGGAACGTTTGAAATTGCTGTAATATCTAAATGTTTAAATAGTTTTCTAAAACCGTATTTAACTGCAATTTATTTCCTGAAATGTGACCTATATTTCGACTAAAATGTACAGACTTCATTCATTCCAACAGTAGATGCCATTTGTTACTAAAAGAAAAGTAGATCTCAACAACTTTTGTCTTCCAACAATAACAATCCGAGCATTACCAAGAACAATTTAACTTCTCAACAACGTCAAGACGATCGTAAATCATATCTTTCTTCAGGTCATATAAAAAGGGAGGTAGCGAAAATCCCAGTATCTAAACAGGCGATCGTGTAAGAAGATACTAATGATCTCGCATTGCGCGCGACGTGTCGACGTTGTCGGCAAGAAACGCGTGTCGGGAGCAACGCTGTGTCGCGAGCAACGCTGTGTCGGGAGCAACGCTGTGTCGGGAGTTGTGGAGAAGCACAGTGTGCGTGACCGAGCCGAGACAGAGGATGACGTCACTGTCCGCCATTATTCAAGACGATGTTTATTCGTTGAAGAACCAATAGGAACCTTGAGAAGTCTTTATTGCGCGTATTAATTTTGATGGGGGTGGATGGCCGTGCCGGTTTATCGGGTTGTGTCAAACGTTGTCTTGTTTCTTCATCCTGACTAATCCGAGGGTCATTGACAGGGTTAGTTTGGCTTAAAGGAAACTTGTTTCTACCCTGGCATAGATGGTTTAGATCGCTAAACCAATTAATAGCGTTCTTAGCTCAGGTTGCGTTTCGATAACTTAGATATGTCAGTTTTAATACTGTCTGAAGTAAAGTTTCTTCTCCATAGGAACCTACTATGCTTTGGAATGAGCAACTAGCTTCATCTTTCTGATTGACCTTGACTTATACGAATTATATTCAGAGAATAAATAAATCAGTAATAATATATAAAAATAGGTACTATTGTTAAAAATAGATATTGATATTGAAAAATGCCTGTAATTGGTGGTACCTGGTTTATTTGAAATAAAAGCTTTGAGTTTAAGTATAACTAAATTATGTCCTTCTTCTGCACCATATTACCTCGCTGGTGAAAACCATTAGAGCGAAACAGTTGAGCTGTAAAGCGTCAAAAACAGACAGCCACTCTCATTTTCAGAATCATAATATTACCCCAGATATTTTCCGTAAAACGTTAACTTTATTAAGATTCCTCTAACTCAATAATAGCTAACAGCTGTTAGTCATCTTGTTAGTCTCCTCACGTCCCTTACGACACCCCAAAGAAAGAAAGAAAGAAAACGATTATTGATTAGTAAGATGAAGATGGAATATTTTATTCTCTTCATGCCGATATTAATCTTTGCCAAACGATGAAATACTACCGATGAAATCGGTCGAAGTGATTAAGAATTAACGTTTGTAAGTAATTATAGAAGCTTATTTTCGTAAAATTAGGTCGCTTCAACTATATTTAGTTGTATTGATTCCACAACTGTTTTAGATTTATTAAACTGCCAAATAAGTCAAGTTCATTCACCGGTCAGTTTCAGAGAGACGAATACGTGTTTTGCGAATTTGGTCTTTATTAGCAACTAGAATTGTCGCACTGACAGTTTCAGTAACGCATTCTCTCGACGGCCGGCGTGTAGCTGGCCGTAATTAAAAACGTTAAAAATCTAGTCGCAACCTCATCTCAGTGACAATCAATGTAAAAACTTGCCAAAAATGTAGGGAAATTAGAGGTATTTTTGACAGATTGAGACTGAGATCAGACCGTGAACTTTCTTAAAATGATGAGAATTATAATAATAATAATAATAATAATATTTGTTTATTTATGGCAACTAGGCCCAATTGTTAGTAACATTGTTCTTAGCAACTATTGTTAGTAAACAAAAACACAGAGACAAAAATAAAAGGAAAAGAAAAATAAAATAAAATTGCAAGGTTAGCTGAGGGGTCTTCTGACCAGCACCTGCACAGCGTGCGACAACCAAGGTGCGTCGTATTTTTCCATCAACATACTTAGGATGCTGTTAGAACTAGACCGCGCCCTTGACAAGATGGAGTTTGTTTTTTTGCGCATTATGGCGTAAAAATCATCAGTATGCGCAAAAGCGAACATACCGGACGCACTACAATAGCGCGGCAGTCCCAACAGCATCCTGAAGCAGTTATTATATTGAATACGCAGGGCGTCTAGTGATCTCTTAGTATGCCTCACCCACAGGCCGCTCGTGTAGAACGATTGGCAATACGCTTTAAACAGCGTAATCTTTACCTCGATACTACAACGAGCGAACCTGTGTATCAGCATGTTGGCCCTGACCGCCAACGCCCTGCGCTCTCGATCTACATCTGCATCGTCTTTGAGGTCTCCGGTTAGGAAGTGTCCCAGGTATTTAAATTTGTCAACTCTTTTGAGGGGCAGCCCGTTCAGCATTACAACTGAGTCGCTACGTACACGTCTACCGGAGGCCTCAAAAACCATGTATACACTTTTGTTTACATTGTAAACAAGCCCATGACTTGTGACATATCGCTCACACACGAGTAACATCTCCCTGATCGAGCCGGCCGTCGGGCCCAGCAGCACCATGTCGTCTGCATAACTTAAGTTGTTTACACAAACGTTATCTATCCAGCATCCGACACGCATACTGCTGAGCCCAGCAATCAGCCCATTAATGTAAAGGTTGAAGAGCTTAGGCGAGGTCAAACCACCCTGTCTCACCCCGCACTCCAACCTGTACGATTCGGACAGAGACCCTCCCCATCGAACACAATTAAGCTGATTAGTGTACCAATATTTAAAGATCTCCAGAAGTTCGATTGATAGTCCCGCTTCCCTCAGCTTCCCCCACAGGATATCATAGGCTACAAGGTCAAACGCCTTGGAAAGGTCAAGGAAGCAGGCATAAATGGGGGTATTTCTATCCGTGTAATATCGGACAGTTTGCTTGAGACCGAGAATTGCGCTTTCAGTGGAAAGCTCGGGCCTAAACCCAAACTGAGCGTCATGTATCTGTAAAATGTTACCTAATTCTTTATCAAGCAAACTGTCCAATACTTTCGCTATTACAGTGGCCAGCGATATAGGTCTGTAGTTGGATGGATCAGAGATATCACCCGTTCTGTTTTTTACAATAGGGACTACCACTGTTTTCATCATGTTTGTTGGCAAGTACGAGTGACTGATACAGAGCGTGAAAAGCATAGCCAGTAACCTAGGCAAATGCACACCTGCATGTTTCAAATGTTCAATACTGAGACTGTCATGTCCAGGTGACTTGCCTCTACACATTTTAATAATAACCTTAGTCACTTGCTTGGCAGAAAAACAAGAAAGAGACTTACCATGACCAGCCTCAGCATTGACACTCTCCTTTGATGGTCCCAGTGGTGAAGGCACTACAAAAAGGTCCTTGAACATATTGGCTACATCCTCCGAAGCATCCAGACCCCCGACACTCACAGGAAGGCCCGGCTTAAGGTTAAGCTTATTGGTCGACTTCCAAAACTGAGTAAAGTTTTTCGAAGCCCTATGCGAGGCCAAAATGTCCATTTTAATTTGGTCTTGATTTTTCTGGCACCATTTCAGCCTGCCTCTAAAAACTCTTTGACTCTCCCGCATCTCATCCCATACTCGACCGAACTGAGGTCTGCCGAGTTGTACCCAAACCTGATGCCTTATCCGAGCCTCCCTGTGAGCCTCATGCACATGCTTGTTCCATCCAACCACACGACCAATCACTCGTGCCTCTTTCTGCTCACAGGTATGAATAGCAGACTCCGATAACACAGACACAATGTCACTATACAACTTGTCCAGTTCTTTTCTATGCTCAGTGTTATTACACATTTTATCAGCACATGTTAAAAATTGCTCGGGAAAGTCAATGTCTCTAAGCTTACCATTACACAGATCATGGTATCTTCTGATCTGACTGTTACTTCGCTCGCGCCATATCACTTTGTTAGGGACATTTTCTACAATTTGCTTTACCCTTGGCATAACAGTGTTTAGATTGCACTCAACAGTCAATGGCAGGTGGTCAGACCAGAAAACACCGTATTCTATGCTTACACTTTTAACAGACTGCCAAGCCGCCTTAGTAACAATACAGTGATCAAGCCACCGTCTGCTTCCGTTAATATCACTGATATAGGTATAATTTTCAGTGTTATTATGCAGCTGTTCATAATCAGCGAATATCCAGTGTTGATCAGAGCAAAAATTACACAATTCTTTCCAAAAAGGTTGATTCGGATGCGAGTTAAAATCACCTAGCATAAATATGGCTTCTACCTCACTGTTGTTAACTATAGCACTCATCTCACTTAAACAATCGGTGAATTCTGACATATTTTCTACATTATCTGTAGGCATGTACACACTAAATACTATAATAGATCGATCACACAAAGACGCTTTTATAGCCGTAAGTCTCACACTTTTGCACTGCACTAACGAAACCGACTGAAAAATGCCTTTCCTCCATAATAAGGCCACACCGCCGAACGGCCTTCCTATAAGAATCTCCGAAGAAGTGTCAACCGTAGACTTGCCCGTGTACTCGAACTTCTCATCAACTGTCCCCAACAACGGTATATCGTGAGGCAGCAACCACGTTTCTTGAAGCGCCACTATGTCGGCGGTTTTACAGATACGTCTCACACTTTCAAAAGAACGTTTAATGGACTTACAATTGAATGTTACCATATTGAATTGTGTTGTCTTACTACTATTGGGATCCATGGGTAACTGTTTATTTTGAATTCATAGCATTATCATATTTTATGTTCTCTTTCGTTTTCTCATTAAAGACCACAAAGCGTCGAAAACAAACACCTTCAGGCCACAACGCATCATTCAGAAACACATGTAATTGTTGTCTTGGAACACATAACTTGTATGAGTCATAATATTTTTCCTTTTTTGCACGGATCTTCTCTAGAGTAACCCTTTCTCCAGTTTTGTTCCAAATAAAATCTATTATGTCCGACTCTTGTGTTTGTTTACAAACATTTGATATGTAAATGGGCAATATGGTCTCTGCTGCTCTAAATTTTGAGTTCAAATCAGTTGTATCAGTCCCCGTGTTTCCAATAAATCTCGCATTTGTACGCTTCTTTTTATGAGATACCACCTGCCAGTCGTTATCGGTGCCGTACATTTTCTGCTTCGAAACTCCACTTGCCTTAAGAACGTCAGCCATCGTTGGTTTAGTAGCAAACTGGTTTTGTAAGCTAGTATGATTAGTCACCTCCTTATCGCTCGTACGGGTTACATCTGTACTGGTATGACACGCGCCAGCTGCGTGTGCGCACATAGGTGTACAATCAGTGTTCGAAACCGCAGCGCAGGCCTCAACGCATCCGAATTCCGTGATACTGGTGCAAACAGGCGACTTCTCCTCGTTTGAAACCGCAGTGCCGGCCTCCCCGCGCGAGGGCGATGGCAACGACAACTCCACACACTGTATTGGCGTAAGCGAGACAGCGTTACTAGTGACGTTAAGAACCCGATTGGCGGGTGGGATTGACACACCGACAGTTACTTTGCAATTATCGTCGTTTTTTTCGTCTACCGCCCTATCTGACACCATATACTCGTAATTGTGTAGCAAACCCGTATTGATATCATGTTGCATTCCCATGGGGCCACTATCGTAGTGAAAACTACTTCTTAGACACGCACCTCTTTTATTATTTATTGTCATACCCGCACCTTCTTCTAAGTCTTTAGATTTAATGTCTTTTAAATCTTCTTTAGAAACATAGTCTGTTTTTATGGTCTTCACCTCTTGTTGTAGCCACAAAATATCCTTAAGTAAGCGAGTTGCATCAAGGTGGTCAAATGTAACAGGAGGGAGCCTATGCAGTTCTTTCGCCACAAAGATGGGTAGTTTTTCTGGATCTTCCGCATCCGTAGATTTCAGCAGCTCAACAATATCTTCTAAATCCCGGCTTGTTTTACCATCCTTTCTACGCCTCTTCATTTTCTTATTTGATAAGGCTTCAAATAATAACTTTTTGGCCGTTATAATTTCATCCGAATCAAACGCTGTATTGCAAATTCTGATCAACGAGATCTCATCCATCACAGTCATTTTATTATAGACAAAAGCTAACACTTCATTTATCACTATGTTGCAGGTGCAACATTTTACAAAGTTCGAGGTCATTGTCCTCACACACTCGTACACAATCGGTCAACGACTTATCGCGCGCGCGGTCAGCTGTCAACTGTTGAATTGTCTCCCTGATTTCCCTGACTACACAAAAAATATTCACAAAACAGTACCAAAACAAAATATGTGCACAAACGCCATTAAATTGTGCACCGTGGCAAAATGTGCACAAAGTGTCAACGAACTTCGTATTTTAAAACGGTTGGCGTTTACATCGCGCTGTCGAGTAAAAAAGGTTGAAAGGCTAAAGGGATTCAGCGTAAACTCGGCGTGACGTAGCGACGCCTTGGTATAGATAATTCAACTTACCAGCGCGGCATGTGACTCTTATCTCAATGTGATAAGGTATAAATTCGAATGGTCCTCGTGAATTGCAAGGCCTGTAATTGTAGTAGAAGTTGAGGCTTTTGGCCGTGATACAGAGCTATGCTTGCGTGAGGGAATCGTATTGACTGGTTCGGTTACATTGAGTTTGGTTTGAGAAAGTGATCGGGTTAAATGTTGGGTTCTTTAGTAAACAAAATTTTCAGAATATCTAAGAAGTATGTAAGGATTGTAGTAGTTGGCGTTCTTCAGTTTCTGCCTACTCCCACGGGAAGGGGCGTGAGTTTGTGTTACATACACAAACTCTGTTTTGTTAGTTTGTCTGAAAAGTTATTATTTTCGAAGATAAGATGAGAATCATGTTAGTTAATTCATATCGTATAATAAAATAGTAACAATGTCAAAAAGTAATTGTTATGACTTTATAAGGTGTGGGAACGAGTCTGAAGCCAAAAGCATAGTTTTTTTTAATTTTTCTCCGTTTGTCTAGTTGAATGTTACGGACTGGCACAAAAACGGCTAAACGGATTTGGATGAAATTTCGCACACAGTTTATAATCTGGATTAACACATAGGGTACTTTAATTCCGGTATTACGTTCCCGTGGGATATTTTCCAAAATTACCGCAGGCGGAGCCGCGGGCAAAAGCAAGAAGTCATATTTTCCGAACATATCACAGTCTCTGGCGTATTTCAAAAACATAACCAACTATCTAACTGGGTGAAGGTAGATAGTTGGTCATCACCAAAAAGTAATCATTCAAACTCAAAACGAAACAGTCTACAGATAATAAAACAATTTGGCAAAACATTTTAGCACATTAACTGTGGTCGCCCGAGACCCGTAACACAACTAGAACCCAAACCTAACGAGTTATCTATGACGTCTGACAGAAAACAATTTAACTCAAGATATACAATATTGGCGCTATAAACAAATACACAAAAGGTTCACTCCACAAAATACGTTATAATAATAATAATTTATTTATTTCGGACAATGTCCATAGTTCTGAACTATTACAAAATTAAAATCAAATTATAAAATAAAAAGCATTAAAATTAATCAAAAAACAAAAATATCACAGCAGTATAACTTGATATCTCATAATCAGTAAATGACAGGAAAGTCACAGTTCGATTGTCACATACTCATTCTATACCCTGTCCATTTAGGTAAACCGTTTTTTGACAGATGTAACTATTGATTACAGCAACACACAATACATTGATTGATACACGTATGGTATTATAATATAGGTATGTAAGAAGCTATAAATAAGATAATTTAATAAGATAAGGCAGTTTATATATTTATTTTATTACACATTTTAAAGTTCACTTTATGTGATCTGGAATATGTACGTTCTAAAACAGCTGTCAAAAACGGTTAACCTAATGGACAGGGTATAGAATGTGTATGTGACAATCGAACTGTGACTTTCCTGTCATTTACTGATTATGAGATATCAAGTTTATGTAGAGTCATTATTATTATTATCATTTATTTATTTATCCTCACACTGGAACGCCATACGGCAATTACACCAATGGAGCATAAAATCACTGTGCTGCTTTCAATCCATCCTGTGCGCGGTGGTCATCGAACGAGTGGCGATGGTTCGGGCACGCTCACGCAGCGTGCAAGTGCAGCATTTGTCCATAACCCCATCACTCCTTCCATATTGCGCACATTCATTGCGAATTTTTGAAACTTAATGAGTCATCTAATAACTTCTCCCGCTCTGGACTGAGCGGAAGGGAGTGTCAGACTTTTACTGACTAAAACCCACCCGTGTTCCTTCAGTTGCCTGTGCCAGGGACCATGGTATCTCTTTCGAAATGTAGATTTCTTACACAGTTATTTTACTACTGACAGCAACAACCCAATAGCCAATAGTGTAACGATAGTAAAAATCTCTGTGAATTTGAAAAAATTGTCAATGGCAGCAACCGAAAAGCAACCTTATTGCAACGGCAATAAAGATCATTTATTTTGACAGTGATGCAAACTCAGTGGTAAAATAACTGAGTGAACTGTACGTAATTTATCATAATATAACATCACGCCTGTGATACCCGAAAGGTTAGGCAGAGGCGTAACTGAACTGTAGTACATCCTCATACCCCGTCATATTTCTTTCCTAATCAGCTTCAAATGGTCCCACTTCTCTCAGTTAGAAAGAATGCCGTAGGTTATCCACCACGCGGGCCTAGTGCGGGTTGTTCACACGTATTTGCATTGAAAGAATGACAAGAACGGTAATGCCGTGACGCACATTATTGGGTCGTCACCACAGATATCGCGTCGTCACTAATCTATAGGTGTACTGAAGAACAAACGCGCCATCATTTGTTTTTAAAGAACTGGGTCAAAATGGCACCACAGAAAGCCAGGCATACACTAGGGGGGACAAATGTCCTGCGACACGTGTCGCCGACGACGTTGAGTGAAGTGGCGCGACGTTGCCAGACTTCGCTCGACATGTCTGGCAACATTGCGCGATATGTGTCGCCAACGACGTCGAGTGGGACGCGATGTCGCCAGATATGTCAAGCAAAATCACCCGGCTTCGCTTGACATGTCGCCGACATATGTCGTGGGAAATTTGTCCCCTACTGTACCCTGGCTAAGTTAGCAGGACGAGATATTTTAAGTCATTTAAACTGGTTGACAAGCTGTTGGCCTTCTGTATCTTCTTTACAATAAAGTATTGTAGTTCCTATGGGAAATACGATCTCGTCGGGCCGTCGACTAAAATATAAGAGATACTTTACATTCTACGGTGTATTTAACTCAGTGCGCTATGGAGCGGGCCGGTCATGGTGCCTTCGAGCGAAAATATACGATGTAGATTTAACGATGAGCTCGCAATCGCAATGCATTTTTAGACGGTTAGAGATTGTACGGTTTTTGTGATTTTTGTCGTTTCAAATCTGCTGTTTTAAACAGTTTGATTGGGTTGCTAATTGTTTTTTTTTGTGTTTTATACAGTATGTATCAGAAAGGTGTGGTCATATTTAAGAGTGTGGTAGAGACCATCAGACTGAACCACTTTCTCCATACGACCGTTATCGCGGTAAAAAATATCAACTGTCCCATACAAAACTTTAATACGTACAGTCACGAACAAAAGTATGTATACACTCGGCTTTATTCAAAAGCGATTTACTCCTTTATTTTTTGATGAAATTTTATGTTGTTACGAACATAGCATGTTCGAACCTATAGGTTTATGTAATGTGTCGTATTTCAACGTTGCGTTCGTTATTTCACGAAAAAATCACAATTGAAAGTTGCCATGTGTTGACATATTGGTGCTCGTGACTGTACTCGCTACCTACTACGCATTTTGTATTACATGGAAAGGCTGATTATACATTTGTTTATATATTTAGGAGTAAAAACCGTGACACTAGAATTTATATTCGTTTATTTAGAAACCGTAAATACTTTACACGTATGTACATATGTGTATTTCCATAATGTACGTGATTAAAACCAAGCAAGTTTTATGTAATTTTTAACATGTTATATTTTAATAGAAATAAAATATAGAAAAGTGTTTTTAAAACATTTCTACAAGGTAATTTTACGGGGTTTAAAAACCTTAGTAGAATTTTCATCTAAGTACTACAGAATAATACTATCTGTACGAAGCCAACCGCAAAAGAAATATAAAAATAATAAGAACATCTTAAAAAACCTCTCTTATTTTGTGCGCTAGATATTATCCGTAAAAATAACGCGCAGTAAAAGCGACGTCTCAGCCCATAAAAACGGTTCGTATGTTTTTATAAAGTGGTGCACGTTTGCGAGCCAACCACACGTTGCTCTGTGGAATTCGGGACACCGTAAAACTCCGGAAGTTTCAGGAATCCAAGCAATTTCGGTACTGAAGAAGGAATTTGTTGGAGTTAGCGTTTGCAAGCGCGTTTTATTGGTCTATATCGCGTTTGTCACAGACAAAGGAAAGTGACTGGTGCCGTACTTTCTGTGTAGGGGAATGCTTGTTATGTGTTCTGAATGGGCGATGCTATCCGGTATGTGACTGATGAACGATTGCTTTTTTGAGTTGTAGATTTCGGTGGCTTTGATGCAGAATGCGCAATAACCTAATGGCTCTGTGAGTGACGAGTGAGATAGTTCAATTCTCACTGTACTATTGATATGAGTACAGTCACGAGCAAAAGTAGGTATACACTCGGCTTTATTCAAATGCGATTTACTCCTTTATTTTTTAATGAATAGCATTTTCGAACCCATAGGTTTTATGTAATGTGTCCTATTTCAACTTTTCATACGTTATTTCACGAAAAAATTGCAGTTGAAAGTTGCCAAGACTAAAAAATATAATTTTTTAGTATTGACATAATTATATTTTACTCAAGTCAAGAGTTTCACTATGACTATGCTAAGCAGTATACCTTGTAGCGAATTTCACAGACTAAATAGGTTTATTACAATTTAAAAATATTTTGCAAACTGCATAATAGATTCCTAATTAATTCTTTGTTAATGGCTTACCCATATTGGAAACACATCAGCGTCCATTGTTGATTATATAGCAGCGTTGTTCTTCCATTAAATTAGTGAAGCGATCGACTTCCAAGTGGCTCGTCTATCTTAATTGATTTTCGATATATTCTGCCATTTTAGTAGCTAGAAAACCGAGCTGAGTATACTTACCAGTTTTATAAGTAGTTTTGTTTACACCACCTTGTAAATAAAGAGCATGATCTGAAATGAAATTGTTTATTCAGTAAATAGAATATCGAAACCACTTTTACACGTCATATTATTAAAAAAAAAAATAAGCTAGATGAGGTCGGCGTTTCCTATCTGACTACTCTGAGAAGAAAGGCTGAAACAAACTTACAGGTCCTGCTTCTCATAGATCATCAAAAAATTTTACCGCATGACTGAATGAGTAAAGTGCCCAAAAGGCTGCATGGGAATGTTGAATGGTAATGCTGATCCTTTGGCTGAAAAAGGTCACATTCAATGTTTATTTAGATATGGTGTTGACCGCGTATCGGCAAGCGTAGTGTGGGACGCCCCCCTGGTACTGGCAGACCAAACCAACAGCTACGGACCGACGACCTTAAGAAAGTGGCTGGGACTGACTGGATGCGGAAGGCGGAGGGCAGGGTGTTGTGTGTGACTGCGATAGGCTGAGTTGATTGATTTTTGGTCACCATTTTACCATCTGGTGGGTCACTTAATTGTTTGTAAACAAGAGACAAAAGAAACCCAAAAATACTCAACAACCACTTTACATATTTATATTTTGAGCCAATTCATGGTCACCATATCAAATAACTGGCCAACCTACCTTTATACATGATGTTGGCAAAAATTGAAACAGCCAGCGATGCCAATGATGTACAGAAATTAATTTAACGACCAATCCCCGTGCATGATTCAATTTTGTTAGCCAAATTATATCGTGTAGTCACCGGATCAGAGAGATCGATACGTAGGCACCGTGTTGTACAAGGGATGAAAAGAGTACCGTTTTTGTTTCTGTGGGTTTCGTGGACGATAAAGGGATTTTGCTAGAAGATAGCTACTTTGGTAGTAGTCAAAAGGACGCTACAACCCGTCCGAATTAACTGTGCACCTGGCGCTGTGACGTCACTCTGCAACTCACAAGCAAAGATGCTATCGCTACTGAACACTCAAGGCGAACGCGGGCGCCGCGCGGGGAAGCGGGAGAGGGGTCGCATTCCAGCGAGGTGCACAGTTAATTCGTACGTGTTGTAGTTACTACCAGTCTTCTGGCAAAATCGCTTTATCGTTTTTAGTACGAGTGACAATTTGCAATCAACAATAAAATCTAACAAGAGGCAATTTGCCCTGTGATGAATATCTCCCGCACCAAAGGCTAGTCTTTGTTGAGATTGGCCGCTATGGTTGAAATACGGTCTGAAGACCTATTAATTACACCGGTATTTCTTTCTAAAGCGTATGTCATCATCTGCTTACCCTTTTCCCAGCTATATATTTTTTTGGAACGAAGTTCCTTATCGCGCGTTGCGAAAGGGGGCTAGACGGAAAAAATTAAGACCAAAAGTTGGAACGACACTTTTTGCTATAGTTCTAAACCGTGCGGCGTGCGCGTGTTTCTCTGTCTGTCTCTCTCTCACTCTCTTATAGAAAGCAAGCCAGTTATACTTCGTTCCATCCGGGTGTCCCTTGACACCTCTCAAGTTTTTTTTTTTGTGGATTGGAAATCATCAAATGACCCCTCCTGCTCTGGGTGGAGCGGAAGGGAGTGTCAGACTCTTACTGACTAAAACCCACCCGTATTCCTTCCTTAGCCCTTTATGTTCCAGGGCAGCGGTAACCCTTTCGGACGATCCCGCTACCATGGCAGGTTTCCCAGCTATATTGCGGTCGGCTTTCAGTCTAACCAGATGCAGCTGAATACCAGGGTTACACAACCCAGTTTCTGGGTAACACGATACCCCTTGGCATAATAAAAGCAAACAAGTAGGCCAACTCAAGCCCCGAGCGAGCGATAATAGCCTAAACTCGTAGGGCTGTCACTTATACTTTATTCAATCGTCAAAAATGCATAGTCAATCTCTATACAAAACAATGTTCACATCAGGGACCTTTAATACAAAGTTTTTTTTAAATTATTTTTTCTACACACGGCTACACATCAAGCTATGCAAAACCAGTATTAGCTGACCGTTCATTGTGAGAAAATATCATACAAAGTGAGGCCAAGGCAAACTGGTTTTGTATAAGCTTGACATGTAGCCGTGTGTTTGTACATAGATCAGAAGCCGACTACATTTTTTTCATTGCCCACGTCATGTTATCTGTTTAGTTATTTGAAAAATTACGATCGAAATATGACTAATAAAAACGTGGTTTTACTGAATCATGTATTTATTCAAATAAAATGAAATGATTATGAAGTCTTTGTAGTTAAAGGAGGTAGGTAGGTACACGTACAAATTATTTATTACGAGCAGCAGGGCAGCGGCGAAGCGTGCGCGGGCGCGGGCGATATTACCGGCGTCACAGCCACGACTGGCGCACCTTTAGCAGCGATAAACTTTGTCAGTGTGTGCGTGCGACGACGCATACGTACGAGCGCGCTCACATACAAACCGTGCGCGGTTTGAATGTATGAAGATGTCGTACTTATTTGCTTTTACTATGCCCTTGGTAAGACTGGTGGTCAGATTTTCGGGCGTCTGACTACCCGTAACGTCTGGCAAAGATCCACAAATGACAGCGGAAACCAACGGCTTAACGTTTCCGAGGCACGGAGGGGTCTCGGTATGTAAAGATGGTCACTCATCCTCCCGAACCAATCGCGGCAAGCGTAGTATAGCCTGATCGATCGACCTGTGCGGCTGTTATTATTTAGCCACGGTACCTTTTAAGTATTATAATTAACTCCTGTAGTAACCCATGTTTATTTGAGCCCTCGCTTACCTGCTCATGTGAATTGTTCTTAATGAAATATGAAATAGCGTTGTCATAGTATAATTCCGGGTCAGTGGGTCCTGTTAAAGTTTTTGGTATAATGTTGTGTTCAAAAGGTAATTTGTTGTCGTTATGAGGGGCATTACTGCACCTCGTTGGGACAGTATTAATAATCATACTGTATTTTAAACAGCGTCAATAAAGGTATTGTTTGTAAGGGTTATAAAGGAAAGGGTTACCGCTGCCCTGGAACATAAAGGGCTAAGGAAGGAACACGGGTGGGTTTTAGTCAGTAAGAGTCTGACACTCCCTTCTGCTCCACCCAGAGCGAGAGGGGTCATTCGATGATTTCCCATCCTGAAAAAAAGGGTTAAAAAGACTTGTTGTTGAACATCCTTGTGGGTTGAAAGTTATTTTTTGTTGTTGTAGACGATATTGAATTGTTCGGGGTCGGGATCGGAATCGCGCAAGGTAGAACGGTAGATTTGGAAAGTAAAATGGTGTATCTATGTGTCATCATTCTTCTATATTTTGGCTTCAGGTTTGTGGAGTATTTGCCTTTGAATAGTCTATGTATTATAGGGATAATTCAATTGTAGTTAGTATAAAATGAAAAGAAATAATTTTGGGTCTTGACGCAGTTTAGTTTTAATCTGTTAGCGGAAAGCAATTTTGACAACTTATACAGTGTTTTGATTAGGTATAAATATAGAAACAATATTTATTGTAACATTTCAACACCCTGAAGAGTGAGCCCATTGTCAATTAAAAAAAAAAAAAACCCCTTTCTGTGTCCAATATAGTAATGTTTTAAGTTATCTGCTTAAGTTTCTTTTTACGAACCGTTTCGTCGTCCTGTTAATCAACTTTAACAAATAAGGGTATATATACGGCAGATACACGTGTAATTGTGTATCTAACATATGGCCAAGGTCAACTGTAAGACTCATGTAATTAATTTAAGTAAGTAAACAGTTAGACACACTTAAAATGTACTCAGGTATTTACTTTTCCAAATCTTCTTATCAAAGACATATTTTGAAACATTCGTCATAACTGAAACTGTTTAATTAAGTACATTATCATTTATCTCTACAAGGTGATAACAATGACCTGCTACAATTTGTGACAGTAACTAAACGCGTCGGCGCCATTTTGGACGTTTCAAAATATGAAAATACGCGCGGATTTAGTTTTATGTATTACTTTTTTTTTAATAAGAATAAATAAGTGTTTATGATTCTTTGTGTATAGTGTTTTGTTAAATAAAGAAAAAGGTTTTAATACGTTGATTGCAGTTTAGAAAATTGTGAAGATTTCATGATTTTATCGTCATACTGAAAATACGTGATAAATACTTAATGATTCACGTAACGCACATTAATTGGTTGTAAGTGATTGTTAATTCGTTCTTTGCTTACTTTAATTACTGAATTTCTGATTTATTTTGGCAATACTTACATAATTGTAGCATTAAGTCTGCCTTTGTACAGACGTCAGCAGGTCAAGCTACCCGAAACTGTCAAATTTACTCAATCAACCTTGAACAATAATGCTTTAGCGATAAAGTTGAAAATCTATTAAAGAAATTTGACAGATTGTAGTAGCATGCTGTGCGAGAAGATTAAATAAATAAATAAAATACTTTCCTTTTTGTGTTACCGCCACGACTATCATAGTTACGACAGTTCAATTAAAAACAAAAACAACACACACAACAACCGAACCGCCCGATTTATGAAAGCCTGGCCAAAGTAAAACGGCTGACGATTCCTAAATTTCTGATTGGCTGGCGGAAACATCAACAACCAGTCATGTCACTTGATATGAGATTTGGAAATAGATTAGATAGGAGACATAGAAGCATGGTAATCTGTGGTTGGCGCAGTGGTTAAGCGATTGACTGCTGCGCTGTTGTCGCGGTTTCGATTCCCGCACGGAACAAATCTTTGTATGACCTACAAGTAGTTGTACCGGGTCTGGCTGTTTGTGAATGTGAGTTTAAATGTTTGTAAACACACCCACGGTACAGGAGAAATTCCTAGTGTGGGGCAACTTTTTTTAAAAGAAAACTGAATAGAAAGATGTATTCAGAAGACAGTTCTGTGATTAACTGGGTGACTGACAGGCAACATACAGCCTAAACTACTGTTAGTTGCAAACATGGAATTTTGGAGATACACGTCTTCCCTATGTCGTGATGGCTCAGTGGTGAACTCGCCTCTCATACAAGAGGTTGTGGGCTTAAATCCAGACAAGTACCATTACGACTATTTCAATTAATATGTACTTTCTAAAGTTATCTCGGCAAACAGGCCTTGAGCCACCGTGCTCATGCCTTCTTTATATGAGAAAAGGCATTTTCCTGTAGCGGGAAAATAAAGGCTGGTACTATAAGCCTTCCCAGGAAGGATTTGTGAAACTTTACCTCCGAGCGGGTCAAACGGGGACGTGTTTCCGCTCCAGGAACCACTTATTGTTCTCGAGAAGTGGAAACTATAGGTTTTTCTAACTCATTCGTCGATATCTCATTAATTCTAAGGGAGTAAGAGACCTTTACTGTCGCGAGGCTTTTAGGCCAATTCTCGTAATTTAAAACGTTCAAAATCTAGTCGCAGTTTCATTTCGGCGACAAACAAATGTCAAAAACTTGTCAAAATGTAGGGAAATTAGACGTATTTTTGACAGATTGAGACTGAGATCAGACTGTGAACGTTCTTAAAATTACGAGAATTGCCCAGACGCTATTGCAGATTCTGTCTTTTAGGAGTGATGAAATGAAACTGAAGGCTTTTTCCAAGTAAAAAGAAGTGATTCAGGCCAATTGTTGGGGTAGGCCACTCTATTGTATCTGCTTCGCGAACAGTGAAAGTGTTAACTTTGTTTTCGATCGAAGTCGCGTACAACTACTAGTAGACAAGCTTTTCACCTTGATCAGAATTGTTACGACATACAAGCATGCACAAACAATAGGTTTTGTTTACGGAAGCGTCCGCCATCTTGAACCGAACCATTTTGAATTAAACCATAACCTAATTCTGATTAGCGTGACGTCATAGTTAAGGGGAGCGTGAATGGTGTTGCCATTAAACAAATTGATTATTACGTAGTGTTGCCCTATTCACGAGCGATAATTAAATGGGTAATCGATAGATTCTATTGATATCTGACTGTTAATGTAGATTATTTTTTGAAGTGTGAATTTTTATTGTTATTGGTGTCTGACACAAATGTTTATTTTTTTAATGAAAGTGACTTTTGTTTATGTGAATCGTTATATCCCCTATTTTATTTTCTATGTTTATTCTATTGTAGTAAATATGTAATTATGTACTGTATATGATAGGTGTTATTGGGTTTTTCCATCTGTAATTCTCAGTAGCAGTCCGGGGTCTGGATTTGTGGTCGTTTGATGGCAATGGACTTGCCTCCTATTGGGCTACATAGGACTTAAACATAACTGGTGAAATGGGTGTGTACTATAGGTGTACCTCTGCCCAACCTTTTGGGGACTACAGGCGTATGTTATATTATGTATTTATAATACAAACACATGAATTTCGACAAAATCTCAATCAAACCCGTCCGCCATGTTTGTTTACAAAATTTATTTATTTATTTGTTCAAATCTTACCTACAACTACCATACAGTTAGAGAGGCTTTACATGCTAAGTCCTTAATCTACCTCCTATAAAATTACATACATAATAACAGCCGCACAGGTCGATCGGTCAGGTTAAGCTACGCTTGCCACGGTTGGTCTGTGGATGGGTGACCATCTCGACATACCGAGACCCCTCCGTGCCTCGGAAAGCACGTTAAGCCGTTGGTCCCGGCTGTCATTTGTGGATCTTTGACAGTCGTTACGAGTAGTCAGAAGCCCGAAAGTCTGACAACCAGTCTTACCAAGGGGTATCGTATTACCCAGTAACTGGGTTGTAGAGGTCAGATAAGCAGTCGCTCCATGTAAAATACTGGTATTCAGCTGCAGCCGGTTAGACTGGAAGCCGACCCCAACATAGTTGGGAAAAGGCTAGGCAGATGTGACATATTACACATTGACATGTGACATATTACTTATAATGTAACTTTTGCGAATTCACTCAAGTTGCATCACAATACATCACTCTCTCCGTGAACCTCGTTCACCACACGCATGGCTCAAGTGAGAGGAGTTCTCGCCAGGGTTCTGGCTGCAGGCACAGCAAGTAGGGGCGGGCGTCGCCGCCTCCACACGTACCGGTCTGGCAAAATAATAATAATAATAAAGCTTCGATCAACATCTATCGAGGCTCTCGTTAGGCGGTTGGATCAAGGGCCTGATTCAGAAGGCAGTACTCCTTGATACGGCTCGCATTGTGATGAGGTTTCTGTCTCTGGAGCCCTAACCACCGGTAGCTTGGACCCTGCTCCCGACACCGGTGGATTACTATTTTTTTATATTTTTAAATGTTTTTTTTTTTATACTAATATTTAAAAATGTATTAAAATAAGAAATATAAATAAATAAACGACATAATAATATCCCTGGACATTTCACACAGCGCCATCTAGTCCCAAGCTAAGCAACCTAATGCTTGTGTTATGGTAACAAGATGGCTGATAAACTACTTATATACATTTTACATTTTTTTTTGTAAATACATACATATTATAGATAGAAAAACACCCAGACTCAGAACAAATACATGTAGGACTTACAAATATTTGTTCTGTGCGGGAATCGAACCCGCGACACGCAGCGCAGCAGTCCGATCGCTCAGCCACTGCGCTAACCGTGTTGTCAAAAAATGGGACAAGTACAGAAGAATACACTGTACAAGATATTATTAGTACAAGAATATCTAATGTTACGCTATAATTGTCCAGTACGCGTTGGATTATGCCCTGACACCTGCCTCTTGCCCCTTGAGCCTGCTCATATAGGTCGGACGTGTTATCTTAATCATTCCTGTCCTAGATACATAGATATAGCGTATATTCATACATAAGGTATGGATTACTTTACTGGAATGAGTAAAAAAGTATCACATAAAGACTTTGATGTTTATGATAACGTATCGTTAAAATTGTCCTATGTTATGAGATACTTTTGTTTTGTTGGAACAATTAATAATTAGTATAAAAAAATACACAATATATCTAATCTCAACTTACATATACTATAAACACCATTCACCATAACTCAATGCTTATGTTATTTTCTATTGTGTAATGTTTCTAGTGAATAGGTCGTTGGTGTACCTAACAAATAAATAAATAAAGAGAAAAGATTTGATTTTTTGTAGTACGCTTTTAGGACATACGAACATTTTTAACCTGATATTTTACGGGATAGAGACTTATGCGGGTGAAACCACGGAGCGTAGCTAGTTTTATTATATTCTAAATCTTATTTGGTAAGATTTCTAATGTCTGTTAAGTAAAAATAATGTATTTCGTAATGTATAGAAAAGTATAAAAATAATGCTAATGCTTTAAAGGCCATTTGATACAATATGTACAGCAGCTACTAAGCGGGCTAACTGAAGAGTTTAGTTTCAGATACTTTTTCCTTAATTGTAAAGCTGAAACAGGTGTATAGATTCGTTGTCCTCGCAACCACCGTGCCTGTATGACAACGTAACACACAATCAATCTCAATCATTTTGAAGGATATTGCTAATCCATTGCTTCATATGTTCGAAAAAATTGTCTGCTCAACAACGTAAATAACGCAATGAATGTTGTTGAACAAATTAAATCCATTGCTACTGACAGTGTGTTACATAATTATACCGCTGACGTATGAACGCAATCGTAACATAATGAGTATGTAAGGATCATAGCAGGTGGCTTTGTGTAGTATCTGCCTACCTCCATGGTTAGAAGGCATGAGTTTATGTATTCAAACGATCAAAATTTAACGGTGTATATGTGTAAAACATTCAAATCCATACCACCCAAAAATAATATCACACAAAAAAGGTTCTAAAATAGGTGTAATAATAAATGATCATAACGATAATTCCATCCGTGATAGGCCGCATAAAGTACCCCAAAGTAATACTCGTGCGCCGCCCGCTCACGTACGGCCAGCCAATCACGTACCGCCAACAAAACACGGTTATCTAATATGCATTTTATTGTCGACTGTACAAGGCGCGCGACGAAAACTGAAGCGCTATGAAATTTTCTTTGGTAGTGTTAGCAGAATAATTTGTTTAGGAGGTTTATTATTTATTGGAATGAAGTTCGTTCTGCTCACTTGGCGGATGAGAGCTAGATCGAAAAAAGTTTTTTTTTTACATTTCGTCCGTCACGACATTTTTGCTATAGTATGTGTGTTTGTGTGTTTAGAAGCTTATGTATAGACATAAACTCGTAAACACAGAAACACACAATTTGCAACAGCAACAACAAACAACAATAACAATTTTATTACATTCCTTCATTACGTGTTTTCATTTATTTACTCTCACACATTGTGAATTTATTTCATTATACCTGTTATTTAATATATAATATACAGTGAAAGGAAACCAACCGGGTGTCCTAGGACATCTCTCTTTTCTATAAAGGTACACCAACAGCTTACACACATGTTTATTTGTGCAGTTTTAATGCTGGGTATGTTTTTGTTGTTTCTGGGTTTTAGGTATTTTTGGGTCGACTGCGTATTGTTACGAGTATTTTGATCCATGTCCATGCTAACTAATGTAATTTGTGTTGTACCGTGTCAATTAATTATAAATAAATAATTTAACAAAAAATATTATTTCGTGGACATTTGTGTTTTTCGTTTCAATTAAGATCACTGGTTTGATTAAAGTACACAATTTGAAATCTGGCAGCACTTTAGACTTTACAAACATTGCCAACCCTAAAAAAACGCCTCAAACGTAAATAACGTCATCCAGAAATACCAGCTTTGTATGCAAACGGTACACAACAAGTGGCGTAGCGGGCGTAGACCACAAGTCGCGTAGCCGCGTAGAGGCCTACGAGGCTACGGCGTGCAACTTTGATGAGAGTCGTAGGGGCCACATGCCACCCAGTCTGGCTTATTTGTTCTTTCAACTTGGCCGCTTTGTACTTAGCGCAGTTTCGCTCTTGTGTCAAGAATATTGTGACAAAGACGGTCAGATGTGATATGGAAGACGAGAGTTCGTTATGAAGGTCTGTATTCGGCTGTGCTGAGCTTTGTGTCTAGATAGAGAGCTTTTATGAAGAAAAGTTTAGACTAAAATGGGGCCATGGTCAGTTTTAGATCGTAATTTAGGTTAGTTAGTAATTATATATAAGTTTGATAATTACTTAAACATTGCTTAGCATAATCTATAAGTTAGTATTTCTGTGTTGTATTTACAGCAAAATATAAATACATAATTTATAAAATTATAGTCTTGAATCCTAAGTTATGAATAGAAGATGAACATTAAGAAAATTATTTACCAAGAAATCTTACATATCTTATTAAATTCATACGATCTTCTTAGCTTATTAAAAACTTAGTAATTTCTTTGGTAAATAAATCTTTTAACGTCTTCAGCGAATAACTTATTTGTTTGCAAAGGGCTTCTAAGAAATGTGAGACTTTCAAGAAAACTACGCATAAATTAGAACTCTTAGGTAATTCAAAACGTTATAACATCATGGAATATTATAACTTCGAATACCTATTAATATTATAAATTCGAAAATCTGTATGTTACATTTTCACGCCTAAACCATTCAACAGATTTCAATAAAATTTCGCAAGGAGATACGTGGCATCCTGGGGATAGAAATAGGCTACTTTATGTCTCAAAATAAACCTAACCAGACACGGGACATTTATATTATATAGGGGACGAAAATTAGGAACGGTCAACGAAGTTAGGAATATGAAAATTCAAATACAAACTGAGGTCTGTTATATTGAGGTAACGTTGTTGGTAAATCATTAATTTCCTTGACTTTACATTATGGTCTTTCTGCCCATTTAAATATATTATTTCAGTTACGGATTAGTGGTCCGGGTAGGATTCTGACGTGACGAGAGTATTAAAGACTTCCAGTAACTAGTAAGAATGAAAGCATCCTTACTAGTTACTGGAAGTCTTTGAGGATTTTCCTATTCTTTGAAGCTAAGCCTGTAAAGAAAGAAAGAAAATACATTTATTTGACACAAACTAAAAGACACACAATACACCAGATAAAACAAACAATAAAATAAAAAAAAGATTAAATAAAAAGTTTGAAGTCCGATGTAAGAAATTAGCAGGAAAGTGTGCCTCACGGCTGCGCCACAAAAATGCCAGACAACTAGTGCCTGACTAACGCGTTAAACTAAGATCGTGGTATGTAGTACTATGTAATCTGTCTTCAAGTTTATGGGTTTACATAAACACGGATTTTTGATGAGTGAGTGAGTGAGATGAGAGAGACAAAAAACATCTAACACTCAAATAACTCAGCAGTTATTTGAGTGTTAGATGTTTTTTTTTTTAAATATTAGTCTCTTGTTAGTACCATTTGGGTCTGTGTTCCATAATATTGTATCAATGTGTATTGTGTAGCTATAATGAAGTACCTAATGTGTTATGTTTTGTGGCTACACATTGATGGTACACACAGGTTTATTTTTTTTATATTGTTTTATTGCACATTGATATTAAATGTACCACAAATGGGCGAAGACACTGGCTCCTGTAACACAGGTTGCTACCTAGCTCAGGAGTCAGGGCTTCAATCAAAATATGTAACAACTGTTTTTATGTCAGTAAATTTCTTTATTATTATTTCTTTGTTGATACCATATTACGGAACAATGATTGTGGACAATCAAAATAATTCCTATCTATATTTACATTTTTAGAGGCTAAGGACACCATTTACTGTACCATGACATATTTTGCGGAGAAGGTCCAATAGAGAGGACAGTACTCCCAGCCTTAGGGTCATCCAAAGTCTAAAGTCAAAGTCAAATCATTTATTTCAAATAGGCACATAAAAGGCACTTTTGAACGTCAAAAATAAAATAAAAATAAAATTGATTCTAGTCGCCCCTTCCAAAAGGTAGTTTTCGTATGGAGAAGAATGGGCAAGAAACTCCACCGTTACTCTTTTAAAATGTTTTACAATATTTTGCATACATTAATTATATAATTATATGTGAAGACGATGCACCTAAAAATAAAATTACTACACCACAATAGGTAAAATAATTAAAATGAATTAATGAAACCATGACATATAAATTAACTATGTGATAGATAGATATAGTCTTTGAGCAAGATTATAAAACGTCTATAAAGAACCGAAAGCGTTAGTCTCACTTTCACGGTTGAGTTACTTAATCGATTTCATATATCTAGTGTCTGTCATAGGATACTTTATTATTCTGTACCAGTGAAGTAGTTTTGAAGTTACAATTAGAATAACGTTTAAGGTTACAGCCCTATAAATAAGGCTGCTTCAAAGTGCTAGAACTTAGGTACCTAAGTTGGGAAGGTCGTATACTTTATTTTATTAGCTAGCCCATAAATATAACTATAGGTCGACCGCTCAACTGAGACGCTGCCTGAGGTAGCTGCGCGGTGCGGGAAGGGTGATAGTTGTCACAAGTTGACGAATCACGGAGCTCTCACATCATGTCACCACACCCCTCGCGCACCGCGCTGCTACCTTAGGCAATGTCTCAGTTAAGCGGTCGGCCTATAGTTTAACCGAAACTTACACTGTAAGAAATTATTATTGTGTGATGTAAGTAGGAACTAAAAAAGTTTTTAGACTACACGTGGTTTTGACGACTGTGGCTTTGATTTACTTACAATTTATTTTATCATTCTTGTGGACGACCGTTTTTTTATCACACCAATTTCAGCTCAGAATGAAGCTTTGGAATGAGAACCTTACTTGTGGTGTGTTATCCTTACATGTTGGTGCTCGTGACTGTACGTCACGATCACCAACATGTCAACACTTGGCAACTTTCTATTGCAAATTTTTTCGCAAAATAACGAATGCAACGTTGAAATACGACACATTACATAAACCTATGGGTTCGAAAATGCTATGTTCGTAATAACATAAAATTTCATTCAAAAATAAAGGAGTAAATCGCTTTTGAATACAGCCGAGTGTATACATACTTTCGCTCGTGACTGTACCGGGCGACCCTGTAACAGTTGTGGTGGTTTGAAGCGAATGACGACGCGTTTTTGAAGTATCATTTTACGTGACATGATAATTGATTAACGTGAAGTGATGGAGAGTAAGTGAGCGTGAGCTTTATAAAACTTACATTTTAATGCTTTACTTTGACTTGATTTTGTGTACCTTTAACAACGCCCACAACAACTAATGAACTCATCTGAAGGTCAATTCTCGTAATTTAGAATGTTCAAAATCTATTCTCAGTCTCATCTCAGCGACAAAGAAATGTCAAAAACTTGTCAAAAATGTAGGGAAATTAGAGGTATTTTTGATAGATTGAGACTGAGATCAGACTGTGAACGTTCATAAAATTTCAAGAATTGCCTCTCTGGCCATATTTTTACCTGAATGCCCTTTGCATTGAATTGAATGTCGGCGACAGAGAAATGTCAAAAACTTGTCAAAAATGTAGGGAAATTAGAGGTATTTTTGATAAATTGAGACTGAGATCAGACTGTGAACGTTCATAAAATTTCAAGAATTGCCTCTCTGGCCATATTTTTACCTGAATGCAAAGGTTTACGTTTCTTTTTCCTCCTGAAAACTTACAGCTAGAAAACGGATAGAAACGATTTGCAGAGAATTTTGAATGGTAAATAAATAAATAAGGTTTCAGTGATCTTCGAAAATGTAGCGTGTAGGATGTATAAAACACCTAGTTTTAAAACATAATTTACTGTTGACGTGTTAGTGTGTTAATGTGGTAGACGTGGTTTTTTGAATTTTATAGAAATAAATATCCTTTATGTTATCAAACACTGTTAATAACATGATCTTCTCTTTCTTTCCAGCTTCCTAATTTAGTGCACGCGTGGTGTCTGTGCGCGAGATTCAGCGACATGCGCGTGGGCAGCGGGTAGGCAGCGTGGCGGGGTACGGGCGGTACGCGGGCGGCACGGGGGCGTACCATGCGCGGACGCCCGCCGTGCCGCTCAATGCCAGTGAGTATACCTCTTTGTTTATGTACACTTATAAGGTTTTTCTTGAAAAAGATATGAAGTTACGAGTAAACCCCTGACACTTATAGAGTAAAAAGCAGCTCATGATCTTCCGACTGATCTGGGGGCCTACTCCGAAGTAGTATCGGCCGAATGTTCGGCCGTTTCCTGCTACGAAGTTACTATTTGGTTCGGTCGGTTCCGATCCTACACTCCTACACTCTTTCGAATATTGATTATGGTCCCGACCCAACTGAGCCGATCCGAACTTTTTTCGCATTTTTCAATAATATTCGGTTTGGCCATGTGTCGGTCCGATACGAACATTCGCTCTTTGCACTTCGGAGTAGGCCCCCTGATTTTTAACAAATTATTATAGCTACATGCCGTGTGGATTTACCCATCGCTGCATCAGCTAAAGTGACGAAATTGCATACCTACAAACTTGAATGTTTAACCCCCTTAGGGGGTGAAATCAAAAATTCTTCCATAATGCTACTGCTCACTTTCGAACTCTTGTGCAAAATTTCAAACTTCTAAACGCACTGGTTAAAGCTGTGCGTTGTCTATCAGTGAATGAATAAATTAATGAATTTAATATTTTTTATTAAGTAGAGAGGCTGTCAGGTTAGCCTGAACAGTTTTACATTTAAAATCAAACTTCACATACGAACATTAACGTGTATGGTTGAAAACTGTACAATGTTCAAGAACTCAATTTAGCTACAAAGATTTTCTGTCTTCGCATTCAGCCTAGTCCACCTTGACATTTTCCATCTGTAGTCGCGTATATACAATATACAAAAAAAAAAACCCTTTTCCCAAAATAATCTAGCTACACTAAAACAGCTGATTGCACTCACAACCAACCTATTTCAACGACTGCTGAAAACACGAAAGCATAGCCGGCACACTATATTTTACCTCCATTCATATCAATATGGAAATTTTATTTCACGAATTCAAAAGTCAGAACTTGCAACAAATAGAATGTGAATCAAAAAACGTGATGTAAAGCTGCGTTCATGGAACTACTGCGCTGTACGAACTTTATACAAACTCGTGAGCGTTACATGCGAGTACCTATGTGATACTGTGATAATGATTTGAGGAGCATTGATGATTATTATTGTTTGCCGAATCTCTCCCAGTATTGACATGATTATTATTGACATTTATGATTATTATTATTTTTTTTCAATTTTATAGTGACATTTATTTATGATTATTATTTTTTCAATTTTATAGTGACATTTATTTAGGTACTTAATTCAATGGCACAATTTTATGGGATTATCTGTTTATTGACTGCATGATTATGATCAATAATTAATTTCAATAAAATATGTACCTAACCTTATTTCATATTTGCACGCCGAAATTAAAGGCAGAATAAGAGAACAATTCTGTACATTTTATCAACCTTCTGTACCTTATTTATGCAAATACTGTTTTTTTTTTTTTTTTTTTGAGTGGTGAGCTGTGGTAAAAGCCGCGACTTACAAGTTGTAGGTCGTAGTTTCGAACCCCGACAGGCGCTTTACTTTGAGTAAAATATTTCATCACCACTGCTCTCAAAACGGTGAAGGAAAACATCGTGAGGAAACCGGCATGTTCTAGAACTAAGCATTCGAAGACATTTAACATCTACCAACCAGTACTGGGCCCGCGTGGTGGATTACAGCCCTTTCCCTTTCGAAGAGAGAAGGCCTATGTCTCAGCAGTGGGAACATTATATAGGCTGATTATGTATGTGACGCTCTTCCGAACCCGGATTAAAAAATGCTGTATGGGAAGTGGCAACCGTCTATTTGGCTCTTATTCCTATTTATTTAGGGTCAGTGCATGATGTCTTTTTCTTTCATACATCTCTTATAGCCGGTATGTGTAGGTATAGGTCGATCGCTTAATTGAGACGTTGCCTGAGGTAGCTGCGCGGTGCGGGAGGGGTGATAGTTGTCACAAGTTGACGAATCACTGAGCTCTCGCATCACGTTCCACACCCCTCCCGCACCGCGCAGCTACCTCAGGCAACGTCTCAATTAAGCGGTCGTATATGGCTTTCGCGCCCACCATGCATCGTTTCTGCGATCTTTCCCTTTTCATATAACTATCCAGTGTAAGTAAAGACAACTTTTCGGAAGGAAGTCACAGAAACGCCTGCACACTTTATAAAAATCTTTCGAAATAGATCAAAACGATTTTTATACCATTAGGCTCAAGTGCACGCTGAAAACACTTCGATTTCCCATCGGCCCGCTATCCGCTCCGCTATTGTGCACCC
This sequence comes from Apamea sordens, assembly GCA_945859715.1. Lineage (NCBI taxonomy): Eukaryota > Metazoa > Arthropoda > Insecta > Lepidoptera > Noctuidae > Apamea > Apamea sordens. The sequence goes on along the minus strand of OX243998.1, from coordinate 18,756,345 downwards.
CACCCTCACAGTTAGCATACATCACGACATTTGTGGCATACGCTGTCACGGCACGACAGGTACAATACGGATCGTGACCGGCTCGTGAGCGGCGACCCGGCCGAGGCATGACGAACCTTCCCCGGCTAATAATTACGGCTAACATGATTGGGTGTTGGTAATTAGGGGGATTATAATGTGAGTTGTGTGACAACTGGGAAGTTACTCAGTGTAGCTGTTGGTGTGACCGGGTTATTTGTATAGTACATGGATGTTCATACAGGCGGTAACTTTGTCGAGGTTTTGTGAAAGGTTCGACTTTGTAGAGCGTTGTTTCTGTCAGTTATACTTTACAAGCTGCGCCTCGCGGTTTCACCCGCATAAGTTTCGATCCCGTGGGAATATCGGAATAAAAAGCATTCTATGTGTTAATCCTGGCTATAAACTATCTGTGTACCAAATTTCATCCAAATCCGTACAGCAGTTTTTGCGTGAAAGAGTAAAAAAAACTATCCATCCATCCATACAAACTTTCGCGTTTATAATATTAGTAGGATATGACAGTCTCTAAAACTCGATGTGGATTGGGTTTAGCCAGTCCCTAGAGAGCTCACGAAAGTAAAGAAAATTAGTCTGGGTCACAGTCACCAGATACCGTGAAGAAGACTTTATTATCTACTAGCTTCTGCTCGCGGCTTCGCCCGCGTGGATGTCGGAAATTTACCCACGGGAACGTGCTAACAGGATAAAATGTATGTGCTTCTCCAGAATGCCATCTATGTCGCGGGCCCTTTGTGGCTAATTACAATAGAAAACCAATTGTGTCTCATTATTGGTGATTAAGAGGGTACCTATATGATATCTTCACCTAAGTACCTAACTAATTTAAAAAAAAACTCAATAACAGAAAATTAAATACCTACCTACCTAAATAAACCTATTTCTGATGATAACTAATCTAAACTCAATAAATAAGCAAAATCCCTAAAAACTAATATCTATACGAATGACTAAACCTACCTAACAGTATTATAAAATAACCTACGGTCACTACGTACACTATCAAATATACTACCTATACTTTAAAATTAAAATCTATACCTACGACTCATATAAAAATAAACCTAAATAACTCTAAAAACTAAAAGGAATAAAAATGAACTCCACTGCGGGTGACCCAACCTACGACAAACTTAGTATTTGCGGTTGGTACAGTACAGACAGTGGTAATCGGGTATAGGGATCGAACCGCAAAATTAAGTTTGTTTTTTATTGTATATACTTTTCCGGGATAAAAAGTACCCAGTGTGGTGCCCAGGATATTAAAGAATAATTATACCAAGTTTCATCGTAATCGAACCGGTAGTTTTTGCGTGATGCCTGAACAAACAGACAGACAGACAGACAAAAATTTTTTTAATCACATTTTTGGGTTCGGTGTCGGTCAAGTAACACCCCCTGCCATTTATTTTTTGGATATTTTCAATGTACAGAATTTTCACTTCTACAGATTTATTATAAGTAAGATAAGATAAGAATAGATATAGATATGAGTAGGGTAGGAGTAGGCAGGAGTAGGGTAGGAGTAGGGTAAGAGTAGGTTAGAAGTAGGGTAGAAGTAGGGTAGGAATAGGGTAGGAGTAGTGTAGGAGAAGGGTAGGAGTAGAGTAGGGGGTAGGACACCACGCGAACGAAGTAGCGCCGGGCAGCTAGAAATAATTTATATGGAAGAACAACGTTTGCCGGGTCAGCTAGTCTATTCTATAAAAATAAATAAAATTGAAGTACTGTCTGTTTATGATGTCAAAATAACAGCTTTTTACTAAATGCATATGAAAGTATATACGGTACTTGGAACAAAAAAACTATTTGTAAAAGTTTTGTCTGTCTGTCAAACAGACATACAGACGAAAATTTTAGAAAACTCCGATTCCGGCTAATCTCCGGAACGGCTGGAGCGATTTTGGTGAATACTTTGAACCCTGGGGAAGGAAATGCGCTTTTTATAACCAGACCACGCGGGCGAAGTCACGCGTGCGGAAGGTATTCATATAGAACTCGATGTGATATATTAACGTTCAGGTGCTATCGTTTAACCTAAGTATAATAAATACTTGAAATTTTTGTTTGTGTGACAAAAATTTCAAAAATCCGCTTCTCATAAAGAGAAGGCACAAGCATTAATACCACTCTTGCTTAATGCATGTGGGAGCAGTGAGGCCCAGTGGTAACGGCGCGACATACAGGTCGTATGTTCGAACCCAGACAGGCGCTTTACCTTGTGTAAATTATTTCTTCCCCACTGCTCTCAAAACGGTGAAGAAAAACAACGTGCGGAAACCGGCATCTCCTAGAACCAAAACTTCGAAGTCGTGTGACATCTACCAACCCACACTGGGTCCGAGTGGTGGATTATGGCCTACTCACCGAGAGGTGGCCTGTGTCCCAGCAGTGCGAACGCGAGGCTGATTATGCATTGCATGTTTTTGTACGTAAGTCTTTTTATTGGCCTCGATTACACACAGTTGTCCACCAGTAAGACCCGTATTAGTCCGAAAAAACCAAAACTGGGCCTAAAATGTGTCTCATAACAGAAACACAAGTTCTTGTAACAAAAACGTCAACAAATACTAATATCAAAATGCAAATATCAAAATTATAATTACGAAATCGCAACACAAAACCTCCCACCTAATTACCATGTATCAATTGCGATTGTGGAACGCATCGTAACGTACATTTCACAATGCATTGCGTATTTAGTACGCGAGAAGGTCGCTCATTGTCGTATTGTGCCGGGAATGTATGGTATTGTGCGGGGCTTTTGCGGCATTTCAAATTATCGGCGTGATGTATGGCTCGTTGTGTGGGAGCTATTCATCCTGTTATTATGAATGTTTGTTTGTTTTGTTAGGATTAGTTTATGCGGTTGTGGAACAGTTTGCCATTTGGTCCTTATTAATAAACTGCTTTGAACATGAGTCATGGAAATCCAGTACCGAGAACTGCTTTCTATGTTTGTAAGTATATCAACCGGCTGGGAATACCTATGGCGCACTATATGGCGTATAGCCTTTCCCCGCGGTTTCGCCAGCGTGGAGGTCGGAAATTATTCCACGGGAACGTACTCCCGGGATAAAAAGAAACTACCAATATCTCAGGTGGTCTACCTGTGTGCCAAATTCCATCGAAATCGGTTTAGCCGTTAAGGCGTTAAAAGATAACAGACACAGAGTATTAGTAAAGACGAGAGTCGGTGAGCAGTAGTAGGAGTAGCTTTAAATGACTAGAATTGTATTTAATTTTATTTAATTAATTGCATTGTAATCCAAAATTGCATTATGAAATTATTATAGGTATTTTTATGTTTTGATAATTGCTAAATATGTACTGCATGCGATAAGTATAACCAAGATGTACTCATAAAATCTAAATATTTGCACGGCAGAAATGCCGAATACAGTGAAACCAATAGATCTTAAGAACTTATGTAAGCTACCTATGTATATGCTTGCAAATAAATATAATTATCATTCATTCATACATTTCACATTACTAGAGAATTAGTTAGGATTTCTAGAGAAAGATAGAAATAAAATAAGTTCATTTGCGGTAAACGAGAACGCGAGACCGTAGTCTCTCATAATTGAGGCCATGAGAGCCACAGTGGCCTAACTGTCATTTTTTCAATACTGACTTTATTTGAAAAAACTGCTCTAAACGGTAAAAATCATAGCGCCACAGTTGCCTAAAAATTAGTTCAATTTTATAGTTAGGCCACTGTGGCTCTAAACTGCTCTAAACGGTAAAAGTCATAGCGCCATAGTGGCCTAAAAATTAATTCAATTTTATAGTTAGGCCACTGTGGCTCTAAACTGCTCTAAACGGTAAAAGTCATAGCGCCACAGTGGCCTAAAAATTTGTTCAATTTTTACAGTTAGGCCACTGTGGCTCTCATGGCCTCAATTATATGAAGAATTTGTTTTCTTGAATTCGATGTGCGATATTTATAGCCATATACTTAAGGCTGATTTTTTATTCGACAGATTATTTCTACTCGTGGAATAATTGACGTCTCACAGATTTGGTATGGAAGAACTGGCAAAAATTCAAAATGATTCCTTGGGTAAAATTCACATCAAAAATCTTTAAAATTACAAACATCTTCACTAGAATCTCTATCATTCCCCATATTCCCCACTTTCTCTACTGCCGCTAAGGAAACCGTTTAGCCAGTAACATTTTAGCATAAATTTGCATCGAACCTGTACCGTCCAGTAAATATTTTGTGATTAAACTGGACAAGTCAGCGAGGAATTAATATGCAGCACCTGGTTTAGTTACTGGACAGCGTCGGACTAACCTGTGGACGTCTTTTGTATGTACGTAAACTTGTGTTAGATGGCTAAATTATTGTGCAGAGTATGTGAATCTATGTGGGATATTTTTCCTCGTTTGTCTGCCTCGATGGTTCGGTGGTGCCGAGAGTTCGATGCTCCGGTCGGGCAATGTGTTGTGGGGTTTGTCTAGGACGAATGTAGCTGGAATCTGAATTTATGCTTTTATTACCTAAATGATAAATGATTTTATTTCTGTAAGTACGTTTGTACAAACGCTTTTACACTTAAAACATATTTTTTAAAACTAGATGAGGTCGGCGTTATCTATCTGACTACTCTAGAAGAAAGGCCGAAACAAAATCCGAAGCCACAATCTCTTTTAAAGTCCAGACATAATCTTGGTTAGATCATGTGAAGACCATGTAGATAGGTTTCTGAAATGGTATTTTGAGGAAATAAACACACAGATTATGTTGGACTTATGTAGGATATTCAAAATCGATGTAAAACCATTTGTAAGTCATTGGAATGTAACTCCTATCTCGGTATGCTATGGTAAAACTTAGAATGATAGTCGAGAGGTTTATAAAACTCACGGCAATCATTTTAGTTTATACTTTAGGGATAACCACAGACTTATAGTCAGTGGGGATAACAATGAGAAAAGAGCTACATTGCAGTGACTGATTAATGGTTTTACGTCATTCAAATTTTATCGTGAATGCTTTAAACATCACTGGCAAAATATCGTACGATACAACCAACGCCGCTGCCTACACCCTCGAGAATAAATAGGTTCAATATTATTTTCTTTCGAAGGTCTTCGGATATCGATATCAATCTTGTTGATAAAAGTTCTATGTGTATTATTACCGGGCAAAGGCTTCCCCTTTTATCCGTCTAATGTTTCTAAGGGCCCGTATTTTTAATGATGAAATTTTAAACATTTTTGAGACTTAAATGAAAGGGGTCTTTCCCTCTTCCGTCTGCTATTATTACACTTAGGTAATGCCAAAGTTCAGCTTCCTTTATTACATTTTTTTATCCCTTTTATTTTACTTCCTCTTATTAATGTATAACTGATTTGCATGCCCTTATCAGGCAAAATGTGGTTTGTGCATAAACCACCAATTTTTACATCTGGCAAACCTGTATTTTCAGCAAATAGTATAGAATACTCTTTACTGTGTACAGATGCCAGCACATCAAGCTACCCGAAACTGTCAAATTTTCCCAATCAACTTTGAACCCTTATACTTTAGCGATAAAGTTGAAAATCTACTAAAGAAATTTGACAGATTGTAGTAGCTTGATGTGCTGGCGTCTGTATATCATATTTAAAACAACAGATATACAGTGGCCTCCAAAAGCTAGTTGAATTATTTCCACTTCACCTGTGACACTCCACATTACGATTTAAAATTCTAGTGATCCAAATGTTTGAACTGCTATAACGTTTTTATTGATTAATTCAACTACTTTTGACTTATCATAAAAAATAATTAAATAATCCCTTAGGTTTTCCTGATTATTTTTTAATTTTAATTCATTATCACAGCATCACAGCTGAAGTGAAAGAAAACAACAAACAACAACTAACTTACAACAACAACAACAACTAACTTTTGGAGGGCACTGTAAATGCATAAATTTTACAAAGGGTGACACAATGGGCGGTAAAAAATGCAAATAAATAATTCCTATTCAATATTTATCAGTTCATGGTATTCTATTCAATATCATCAGCGCCTTTTTGAGCAATCATACGTTAAACTATCCAAAAAAGTAGATTAATCATTATTTTTATGTACAGATGCCAGCACGTCAAGCTACTACAATCTGTCCAATTTCTTTGATAGATTTTCAACTTTATCGCTAAGTTATTAGGTTCAAGGTTGATTAGGAAATTTGACAGTTTTTGGGTAGCTTGACCTGCTGGCGCACCTACCCAAAAGTCACTAACTCAAGACCTGCCAGATGTAGATAAGAACATTCTCACTTTAATGGATACTTAACCCCTCAAACT